>CM064434.1:31340412-33760341 GCA_032690845.1 Eleusine coracana subsp. coracana
TTCCCTGAGGAGTCACAACATAGCCAAGAAAAGAGACTCGATCCGTGCAAAAGGTGCATTTCTCAATGTTACCAAATAAATGCATCTCGTAAGCATCAAAAATAGCACGCAAATGATTCATATTTTCATCTATGGATTTGCTATAATCAAGATATCATCAAAGTAAACTACCACAAATTTGCCAATAAAAGCTCTTAAAACCTCATTCATCAGCGCATGAAAGTACTAGGTACATTAGTCAAACCGAAAGGCATACTAACCACTCATATAATCTGAATTTGGTTTTGAAAGCTATTTTCCATTCATCTCCAAGTTTCATTCTAGTTTGATGGTAGCCCTACGCAAATCAATTTTAGTGAAGATTATAGCACACATAACTCATCAAACATTGTCTAGCCTAGGAATATACCTAATAGTAATATTATTAATGGCTCTATTATCTACACACATACATCAAGGTATCATCTTTCTTAGGACCAAAAGTACAGGAATAGCACAAGGACTAAGTGATTGACGAACATACCCACGATCCAAAAGGTCTTGAACTTGTCATTGTATCTCCTTAGTCTTCTCAGGGTGTCTTATAAGTAGCACGGTTTGGCAAAGTACACACCCGAAATCAAATCAATTTGATGCTCAATCCCTCTCAAAGGTGGCAATCCCGGGGGTATCTCAGCTGGAAAACATCCTCATACTCCAGCAAAAGGTGAGTGACAACAGGGCAAAGCACTAGAAGCAATATCATCAAGCGAAAATAAGCTTGTTTGCATATCAAGCATAGCAAATATCATCATTATTAAAATTCAGCAAGCTCAGATTTTGTTGCAAGACATGAACGACCTTGTAATTTAACTCCAGCACCCTTAGAACTTGAAGAATCCTTAACATTACTAGGTGTAGAATCAGAATTAACAGGTTGTTGAATTTCAGGACCTTTATTTTCCAAACTAGCAGCTCTTTCTAAATTAGCTTGTACGATTTCAGCAAGGGTCTTTGGTAACAAGTAATTTTAGTTCCTTCATGCATAAAAGTATACTTATTACTTCTACCATGGTGTACAACATCATAATCAAATTCCCAAGGTCCACCCAATAAAAGTGAACATGCTTGCATGGGTACAACATCACAATCAACAGAATCCACATAAGAACCAATGGAAAAAGGAACTCTACAAGTTTGTATTACCTTATCTTTTCTTGAGTCGTTTAACCACTGTAGTAGTACGAATGTGGTCAAAGCAGCTTGTTGACCACATCAGAACTCACCAAGTTATTGCAGCTCCCTCCATCAATGATGACACATGCTCGGCGGTTCTTGATGACGAAGAAATCTGGAACAAGTTGTCGCGCTGCATCGTCTCGGGCTAATGAACTTGTGTGCTAAGGACATGCTGAACAATAATGTTCATGTATCCCGTGGTGTCTCCGCCTCCAAGGATGAGGTCACTGTTGGTGGCAGCGACATCCTCCTCCTCATCCTCACATTAGAGGTGCTCATGTAACCGTCATCGTCTGTCGCCACATATGCCCGCCTACTTGGACAATCATTCTGCACATGACCAAGTCCATGACAATGGTGCATTGATCCCTGTAGTGCGCCCCATTGAAGCAATAGAGGAGGCACTACTAGCTGGTACCTACATAGAATTTTTACCTGATCATGAAGAAGGTGCAGGGCTGATCTTGGTGCTGCAGAAACACACTGGTTCCCTTGGCAGCTGCTGGTGGGGGTGGCCGAAAAGATGGCTTGGGCACCCCGAAGTCCCCTCGGCCGTGGAGAGTAGAAGTTCTTGGACTTGCTGTACTCCTCAAAGCCTAAAAAGTCCTGTGATTCTTTCTTTGCAAGCATAGCATACTAGAAACATGAGGGTATAATTCTTAAAATCAAGGATGTCCTGAATTTCTTTTCTCAAACCAAAATAAAGCGGCAAATCTGATCCTCTACTTTTCAACTACAGCACAACGAATCAAACCCTTCTGAAGCTCACTAAAGTACTCCTGAATAGTTTTATCTCCTTGCTCTAAATGCTGCAGTTTATTGAATCTCTCTATAAAAAGGAACAAAATGATCACACATCACTACCTTAAGTTCTTCCCAAGTAGTAGGCAACTCAGTTTCAGCAGCTAGACCACTCCACCAAACAATAGCAAAGTCCTTAAACTCACTAGTGGCTTGTCTAACCCTATGTTCAGGAACAAGGTGGGCATTAAATTTTTGTTCTACAGTCATCTACCAATCAAGATAAACATCACCATCATACTAACCTGAAAACGAAGGAATTGAAAACTTAATTTTAGCGTATGGGTCATCTGGAGCATAGTTACCATGTGACGACAATTGTAGTTATGGAAACCACCCATACCTTGAGTATTACGGTGCAACGACGTCGTAATCTTGTGGTCCTTGTAGCTGACCTATCCATGGTGCCATCAGCCTTATACACCGTGTCTTCATCATGGTCATCTTCAACGTCGTTGTTGTTATTGGTGTTCATATCGTTTATCTTGGAAGCGGTCTCCAACACGACAACCTGATTGGTTAACTTAGAGACCTGCTTCTCGAACCGCTCGATGCTTTCTCCAATATGAAGCTTGCTGACCGCATCAGTAATGGCTCTGGTGATCATCTTTGCCAAATCACTCTGAGCAGCCTACAAAGCTGTTGACGGTCCTTAAATGCTAAATCCGACCATCAAATCCTTGCATAAACAACATAAAAGGAATAAACAAAATATTGATAGCAGTTTATTATTAACCATTTCCATCAGTTTTGGTGAGACATGTGTTTGCAGGTATAAAAGCCAAAATATGCAAAAACATGAAGAAACGCCCCGTCGGCCCATTCTTCCATAAAACAGCCGGCCAACAGGGTCGTATGAGGCTAAATCAGGGCCCGACAGGGTCGTGATGGCTGAAATCAGAACTCAGCCGACAGGGTCATATCAGGCTAAAATCAGCCACCCGGTGGGTTAAAATAGAGTCTCATCAGGCTGAACCATCCGACCTAGCCGACCCTACAAATCACTTCACCATAAGGCCATTTTCCATCCCCGGACTAAGAAGGGTGAAAGTAAGAAGTAAAGGAGGAATTCACGTGGCACAACTTGGACAAGTGAAAACATGACCCGGGGGTCGGCACCAAAATGGGCTGCCGCCCGGCACAGTCCGTTGCCCACCTAGGCCGCCAGCCGGCCTGCCCGGCCGCCCGGCCTAGGAATTTCCTCCCGGAGTGTCCAGCCCACTCGGCCCATCATGCCAACCGATGCCAAGTGGCTAAGGTGGTTGAAAACCGACTCAATAACCGTCATCCGGACCAAATCTGAGATATCCAAAGAAAGTTGGTCGGAAACCGACCTAATCCAATGGCCGCCCGCCCTGGGTTGCCGCCTAGTGCTGTATGCCGCCCGGCATGCCCCCGCCGCCCGGCGGGGGAACTTTTGCCCACCGACCCTCCTTCACCTATGACCTGCCAGCACTTCGCCACCTATAAATAGAGGGAAATTCGGTAGAAAAGGGACAACACACAAGAAGAGAGTTTAGACCTCCATTTCAAAGGCTTTAGCACTGCCAAAGTGCTTAGAAAATAGGGAGAGAGTGAGGGAGAGTTCGGGGAAGCGCCGGGCTTGTCGGCGATCTTCCCCACACTTGTACCTTGGCGAATGCTTTCCTTTTCAAGTAAGTGTTCGTGATTCCTCTGTGGTATTTAAGTTTCCTATTTAAGTAAGTTCTTTCTTTTATTACTTACGGGATCATCGCTCTATTTAGTTAGTATCTTAGTGTTCTATAAGCGTGGCACCGAGACTAAGGTAGTAATTAATAGCGTATACGTGGTCTAGGGTAGAGGTTACCTTTGTTTGCCGCGTGCCCCATGGTTTGTAGAGGTAGTCGGTAGGTGGTGACAGCCCTATCCGGCCTTTGTAATCCTCCACGTTCGGGTATGTCGTAGAGCTGTTGGCCGGAGTTGCCTGTGGATGCAGGGGTAAGCCGGTGTCCGAAGTAAGTAGTAAAAGACCGAACCTATCTTATTATAGGATCCTTAGCCATAAGAATCCTCTCTACCCTCTGCCTACCATATTCTTGTTGTCCTTGGACGATTAGTATAGAAGAGTAACACCATGTTCCCTGTGATTCGATAACCTAGAATACTCCTAGGTAAAGTGCTACAACGGTATTCGTGCGCTTGCAGATTTATCTGTGAACGTAGGAATACCAACAAGCATTTCTGGCACCGTTACTGGGGATAGTAATATTTCTGGTGCGACGCTAAGAAGTGTCAACAAGCATTTCTAGCGCCGTTGCCAGGGAACGGTTATCATCTTTGAACCTTGTTCTTCCTCGTATCTTTTCTTTTTTTTCCTTTCCTTTTATTTCTTTTCTTTTTCCACCATGGAGCAAACTTCTATCCTATCATTTTCTCTCCGAAGGGCGAGTTCTTTGAGCCACCGCCGTCTGCGGACCCAATTCGCACATCCGGCTATGAACTCTGCCCAATGGCGCTTTAGTTTATTTCCCCTTTTTTATTTCTATTCAATTGAATTTTATAGTGCACCTAGAAAAGAAAAAATAATAATAAATAACGTTGTCACTCTATTTGGCCCATAAATCCAGTAGAGTCCCTTTTTCATTTCACCCTTTTTGTTTTTGTTTTTGTTCTTCTTCAAATAAAGCAGCTAGGTACAAGATCAAGTGTG
Organism: Eleusine coracana subsp. coracana; assembly: GCA_032690845.1. Taxonomy (NCBI): domain Eukaryota; kingdom Viridiplantae; phylum Streptophyta; class Magnoliopsida; order Poales; family Poaceae; genus Eleusine; species Eleusine coracana. Next base: position 31,345,103 of record CM064434.1, read on the forward strand.
GGGGAGGCCTTCAAGATTCTCAACGCACAAACAATACAAGGCCTCCCATCGACATGTTGCGCATCGTCACTTAAGCCAACACGACATAGGGCGAGGCGATCAGGCTCCATGCAACGTCGACCAACCTACAAGGGCAATCGACCCAGCCATGGTTCCCCTTGACCTCTACCTCTTCAAGAGCGGTGGTTTGCACACTCTATTCCTTTCCCCCTAGTTTCCAAGTTAAACCAAAACGTATCTTGAATCAATCATAAAAATTTAACTAGAAAACTAAAATGAACCGTGTGGAAGCCTCATGTTATTTCATGCTTCAATTTAGTTGGCTTGCAGGCTCCTTAGTCCTAGTTCATAGACGTGTTGCTTATGACTACATCTTTAGAAAGCTGTCACCTAGGTAGTTGATGCATGAGATATGGTTTGACGAAATGAATCTCTCTCTTATGCTTGATATGCTTGGGAATTTTCTTACAAAAAAAAATTAAAATCAATAGCTTGACTCCTCAATGATTATATCTTCCTACCAAAGCCATATGATGAACTCATTGAAAATCTTATGCATATGCTACTTGTTGTTTCGTTGAACTTTGTCAAATTGTTGTCACCCTTGTGAGTTACTATTTATGACTTTTTGATCAAGATTTTGTGCACACCACTTTGCTAATACTTCTTGACTAGAAGTTAGCACCACCATATCCATCATCCATGTGCTATTTCTTCTACCTGGAAGATAGCCTTCCATGCATCATCCATCCATTAAATAAAGTACTCCATCATATTCTGATGAACTCCCTCTCAAATATCCTTCTAAAAGAGACATGGGCTATTCATGATAAAAAAAAGAGAGAAAAAAGGAAAAAAAAAAAGATAGAGAAAGAATGAGCCCACGTTCTCAATGCCTATCCATATAAAGGGATGGAGCAGCTTAAAAGAAAAAAAGGGAGTATTCACATTCAGCTATTTCCATCCACATATCCAAATGTGCACATGCTTGTCAAAAGTTCATTAATTGTTCTCCATAGATCCAGTTTTTGACTTAATAATATATGAGACACAAGTATGCCTCCCTTTTATCCCTACCTCGAGCTTCAAATAAAGCCATATTTAGATGTAGGATGAAAAGAGGCAATATCCTGGTGAGGAACCATACACATTGAGCGATTTGAGAGATCATTTGAGGGGTACACTATGATTTATTTTGAAGATATTTCAAAAACCCAAGCTACATAGCAGAATGAGTGAAGATGATAGAGTCAGGACCATTCCAACCTTCAACCACCCAAGGTAACATGCTAGAACACTTTAAAAGTTCATAGGTACAAGTATGTCTGGGAATAATTTGCATGCTACCATCATACCAATTGAAGTTATGATTCACCTTAGTCTCTATTCCTTTACACGAGGATGAGCAAAGACTAAGTGTGGGGGTGTTGTTCATGGTCCTCAAATGCTAAATCCGACCATCAAATCCTTGCATAAACAACATAAAGGAATAAACAAAATAGTGATAGCAGTTTATTATTAACCATTCCATCAGTTTTGGTGAGACATGTGTTTGCAGGTATAAAGAGCCAAAATATGCAAATACATGAAGAAACGCCCCGTCGGCCGATACTGCCATAAAATAGCCGGCCAACAGGGTCGTATAAGGCTCAAATAAGGGCCCGGCAGGGCCGTGATGGCTGAAATCAGAACTCAGCCGACAGGGTCATATCAGGCTAAAATCAGCCACCTGGTGGGTTAAAACAGAGTCTCATCAGGCTGAACCATCCGACCTAGCCAACCCTGCAAATCACTCCACAATGAGGCCATTTTCCATCCCCAGACTAAGAAGGGTGAAAAGTGAAGAAGTAAAGGAGGCATTCACGTGGCACAACTTGGACAAGTGAAAACATGACCCAGAGGGGTTCGGCACCAAAAATGGGCTGCCGCCCGGCCTAGGCCGCCAGGCCTGGGAATTTCCTCCCGGAGTGTCCAGCCCACTCGACCCATCATGCCAACCGACGCCAAGTGGCTAAGGCGGTTGAAAACCGACTCAACAACCGTCATTCAGACCAAATCTGAGACGTCCGAAGAAAGTCGATCGGAAATCGACCTAATCCAACGGCCGCCCGGCGCTGCATGCCGCTCGGCATGCCCGGTCGCCCGGCATGGCCCGCCGCCCGGTAGGGGAACTTTTGCCCACCGACCCTCCTTCACCTACAAATACCCGCTAGCACTTTGCCACCTATAAATAGAGGGGAAATTTGATAGAAAAGGGACAACACACAAGAAAAGAGTTTAGACCTTGATTTCAAAGGCTTAGCACTGCCAAAGTGCTTAGAAAATAGGGAGAGAGTGAGGGAGAGTTCGGGGAAGCGCCGGGCTTGTCAGCGATCTTCCCCACACTTGTACCTTGGCGGATGCTTTCCTTTTCAAGTAAGTGTAGTGATTCCTCTGTGGTATTTAAGTTTCTGATTTAAGTAAGTTCTTTCTTTTATTACTTACGGGATCATCGCTCTATTAGTTAGAGTATCTTAGTCTTCTATAAGCGTGGTACCGAGACTAAGGTAGTAATTAATAGCGAAGACGTGGTGTCTAGGCTAGAGTGTACCTTTGTTTGCTGCGTGCCCCATGGTTTGTAAAGGTAGTCGGTAGGTGGTGACAACCCTATCCGGCCTTTGTAATCCTCCATGTTCGGGTACATCATAGAGCTGTTGACCGGAGTCGCCTGTGGATGCAGGGGTAGGCCGGTGCCCAAAGTAAGTAGTAAAAGACCGAACCTATCTTATTATAGGATCCTTACCATAGGAATTCTCTATACCCACTGCCTACCATATTCTTGTTGTCCTTGGATGGATTAGTTTAGAAGAATAGTACACACACGTTCCCTGTGATTCGATAACCTGGAATACTCTTAGGTGAAGTGCTACATCGGTATTCATGCACTTGCGGATTTATCTGTGAACGTAGGAAATACCTACAAGCATTTTCGGCACCATTACCGGGGATAGTAATATTTCTGGTGCGATGCTAAGAAGTGTCAACAAAAGCCTTTTGGAGCTGCTCTTGGCTCACGCACTCAGCAAATTGTGAGGGTGAAGCCATCTCTCCGCCGTCACTTCCTGCCATCACAAACACCAAAACAGGAAACAAACAATGAAGGTTATCCTTACAAAATAGCTAAGTAGTGGTGCCTCTCAACACAACAAAAGGAAACTCCTTACAAAGCTCTTACAAAGTTCTAAAAAGCAAACCAAAGGATACCAGGAAGGTGTTTCCACGATTGCAAGGGTCACAAAATAACCTATGTGCTGTCCAGAAGAAATATGTAGAGCTAGAAAAGGCCAAATATATATATGTGAGTGGCACACAAATCAAAAATAGATAGTAAAGCTGAATAAGTGCCCAAGTAACTTGTCCCTAATTGCTGGTCTAAGTATGTCCTAGAACAGTAGTGATAGCAAAGTAGAAACAAGGAGACAAAGGCACGCAGGCGATAACAGGGGGTTAAGTGCAAAACAGCCAAATTCAGAAATTTCAGGGGGCTAGATATAGCATAGTAGAAATCCCAAATTTCTTTTTCTTTTCTTTTATTTCTTTGATATTTCTCCAACTCACTAACAATGGGGAAGAATCCACAAAAAATTTCAGCTCAAATAGAGCTAGGATTTTTTTTTTGAATTTTTGATGAGGGCACACAATGGCTTCACCCTCATCAAAAAATTCAAAAACAATCAGGAAGATAAAGAAAAAATTCATTCAAGTTGAAACCTGACGTTTCCTAAAACTTCAAGAATTTCTGTAGGCCACATCATAGCTCGGTTTGAGCTGAAATTTGTGTGGATTCTCCCCCATTGTTAGTGAGTTGAAGAAAGATATCAAAAAATAAAATTAAAAAAATAAATTTGGGATTTCTACTAGTGCTCCATCTAGCCCCCCTGCAATTTCTGGGTTTGGCTGTTTTACACTTAGCCCCCTATTATCGGCTGTATGCCTTTATCTCCTTGTTTCTAGTTTGCTATCACTACTGTTCTAGCACATACTTAGACCAGCACCTAGGGACAAATTACTTGGGCACTTATTCAGCTTTAGTCTCCGTTTTTTATTTGTGTGCGACTCACATATATATATTTGGCCTTCCTAGCTCTACATATTTCTTTTGAACAGCACACAGGTTACTTTGTGGCCCTTGCAATCTTGGAATACACCTCTCTGGTATCCTTTGCTTTGCTTTTCAGAACCTTGTAAGAGCTTTGTAAGGAGCTTCCTTTTGCTGTGTTGAGAGGCACCACTGCTTAGTAGTTTTGTAGAGATATCCTTCACTGTTTGTTTCCTATTTTGGTCTTTGTGATGTCAGGAAGCGATGGAGATGAGGCGTCGCCCTCAAAATTTGATGAGTGCGTGAGCCAAGGGCAGCAGCAGAATGCTTTGCAGGTTGCTCAGAGTGATTTGGTAGAGACGATCACTAGAGTCGTTACTGATGCGGTCAGCGAGCTTCACACTGGAAAAAGCATCACGCGGTTGGAGAAGAGGGCCTCTAAGCTCACCGATCAGGTTTTTGAGTTGGAGACCACTCACAAGTCTAACGACACCCTAACCAACAACAATGAAGAAGACGACCTGGATGAAGACACGGTGTATGCTGCGGATGGCACCGTGGATAGGGCTGCCAGAAGGACAACAAGATTATGGTGTCATTGAACCGTAACACTCAAGGTATGGGTGGTGTCCAGAACCAAAACCATAGGCCACAAGGTAACAATCATGGTTGTGCTGCTCATGATCCGTATGCTAAAATTAAGTTTTCAATTCCTTCGTTTTCGGGTTAGTGTGATGGTGATGGTTATCTTGATTGGGAGATGACTGTAGAGCAAAAACCTAATGCCCACCTTGTTCCTGAACAACATAGAGTTAGACAAGCCACTAGTGAGTTTATGGATTTTGCTATTGTTTGGTGGAGTGGTCTACCTATTGAAACTGATTTGCCTACTACTTGGGAAGAATTAAGGAAGGAATGCGTGATCATTTTGTTCCTCTTTCTTTTTATAGAGAGATTCGTAATAAACTGCAGCGCTTAGATCAAGGAAATCAAACTGTTCAGGAGTACTATATGAGAAACCATGTGGATATGCCATGGTTTGCAATATATGTGATGAGTAATTGACTTGAGCAAATTTGGTGTTTGAGTTGAAATGCGGGAATCCAGGGATTGCATGTGTGTGTTCATGATTATGGTTTCGACTAACCGGAGTTGGTGTGAGGTATTGGTGAAGTTGCATCAGTTGGGAAATGTGTTTGCTTGTGTCATGATGTGTAGTTCACTAGAGTCGACTTGGCGGTCAACGGCAAGAGGATCGGGCACAAGTAGGGGACTTGGGGCCGGACGATAAGGATGTCGGGTGAAGTCAAGGGTGATCCACACCGTACATGTGGAGAGGCAAGAAGTACGGACGGTTTTGCGGTTGAGCCTCAAACCGTGGTGGTGATAAAGATGGCGTGTTGACCAAGTCAAGGCAAACGGGATGGCGGTACAAGTGACAAGGGGGCCCGATGGACAGGGACTGGGAGAGACTTGCCGGTGGCTAGGATCGTGGGACAAGGTGACACGCGTCCACATTGAGAAGTCGCGCTTTGAGAAGCATGCGAGGCGGTTTCCCGGTTTGGGCCTCAAAACCAGTGGCGGTGGTTGGTGGTGCACATGGCACCATCACGGAGCTTGCTTCGAGACAAAGCAAAGACGTGAAACGTCCGATGGCATTCGGGCGATGAGGCGAAAGATGGATGGTTATGTCCCCGGTGGTAGGTTGGTGTGTTATGTAGGTCAAGGGTAGAGTGGTAATATGGACAATAGACCCTAGGCCTATATAAGGAGAGGTGTGGCTCGTGGGAGAGGTGTCTCTCTTCCTATTAGCCTTGTGTTAGGAACTCATTACAAAGTGCTAGGAGAGGACTTCATAATTTAGAGGAGAGGAGAGGGTGTGTGAAAGACATCTCTTGCTCTTCCAAATACTGGGAGGAAGAGGGTGGCCTCCTAGCCTTGTAACCATGGATCTTGTAAGCACCATTCTATGATATGAGAAGTGTTTTCATGCTCAAGATTTCACTCTTCCCTTGAATCCTGAATTTCTTTTTTTCTCTATTTTTGGAGCTATTTTCGTGGTGATTTTTTATCACATTTTTGGACGAGTTTTTTGCTCGGATTTCTTGAGAAACTTGTTGCTAGGATGAGCTAGAACAAACCTCTATGGATCCTTGGCCGAATCAATAGCTCTAGCACCTTGAATTTAAAGGATTTCTCAAGTTTCCCTTTTTTGGTGTTCTTGGCACAAGATCTGAAATTTGTGATGATTCCTTGAGCCAATTGAGATGATCTTCTAGGATTAGGGTCGTGATGTGATGAGGATTCACTGGTCCAAAAAATCGCATCATTTAGAGTTTGTTTGATTAGGTTTTGGAGAAGATTTGCCAAAATCCCAAAAGTTTCTGCTGTTCTGTTGGGGTCGATCGGCACTGCTGACGACCAGGACAGGTACTGCAGGTGGGTCTCAAAACCCCACACTAGCACTGCCGATGGGTCAGATCGGCACTACCAATGGGGCCAACCGGCACTGCCGATGCCCCTGATCTGCACTGCCGGTAGTGGTCGAGTAAGGTGAGGTTTTTGGTGAATCTCTTGACTTGTTCGAGTCTTTGCTGTTTCTTATTGTTTCTGTTGTGTTTGTATGTTATGGTTGATCACTCTTAGGGCTAGTACATCATGAGTTGGTGTGTCTAGTCTTCGTGATCGGTTCGGAGGTTGGCTTGGGTTGTTTTTGGGATATAGGCCAAGTTCTCTTGGAGAATTTTAATTGGCTCCCATTCACCCCCCCTCTGGTCGCCTTCTCGTTCCTTCACTTTAGTGAGCTTCAGAAGGGTTTAATTTATTGTGCTATAGTTAAAAAGTAGAGGATCAAATTTGCCACTTTTATTCTAGTTTGAGAAAAGAAATTTAGGACATCCTTGATTATAAAGAATTTTATACCCTCTACTAGTGTTTCTAGTAAGCTATCCTTGCAAAGAAAGAATCGCAGGGACTTTTCCAAGCTTGTGAGGAGTACAACAAGTCCAGTCATACCTTCCACCCACCACGGCCGATGGGGACTTCGGTGCTGCCAAAGCCATCTTTCCGGCCACCCCCACCAGCAGCTGCCAAGGGAACCAGTGTTGTTTCTACAGCACCAAGATCAACCCCTACACCTTCTATGCATTTAGGTAAAAATTCTGTGCAGGTACCAGCTAGTAGTGCTTTGTCAGTCACTTCGATGGGACGCACTACAGGTATTCAGTTCCACCGCTGCCATGGACTTGGTCATGTGCAGAAAGATTGCCCATGTAGGCGGGCATATGTCGTGACAGACGATGGCGGTTACATGAGCACCTCCGATATGGAGGATAAGGAGGAGGATGTCACTGCCACCAGCGGTGACCACTTCATTGGAGGCGGAGACACCAGGAGATATATGAACATTATTGTTCAACGTGTTCTTGGCACACAAGTTCAATAGCCCGAGACGATGCAGCGCCACAACTTATTCCAGATTTTCTTCATCATCAAGAACCGCCGAGCATGTGTCATCATTGATGAAGGGAGCTGCAATAACTTGGTGAGTTCTGATGAGGTCAACAAGCTTGCTTTAAACACATGCCCACATCCACATCCATACTACATTCAGTGGTTGAATGATTTGGAAAAGATAAGGTAACACAAACTTGTAGAGTTCCTTTTTCCATCGATTCTTATGTTGTTTCTGTTGACTGTGATGTCGTGCCCATGCAAGCATGTTTACTTTTATTGGGTAGAGCTTGGGAATTTGATAATGATGTTGTACACCATGGTAAAAGTAATAAGTACACTTTTATGCATAAAGGAACTAAAATTACTTTGTTACCAATGACCCCTGCTGAAATTGTACAAGCTGATTTAGAAAGAGCTGCTAGTTTGAAAAATAAAGGTCTAGAAATTCAGCAACCTGTTCATTCAGATTCTACACCTAGTAATGTTAATGATTCTTCAAGTTCTAAGGGTGCTGGAGTTAAATTACAAGAAAGTTTATGCCTTGCAACAAAATCTGAGCTTGCTGAAATTTCTGCTAATGATGATATTTGCTATGCTTTGATATGCAAGCAAGCTTTGTTTTTGATTGATGATATTGCTTCTAGTGCTTTGCCTCCTGTTGTCACTAACATTTTGTAGGAGTACGAGGATGTTTTTCCAGATGAGATGCCCTCGAGATTGCCACCTTTGAGAGGGATTGAGCATCAAATTGATTTGATTCCGGGTGCTACTTTGCCAAATCGTGCTGCTTATAGAACCAACCCCGAGGAGACTACGAAGATACAACGACAAGTCCAAGACCTTTTGGATCATGGGTATGTTCATCAATCACTTAGTCCTTGTGTTGTTCATGTACTTTTGCTTCCTAAGAAAGATGGTACTTGGCATATGTGTGTAGACTATAGAGCCATTAATAACATTACTACTAGGTATCGTCATCCTATTCCTAGGCTAGACGACATGCTTGATGAGTTATGTGGTGCTATAATTTTCACTAAAATTAATTTGCGTAGTGGCTACCATTAAATTAGAATGAAACTTGGAGATGAATGGAAAACATCTTTCAAAACCAAATTCGGGTTATATGAGTGGTTAGTAATGCCTTTTTGTTAAACTAATGCACCTAGTACTTTCATACGTTTGATGAATGAGGTTTTAAGAGCTTTCATTGGCAAATTTGTGGTAGTTTACTTTGATGATATCTTGTTTTATAGAAAATCTATGGATGAACATATTAATAATTTGTGTGCTGTTTTTGAGGAGTTCTATTGGTCTTGCAGGTTTCTACCATTGCTTTGTCAAAGATTTCAGCACCATTGCTGCACCATTGCATGAGTTGACAAAGAAGGGCGTTGAGTTCCATTGGGGTAAGGTACATCATGAGTCCTTTGATGCTTTGAAGGACAAACTTACACATGCACCATTGCTGCAACTACCTAATTTTGGTAAGACTTTTGAGCTTGAATGTGATGGTAGTGGTATAGGCATTGGTGGTGTTTTGATTCAAGATGGTAAACCTGTTGCATACTTTAGCGGAACAATTATTGGGCCTATTTTGAATTACTCCACTTACGATAAGGAATTATATGCTCTTGTACATTCCTTAGAGACGTGGCGTCATTATTTATTGCCCAAAGAATTTGTTATTCATTCTGATCATGAATCGCTTAAGTATATTCGCTCACAATGCAATTTGAACTGTAGACATGCTAATTGGGTTGAGTTTATTGAGTCTTTTCCTTATATTATTAAACATATGAAAGGTGCTATACTTTGTTGTCTCAACTTGATTATAGAATTTTTGGACTTGAGGCAATTAAAAAACAATATGCTGATGATGCTGAGTTTAAAAATGTAGTGCTGCAATGTAAAGAAGGTCATGCTTGGAACAAATTTGTGTTGCATGATGGATTCTTGTTTAGAGCTAACCGCCTATGCATTCCAGTTGGTTCCTTTCATCTTTTGTTGTTGTAGGAGGCGCATGGAGGTGGATTGATGGGTCATTTTGGTGCCAAGAAGACGGAGGATATTTTGTCCACACATTTGTTTTGGCCAGAAAAGATGTTGATCATTTTGTTGCTCTCTGTACTACATGTCAAAAAGCTAAGTCTCTTTTGAGTCCACATGATTTATACATGTCACTTCCTGTTCCTTCTATTCCTTGGGCGGATATTTCTATGGACTTTGTTTTAGGACTGCCTAGGACTAAGAGGGGGAGTGATAGCATTTTTGTTGTTGTGGATCGTTTTTCAAAGATGGCACACTTTATACCATGTCATAAGACCAATGATTCTAGTCATATTTCTGACCTCCTTTTCAAAGAAATTGTATGTTTGCATGGTATGCCTTCTACTATTGTTTCAGATCGTGATGTAAAATTCTTGAGTCACTTTTGATGTACACTTTGGAATAGTTGGGTACCAAGTTGTTGTTTTCTACAACTTGTCACTCACAAACTAATGGACAAACTGAGGTTGTGAACCGCACGTTGGGCATTAGGTTGAGAGCTATTTTGAAGTTAAATTTGAAGCAATGGGAAGAATGTTTGCCTCATGTTAAGTTTGCTTATAATCGGGTAACACATTCTACTACCAAGGTAAGTCCCTTCAAGGTAGTGTATGGTTTTGATCCCCGTATGCCACTTGATATACTTCCTCTACCTATTAATGAGAGAGTTCATGTTGATGCTAAGGAGCATGCTGAATTTATTTTGCAAATGCATGAGACCACTAGACATAGCATTCGAAAGATGAATGAAAAGTATAAAATTGCTAGTAGTAAAGGTAGGAAGGAATAAAGCTTGATGTAGGAGATTTAGTGTGGTTACACTTGAGGAAGGATAGATTTCAAGAATTGAGAAAGAAATTAACTAAGGGCAGGGCGAACCTCATGGTGCACTTGAAGCTCTAATACCACTTGATGTGAACAAGGGTTTCCAATCATCCAAAAGATTCTCGATAAGTTGATTTGTTCAGAGGCGACACACAAATCGATCCGGTTTAACAATAGCACAATCTAAACCCCACAATCGCACTAAAGTGAGCTAACAGGTGAAAGACTTGAGGTTGTACCCCGAAATTGGTGTAAGCACTCGACCCGAGTAACCAGGATTTTGACGCTTGACTTAGATATATTTTGGAAAGATATATTTTTAGGGATTTTAGACTTAGACTCGCTGTCCTCCCGGCTAGCTTAACCGATCTCTTTATTCGTTTATCTTAGTGTGGATTTCTCATGTGTTGCTACCCCAACTCTTACTATTAAACATTCTTAACCCTGTCTTTGGTTAGTGGGTAAAACTCTTGTACGTGTATCTCTGTTAAACCAAGATAATCTGACGCCTAGCTTCCCTGAGGAAAATAAATATGATACCTTGGAATAGTCCCAGGTGAATTGATACAAGGGTGTTTCGTGCGCTTGTAGATTAATTTATTTGATTTTTAAAGCATAACAAACGCCAACCATCATTTCTGGCACCATACCAAGAATCGAGATATTCTTGATGTGATGTTAAGAAATATCAACAAGCATTTCTGGCATCGTTACCGGGAAAGCAATAGGCTAAGATATCAAAATTTTAACATTGATATTTCTACCAAGAAGTTACTGCTTTCCTTTGCGGGCTTACCCTTGTTCTGTTTATTTGTGGTGTAAACATGATGCTTTATGACTGGTTTCCACCTACCAGACAACTACCACAATGATCCGGAGGCTTGATTGAGAAGAATGCATCAATGACTCACCCCCTCCTCTACCTAGACATGCTCTTAAAGTACCTCCAATCATACAAGCTAAGCAGCAAGATCCGTCTATGTCCGCTCAACCAACCATGGTTGAGAAGACAATCCGTGACTACTCCGCCTCGTCTGTAGACAACGGCCGCACCGGTCTGAACCCAAACATGGGGAACGGAAGCTATGAGCGGAAACCGGCCTTAATCAACATGGTTCTAGCTAGTCCTTTTTGTGGCAAGGCATCAAAAGACGCAAACGCTCACCTCCAACAATTCTTGTGGTGTGCAACACTTTCACCATGATCGACATGACCCCTGAATCCATTCACCTTCGCGTTTTCCCATTCTCACTCTTGGGAAAGGCCAATCAGTGGTTCTACAGCAATCAGGAAGAAATCATCACATGGGACAAGTGCTCCAACGCCTTCCTTGCTAGGTTCTTTCTGCTAGACAAAACCAACGCCCTGCAGAATAAAATTTCAAGGTTTCAATAGCTAACCGATGAAAGCATCCATGAGGCATGGGAACGCTTCCAAGAATACACTTTGGCATGCCCACATCATGGAATGCAAGATTGGTTGCTGATCCAAAGCTTTTACCATGGGCTCAACTACCCCGCTCGTGAGCACCTAGATCCAGCCGCTGGAGGCTCTTTCTTCTCCCTGAAGGTCAAATAAGCTCAAACTCTCATGAAAAGATGGTCGCCAACTACAGTGACTATGATGAGAGGCAGAGGCAGAGCTAGCCACAACCCAAGATGAGGGGAGTCCACTAAGTTGATGGTAGTGACATGCTAGCAATCAAGATGGATAAACTATTGAAGAAGATGGATTCACCACAGACTGCCCTGTCCTTAGACTCTCGCATTACTTGTGAAGCCCGTGGCAATGTCAGACATATAGGAAGCTGCTGCCTAGAGACTTAGGAAGAAGAAGTGAACTACCTCAACAACAACAATAACAACAATTGGTTTAGGCCCCGCAGAAACAACTTCAGATGGGAGTCCAAGCCAAACCTCTCCTTTGACAAGAACATGGGTAAGTCTGGCAACTTTACTCGTAATGAACCTTCTTTTTATGATCTTGTTCTAGGACAATCTAAAATCAATGAAAGTATTAGTAGGAAATTTATTGCTACCGATAAAGTCCTAGAAAACATAGATTCTTATATGGGAGCCTTCAATACCTCCGTGCAAAACCAGCTTAGTCATAGCAAAATGTTAGAAACACAAATTACTCTGCTGGTTGCTTCTATTGTTAAGTCTAACTCAGGCAAGCTTCCCGGTCAGCCAAAAGCTAGCCCCAAAGAAAATGTTAATGCTGTCACAACTAGAGGTGGAAAATCCACACAGGATCTACCAAATCCTAACAAAGTAGGGAAGACCAGGGAAACGAATGAAGAGTCAGGAGGGGAGGAGGAAATTGAAGTTGAGGAGACGAAGGCACTTCTCAAGAAGGCACCACATGAGTTCTATGATACCCCGGTGCTTCCATTTCCCTCTCGCCAGAGGAAGCCAATAGTGGATGAACAATTCGGTAAGTTTGCGGAGGTAATAAAGAAGTTAAATGTCTACATACCTCTACTTAATGCTATGCAGGTTCCCACCTACTCTAAGTACCTAAAGGACATCCTCAACAACAAATGACCAATACCGTCTAGTGAGATTGTCAAATTAATGGAGGAATGCAGTGCCGCCATCTTAAACTCCCTCCTAGAAAAGAAGCAAGATCCGGGATGTGCAACCATCCCATGTTCCATCGGGATGCAACACTTCAACAACGCCCTCTGTGATCTAGGGGCAAGCATAAGCGTCATGCCGAAGGTAGTGTATGACAAACTTGATGTCAATTCATTATCCCCTACAGCAATGTGCTTGCAGCTCGCCGACCAATCAGTCCGTTACCCAGCAGGTATCACGGAGGACGTACCAGTGAAGATAAGGAATTATCTCGTTCATGTCGACTTTGTGGTGCTGGATTTGGAGGCCGATGTAATAACACCTTGTATACTAGGAAGTCCATTCCTCAACACCGCAAGTGCCAACATTGATGTTGGGGCTAGAGAAATCCACCTTGACATTAATGGGAACAAAGAAAAGTATGCCTTCAAACCCCGAACAGAACAATGCAATCTTGTATGCATCTTTTATGGCAAAAATCCTAACACGGTGCAGAAAATTGTGGTGTACCCAATCCCACCAAAATCGGGTGCACCTATGGTAAAAGTCAAGAACACACCACCGCTACCCATGAAGAAGAATGATACACAGGAAATGAAGAAAAAGGTCCCCGCCAAGGCAAAGAAGATAAAACAAGTATGGCAGAAGAAAGAAATTGCCCCGATCGTGGAAAATTAACCACCCACGGAAGGCACCACGCAAAACTGAATGCGGAGAATGTCATGTTTGAGACAAAAAATTTGGAACCTCGTCGGAAGGTAACCAATTTTTATCTCCCTTTCTCTTGTACATACCATTGAATTAATTTGCTTTTATTTCCTTCTTTAACCATTAAATTAGGCTAAAAACAAATTGGTGATGACTTGGCCAAACTTGTTAGCCTAGGAGGTCAAATTTCATAAAACATGACCATCTGGGTGATGATCTGAGGTTCTAACCCGGCTAGTCAGTTTTCAGCACCCGGGAAGTCATATTTAATAAAAAATGACCACTCGGCTAGGTAATTTTTAAGTTGCCCGGAATCTAACCCGACCAGTCAAATTTGAGCACCCAGGAGGTCTTTTTGGTGAGAAATGATCACCCTGCTAGAAAAATTTTGAGCCACCTAGCCTAAAATAACCCAGTCAGTTTTTAGCACCCAGGAGGTCATATTTCATGAAAAATGACCACCCGACTAGGTGATTTTAGTGCCGCCCGGCCAGGCCTGCTGCCCAGCCAAGGGATTTCCTGGCTTCCATTCCACTCTAATGCAGAGATGATGGTCGTAAGTGGAGGAAGTGTACCCAACTTTTCCTTTAGAAAAAAAAATTCTCACCAAAAGTCCTCCACTTGAGTAAAAAGTAAATGAAAGAGGGCCACATTTGTCACCTCACTCTTTCACCACCCACACTCACCTGCCATCCTATTCCCTAGGCCTCATGAGTGGCAAGACACTCATTGCAAATATACAACTTTGGCCATCCCATGAATCTATCCCTGCTCCCCACACTCTCAACACATTTATGGACAAAGTGAGCAAGTGAATCACATGGCACATGGACCTATCTCTGTCCCATCACCACCAAAGCAATACTGGAGCAAGTGGAGAAAAAAGTGCCACTGGCCGACATGGGTTGCCGCCTTGCGTGTCCTGCCGCGCGGCACGAAAAATTTGCCCCATGGCTCCCCCTCGAGCCTATAGATACCGGGTGCCCTCTCACTTATTCCTCCACCACAATGCCTTTAGCCGAGACTTTATTTCTCCCTCACAACTCTCCCCCTTACTAACTCCACTAGTTTGCTTAGTGAGTGCACTCTCCACTTTGGAATAAAAGTGTGATGCAATAAAACCAACTAGAGGAAAGTTTTCATTGTCTCTTGCATGTTTTGAACTACTAACACTTGGACTACTAACCGGATGACTAACCACTAACCATTATTATCATATAGTCCTTCTGGTATTGTGTCCAAGTAAACTTTTTGCAGGCATGGCAAACATCTAGAGAGGCCTCTACACAAAGTTCAGCAGCAGCTCAACCCGAGGGAGACGTACCCCAAGTGAGTGCTCAGAAGCTGAATACTAAGAGGCTGCCTACGGGCAAGCTCCGAGCCACCACTCGGAATCAATGTCCATATCCGATACCGCAATGGTAGCAAGTGATCAAGGAGGAGGAGATGAAGAATTTGAGAAGTTCATGGAGAGTGAAGAGAACATGGTGTTCAACGACTTCGACGAGCAAAGCAAGTTCACCGCCATTCGAGATCGGGAGTTCACGACCATGCGCAAGTTTCACCACAACTTCCTTGAGCGATTCTTCGTCCTTTCAGATTTTGAGTACGTGCTCAAAACAGCCGCATGGTATGATTTCTATCGCCTCGATGAATATGGTTCTAAATGGTTTACTATCAAATTTCTTTGGACTTTGAAAGTTCATGCCCATGAATCAAACAAAATAGGTACTCTCTATCAATTTTGTCTTTTTGGTGAAACCTATGAACGGTCCTGTTTTGACCGTAGGGCCGCTTTGGACATTGATAGACTTAAAGGTTTCACACCACAAGGACTTTGGGACAAGATAGGAAATCTCGATACAGGGCAAGAACACACTAGTGGCATTCATAACCCCTCGCTCCGTATAATTCACCATTTTATCACCCACTACTTAACCCCTCAGGGTGATGTTACCTTTGGTGAATAGTTTGGATAAAGCCTATCTCCATGCTATAATCAAAAAGATTAAAATGAACACTACTTTTTTCCTCATCAACCATTGGCTCACCTTAGCATTCAGACAACAAGGACCCATCACTTTTACCCCTTTTGTCACTAGAATTGCTAGGAAGGTTGGTGTGCTTCAACGCTAGAATAGATCGTCTCCCTAACACCCCTTTGCTAGGAGAAGATCATTTCTTGCAAGCGCACTTGTTGGGAGTGGAAAATAATAGGTACTTCATGCTTTATCTAGGGTATGACACAGAGATTGAATTGCCTAACCCCCAGCTCCCTATTATCAGTAAAAGAAACTTTGTGTAGAAATTGCAAGCTTCCATGTAGCATGGATGACATAGTGTTGCAGGGGATAGGCCAAAAACAAAAACTAGAGCACAACTCCGTCGAGAAGAGCAACAACACGAAACAACAATGAACACACCTCAAACGGGTGAATCAGGAGATCCCCAATACAATTGGGAACAACCACAATTCTCCGGTTTTGCGAGTTCATCAACAAACTATATTTCTTCCTCCAATGACAACTATGATCCTTACAGGATGGGGAGCTACCACCAACCTCATGGAGGCATAGGCACTTCTCGTTCTGCCTGATTCACATCATACAACTTTTCGGAGTTGCAAGAAGATATACAATACTTGGCCACCAATGCTTATGAAACCAACATGCAAATTCAAGAAATATGAGCAGCCATAAGGAGTGAACAAGAATGGCAGCAGCAAACATAAGAACAACTTCAGACAAACATCTCCATGATGGATGACCACCCGCCTAGGTAATTTTGAAGTAGCCAGAGTCTATCAAATTTGAGCACCTGACCTATCCTAGGCTGGTGGCCCACAATATCTAACCGTTTATATCTTTGTCGATTTGCAGGGAAAATCGACTGGCACACCCCGGTTTCCTATATTGAGCCTGCATTGGAGTTAAGTAAATCTCCGAGGTCACAAATGAAGATTTTCGTGTCAACAACGGCCAAGATTTTTCTTGGATTCTTGGCTCTTTTGCTTCATAAATCATGGCCATGAGTGGTGGAGGTGTGGCCCGCGTTCGCTTTATGCAAATTGCTCACCAAAAGTTCCCACCTTGAGTAAAAGCATGAGAAGGAGAGACACACATGTCACCTCACTCTTTCACCACCCACACTCACCTGCCATCCTACTCCCCTAGGCATCATGAGTGGCATGATATTCATTGCAAACATACAACTTTGACCATCCCATCACTCAATCCTATCTCCCAACACTCTCACCACATTTTTGGACGAAGTGAGCAAGGGAATCACATGGCGCATGGACCTAGCCATCTCCCATCACCACCAAAGCAATAATGGAGCAAGTGGAGGAAAAAGCCATGCCGGCTGGCATGGGTTGCCACCCGGCATGTGCCACCGCCCGACCTGGGATTTTTGCCCCATGGCTCGCCCTCGAGCTTATAAATACCGAGTTCCCTATCACTTATTTCTGCACCACCATTTCTTCATCCGAAACATTCATCTCTCTCCCTTTCTCACTCTACTAGTTTGCTTAGTAAGTGCACTCTAGAGGAAATTTCGCTTTGTCTCTTGCACGTTTTGGACTACTAACACTTGGACTACTAACCGGATGACTAACCACTAACCATTATTATCATATTGTTCTTTGGGTATTGTGTCCAAGTAACCCTATTGCAGGTATGGGAAACATCTAGAGAGGCCTCTACACCAAGTTTAGCAGCCGCAGCTCAAGCCGTGGGAGGCGCACACCAAGTGAGGACTCAGAAGCTGAACACTCAGCAGCTTCATATGGGCATGCTCCGAGTTATCACTCCAAAACAATGTCCATATCCGTTGCACCAACGGTGGCAAGTGTGCAAGATGAAGGATTCGAGAAATTCATGGAGAGTGAAGAGAACATGGTGTTCAACGACTTTACGAGCAAAGCAAGTTCACCGCCATTCGAGACCGAGAGTTCACGACCATGCGCAAGTTTGACCACAACTTTCTCAAGCGAATCGGCATCCTCGTCGATTTTGAGTACGCACACAACACAGGCGGATGGTATGATTTCTACCACCTTAATGAGTATGGTTCTAAATGGCTTACTATCGAATTCCTTTGCACACTGAAAGTTCATACTCATGAATCAAACAAAATGGGCATCCTCTACAAATTTTGTGTTTTTGGTGAAACCTATGAATGGCCTTTAAAAGAAATTAGCACTTATCTTGGTTTTGACCAGAAGGCCGCTTTAGACATTGGAAACCCCTTGCTCCATATAATTCACTGTTTTATCACTCACTCTTAACCTCTTGGGGTTATGTACGTTCGGTGAATAGTGTGGATAAAGCCTATCTTCATGCTGTAATCAAAAAGATTAAAATGAACCCCACATTTTTCCTCATCAACCATTGGCTCACTTTAGCATTCAGACAACAAGGACTCATCACATTCACCCCTTTTGTCACTAGAATTGCTAGGAAGGTCAGTGCACTTCAACGAGCTAGAATAGATCGTCTCCCTAATGCCCCTTTGTTAGGAGAAGATCATTTCTTGCAAGTGCACTTGTTGAGAGAAGAAAATAATAGGTACTTCATGCTTTATCCGGGGTATGACACAGAGATTGAATTGCCTAACCCCCCGTTCACAATTAATAGTAAAAAAACTTTTATTTAAATTGCAAGCTTCCATGCAGCATGCACGACATAGTGTTGCAGAGGATAGGCCAAGAACAAAAACCAGAGCACAACTCTGTTGAGAAGAGCAACAACACGAAACAACGATAAACACACCTCAAACGGGTGAATTGGGAGGTCCCTAATACAGTTGGGAATAGCCACAATTCCCCGGTTTTGCGAGTTCATCAAACTACACCTCTTCCTCCCATGACCACTATGAGCCCTATGGGATGGGGAGTTACCACCAACCTTAATGTAGATATGGCCCGATCTTCCGAGAGGTAGGGGGATAAACTCGAATTTTGGGAACTCGGCGTCGATGAGATGGCTTGAATCAAACACGATCCAACCACGCAACCGTTACACCAAGCACAACTCGATTGTTCCTACAAGTGAAATCGAGAACACAAGCAAGAAAGGATAAACACGCAATCTAAAATTGCAAATATGGATGAAGCGAATCACAAGGAAAGGTTCAAGCTCTGAACATAAAAGGACTAATCGCCACAGTGGTGTAGAACAAGAACATGGGCCCTGGATTACTGTAAAAGGACTTGTCGCCACAATTATAATAATTTGATCCAGTTTCTCTCAAGAAAACTGAACTAAAAAAACCCGAAACTAACAGACGGCGGCTACTGAGTTTATGTAGGAACCAGGGGCGTCCTAGGGTTGGGGGCGACCAGGGGGGTGCTCACAACATGGGCTTAAGGACTGACACGATACATGGCCAAGTTGGCCCAAAATAGTTGGCGCAGCACCTTGACATAGTCACACAGCATGACTCACGACCCTGGTCTATCTGCACCAAGTTAGCCCAAAATAGGTGGGATACTTGCTCTACGGATATCCTCAGACAAGACTAAGCCGGTAGCTGACCGGGTACTACATCAACAAGGAAGCCGACCGACTCGGCTTGGAGCACAAGGCATTTAGAGATAGACTTTCTATGTAAATCCTTAAGGGTTACATCTAGGACTCTTCATGTACCCCCCTACCGACCGGATATATAAGGTGACAGGGTGCCCCCCATCAAAGGACACAGGAGACAAGTTTTCACAACATCAATACAATACACAGAACACAAGACGTAGGGTTTTTACTATCAACAAGAGGGCCCGAACCTGTATAACTCGGCGTCTTGTGTAACCATCGTAGTTCTTAGTCTTGATGTAGCCCTGTATATTTACTGCCGATCTCAAGCTTCGACAGTTGGCACGCCAGGTAGGGGAGTAGGCTCGCCGGGATTCTCCGTCGACTACGATGGCCGAAATTCCTATCATTCAGTACTCACTGGACTTCAAGATCTCCTTTGGATCGCTCGACTTCACGGTCGGCGACAACGGAGCCCTAGGTTTAGAAAACCACAGATCCGACTCGGCCGCAGCCATCTCCATGGCATGATCACCGAGTTCATCTGACATAATCCCCGCATTGGTTCAACTCGGATCTAAGGAAGAAGGTCCTTCCTTCGGGAAGGATTCAAAATCGGATTGGTCCTCAGAATAACATCACCGGGGCCAAAACTTTGCTCGACACTCTAATGGTCGATGCGAATTATTAGACCCCTACGATGCAGACGGTGGTGGCTATGCTTAAGGCTGCTGCGGCTCAAGAGGCCGCTAAATCTCAGTCGGTCACAAGCTCTAGTCACGCATCTTCACGAGGTCGGCATAGGCGTGAAGATCTCAGAAATTCTCTCAGTGTCCATGATGTATGAGATACTATCAACTCTCACTATGAAGAACGTGCTCGAGACAACCGATGCTATGAGGAAGAACATCGTGATTGGAGAACAGACGACCGACGAGACGACCGATGACGAGAGGACCGTCAAGATCCTACTCCAAGAAACAACCGTGATGACCGTGGACGACGTGATGATCAGGATCAACACGATAATGATGATGATGACAATCAGCGATGTTGTCATGATGATGATGTTGGTCCGTGACATGGCCGCCGTTCAACTCTGTCTCCAGACTGGCAAAGGCGGTCACCGACGCCTACTGATGACGAGATCGATGGCATCAAAGCTTACATCCCTAGGCTTCGCATAGCTCGGTGGCCAAAAGGATTCAAGCCGGTCCCCATTGAAAAATACGATGGTCAGACCAACCCCCGAGAGTGGCTGTAGCTCTACAGCATGGCGATTCGGTCGGTAAGAGGTGATTCCTACGTAATGGCTAATTACCTTCCGGTCTGCCTGGATCCAGCCGTTCGGATATGGCTCACATCTATTCCGGAGGAGTCAATCACATCTTGGGGAGACCTCAACAACAAGCTTATAGAAAGCTTCCAAGCTACCTGCAATCGACCAGGCAACCACTTCAACCTCACTCGGATCAAGCAGAAGACCGATGAACCTGTTCGTGACTACATCAAGCAATTTTGCGCTAAGAAGACTGAGATCCCCAATGTCCTAGACCAACAAGTTATTGATGCCTTCCAAGGAGGGATCCGCAGTGATGATTTGGTTCGAGAGATCGATCGGAGGAATCATGACCTTAATCTGACCGCTCAAGAGTGCTTTGAGATCGCTGATAAGTGCGCATCTGGTGAGTCAGCGTTAGATGACATCTGGGGAAAAGGCGAGGAGAAGCGGTCGGACAAGCCCGAGTCCTCCAAGAAGGACAAGAAGAGGAAGTCTGACAACACGGTTCACACGGTGGACCGATTTCAGAAGAACCCTCGAACAAACCAACCGTCCACGGATGAGCTGCTGAGTGGCCCGAGCCTTTGTCACCCAAAGGGAAACCACAAAGCAAAGGATTGCTATCGACTGAAGGGTTTTCCAATAGCCGCGCTCAAGGTGGCTAAAGATCCCCCGAGGCACCATAGCAAAGACAAGATCAAGGACGATGGTGACAAGGATGATTCAGGAGAGTTCCAGGAGCCCCGCAAGGAAGTCAACTTCCTCTTCGGTGGCCTGGATGCCTATGTGTCCAAGAGCAAGCAGAAGCTAGAACTTTGGGAGATCAACTCGGTGGAACCAGGTGCGCCTCACTTCATGAGGTGGTTTGAGATGCCAATCACCTTTGATCGGTCGGATCATCCCAAGCATATACCGAAGCCGGGTCGGTACCCGCTGGTGCTTGCTGCCATGATGAAGGTGGTAAAGTTCAACAAAGTACTCATTGATGGAGGAAGCAGTTTAGACTTAATCTTCACCAAGACTCTTAAAGAGCTCGGTCTGACAGTCAATGATCTTCACCCGAGTTCTTCACCTTTCCATGAGATTGTGCCTGGCAAGACTTCAATTCCTATTGGACAAATTAGATTGCCGGTCGCCTTCGGTACCCGTGAGAACTTCAGGACTGAGCGCATTCTTTTCCAAGTGGTGGATCTCGACTCATCATATCATGCTATCATCGGTCGACCAGCGAAAGCTAAATTCATGGTTGTCCCGCATTATCCATATCTCACCCTCAAGATGCCATGCCCGAATGGAATAATCTCCCTCCACTTTGATCTTCAGAATTCTTTCAATTGCGATGTACAGAGTTGTGAGATGGCCAATAAACAGTTGATGTTGTCCGACCAGAAGGAGATCTAGAAGGCAGTAATGGTTCGTGCCCGAAGAACCAGCACTCTAGCAACACACATCAATACTGCGGCGGCAAGTCGGACTCCCAGTGGGCAATCCAACCCTCAGGGACTTGCATGTCCCAGAGCAACACATTCTCAGGCAATTCTACCTCTTCATTACCTGAAAACAACAGTGGCACAAAGCCTGAGTACTAATTACTCAGCAAGTCTTACCTGTCGGAAATGGCTCTAGTAGGTGGCCTGTTTGGAAAGACTCGCACTAAGCAAACTATTAGTTCTACCAAGTTTTATTTCTCAAAATTAACTCGGTAGAGCAGAAATGTAACTTTAGTTGCAATAACAAGATAATAGAGTAATACATAAAGTAAGTGCAACATAAGAGCAATAACTATAACATCAATGATAAACATCATAGTTAATTTCCAATACGAGGCTCAACTATGTGACGACGCAATGACCAAGTGGTACTCACAACTATGAGGGACAACAATTGCAATTGATTTACACCAGCTCGGATAACCCGAGATACACGACACATACGCACCAATTAAGGTCGTATATGGCAACCTTTCGCAAGGACGAAAAACAACTTGGTCCGGGTTCAGTCTCAGCGAGTGGGCATGCCGTCCTGCCAACAGTACTTTGCGGTATGAACTGCCCACTCTAGCAGCAGAAGGGTCAATGACCACTATACTAGGTACCGTTCTCATTGCCGCGCCAATGCTACATCAGTTTACTAGTGCCCATAGACTAGCATGTATTCGGTACTGTTCGATACTTGACCAAGGGGCCGACCACGGATGGGTCCTAGGTTCGACAAGGCAGGGCTACCGCAGTCAATACCCATGTATTGCTGCAAACCTACACATGCATCGTCCCTTCCCCGTCATGACATCAAAATAAACTTCTTTTATAAGTCCCGTTCCAGTGGTCAAGATCATTCTTAGTAATGATATCTATCGCGTCTAGCAATTACTAAGCATAGCGAGACAGTACCGATACTACCAAAGTTCTAATGTCAGTGGCGTAGGTCATTTGGGTATCATGCAAGTGGGTTCCAATCAACTCCTATGACCTAATGCAATAATCACAGACACCAGTAATATTGAAAACTAGCAACTTTATTAAATGGTGAATGTAAACCGGAGCTTGCCTAGATCGATGTTAGTGCTAGCAACCACAACATCTTGCTCTTGGGGATCAAGGTCCTTCTGAAGATCCTCTTCTTCCTGCTCCGGGTCGTTGTTGCCTATATGATTGAATTGAATTGTGGGTATTATCAAAATATCGTAGAATGCAATGATATGATGCACAATGTATTTAAATGTTGATTAACATCATTATTATGTTCTCGAAGCCATATGCTTCAATGTTCTCGAAGCCATATGCTTCAAAGAAACAAATTAGAGTTTCATTATTTTATGTGTGTTAATCATTTATTTAGGGTTGTTATAGTCCTTCAAAAAATTAAGCAATTAAAATAGTAACCAATCGATTATGGACTTGAGTGATTTATCATGAACACGGACTCTAGATATAATTACTCTAATTACTAGCATTTATTAAAGTAAAATAGTGGTATGAGCAATTAATTTAATTTTATTAAGTAAACTTAGGTTTCTGGACTTGTGTGATTTACTGGGCACAGAGACTTGTGTGAGTGATTTCTGTGCCAAGTGGCAGGGGCCAATTAATTATAAAATAATTACTAGAATTAATTTAAGCAACCACACTAAATAAATTCCAGAGCCAAAAATAATTCATATTTTTCTAAACCAAAAATTGTGGTATAGTTAATTATGTAATTATGAAGCTTGCCAAAAATTAGAATAAAATTTGGTTCCTAGAATTTCTGGTGAATTAATCTATGTTTGGACAATTAAATAAATTAATAAAAATGCAAGTATAGAGGCTATGATTTATTAATTTACTAAATTAGAGCAATTCAAAATAAACCTAACAAATTTTATTTGAGCTTCATTGGGTTTAAACTCAATTTACTATGAGTTTCCAAAGATTTATGCATTTTCTGGCAATTTTCTGTTTTTAGGGGGGGGCCATGTCAGAGCCATGTGGGTGACACGTCGACTCCACATCGGATGCCAGTGGGACTGCCAGTCAGCTTGCCGGAACAGCGCCTTCCTCGCCGGAGGGCTTGCCGGCAGGCGCTACACGGGAGGAAAACTCGCCGCGGGAGCAAATAAACGATGTGCGCACCGAGGCGAAGGGGATGGAGGGGTTCGCGAGGTGGGGTTCTCACCAGAAGACCGTCGGCGGCGAGAGGCGATGGAGGAAGGTCTTCGACGACTTCACGATGATGGCTCGGAGCAGGAAATCGGGCGGGGTCGGCTCCTACAGCTTCACGGGAGCACCACGTAGAGCGGCATCAAGTCGACGTTGGACGGGGATGGTCGGAAGTAGGAGCTCGTCGATGAGGCGGCTCGATTCTTGCCGGTACCAGAGCAGAGTCGGGGGAAAAAGGTGATTGCCGGCCACTTGAGCGGAGGAAACAAAGGAGAAGTAGGTCAGGGAAATGCGTAGATGGTTCGCGCGCGTGGGAGAAGAAAAATAGGTGGCGAGACTCACCAAGGGTACCGAATTTTGGGCCGACGGCAAAGGAGGTCACCGGAGTTGCCTGATTTGGTTTTTCTTCAAATTGACTAGGGCTCACGCGGGGTTTGGTTGAGCGAGTGACATGGGAATGTAGAGGAGGTGTGAGCGCGTGGGTTTGAAGTTTAGCTCGTGCGGGAGAAGCAGTGGAACGACGGCAGCCGAGTTCGAGCTTCGGCTTCGTTTAGCAATGGCAGAGAGGGGCAAAGAGAGGAAAAATAGAGAGAGCAGAAGACTGAGAGCGAGAGAGAGAGTGGTTTCGTGAGTTTGCAGGTTCGCTCCCAAGTTGCGGAGAGATAAGAGTGAGTGGGGAGAAGCAGGAGCGGAGGAAATGGCGGGAATTGAAGTCGTCGACCGGTGGCGTGCAGAGAAGAGGGGAGAAGAGAAATCTGTTGGGCGAGCTCGCAGTGAGGGGACAGGGTGGAGGGCAGAGGTGCAGGCGTTAACGCTGTAGCGCGCGCGCGTTTCCGAGGTGGGGACTGAAGGCGAGCCAGGCGGTGCGCCGGCGGCAGAGAGGAGCCGGCAGGTTCTGCGCCAGTGGGGAGGAAGAAGAGCAAGATTTTACACTGCGCCCCCTGATCTTTTAGATTTAGTGCAAACAGGTCCCTAGTCAAAGCTGATTTTCATTAATTCAAAATAAATAGCTATGGACTTCCTAAATTAGTGAAAATTCGTGGACTGACTATTTAAATGGTGGAGAACACTATGGTGAATTTCATTTGAAATTTTCATAAACATATTTCTAGAATTAATTAAATGCATTAATTGTTTACTTAAGAATCAATTAATTAATTAAGGGTCTTGCCAAGCAGATAAAAGGCCCAATAATTTCATAAAATTCTATTTTATTATTACCAACATGATTATGAATTTATTTAGCATAAGTTGTATTGAAATTTTTGAATTGCTTCAATAACTTGATTGCAGGGTTTTTATTTGCCTAGAATTAATTAAAAAGGGAGTGAGTCTTATTATTTCATGCTATGTTGTTCATGACCTAAGATCTTCATGTTGGTTAAATGAAGTGAGACACCTGGGGTGTTACAAATGTACTAATGAGTGTTGTCACTGATCTTGTTGGTGATGACAACATGGAGACCGATTGGCACGACCCACTCATCCAACATTTGGACAAGGGAACACTGCCTTCGGATCCTAATGAGCAATGGAGGTCAGAGACCCGATGCCGAGGATATCTGTAGGTGTGAGACCAAACTCTATAAAAGAGGAGGTTCAAACATCTTGATGAGATGCATCTCGATACCAGAAGGCCAAAAGTTGGTAGAAGAAATTCATTTCGGGATATGTGGCAATCATGCGACTTCCAAGACTTTGGTCGGCTAAGATTTCCGGCAAGGGTTTTACTGGCCCATGCGGTCGAAGATGCACACCAGGTCGTTCAGAAGTATGAAGGTTGTCAATTCTTTGCTCAACAAACGCATGTGCCTTCACAGCAACTTCAGATGATACCTTTGACTTGGCCCTTTGTTGTGTGGGGGCTTGATATTGTCGGTCCGTTCAAGAAAGCGCCAGGCAGGTTCACTTATCTGTTTGTTGCTATTGATAAATTCACCAAGTAGATTGAAGCAAAGCCGGTCAGCAAGATAACATCGAAGAAGGTAATCGAGTTTGTTAAGGATATCTTCACTCGGTTTGGGGTTCCTCATGATATCATCATCGATAATGGCACTCAATTTACATCAGTGGAGTTCCGTGACTTTGCCGATGAGATGGGAATAAAATTCCACTTTGCATCAGTGGCTCATCCTCAAAGCAATGGGCAGGTCGAACGGGCCAGTGGTATGATTCTTCAAGGATTGAAACCGTGGATATTTGACAAACTTAAGCCTTATGCTGGTCGGTGGGTTAAAGAATTGCCTTCAATTCTTTGGGGGCTTCGCACAAACACCAGTCGGGCAACTGGTCAGTCAACTTTCTCATTGGTCTATGGCTCAGAGGCAATGCTGCCGACCGAGGTCAGTCTTGTTTCAGCACGGGTTCAGGCGTATGATGAACATCTTTTTGAGGAGAATTGAGAGATTGATTTGATTGCAGCAGAGGAGTTGCGTGATCGTGCTCTGTTTCGGTCGGCACTTTACTAGCAAGGCTTGCGTCGATATTATGATAAAAACGTACATAATCGCCACTTCCAAGTTGGAGATTTAGTGCTTCGCCGAGTGCAGTCAACAAAGAACCAGCATAAGCTTTCTCCAAAGTGGGAAGGACCATCTGTGGTGAAGGAAGTCACTTGTCCGGGGGCTTACCGACTGATGTACGAAGATGGCGATGATATACCAAATTCCTGGAACATAAATCAGCTACGTCATTTCTATATTTAGTTATTCTTTTGTATACTAATACATTATTTATGAATGAAACTTTGGTCTTTTTGATGAAAGATTTTTTGATGATTTTCATTCCATATTGTCTCGATTCCTTAATTCATTTTATTAAACAATCGAGCCAGGGGGGCTAGTAATAATGTCCCACCTTGGTCTAACCTTATTTTGGTTTTGGACTATTTTCTGACCGATTTCTTCTCTTTGAATATGGTCTTTACTTTTTTGGTCTAACGTCTATACATCATGGTTATACACTTTATACTGCACATCAGACTACCACTACACTAAACCCAGAGCCAAAGAGCAAGACGTCATGTGTTCATTGGTCGACTCTGCTTGTTACGCGGTTACGAGTCACAACCTAATATGTTAAGGCAGACCGATGCAATTTGAGTTTCTTAGTGATAGAAACATACTTATGATATTTTTATCAATCTTTTAAAGCTATTAAGCATGAAACTAATTTACATACAAGTAACATTGTTTCAGTACATAGATATTAATAATGTTCTCTAGCATTGCAGGATTTACAGCTCCTTTGAAGGAGAGGAAGAGTCATCTCGTAGCTCAACTTCTGGAGTTGCTGGAGGAGTAGGCACGGTCGGATTGATCTCTATGTTGTCGACCAAGGCTCGAGAAGTCTCCGGCATGGAATCCAAGAGCAGTTGGCATTGGTCGTTGGTCAAGTCTGGGTTGAAGCCCTCCTTGATCTTGTCTAATGGCAGAGCAGGAGAGCAAGATTGGCAAATCACCAGAACCTGACTCCTGGCCTTGGTTGCCACTTGTCGAGTGTTATAAGCGATTGCTTCCGATGCATGCTCCAGCAAGTAATCCAAGGAATGGCCAGTCTGCTCCACTCGGTCGGCATGAACATAGTTCATTGCCTTTTGAGCAGCGTAAGTTAGAGCTGCGAGTGATGATTTCTAGTCAGTATGATTAGAAGATGATTCAAGCAGATGTGAGAAATAATGAAGGGCTTACTGGCAAGTTTACATTTGAAGGATTTGGACACACTCTTGGCATCCTCTATCTTGGCGTCAGCCTCCTTCAGCTCCTTCTGTAGCCGAGTGATCTCGGCCTTCTGGTCCTCGACCGACTAAGAGAGGTTTTCTTTCACAGCATTCAAGGCGTTAACAAACCTTTGCTGATTGGAGGTCAACTTCTCCAAGTCAGCAATCTTCTGATCACGAGCTAAAGACAAATATTTGAACTTTTGGTGCTAGAGTGATTAGTTGATAATTTAAACATAGATAGTAAGTGATCTTACTAGCTATATCTGCACGGCCTTGGTCTAAGGCCTTGGTCATCTCTCTTTGGCCGGTCTGTAGCTTATCAATCTCCTTCTGTGCTTTGGAGAGCTGCTGACTGGTGACTAGCATAACACTAGCAATATGTCAGTCTTAAACTTAAAGACATAAAGACTGAAGAGTTTTAGGGCATACAAAAAGTTTCGGCTTCAAGGTATTCCACCCTAGCCTTTTTCCTCTCTACAAGAGCATATATTTTCTGTATACAAAAAGGGGTTAAGGTTAAGGATGAGATTGAGACAAAGCTAAAGCAGGGTATTGAAGTACCTTGCTGGCTTCTCGATGTTGGTACATAATTTCCACGTCCTCCACTTCAGGCCGACCGAGTGCCTCTGTAGGTAATGCCGCCTTACCATTGTCAAGAGGTGAAGGGACATAGACCGGAGTAAGTTGTGGTGCGGGCTTCGGAATGGAGGCATGTATTGACTTATCAGATGGCTTATCCACCTCGGTTAGCATGTTTCATGACTTGCCAACCAGTTTGGGCAGATCAGTCAGACGAGGAGGGGGTCCTGACCGAGTGGCTTCAGACTCTTGGGCACTTTGCGAATCACTCGTCCGAATACTATTAAAACAAAGATTTAGGAGATTAAGATGTGCTATGTCTTTTGGCAATAAGAGACAAGGAATATAAGGTTTAAGGATTAACCTGGGAGCCTTCTTGAGTTTGATTCGGCACAGCCTCTTCTTCGAAGAAGTTGACTGAGAATCACTCTCCTTCCTCTCCTGGGAAGAGTTACTTGCCTTGTCGGTCTGTTGCACCACCCCTGCATCACTCTGTGTTTGGCTTGGGGGCTCCGACTGGCTTGAAGGTCGGTCGGAGGGAGCAGGGGCAGGTTGACTGGCATCAGCAGACGACATTTCTTTATCATCACCCTGATCCCCAACATATTGCCTTCGGCGCCCAACAGTCTGCTTCACTAGTCGACTGGGGGGAGGCAGGGTGACAACTTGATCAACATGAGCGCTTGCAGAAGAGCTTGAGCCTCCAGGATCGGTCTGCTACGGCTTCTCAACATAATCCGATCCCTCGGTATTGTTCGGAGGGAGCGGAGGCTGGGATACATAAGTATCCAGAACCTGCGCAAGAGTCAAGATATCAAGCAGGACATCAAGACAAGAAAATAAGGGATTGCTCAATGTAGACTGAGGCTTACTCGGGCTTGCATAGTGCCCTTGTTATACGCCTTTTTGATCGACGAGTGATCCTGAAGTATATCCCCTTCAAACATCTTCGATAGGCGTTTCTGACGAAGTTCACCAATCGGCGGGTTGAGCACCTCCCTGGTTTCATCATCATTAATATAGTCCCACGCCGGGTGACTTTGAAGCTTCAGGGGCTGCACTCTGCATACTATGAAGCTTTTAGCGACAGTGATTCCATCAACACCTTCAGCTTTCAAGTCAGCTATCTTCTTCAACAGAGCGACCACCTAAGGGTCGGTCGGATCAGGCTTCTCAATCCATTGCGCCAGGGGAATTGCCTTGGCACCAGTGAAGTCAGCAAGAACAGGGAGAGGGTTTTCACAGTAGAACCACTCATCCTTCCAGTTCTTGTTTCCAGTCTTCAACGACACATTGATGTAGGATTCCTTCTTGCGTAACTGGACGCCAATGCCACCTAAAGCTACTTGATTGTCCTTGGTTGGCAGCGATCGGAGGACGAAGAGATGGTGAAATAGATTGAAGTGGGGGAGAGTGCCCAAAAATGCTTCGCACAAATGCACAAAGATGGTGATGTGAAGAATAGAATTGGGATTGAGGTTGACAAGCTCAATCCCATAAAAGAATAGGAGCCCACGCAATAAGCTACAGCAGGGGACTCCAAAACCATGCTCGAAGAATGAACAGAACACGACAATCTTTTTATGAATGGGGATGGGGCAAGATTCACGGGGTACCTTCCAGTCGATCCGAACTTGCTCTGGAAGGATATCATCGACCACCATCTGGTTCAGCTTGGGAGAGGCTGCTCTTTGAGAACTCCCGAAGCTGCTCTGGAATGTCGAGGTCGGACGAAGAGGACGCGGTGGCGGCAGTGGAAGTAGCTGGGATGGAGGAGGAAACATTCTTGCACCCTATCGTGATGATTGTTTTGGGCTCAATGGATCAAGTGCTGAACCCTAGCAGAAGCTTGGGGGCTAAGTGCGATGAGATCTACGACAGCCAGAAGAGAAGCACTAACCTGAGCCGGAGAAGCAGAGGCGTCACTAAGAGCAGAGAAGGTGCGAGGAAGACGAGGAGTTTGTGCACAAATGCGGCATGGACTGAGAGTCAACCTGATGCTGCCTTCTATACTCCTGCTTTTTGACCCAAGGGTCCCATGGGCCGGGATGGGCCGTACAATGACGCCATTTTTGATTAAGCAGCAAATTAATTAAGGGCCTTAAACATGTTTAGGGTCTAAAACCATGAGAAGTAAAACTCGGGGGCTTCTTTGATGAGAAGCATTTAAAAATGTTTAACCGTATCTATATGTTTTGATGATCATGTAGCAAAGGACTTGATGGTCATACGGATATAAGTTCAAAGGTTATGTTATTGATTGAAGTCAATAATTAAATTGCCAAAATTGGACTTATGAATAGATAGAGTGACTAATTATTAGGGAAAGGCTGTATTATGATTGATGTCATTTAGCTTAATACCATTGTATGATTGATGTCATATTGGTTCACTTGAACTGAATATGATTGATATCATAAAATTCACACCGGCCAGTCACTCGGATATAGTGTATATCACTCGGCCTTTTTGATAATCGGTTGGCAAGGTTGAAGCCTTGTAAAGTGACCTACTGGTTTGATGACCAGAGGACTACTAAACTCAGATTTGATAGTTTGAGTAAAATACCTACAAAATAATAAGAGCTAATATAATTAGACTCTTGCATTATTTGTTAGTCTCCAAATTATACAAGAGTTGGGGGCTACACCTAATCAAGTGCACCTGACCGGTGCACCAGATCTATCAGGAACTTCAATAAAGAGGTCTTCCTAATTTATGTTCAACATCGAAGATCACTCTGAGAATCAAAGCTCAAAATCAGGAAGCACTCACGGGCTGCTGTGGGTTACTTGCTCTACAGGTATCCTTAGACAAGACTAAGTCGGTAGCTGACCGGGTACTACATCAACAAGGAAGCCGACCGACTCGGCTTGGAGCACAAGGCATTTAGAGATAGACTTTCTATGTAAATCCTTAAGGGTTACATCTAGGACTGTTCATGTACCCCCCTGCCGACCAGATATATAAGGCGACAGGGTGCCCCCCATCGACGGACACGGGAGACAAGTTTTCACAACATCAATACAATACATAGAACACAGGACGTAGGGTTTTTACTCTCAACGAGAGGGCCCGAACTTCTATAACTTGGCGTCTTGTGTAACCATCGTAGTTCTTAGTCTCGACGTAGCCCTATATATTTACTGCCGATCTCAAGCTTCAACAATCAAACTACACCTCTTCCTCCCATGACAACTATGAGCCTATGGTATGGGGAGTTACCACCAACCTTGATGTAGATATGGCCCGATCTTCTGTGAGGTAGGGGGATAAATTCGAATTTTGGGAACTCGGTGTCGATGAGACACCTTGAATCAGACACGATCCAACCACGCAACCGTTACACCAAGCACAACTTGATTGTTCCTGCAAGCGAAATCGAGAACACAAGCAAGAAAGGATAAACACGCAATCTGAAATCTCAAATTTGGATGAAGCGAATCACAAGGAAAGGTTCAAGCTCTGAACACAAAAGGACTAATCGCCACAGTGGTGTAGAATAAGAATTGGGGCCCTGGATTACTATAAAAGGACTTGTCACCACAGTTACAATAATTCGATCAAGTTTCTCTCAAGAAAACTGAACTAAACAAAACCCAAAATTAAAAGACGGCGGCTACTGAGTTCATGTAGGAACCAGGGGCATCCTAGGGTTGGGGGCGACCAGGGGGGCCCACAACATGTGCTTAAGTCCTGAGACGATACATGGGCAAGTTGGCCCAAAATAGTTGGCGCAACACCTTGTCATGGTCACACATCATGACTCACGACCCTTCTGGAGCTAGGACCAGAAACAAAACGATGGCGGCGTCGTCCCCTTTCCAACGCATCAAAGAACGCCTCGTTTGGACATTGGATGTGGGAGATATTTTTAAAACCATGAAGGGGTGTTGGCTGAATTCGAGACGAACACGGCGACCGAGTTGGTGACGACTTGTAACATGGGGAAGGCCATGATATGCACGTATCCAGCATGGTGATGTACTCATCAAACCTCATGGAGGCATAGGCACTTCTCGTTCTACCCGATTCACATCATACAACTTTTTGGAGTTGCAAGAGGACATGCAATACTTGGCTGCCAATGCTTATGAAACCAACATACGAACTCAAGAAATACAAGCAGCCATAAGGACGGGAGAAGAATTGCAGCAGCAAACATCAGAGCAACTTCAGACAAACATCTCCATGATGGATCAACTGTTCGGCCACTTCAACATCGAGTACCAACCGCCACAGTAAAAGCCATCTAAGCTTAAGTCTTGCAAAGACTTAAGCTTGGGGAGGTACCCAAACCAAGGTGCATCGCTTGTTCTATCCTCTCTCCCTCTTTCTCTACTTGAGCCATTTTCATTTTTTTAGAAAATTTAAAAAAACCCAAAAAGATTTTCAATTTCAAAGAAAAACCATAAAAATTTGCATAACCAAAAAGAACAAAAATATTTCCCTTTATAAATAAAACTTGAGAACTTAGTCTCTACCATGCCTATGAAAATGATGAATAATTGCTCTATTAGTTCCCTTTGAGTGTCTATATACAACCTCTACTCCTCATTTTTGTGGGTAATGGTAGGCCGGCATGATGATAACACCAGTCTCTCTATGTCTCGGTGGGTGCAAAATGACTAATAAACACCAAGTCTAGTTGTTGGAGTTTATGATATGGCATGTTTTGGATGAGTCTGTGATCTCCTTATGATTAGAGTCTGATGATTTCTTTCAAAACTATGCTGCAACAAAAACCCCTTACTTGGTGCACATCTTCCTTATTATAGACAATTTCCTACCATGGCCAAATATTAAATATCAAAACTATATCTATGCCATTTATGCATTCATTGAGCTTACTTAGGATTTAATCCTTATGAGGAACTTGCACTTCCAAAGCCATTTCCTTCCCGTTAACTTTGAGTTCTCAAAATAATCATGCTTGACTATACAGTTTCCATATCAGAAGCTCGCATCCATTTCACCAAGCATGCCAACCAAAAATCTTTCTTTTTGCGAGCGTTTGATCCTATTAAAGATTATGGTCCTCCCAATTGCTCAGAAAAAAGTTTGCTAAAATATTTGAACCATTGAATTAGCCTTTTTACACCATGAGAGCTGGAAGAATGAAGTAAAAAGAAAGAAGGAAAAGAAGGAAAAAAAATTTATCAGCTCTCATGGACGTGATACATCAAAAAGCTTCAAGGTTCATACAAAAATATTCCTTTGAGCAAAAATAAAAGGACCATCTTTTTCTAGCACAAAATCCTAGTCTTTGGGATAAATCTGCACCCAATACCTTTGCAAGTGTGCTAGCCCAATCCTTTGCGTGAGTCCACTCTCTCCCTCTCCCCTGGACATTATTTCTAAATGATTGGAATGAGGAAGTGCAACGTCTTTCACTAGGATCACCTCTTAGACTAACAATATATGCATGCTAAATGTGACATCCTACCAATCCCCACATAATTAAGCCAAATTTTTAGAAAGTAGGATGAGCATTTGGTAAGGAAAGTACACCCTTTGAGAGATGAGAGCTATAGTGGGAGATTGCACCAAGAGGGAAAATTTTCAATCCTACGCAGCATTATAAAAACTTTTGACTCATGATCGAATAGGGGATTGCATGATAAAGTCTGACTAGCCGTTCTAGACTTCTACCGCTCATGACAAGGTTGCAAAATGCCAATAAGCCCCGCTGTACAATGAGAATGACTTAGTAACACAATTGTGCTAGTTTACACTTACCCATATTGTGCTGGAGTATGTGTTTGTGAACTTGATACTTGCAGGGCGCTAATATTGAACCAACTCTTGATCCATCATCTTTAAGCTTTAATTTTCTCAGGACGAGCAAAGGTTTAAGCTTGGGGAGGTGTTGGCGGCCGATAAAACCAAAAATCAGCCACCAACCGGTCGAGAAATACAAGGTAAAGACCTAAAATGTGTAAAAACATGAAGAAACACCCCGCCGGCTGATCACGATTGTGAAACAGTCGTTTTCACCGGCCGACAGGGTCGTTTTCAGGCAGAAACCAGCTGACAGGGTCATAAACGGCTAAAATCAGCCACCCGGCTGGTTAACTGAGGTCACTTTTGGGCTGAAATTAGGAACCAGCCGACAAGGTCATAAACGGTTGAAATCAGCCACCCAGCTGGTTAAACGGAGTCGTTGTCATTTTCAGACTGATCTTCCAACCCGACCATTTTTCAAAAAGCACTTCATCATGATGGCGTTTCCTCCTCCTGGATTAAGAATGATGAAATATGACTAAGGAATAGAAGGCCAAAGAGAGGCTTAACCGGGAGAAGTCAAAGGGGTCAGCACACAGGGTTGCCGGCCCATGAACCCCAATATGCCTACCGGCCCTGAAACGGAGAAACCAGCACGAACCGATCAAACAACCGCCATCAAGACTAGATCTGAGCCGACCAAAATGAGTCGGTCAGGAATCGACACGATCCCACGGCCGCCCGCCCTGGGCAGCCGCCCGGAGCGCCGACTTTGGCCAACTGACCCTCCTTCACCTACAAATACCCCCGTACCTATGCCACCTATAAATAGAGGGGGAATTCGGAAGATCGAGGAAAGAAACATATCAAAGGGTTCATTTCCCACTACTTGTGCTACTTAGTAGAGTAGGTTACTTAGTCGGGAGTTAGAGTCTAGTCGAGAGCTTCGCTCGGGATTCTAGAATTGTCTAGGAGTCTTGGTATGAGCTCTCTTGTATCTTTTCTCTTTATCTAGGACTTATCCTTTATCAATATAAATATCTTTTCTTTTATATCCTGTCAAGTATTTATCTCAATTTAGTCATTTTCCTCAAGTTACAATTGTCGGGAAGAAACTATGCTTCGTAGTTCACGGGTTTCCCGGCTAGGATTTAATGAAGTTTAGTTCTTCCCAGACTTAGACTTGGTTATTTCCCGGCTATTCTTCCGCTAGGCCAACAGAAGAATATCTATTAAAGGCGCAGGCGCGGTGCCTAAGCTAATGCTATCAGGATTTGCATTCATCCCTATGGGCTATGTGTTAGGTGGCAGGTGGTGACAGCCCCGTCCGTCCCTTTTAGTAATTTACCATGTTCGGGCCATCTTAGTCAGGGTTATCTAGCGATAGCATACCCACTAGTAGAGTGGCTAGTTACCAGCCCATATTAGTGGAACGTTTTCGTGCCCCGAAGTGAGTTAACAGGTGAAAGACTTGAGGTTGTACCAAGAAATTGGTGTAAGCACTCGACCCGAGTAACTAGGAATTTGACGCTTGACTTAGATATATTTTGGAAAGATATATTTTTAGGAATTCTAGATTTAGACTCGTTGTCCTCCCGACTAGCTTAATCGATCTCTTGTTTATTCTAGTGTGGATTTCTCCTATGTTGCTACCCCATATTATTATTGAAACATCCTTACCCCTGTTTTTGGTCAGCTGGTATAAACTCTTGCAGTTATATCTTTGCTAAACCAAGATAATCTTATGTCTAAATTCCCTGTGCAAAATAAATGCGCTCCTTGGAATACTCCCGAGAGAAATGCTACAATGGTGTTCTGTGCGCTTGTGGATAAATTCATTTTATTCTTAAAGCATAACAAACGTAAACCATTATTTCTGGCACCGTACCAAGAATAGTCATATTCTTGATGTGACGTTAAGAAATACCAACAATGCCACCCTCAGACAAGCGGGCAGGTAGAAAACTTCAAATAAACAGATTAAGAACATCCTACAGAAGACCGTGAATAAGATGGGTAGTGGATGGAAGATCAAGCTACCAGATGCACTTTTGGCATATAGGATATCATACAAAACACCGATTGGTATGTCTCCCTTCCAGCTCATATATGGAAAAACATGTCACCTACCAGTCGAGATGAAACATAGAGCACATTGGGCCATCCGGAAATGGAACATGGATCTTAGGGAGGCCAGGAGACGTAGAAAAATATAGTTGTCCGAGCTAGAGGAATGGAGAGAGAAGGCTTACCGTAGTGCCAAGATCTACAAGGATAGAACCAAAAGATGGCACGACCGAAGGATCAAGCCTAAGGAGTTCAAGCCAGGCGACAAGGTGTTGCTCTTCAACTCCAGAGTCAAGTTGTTTGGCCATGGAAAGCTTCAGAGTAAATAGGAAGGACCATTCACCATCATTAATGTTGCATCACATGGAGCAATAACACTCCAAGATGACGGTGGGAACCAATTTAAGGTAAATGGTCATCATTTAAAAGTCTTCCTAGAACCAGATGACAACCAAGGTAAAGAGGTAGATATGATCCATTTAATTGATTTCAATGCTCTACCCTAGCATTCCTCTCTGCATATCTTTTTCATTTGAATAAATTTAGACTCCTCGGTCCTAGACTCGGTAGAATCCTTTTTGTTTGCACAATCTTTTGTTTGTTTTGGATAAAAAGCAGCCAGGGACAAGAACAAGTGTGGGGGAGGTCTCTCAGGCCCTCTGATGCGCAAACAAAAGAAGTCAACATCACAAAAGACTGTGATGGCCAGGCACAACCTAGCTTCCACCTCCCTGTTTTGCGAGTTAAAATTATTTCCGCTTGAATCAATCAAAAAAATTTAACTCAAAAACTAATATGAATCTCGTGGAACCCTCATTTTATTTCATGCTTCTATTTGGTTTGCTTGCATGGTCCTTATTCCTAGTTCGTAGACCTATTGATTGTGAACTATGACTTTAGGAAAGCATGTCACCTAGGTAGTTGATGCATGAGATATGGTTTGATAAAATGTATCTTTCTCTTCTGCTTGATGTGCTTGGGATTTTTTCTTACAAAAATTAAAATCAATAGCTTGACTACTCAATGATTATATCTTCCTATCAAAACCATAAGATGAACTCATTGAAAACCTTTGCATATGCTACTTGTTGTTTCGTTGAACTTTGTCAAATTGTTGTGACCCTTATGATTTACTTTTTATGACTTTTTTATCAAGATTTTGTGCACACCACTTTGCTAATACTTCTTCACTAGAAGTTAGCACCACCATATCCATCCATGTGCTATTTCTTCTACGCTGGAAGATATCATTTCCATGACAATCATCCATTCATTAAATAAAGAACTCGATCATATTCTGATGAACTCCCTCTCCAAATATCCTTGTAAAAGAGACATGGGCTATTCATGGTTCAAAAAAAAAGGAAAATAAAAGGGTGGAAAATAAAAGTGAGAGAAAAAGAATTAGCCCATGTTCTCAAATGCTATCAAATAGAAGGGAGGTACCATTTCAAGGTGTATCCACATACCATCCATGTTCCATTCACGTATCCGCATGGGTATAGGTATGGCATGGAATAATTCACATGCTAGCATCATACCAATTGAAGATATGATCCACCTTAGTCTTCAACTTTTACTCAAGGATGAGCAAAGGCTAAGTGTGGGGAATTTTGTTGACGGTCCTTAAATGCTAAATCTAACCATCAAATCATTGCATAAATAACATAAAAGGAATAAACAACATAGTGGTGGCAGTTTATTATTAACATGTTCATTAGTTTTAATGAAATATGTGTTTGCAGGCATAAGAGAGCCAAAATATGCAAAAAAAAAACACCCTATCGGCCAATCACGACTGTGTAACAACTATTTTCACCGGCCGACAGTGTCATATATGGCCGAAATCAACCACCCGGCTGGTTAACCCGAGTCGTTTTCAGGCTGAAATCCAAGAACTAGCGAACAGGGTCAAATACGGCCGCCCGACTGGTTAACCGGAGTCATTTTTTAGCCTAATCATCCGACCTGGCCCATTCTACAGAACACTTCACCATGAGGCCATTTTGTCCTCTTGGACCAAAAGTGATGAAATATGGCTAAGGAAAGTATACCAATAAGTGGCCTAACCGGGAAAAGTCAAGGGGCGACCCGGAGGGTGTCGACACCTGGCCAAGGCCACCGCCCGACCAACCATGCCGCCCGGCCTAGGATGCCGCCCGGCCTGGCCTGCCACCCGGCCTAGAATGCCACCCGGGGGTTGCCAGCCCACTAGGCCCAAGACGCCTATCGGCCCAAAAATGAATGAGTCGGTGGGAACTGACCAAACAACCGACTTCAGGATCAATTCTAAGCCATCTGAGAGAAGTCGATCATGATCCGACACTATCCCGGCCGCCCGACACATGTGGCCACTCGGCATGGCCCGCCGCCCGATGGACCGAGTTTTGCCTACTGATTCCTCTTCACCTAAATTGAGGGGGAGTTCAGGATAAACAAGACAACACAAGAAGAAGATTTAGAGCTCCACTCCAAAGGCTTTAGCATGCCAAAGTGCTTAGAAAATAGGGAGAGAGTGAGGGAGAGTTAGGAGAAGGTCCAGGCTTGTCGGCGCCTTCTCCATGCTTGTACCTTGGCGGATGCTTTTCTTTCTTAGTATTCGTGATCTTCCATTGGTATTGAAGTTTTCTTTATAAGTAAGTTCTTTCCTTAGTTGCTTACGGGATCATCGCTCTATTTCGTTAGAGTATCATAGTCTTCTATAAGTGTGACATCAAGACTTTGATTGTAATTAATACCATAACCGTGGTATCTAGCCTAGAGGTTACCTTTATTTGTCGCGTGCCCCATGATCTGTAGAGGTAGTCAGTAGGTGCTGACGGCCCTATCCGGCCTTAGTAATTCTCCACGTTCGAGTACGTCGTAGAGCTGTTGGCCGGAGTCGCCTATGGATGCAAGGGTAAGCCGATGCCTGAAGTAAGCAATTATAGACTGAACCTATCTTATTTTAGAATCTTTTACCATAGGAATCCTCTCTACTCTCTGCCTACCATCTTCTTGTTGTCCTTGGATGGATTAGATATACACGTTCCCTGTGAATTCAATACCTTGGAATACTCTTAAGTGAAGTGCTACAATAGTATCCGTGTGCTTGCAGATTTATCTGTGACCATAAGAAATACCAACAACGTGCCTGCTGGTGCTCGTCCAGCACGTGGTGCAGATACTGCACTGGTCCTCGGCCGTGGCCGGCCAGCCAACGCTGTGCCCATGTCTCTCGAAGACAATGCGCACACCATGCTGACGTATGGCAAGCGTGGTTTTTGACAACCAAAACCGGTCTATGATCTCCAAACTGCCGCACTTTCTCCTGTTCCCAAGTCCTATTGTGGGGATTTGGCAGATCCTTACAGGCGTGGTGTGATGCTAGAGGAATTCTCTGCACTTCTAGAGAACAACACTTGGGACCTCGTACCTCGCCTGTAAGGTTCCAATATTGTCACCGGCAAATGGGTCTTTTGTCATAAGTTCCATCCTGATGGTATGTTGGATCGCTATAAAGCTTGTTGGGTACTCCGTGGATTCACTCAGTGCCTGGCATTGATTTTGATGAGACCTTCAGCCCGGTTGTTAAATCAGCCACCATTCGGACAGTGCTTACAGTTGCTCTCTCCCATAACTGGCCGGTTCACCGGCTTGATGTGAAGAATGCTTTCCTGCATGGCACCCTTGATGAGACTATTTTGTTGTGTCCAGCCCTCTGGTTTTGTTGACAGTAATCATCCAGGTTGTGTATGCCACCTCAACAAGTCATTATATGGTCTGAAGCAAGCTCCTCGTGCCTGGTACAGTCATTTTGCCTCTTACATTCTCTCTCTTGGTTTTGTGGATGCCAAATCCGACACTTCACTGTTTATCTACTGTCGTGGTAGTGAGACAATATACTTGCTTCTCTATGTTGATGACATTGTGCTTAATGCATCCTCGGAGTCTCGTCTTCGTCGAGTTATCACAGCTCTTCAGCAGGAGTTCTCTATGAAGGATCTTGGCCCGTTGCATCACTTTTTGGGATTATCTGTGACTCATCAGGATGATGGTTATCTTCTGTGTTAGTCCTAGTATATTCTTGAGATTCTTGAGCGAGCTAGTATGATGGATTGTAAGCCGTGCGCTACTCCAGTTGACATTTCTGCTAAGGTATCTTCCACTGATGGTGCTCCTGTTGCTGATCCAACTCACTACAGGGGTCGGGCTGGTGCTCTACAGTACCTCAGTTTTACCTGACCTAATATTGCCTATGCCATTCAGCAGATTTGTCTTCACATGCATGATCCTCGTGAGCCTCACTATGCTTTAGTGAAGCGTGTTCTCCGTTACTTGCGCGACACTCTGGATTATGGTTTGTGTCTTCACCACACTGACATCTCCAGCTTGATTGCTTATTCCGATGCAGATTGGGCCAGGTGCCCTGTTACTCGTCGCTCCACTTCCGGATATGGTGTTTTTCTTGGAGATAATCTTGTGTCCTAGTCATCCAAGTGTCAGCCCACTGTTTCTCACTCAAGCGCTAAGGCTGAATATCGTGCAGTGGCAAATGCAGTTGCTGAAACTACCTGTCTTTAACAGCTTTTAAAGGAGTTGCATATCCCTCTTCAGTGGACTACTTTGGTTTGTTGTGACAATATAAGTGCAGTGTATCTCTCTACCAACCCGGTGCAGCATCAGTGCACTAACACATCGATATTGATCTCCACTTCATCCGTGAGCACGTCGCCGCTGGAGCTGTTCGAGTTTTGCATGTTCCAACGTCTCTTCAATATGCTGACATCTTCACCAAGGGTCTACCATCTACAGTCTTCACTGAATTCAGGTCCAGTCTAAACGTGTCACCATATGGCTAGTCTCATTCTGACTGCGGGGGAGTGTTAGCGTATTGTAGTCAGTCTTCTATTCATAGCATGAATAGCTGGCATTGTGTCCTTCCTTATCTCCAATGCTTTTTCTATAAGCCGGTTGGCTTGATACGAAAGGCAGCCAAGGGTCTCGCCTATATATTCTTTACATTGCTATATGATTAATATACACGACATTGCATCGTCTATCATTCACTAGGTCCACCACATTGTTGTAGGTCTGA
Organism: Eleusine coracana subsp. coracana; assembly: GCA_032690845.1. Classification (NCBI taxonomy): domain Eukaryota; kingdom Viridiplantae; phylum Streptophyta; class Magnoliopsida; order Poales; family Poaceae; genus Eleusine; species Eleusine coracana. Next base: position 31,386,414 of record CM064434.1, read on the forward strand.
AATTCCACAAGACGTTTGATCAGCTTGTTCAACCAGACAGAAAATGTGCCATGGACTTCTCTTCATCCTCATGCACACGAGATCTAATCATGGTCTGCTCCCTCTCCTTGTAGTATTCCTCCATAGACTTGTTTCCTCCACAGCTCTAATCATTGACTGCTCTTCATCCTCAAAGAGATCACGTTTATAATGTTTTGGAACAAGACATGCTCTTATTTCCCTCTTCCTTTTAGTTCATGTTGCCATTGGAAGCTCACCACTCTCCTCTCTTTGGTTCTAAATTTGTTCCCACCAAATGAAAGCATATCCATCAAAGTCAAGTATAGCCATATGCACCTTCTTTTCCTCCGAATAATTATGCACATGGAATATTTTATCAACCTTTAACTGCCATGTGAGATATGCGTCGGGATCATATGTGCCTACAAATTTTGCCATGCTGAATTTTAGCTTCCCAAACTTCTATTCATTGGGCTGATCATTGTTGCCATTGCGATGATGTTGAATGTTGTCATTGTTATGTAATCTAAAGGTATATGGATTTGTTTCAGTTGCACCACCATCACCACACCCATGGCCTCTTCCTCGACCGAAAGTGTCACCACCTCTGCCTTCATCACACCATCGCCCATGGCCATTCTTTTTTGCGTTCTCTTCCCACTACAACCGGGCTGCATATTCCTCATCGATCTCATCTATCTCTTCTTCATGAGCACCAACAACACCTTGTGTCTTCAACGCTTTCACAACTTTTGTAGTTGCTCTTGTGTGACATAGCTCGGTAGCTCTCCTTCTTCACCTGCCATAATTAGTGAAAAAAAGAAGCTAATATAAGTTGTATGGCTGTGGTGGAATTCACTCAATCTCACCTTCTCTTACCAACAAAGTTCTTATGAATATTTGCTGAAATTGTGAGCTGCAAACAAATCTTGGTGGTAGTTGGCACAACAAAGGTGATATATCAAACGAAATCAAAGTCACAGTGCATCCTAAACACAGGCTTATTTGTGGAGCTTGGAGGGTTATTTATGTGGTATGAAAACTGAAACTTCAAACTATTGTCAAGTTAACTAACAATCCAACCATGATAGGACAGTCGAGTTGCTGAACTGAAAAAAAATGTCAAATGTGTTTAGCAACTCAAGCACAAAAAAGATGGAAATTTTTCTAAATGTTGAATATATGAGAAACAGAAACAATAATTAGCAAGTCAATAAATGTGGTGATCTCAGCACATAAATTATTTCTTTTTAATTTTTTGTTTCACTCTTTTTTTTGTCGTGTTTGTTTTTCTTCTTTTTGGCTCAGCACATCAGATTGTATATAACAAGGAACTATTGATGTTCAAACTAATGTTCAATTCAGAAAAGTGCAAAGCCCTTAAGCAACAACCTACAACTAGTCTCAATAGGTTCAAAGTTTTCACAAAGGATGATATGGTGTACTACTGATATGTACTACACTTGGTCTATACAAAGGATAAATCAATACATGGGATTTCTGTTTCAGCACAATCTGAAATTTCACTAATAATAGTAGCTGAAACTTTTGAGGGACAAATCATTAAACAACTTTATGATTCACAACTTCAGCACCTAATATTCTGATAGCACTTCAAATAATCTTTCCAACAAGCTCAAGAACACCAAAAGCACATTTGAGATGCAAAAGTTATGCTTGTTTTGGTGTATGCTGGTCAAACATTAAATCTGAGCGCAAAAATATTTCTGGATGAAATTTGACCTGAACAAGAACACAAGAACAAAGGGGAAACACAAATCATGATGGAGAAGAAATGAGAAAACAAATTAGAGGTGGAATACATAGGGAAACACAAAGATTCAACAACCAAAATCGATCTATTGGACTGAAACTTAACAAAACTCACTGAAATTTCAGATCGGGTTATGGGTAGTGGAAATTTTTTGGTATTTTCAGTTTAGGACAGTATACAAAGGGGGATACAAAGGGGGTAAGGATCCTACCGAGGAAACCATAGCTCTGAATACCAACATGATATGGGGATTTGCCCGATCTTCTCGTTGTAGGATCTAGGGATAACTTGACCTGTGAATCCTGACGAATCGATGGCACCAACAGCTGCTAGAACAGCCACCTATGACAAATGATTTAGCCCAACAACACACTTTGGTCGATGCCTAATCTGAACCACGTAAAGGAGAGGCGATGCTCTTGCAAATCATAAGAAAACACAAGAACAAGTGGTAGAGAAAACTCTCAATCCTCAATGGGGTAGCAATGGCACAACCCTAAGGATAAGAGCACTTGGCTTCTCTATTTTTCTAAGTTCCATTGATGGCTAGGGTTTCCAGCTGGTGTACAAGTGCTATTTATAGTAGGAACATCCCTCCTAGTTGGGTTGGGGGACTTTCCAAAAAGCCAAACTTGAAATACATAGACTTAAGGCAGTTTGTGGGTCTCTGGAACATACTTCACCAAAATGGGCATAAGTCTTTCCATAGAGCTCCAGTGGATGCGCTTTTTGTTTCATATGAAAGTAGACTTCAAGAATTTTCCATCCATGTATAATAATTGGGTTGATACCTCTCAGAATGATATAGAATTTGTTATGAAGTTTAAGTACAGAATATGGGCATCAGCACATCGGCTTTAACTTGCTCTCTTTGGGCATCGAGTGGCCACCATGTCTTAGACCTGTGCTTCAAACCCAGGACAAGTAATGCACCTCCATTATGTAGTACATGACTCATATGAGATGCATGGCTATAATCATTAAGGAAAAGATTCACCTTATGTTGTAACTGCTTTGCTTTGGCTCGAGTTATTGGTCTCTCATAGGTGTAGTAGCAAGGGATGTCCTCATCAGAGTTGCTCTTTGTTCATGGAGTTGGTGTTTTTGTATATATGTATCTTACCCTTTCACATTGCATCTCATATGTAATATATGCATTGCTAGATAAGCTACATCTTTAATGCTTTCTTGCACTTCTCATTGCTATGATTGAGCTTGAGCTAAGTTGTGTGGATGTGATAGTGATCTCTTATGCTTAGATTTTGTAGATGGCCTGTTATAGACTCTTTTTGAGCAACTTGCTAATCTTAAAGGTGAACTTGGCTTTCTCTGAATCTTATGAACTAATCCTACCAAAACATGCTCATCATGTGAATAATTGCTTTTATCCTTGTCAAAACTTGCATTAGGGCTAGTGTAGTAGATGTTTTGGCCTTGACACCTTATGTTTGCGAAATGTGGCTTTGCAAATGTTTAGCTCATGATGGAACATTGTGGGAATGTTTGTTCCTTTTGCCATAAAGGCATGCTCAAACTTCTGCCTTTTTTCTTTGCAAATTAAGTTGATGAAATGGAAAATTGTGCTTCAAAGCCTCAGGGTGTTTGTTGTACCCAGTCGTGCGACCCTATGCGGAAGTTAGATAAAAATGCCAAATCAAAAAATTATACTTCAAAGCCTCGCTGTGCTTGCCATACCTAGTTGTGCGACCCTCCGTACGGATTAGAAGTTACATGAGGATCACTAATAATAAATTCTTTATCCCTTCCTTTTGAGTCTCTGTTGCATATACGAGTGTTTGTAGAGCTTATTTTCTATGAATGCTTGTTGCCCTGGTTGAGATTGATACTGGTTGGTGTCTTTTGATTCACTTGATGCTTGTTTTGCCTTGCATGAGAGTACATATACATGTGGCGGCAACTTTTCTCATGACGAGCAAATATGACTCTATCTAAGCTAGTCAATCCTTTTGCTTAGCTTGTATAGCTCTTGCTGTTTATTCTATGCTATCTATTTTTGATCTTTGTGTGATTGTGAGCTCTTGCTTTTACACTTCATATCTCTATATTTATGATTAGCGAGGTTAAATGGTTGTTGGCATACTTGTTGAAGCTACTTAGGTTTTCATTTTCATGCATTCCATACTTGCTCTTTTGCTTCTTTGATGAGTTTATTTGATGAGGACATCACTCCTATGGATACAAACAACACTCCTCCAATTCTGGACTTGCAAGGTCCAATGACTAGAGCTCATGCACGACGACTAAATTTAGAGGTGAGCTCGCTCCTACGTTCTTTGCTATATGTTACTTTTGAGAATGGTTTGCTACCTAATGATTATGATTAGGAACCATGGAGAGGACCAGGAGATGATGGGAGAAGGACTTGGAAACGTGGAGGGCAAGCAAGGGCTTGGAAGCAAAAGTGGAGGCCCAATCAAAACCAACTTCGAGTCTGTTTTAGGGCCCAGGACCAGTCTGCACAAAAACGGACACCCAGGTCGCATACGGAGTTGGATTTGGACATTCTACATATGTATAGAAAGATAAGGAGAATATCTTTCCAAAGCCGCCGGCCTAATGTCAAAATCTGTGTCGATGTTGCGTCGCCTGTTTTTGGCCTTTGGGATTTGTATCCAATTGAGCCTAATTAGGAGTGCGTCTGGAGGGTCTTCATATACAGCCGCCACCACACCATTAGGGTTCAGGTTTTGCTTAGATTATTCTATTCACAACATTTTCACCATTTCATCAGTTTGTGAGACCCCAACTTTGTGAGTTTAACCAAACATCTGCAATTGTATTGCATTCTTCATTGTTCTTGCTTGTGTTCTTGATTCACAGACAGGGATTAGCCTTCTCGATGACGTCAATCATCCTTGGACGGTTGATAACTAGAGGAGACATTGTGCTATGATTGCTGGGTTCTGAACGTGTTGTTTAGAAACCAGATCGATTTCTGTTTCACCTCTGCCCAAATCAAGATTTACCAGAACCTTTCGGAAGATTAGAAACCCTTGTCCACGTCAAGTGGTAATCAGAGCTTGAGGTGCACCATTAGGTTCGCACTACCCTCTAGTTTTGTTCTATGTTCTTCCTATCGTCCACAGAAAAGCCAAAAAAATCCCCCTACCGATAACCACATGTTTAGCCTTTGCATATTATAATTTCAGAGTCTATAATGTTGAGTTTGTGCCCTATTTCTTCTTTAGTTGCTGGTTTAGTTTGTGTTTTTGTCATCCATAGTGTTTCCCTTGCAACCCTAGCCGACATCCCCTCTCACCACCCTCTGTTTTGTTGGCTTTGTGTGCTAGGGTTGATTGATCAACACGCCCACCCTAATCCCTCCCTAAACCCACCATCAAACCACCCTCAACACCGCATCCTGATTCCAAACCCGACCCCAAACCCAACTCAGGTTTCTTGAAAACCAATTCCGACACCCCTTGATTGTCCGTTTTGGCTGAAATGTTTACAGGAGATTCTTGATAAAAAGTTGAGGTGACTTGTGTGCCCTCGTCAAAAAATTCAAAAAACATCAGGAAGATAAAGAAAAAATTCATTCAAGTTGAAATCCCACATTTTCTGAAACTTCAAGAATTTCTGTAGGCCACATCCTAGCTCTGTTTAAGCTGAAATTTTCTATGGATTCTCCCCCATTGTCAGTGAGTTGGAGACAAATATCAAAAAAAAAGAAATTTTGGAATTCTATTAGTGCTCCATCTGCCCCCCCCCCCCCCCCCCCCCCCCCCCCCCGCCCCCCTGGAATTTCTGGGTTTGGTTGTTTTATGCTTAGCCCCCTGTTATCGGCTGTGTACCTTTGTCTCCTTGTTTCTGGTTTACTATCACTACTGTTCTAGAACATACTTAGACCAGCAACTAGGGACAAGTTACTTGGGCACTTATTCAGCTTTACTGTCTGTTTTGTTTTGTGTGCCACTCACATATATATATTTGGCCTTCCTAGCTCTACATATTTATTCTGGACAAATACAGGTTATTTGTAACCCTTGCAATAGTGGAACACACCTCCTTGGTATCCTTTGATTTGCTTTTCAGAACTTTGTAAGAGCTTTGCAAGAAGTTTCCTTTTCCTGTGTTGAGAGGCACCATTGCTTAGTAGTTTTATAAGGATAACCTTCAATGTTTGTTTTCTATTTTTGTGTATATGATGTCAGGAAGCGATGGAGAGGGTGCATCGCCCTCAGAATGTGATGAGTGCGTGAGCTGTTCAGAGTGATTTGGCAGAGACGATCACCAGAGCTATCACCGACATCGTCACCAAGCTTCACCTGGGATAAAGCGTTGAGCGGTTGGATAAGAGAGTCTCTAAGTTAACCAATCAGGTTGTTGAATTGGAGACCGCTCACAAGACCATCGACACAAACACCAACACCAACACCAATAACAACAACATTGAAGACGACCATGATGAAGAAATGGTGTATAAGGATGATGGCACCGTGGATAGGTCAGCTACAAGGACCGCAACAATACGACGTCATTTGCAATGTAACACTCAAGGTATGGGTGGTTTCCACAACCACAACCATCGCCCACAAGGTAACCATGCTCCAAATCACCCGTATGCTAAAATTAAGTTTTCATTTCCTTCATTTTGGGGTCAGTATGATGGTGATGCTTATCTTGATTGGGAGATGACTGTAGAACAAAAATTTAATGCCCACCTTGTTCCTGAACAATATAGAGTTAGACAAGCCACTAGTGAGTTAAAGGACTTTGCTAATGTTTGGTGGAGTGGTCTAGCTGCTAAAGCAAATTTGCCTACTACTTGGGAAGACCTTAAGGTAGCAATGCGTGATCGTTTTGTTCCTCCTTCTTTTTATAGAGAGATTTGTAATAAACTACAGCACTTAGGTCAAGGAGATAAAACTGTTCAGGAGTACTTTAGTGAGCTTCAGAAGGGTTTGATTCATTGTGCTATAGTTGAAAAAGTAGAGGATCAGATTTGCTACTTTTATTCTGGTTTGAGAAAAGAAATTCAATACATCCTTAATTATAAAGAATTTTATACCCTCAACCAGTGTTTCCAGTATGCTATGCTTGCAGAGAAAGAATCACAGTGACTTTTCCATGCTTTTGAGGAGTATAGCAAGTCCAGGACCTTCTACCCACCTCGGCCGATGGGGACTTCAGGACTGCCCAAGCCATCTTTCTGGCCGCTCCCACCAGATGCTAAGGGCACCAGTTTTGTTTCTGTAGCACCAAGATCAGCCCTTGCACCTTCTAGGCGCTTAGGTAAAACTTTTATGCAGGTACCAGCTACTAGTGCCTCCTTTGTTGCTTTAACGGGATGCACTATAGGGATTCAGTGCCACCGCTACCATGGACTTGCTCATGTGCAGAAAGATTGCTCGAGTAGGTGGGCATATGTTGCAACAGATGATGGCGGTTACATGAGCACCTCCGATATGGAGGATGTGGAGGCGGGCATTGCTGCCACCAACAGTGACCTCGTCCTTGGTGGTGGAGACACCACGGTCTACATGAATATTATTGTGCAGCGTGTGCTTAGCACACAAATCCAATAGCTCAAGATGATGCAGAGACGTAACTTGTTCTAGATTTTCTTTGTCATCAAGAACTGCCGAGCACGTGCCATCATTGATGGAGGAAGCTGTAACAATTTGGTAAGTTCTGATGTGGTCAAGAAGCTTGATTTGACCACATGCCCACATCCACATCCATACTACATTCAGTGGTTAAATGCCCCAGGAAAAGCTAAGGTAACACAAACTTGCAGAGTTCCTTTTTCAATTGGTTTTTATGTGGATTCTGTTGATTGTGATGTTGTACCCATGCAAGCATGTTCACTTTTATTGGGTAGACCTTGGGAATTTGATAATTATGCTGTACACCATGGTAAAAGTAAAAAGTACACTTTTATGCATAAAGGAACTAAAATTACTTTGTTACCAATGACCCCTGCTGAAATTATACAAGCTGATTTAGAAAGAGATGTTAGTTTGGAAAATAAAGGCCCTGAAATACAGCAACGTGTTAATTCTGATTCTACACCTAGTAATGTTAATGATTATTTAAGTTTTAAGATTATTAGAATTAAACTACAAGATCGTTCAGGTCTTGCAACAAAATCTGAGCTTGCTGAAATGTCTGTTGCTGATATTTGCTATGCTTTGATATGCAAACAAGCTTTGTTTTTGCGAGATGAAATTGGTTCTAGTGCTTTGCCTCCTGCTATCACTAACATTTTGTAGGAGTATGAGGATGTTTTCCCAGTTGAGATACCCCCAGAATTGCCACCTTTGAGAGGGATTGAGCATCAAATTGATTTGATTTTGGGTACTACTTAGCCAAATCGTACTGGTTATAGAACCAACCATGAGGAGACTAAGGAGATACAACGACAAGTCCAAGACCTTTTGGATCATGGATATCTTTGTCAATCACTTAGTCTTTGTGTAATTTCTGTACTTTTGGTTCCTAAGAAAGATGGTAGTTGGCGTATGTATGTAGATCATAGAGCCATTAATAACATTACTATTAGGTATTATCATCCTATTCCTAGGCTAGACGACATGCTTGATGAGTTATGTGGTGCTATAATTTTCGCTAAAATTGATTTGCGTAGTGGCTACCATCAAATTAGAATGAAATTTGGTGATGAATGGAAACCAGCTTTCAAAACCAAATTTGGTTTATATGAGTGGTTAGTAATGCCTTTTGGGTTAACTAATACACCTAGTACTTTCATGCGTTTGATGAAGAGGTTTTAAGAGGCTTTATTGGCAGATTTGTGGTAGTTTATTTTGATGATATCTTGATTTATAGCAAGTCAATGGATGAACATATAAATCATTTACGTGCTGTTTTTTATGCTTTAAGAGCTGCACATTTGTTTCGTAACCATGAGAAGTGCACCTTTTGCAGGGATCGAGTCTCTTTTCTTGGCTATGTTTTGACTCCACAGGGAATTGAGGTGGATGAGGCGAAGATTGAAGCCATAAAGAGCTAGCCTATCCCAAAACTATCACATAGGTGAGGAGTTTTCTTGTTCTTGAAGGTTTCTACCGCTGCTTTGTCAAAGATTTCAGCACCATTGCTGCACCATTGCATGAGTTGACAAAGAAGGGCATTGAGTTCCATTGGGGTCAGGTACATCATGAGTGATGAGGACATCACCATGCTGGATACGTGCATATCATGGCCTTCCCCAAGTTACAAGTCGTCACCAACTCGGTCACCGTGTTCGTCTCGGATTCAGCCGACACCCCTTCACAGTTTTGATGATATCTCCCACATCCGACGTCCAAACGAGGCATTCTTTGATGCGTTGGAAAGGGAACAACAACACCGTCGTTTTTTATCTGGTCCTAGCTCTAGAAGGGTCGTGAGTCATGCTGTGTGACCATGACAAGGTGCTGCGCCACCTATTTTGGGCCAACTTGGCCATGTATCGTGTCGGGCCTTAAGCCCATGTTGTGGGCACTCCCCCTGGTTGCCATCAACCCTAGAATGCCCCTGGTTCCTACATAAACTCAGTAGCTGCTGTCTTTTAGTTTCGGGTTTGGTTTAGTTCAGTTTTCTTGAGAGAAACTTGATCGAATTATTGTAACTGTGGCGACAAGTCCTTTTACAGTAACCCAGGGCCCCTGTTCTGGTTCTACAGCACTGTGGCGATTAGTCCTTTTGTGTTTAGAGCTTGAACCTTTCCTTGTGATTCGCTTCAATCCATATTTGCAATTTCAGATTGCGTGTTTATCCTTTCTTGCTTGTTTTCTCGATTTCACTTGCAGGAACAATCAAGTTGTGCTTGGTGTAAAGGTTACATGGTTGGAGCGTGTCTAATTCAAGCCATCTCGTCGACATCGAGCTCTCAAATTCGAGTTTATCCCCCTACCTCTCGGAAGATCCGGCCATATTTACATCAATGAGTCCTTTGATGCTTTGAAGGACAAACTTACACATGCACCATTGCTGCAACTACCCAATTTTGATAAGAATTTTGAGCTTAAATGTGATGCTAGTGGTATAGGCATTGGTGTTGTTTTGATGCAAGATGGTAAACCTGTTGCATACTTTAGCGAAAAAATTACTGGACCTATTTTGAATTACTCCACTTATGACAAGGAATTATATGCTCTTGTACGTTCCTTAGAGACGTGGCGTCATTATTTGTTCCCCAAAGAATTTGTTATTCATTCTGATCATGAATCACATAAGTATATTCACTCACAATGCAATTTGAACCGTAGACATGCTAAATGGGTTGAGTTTATTGAGCCTTTTTCTTATATTATTAAACATAAGAAAGGGAAGGATAATGTGATAGCTGATACTTTGTCTGGGTGCTATACTTTGTTTTCTCAACTTGATTGTAGAATTTTTGGACTTGAGGCAATTAAAGAACAATATGTTGATGATGCTGATTTTATGGATGTAATGCTGCAATGTAAAGAAGGTTGTGCTGGGAACAAATTTGTGTTGAATGATGGACTCTTGTTTAGAGCTAACCGTCTATGCATTCCAGTTGGTTCTATTTGTCTTTTGTTGTTGTAGTAGGAGCATGGAGGTGGATTGATGGGTCAGTTTGGTGCTAAAAGGACGGAGGATATTTTGGCCACACACTTCTTTTGGCCAAGGATGAGGAAAGATGTTGAGCGCTTCGTTGCTCGCTGCACTACATGTCAAAAAGATAAGTCTCGCCTGAATCCACATGGTTTATACATGCCACTTCCTGTTCCTTCTATTCCTTGTGTGGATATTTCTTGGGACTTTGTTTAGGACTGCCTAGGACTAAGAGGGGGAGTGATAGCATTTTTGTTGTTGTGGATTGTTTTTCAAAGATGGCACACTTTATACCATGCCATAAGACCGATGATGCTAGTCGTGTTGCTGACCTCTTTTTCAAAGAAATTGTACGTTTGCATGGTATGCCTTCTACTACTGTTTCAGATCGTGATGCAAAATTCTTGAGTCACTTTTGGCGCACACTTTGGAATAAGTTGGGTACCAAGTTGTTATTTCCTACAACTTGTCACCCACAAACTAATGGACAAACTAAAGTTGTCAACTGCACTTTGGGCACCGAGAGCTATACTTCCTCTAACTATTAATGAGAGAGTTCATGTTGATGCTAAGGAGCATGCTGAATTTATTTTGCAAATGCATGAGTCCACTAGACTTAGCATTGAAAAATGAATGAAAAGAATAAAATTACTGGTAGTAAAGGTAGAAAGGAAGTAAAGCTTGATGTAGGAGATTTAGTGTGGTTACACTTGAGGAAGGATAGATTTCCAGAATTGAGAAAATCTAAATTAATGCCTAGAGCTCATGGTCCATTCAAAATAATTGAGAAGATTAATGATAATGCATACAAACTTGATTTGCCTCCCGAGTTCGGGGTTAGTCCTGCTTTTAACATTTTAGATTTGAAACCATACATGGGAGAAGAGGATGAGCTTGAGTCGAGAACGACTCCACTTCAAGAGGGGAAGGATGATGAGGACATCACTCGTATGGATACACACAACACTCCTCTAATTCTAGATGTGCAAGGTCCAATGACTAGAGCTCGTGCATGACGACTAAATTTAGAGGTGAGCTCGTTCCTACGTTCTTTGCTATATGTTACTTTTGAGAATGGCTTGGGAACGTGGAGGACCAGCAAGTGTTTGGAAGCCAAGGTGGAGGCCCAATCGAAACCGACTTTAAGTCTGTTTCGCGGTCCAGGACCAGTCTGCACTAAAATGGATGCCCAGGATGCATACAGACTCGGATTTGTATGTGCTACATATGCACAGAAAGATAAGGAGAATAACTTTCCAATGATTCTGGCCTCATGTTAAAGTTCGTCGGGAGTCATCGGGGAAGGTCGAATCAAGAGAGGGTCCAGAATCTGTGTTGGTGCTGCGTCGCCTGTAGTTGGCCTTTGGGCTTTCTATCCGGTTGAGCCCAATTAGGGACGCGTCCAGAGGGTCTTGCACGATCCTAGAGTCTTCATATACAGCCACCGCCACACCATTAGGGTTTGGGTTTTTCTTAGATTATCCAGTTCATAACAGTTTTGCCGTTTCATTGCTTTGTGAGACCCCAACTTTGTGAGACCCCAACTTTGTGAGTGTAATGATACATCTGCAATTGTGTTGCATTCTTCATTGTTCTTGCTTGTGTTCTTGATTCACAGGCAGGGATTAGCCTTCTTGACAAGGTCCATCATCCATAGACGATTGATAGCCAAAGGAGACGTTGTGCTATGATTTCGGGGTTCTGAACGTGTTGCTAAGAAACCAAATCGATTTGTGTTTTGCCTCCGCCCAAGTCAAGATTTACCAGAACCTTTCAGAAGATCAGAAACCCTTTGTGGAACATATGTATCCGGGATACCTAACCACTCGGCTATATTTGTGTTTTGCCTCCACCCAAGCCATAGATATTTGTTTAAGTAAGCAGCAAGATAGGTTAGCAGATATGTCGGATAGATAGAATCTATTGTAACCGACTAAAAGATTACCATGTAAACCTCTGCCCTTCGGATATATAAGGAGGGCAGAGGGAGATTCATATTGGAACCCTAATTCCAGTGCGAACCCTAGCAATACAGAAACACCAAACATCACGTAGGGTTGTTATCCTCCGGGAGGCCCGAACCTGTAAAAACCCTTTGTCCTGTGTCCGTCGATCATCCACACTTATACGCATACCTAGATCTACTATCAAGAATATCTCTTGGCAGTTGGCGCGCCAGGAAGGGGCAGCATTGAGGCCTACTCTGTTGAAATCGATGGCTTTCATCGACATCAAGTTCCGCCCGGGAGAAAAGATCCGCTTTGGCACCATCAGCTTCATGGCCGATCAAGGTGGGGACCTTGTCAAGCAAGATCAGGCGACCCTCACGATGGTCATCGTGCCTTCAGATCAAGGTATCAGCAGAGCTTTCGCGGGCAATCGGACCTATTCGGCCTATCGGTTCCCACTCGGCTTCAACAACGCGGCAACGACTCTCCAAAGGGAAACCCTCCCAGGCCCTTGCTCAACGTTGCTCACAACAAACCGATCGGCAACCTTGGCCGACTCAGACCTCACTACGGTCGATCTCCCGACTTTTCATACGGATCAGTCGGATGAAAATTCCAATTTTTTCTATGAATCATGATTAGTAGCAACAATCGGCCTTGAAAATGAGTCAGTTCTGGACTTGATTGAAGGGCCGAGTGATTCGGAAAGTTGCTCATCGGATTATCACAAGGTGTTCATGGAGGCACCTGCCACCCAAGGAGGCACTAATGGAGAAACATCAGCGGCAGCCGCCGCGCGAGCAACTACACAACCCCGTGATGGACAGGAAACTGATCCCGAGGACGATGACCCGGACGCTGCCACTCCCCCGCTCCAACGGCCGGACGCTCGGCAGGGCTCCCGGGTTGTGTAGAATCTAGACATGGGTGACGTCATCTTAAAATTCGATGGCGAAGACGTCTTCCAAGCTCCATAGCACAACATCACAGCTGCGGCGGCCCTCTTGAGCTCCATATTGCCCTTGCTCCAAGTCACTCCAGAATTGACACCTCAGGTCATCTAGTTAAAAGCGCACATCAGGGCCACGGCAGTACTGGAGATGCATGCGGCACAATCAACACCGAGCAAGACAATATCTAGGGCTGCCAGTTCATTACCCAACCAGGAAACAAGGGACCGGCAGCGCACTAACCGGCAGGCAACTCCGCCGACCGCATCAAGGCGAAGGCCCATTGCAGACTACCATGATCGGCATCTGGACACTGACCTAGGCAATGGTATACCGCCATGCGATGCACGGGTTCAATTGGACAGTAGATACCCGGAGAGGGACGATGCGGCCTGCCGAGAATATGAGGATGAACGACGCTGTCGCGATTTCATTGTCGATCGGTACTATGAGCGAAACAATAGGAGAGATCCGCCGAGAGACGATCGATACCACGATCGATGGGACGAGGGTCGCTGCAAGGACAGATCCCACTGAGAAGCTGGTCGCGAGTAGGAGCGAACCCCCATCCTCGAAGACTACGATGATGAGGTTGGCATTCGAGCCTTCACGATGGGGCTCACTAATCTGCCCGACAATTCGATAAGTTCTTGGGCAGAGCTTTGTCGGCAGTTCACCGCCAACTTTCAAGCTACATTCAACAGGCCGAGGAATCATTGGGAACTCTCCCAGATCAAACAGTGGGACCGGGAGCCGTTGCGAGAGTACATCCAATGCTTTTGCCGAGTCAAGAATACCATCCCCAACATCTCGGACGCTCAAGTCATTGCTGCCTTTCAGAGTGGACTTCATGATGACGATTTGATCAAGAAGATCGGTAGGTTGGATGCCGCTGGAGGGTTATCGGCCAAGGAACTCTTCACCATGGCTGACAAATATGCGGCTGGCAACTCGGCTTTGTTCCAAGTCTGCCAATACAAAGAAAAGGCACCCCGGAACCGTAATCAGTCGAGACCATCCGACCAAAACAAGGACGGCGACAGGAAGCTTAAGCAAGACCAGACGATGGCCAACACGGAGCGCCTCACCAGGAAGAAACAAGTCACTCAGGATGACTTCGACAAAAGGAGTGGTGTTGTTCCCATGAGAGCATGACAGCCTACTGCACTGATGTTCGGAAGCTAGAGATAAGTTTGATGGCATCGAGTACTAACATGTCCTCTGCAAGTATAATGAAGAGGCGGACGAAGTGGCCAAGCTTGGGTCCAGCAGATGTAAAATACCTGATGGAGTATTCCTTGATGATTTACACAAGCCATCTGTACTACCCCAGCAAACTATGGTGCTGTCGGCACCAAAGCAAGGAGCAACATCTCAAGTGGTTGTCATCCAAGTAGATTGGCGCACTCCATTTACTGAATATTTAGACCGTGGTACATTACCGATCGATAAAGACGAAGCCCTCTGAGTTATTCGTAAGTCCCAGTCATATTGCATGGTTGACCACCTCCTGTACAAGCAAAGTTCACATGGGATATTGATGAAATGCTTGTCACGAGGTGAGGGCATAGCTATACTAGGAGAAATTCATGCCGGTATATTTGGGAATCATACGGGCCCATCTATGATTACGGCCAAAGCAATGAGGCAAGGATTTTATTGGTCGACCGCTTGTGCTGACACTAAAGACATCATCCGGAAGTGTGAGGGCTGCCAGTTCTTCGCCAGCCAGATGCACGTACCCACCACTGAGCTTCAAAACATACCAATAACTTGGCTAGTATGGGGCTTGGATATTGTTAGACCTTTCATGAAGGCTCAAGGAGGTTTCACTCACCTATTCGTGGCGGTGGACAAATTTTCTAAATGGATTGAAGCAAAACCAGTCAGCAAGATTTTGGCGAAGAAGGCCATCGAATTTATGACCGAAATAGTCACTTGGTTCGGTGCCCCATATAAGATCATCACTAACAATGGTAGTCAATTCACGGCAGAAGAGTTTAAAGAGTTCGTGGGTCGGGTGGGCTTCAAGATCGGCTACACTTCGGCTGCCCCTCCGTAGAGTAATGGCCAGGTTGAGAGGGCAAACAGCCTCCTGTTGTATAGAATTAAACCCCATATATTTGATCGATTGGAAAAGTATGCTCGGCGTTGGGTTCGGGAGTTATCATCGGTGTTGTGGGGTCTTAGAACTAATTTAAGTCGCGCCATGGGACAATCCCCCTTTTCTTTGGTTTATGGTTCAGAAGCAATGTTACCAACCAAGGTGTTATTTGCCTCCCCACGCGTGGTAGCATATGAAGAAGAAACCTCCAACAACCATAGGCGTGATGACCTTCTATTACTAGAAGAACAACGAGACACCACTTTGGTTTGGTCGGCGAAATATCGACAAAGCTTGAGGTGTTATCATAACAAGAATGTTCGATCACGAGGTTTTTCAATCAATGATTTGGTTCTGAAACAAGTCTAGTCTACGGTTGGTAAGCACAAGTTGTCGACTCCATGGGAAGGACCTTTTATTGTAAAGGAAGTCACCCGGCCGAGTGCATACGGATTGATGCGCGAGGATGGGTCGGACCTTCAGAGTTCATGGAACACAGCTACATCATTTCTATGCTTAGTTTTCATAGTTCATTGTAATCTGTTCATTTTATATCGTTCATTACAATGAACTATGAAAACTAAGCATAGAAATGACGTAGCTGTGTTCCATGAACTCTGAAATATATATATATATATATATATATATATATATATATATCATGGTCATGATGCTTTGAATTTATGATTTATGTGAAATAATTGATGATATTGTATCAATCATGACTCTAATACTGACACTTGGTATCACCGCAACTCGTACATGTCGACCAAGCGGGTTACTTAGTCCCCAGGGTTCATGTCGTCTGTTGAGGACCAAGGCAATTCTCCCGGTTCGCATATGCTTGACCAAGTGGGTTCTTAGTCCCCATGGTTCATATCGATTATTGGGAGCATTGTTTAGAGGGCTGACATGAATTGTGTATTGGTTGTGAGTGTTTAACACGAGTTCATACAATACATAAACAAAGCAGCACGACCCAAGAATTCATTACAATACTGGTGATGAATCTAGGCCCTAGCAGTCTACTGAACTGAGTTATACTATAGTATTAGTAGTGCAACATAATATCCAGCGAAGTTTTGCAAATCCTTACACCTTTGATAAGGGATCTAACTCTATCTGGTCAGCTAAAACATGAGCAGTTTTCTATGCCTGAGTCACAAGAGATTCGCATTGCTCATCAGAAAGGTCTTCATGGAAACTTTCTGCAACCACATCTAGATCTATGCTAGGAATGTGAGATTTTGCAATAGCCAGCACTTGAGCGCCGGCCAGTTTTGCAACATGTCGCGCGTGTTCTCTCACTCACTCCAAAGCCTCCTGCAATCGAGTTAGTAGATCTCGGCACCAAGGTGATTTTTCCTCGGGGAAGATGTACTGAGCGACCACTTCCACATCTTTCTACACAGCTGCAAGAGACCATCAAAGGTTTTCATCTCCCTCAATAAATTTCTTCTGCAAAAGCTCATAGGACCTTTTTGACCCTACAGAAGTGCAATAATCACATATGTCCAGGCACATATGAACTCGGCTATAAAGGTATTATGAGAACAATATTTACCTCTTAGACATTTTTCCACATCTAATTTTTCAGCCTCGAGGTTGGCAACCTTTTCCTTGTAATCTTCCTTGAGCTTCTCAACTTCTATGACCTTTTTGAAAATTCCTTCGGCTTTGGTTAGCTCGGGCTCTAGCTTTGTATTTCTCTCCCTCTGAGTCTTTATTGTCCCTTCAGCCTCTGTCATTTATAAACATGTCAGTTTACAGAATAATCCCCATGTGTATAGGTATATCAGTTTTTACCTTCTGCTCTCTTTTTCCAATGGGCTTGGGATTCTTGCATAGTTTTGAAGCCATCTTTAAGCTTCGTAAACTTGTTTTTGACTTCTTCCGAGTCCTAGAGCTGCTTATTTAAGCCTTGGTTTTCATTTTTTAATGCTTCGGTGGCCAAGGAAGATGACTCCAGTTCTTTTATGCAGCCTTGCAATTTGGCAATTTCTGTGGCCGACATGGCATCTTCTTTACGCTTCAGCATCAGCGCTTGCGATACCTCTATATGGGAGAGGTCAAATAATTGTGGCCAGCAAGTAGCATGTAGGGTATGGGGTTTACAGTTCTCATACCTTGCAGCTTAAACTGAAGTTCATCCACCTGGGATGAACGGGCTTTGAGATCAACCGACAGGCGTCCGACTTCAAGCCTTTCCCTAGCAAGTTGGTCTTCTAGATCCACGGCTTTTGCACAGTGCCTTTCTACAAGTTGCAAAAGTTTGCTTTTGCTAGCCATATGGGTTTTCAAGACCTGCAACAACATTAAGATGTATATGTGTCGATCTGCAGCTATACTCAATTATTATTATTATTATTATTTTTCCAGAAGGAAAGTATACCTGGAATGAGTGGTAAGCCTTTTCAGTGTGCTCCTGGAAGGTCTTCAACTCGGCTTGCTCTGCCGACTCATCAAATCCTGCAATAGCGAATTTGCCAACATGGTATACCGACCTGGTAGGCGGGGTTTCTTTTGGAATGCATTCTTTCACCACTCGGTGGATGAGAGTAGGCATGATGTTTTCCTCCGGACCGATAGGATATTCGTAGGCAGGTTCTGGCATCTTCTCAAATACCAACGATGGTTCTTCTGGTTCGGTGGAAGCAGGAGTACTAGCAGCCGTGGCCATCTCCGGAGCACTTAGGTCTGGAACAGTGGGGGTCTTAGAATAGCTGGCCTCCGGTTGAGTATATTTTGGAGCATTCCTCGAATCACTCGGCTTTTTTGCCGTGTGCTCCGGAACATCATCTCTAGATGTCTTGTCAGACGGAGAAGTCTGGTCTTTTTTAGGAACTGAGCTTTGTGGTGGGGTTTCATGAGATGACGATGTCCCTGTTGACCTTCCAAACAAATAAGGGTTACATAGACAGCTACTGGATGGCTAAGAATCAAATTATCATGCTTTGCTTACTTCGGGCGGCGTTTAAATTTTAAGCCTGACACCTTTGGTGGGGCGCTAGTTGGCCTTGGGTTTTCCGCTGTGCCCGTAGGCTCCTTAGTGGTGCCTGTCTTGCTCTTCTCACTCGGACAGACTTGTTCTTCTACAGTCTTTGCCTTATTATCTTCTTTCATGATCCGCTGAGTGGTGGAGGTCTTTTCTAAAGCTGTCTTCTTAGCTTCTTCTTGCAGTCTAGCTGTCCTTTCAGCCAGAGACACTTCTTCATTAGAATCTTCAATGTGTGCCTTGCAATGCTTGGGGGTTAATGGCCGTGTGGGTGATTTTCCTTGAGGTGTCGGAGGCAATGGTGGATTGGACACATAAACATCAAGGTTCTAGAATACGTACAAAATATTAATCACTGCTAAAGATAGAGGATATAGTATCAACTGTCAAAGAGGTGAACAGATAACTTACAAGACGTCTGTCAGTTTTGGCATGATGTCCGCATTTCGCATTCCCTGGGGCCTAGTTAAGCAGCAACGAGAATATATTCTCTAAACGCAGAGATAATTCCCTATCTGATAATTCTTCTGGCACCTCCATTATGGGATCTGAGCCCATTTGAAACTTCCATCTAGGAATGTGTCGTTTCTTGATGGGCTGCACGTGATGATATATAAAGCTTGCGACAACATGTACTCCAGTATATCCTTTGGACTTCAGAAATACAATTTCCTTCAGTATGGAATCCACTTGAGATTGTTTGTTTGGAGCGGCTTTTTGTGACCACTTGGGACATGGCGTAGGGGCTTCAGCTGTCATTTCCGACAGAGGCGGGGCATGTTTCCCGTGATAGAACCAGTTTGCATGCCAACCTTTGTTTGTGGAGGGGAGGGGTACTTTGATGTACTTGGATTTATTCCCTAACTGGAAGCCAGCCCCTCCGATCACACAGTTGTTGTTCGATTTCAAGACAAACAATTCCTTGAAAGTATCAAAATGGGGATGTATCCCCAGGAATACCTCACAAAAATGGATAAAAATGCCAATATGAAGGATTGAGTGGGGGCTCAGGTTGATGAGGTTGATGCCACAAAAGAAAAGCAGACCACAGAAGAAGTCACAATAGGGATTTCCAAATCTACGGTAGAAAAATGAGGAGAAAACAGTAATTTGGTCGACCGGAGGTTGGGGAAATTTCTTACCTATAGCTTTGATCCATCCACCGGTTTATTGATCTTGAAGCACTCCATAAATCACCATCCTGTTGATCTTTTCCGCATCCATGGCCGATGCCGGGAATTCTTGGATGGCGGCGGGGTTGTCGTACACGGCTTCTTCCTTGCCTTTCTCAGGAGATGATTGCTTCTTGGACTGGGCTCTGGTGCTTTGGCGGGTTTGCTTTGGTGCCATTAAGGCAAGCGAGCAGCTGCGCAGAGATGTTGGGGGAAATGGAGCTTCGAGATCTAGGGTTTCAGTGTCTAAGACAGTGGCGGTTGTGAAATAAAGACGAAGGGATGCGACTGTTTTGGCAGCACTTATATAAGGGGCTGATAACCTAACCTAACGGGTCGTGGGTTCTCTTAACCCATTAGTTCAGACTCGTACGCTGGCAGACACATTTAGTGTCTCATTAAAAATGATTTCGGAGTTAACCTTGGAAGTTGTGGGTTTCGATGTTAGTGACAAATCCCTCGACTTGTTATAGGATTGTTCTTGGCATCAGAAAATTTTGTAATTTGGGTTAAATCACTCGAGTGGTTATGATTTCAACCTTGGAAATTGTACCTTGTGAGATTTCGTGATTAATCACTCGGATGGTTACGGTTTCAACCTTGGAAATTGTACCTTTTGAGATTTTGTGATTAATCACTCGGACGGTTATGATTTCAACCACGGAAATTGATCCTTTTGAGATTTTGTGATAAATCACTCAAATTGTTACTGTTTTAACTTTGAAGTTTGTATTTTTTGTGATTTCATGATAAATCATTCGGATTATCTCAGCACCAATCTTGGGGGCTGTATTTTTTTTTATCATTCATGTTAAAATATTCTACTTGATACATCACCAATCTTGGGGGCTGTAGAAATTGAATTTTGTTATAAACCACTCGGACGGAGGAGGCATTAGTATTGAGGCTGTATTTTTAAATTGGTGATGCGTCACTTGGAGTGTATCTGAAAATCGTATAGTCGAGTTTGAATGTTTATTTTGAAGCAGCGGAAGACTCGGATATCATTATGCTTAAGCTCATAAGATATTTTCTTAAAAATAATCTTTTGAGCTGGGGGCTATGATTGGTTTTGTATATTGGAAATTTATTTTTGAAAGAACTCAGAAGTTGCTTCGGTAAAAACTCAACGCCTTTTGAGTTGGGGGCTATATTCATAGAGTATGCCTTTTTTTCAGGCATTCGTGAAGATTAGTAATCAGGTACAATAAAAGAAGTACTTTCCAATTTCAGAGTATGTCGAGATGATTCAAGGCGACGCTTCAACATGGAAAGTTCTTGGGGGCTACTGTGGGACATATGTATCCAGGATACCTAACCACTCGGCTATATGGCCGAGTGGGCTGGGGGCTCAATTTTGATGTATTTGGCCCAGGAGATATTTACTTAGATATTTGTTTAAGTAAGCAGCAAGATAGGTTAGCAGATATGTCAGATAGATAGAATCTATTGTAACCGACTAAAAGATTACCATGTAAACCTCTGCCCTTTAGATATATAAGGAGGGCAGAGGGCCTTCAGCGAAAGGGAGATTCGTATTGGAACCCTAATTCCAATGCGAACCCTAGCAATGCAGAAACACCAAATAGGACATAGGGTTGTTATCTTCTGGGAGGCCTGAACCTGTATAAACCCTGTGTCCTGTGTCCATTGATCATCCATACTCATACGCATACCTAGATCTACTATCGAGAATATCTCTCGACACCCTTGTCCACATCATCATTGCCAAAGGGGGACAAAATATTGGGTCATGCACAAATAATGCTAAGAAATCTAAAATGATCTAGTATGCATTACATGTGACCTACCAGAAGTTTAGGGGGAGCATATCATGTCCTTGAGCATGTTCATGTGCTTTTCATGATCTTTGTGTTCTCAAGTGGCTTTCTTTGTCAACTCTTGCTTTTTCAGTTTCGCATTTCAAAACTCTAATCTTTGTGCATTTGGTGTTGTCAATGTACTCATCAAGGGGGAGATTGAGAAACGATATTGATATGTGCCATGGTTGGCAATATGTGATGAGTAATTGACATTGGCTAATTTGGTGTTTGAGTTGAAATGCAGGAAATTGGGGATTGCATGAGTTTGTGCATTGTTATGGTTATGACTAATTGGTTGTTGATGAGGATGTTGGAGAGTTTGTAGGAGAAGGAAAATTTGTTTGGTTGTCTCATGATGTGTAGGTGAATGGAGTCAACTTGGTGGTCAATGGCGAGAGATCGGGCAAAAGTTGGGGACTAGTTTTCGGACGATAGGGAGGTCAGGTGGAGTCAGTGGTGGTCCACACCATACATGTGGAGAGGCAAGAAGCACGGACGGTTTCGTGGTTGAGCCTCAAAATCGTGGAGGTGCTGAAGATGGCGTGTCGACCAAGTCAAGGAGAACAAAAGGCTGGTGCCAGTGACAAGGGGGCCCAATGGAGCAGGACCAGGAGAGACTTTCCGGTGCTCAGGATCACGAGACAAGGTGACACGCGTCGACATCGAGAAGTTGCGCTTTGAGAAGCATGCAAGGTGGTTTCCCAATTTGGGTCTCAAAATTGGTGGTGGCGATTGGTGGTGCACGTGGCACCATCACGGAGCTTGTGTCGAGGGGAAGCAAAGATGTGAAGGGCCCAATGATGTTCGGGCGACGAGAAAAAAGATGGACAAGTTTGCCCTTGGTGGTAGGTGGCTATGTATTGTAAGACAAGGGTAGAGTGGTCTTTAGGACAACACCTCGGCTTATATAAGGAGAGTTAGGGCTGGTGGGAGAGGGTGAATCTTCCCATTAGCCTTGTGTTATGGTTTCATTCCATAGAGCTAGGAGTGTGCTTCATGTTGTACTGGAGAGAAGAGAGATTGTGAGGGACAAACTTTTCTCTTCCAAATTGTGGGAGGAAGAGGGTGGCTTCCTAGCCATGTATCTTTGTATCTTGAATGGATGAATCAATGATATGAGACTCAATTTCAGGCTCAAGTTCATCCTTTAAGGATCGAGAAGGCGACCAAAGGGGGGGGGGGTGAATGGGAGCCAATCAAAATTCTCCAAGAGAACTTGGCCTATATCCCAAAAACAACCCAAGCCAACCTCTGAGTTGATCACCAAGACTACACACACCAACTCGTGGTGTACTAGCCCTAGGAGTGATGAACCACAGCAAGAAACACAGCGGAAACAAAAAGGAAACAGCAGAGACTCGAGATAGTAAAAAAAAATACCTCACAAACAGCACCTTACTGAACCACCACAGGCAGTGCCGATCAGGACGATCGGCAGTGCTGGTGCGGGGTTCTAAGACCCACTGGCAGTGCCGGTCCTGGTCGTCGGTAGTGCCGGTCCCGACAGAACAGTAGAAACTTTTGATAATTTTGCAAATCTTCTCTAAAACCTAACCAAACGAACTCCAAATGATGCAATTTTTGGACCAGTGAATCCTCATCACATCACGACCCTAATCCTAGAAAATCATCTCAATTGGCCTAAGGAATCATCACGAATTTCAGATCTTGTGCCAACAACACCAAAAAGGGGAAACTTGAGAAATCCTTCAAATCGAAGGTGCTAGAGCTATTGATTCGGTCAAGGATCCATAGAGGATTGTTCTAGCTCATCCTAGCAACAAGTTTCTCAAGAAATCCGAGCCAAAAACTCGTCCAAAAATGAGATCGAAAATCAGCACGATAATAGCTTCGAAAATAAGAAAAAGGGAATTTTGGGATTCAAGTGAAGAGGGAAATCTTGAGCATGAAAATACTTCTCATATCATGGAAAGGTGCTTACAAGATCCATAGGTACAGGGCTAGGAAGCCACCCTCTTCCTCCCACTATTTGGCAGAGCAAGAGATGTCTCTCACACACCCACTACTCTCCTCTAAAACATGAAGTCCTCTCCTAGCACTTTGAATAGAGTCCTAACACAAGGCTAATGGGAAGAGAGGCACCTATTCCACTAGCCACACCTCTCCTTATATAGGCCTAAGGTCTATTGTCCACATGACCATTCTACCCTTGATCTACATAACACACCCACCTACCATCGGGGGCATAACCGTCCATCTTTCACCTCATCGCCCGAATGTCATCGGACGCTTCATGTCTTTGCTTCATCTTGAAGCAAGCTTCGTGATAGTGCCACATGCACCACCAACCACCGCCACCGGTTTTGAGGCCCAAACTAGGAAACTGCCTTGCACGCTTCTCAAAGCACAACTTCTCGATGTCGACGCGTGTCACCTTGTCCCGTGATCCTGACCACCGGCAAGTCTCTCCCAGTCCCTGTCCATCGGGCCCCATTGTCACTTGCACCGGCATCCCACTCATCTTGACTCGGTCAACACGCCGTGTGCCGCCCCTTCCCGGAGGATCGAGGTCCCGACGGTGCTGATAACGCAGACACTTGATCATACAACATTGGTTCGAGTTTAAATTGAATATTACATCATTAAAGTCATCAAAGTGCAGCGGAATATTACAAGTTCATAATGTTTTGAAAACAGTGGAAGCAAATCACGATAAGAAGCTACGAGCTCGACGATACAGCATAGTAATGGTTCCTGCCCGAAGAACCATCACTCTAGCAACACACATCAATACTGTGGTAGTGAGTCGGACTCCTAGTGGACGGTCCAACCCTCAGGGACTTGCATGTCCCAGGGCAGCACATCTACAGGCAGTTCTAGATCTTCATTACCTGAAAAACAATGGTGGCACAAAGCCTGAGTACTAATTACTCAACAAGTCTTACCCATCGGATGCCTAGACATGCAATGGCTCTAATAGGTGGCATGTTTAAAAGGACTTGCACTAAGCAACCTATTAGTTCTATCAAGTTTTAGTTCTCAACTTATTTGGGTAGAGCGGAAATGTAACTTTAGTTGCAACAATAAGATAATAAAGCAATACATCAAGTAAAAGCAACATAAGAGCAATAATAGTAACATCAACATTAATCATCATAATCAATTTCCAAGTACCATGTGCAACTGGTACTCATTACTGTGAGGGACAACAATTGCAATTGATTTATACCAGCTGGGAAAACCGAAAACACGACACATACACACCAATTAAGGTCGTATATGGCAACCTTTCGCAAGGATGAAAAACAACTTGGTCTGGGTCTAGTCTTAGCGAGTGGGCATGTCGCTCTGCCAACAGTACTTCATGGTATGAACCACCCACTCCAGCAGCAGAAGGGTCAACGACCACTGTACTAGGTACCGTCCTTATTGTCGTGCCAATGCTACATCAGTTTACTAGTGCCCATAGACTATCATGCATTCGGTACTGTTCAATACTTGACCAAGGGGCTGACCACGGATGGGTCCTAGGTTCGACAAGGCAGGGCTACCCCAGTCAACACCCATGTGTTGCTGCAAACCTACACATGCATCATCCCTTCCCGGTCATAACATCAAAATAAACTTCTTTTATTCATTCCTGTTCCAGTGGTCCAATTCATTTCTTTGAAATGATATCTATCGAGTCTAGCAATTACTAAGCATAGCGACATAGTACCGATACTACCAAAGTTCTATTGACAGTGGCATAGGTCATTTGGTGTCATGCAAGGTGGGTTCCAACAAACTCCTATGATCTAATGTAACAATAATCACAGACACTAGTAATATTGTAAACTAGCAAACTTTATGAAAAAGCCGAATGTAAACCAGGGCTTGCCTGGATCGATGTTAGTGCTAGCAACTACAATTTCTTGCTCCTGAGGATCAATGTCCTTCTGATTATCCTCTTCTTGCTCCTGATCATCGTTGCCTATATGATCGAATTGTATTAACGGTATTATCGATATACCGTTGAGTGAAATGATATGATGCACATCGCATTTTAATATAAATTAAAATTATTATTATGTTCTTGAAGCCATATGCTTCAGAGAAGTTGAGTTGTTAGTCATGATTCTAGGTATATATCCTTTATGCAATTAAACAAAGTAAATGAGTGATATAAGCAATTAAATTAATTAACTAAGTAATTTTATGTTTCTGGACATGTGTGATTTATTGTGCACAGAGACTTGTGTGAATGATTTTTGTGCCAAGTGGCAGGAGCCAATTATGTATAGAATAATTACTAGAATTAATTTCAGTGAACACACTAAATAATTTTCAGAGCCTAAATTAAATCATATGTTACCACACCAAAATTTGTGGTAGCAGATAATCATGTTATTGCTAAGCATGCCAAAAATTAGGAGTTAATTTCATTCTTAGAATTTCTAGTGAATTAATTTGTGTTTGTACAGTTTAATATATTGATAAAAATATATGTACAGAGGCAGTGATTTATCATTTTACTAAAATAGAGCACTTCACAATGAGTCTAACAAAATTTGTTTGGGCCTCATTGGGTTTATAAATGAATTACTATGAGTTTTCAAAGTTAAAGCAGTTTCTGGGAATTTTTCTGGTATTTTCCTGGTTTAAAGCTGCCACGTAGGCGACACCTAGGCTACATGCAGGTGCCACATCAGCGCCACGGAGGCTGCCAGTAGGCGCCAGTCAGCACCGCCGGACAGAGGGCTGACTTCGCCGGAGGGCTCGCCGGCAGTTGCTACGCGGGGAAACAACTCGTCGCGGGAGCAAGGAAATGATGTGCACATCGAGGAAGAGGGGATGGATGGGTTCACGAGGTGGGGTTCTCACTGGAAGATGATCGGCGACGAGAGGCGGCGGAAAGGCGATGTTCGGCGACGTCGCGGAGGGGGCCTGGGGCACGAAATCGGTCGGGGTTTGCTCCGACAACTTCACGGGAGCACCACAAAGAGCGGCATCCAGTCGGCGTGCGTCGGTGATGTCCGGAAGTAGGGGCTCGTCGTGGAGGCGACTTCGGTGATCGGCGGCGATGAGCAAAACCGGGAAAAAAATAACGTGCCGGCGACTTGAGTGGTGAAAAAGGAAAAGGAAAATGTCAGAGATATGCGCCAGGTATTTGCACTCGTGAGAGAAGAAGAAAGAGGCGACGCGGCTAATCGGGGACTGAGAATTTTGCGGGGATGTGCCGGAGTCGGTCATCAGGGAGAAGCTCGGTTTTTCTCAAATTACTTTGAACTTGCTAGAAGCATGGCCCAGCATTGGTGATGGGGTGCGGAAGAGATGTGTGCACGCGGTTTGGTGGTGTGGGTTAGGTTCTAGTGGCAGTGGAAAAGCAGGACTTCGAGCTCGAGCTCGCTCGGTAATGGTGGGTGCAGGGGCAGAGAGGCAGAGGGAAAAACGAGAGAGAGGAGAGAGCAAGTGCTAAGTGAGGGCAAGACGTGTGCGTTGCGGTGCGCCTTGATGCCGCGTGAAGTTTTAGCGGGGTGGTTGGCAGCCGGGAGCAGCGAGAGCACGGGGAATTGAAGCTGTGGCAGCGGCCATGCCGATGGCGTGCAGAGAGTAGAAGAGGGGAAAAGCGGCCGTTGGCTCGCGCGCTCGGCAGAGGCAGAGGGGCAGAGGGATAGAGGGGTCAACGGCGCTGTATCTCCGCGGGGTTCCGAGGTGGGAGCAGGCGTTGGCGTGTAGTAGAGAGAATTGGCTGCAGGGGGGGGGGGCTCTGTGCCAGTGAGGAGGAAGAAGAGGAGATTTTCCTCTGAACCCCCTGGAAGAAAAGATTTAGCGCAAACAGGTCCCTCGTCAAAGCTAGTTTTTATTAATTCAAAATAAAATAGCTAGGGATTTTCTAAAATAGTGAAATTTGGTGGACTGACTATTTAAATGGTGGAGAACACTCTGGTGAAATTTATTTGGAATTTTCAAAAAAATATTTTTAGAATTTATTAATTGCATTAATTAGTTACTAAAGAATCAATTAATTAATTATGGGTCTTGCTAAGCAGATAAAATGCCCAATAAATTCATAATATTCTATTCTATTATTACCAAACTGTTGATGAATTTATTTGGCATGAGTTGTATTGAAATTTTTAAATTGCTTCAATAACTTGGTTGCAGGGTTTTTATTTGCCTAGAATTAAATCAATGAATGAACTCTTATCATTTCATGCTAGGTAATTCATGATTTGTGCTTATCATGTTTGTTAAACAGAAGTGAGACACCTGGGGTGTCACAGCCCTCCCTCCGTAAAGAAATCTCATCCCGAGATTATGAACATGCAAACTAGAGGGGAATACGGTGGTCATAGTGTTCCTGTGTATGACGACCAAAATTTCGGGTAGTGAGTACTCGGGAATTCTTCAGATTCCGACATGGATTCATCTTCTGAGTGGTTACTCTATTGAACTTTGTAGAATTTAAGGGTTCTATTACGGGTTGTGCGCTCTTTCTCGTCGAGGATCTTTATGGGTTGTTCGGAGTAGGTGAGATCGGGTTGGAGTTGGTCATACTGTTCCAAGATTTTGTCGATGGGTGGTTTGAGACACCGCTTTAGCTGAGAGACATGAAAGGTGTGATGAACTCCAGATAGATTGGTGGATAACTCCAGCTTATAGGCTATATTCCCATATCGTTCCAAAATTTGGAATAGCCCAATATAACGGGGAGCTAACTTTCCTTTGACTCCAAACCGTTGGATACCCTTCACAGGTGACACTCGAAGATAGACATAGTCACCCTTGTTGAAATATAGTGGCCGATGTCGTCTGTTTGCATACTTCTCTTGACGGCATTTAGCATCTTTAAGATTTGCTTGAATGGTACGAACCTTTTCTTCAGCATTCTTGACAAGGTCAGGACCAAAGGTTTCCCTTTTTCCAGATTCAGACCAGTTTAGTGGTGTTCTACAACTGCGACCATGAAGTGCTTCAAATGGTGACATTTTTAGACTCTCTTGGTAACTATTGTTGTATGGGAATTCCGCATAAGGCAAATACTCATCCCAATTGCCACCATGGGTTAAAACACATGCTCTAAGCATATCTTCCAAAATCTGGTTGACACGTTTGATTTGTCCATCAGTAGCGGCATGGTAAGCAGAACTTCAAATCAACTTGGTACCTAGAGATGCATGCAGCTGATCCAGAAACGAGCGACAAACTGCTAGCCATGATCTGTAACAATGGTCTTGGGTACTCCATGAAGACATAGAATTCTTGCTATGTATAGTTCTGCATATTGCTTTATCTTGTAGGTGTTATTGATTGGTAGGAAGTGGGCAGATTTTGTGAGTCGGTCCACAACAACCCAAATCAAATCATGCTTCCGAGAAGTGAGAGGGAGATCAACAATAAAATCCATGCTGATGTCTTCCCATTTCCAGGCGGGAATACTCAATGGTTGAAGTAATCCGGCCTGTTTCAAATTATCAGCCTTAACTCTCTAACAAGTATCGCATTCTGCGACATATCGAGCAACTTCTCGCTTCATCCTTGTCCACAAAAAATTCTTCTTCAAGTCTTGGTACATTTTATTACTACTGGGATGGATAGAATATTTGGATTGATGTGCTTCATCCAAGATCTTCCGTCGGAGTTCGAAGTCTTTTGGTACTACTAAACGGTTATCGAACCATAGAGTGCCGTCTGAGTCTTGGGTGAAACATTTTGCCATACCATCTTTAATGTTTTGACGGATATGAGTCATACCAACATCCTTTTTCTATGCAGCAATGATTTCTTCATGAATAGTAGAATGTACACTTAGGTTGCTAATTACTACAGCAGGTGAAACGTGAAGGCCGGGTTCTGACGTAGTGATGTCGTCGTCGTCGTTGTGATATTCTAGCATTAAGTGGTTGCAGTGTACCTTCCTACTTAATGCATTGGCGACTACATTGGCCTTGCCTAGATGATAATGAATCTCCTGGTTATAATCCTTAATCAGTTCTAGCCACCGACGCTGTCTCATGTTCGTATCAGTCTTGGTGAAGATATATTTCAAGCTCTTATGGTCTGTGTAGATGTGCATTAACTTGCCGAGCAAATAATGCCTCCATATTTTTAGTGCAAGTACAACTATAGCTAGTTCTAAATCATGAGTTGGATAGTGCTCTTCATGCTTCCATAGCTGTCAAGATGCATAGGCTATGACATGACCTTCTTGCATGAGCACACATCCAAGTCCCGTCCCAGACGCATCACAATATACGTCGAACGGCTTGGTGATGTCTGGTTGAGCCAATACTAGGGCAGTGATCAATAATTTCTTCAATACTTGAAATGCTTCTTCACAACTGTTGTTCCAATCAAACCTTTTCTCCTTTTTCAGCAGCTCCGTGATTGGTTTGGTCAGCCGAGAAAAGTTTGGAATGAACCTACGATAATATCCGGCTAGACCGAGGAAACTGCATACTTGGTGAACTGTCTTTGGTGGCTTCCAGTCTAGCACATCTTGAACTTTGCCAGGGTCCACCGAGATACCTTCTACAGAAACTATGTGACCAAGAAATGGCACACGGTCCAACCAAAATTCACACTTGCTAAATTTTGCATACAACTTGTGATCTCGGAGGCGTTGAAGAACAATGCGAAGATGTTCGGCATGCTCTTCCTTGGACTTTGAATAGATGAGGATATCATCAATGAATACTACCACAAATTTGTCCAACTCTGGCACGAATACCGAATTCATGAGGTACATAAAATGGGCTGGAGCGTTTGTCAATACGAAGGACATTACTAGGTACTCGAATAGCCCATACCTAGTAGAGAAGGTGGTCTTCGGAATATCTTCTGCTCTAATCCTTATCTGATGGTAACCCAAGCGAAGGTTGATCTTGGAAAAGACCTTGGCACCAACCAATTGATCAAAAAGGATATCAATTCGGGGCAACGAGTATTTATTTTTTATCATGACTTCATTCAATGGCCGATAGTCAACAAACAGACGTAGTGATTTGTCCTTCTTCACGAAAATAGCAGGGCAGCCCCAAGGTGAAGTGCTTCGGCGAATGAATCCCTTTTCCAATAACTCATTCAATTGCTTTTTCAATTCGGCCAACTCATTCAGGGCCATCTTATAGGGTCGACGAGATATCGGAGAAGTTCCTGGCTGTAGCTCTATCTTGAATTCCACTTCACGGTCAGGCGGTAGGCCAGAGATATCTTCGAGAAACATGTCCCAATACTCACAAACAATGGGAATTGTTGTTGAGTGATTGTCCTTCCAAGTGATGGACAACCAAGGCTTTCGATGAATTGATGTTTAAAGAAATTATGTCTTTTCCATGCAAAGGAGAGTTGATGTGAATGATACGGGGCTTGATGTCTAGCATGGCTCTATGGGTTTTCATCCAGAATATACCCAAAATCAAATCAATTCCCTGGTGGCTAAGCATGATAAAATCCATGGGGTAGATTTTCTTGTTTATTACTAGGGGAGCTTTGCATACTATTTGATTGGCGCTAATTTGTCCAGCGGGGGAACAAACTATGTAGCATTTTCTATAGTCTGGGGTAGAAGATTAAATTTTTGCACACATGCTTGGCTAATGAAATTATGCATAGCACCAGAATAAAAAAGTGCAAGGACAGGCTGGCGATAGAGTGAGAGCGTACCGGTGAGCACGGGTTCGCCCTGAGGAATATCTTGAGCATTGGTGTAGTTCACTTGGGCACCACGAGACGGTGCATTCACAGTCTTGTTCTGGTTTTGACGTGGGTTGGTGTTGTTATTGTAGCGCCTTGGTGTAGTGCAGTTCTTAGCAAAATGGCCAGTACGACCACAATTGTAGCAAGGATAGTTGCTTCCACGATCAGCAGGCTGTGGGGCACGAGCATTCTGGTTTCCTTGCTGCTGATATGGTGCACGGTACTAATTGTTCTACTGTTGATATGGTGCATGAGGTGTGAAGTTCTGTTGTTGTGGTGGCCTTGAGTAGTTCTGGCCAAACTGTCGTTGAAACCGTTGCTGTGGTGATGCCCGGAAACACTGTCCGGTCGGGGAAGTATAAATCAGGCGACGCTTCGCCTACGGGGCAGCAGTGGCACTAGCAGGGGCCCTCCTCTTGCGATCTTCTTCTTCAACTTGGCGCATGGCTCCTTCCTGGACAATAGCAGCATTGACCAAGTCGTTATATATACCGGTTGTCTGCCAAGTCAGACGTTCCTTGAGCGTGGCATTCATCCCACGCAGGAATACGTATCTTTTCTTCTCTTCGGTATTAACATACTCAGTGGCATACTGAGCAAGATGATTGAAAGCTTCAGAATATTGGAGGACATTCCTCCCTCCTTGTTTTAGATTCATGAATTCCTGGAACTTCCTCTGCATGAGTCCAGCAGGGATGAAATGAGCACGAAATGCAGTCTTGAAGTCATTCCATTCAATGCGGCGCCCAGCGGGTAGAGAATCTTCATAGTTCGCCCACCAGGCGCTAGCAGAGCCCTGGAGTTGTTGGGCGGCGAATAGCACCTTCTGGTGCTCAGTGCATTCCAGCAGACCGAATTTAGACTCGGTCTGACGCAACCAGTGGTCGGCGTCTAGCGGCTCTCTGGCACACTCGAAGGTTGGTGGATGGGTACCCAGAAAATCTGAGTACATGCTCTGTCAGGGCTGATTGTTGTTGTTATGGTGGCCTCTCTGTCCAGCTAGGTGGGACGTGATATCCACTAGCCGACGAAGGATCTCAGAGTCATTTTGCTGCAAGTTGAGTGCAGCAGCCAACACCTCAGCTAGCGAGGGCTCAGCATGAGCTCCTTGCTAAGAGCTTTCAGGGTCATCCTGACTCCGAGTATGCACCATGCTACAATTTATACGGTTGCACACTAGTTATTCCTCAAAATAATCCATATAACCATTTGTGCAGGAATATAAATTTGCAAGAGGCACGAATACAAATGCAGAATGACAACCATCTCCATCAATTCAATTCAGTCTACATGGTTCTTAAAGGACATCATCACGTGATTCCTTACATATATGTGCCAACGCCTAGCTATGGTATTGCGGACACATTATGCAGGATTCACACTCCTACATCGAACCAGGGATATATATACTACACGACCATACA
This sequence comes from Eleusine coracana subsp. coracana, assembly GCA_032690845.1. Taxonomy (NCBI): domain Eukaryota; kingdom Viridiplantae; phylum Streptophyta; class Magnoliopsida; order Poales; family Poaceae; genus Eleusine; species Eleusine coracana. The sequence continues at coordinate 31,418,794 of CM064434.1, forward strand.
CAGGGGTAGCGAATCATCTACTCCTGGCCTAAGTCTTCTGGCTCTTCTGGTTCTTCTAGATCCATCATTTCCACGTCATCAATACCAGCAGGTGCCATCTCCACATTGTCTTGTTCTCCATACTCTATGAAGATCTCATCCCAATTCCCTTCAATAGGAAGATGGGCAGCCTTGAATGCGTTCAAGTCATCTTGAGCCTCAATCATGTCATGCTCAAAATCTGCTGCATCCTGCACGGCTTTGTCACGTTCTTATATAATCACGTCCATCTCTTCATTCTTGGCTTGGATTTGCTGGTTCAGTTTTACAATTTCTTCATCCTTAACTTGTTTTTCGACCTGAGAAAGTCAAAGTGCAGAATGGAACACATCCAAACGCCAGCACAAGTTTGTGCACAAAGCAAAAGTGGACAAACCATAATACTCTATTATGGGCAGCATGGGGTTATGGTGGCGGTGGTTTGGGTCAAAGATGAAATCCATGCGCCTATTCCATTTGAAATCATTCACATCACTGATGGGCAGTAAGGCGACGGGTGTTCCGGCAACATCGTGCTTGTGAACTTCACAAAACCAAGTAAGTGCCTTGAATGCAGCTACATTCCAGGTGGAAGGCAGGTCTGTCCCGATGACGCTAATGGTCCAAGATACCCATGCGAGAATGACCGAGTAATTGGCGGAAACCGCCACATGGATGACACATGAGGGAACTCCATGCTCCTGAAATTCCTTTCCAACATAGGTCGGAGGAATGGAATATCCGAATCTCTGGAGAACTCTCCAAAATAGGTGAACCATCCCTGTGAACTCCCGACCGTCGGTGATCTCCTAACCTGGTGGTGGTTGTTTTGTGTTTTCAGCCATCTACAAGGAAATTACTTCGATTGAGTCAAAGAGTACTATCAAGCTAGAATTCTTATGAAACTCTGGTGCAACAACAATAGAGGAAAGGATACAACCAATACATATCATGAGTCAACATAACCGTAAGTACATAAACTTGGAACTTGTGACCATCGAGTTACAAAAGCATCTCACACAGTGATCCCCCAAAATACCACAACCTCGCGTGGTCGACAACAATTACCTACCCAACTGATCATGACTACCGAGACTAATCTAGTCTACCACTATCCTCCTAGGTCCTGCCTTGAGCTAGTACCTCGTAGTCTATGTCAGACTCCTCGTCCATATCCTACTACGGGTCCTCGTCCTCCGGTGCTGCCGGTGGTGCAAGGGCCGCCTCTAGCTGCTGCTGCAGGCCCTGGTTCTCCTGAGCCAGGGTCTCTAAATCCTCTCCCATAAGCTCCATCTCGTGCTGTGCAGCCGTCAACTGATGCTGCAGGTGCTCGTTGTGGTTGGCGCGCTGCTGCATAATCACGCCACGTCTGCCAACCTCCTGTGCAAGGGTGTCATGCTGTTCAGTCAGCTCAGTAACACGAGTCTCACTCGCCTCAAGAGCAGTGGTCAGCCGCTGAATCTCTCTCTGCTGTGCGTCGGCCTATGTCTGTAGGTCATTCCTCTACACCCAGACCTGCTCAGCCTTAGCCAGTATGATCTTGTTGTGGCTGCTAGCTTCCTCAAGTTAAAGAGGTACTCGGAGTAGTAGGACAAATGGTGGTACCCTGCATGGTACATTCGTGTAGTCGTCACGGCTGATGCGCCTCACGCGCCTCTGCCAGACCGGGTTGGCCTGGTGCCAGATGGGGATCATCTCAAAGGGAGTCCCAGAGAGCGCTACTATGTGGCACACGCAGAAGTGGGTGAGAGCCCTAAAGGCGACTCTCTCCAAGCCCTCACGAAGGCTCCCACAACTCCCCGTGCTCTCCATACCCGCCATGTCGAGGTTGCGCGGGTGAGTGGTGATGTAGATATGGGCCGATCTTCCGAGTGGTAAGGGGATAAACTTGAATTTGGGGAACTCGGCATCGACGACCCGGCTTGAATCAGACACGATCCAACCCCGCAACCGTTACACCAAGCACAACTTGATTGTTCCTGCAAGCGAAATCAAGAACACAAGCAAGAGAGGATAAACACGCAATCTGAAATTGCAAATATGGATGAAGCAAAATAACAAGAAAAGGTTCAAGCTCTAAACACAAAAGGACTAATCACCACAGTGGTGTAGAACGAGAACAGGGGCCCTGGATTACTGTAAAAGGACTTGTCGCCACAGTTACAATAATTCGATCAAGTTTCTCTCTGGAAAACTGAACTAAACAAAACCCGAAACTAAAAGACGGCGGCTACTGAGTTTATGTAGGAAACAAAGACATCCTAGGGTTGGGGGTGACCAGGGGGGGGCGCCCACAACATGGGCTTAAGGCCCGACATGATACATGGCCAAGTTGGCCCAAAATAGGTGGCACAGCACATTGTCATGGTCACATATTATAACTCACGACCCTTCTGTAGCTAGGACCAGAACCAAAACGACGGCGTCGTCGTCCCCTTTCCAACGCATCAAAGAACGCCTCGTTTGGATGTTGGATGTGGGAGATATCATCAAAACCGTGAAGGGGTGTCGGCTGAATCCGAGATGAACACGACGACCGAGTTGGTGACGACTTGTAACTTGGGGAAGGCCATGATATGCGCGTATCCAGCATGGTGATGTCCTCATCATCCTCCCCTTCTTGAATTGGAGTCGCCCTCGACTCCATCTCAGCATCAATCTCCTGCAAAAGATTAGTACTAGCAGAATGCAAAGTACAAGATACATGATCATCGATTGAAGATATATCACGACAAAGCATAGTATAGCAAGGTGCATCATAATTATCACAAAGATCAGTAACAGTAGATGTCATAGCAAGAAAAGCACCTCCCTTTAACTGATAGCCTTATGTTTAACATCAGAAAGTTGTTTGTTATCATGTTTATTCTCAGTATTTTCAGCAAGCAGTTTAAAATGATTTCTAATATCAGCAGGCAATAACGGACACAAAGTAATATTCCTGTCCTTATGCACGAATGTATATGTATTAGTTCTACCATGGTGGGCAGCATCCGTATCATATTCCCAAGGACGGACTAATAAAAGCGAGCATGCATCCATAGGTACAATATGAAAATCAGCAGAGTCTTGATAAGAACCTACTGAAAAGTGTATGCGTGCTGATCGAGTTACCTGTGCCGTACCACTATTGTTGAACCATTTGATGTGGTAAGGCTGATGTAGTGCATGCGTGGTCAAGCTAAGATTGCTTACCAAATCAGAACTTACCAAGTTGTTACAGCTTCCAGTATCAATGATGGTGAGAACACGGCGGTCCGCAACAATGAGGTACATGTAGAATAAATTGTTGCGTTGTTGTTCTTCCTCTTGTCCCACCCGAGTGGTCAACACACGCTGTACAATTAGGCTAGGAAAGCCCGCGGTGGTAGCAATAGAATCAATGGCGGTAGTCTCCTGCTCCTCCGTCGAATCTGCAACAAGGTTAGGCATACGAGCAAATTCATCTTCAACATCACTAGAACTTTCATACCCATTAGCAGTAGCGATGAAAGCACGACGACTAGGGAAATCCTTCATGACATGTCCCATGCCCTTGCAGCGGTGGCAAATAATGGTGGTGGAGGAGCCACTCCTAGTACCGGAAGTAGTAACCTTCTTCTGGTGTAGGTGCTGCACACTAGACGATTGCGCTGCAGAAGTAGGCGCAAGTGGAAAAGGTGTTGCTGGTGTCTTAGCAACATGACTCTTCAAGTTCTCTACTCCAGTGCGTTGCTGGAGATATTGCTCAGTGTTGGACCTGCAAGATTGTTGTGGAAGGCGTCCCTGTACTTCTCGTTCAGCCTTAAGAGCAATATGATACAATTGGCTGAACCTATTCCACTCTTTATAGTCAATAATATTCTGGATATCACGGTTCAAACCACCAAAAAATCTAGCACTAGTTTCAACATCATCTTCATGTATATCACAACGTGCTAAAGCAATAAGCAATTCCTGATAATATTCCTCTACTGTTTTACTAACTTGTGTTAAAGATTGTAATTTCAAACGTAAATCACGTTGGTAATAAGGAGGAACCAAACGAGATTTCATGCGCTGTTTCAAAACAGGCCAAGTGGCAGGTATAGAAGCATTAGTATTGCAAAGATCATTCCACCAAAAGAGAGCAAAACCTGTAAACTCACTAGTAGCAAGTCTAACTCTATGCTCCGCAGGAACTAAATGAGAATTAAATTTCTGTTCAACAGCAAGTTCCCAATCTAAGTATGCTTTAGGATCAGCACTACCGGCAAAAGGTGGTATGTTAAATTTGGGCTTAACAAAAGTATCAGTATTACCACGATTGTTATTACCTCCCATACCGTGTCGATTACGGTCAAGACGTTCTGCATCACGGTCAAAATCATCAGCAGCAGCAGCTCGTTGAGGTAGAGGTCGTCGTTCAACATCCTCAATACGGTGGACAACAGTGTTGATGTGGCCCATCAACTCGGCAAACTTCGTTTCCATGAATGTACGCTGGTCCGCAAGAAGCTTCGTGAGCTCATCCTTGGAGACGCAATCATTGAAGTCTGTAGGAGACTCCAACTCTCCAGGTGTCCCTTTCCCTTTCTCTGACATGGTTAAAAGCAAAAGACAAGACTAAACAAAAAGATTAGCCCTATCAACTAGCAGGCAGCAGAGGGTGTAGAAAGTGGAAAACAATATCAGAAGCAATGTATCACAATCTTATAAGTGTTCTTACCAAAGCCAAACAGGTCGACACAATCTGTATTTGAGCTTGGGTGTAACAGTTGCAAGGAAGAAACCTGTGCTGCAATATGTATAGCTTGGAAGGCTAATATGTATGTCAATGGAACATAATTCAATAACAGATAGTGGCACTGAATAAATGTCCAAAGCAGTGTCCTAATTGCTGGAAAAATCATGTTCAAAAACAGTTGTGACAGCAAGAACAATGGAAAAGGCAGCAAGGAACAAAACAGACTTCACAGACTTAGAAATTTCAGGGGGGGGGGGGGGGGTGCAAATCAAAATCTTGATTTTTTTGTATGATTTTTCACTATTTTTTTGTGATAGAGGAACACAAAGGAAGGAACCACAAGAAGTTTCAACTCAAACAGAGGGAAAACAAAGGGTAGGCAAAATCTCAAAGTTTCATCGAAAGCGCTATTTTTGACTTCACAATTTTTTTTCTATTTTTCCCGATTTTTTTTAATTTTTTGACGAGGGCACATAGGGCGGAGCCAACTGTGGGTCACCTCAACTTTGAGTCAAGAATCTGCTGTAAAAATTTCAGCCCAATCGGAGCAACGAGCGAAAAGTTATGCCTGTTTTACCGAAGGTATGTCAAGATAGGGTTTCAGGGGGGAGGGGGGGGGGAAAACCGAATCGGGTAGGGTTTTTTTGTTGGCAACAGATTGTGGGTGTGGTGGGTGGGTGACACGATGGTGAATCCAATGGAAAACACGATGGTGATGGTGGTGTGCAGTGGAGATCAAAACACAAAACGAATCAAAACACAAATTCAAACCAGCAACTGAACTCGACTAGGACATAAACTCAGCACTACGGACTCTGAAATTAAATTATGCAAAGGCTAAACAGTGTCTGGGATGGTGGGGAAAATTTTTTTGTAGGCTTTTTCGTGGACAAAAGGTGATGAACACAAATGAATCTAAAGGGAAGAACACGATAATACCTCACGGGGAACCTAGGAATCTGATACCACTTGATATAGATATGGCCCGATCTTCTGAGAGGTAAGGGGATAAACTCGAATTTGGGGAACTCGGTGTCGACGACCCAGCTTGAATCAGACACGATCCAACCCCGCAACCGTTACACCAAGCACAAATTGATTGATCCTGCAAGGGAAATCAAGAACACAAGCAAGAGAGGATAAACACGCAATCTGAAATTGCAAATATGGATGAAGCAAATCACAAGAAAAGGTTCAAGCTCTAAACACAAAAGGACTAATCGCCACAGTGGTGTAGAACAAGAACAGGGGCCCTAGATTACTGTAAAAGGACTTGTCGCCACAGTTACAATAATTCGATCAAGTTTCTCTCTGGAAAACTGAACTAAACAAAACCCGAAACTAAAAGACGGCGGCTACTGAGTTTATATAGGAAACAAAGACATCCTAGGGTTGGGGGCGACCAGGGGGGGCGCCCACAACATGGGGTTAAGGCCCGACATGATACATGGCCAAGTTGGCCCAAAATAGGTGGCACAACACCTTGGCATGGTCACATATTATGACTCACGACCCTTCTGGAGCTAGGACCAGAACCAAAACGACGACGTCGTCATCCCCATTCCAACGCATCAAAGAACGCCTCATTTGGACGTCGGATGTGGGAGATATCATCAAAACCATGAAGGAGTGTCGGCTGAATCCGAGACGAACGTGGCGACCGAGTTGGTGACGACTTTTATCTTGGGGAAGGCCATGATATGCGTGTATGCAGCATGGTGATGTCCTCATCAAGTGGGCACGCTGATGTGCACCTCTGCAAGAGTCATGCCGTGGCGGCGGATCTCGCGGCCCTTGTAGGAGGCGGCTCGTCGTAGCCCAACAAGCGTAGAAGATCCCACAAAAGTGTAGGAAAGCCACGGTGGTGGAGACCGGTGGTGTAGCGCCACCCGTCGTGCGAAAGCTCCTCAAAACAATGGTCACCCATCTGGAACATAAACCCAATGGTGAGTACAGTGTTCCATGAGTAACAATGCATTTTACATAAAGTGCTATGAAATACAGAAACGAGGTTTTAGTTCACATTTTCCAGCCTCAAGGGTCAATAATACGGTAATGGGTTTTAAAACAAATTCTGTCTTGACTGTACAACAGTTAGAAAAGTGGGTATTTCGAGTAGAAAACATGGTCTTAAAAATTTTGGCTTGGACCCATGTTACATTACACTTTCATAGCTTTCGAGGTTGTATTTATACTCTCAAAAATTCCAATTAAATCTGGACTTATGAATTTTGCCATTTCAGGTTGGCAGATTATGTTTCAGATTGACAGAGGTTTAATGTTTTGGCTCTACTGGACAGAAGAAAACTGGTAAAATGGTGAAACCTATTGGAGATGAAAATAGACTTCAAAAGCTTTCCAGATTGGGTTAATACACCTAAAATTTAGGAGTACAACTTTAGTTATGAATTTTCTAAGTTCAGGGTCATGCTGGAAACAGTGAGTTGACAGATTGCACTTATCCCCTGTTTGTGAGGTGGTTACTGTTATGATCGAAATTTAATTTGAATTCTAGGTGACAGAGGATGTTGAGACCTTTCTAAAAAGTATTTATATGCCTTATTTGGTTGAGTATTTTAATAGCTATGAATTTTTGAAGTTGACAGCTAGAAATATGACAGATTCTTGTTAACTTGACAATTTGACTTGTAATTCAAACTTTTATACTTAACATGCTTATAAAAATTTTTATTCAGAGATAGGTGAGCGAAGGGAGAACAAAATTTTAGTTTAGTTATGTTGGAATGCATGATGCAAATTTTAATTTTATTATCCTATCGTTCCTCACAACACAACACATACTTTGCCGATACTTAACGGCACGAGTATTTGGTGACGACCCGCACTCAATACGTAACTCATTCTAAATGTTATACCAACGGCGTTAGTGTACCTGTAGAAGATTCATTGCAGAAACAATACATCAAATTCAAAAGAAACTACGAAAAGAAGCATAGTTCTACTAGTAACGACCCATGGAAAAGGATCGCCCCGTGATAAGTCACGAGCCAACAGTGTCTCGTATCCGTCTACGAGCACATACACCGATATCACGTGTGTCAGTTAAGCACGCACGTACCTTCACTTGAAGAAGCCATAGATGCAAATAATATAAACAAACATAACCCAGGTTAGTCTTGTGACCATCCTATTATCTATATGGTCAATACTAACGTTTTCTCACTCGTAACATTGAGGTTTACAAAAATACGATTTATTTGTTGTATTATCATGGACCATGGCTCTGATACCAGCTGTGATGCCCTTTCCCAGAGGATCGAGGTCCCAATGGTGTTGATAACGTAGACACTTGATAATACAACATCAGTTCGAATTTAAATTGAATATTACATCATTAAAGACATCAGAGTGTAGCGGAATATTACAAGTTCATAATGTTTTGAAAATAGCGGAAGCAAATCACGATAAGAAGCTACGAGCTCGACGATACAACATAGTAATGGTTCATGCCTGATGAACCATCACTCTAGCAACACACATCAACACTACGACGGCGAGTCGGACTCCCAGTGGGCGGTCCAACCCTCAGGGACTTGTTTGTCCCAGGGCAGCACATCTATAGGTAGTTCTAGATCTTCATTGCCTGAAAAACAACGGTGGCACAAAGCCTGAGTACTAATTACTCAGCAACTCTTACCCGTCGGACGCCTAGACATGCAATGGCTCTAATAGGTGGCTTGTTTAAAAGGACTCGCACTAAGCAACTTATTAGTTCTATCATGTTTTAGTTCTCAACTTAATTGGGTAGAGCAGAAATGTAACTTTTGTTACAACAATAAGATAATAAAGCAATACATAAAGTAAAAGCAACATAAGAGCAATAATAGTAACATCAACAATAATCATCATAATCAATTTCCATGTACCATGTGCAACTACGTGATGACTCAGTGACCAAGTGGTACTCATTACTACGAGGGACGACAATTGCAATTGATTTGCACCAGCTGGGAAACCCGAAAACACGACACATACACACCAATTAAGGTCATATATAGCAACCTTTCGCAAGGATGAAAAACAACTTGGTCCGGGTCCAGTCTCAGCGAGTGGGCATGCCGTTCTGCCAACAGTACTTCACGGTATGAACCGCCCACTCCAGCAGCAGAAGGGTCAACGACCACTGTACTAGGTACCGTCCTCATTGCCGCGCCAATGCTACATCAGTTTACTAGTGCCCATAGACTAGCATGCATTCGGTACTGTTCAATACTTGACCAAGGGGCCGACCACGGACGGGTCCTAGGTTCAACAAGGCAGGGCTACCGCAGTCAACACCCATGTGTTGCTGCAAACCTACACATGCATCATCCCTGCCCGGTCATAACATCAAAATAAACTTCTTTTATTCATTCCCGTTCCAGTGGTCCAATACATTTCTTAGTAATGATATCTACCGAGTCTAGCAATTACTAAGCATAGCGATACAGTACCGATACTACCAAAGTTCTATTGACAGTGGCATAGGTCATTTGGTGTCATGCAAGGTGGGTTCTAACCATCTCCTATGACCTAATGCAACAATAATGACAGACACTAGTAATATTGTAAACTATTAAACTTTATGAAAAAGGCAAATGTAAACCGGGGCTTGCCTGGATCGATGTTAGTGCTAGCAACTACAATTTCTTGCTCCTAAGGATCAAGGTCCTTCTGATTATCCTCTTCTTGCTCCTGGTCGTCGTTGCCTATATGATCGAATTGTATTAACGGCATTATCGATATACCGTTGAGTGAAATGATATGATGCACATCGCGTTTTAATGTCAATTAAAATTATTATTATGTTCTTGAAGCCATATGCTTAAGAGAAGTTGGGTTGTTAGTTATAATTTTAGGTATATATCCTTTATGCAATTAAACAAAGTAAATGAGTGATATAAGCAATTAAATTAATTAACTAAGTAATTTTATGTTTCTGAACATGTGTGATTTACTGTGCATAGAGACTTGTGTGAGTGATTTTTGTGCCAAGTGGCAGGACCCAATTATTTACAGAATAATTACTAGAATTAATTTAAGTGAACACACTAAATAATTTCCAGAGCCTAAAATAATTCATATTTTACCACACCAAACTTTGTGGTAGCAGATAATCATGTTATTGCTAAGCATGCCAAAAATCAGGAGTTAATTTCATTCCTAGAATTTCTGGTGAATTAATTTGTGTTTGTATAGTTTAATATATTGATAAAAATATATGTACAGAGGCAGTGATTTATCATTTTACTAAAATAGAGCACTTCAAAATGAGTCTAACAAAATTTGTTTGGGCCTCATTGGGTTTATAAATGAAATACTATGAGTTTTCAAATTTAAAGCAGTTTCTGGAAATTTTTCTGGTATTTTCCTGGTTTAAAGCTGCCACGTAGGCGACACCTAGGCTACACGCAGGCGCCACATCAGTGCCACGCAGGCTGCCAATAGGTGCCAGTCAGCACCGCCGGATAGAGGGCTGACTTCGTCGGAGGGCTCGTCGGCGGTTGCTACGTGGGTAAACAGCTCATCGCAGGAGCAAGGAAATGATGTGCGCAACGAGGCGGAGGGGATGGAGGGGTTCGCGAGGTGGGGTTCTCATCGGAAGATGGTCGGCGTTGAGAGGCGGCAGAAAGGCGATGTTCGGCGGCGTCGTGGAGGGAGCCTGGGGCACGAAATCGGTCGGGGTTTGCTCCGACAGCTTCACGGGAGCACCACAAAGAGCGGCATCCAGTCGGCGTGCGTCGGTGATGGCCGGAAGTAGGGGCTTGTCGTGGAGGCAGCTTCGGTGATCAGCGGCGATGAGCAAAACCGGGAAAAAAAACAATGCGCCGGTGACTTGAGTGGTGAAAAAGGGAAAGGAAAATGTCAGAGATATGCGCCAGGTATTTGTGCTCGCAAGAGAAGAAGAAAGAGGCGACGCGGCTCACCGGTGACTGTGAATTTTGCCGGGATGTGACGGAGTCGTTCGTCGGGGAGAAGCTCGGTTTTTCTCAAATTACTTCGAACTTGCTGGAAGCTTGGCCCAACATTGGTGATGGGGTGCGGAGGAGATGTGTGTGCGCGGTTTGGTGGTGTGGGTTAGGTTCTGGTGGCAGTGGAAAAGCAGGACTTCGAGCTCGAGCTCGCTCGGTAATGGTGGGTGCAGGGGCAGAGAGGCAGAGGGAAAAATGAGAGAGAGCGGAGAGAAGTGCTGAGTATGGGCAAGATGTGTGCGTTGTAGTGCGCCTTGATGCCGCGTGAAGTTTTAGCGGGGTGGTTGGCAGCCTGGAGCGGCGAGAGCGCGGGGAATTAAAGTTGTGGCAGCGGCCATGCCGGTGCCGTGCAGAGAGGAGAAGAGGGGAAAAGCGGCCGTTGGCTCGCGCGCTCGGCAGAGGCAGAGGGGCAGAGGGGTAGAGGGGTCAACGGCGCTGTAGCTCCGCGGGGTTCCGAGGCGGGAGCAGGCGCTGGCATGCAGCAGAGAGAATCAGCGGCAGGGGGGGCTCTGCGCCAGTGATGAGGAAGAAGAGGAGATTTTCCTCTAAACCCCCTCAAAGAAAAGATTTAGCACAAACAGGTCCCTGATCAAAGCTAGTTTTTATTAATTCAAAATAAAATAGCTAGGAATTTCCTAAAATGGTGAAATTTGGTGGACTGACTATTTAAATGGTGGAAAACACTCTGGTGAAATTTATTTGGAAGTTTCATAAAAATATTTTTAGAATTTATTAATTGCATTAATTAGTTACTTAAGAATCAATTAATTAATTATGGGTCTTGCTAAGCAGATAAAATGCCCAATAAATTCATAATATTCTATTTTATTATTACCAAACTATTGATGAATTTATTTGCCATGAGTTGTATTGAAATTTTAAATTGCTTCAACAACTTGGTTGTAGGGTTTTTATTTGCCTAGAATTAAATCAATGAATGGGCTCTTATCATTTCATGCTAGGTAATTCAGGATTTGTGCTTATCATGTTTGTTAAACAGAAGTGAGACACCTGGGGTGTCACACGCCGGCTTCATCACCATCATGGTTTTGAGGCTCAACCGTAAAACCGTCCGTGCTTCTTGCCTCTCCACGTGAACGGTGTGGATCACCCTTGACTTCACCCGGCATCCCGATCATCTGGTCCCAAGTCCCATGCTTGTGCCTGATCCTCTCGTCCTTGACCGCCAAGTCGGCTCTAGTGACCTACACATCATGAGACAAGCAAACACATTTCCCATCTCGTGCAATATCACCAATATCTCCACCAACTCCGGTTAGTCATAACCATGATATGCAAACCCATGCAATCCCTGGATTCCTGCATTTCAACTCAAACACCAAATCCACTCAAGTCAATTACTCATCACAAATATAGCAAACCATGGTACATATCCACATGGTTGAGAGGAGATTGTACTTGAGATACTCAACCAAACCAACATCCTTGAGAGTGAATTTTTCATTTACCTTTACTATGCCTCTTCCCTTCACTCTTCCTCTCTTGTCATCTCCAAAGGGAAGTGAGGCTGGAGAACCACTTTGCATCTCCGGTCATGTGGCGCGAGCACTCGGAGTCCATCAACCATTTGTTCTCCAAGCCTCACCTGCTGCCTATAAAGAACGAGAAGGAAAAGTTGATGGCTCAGTGCTGGGGTTAGTCAAAAGAGATTTGGGAATCCAGCACTTAACCATACGACCGGTAGTAGTCATCAATGTGAAAGACATAGGACGAGAACCACGACAGGGAAAACGTGGCCTATCAAAGCATCTTGACTAAAACCTTGGGTTGTGAGGATAGAAATCATCAATGTGAAAGACAAATCCACACGAATGACGCTCACCATGATGGGGAAAATGTGGGGCGCCAAAGCGCTGCTGCGCAAAGCCTCTGTTTTGTGAATCAAAGCCATATGAGGAATGACCATGTCCATGATAGGCACGAGAAAAAGAGTGAGGCTGAAAGTCAACAAAATCATCATAAAAAGCATCCCTAGTCAACTCAGCTTGCTTCCTCTCAATCCTCTTACGCCTAAAACATAATTCATCCAAGTGGCCCTTGCAACCACAAAACATGCAAATGTAAACACCCTTAGGATTAGGCTTGGTTTGCATTGCAGGTTTGGGTTTTCGCTTTTCTGTTTGCTTTGGGTTGAAGGAGGGTTTGGGATTGGGTGGATAGTATGTGTCAGTGGGTTTGATGGTGTTTTCCTCATCCTTGTAGCTGGAACTAGGTACAAACTTACCCACATTCTCACTCTCCTTCTCACACCTCTCAAATCCCAAGCCCAAGTTATAGGTTGACCTAGAAGCACTCTCCTTCACTCTTGCCAGATCACTCTCAATCTTTTCCTCACTCACTAGGGTTCTATGGAGCCTAGAAACAAGATAGTCATTTTCCTGAACTTGGACTTTGTTTTCCTCCCTAGTGATTACTAGCTTGTCCTTGAGGGTGACACACACTTCACACGAATATGGAAGAACTTTCGAGCGAGTCTCATGTAGAAGCCTGGACTCAAGCTCTTTGACTTTGAGGGATTGAGCTTCCAACTCATTTGTGAGCTTGGGGCACTTCTGACATGCACCCAAAAGAGTTGGTCTAGCTTTGAACTCATCAAGCTCCATGAGGGCAATCTCAAGCTGACTGGCAACTCGAGCATGCACACTCTTCCTTTGTGTAAGATCACTCATCACAACTTGACAAGACTCACACTCAGCAGCAGTATCAACACAAGCAAGCTTTGACCTAAGCGAAGCAATCTCAAAATCAGCACTCTCTAACTTAGACTTAAGCTCTCTACTCTCACGCACAGCACTATGAAGCTTATCATCTTGCATGAGCAGAACATCGCGTAAATGATCAAGTTCAGAAGAGAGCTCATCAAGAGTGGGAGGTACCTCGCTTGTGTCGGAGTCGGATCCAGAGTCGGTGTCGTGGTCGTTCTTTGCCATGAAGCAAAGCCCGGTGAAGTCATCCTTCCGCTTCACTCGTGGTTTCTCAACCTCCTCCTTCGAGATTGTAAGGCCTTCGCTTGATGTGAGGTCGACATTGCTCAAGGCGGCGACACAGGTGCGTGCAATGGCCTTTGCGAACTTCTTGGAGTTCTTGCCGTTCTTGTAGATGCGGTTCTTCTTCTGCTTAAAGTCTTGAGTGTTGTTGTCGCGGTACCCGGCCTTCTTCTTCTTCTTGGGACAATCAGTGATGAAGTGTCCCGGGTCACCGCACTCAAAGAAGGTTCTTCAACCACGTCCTCTTCTCTCCTTCCAGTTGTTGTAGAACCTCCTGAACTTCCTTGTGAGCAAGGACAGCTCCTTGTCAGGAATGCACTCCATCTGTTCATCGGAAGCTGCAACAAGAGAAGACAAAGCAAACTCCAAGGAAGACTTGTCAAGTGAGGGGTTAGTTCCATATGAAGCATCACTGTGACTAACCTTCTGAGAGCTAGAAAGCAAAGCCATGCTAGAAGCAGAAATAGCAAGATTAGGATGAGATTTCCAAGACAGTTCATGAGATTTCAGCTTACTTTACAGTTGCTCATAGTTTAAGGTGTTGAAGTCAGTAGTTTCTTCTAGAGCAGCAATTTTAACCCCCCAAACATTTTCATCAAGTGAATATAGCAGTTGCTTAGCTCTATCATTGTTATTGTACACAAGGGTAGCACAAGCCCGTAAGTTGCACGGAATTGCCTCAAACCTACAAAAAGTGTCATCTAGTGACTCGCCTAGTTTTTGAGCAAAGGTTTGGTACTGTCTATTGTAAGAATCCTTATGCATAGACTTGACCTGGTTGGTACCCTCATAGTAAGTGCAGAGCTTAACCGAAATAGCATGAGCAGTGTCAAGGTGTGCAACCCTATCATGTTCACTCCTACCAAGTACAGAGAGCAAAATATTGACAGCTTTGGAGTTGTTCTCATACCTGACTAACTCACCTGCAGAAGCGGTGTTCAGGTCTTGTGGTATAGCATACTCTTGATCAACAATCTCCCAAATTGCATGTCCTTGACTCAGCAGATACGCCTTGGTCCGTGACTTCCAGTAGGGGAAGTCCTCTACATCAACTATCCATAGCTTGATAGCACGCTTCTCTATGTCGCCTTCAGATCACAAAGCCGATGAAGGTCAACTAGTGATCAAACCGGCTCTGATACCAATTAAAGGACCGAGAAGGCGACCAGAGGGGGGGGGAGTGAATGGGAGCCAATCAAAATTCTCCAAGAGAACTTGGCCTATCCCAAAAACAACCCAAGCCAACCTCTGAGCCGATCACCAAGACTACACACACCAACTTGTGGTGTACTAGCCCTAGGATTTATCAACCACAGCAAGAAACACAGCGGAAACAAAAAGGAAACAGCAGAGACTCGAGATAGTAAAAAAACCCTCACAAACTGCACCTTACTGAACCACCACCGGCAGTGCGAATCAGGACCATCGGTAGTGCTGGTTGGCCCCATTGGCAGTGCCGATCTGGCCCATCGGCAGTGCCGGTGTGGGGTTCTGAGACCCACCGATAGTGCTGGTCTTGGTCATCGATAGTGCCGATCGACCCCGATAGAACAACGGAAACTTTCGGGAATTTTGCAAATTTTCTCCAAAACCTAACCAAACGAACTCAAAATGATGCAATTTTTGGAAAAGTGAATCCTCATCACATCATGACCCTTATCCTAGAAAACCATCTCAATTGGCTCAAGGAATCATCACGAATTTCAGATCTTGTGCCAAGAACACCAAAAAGGGGAAACTTGAGAAATCCTTCAAATCGAAGGTGCGAGAGCTATTGATTCGGTAAAGGATCCATAGAGGATTGTTCTAGCTCATCCTAGCAACAAGTTTCTCAAGAAATCCGAGCCAAAAACTCGTCCAAAAATGAGATAAAAAATCACCACAAAAATTGCTCCAAAAATAAGAAAAAGGGAATTTCGGGATTCAAGTGAAGAGGGAAATCTTGAGCATGAAAATACTTCGCATATCATAGAAAGGTGCTTACAAGATCCATAGGTACAAGGCTAGGAAGCCACCCTCTTCCTCCCACTATTTGGAAGAGCAAGAGATATCTCTCACACACCCACTACTCTCCTCTAAAACATGAAGTCCTCTCCTAGCACTTTGAATAGAGTCCTAACACAAGGCTAATGGGAAGAGAGGCACCTCTCCCACTAGCCACACCTCTCCTTATATAGGCCTAAGGTCTATTGTCCACATGACCATTCTACCCTTGACCTACATAACACACCCACCTACCACCGAGGGCATAACCGACCATCTTTCACCTCATCGCCCGAATGCCATCGGATGCTTCACGTCTTTGCTTCATCTTGAAGCAAGCGCCATGATGGTGCCACGTGCACCACCAACCAGGGCCATCGGTTTTGTGGCCCAAATCGGGAAACCGCCTTGCATGCTTCTCAAAGCGCGACTTCTCGATGTTGACGCGTGTCACCTTGTCCCATGATCCTGACCACCGGCAAATCTCTCCCAGTCCCTGTCCATCGGGCCCCCTTGTCACTTGCATCGGCATCCCATTTGCCGTGACTTGGTCAACATGCTATCTTCATCACCACCATGGTTTTGAGGCTCAACCGCGAAACCGTCCGTGCTTCTTGCCTCTCGACGTGTACGGTGTGGATCACCCTTGACTTCACCTGACATCCCGATCGTCTGGCCTCAAGTCCCCTACTTGTGCCCGATCCTCTCGCCGTTGACCGCCAAGTCGACTCCAGTGACCTACACATCATGAGACAAGCAAACACATTTCCCATCTCCTGCAATATCACCAATATCTCCACCAACTCCGGTTATTCATAACCATGATATGCAAACCCATGCAATCCCTGAATTTCCGCTTTCAACTCAAACACCAAATCCGCTCAAGTCAATTACTCATCACAAATATAGCAAACCATGGTACATATCCACATGGTTTCTCAATCCTCTCTCCCTAAATCTTGAATTTGTCTTTTTCTTTATTTTTGGAGCTATTTTCATGAGAGTTTTTTATCTTCTTTTTGAGTGAGTTTTAGGATGGATTTGTTGGGGGATCTTGGTGCTATGACATGCTAGAACAATCCTATATGAGTCCTTGACCAAATCAAAGGCACAAGCACCTTCGATTTCGTGGATTTCTCCAAGTTTTTCCATTTTGTGTTCTTGGCTCAAGATCTGAAATTCTTGATGATTCTTTGAGATATTTGAGTGGATCTCTTTTGAGGAGAGTAGTGATGTCTTAAGGATGATCTGGTCCCAATTTCATGGTTTTCGAGTTCGTTCAGTAGAGTTTTGGTATTTTTCTCAAGACAGAACTTCCATCACCAAGACAGAACTGATAGAACTTCCATCGCTCAGAACATCCGTTGATGTAAGAACTTCCATCATGAATTTCAGAACTTCCGTCAGGTACTTTGGAACTTTTGTGAAGCTCCAGAATTGCGTTTTCTCGGACTTTCTTGATTTCCTTTTTGATCCTCTTGAGCTTTTGCTATGTGTTCTTTTGTTTTGGATCATTCCTAGGGTTAGCACATCACAAGTTGGTGCATGTGACCTTGCTGATTTACCAAGAGGTTTGTTTGGTTGTAACTGGGACATAGTCCATGTTCTTGAGAAGATATATTGTTGGCTCCCATCCCCCCCCCCCCCTCTGGTCGCCTTCTCGGTCCTTCAAGAAGGGAGAAGGAGAAATGGGGTTAGGGTTTGAGAAGTGTGAATTTTTATAGGGCTGAGTTTGGCAAAAGAAAGAACAACTAGGCCTTATATTTTTATAGTGTCAGTCCACATCATCAACCACCTCTAAAAATGTAGGCAATTTTTAAAGATGGTTGGCAATGTGATCTACCTTTAAAGGTTGATTTTTAGAGGTGGTTGGCAATGTGGAATGTCATTAAAAATAATTTGACCACTATAGAGGCGGTTTTTTTAACCCGCCTCTACGACATTTTGGGTGCCACCAGTAATGGCTCTTTTTGTGGTAGTGCAATTACATTGACTCAGCTTTACTTGCAACTCAGCTTTACTCACAACGTGGTGACTTGGCAATGACTTCGATCGTTCGGCAATCGGCAACTTCACCATTGTGCCAACAAGATGATTTGACAAAATCACCAAAGATCAGAAAGCAAGCAAGCTCTAACCTGAGTCAAAGACATCAACTATGACAAGAGACAGCACGATGAGCAATATACATATTTCATCGTGTCCGAGTGTTGGTGGCCAATAAAATCTAACACCGGCCACCAACTGGTCGGGAAATGCAAGGTAAAGACCTAAGTTCAATAAATATTTGTTAGTACTAATCAGATTCCACGAGTTTTGGTGAAATATGTGTTTGCAGGTATAAAGGGGCCAAACTATGCAAAAACATGAAGAAACATCCCATCGGCCGATCACGATTGTAAAATAGTAGTTTTCCACTGACCGACAGGGTCATTTATGGCTGAAAGCAGCACCTAGCCGATTCTGCAAAATATTCTAGCACGATGCCATTTTCTCCTCCTGAACCAAAAGATATGAAAAGAGGTGAAGCAAAAGGCCATAAAATGGCCTAAGCAGGAGAAGTCAAGGGGCAACCCGTCAAGGGGTAGGCACCCACCCAAGGCCATCTCTTGGCCTACCATGCGGCCCAGCCTCCGGTTACCACCGGGGGTCACCAGTCCACAAGGCCCATGAGGCCTACCGCCCACCAAAGGAGGGAGTCGATGGAAACCGACCCAACAACTGCCATCAGGACAAGATCCAAGCCATCGGGAGAAGGTCCATCAGGGAACCAACACGGTCCAATGGCTGCTCGGTCCAGCCCACCGCCCGACACACGTGGCTGCCCGGTGGACCGACTTTGGCCTACCAACTCCAAGTCACCTACAAATACCTCCTGGCCCATTGCCACCTATAAATAGTGGAGAATTTGGGAGAAAATAAATAGAAGAACATAGGAGACTATTTTCCCACTACTTGTGCCACAATGTAGAGTTGGATAGTTAGTTTGGGAGTTAAAGTCGGGTTGAGAGATTCTCCTCGGGATTTTGGATTTGTCTTGAAAGTCTTGGTATAAGCTCTCTTATATCTTTTCTATCACAAGACTTATGCCTTAAATATTAATATGTTTGTTCTCTTATTTATCCAAGTCTGGTATTGCTTTCTTAAGCTTTGCAGTTGTTTCCTAGTTGTACCATTTGAGATTGTTTCCATGTTTCACATGTTCATAGGTTTCCCGTCCAGGACTTAATTGGGTCGTCGTTTCGAGTAAGGGTTTTAGACTTTGTTATTTCTTGATTGTTCTTCCACAAAGATCTACGAAAGAATATCTAGTGCGAATGTAGGCTATATAAGGAGGGCAAGGGGTCTTTAGAAATCATAAGAACTCGTATTGCGAATCTCTACCCAGTGCGAACCTTAGAAATACAAGATCACCAAATAGGACGTAGGGTTTTTATCCGCAAGGAGGCCCAAACCTGTATAAACCTTGTGTCCTGTGTCCATCGGCTTTCCTACTCATACGCATACCTAGAATTACTATCAAGATTATCTCTAGATAGTTGGCGCGCTAGGAAGGGGCAGCGTTAAGTCTACCTTTATTGAAATTGATGGCTTTCCTCGACGTCAAGTTCCACCTAGGAGACAAGATCCACTTCGGCGCCTTCAGCTTTGTTTTTTATGAGAACGGGAGCCTCGTCAAGCAATGCTTGACGGACCTTTCAGTAACCGTCACGTCTTCAGATCAGAAGGTCGACAAAGCCCCATTCACCGACCGTGAGATTGGCCTGATTTGTCGGCCCCTGCTCAGCCTCAACAACTCAGCAGTGGTTTTCTAGGTGGATACCCTCCCGGTTCCCTCTTAGCGTTGCCCACAATGGACCGATCGGCCCGCTTGGCCGACTCGGATCCGACTAATCTCCTGACTCCTTACATAGAAGAGTTGGATGAAGATTCCATTTTTTTTTCTTAGATCAAGGTTAGTTGTTACAATAGACGAGTGATTCTGAAAGCTGCTCATTAGATTACTACGAGGTCTTCATTGTAGCACCGGCTACCCTAGGAGGACGCGCTATCGGTGAGACATCCATGGCAGGCGTCGCACCAGCGACAACACCAGATGCGGATCCTCGGGATGAGAAGGAGACCAAGCTTGAAGACGATGACCCCAATGTCAATACTCCTCCGCTCTGATGACCGGACGCTCATCAAAACAGATCCCGGGTTGTGCATAACTTGGACATGGGCGACGTTACGTTGAAACTGGATGGTGAAGATGTCTTCAAGACCCCGCAACATAACATCACGGCTGCAGTAGCCTTGCTGAACTCGTTAGAGCTTGTGCTCCAAGTAAGCCGGGAGTTGACACCACAATTCAACAAACTGAAAGCACACATTAAGGCGGCATCTATATTGAAAATGCACAACACGCGTTCCATGCCGAGTAAATCAGCGTTAGGCGCTGCTAGCTCGGTGCCCGGTCAAGAAAGAAGAAATCAACAATGAACCAATCGGCAGGCAACCCTGTCGACTGAACTAAGGCGGCGGCCTGTCACGGACTACCATGATAGGAACCCACATGCTGACATTCATAGCGGCATATCGTTGTGTGATGCCCGGGTACAGCTGGACAACCGGTATCAAGAGCTAGATGAGGTGGCCCGCCGAGAATACAAAGACGAACCACGTTGTGGCTTCGTTGACAAACGGTACAATGAGCATAATGTCAGGAGACAGTCGCCTCGAGATGATTGATATTGCGATCGATGGAACAATGGGCGGCACGAGGATAGACATCACCAAGAAGCTGGTCGCGAACGGGTGCGAACCCCCATCTTTGATGATTACGATGATGAGGCTAGCGTCAGGGCCTTCACTCAAGAATTGCAAACTGTCAACCGACCGGCTGGCTTCAAACCAGTCGGCATTGAGAAATATGACGGCAAGATAGACATGCGCAATTGGCTCCATGTCTATGCGACGGTCATCCGAGCACTCAGTGGCTGCATCTTTGTTATGGCCAATTACCTGCATGTGTGCTTGGCACCAGCGGCTAGAACCTAGCTCACTAATCTGCCTGCCAATTCCATCTGTTTCTGGGCGAAGTTGTGCAAATAGTTCACGACCAATTTTCAGGCAAGATTCGACAGGCCTGGGAATCACTAGGAGATCGCCAGGATCATGTAGAGGGTCCGAGAGCCGTTGCGGGAATACATCCAATGCTCCACCGAGTGAAGAATACCATCCCCAACATCACAGATGCTCAGGTCGTCGCTGACTTCTAGGGCGGGCTTCGTGATGATGACTTGTCACACCCCAAAATTTCAAATTTTGGTTTGCGATCCAATTCCACTAAATTTCAAAAATTTTATAATAGATTAAAATTTTGTTATAAATTAATTAGAGAATTATAATTTATATTAGGTAAAAGGGCTATTTTCTAAATTAAATAAATTAATTCAGGTTATTAATATTTTGTATGTTGACTCCAAAACTTGTTTCGGTTTGATCAAATCATCACCACGAAGGTCATCATCACGACAACAAGAGCAATAACACAAGGCGCTAAAGACTTACAATAAGAGAAGTGAAGTACTTGAGCCACAACAAGACACGAAGCAATAGATGTCAGCATAGACTATTGTTTGTAGAGTAATGAGTGATTGTGTGTTATGAATGTTTTAGGTTGTTTGAGCCTATCTTTCCTTGGTCAACATTTTATCCTTGGAACCTATCTACAATCTTTAATGCATATAGTGTGGTCCTATTTTCACATTCATAATTCTTTAGCTCATCATTCATTGTCCATTCCATTATTTCCTTTGATCTTTACAAACTGTTGTCTTGTATGTTCAAATTTCTAGGTCCCACTATCTTTGAATCTTGGGACGAGATTCCTTTTAAGGGGGTAGTTTGTCACACCCTATATTTTTCAAATTCGGGTTGTGAGCCTTTCTGACACTCAGAAGGCACAATTCTCATAATATTCTCACTTGAATCCTTCCACACATCCCTTTTTCCCTTAACCATATGATTATCAAAACATCGAGTGTCATTATTATTTTTTCTCACATCCTTGCTTTTCCTAGCTTTTCTTAATATCTCTTGCCACCAAGCATAAACTTATCTAATACGGTCAATAGCCAAATCAAAACCTTGTCTAACACTTTGTCCCACTATAATTGCACATCATGAAAACTAGTTCATTCATCTATCCTTGTGAGCCTTCGAGTGTTCTCTTCTTCTTGGTCTTGCTCATACCAGGTCCAACAAAATCTAGACTATGCTAGTATTCCAACTACACAGAATATCCAACTCGACAACATCAGGTTCATTCACTTCCTCTTGATGCTTTCATTTGCTCCCATGGGCCAAGCAGTGAACTAGATTTACTAAACCTAACATCAAGCAAGGGCTAAGCAAAAGTATAATTAACCCATGTGCCAAAGAATAAAGTGAGGAAAACTATTTAATTAAATTCCAGAATAATCAAATATGGGTCATTCACAAACCTTACCAAAACCCATGGAAGTACCCCAATATTTTTGCATATTCTGAATGTCCACCACAAAAGAGAATTTTGAGAATTTTACCAGAATTTTTGGTAACCAATTGATACCCTTAAAAATTTCCCCAAAGTCAGAAAAGTGTATTTCAGGTTTGGACTTTTCATAATTTATCAAAGCAATTTTAGCTGGTGCACCCAAAAGCAAAGTTGGAGCACACGTTTTCCTGAGGCCCCACAAAAACTGGTGTCCAGTTTGCAACATGGGAACGTTCCAAAATTCACCAATCCCGAGTCGGGGTGCAGGGTGAAAAACCGGGTCAAGCTTCCTCTCCCCCTGGCCAATTCCAACCCGACACCGGGTTGTACCCGGACACTGTCGCCACCGCCGTTTCCTGTCACCCCATGCCGGCCACTACACCACCAACTCTCCACCCTGTGCCACCCGCTGAAATTGAAGCCGCTCACCGCCGGCAGCCACTCCCTGGCCGACAGCGCGACTCCCCCTCCCTCTCTCTCCCTCTCTCACCCGCTCTCGGCCCTCCCTCCGCCGGCCGAGTCAAAAGGGAGCAGCAGCAGCAGCAGCACACCAGCCTCATCTCTCTCACTCTATCAACTCGCAACCGGCTCTCACACACTCCAGATCGCCCCCGAGCGCCGGCACTCTCTCTTCCTCCCTCTCCCCGGTGAAACCCGAGCCGGTGCCATGTTTTGTTCGCCATGGCCGCCGCCGCCCAGAGCTCTGCCTAGGCAACCTCTCTGTCCCCTCTTTCTTTGCAAATATACAAGCAAGGACCACACCCCACTCCCCTCTGATTCCCTCACTCCCCTGTGTAGTGCTCTCGCCGGAATTCGCGAAGCCGGAGTCGCCGCCGCCGGATCCGACCCCCCCCCCCCCCCCCCCCCCCCCGGCGACGGGAGCCCTGCTCCGGCCTTCCCCCTCGACGAGTTCCTCGACGCCGACCGTCCCCGAGCCTCCGTGAAGCTCATCGATCGAATCCCAGCCTGCCTCCCCCTCGGCACCGTCGCGTGGATCTCGCCGGAGCTGCCCCTGCCGCCGCGCATCATCACCGGCGATCTCCGGTGAGCCACTCTCCCCTCCGACCCCCTCCTCGCAATCCCCGCGGCATGGAGACCATCCGAGCCACACGCGATCCTCGGCCATGCCGCCGATCAGCCGCTGGGCCGAGCTCGCCGTCGCCGGCCGGAGAAGTTTGAATCCAGTGGCAATTTCGTAAATAACAGTGAACTTTATGTAAAGTTTAAAATTCTATAACTTAAAAACTAAGAGGGATAAAAATGTGAAATTAATTTTGTTCGACTCCTAAACTCTTACTCTAGCAGAAAAACAAGTCCAAGTCCAAGTTTGTTCGGTACATTAAATTAATTAATTCACCAAAGTTACAACCTTAATTTGCTTAATAAATTCATAAGTAATTATGTGTAAATGGTAAATTCCTGAAACTTGCTCAGTAAGCATTGCATGGCATCTCTAAACTTTCTGCAAAAGCACATTTCCATTTTTATGCATATTTTTAGTATTATTGCATAATCCTCATTTTCAGTAATTGAATTTACATAAATTATTGGCTAGGAATTTATTCATGAAATTTGGCATTCCTATTCCTTATGCACTTGTGCACTTATGTAAAATCCCATGAAAAATTTGTAGCTACCCAAGTATAAATTCTCTGGCGAAATTGATCATTTGCTAATTAACTAGGAAATTCTTCATATAAATGTTACTTCATGTGTATAGTTAAGGAAAGTGGGAATAAATTAGTTTCTGGAAATTCACGGAGAATCATTCATCCTCCCATTGCAGTAGAAACTCTCATGTGCATTTATACTTTTGGTTCTTAATTAACTACATGAGCTAGAACTAGTTATGCAATTAAAGTGCCATTTTTATGTTAGGGTTAGTTTGCATATGGTCACTTTAGCTAAGTGGCTCAAAAATGAACTTTCTGAAACTTGACCCTAAGTACTACATTGTCATATCATCATCAGCATGTGATGTCATATGATCAACATCAAGGCCATGCTCATATTAAAGTGGACATACACTAAGATTGTGATAATTAAAAGTTACATTCTAGTAATTAGAAGTTTGTCCCCTTCAAATTCAGTGGTTATCATGTCATACTTAAGTATGCAACCATATTCATGAATGAGTGATTAGTTCATTAATTTATTTGCTGAGGAAGTACCATGAATCTTCATGCCATGCATTCCATCTTTAATTAAGAAAACTCCATGAAACCTTGTGTATTCCTTAGCATTGATGCTTGTCCATTCCATATAGGAATTGAGACCCAGGAGATCCCACCGGACCAGCAAGGAGCTGAAGTGCACTTTGGTGAAGACGCTAACTACGATCACACCCAAGGCAAGGCCCGGTGCATAACCTATTTTATCATTCGAGTCCTTTTACTTTATCACAAGATAGGAGTATTGTATTGTGCATTAAGTGTAGGACTTGGATGAAACACACGTGCATACTCCAGCAATGACCTATGATTAGTATGTTAGTAAGCTTTTCCGTTAGCAAAATGCTATGCTTAAACTAGTGGAGTCAACGGTAGGTTATAGTTTCAACTATGGTTCAATTGGTTGATGGACTTCATAAAAATGGAGCACCTATCGTTGCAACTCCGTGAACAAGTATTGAACAGTACCAAATACATACCTTTAATACGGGAATTGGTAAACCTAGTAACTTGGGCACCGTATTGTTGGACGGCCATACTCATCGATCCAGAGGTGATGTGAACAGCACGGTGGTTGCACGGGTTTGAGGACCGCTGGAGAGTGCATGGGTTAAGCCTCGGATACAAAGTATTGTATCACGGGGAGGATGTGTACTCAGGATCGATGGCCCCGGATCGACTTTATAGCAATCTTGTGAACAGTGGCCATACGTATTCTTAAATGATGCATATGTCGTGTATTTGGGTTTTCCCTGTAGGATGTAAATCAATTCGAATTATCGTCCCTCGCGGTTATGAGTACCTATTGTTCGAGCAGCAGCAATGATATGTTAAGTAGTAAAGTTGTGGTTATGTTTCGGAAATTTATTTATGCTATGGATACACAATGCTATGATGTATTGCTCTTTAGCTATATTCGTGTATTAGCAGCTAGCTAGACTCACCGTAGCTGGGTTCTACGATAAGCAAAGTAAAATCTTGTTTATGGAAATTGAAAGTGCAGCATAGAACTAATAGGAGCTTTTATGCAACTATCAAATAAACCCGGTCAGCCCCCTGCATACTAGGAGTCGGTTTTAGTAAACCGGTTGACGGGTAAGTCTTGCGGAGTATGTTAGATACTTAGGCTTTGCGTTGATGTTGAATTTTCAGGTTTTCCTTAGGCCATATATTGTGATTGTAGTAGCAAGGTTGTGTGGGAAGGTGAGGGCCTCAGAACTGGACCATTGAATGGGCCCCTGGCTCCCCTAACTGTGATGAGTGAGCCATCGCCATAGGGCTGGTATGGTTCACGTAGGGCTTGACGTCGTGTTTTTTTGTTGTATCGCTTCCGCTAAATTATGTAATATGTACTAAGGACATATTTATCGTATCAGATTTGGACTTAATTACATTCTATCTCTAAACTTGTAATATTACGCACCTACGTGATGTAATGTTGTAAATGATGAATGTTGATGTGTGAGTGATGTGCATGGTTACTTCGTTAACCATCTCCCGAGGCGATCCTGTATGACATACTCTACTTTTCGGAGTAGGGTTGTCACAGCTGGTACCAGAGCCGTCTTGGGATAAGCTACACACAAATGAGC
Organism: Eleusine coracana subsp. coracana; assembly: GCA_032690845.1. Taxonomy (NCBI): domain Eukaryota; kingdom Viridiplantae; phylum Streptophyta; class Magnoliopsida; order Poales; family Poaceae; genus Eleusine; species Eleusine coracana. The sequence goes on from CM064434.1 coordinate 31,444,763, forward strand.
ATTTTAAAACGTAAACAAGCCGTTTCTATGCCTTACTGTGAGGTACGAACTAGTAATGCCCATGTAAGAGTCTTGTAGGTGGCAAAGCTAACCCTGGGTTATGTTTGTTTAAATTACTTGCAACTACGGATTCTTCAACGAAGGTATGTCTTTGTGCGCGGATCGGTTGCATTGTAAATACCGAACGCCTTCCGGGTGGGCAAAGACCTGGGCTTTGATTGATGCGCGGACCGAATGCGCTTAAACGTCGGCTGCCTTCCGGGTGGGCCAATACCTGGGCATAAACTGTCATTGTTATTTTGGCTTGTTTCTTTTGAATTTGATATATTGTTTCTGAGATGAATCTCTTGCAGGTACACTAACCATGTGTAGTTCGTTAGACAAATGTGTGAGAGGTGTGTGTGTCACCGGATGGATCGAGTTATATAATCTGTCAAATTTTTGCTTTTTGCGAGGATGTAGGGAACCGTCATATTGAGCATTGGCATTCATCACACCATATGCATTCAACTTTATCAAAACCTGTAAAAATTTCATTGAGACTGTGAACATGTAAAATGATTAAGTTTTGGACGAAATTGAACCCCTTCCGGCACCTAAACCAGAATTTTCAACCTAACCGGTAAGTGTCCAACCTTACCAGAAAAGTCAGTCTCACTAAAACAAGCATAACTTCCTCCATTTGAATTCAATGTAGGTGAGTAAGTACTCGTTGGAAATATGAGGGTTTGCTCTACAAGTTTGGTTTAGGGAGTTTGCCTTAGAAAAATCGGGAACTAGGTCAAATTTTGCAAAAACAGTAGCCTTTTTCTGGAAATCAGAAACTGCCTCATTTCTGTCCCATGTCTTTGGATGATCATAACTCCCAGAGACTTTATTGGATGGAGATGTGTGAGTATGCGTTGGAAAGAGAATGAAATTCTCCACAACAGTAGTAAAGCACAAAAATTTTAATATTGTCTGGAATCTAAGCGTTTTTACCCAATTCTGCGGTTCACTCTGTCGACCGCAGAAATTCGTCGTTACCGGTCGTTAAACGGATTGGGAACCTCGTGTCTTTCTTTTACCAATCCTTCCTTATGCTAATTTAAGCACGTGTGCTTAGTCGAATATTAAGTTTTGACTCACCTTGCAAAACTTTATCCCGGCAGATGGAGGTTGACAAGCTCGCGAAGGACCCCGAGTATCTTGCCGCCCGCATTCTCGACTTGGAACGAGAGCACGAGGCGCTGCAGTCCACACTTGTGACCCGTGATGCCCAGCTTGAGAAGCGTGACGCTAAGATTGCATATCTTGAGGACAAGCTGCACACTAGCAAGATGGAGCGGGCCGATCTTTTCGAGCAACTCCACGATGCGCAGCTCATCATTGAGGGCGATGCAAGCGATCAGTTGCAGGAACAACTGAACCAACGCAACGCCCAGCTCACTGCTGCCCAAGCGGAGATTTACTCTCTTCATGGTCAGGTTACCGCTCTCTTGGAGGAGCAAAGCGAGCTGCAGGCCCAACACGAAGAAGCTCAAGATGAGTGTGATGTCATGGAAGGGAACCTCAACGACGCTCACGCGATCATCGCACAGCAAGAGCAGCTCATTGGACAGCTCCAAGCTGCCAATGGCCAGCTGAACGCCATCCTTAACAATGAGCCACCCATTCCACTCGCAGTGATTCCCCCCGATGACGCTGATCTGAGTGAGAACGGTGATTCCGGCACCGACTTTGAAGCACCCACGGGACCAGCTGCTATGGACATGGAGTCCGATGGTGACAGGCACGCCGGGTGACCGAGTAGCCTTATGTACGTAGGGTAAAAATCTCGTGAGACATTGTAGCCGTGTGTACATAGGTAGTAAGGCTAACCTAAGTTGTAACCTAGACTCTCCGAGATCGTATGGTGTAGTGTTCTGAGTGATGTAACCGAAGACTTGCTATGTATCAAAAAGTTGCATCACATGTATCTATGGTTTTATCATGAGTATGTTGCTTATGGTGTTGGAAATTATGGAATTTAAGTTATCTCTTATGTCCGCACCGTTTAATTGTCAAGCGTTTCAATTTGAGCAATCTGAAATTTTATTTCGTCACCATATTGTAGCCTTGTTATCATGTTGTCTCATGTGATGATCGGGCTAACATATTTGTTCATATGTCAGATGGTGCAAACACGCCATGGTGGGGAGAACGTCGGTGACGCTCCCGGCACCTCGAACGTTGGCGGAAATGGGCCGCTGCCCAACGTGCCACATCTAACAGCTATGGAGCAGCTCATCCACAATCAGAACGAGATGTTCCGCATGTTCATGGAGAACATGAACCGTCAGGGAACTCACGGACCACCACCACAGCAGCAGCGGGAATCCTCTTACGCCGACTTCTGGGTGACTCACCCGCCCACCTTCGGAGAAGCCGGTGACCCTCTGGAAGCGGACAACTTCATTCGCACTCTGGAGTCGAAGTTTGCCCTCCTCCGCTGCACCGAGCAGCAGAAGCCCCTCTTCGCCACGCAGCAGCTCCGTGGCTCCGCAAGTGCTTGGTGGGCCAGCTTCACCGCCGCTCTCGCCGCGGGTCACCAAGTCACTTGGGTGGAGTTCTGCACCGCTTTTCGTGCACACCACATACCCGCTGGACTCATGAAGCGCAAGTTGCAGGAGTTCCTCAACTTGAAGCAAGGCTCCGGAACCGTGCAAGAGTATGCACGGAAGTTCAACTACCTGGCTCATTACGCGTCGTATCACGCTGATACGGACGAGAAAAAGAAGGATTGTTTCCGTTCGAGACTCACCCAGAAGCTGCAAGACCGATTGGCGCAAGTCACCGCCAGCACATTCAATGACCTGATGAGTGCCGCTATTGTGCAAGAAGACGCCATCCGCGCAAACCAAGAGGACAAGAAGAGGAAACGCGCTATGGGGAGTTCATCCGGCTCTGCACCGCCCAAATACAAGCTAGCAATCACCTCCCCGACCGGACAGAAATTCTGGGCTGCGGTACCGTCGGGAGGAGGACCTCGCCCGTTATTCTCACAGCAGCACTCTCGATTCCATGGGGGAAACCAGTAGCAGTCCTCTGGCTCTCGCCCACCGCAGCAAAGCAATCAAGTGGTGAAGACCAGCTCCTCACAGCCGTGCTACAATTGTGGCCGCACCGGTCACTTTGCTAAGGAATGTCGGTTTTCGAAGCGCAATCCAAACTACAACAACAACCACAACACCACCAACAACAACAATGGTAGCAATGGAAGTCGTCCTCAGTCGTCTACCCCCACACACAAGAATGGCCGAGTCAACTATACCATGGTCGAAGAGACCCAAGCTGGAGAACCCGTTCTCGCGGGTACGTTCTCGATCAACCAACATGCTGCCATGGTTCCTTTTGATTCAAGAGCAACGCATGATTTAATTAGTCAAGCATGTGCAAATCATCTGAAAATTTCCCCCACCACTATGGGAACCCCGTACGTTATTATGTCTCCCAGTGGAAAAATAAGGGCTCATCTTGAATTAAGGAAAGTGCCACTTAAGCTAGCCAACAACATATACCCCACTTCTCTAATCATCTTAGATGGCCAAAGCATCGACATAATTCTCGGTATGAAATGGATGACTAGTCACAAAGCTGTATTGCACCTTGAGGACCGAGAAATCCATTTGAACTCACCCTTACACGGTCCTTCTATTCTCCGATTGCCATATCCCAAGTTGTCCACTTCTCAAGTATGTCATGTGGAAGGAAAAGAGCTGTCAAACATTCTAGTGGTCTGTGATTTTCCTGACGTCTTTCCAGACGACTTGCCGGGCATGCCTCCGGACAGGGATGTTGAGATTAAGATTGAACTCGTACCCGGTACGGCGCCTATCGCTCGTAGGACGTACAAAATGGCTCCTAATGAATTAGCGGAGTTGAAAGACCAGTTACAAGAGCTTATGGACAAGGGATATATCCGACCAAGTTCATCTCCCTGGGGTTGTCCCGCCGTCTTTATGAAGAAGAAAGACAAGACCCTACGCCTATGTGTCGACTATAGACCGTTAAACACGGTAACCATCAAGAACAAGTACCCTCTACCTCGAATCGATATCCTCTTTGATCAGTTAGTAGGTGCAAAGGTCTTCTCCAAGATTGATCTCCGATCCGGACATCATCAAATCAAAATCTGAGCCGAAGATATTCCAAAAATAGCCTTCTCCACTCGATACGGTCTCTTCGAATATCTTGTCATGTCTTTCGGTCTCACCAATGCTCCAGCCCAGTTCATGAATTTGATGAACTCTGTGTTCATGCCCAAATTGGATAAGTTTGTAGTGGTATTCATCGATGATATCCTGATCTACTCCAAGTCCGAAGAAGAGCGCACCGAACATCTCTGCATCGTTCTACAACAACTCCGAGATCATCAACTCTACGCCAAATTTAGCAAATGTGAATTTTGGCTAAAGCAAGTTCCATTCTTGGGTCACGTCATATCAGCGGAAGGAGTAGCCGTGGACCCTAGAGAAGTTGAGGATGTGCTGAATTGGAAGGCTCCAAAATCGGTCAGACAAATTTGGAAATTCATTCCCAACTTCTCCAGTATTGCCAAGCCTATGACCAAGCTGCTGGAAAAGGATTCTAAATTCAAGTGGAGTAGTGCATGTGAAGAAACTTTTCAGTCGCTCAAGAAGCATCTGACAACCGCTCCAGTTTTAGCTCAACCCGACATCACCAAACCATTTGATGTTTATTGCGATGCCTCCGGCACCGGATTGGGTTGTGTGCTTATGCAAGAAGGTCGTGTCATTGCCTATGCCTCACGACAACTCTGGAAGCACGAGCAAAATTATCCCACCCATGACTTAGAATTGGCCTCCGTTGTTCTAGCCTTGAAAACTTGGCGTCACTACTTGCTCGGTAACCTTGTTAACCTCTACACCGACCACAAAAGTCTCAAATACATCTTCACTCAACAAGAAATGAACATGCGGCAATATAGATGGTTAGAACTGATCAAGGATTATGAGTTGGAAATTCATTATCACCCCGGGAAGCAAACGTGGTTGCCGACGCCTTGAGTCGAAGGGACCAATGCAATCACGCGATTGTTTGCTCTATGGAAGCTCATCCGATTTCAGATCCAAGTGAACCAAGTCTTCGTGTCATTCCACATGGATCCTTGTATAATTTAGCTCTCATTCCTACCCTTCTGGAAGAAATCATGGAAGCCCAGAAGCAGGACAAAGGAATGGACTATATCCGCCAGAAAATCGAGAAGGAAGAAGCTACATGTTTCCGACAAGACGAAGATGGAGTACTTTGGTTCAACAATCGCCTTGTTGTTCCAAAGAATGAGGAACTAAGAAAGAAGATTTTGGATGAGGCTCACTTGTCCAAATACTCAATACACCCCGGCAGCAACAAAATGTATCACGGGTTAAGGGAAAAGTTTTGGTGAACACGCATGAAACGAGAGGTGGCTCGTTATGTCTCCGAATGCGACACTTGCCAACGTGTGAAGGCCGATCACTTGAGAACAGCCGGTCTTTTGCATCCATTAAAAATCCCCGCTTGGAAATGGGAGGACATTGCTATGGATTTCACCGTTGGATTACCCCTCACACCCAAGAAGCACGATTCAATATGGGTGATTGGGGGTAGGTTGACCAAATCTGCTCATTTTATTCCCGTCCATACAACCTATTCTACTAAGCAATATGCCGAGCTCTACATTGTGCGGATTCTATGCTCGCACGGTGTGCCTAAGACGATCATCTCCGATCGAGGTCCCCAATTTATTGCTCGTTTTTGGGAGCAATTGCACGCTTGCCTTGGCACCACTCTCATCCGTAGTTCCGCTTATCATCCGCAAACTGATGGATAAACCGAGAGGGTAAACCAATATCTGGAAGATTTATTAAGAGCTTGCGTTCTAGACAATCGTGGAAATTGGGAATCTTGCCTTCCGTTCGCTGAATTCTCCTACAACAACAGCTATCAAGAAAGTTTGGGAATGTCGCCATTTGAAGCCTTGTACGGTCACTCGTGTCGAACCCCGCTGAATTGGTCAGAGTCGGGAGAAAGAATTACTTTCGGTCCCGATCTGGTCACGCAGGCCAAAGAGAAGGTGCGACAAATCCAAGCTAACATGAAGGCCGCACAATCCCGCCAAGTAAGTTACTCCAATAAAAGGAGACGTCCATTGGAGTTCGAAAAGGGAGATTTCGTCTATCTTCGGGTTTCTCCCAACAACGGTGTATCTCGTTTCGGAATCAAAGATAAATTAGCACCCCGCTATATCGGACCTTTTCCGATCACGGAAAAGCATAGCACCGTTGCTTATCGGTTGCAACTATCGGAAAGTCTTGAGCGGTTGCACAATGTCTTCCATGGCTCCCAACTCAAGAGATGTTTGAAGCCTCCGATCGACGTGGTTATCTCTGACATCGAGCAATTGGAGGAAGATCTCTCCTACCCCGAATACCCCGTCTGAATCATCGATCAAAAGGATCGAGTAACCCGCAGCCGCACTATCACCTTCTACAAGGTGCAATGGAGTAACCATATTGAAGAGGAAGCCACATGGGAACAAGAGGAGTTTCTGAAGGCCAACTTTCCGGAATTCTTGGCCTCACAAAACTGGTAACCATCCGCACCCCTCCCTCTTGTTTGTTCTTTTACAAATCTCGGGACAAGATTTCCTTAAGGGGGTTGTGCTGTGACATCCCATGTCACAAAATGAAATTTACTAAACCTAACATCAAGCAAGGGCTAAGAAAAAGTATAATTAACCCATGTGCCAAAGAATAAAGTGAGGAAAACTATTTAATTAAATTCCAGAATAATCAAATATGGGTCATTCACAAACCTTACCAAAACCCATGGAAGTACCCCAATATTTTTACATATTCTGAATGGCCACCACAAAAGAGAATTTTGAGAATTTTACCAGAATTTTTGGTAACCAATTGATACCCTTAAAATTTCCCCAATGTCAGAAAAGTGTATTTCGGGTTTGGACTTTTCATAATTTATCAAAGCAATTTTAGCTGGTGCACCCAAAAGTAAAGTTGGAGCACACGTTTTCCTGAGCCCTCACAAAAATTGGTGTCCAATTTGCAACATGGGAACGTGGCGAAATTCACCAAACCTGAGTCAAAAACCGGGACAAGCTTCCTCTCCCCCTGGCCAATTCCAACCCGACACCGGGTTGTACCCGGACACTGTCGTCACCGTGGTTTCCTGTCACCCCATACCGCTCACTGCACCACCAACTCTCCACCCTGTGCCACCGGCTGGAATTGAAGCCACCCACCACCGGCAGCCACTCCCTGGCCGACAGCGCGACTCCCCCTCCCTCTCTCTCCCTCTCTCACCCGCTCTCGGCCCTCCCTCCGCCGGCCGAGTCAAAAGGGAGCAGCAGCAGCAGCAGCACACCAGCCTCATCCCTCTCACTCTATCAACTCGCAACTGGCTCTCACACACTCCAGATCACCCCCGAGCGCCGGCACTCTCTCTTCCTCCCTCTCCCCGGCGAAACCCGAGCCAGTGCCCTGTTCTGTTCGCCATGGCCGCCGCCGCCCAGAGCTCTGCCTAGGAAACCTCTCCGTCCCCTCTTTCTTCGCAAATCGACACGCAAGGACCACACCCCACTCCCCTCCAGTTCCCTCACTCCCCTGTGTAGTGCTCTCGCCGGAATTCGCGAAGCCGGAGTCGCTGCCGCCGGATCCGACCCCCCCCCCCCTCCCCACCGACGGGAGCCCTGCTCCGGCCTTAGCCCTCGACGAGTTCCTCGATGCCAACCGTCCCCGAGCCTCTGTGAAGCTCATCGACCGAACCCCAGCCTGCCTCCCCCTCGGCACCATCGCGTGGACCTCGCCGGAGCTGCCCCTGCCACCGCGCGTCGTCACCGGCGATCTCCGGTGAGCCACTCTCCCCTCCGCCCCCCTCCTCGCAATCCCCGTGGCATGGAGACCATCCGAGCCACACGCGAGCCCCGGCTGTGCTGCCGATCAGCCGCTGGGCCGAGCTCGCCGTCGTCGGCCGGAGAAGTTTGAATCTAGTGGCAATTTCGTAAATAACAATGAACTTTATGTAAAGTTTAAAATTCTATAACTTAAAAACTAAGAGGGATAAAAATGTGAAATTAATTTTGTTCGACTCCTAAACTCTTACTCTAGCAGAAAAACAAGTCCAAGTCCAAGTTTGTTCGGTACATTAAATTAATTAATTCACCAAAGTTACAACCTTAATTTGCTTAATAAATTCATAAGTAATTATGTGTAAATGGTAAATTCCTGAAACTTGCTCAGTAAGCATTGCATGGCATCTCTAAACTTTCTGCAAAAGCACATTTCCATTTTTATGCATATTTTTAGTATTATTGCATAATCCTCATTTTCAGTAATTGAATTTACATAAATTATTGGCTAGGAATTTATTCATGAAATTTGGCATTCCTGTTCCTTATGCACTTGTGCACTTATGTAAAATCCCATGAAAAATTTGTAGCTACCCAAGTATAAATTCTCTGGCGAAATTGATCATTTGCTAATTAACTAGGAAATTCTTCATATAAATGTTACTTCATGTGTATAGTTAAGGAAAGTGGGAATAAATTAGTTTCTGGAAATTCACGGAGAATCATTCATCCTCCCATTGCAGTAGAAACTCTCATGTGCATTTATACTTTTGGTTCTTAATTAACTACATGAGCTAGAACTTGTTATGCAATTAAAGTGCCATTTTTATGTTAGGGTTAGTTTGCATATGGTCACTTTAGCTAAGTGGCTCAAAAATGAACTTTCTGAAACTTGACCCTAAGTACTACATTGTCATATCATCATCAGCATGTGATGTCATATGATCAACATCAAGGCCATGCTCATATTAAAGTGGACATACACTAAGATTGTGATAATTAAAAGTTACATTCTAGTAATTAGAAGTTTGTCCCCTTCAAATTCAGTGGTTATCATGTCATACTTAAGTATGCAACCATATTCATGAATGAGTGATTAGTTCATTAATTTATTTGCTGAGGAAGTACCATGAATCTTCATGCCATGCATTCCATCTTTAATTAAGAAAACTCCATGAAACCTTGTGTATTCCTTAGCATTGATGCTTGTCCATTCCATATAGGAATTGAGACCCAGGAGATACCACCGGACCAGCAAGGAGCTGAAGTGCACTTTGGTGAAGACGCTAACTACGATCACACCCAAGGCAAGGCCCGGTGCATAACCTATTTTATCATTCGAGTCCTTTTACTTTATCACAAGATAGGAGTATTGTATTGTGCATTAAGTGTTGGACTTGGACGAAACACACATGCATACTCCAGCAATGACCTATGATTAGTATGTTAGTAAGCTTTTCCGTTAGCAAAATGCTATGCTTAAACTAGTGGAGTCAACGGTAGGTTATAGTTTCAACTATGGTTCAATTGGTTGATGGACTTGATAAAAATGGAGCACCTATCGTTGCAACTCCGCGAACAAGTATTGAACAGTACCAAATACATACCTTTAATATGGGAATTGGTAAACCTAGTAACTTGGGCACCGTATTGTTGGACGGCCATACTCATCGATCCAGAGGTGATGTGAACAGCACGGTGGTTGCACGGGTTTGAGGACCGCTGGAGAGTGCATGGGTTAAGCCTCGGATACAAAGTACTGTATCGCGGGGAGGATGTGTACTCAGGATCGATGGCCCCGGATCGACTTTATAGCAATCTTGTGAATGGTGGCCATACGTATTCTTAAATGATGCGTATGTCGTGTATTTGGGTTTTCCCTGCAGGATGTAAATCAATTCGAATTGCCGTCCCTCGCGGTTATGAGTACCTCTTGTTCGAGCAGCGGCAATGATATGTTAAGTAGTAATGTTGTGGTTATGTTTCTGAAATTTATTTATGCTATGGATACACCATGCTATGATGTATTGCTCTTTAGCTATATTCGTGTATTAGCAGCTAGCTAGACTCACCGTAGCTGGGTTCTACGATAAGCAAAGTATAATCTTGTTTAAGGAAATTGAAAGTGCAGCATAGAACTAATAGGAGCTTTTATGCAACTATCAAATAAACCCGGTCAGCCCCCTACATACTAGGAGTCGGTTTTAGTAAACCGGTTGACGGGTAAGTCTTGCGGAGTATGTTAAATACTCAGGCTTTGCGTTGATGTTGAATTTTCAGGTTTTCCTTAGGCCACATATTGTGATTGTTGTAACAAGGTTGTGTGGGAAGGTGAGGAGCCTCAGAACTGGACCATTGAATGGGTCCCTAGCTCCCCTAACTGTGATGAGTGAGCCATCGCCATAGGGCTGGCATGGTTCACGTAGGGCTTGACGTCGTGTTTTGTCGTTGTATCCCTTCCGCTAAATTATGTAATATGTACTATGGACATATGTATTGTATCAGATTTGGACTTAATTACATTCTATCTCTGAACTTGTAATATTACGCACCTAAGTGATGTAATGTTGTAAATGATGAATGTTCATGTGTGAGTGCTGTGCATGGTTACTTCATTAACCATCTCCCGAGGCGATCCTATATGACATACTCTATTTTTCGGAGTAGGGTTGTCACAATGTCATTCCTTAATCACTAACAAGCAGCCACACTACAAGAGATGACAACAATTCGCATGCAAGCTAGTGACCAGACTCTTTATTTCTTGTCCTAGTATTGGCACAAATCAGCAGCACACGTGACCTAATTAATCATTGAACTTGCCGGCGAACTAAGCTTTAGTTTGTGCTCAATAAAACCAGCACCCACGTTGGTCTATGATCAAAGCCAGTTGCCAACTTTGTCTCCCATCAATTCCCACTTTTAGGAGAGAAACATCAACCAGAGTGCTCATAACTCTAACCATTCATGGCTGGACAGTTTTGCTTGCCTCTTGGCCTCTCTCCTCCCTTCCCTACCCTTTCCTCTCCCCTACCTAGGCCTCTTAAGTCACACTAGGATGCGCCTTGGCCTGGCTCACGAGCTCCCTTGCCCCCTCACCTTCATTTCCATCCCTTCAAGTCGAGTTCATCTCTGTTCGTCTGCCTTGACCACCCTTGACACCCCATGTTTCAATCCACGTTCCCGATGATCTACCCAACAAAATGCGCCCAAATTTCTACAGAGAGTGCTCCACTATGTCCTCTACAACATATCAAAAATTCAATCCCATAGGAGAAGTGATGCGAGCAGGATCATGTTTTCAGTTGACACTGGTCTCTGTTCTGCGTACATCCATCGCACGCATTGGTAATTCCTCTCCTATATTTCCTTATTCTGATGGTTCCATGATACAACACCATATCCACCATGTGTTCCAGGAAACCAAGCATGTGTACACCCAATGGTTTTCCAAAATCTATCCCGACACCTCCAGGAACGCCTTTGGCACTCGAACTGCCGCTGCATGACCTCATCACAATCGAGTCATTCGATCTCTCATTCAGGTGAATTCTATATAACATAACCTTGTCTCAGCCATGTTCCCGACACCTACAAATGTTTATGTTCAATTATTTCCTTTATACCAGTAGCCTATCTTCAGGAACGTGCACGTCTTTGTCGTGATGTCTGCAGTGGGTTGCAGAAATGTGTTCTGGTCATGTTCAGCGCGCGCAACTAGAATTCCCCAATGATTCTAAGCTATTCCTTGAGTTTTTTTGGATGCACGCATCATACCAGAGCATGTTCCCATAAGTCCTTTCCATCTCTATCTGACGGTTCATCAATATCATGTCTTATTCTCCCAGGAACGCGAATGGCGTGTCAACTGCCGCTGCGCAGGTCCATCATGATTCAGCTCCTTGATCTGATTTCCCGCTTGCGTTCCATCCAATTCATCATGTTGAGATCATGTTCCTGATATATTTTCATATGATTGTTAAACTACTTCTTTGATTACTGCAGCCAAGCTACAGGAACATGTTTGTCTTTGCATGAATATCTGTTCTGCCATGCCTGAACTCTCTTCACCAATTGTAAGCATTTTGCTATTGTTTCCTTTGACTCAGGTTATAACAAACAACACTAAACTTACTGTTCCATGCTCTATAGGATGCCATCGTCATATCATTTATACATCGTCGATGTCGACATCGCCACTCCTTCCTATGTTTTTATCCACCTTGCAGCATCACCCGTGGCAGCGAGGCTTTCTGCCATTGCATAAATCTTAGTGAGCTCCTTGTGCTCCGCTTCATATCTCGTGATTAGCACCTGTTGTTGCATATTATCCTTAGCATGTATGTTTTTTATTGATGTGTGTGAATAGGTGTGCACTTGAAAATGGGAGAAGGAATCGTGAAGATAAAGTCCAACAATCGATAGTCATAGAGCAGTAACATCTTTTACGGCAAGTGTCCTTGACGCATTTGTACCTATTTGAATATTAAGTTAGAATTGCATGCTTGTCAAATGAATGGGGTACCTATTGATAGGGTTTTGCTAGTATTTCTTTATCCTTTTGCTTGTCGCCTTGAACTAGTTGGTTGGTTCGTTGTGGGTAGATAATGCTTAGGTTGCTTGTGGGATTTTGGGTTAATATTAATCTTGATTATGAACTATGTCACTTCATGGGTGGAATTGTAATTTATTTTAGCAACATGGACTTAGGGATCTATGCAAGCCGGTTGGATTGGATGTGGTGCTATGGGCACATGGTTGGGGGTGGTAGGCTTGTTGTCGAACCTAGGAACCGTTTCTTGGAGCGGTAACCCAGGACCATAGTGCCATCACAAGGTTGCTATGGAACAGCTTGGCTAATTAATTAGGTGTTCTTCCAGTGTCGGTGCAGCATTTTGGTGGAGCAGGGAATGGAAGTAAAGAGGACTGTCCTTGTATCCGAATGGCTCAAGAGGGGGCTCCTGCGGTGATGAGCTGCTTGTTGATGGGCTATCACTTACGGACGGGAGTGGAACCTTAGTGGCTAGCATGTACTGGGAGACCCTTTGTAAAAGCCTCGTAGTGATCTCCTGGCCGCACACCTAAGGAAGTGTGCTAGTGCTTGGCCGGCATGGCAACATGGAGACTCTAGTCCACCTGGCAACAGGGGACGAAATCACGACTTGTGGGTAAAGTAGTAGAAACTCTACAGAGTATCAAACTATCATGATAGTCATGCTCACGGTCAAGAGCGGCATGGAATCCTCACAAGATTAGTTTGTGGTTTATGGATTGGAATGGTTTGGAATGGTTGGGATGGTTGGATGGTTCGGACTTGGCAATGATAGTACCCTGTGGATTGAGGGTTGGGATGACCTCACTTAGTAATTAGGTTGCATAGGACATTAAAAGCTCATGCAATAAACCCATTTAAAGCCTTCCTTCTCTCAGCCTCATGTCATCTTTTCTCCCACTTGCTGAGTACGACAAGTACTCACCCTTGCTATATACCACATTGCTGCTCAGCTACAGGAGAATGAAGGTACAACTATGAAGACGATGGAGGAGTCTAGGCATGCGGTCTTCCGGTCGACTTCCCGTGGGAGCTGAAGGACGCCAATGCTTAGTTTATTCCACTGCAATGTAATCTTTTTCTTTTGACATATGAGTCACCCTTGTAATAATGTTATCAATTTAATAAAGATATTGTTCTTTTATCACAGTAATTGTCCTATGTGCGTGAAAACTTGTTCCTGGGCACGCATGCAGATGCATTCAGTTTTGGTCGTTGAAACCGGGTGTGACATGACTTAATCAAGAAGAATGGGAGATTGGATGTGGCCGGAAGTCTGATAGCCAAAGAGCTGTTCACCACGGCCGATAAGTACGTAGCCGATAATTTGGCCCTCTTCCAAGTTCGTCAGTACAAGAAGGAGGTGCCACGAAACCACGGTGAGCCAGGCTCGTCCAATTACAACAAGGACGACAACAGGAAGCAAAAGCAAGACCGAACAGTTGCCAACACCGAGCGTCCCAACTGGAGAAGACAGGTCACTCAGGATGACTTTGACAAAATGCTTGAAGGCCCTTGTTTTGCTGCATGACGGTGCTCACAAGGCCAAAAAGTGCTTCAAGCTAAAGATCTTCGTGCACCATGCTCTGATGGTCTGCAAAGAGCATCCCTAGATTCCTAAGGGTGGCAAAAAGGACGTGGACAAGGAGGATGAGGAGAAGAAAGAGTTGCAAGATCCTGAGCGCGTGGTTAACTACATCTATGGCAGGTCCACGACTCCCTTGAAGCGCCAGCAAAAGATTCTTTATTTGAGAAGTTCACTCGGTATCATCTACACTCCTGTAATACCTTTGATGGTCTCAGGTCCCAATACTTTTGATCGGTCGGATCATCTGGATCACATTCCCAGAAGGCGGTTGATGCCCACTATCAAACTCCTGCTATGCAGAAGGCGGTGGCTATGCTCAAAGCTGCAGCAGCGCAAGATGCTGCAAAGTCTCAGTCGATCGCAAGTTCTAGCCATGTATCTCCTCAGGGTCAGCGAAGGCGCGAAGACCTGAGAGACACCATCAACTCTCACCACGAGGAGCGCGCTCAAGACAACCGACGCTATGAGGAAGAACGGTGTGAATGAAGAATGGACGCCCGATGGGAAGACCGGTGGGATGATCGACGAGAAGACCGGCGGGACAACCAACGGGATGATCGTCAGAACCCTCCTCCAAGAGACAACCGCGTCGACCGACGTCGACATGACGATCGAGATCGGCGTGATAATGATGGTAATCGACGACGTCGTCATGACGAGGATGTTGGCCCATGCCACCATCGTAGCCCAACCACGTCCCCAGACCGACAAAGGTGGTCACCAACGCCGACCAATGATGAGATCGATGGCATCAAGACTTACGTCCCTCGACTTCGCATTGCTTGATGGCTGAAAGGATTCAAGCCGGTTCCCATCGAAAAATATGATGGACAAACCAATCCTCGAGAGTGGTTACAACTCTATAGCATGGCGATCCGGTCGGCTGGAGGTGATTCCTACGTAATGGCTAATTACCTTCCGGTCTGCTTAGATCCTGCCGTTCGGATATGGCTCGCATCTCTACCTGAGGAGTCAGTCACATCCTGTGGAGACCTCAACCGGAAACTCATAGAATGTTTCCAAGCAACTTGCAACCGATCGGGCAACCACTTGGACCTCACCCAGGTCAAGCAAAAAGGAGACGAGCCTCCTCATGACTACATCAAGTGGTTTTGCGCTAAGAAGACTGAGATCCCCAACGTCCCTGATCAGCAGATCATTACTGCCTTCCTAGGTGGAATTCGTAGTGATGATCTGGTCCGGGAAATCGATCGGAGGAACCATGATCTCAAGCTCACTGCTCAAGAGTGCTTTGAGATTGCTGATAAGTATGCATCAGGGGAGTCTGCACTTGATGATATCCGAGGAAAGGGCAAGGAGAAGCGGTCGGACAAGCCTGAGTCCTCCAAGAAGGACAAGAAGAGAAAACCTAATAATGCTGTCAACACAGTGGACCCGTTTCGGAAGAATCCTCGGACGAGCCAGCCGTCTACTGATGAGTTGCTAAGTAGCATTTGCCCTTGGCATCCCAAGGGAAACCACAAAGCAAAGGATTGCTATTATCTGAAGGGTTTTGCAATAGCTGTGCTCGAGGTGGCCAAAGATCCCCCGAGGCGCAACAACAGCAACAAAGACAAGCCTAAGGATGATGATGACAAGGATGATTCAGGAGCCCTGCAAAGAAGTAAACTTCATCTTCGGAGGCTCGGATGCCTATATATCCAAGCACAAGCAAAAGTTAGAGCATCGAGAGATTAACTCGGTGGAGCCAGCTACACCTTAGTACATGAGGTGGTCTGAGATGCCAATCACCTTTGATCGGTCGAACCATCCAAAACATCTACCAAAACCAGGTCGTAGCCATTGGTGCTTCCTGCAACTATGAAGGAGGTGAAGTTCAACAGAGTACTCATGGATGGAGGAAGCAGTTTGGACCTAATCTTCACTAGGACCCTTCAAGAGCTCGGTCTGTCAATCAATGACCTCCAACCGAGTTCTTCACCCTTCCATGGGATTGTGCCTGGCAAGACTTCAGTCCCAATTGGACAAATCACTCTGCTAGTCACCTTTGGCACCCGTGATAATTTTAGGATAGAGCATATCCTCTTCCAGGTGGCAGACTTCGAGTCAGCATACCATGCTATCATTGGTCGACCGGCGATGGCCAGGTTTATGGCTGTTCCGCACTATCCGTATCTCACCCTTAAGATGCCAGGCCCGAACGGAATAATCTCCCTCCACTCTGATCTTTGGAATTCTTTTGATTGCGATGTACAGAGTTGTGAGATGGCTACCAAACAGTTGATGCTGTCAGACCAAAAGGAGATCCAGAAGGCAGTCGGTATAGAGAAGCAGACTGGAACAGAGGTTCCTACAAAGAAACCTACCAAGGACAAGATCCAGACCGATGACATCCAAACCAAGGAGATTTCGCTCGATCCTGAGGACCTCGATAAGGTGACTAATGTTGGGGTCAACCTTGATGAAAAATAGGAACTCGCGCTCACTCTTTTCCTCTAGGAAAATAGGGATATCTTTGCATGGAAACCATTTGACATGCCGGGAGTTCCTAGGGAAAAGATTGAGCACGTGTTAAGGGTACCTCTAGGGGCCACCCCCGTTCGCCAAAGGCTTAGAAGATTTGCGCAAGATCGCAAGGACGCTATTAAGAAGGAGATAGTTAGATTGTTAGAAGCTAAGTTTATAAAGGAGGTGTATCATCCCGACGGGTTAGTAAATCTAGTCCTTGTACCTAAAAAGAATAAAGAGTGGAGGATGTGTGTTGATTATACCGATCTCAACAAGGTCTGCCCAAAAGACCTCTTCGCTCTTCCTCGTACTGATCAGATTGTAGATTCGACAGCCGGGTGTGAGCTTTTAAGCTTTCTGGATGCCTATTCAGGCTATCACCAGATCCAACTGAGAGTCGAAGATTAGATCAAGACTTCCTTTATAACACCCTTTGGCGCTTATTGCTATATCACTATATCGTTCGGTCTAAAAAATGCTGGCGCGACATACCAACGAGGTATTCAACGCTGCCTTGCCACTCAGATCGGTCGGGACGCTGAAGCGTATGTTGACGACATCGTTGTCAAGACTTGAAAAGTTGAAGAACTTCTCTCTGACCTAGAAGAAACCTTTGACAATCTGAGACATTATTCAATGAAGTTGAATCATAAAAAGTGTGTTTTTGGGGTTCCATCGGGAAAGTTACTCGGTTACATCGTTTCGAAACGAGGTATAGAGGCTAACCCAGATAAAATCAAGGCAATCCTTGATATGAAGCCACATAATTCACAAAGGGATGTTCAGAAGCTGACCGGATGCATGGCATCTTTGAGTCGCTTTATTTCCCGATTGGGGGTTAGGGGGTTACCACTCTTCCGGTTGCTTAAAGAGCAGGACAGCTTTGTTTGGACTGAGGAGGCGCAGTTGGCACTGGACGAATTAAAGATTCATCTCAGCAGTATTCCAGTGTTGGTGCATCCGGAGCCAGGAGAAAAACTTCAGCTTTATATCTCGGCCACAACCTAGGTTGTGAGTACTGTTTTGACAATCGACCGAGAAGAGGAGGGACATGTGCAAAAGGTACAGCATCCGGTCTACTTTGTGAGCGAGGTTCTTAGCGCTTCTAAGACAAGGTACCAGCAGATCTTGAAATTGTTATATGCACTATTGATCACCTCAAGGATGTTGAAGCATAGTTTCCAAGCTCATCCAATTGAAGTTCAAACTTCTTTTGCACTTGGGACGGTATTATATAACCGAGAAGCTGAACGAAAAATAGCCAAGTGGGCAGTCGAGATTGGTCGGTATACTATTACGTTCGCGCCTCGGTCGGCTATAAAGAGACAAGCGTTAGCTGAATTCGTTGCCGAGTGGACAGAGATTCAAAATCCTCTTACAGCCCAAGATATTGAGTACTGGAAAATGTACTTTGATGGTTCCCTTCAATTACAAGGGGCAGGTGCGGGAGTTGTATTTATCTCGCCTACTAGAGAAAGGCTTCGATACGTCCTTCAAATCATATTTCGCGCGTCTAATAATGCTACGGAATATGAAGCTCTCCTACACGGTCTGCGCATTGCTGTGTCACTCAGCATTAAGCGCATCGACATATTTGGAGATTTGGCCTTGGTCATTAATAAGTTCACCAAGGATTGGAATTGTGTACATGACAACATGAGTGCTTATTGCCAAGAAGTGTGAAAACTCGAAGACAAGTTTGATGGATTGAAATTCACACATGTTCTCCGAGATAATAACCAGGCGGCGGATGAGTTAGCCAAGATAGGATCATCTCGGTCTGTAGTACCGCCGGGTGTTTTCTTACATGTTCTGGATTCCCCAACCATTTCTCCCCGATTGGACGTGTTGATGAGTATTGTTGCTGATCTTATTGACGATGACGTCTCCAAGACCGACTGGCACGACCCACTCATTCAGTATTTGGATAAGGGAACGCTGCCCTCGGATCCTGATGAGCAGCAAAGATTGGAGATCCGATCTCGAGGATACTTGTTGGTGGGGGACCAACTTTACAGAAGGGGTGGTTCCAACATTTTGATGTGATGCATCTCAATTCCTGAAGGACAGAAGTTGGTAGAAGAGATTCATTCGGGAATATGCGGCAATCATGCAGCTTCCAGGACTTTGGTCGGCAAAGCTTTCCTGCAAGGGTTTTATTGGCCCACAGCGGTCGAAGATGCACACCAAGTTGTTCGGAAGTGTGAGGGTTGTCAATTCTTCGCTCAACAAACACATGTGCCTTCACAGCAACATTACATGATACCATTGACTTGGCCTTTTGCTGCTTGGGGGCTTGATATTGTCGGTCCTTTCAAGAAAGCACCAGGCAGGTTCACTCATTTGTTTGTTGCTATCGACAAATTCACCAAGTGGATTGAAGCGAAGCCGGTCGGCAAGATTACATCCAAGAAGGCGATCGAGTTTATCAAAGATATGTTCACTCGGTTTGGAGTTCCTCATGATATCATTACCGATAATGGCACTCAATTCACTTCAGTGGAGTTCCGGGACTTTGCCGATGAGATGGGAATAAAGATCCACTTTGCATCAGTGGCTCATCCGAAAAGCAATGGGCAGGTCGAACAGGCCAATAGTATGATTCTTCAAGGATTAAAGCCGCGGATATTTGAGAGACTCAAACCTTATGCCGGTCGGTGGGTCAAAGAGTTGCCTTCAGTCCTTTGGGGGCTTCGGACAAATACCAATCGGGCTACTGGACAATCACCTTTTCATTGGTCTATGGCTCAGAAGCTATGTTGCCGACTGAGGTCAGTCTTGTCTCGGCACGAGTTCAAGCGTACAATGAAAAGCTTTTTGAGGGGAACCGAGTGATTGATTTGATTACGGCAGTGGAGTTGCTTGATCGCGCTCTGTTTCGGTCGGCACTCTACCAACAAGGCTTGCGTCGTTATTATGATAAGAACTTCCACAGTCGCCATTTCCAAGTTGGAGACCTAGTGCTTCACCGAGTGCAATCGACAAAGAATCAGCATAAGCTCTCGCCGATGTGGGAAGGACCATATGTAGTGAAGGAAGTCACTCGCCCGGGGGCTTACCGACTGATGTATGAAGACGACGATGATATTCCAAACTCCTGGAACATAAATCAGCTACGTCGTTTCTATACTTAGCTATTATTTTGTGTATTTATACATTATTTATGAATGAAACTTTGGTCTTTTTTTAATGAAAGATTTTCTGATGATTTTCATTCTATATCTATCTTGATTTCTTAATTTATACTATTAAACAATCGAGCCAGGGGGCTAGCAATAATGTCCCATCTTGGTCCAACCATATTTTGGTTTTGGCCTATTTTTTGACCGACTTATTATCATAAGATCTTGAGATCTTGAGTTCTGGTCTTTATTATTTTGGTCTTACGCTTATACATCATAGTTAAATACTTTGTGCTGCACATCAGACTAGCACTACACTAAACCCAGAGCCAAAAGTGTGAGAGGTCATGTGTCGATTGGTCGATTCTGTTTGTTATGCTGTTACGGGTTACAACCTAATATGTTATGGCAAACCGATGTAATCTTTGTTTCTCTGGATAGAAACATGTCAATGATATCTTTGTCAAACTTCTAAAGCTATAAAAGCATAAGATTAGTTTATACACAAGTATCATTACAAAAATACTACTAATGTTTTACAATATTATAGGATTATATCTCCTTTGAAGGAGAAGAAGAGTCACCCCGAAGTTCAACCTCTGGAGTTGCTAGGGGAGTCGGCATGGTCGGATTGATTTCTATATTTTCGACCAAGGCCTGGGAAGTCTCTAGCATGGAATCCAGGAGCAACTGACATTGGTCGTCGGTCAGGTCGGGGTTAAATCCCTCTTTGATCTTGTCCAATGGCAGAGTAGGAGACTAGGATTGGCAAATTGCCAGCACTTGACTCCCGGCTTCGGTTGCCACTCGCCCAGTGTCATGAGCAATGGCTTCCGAAGCATGCTCCAACAAGTAGTCCAGAGAGTGACCGGTCTGCTCTACTCGGTTAGCATGAACATAGTTCATTGCTTTCCGAGCGGCGTAAGATAGAGCTGCAAATAATAATTATTGGTCAGTATGATCAACAGAATAATCAAGCAGAAGGAAGAAGTCGAAGGCTTACTAGCAAGTTTACATTTGAAAGATTTGGAGACAGCCTTAGCCTCCTCTATCTTTACATCAAACCCCTTCAGCTCCTCCTGCAGCCGAGTGATCTCGGTCTTCTGGTCTTCAGCCAATTTGGAGAGGCTTTCCTTCTCAAACTTCAAGGCGTCAATGAACCTCTGTTGGTTGGAAGTCAACTTCTCCAGATCGGTGATTTTTTATCGCGACCTAAAAGTAAAGCTTTTAGCGTTTGAGTGGTCAGCAGATTGCTTAAATATGGATGGAAGGAAAACTTACCAGTCAGATCTGCACGAACTTGGTCTAAGACCTTGTTTATCTCTTGTCGGTCGACCAACAGCTTCTTGTTTTCCTCTAGGGCATTGGAGAGCTGCTGAGCGGTGACTAGCAAGACAAATAAGAAGTTAGTCTAAAACATAAAGACAAGAAGATTAGGCGACCAAGGACATACCAAAAGTTTTGGCTTCAAGATATTCCACTCTAGCCTACTTTCGCTCCACAAGAGCATACACTTTCTGATATGCAGAAGATAAATGAGCTAAAAGATGAGAGCGAAGCAAGGTAAAAGCATAATGTTGAGTTACCTTGCTGGACTCCCGGTGTTGGTGCAAAATCTCTGCATCCTCTACCTTAGGCCGACCAAGCATATCTGCAGGAAGAGTTCTTTTACCTTTGTCAAGAGGCAAAGAGATATTAGTCGGAGTGGTATGAGACAGAGGCTCGGGAGTGGAGGTAGGAGCCATCTGTTCAAATAGTCTATCCACTTCGATCGGCGTGTTGGAAGACTTGCCAACCGAATGGGACACACCAGTTGGACGAAGTGGGAGCGTAGACCGAGTATCCTAAGATCCCTGAGCACTCTGAGAATCACTTGTCCGACTGGCAAGAACAAATAAATAAATAAAAGAAAGAGATCAGGAGATGTTGAGATCAACAATAAGAGACAAGGAGTATAGGGTTTAAAGATTAAACCTGGGGGCCTTCTTGAGCTTGATCCGGCATAGCCTCTTCTTTGAAGAAGTTGACTGAAAGTCAGTCTCTTTCCTCTTTTGAGAGGGCTGGTCAGTCTTGCCAGTCTACACTACCTCTTCCGTTGACCTCTGAGTTTGGCTCAGGGGCTCCGGTCGGTCTGAAGGTCGGCTGGAGGTTGCAGGAGCAAGTTGACCAGCATCTACGACAATTATTTCTTCATCATCATCCTGGTCCCCCACATATTGGCGACGACGCGTGATGGTCCGCTTCTGGAGCTTGTCAGGGGAGGCCAGAGTAACGACGGGAGTGACGCTGACTGGCCGAGCGCCTGCGGAGGAACTTGAACCCCCAGCGCCGGTCAGCGGTGTCTCCTTGACATAATCAGGTCCCTCAGTATCGGTCTGAGGGAGCGGGGGATGAGATACATAAGTATCCAACAACTGCATAAAGATCAAAACAATGAGTACAATCTCAAGATAGGATAACAAGGGCTAGCTAAAGGCAGACTGAGGCTTACTCGGGCTCGCATTGTGCCCTTGTAATACGCCTTTGAGACCAAAGAATGGTCCTGAAGGATTTCCCCTTCAAACATCTTCACCAAGCGTCTTCGTTGGAGTTCGCCATTTGGTGGATCTGGCACCTCCCTGGTCTCATCCTCATTAACATAGTCCCATACCAGGTGATATTGAAGCTTCAAGGGCTGAACTCGTCGGATGATAAAGCTTTTGGCCACTGTGATGCCATCGACGCCTTCAGCCTTTAGATCGGCAATTTTCTTGAGCAGGATGACCACTTGAGGATCGGTCGGATCGGGCCTCTCTGTCCAATGCGCTTGGGGAATAGCCTTTGCACCAGTGAAGTCGGCAAGGACAGGGGGAGGGTTGTCACAATAGAATCACTCGTCCTTCCAATTCTTGTTTCTGGTCTTCAATGGGACATTGATGTAGACCTCCTTCTTGCGTAACTGGATGCCGACGCCGCCTATGGCCACTTGGTTTAGGCAGCGATCGGAGGACAAACAGATGGCAGAAGAAATCAAAATGGGGGAGAACACCAAGAAAAGCTTCGCACAAATGTATGAAGATGGCAATATGAAGAATGGAGCTAGGATTGAGGTTGACAAGCTCAATCCCAAAGAAAAAAAGGAGCCCGTGCAAAAAAACTACAGCAGGAAACTCCAAAGCCATGCTCAAAGAATGGGCAAAACACTACGATCTGCTGGTGCATGGGAATGGGCAAAACAGTCGATCCGAGCCTGCTCTAGAAGGACGCCATCCAACACCATCTTGTTCATGTCAGCCTGTGAAAGGCTGCTCTTTTAGAACTCCCGAAGTTGCTCCAGGATCTCGACCTCCGACGAGGACGACGCGGCGGCGGCGGCGCAGAAGAAGCTGGGATTGAAATGGAAGTCCTCTTGTGACCCATCGCGAACAGGATTGAACGCGGTGAAGGAATTCGAAAAACTTCACTAAAGCTCGGGGGCTAAATGCGACGGGATCTGTGGCGGCCAGAAGCGAGAAAGCTAACCCTAGCCAGAAAAACAGAGGAGTCACGAGAGCAGAGAAGGCACAAGGAAGACGAAGAGTTCGCGGGCAAATGCGGCGTGGACCGAAGGTCAACCTGGTGCAGCCTTTTATACCCTTGTCTTTTTGACCTAAGGGTCCCATGAGCCGGGGTGGGCCGTACTGTAGTGCGACCCTAATATTAACTTAGAGGTTAATTAAGGGCTTAAGCCCATTAGGGTTACAAACCCAGAAAAAAAGGAGACTCGGGGGCTTCTTTGATGAGAAGTACCCGAGAATTATTTCACCATATCAATGTGATTTGATGATCATGTGGCAAAGGACTTGATGGTCATATGGTACAAGTTCAAAGGTTATAGTATTGACTAAAGTCAAATAACCAGAATTACCAAATTTGGACTTGAACGGGTGATTGGAATTAGAGAAGAGTTATTTTGACAAAAGTCATTTAGCTAAATATTGAATATGACTAGAGTCATAAAATTCCGACCAACCTATCACTCGGGAATAATATGTGCCACTCGGCCGGTCTAATGATCGGTCGACAAAGTGGTCACTTAGCAATAGGACCCAAGGGTTTGATAACCAGAGGTCTAAAAGATTCAAACTTGATGGTTTGAATATCTATAAACAAATTAATAAGAGCTAATACAATTAGACTCTTGCATTATTTGTTAGTCTCCAAATTATACAAGAGTTGGGGGCTACACCTGATCAGGTGCACCTGCCCGGTGCACCAGATCTATCAAAAACTTTGATAACGAGGTCTTCCTAATTTATGATCTTTAGATTGTTCGGAGAATTAAAACTAAAAATCAGAAAGCACTCGGGGGTTGCTGTGGGATACTTGCTTTATGGGTATCCTCATACAAGGCTAAAGTCGGTGGCCGACCAGGTACTTCATCAACAAGGAAGCCGACCGACTCGGCTTGGAGTGCAAAACAAGAAAGATTAGACTTGCTATATAGAATCATTGTAGAGTACGACTAGGACTCTACTTGTACCCCCCTGCCGGCCGAATATATAAGGCGGTAGGGTACCCCCTATGGAAGAGGGAGAGAGATAGTTAGAGGCAATTTAGGCTTAACATCTTGTGATAATCAATACAATACAGAATACAGGACGTAGGGTTTTTACTCTCATTGAGAGGGCCCGAACCTGTATAATTCGACGTCTTGTGTAACCATCGTAGTTCTTGGTCTCGACGTAGCCCTATATATTTACTGCCGGTCTTGAGCATCGACAAAGCTGCTAGGGCTAAATGGAGTCATCTCGCTGTACTCAGACATAAGAACCTCCTACGACTGTGACAACCAGAGTTGTGAGTTGGCGGAAAAGATTGCGATGGCGTCGGATCTTGTAGAGTTGAGGTTGGTGGTTGCAAACACAGAGGACCCCAACCTCGATACCCCTTCGAAAATGGTGTTGAAGACCACGGTACAGGCAGAGACTGTGCAATAAAAAAAGATTGAGCTAGATGATAATGATGTATCCAAGAACACCAATATTGGGATCAATCTAGATACTAAATTGGAAAACACGCTCATCCTTTTCATCTGTAATAATAAAGACATATTTGCATGGAAACCTTCTGACATTCCGGGTGTCCCAAGGGAAAAGGCTGAGCATAGACTACATGTTCGACCGAGCACTAAGCCTGTGCGGCAACATCTTAGATGATTTTTTTAGGATCGTAAGGACGCAATTAGAAAAGAAATCGGCCGACTACTGGCGGCTGGTTTTCTCAAATAAGTGTTTCACCCCAGCTAGTTAGCTAACCCAGTTTTGGTGCAGAAAAAGAATAAGGAGTGGCGAATGTGTGTGGAATACACCAACCTTAATAAAGCATGTCCCAAGGATCCATTCACCCTAACTCGTATTGACCAAGTGGTTGACTCAACGTCTAGTTGCGCTTTAATGTGCTTCTTAGACTCCTACTCAGGGTACCATGAGATCCCGCTACACGAGTCCGACCAATTGAAAACTTCGTTCATTACACCCTTTGGGGCGTTTTTTACACAACGAAGCCTTATGGGCTAAAGAACACGGGTGCCACGTACCAGCGGACAATACAACGATGCTTGAATGGCTAGATCAGAAGAAACATCGATCCCTATGTAGACGACGTGGTGGTCAAAAGCCGTCTCGCCTCCAACTTAATAGAAGACCTGGCCGAGACATTTGGCAACCTTTGAAAGTACAACATGAAGTTAAACCCCGAGAAGTGCATCTTCGGTGTCCCGTCAGGGAAACTACTCAGTTTCTTGGTCTCACACAGAGGAATTGAGGCAAATCCAGAGAAAATAAACGTATATTGCGAATGGGGCATCCGCACACTCAGAAAGATATCCAGAAGTTCATTGGCAGCATGGCAGCGCTCAGCCGATTCGTGTCATGACTCGACATCAGAGGACTATCGTTCTTCAGACTGCTCAAGAAGCAGGATTCATTAATCTGGAATGATGAAGCCCAAGAAGCATTGGAAGAATTTAAGGTCTATATTAGTGTCCCATTGGTGTTGACACCTCCCGAACCAAAGGAAACTTTGCAGTTGTACATCTCCGCAACCACACACATTGTCACGCGCTACTGATGATGTCTCGTAAGTTAAAGCACTATTTTTAGGATCACCTGATTGAAGTTCATACATCATTTGGACTTGGTGAACTGCTGCACAATTGAGATGCAACCAGCAAAATAGCCAAGTGGGTTGTTGAGCTTGCATCATATGAGATTACCTTCAAGCCTCACGACACAATCAAAGGCCAGGCGCTATCAGATTTCATCATCGAGTGGACCGAGTCCGAATTACCACTGACACCGCAGCAGACAAGTTACTAGACCATGTCATTTGACAGCTCTTTAAAACCAGAGGGGGCCCATGCAAGGGTAGTACTAGTATCTGTAACGTCCCGCCCCTCCGAGGTCGGGCCCGCTTACCCTGACAGCTCAATAGGATCTCAAGACTATCCTCACAGACCAACACATGTCTTTTCTGCGCACTTTGTCCTCACTCGTGCGCACCCGGGACAAACTTCCCAGTCGGTCACCCATCCCTAAATTTCTCCAGGCCAAACATGCTTAACTTGGAGTTCTTTGGAGATGAGCTTCCGGAAAAGAAGTTGCAACTTGTTGGTATGAGTATTCTATCAATCCTATTAAGCCTTAGGCCAGGATCTTACACTCTCACCCCCTTAGAAGATCGACGTCCTCGTCGATCAACCCCAAGCCAGGAACATCCCCTCTTGGCCACGTCCGTGTGCCCAGTGCCATCGCATGTGCCATGCTGTGTGACCCATCGGGGCCCACACCAACCATGCACACCATGCCTGCGTAACTATGACCCCACGCGCCCGTGAAACCGCGAGGGTTGGCTCTGATACCAGCTGTCACAACCCCCTTGGACCAAAGTTCCCGAGGTGCTAATTAAGCAGACACAAGATAATACTACAACCAACCAAATTCAAATTACGTAAAAAGAGTGTTATTTATTATACATCAGAGTTAAGTACTTAAGTGCAGTGGAAATATTACAAAGTTCAGTTTTAAAAGCAGCGGAAGATAACGTGATTAAACATCTACAATTTACAACTCAACGATAATACCAAGTGTGATAAATCCGAGCCCATACGGATTATCACCTAGCATCACACAACAGCAGCGGCTACTCATTCTCCCAGTGGGCAGACCATCCCTCAGGGATAGACATATCCCAAGGAAGAACACCCATAGGTAGATCATATGCATCAGTGATATTACCTGAAATAAAGAAAACATCAATATGGCAAAGCCTGAGCTACTAAGCTCAACAAATCTTACCCGACAAGTAATTAAATCTAGACATGCAAAGGCTCAGAGATGGATAAAAGTAAATTTAGTGAACATTCTAATAACTATAATAGTGTAAGATAACTTGCATGTTAAAGTAATAAGTACAACAAGCAATCTGAAAATTTAATTAAGTAACAAAGAACTTCAGTTCAGATTCACTAAAATTCCATATTCTTCATCCCAACATTCCACTAATTATTATTAGTGAGGTTCTTAAGCTACGATGTGACTTAGTGAACAAGCGGTACTCATTACTACGAGGGACAGTGATTGTAATCGTTTTACACCAGCTGGGAAAACCCAAAGTACACGGCATATGCATCATTTAAGAACGCGTATGACAACATTTCTCAAAGTCATAATACATGTCGATCCAAATCTAAAAGTCCCGAATGGGCAGCCATTCCACGGTAATGTCAGGAATCTGTCCACTCCTACTGGATCACATGACCAAGAATTTTAAGTTATCATCCAAGCATGCATATGACAATGCTACATCAGTTTACTAGTTCCCATATACTAGCATGCATTCGGTATAGTTCAATACTTGCTCAGCAGGGGCGACAACGGACGGGTCCTAGGTCGACACAGACAGGGCTACAGCCTTGCAAGCCATGTCCTTTGAAGGCACATGATCTTTGCCCTTTCACCTACGGGGCCTGTCCATGTCTCAATTTTTAGTTGCTGACCTAAATGGACTGCCACCTTGTGAGACAAAAACCACTACAGGTACTTTGCCTTCGCCCTTTCCCATACAGACCCGTTTAGTCCAAATTTTATCATTCTTACTTCACATTATCACTACCATCATGTTACTAATAATTCCTTTATTAACTACTTGTACCTGTATACCATGTCTAAAATAAAATAGGATATTTCTAGGAAATGCAGGTGGGTTTTCATTCAACTCATAAACTTAATGCACAAACAACCTATGCACATCTAGCAATTTAATTACTAGAATTGAACAAATTAATACAAGGAAATGTTCTAGGGCTTGCCTTGGGCTACAACCATGGAGTTAGTACTGAAGTTAGGATCTTCTTGTGCTGAGAAATCCGAGGATACCTTCTGAATATTATCCTCTGGCACGTCAACGTTCCCTATCACAATACCGATATGTCAACGAGGTGAATGCATAGATAATACAACAAAATGTGATGCACATGAAGAATGAGCATATCAATAAAATTTGTTCCTCAACATTGTTCTCGAAGCCATATGCTTCAGAGCTAGCAACTCTAATAATAAGAAATTACACATAAAGTTTCCTATTGCATTTACATAAGGTTATTTAGACATGAAAAGCAAATAATTCATTTAGTAAAATAAAAATGTGCTACTGGACATGCGTGATCCACAGATGAATGATATAGGTATGATCAGCAAATTTGCCAAGTTTCACTAATATATAATGAGCAATTAATTAATAATACATTTAGCAAGATTTAAGACTAAATAAATTCTAGTGAAATATCAACAACAGATAAATTCCTACAAAAATTCATGGTGATGCAATATGACAACCATGATTTTTGTGCACAAGCATAAACTCTAAAAGTTTACAGAAATTATTCTAATGCATTTCTAAGTATTTTAAAGATAAAATCATAACTAATTTTATGTCCAGAAACTAGTGTCAAATAAATATATTCTGGACATCACAAGACATGAGAAGTCTAAATCAATTTAATTTGCTATTTAATCAAATCTATAACTAAGCATTTGAATTTATTAAGCTTTACCCTAATTAATTAATACATCAAAACTTTTCATATAAAACATGCAAAGTAACATGTTAAAAGCATAGTACTCATCACAAAGAATCCAACAAAATTTATTTTGCAATTGTTGGAGCTATAAATCTCCATATATGGATTTTACAAGATTAAAGCATTTTCTGGATTTTTATTTGAACTTCGCATTATTTACGAAATTGCCATCAGTTCATTTTTTGAACTGAACCGAGCGCGCGCTCGCGCTCACGCGGCGGCGTGGCTGCCGGAGCGGCTTTGGACCTCGTCACTGGGCTCTAGGATCACCGGAGTTGGACTCCGTGCTCACCCAAGCGTAGAGCACGACACGGGGAGCACGCTGGCGGGGTTCGCGAGGCAGATGCTCACCGGAGATATGTCAACGTCGAGCGGTGGCGGAACAAAGAAGGTTGGTGACGGTGTGAGCTCGACTTGGAGGTTGAGGAGAGAGGCGGAGTGGTCGGAGAGCACCAGCGGACTTAGACGGAGCTCGGCGTGATCACCGTGGAGACGGAAGAGGTCTGGATCCGGCTGTCACCGTGCTCTTCCCATGGCGGCCGACGGCGGTGGAAGGGGAAAACTAGGACGGCGATGACGTCGAGGCAAGAACAAATGGAAGGTCATGTCAGAGACAAGCGTCCATGATGTGCGCATCTATTAGAAAAGAATGGGAAACTCCGAACGTACCAGAGACGAAGAATTTCATGAATTCATGGATTGACCGCCATGAACAGAGAGTTTAGAAATTCCTCCAGATTCTTGATAACAGGGAATTGGATTGCGGCAAGGTTTGTTTTGGGGATTCCTTGACTCACGACGACTCCATCTTGAGCTTTGGTGGGTTGGTGCGACGTTGAGTTGAGCTCCAGAGGGTGGCGGCAGTGGCGGTGAAGCAGAGGGAGAAACGAGGCCGGGGAAATGAGCTGCGGACACGGAGACGCCGAGGAGAGAACAAAGAGAGCGAGAGAGAGAGTGGGCAACGGAGTCGAGACGCCGATTTTGTGCACTGGAGTTGGTAGAGGGGTGGTGACACGCGGGGGATGGCGTGTCGGCGCGCATGGCCATCGAGCGCTAGCGGGAGAGAGAAGGAAGAGAAAAGTGAGGCTGACCGGTGGGACCTGCGAGAAGGTTTTAACAATTTCCAGAATTTAACTCGGCCACAACTTCAAAAATTAATTTAAAATAGTTCCAAACTCCAAATTGACTTGGAAAAATTTGTACTGAAAGTTTGAAATGTGTAGATCACAATGTGACAGGTGTCCAGTTTCAAAATAAACTGGTTTGAATTTGCCAAATATTTGAACATGAATAAAATTCAAACTATTAGAAATTTAATTGGGTATTTCCTCTTTGAATAAAATTCTGAGAAAATTCCTAAAATTCTTTCATGGCAAACCCTATCATATAGATTTTTGGCAGCACCAGGTTGTATGCCAAATTTGAAAGTTGCTTCATAACTTAACCATACTTGGGTTTAAATTCAAATTCAATTAAATTTGAAATGTAACCAAAATTGAATTATGACTTGATGAATCAGAACTAGGTGCAATTTATGTGATCAAAAGAGTGTAGTGACACTGGGGTGTCACAGTATCCCTAGAAGGAGTCAAGATGCGCCATGTCCTCCGAATGCATTTTCACGCATCTAACAACGCAGCGGAGTACGAAGCTCTCCTACATGGGTTGCGAATGACCATATCACTCGGCGTCAGACGGATAAGTATCTCTAGTGAGTCAACGCTTGTAATTAACCAAGTCACCAAAGAATGGTGTTGCTCCTTTGAAAGCATGATAGCATAGTGCGCTGAAGTTTGGAAGCTAGAAGACAAGTTTGATGGCATCGAGTAAAAGCATGTCCTTTGGAAGTTCAATGAGGATGTAGATGTCATGGCCAAACTTGGGTCTAGCCGAGCTAAAATACCCGATGGAGTATTTCTCGATGATCTACACAAGCCATCTGTACTGACCCAACAAACTGTGGTGTAGGCTGTCCCAGACAAAGAGGCAACACCATAGGTCATTTTAGTGGAGACAGACTGTAGAACTGCATTAATTGAGTATTTAAACAATGAAACACTGCCTGTCAATAAAAAAGAAGCCCTTCGTATCATTCGCAAGTCAAGGCTATATTGCACCATTGACAATCTCCTGTATAAACAAAGCCCAAAAGGGGTAATGTTGAAGTGCTTATCAAAGAAGGAGGGCATCACCATCTTAAAGGAGATCCATGCTGGCACATGTCACACCCGGTTTTAAGGACAAAACCAAGTGCTTAGCATATGTGTGCCTAGGAACAAGTTTCACACATATCGATAGTAAAGTGAATAACAGTATAACCAATGTCATTAATAAAGCGTACCATTATTACATAAATAATTGTCTTTAAAGACTATAATGACTCTCGATAAATAGGAGCGGAAAACACCATAACACCATAGGCAATCGACCGGGGCACGCTCGGCTAATAGTAGTCTTCATCATTGTAGTCCATATCTCCATCTTCTAAGCAGCAGTTTATCGTACAACAACAAAGGGAAATAGCAAGGGTGAGCACATGCCATACTCAGCAAGTGGGGGAAAATATGACATGCAAGCTTAATAGAAGAAAGGCTAACACAATGGTTCATTTGCATAAATGAGCACTACACCTATGACCATTTGAATAGCACTCCTATTTACTAAGTGAAAAGTTCTCCCAAGTTATCTTATCTATCCAACACTACAGGTTACACCGCCTGTAGCCAGCCATGGGTTAAACCGCCCATAGGAAACCACACTACAGGTTACACCGCATGTAGCAAACCAAGGGTTACGCCGCCCAAACCAAACTTGGCTACCCACCAAGTTCACCCAAAAACCACCATCCTAAATGTGTGAGGATCCAGGCCGCTCATGACCGTGAGCACGACTGTTATAACAGTTTGACACTCTGCAGAGGTTGCACAACTTTACCCACAGGTTGGTGATTTCATCACTATGCAGTGACTAGAGAGTCTCCATGTTACCCAAATCACACTATCGTAGGTGTTAAGCCAAGAGATCACCACAAGGTCTTTCAGAGCGCTTCCCAGCTTGCAAACAATCCACGCTAAGGTTTCACCACTGCGGAATTAGACCGTTCCTACAGAAGCCCCATCTGGCGCCGTGGCTAGGACTAAATTGTCCATCGCCTGAGTTCGAGAGTAAACCATCCTGTCCTCCTTCCTCGACTGCTCACAGAACTGGGAAGACATCTCAATACTAAACCAAGCCTTCCCATATCAGAACTGTGCTTTGTGCTATTTTCCTGGGTGGCCGCTCCACAAACTACTCTTGTGATCCCAAGCAGGTACCACCACAATCCCATAGTACTATACCGAGTACACGTGCATACCCGCACCATCCTTGCCATCCTCCTGCTTGGATCACCTAGGTTCTATGTTGCTAAAAAGGATTACCCATCCCTCGTGATCATTATGTTAAAGTGAACCATTAGTCAAGATTAACAATAGACACTTCCATTCCCGACATAGCAAACAAAGCATAACGTACCCTCACTAATAAGCTATACCAGAACCCACGTGACAAGGAATAATATGTAACAGGATATGACACATGTGATACAATATTACCAAGCATGCATATAGATAGAGAGAATGTAAAACATAGGTTCAATATGCATCAAGGACACTTGCCTGGTTTCCCTTGCTGTTGCTCAAAATCTTCTGGCTGGAGGTCCTGAAAGTTCTCCAACTGCTGGTCGTCTACTAACGTCACACTGGAAAGACAAGCATACAACCAAACTAAGAAACAACACCACACAGTAACAAACTACAATGAAAACACTACTACGAAAACGTATGTGTTGCTACAACCGCGTGAGCGCAAGAATCGCCTCAATCCGATTTACGTGTAAAAAGTTATGGCTGTTTGAAGTTTTACGAGTTAAAATGTAAAAACAGACAAGTTAAAGGGCCTAAAAGTAATTTTAGACAAATATAAGGGCTAAACTATAAAATGTACAAATAAAATATAATTTATGAAAAAATTAGGGACCAAAATGTAATTTATAAAAAGTATAGAGACTAAATTGTAAAAAAGTAGGACTAAAACATAATTACTAATAAGTCCAAGGGTGTTTTTGTAAAATGACAGGATTAAAATAAATAGTTAATTAATAACTCAGGGGCCTAAGTATAAAAGTTATAGAATGAAAATATAATTATTTTAAAGTCCAGGGGCCTAAGCACAAAATTAGGCATTAATAGATAATTAATCAAAGTTAAATTTAATTAATTTAATTAATTTAAATAACTCCCGTGGACTAGGTCCACGAGGTCGTGGACCGGCGTTGACCGAGGGGTCCACAGTCCACCATGGACCGGGGCCATACCCCTTCGGTGGATCTAATCCAGGCCATCGATCTCTGATCGGACGGTCGGGATGGTTCCGGCAGGGGCTGGCGGCGCGAGCGACCAATATAGGCGGCGGTGGCCATAGGAGGCAGCCGGAGCTTAGCGGGGAGGCGCTCCGGTGAACGCACAATGACGGGGAGGGGTGCAGGCGAGGCAGCGGTGGGAGGCAATCTCACCTGGAAGACGCGCTCGAGGTGAGGAGGCAGGGAGCGGGCGGTGACAGCGGTGGCTCACGGCGGCACGACGGCTTGCGACGGCGGCGGCGGGCAAGGAACACAAGAGGCGGCGAGGAAGGGGAGTAGGGGCGTGAGGGGCAGGTCCTGCCCTTTTATAGGGGCACAGGCCCCTATGCCGGCTTGGCACGCACACCGAGGTTGGCTGCGGTAGCAACGACTCAGCTAGGGTTTGGTGGCAGTGAGGGCTTGGGTGGTCTGGCGCTGGGCCGGGGTGGGTTGGTGCGGCGGCTTGGCCAGCGGTGCTGCGCTAGGGTAGGCCTAGCAGGCCGGGAGGGGGAGCGGGGGCAAGGTGGGCTGCAAGGGGAAAAAAGGCCCAGGCCGAGGTAGGCCGAGAGAAAAAGAGAGAGAAGATGGGGAGTTGGACTGAGGGAAGGGGTTTGGGCCCAAAGGCCAGGGAGGGATTCTTTTCTTTTTCTTTTCCTAATTTCTATTGAACCGCAAACGATTCCTACTCGAACTTCAGATACATTTTTCAAACAATAAAATCCTAATGCAGCTAACCAACATGAATGCAACATTCCAAAATTTTAAAAATAATGAAAATTTGATTATTTTCTTTAGAAAAAATTCTTTTTCATAAAAACATACAACAATTTAATTTTATTCTAGAGGGAAATTTTAAAATTCTCAAAAATTGAAAAATTAGGGTGTTATAAACCTACCCCCTTAGGATGAATCTCGTCCTCAAGATTCGGTTGGATCGGAGAAAAGACAGGGAAACTCCTTCTTCAAGTCTTCTTCTCCCTCCTATGTGGCTTCTTCCTGTGAGTTATTGCTCCATTGCACTTTGCATGTACGGTACCTCTTATTCCGTGTTACTTTCTCTGTCGTTTCAAGAATCTTCACTGGATATTCTTGATAGGTGAGATCTTCTCCAACCTCCAAATCCTCCATGGGTACCTGTTCCTCTGGAACTCGTAGGCACTTCTTCAATTGGGAGACATGGAAGACACCATGCACCTCGGACAACTGTGGAGGTAGCAACAACTGATACGCCACTTCACCTCTTTGTTCCAAGATCTTGAAAGGACCAATATATCGGGGTGCTAGCTTGCCCCTAACATTGAAATGATGAAGTCCTCTCATAGGAGACACCTTCAGATATACAAAGACACCAACCTCAAAACTGAAATCTCTTCTTCTATGGTCGGCGTAGCTCTCTTGCCTAGTTTGCGCAAGCTTTAGGTTCTCTCTAACGATATGAACTTGTCACTGCGCTTCCTGGAGAATTTCGGGCCCAAACAATTGATTTTCCCTAGTCTCATTCCAAAACAAGGGAGTCCTACACCTCCGCCCATACAACACCTCGAATGGGGACATCTTCAAACTTTCTTGGTAGCTATTGTTGTAAGAGAACTCTGCATAAGGAAGGCTCTTGTCCCAACTATTACCATACTGTAATGCACAGGCTCTCAACATGTCTTCAAGAATTTGATTCACCCTTTCTGTCTATTCGTCTGTCTGTGGATGGTACACCGAACTAAAGTTTAGCCTAGTGTCCATCGACTCATGTAGCTTCTCCCAGAACCTTGAAGTGAATTGGGTTCCTCTATCTCAAACTATCTTCTCAGGCACACCATGTTGCAAGAGAGGAGATTTGTGCATAAACCATTATTCTTCGAGTAAGTGCATTCAATTGGCTAAAACTATATCACTCCAACCATGTGCAATCCGATTTCGAGAACTTCATTTGTGTCTTGAGATCATTCTTTGTCTTTTGCACATGTTCACCTTTCTAAAGCGTGTGTTTCTTCTCTTCTTCATATTGTTTTCCAATGGCCTTTTTGACAAGTCTCAAGTAAAACCAATTATAACTATCTCTTGATATGACAATACTCTGAGTTACATTGTTGCTAGTTGTTTTCCTACCAAGCCTTTCACCAAACATTTGTAGATAGGGTCACTTCTAGTTGTTTGGCTTGTGAGATTAGTAAGATGACTGTTGCCTTGATTCTTTGCAAGAGAGAATTTTGTTTGGATAATGAGACTGAATTTTTCGAAAAACTTTATCATCTAAGGCGTAGTTTGAGGAGTAATCTAATTTCAGAGTTGAAGCTACTTTATTTGATCATTATGGTCGGTTCTTAATCATAATCTGTTCCCCACTTGTATCTTTGAGTACTAGAATTGGTGCAACATAAACTTTTTTGTACTACACTCTTAAAGCGGGTTAGATATGCATGTGCCTTGATGAATACAAGTGAAGATAACATGATTGCAACGCTGATTTCTTCTTAAGGGTAATTTATTTGCTTGAGGACGAGCAAAGGTTTGAGCATAGGGGAGTTGTTGGTAGTTCCTAAGTACCCGTTTTATATGCCAATAACCACCAATATCATACCATATTCTCATGATAATCATGTGTTTTACCTCTAATATTGATGATTTCCACATGTAGTGTCGTTTTAGTGCTTTATTGTAGAAACAGGTAAAAAATGACAAAATGGCTCTTATATGAGAAGTACCAATATGAAGCCCGAATCGCCGTGCAAGGAGGGCTTCCCACTAGCCCGTCAAGCTTACAAGACACACCTGGACATCCATGAGTTCCAATGTGCAAGCCCAAGGTCGAGGCCCAATGCCTAAGGATTTCTAGAAGGTTTATCCGGAAGGAAAGTTTAATTCAAAGAGTTCAGAAACAGCACTGTATTGTCACACGATTTCAGAGCCCAAGACCTGATCAAATAGGAAATCTCTGAATATCAAAGTTGAAGATCTCGTCGAGAGATTTCCGAAACATATATGATTTGCATTTATTGGACTATGGAGCTGGGAGGTATGGGCCTCGCAAGGCAGGCTGCACAGAGGATTCCGAATCAGTACAGATATTTTGGCATCACAATTTTGGGTATCTAAACGTCCGAATCCGAGGATCCAAATAATACCAAAGTTGTAGATCTTTTCAAGGGATACGAGATAGATTCCAGGCTTGCTTCATTTGGACTATGGAAGAGTCGGTTATGATTAAAGTAAATCGGCGTTGTTTATGGAAGGTACGAAACCGATTTGGATTCAATCTCTATAAGCTAAACTTGGAGGCCAAGCAAGGGAGGACGTGACCAGAGGCTACATAAACACCCATTTGACGTCCAAGACTGGAAGAAGCTAAAAACAAGTGGGAGAGTTAGGCTATAGGAGCCGTTGCACATCACCAGGAGGCCGCTGGAGTTGAAGAGCCACCAAATTGAAGAGATGTAGTCTAGTCGGGTAGGGACCCTGCGTAGTGCACTACACCTGAGCTAGGAGAAGTAGAGCCATGTACCTTAGGAGTTGTCAACGCTGCATCACGGCGGCATCGATCGGCGCGTCCCTGACGGTGATGAATATTGGTATAGTTATCAATTCATGTTATCTATCTTGATTCTATCCTTGGCTGCAATTTGTGTTCGTCTGAATTGATTGATCTTACATGTGCTTATTCAATTGCTTAGTTCTAGGCTAAGTATTTAGATGCTCTCTTAATTGTGGTGATTAGTCTAGTATTCGGATCTTGTATGAATCATGATTGCTTGATGATGCTAGGGTGTGGTTTAGTGGTGATAGAGCTAAGCTTGTGCAGCACTTTTAGATAATCAAGTAGGGTTAAGATACTCGCGCGATTAAGGATTTCCTCTCGGCAGCGATAAATCAGGAGCCACTCGGAAAGACGGGTGGTTTTGCTCATCTTCGATGTTTATCGATTGTTTAAAGTACCAAGTAAGCTAGGATGAAGATGATAACGACTACTGCTTCAGTGCCGATCAGCACACCAGTTACACCGATCGGCACAGCCTTTCTCTGACTGCTAGATACATAAAGGCTAACTCCAGGTGATACTCCTTGGTCGATGTGTATGCTCCTACTCCCGCAAGTCTTGGCTAACTAAGCATCGGGCGCACTTTGGGCCAGGTAAGCCTTCGCGCCGATTGGCGCATCTGTTGAGCCGATCGGCGCAACCTTCAATTTTCACATCTTTTCATGCTCATGTATGTGCAATATGTACTTCATGATAGGATTGATTTGTTAGACGAAATAGTAAACTCTAAACACGGTTCTCTTGCTGATCCCTGTGGATTCGATTAAACCTTGCAATACTCTAAGGGAAAAAGTGCTACAATGTACACCATCCTCTTGCGGTATATAAGTGGGTGCGTAGTTACGACCAACAATGAGCACACATCCCAGGCCTTATCTAGAAGCATCACAATAAATGGAGAAAGGCTTCTCCATATCGGGCATGGTTAGAATTGGCACCGTCGGAAGTCTCTTCTTCAATTCTTGAAAACTCGCCTCACGCCTAGGCGTCCACACAAAATCCTTTCCCTTCTCCAACAATTCCGTCATAAGCTTGGCTATCTTGGAGAATTCTTCTATGAATCGCCTATAATACCCTGCTAATCCAAATAAACTTCAGATGTCGGTGACGTTCCAAGGCGTATTCCAACTTAACACATCTTCTACTTCGCTAGGATCCACAGACAATCCTCCAACGGAGATGATATGGCCAAGAAAAGACACCTCCTTGAGCCAAAACTCACACTTATTTAGCTTTGCATATAACTAGTTCTCCTGAAGCTTCTGCAATACCAAACGAAGATGCTCCTCATGCTCTTCTTCATTCTTCGAGAATACCAAGATATCATCGATAAACACCACCACAAACTTGTGCAAGTACTCCATGAATACCTTGTTCATCAGATACATGAAGTAGGTAGGGGCATTAGTCAATCCAAAGGACATGACAGTATACTCATAAAGTCCATACCGAGTGGTGAAGGCAGTCTTGGGTATATCGGATGCCCGAATCTTCAACTGATGATATCCGGAACATACCTCCTCACCGCGTCCCGCGCGCGGGAGAGCCTCCTCGGCGAGCTCTGGGTGGCTCCCATGGCCGCCGCCACCGGTGGTCCACGGTGGACCCGTGGACCATGGGTCAAAGCCGGTCCGCAAACCCATGGACTCGGTTCATGGGACTTTAGGTTTAATTTAATTCATTAAATTCTCAGGAACTGTGTATTTTGCAAATAGGCCCCTGAACTCCTAGGTAATTAGTTTTATGTCCCGCATTTTATAAAAACCTCCTCGTACTTTCCTGTAATTTTATTTTTTAGCCCTTAATTTTTATAAATTATAATTTAGGCTGGGCATTTTACACTTAGACCCCTGTACTTATTTCTAATAATGTTTTAGTCTTATATATTTACACCTAGGCCCCTGAGCTTATAAATAATTATATTTTGGCCGTATAAGTTTTACAGTTAAGCCCTTGATCTTTTCTAAAATTACGTTTTAGTGCCTAAATTTTACATGAAATATATTTTCACCCTGATATTTTATAATTTAGTCCATGTACTTTTTATAAATTGCATTTTGGTCCCTAAATTTTCATAATTATATTGTACATGTATATTTTATAGTTTAGTCCTTATATTCTTCTAAAATTACTTTTAGGTCCTTTAACTTGCCTGTTTTTACATTTTAACCCCTAAAACTTCAAATCGCCATCACTTTTCAATCATAACTCCGATTGAGACGATTCTTGCGATCACGCGATCGTAGCAACACGTACTTTTTCATAGTATTGTTTTCTTTGTTGTTCGTTACTGTTTGGTGTGTTGTTTCTTAGTTTGTTTGTATGCTTGTGTTTTCGGTGTGATGTTCAGTTGACGAATCGCTGTTAGAGAACTTCCGGGATCTCCATCTTGAAGACTTTGAGCAGTAGCAAAGGGAACCAGGCAAGTGTCCTTGATGCATATTGAACCTATATTTTACATTCATCTCTATTCTATGCATGCTTGTTAATATTGCATCCTATATGTCATTATCCTGTTCCATATTATTCCTTATCGCCTGGGTTTTGGTGTAGTGTACTAGTATGGGTACGTCATGGTTAGTTTGCTTTGTCGGGAACTGGAAGGGTCTAATGTTAATCTTGACTAATGGTTTAGTTGAACATAATCATGAGGGATGGGTAATCCTTTTTAGTGACATAGAACCTAGGGTGATCCAAGCAGGAGGATGATGATGATGGTGCGGGTGTGCACATGTACTCGGTATAGCACTGTGGGATTGTGGTGGTACCTGCATGGGATAGTTCATGGAACCTGTATCCATGAAAACCGCACAAAGCACAGGGCTGATATGGGTAGGCTCAGTTCAGTACCAAGATGTCTTCCCAGTTTTGCGGGCAGTGGAGGGATGAGGACGGGACGCTTTACTCTCAGACTCAAGCGATGGACGGTTTACTCCTAGCCACGACGCCAGAGGGGGTTTCTGTAGGAACGGTTTAATTCCGCAGCGGTGAAACCTTAGCGTGGATTGTTTGCAAGCTGGGAAGTGCTCTGAAAGACCTTGTGGTGATCTCTTGGCCTCACACCTACGTTATTGTGATTTGGGCAACATGGAGACTCTCTAGTCATTGCATAGTGATGAAATCACCAACCTGTGGGTAAAGTTGTGCAACCTCTGTAGAGTGTAAAACTGTTATAACAGCTGTGCTCACGGTCATGAGTGGCATGGACCTTTCACACGATTAGCAGGATGTTTACCGGTGAATTGGGTGGGTAGCCAAGTTTGGTTTGGTTGGGATTGGTTGGCTTCTTAGTGAAGGGTGTTCTATATGAATGGTTCAGCTCTGTCTGAGTTGGTGGCTTAGGATTCTATGTCAATTATAATCCTCTGTGGGCTATAACTAATGGTTGGCTACAGGTGGTGTAACCTGAAGTGTGATTTCTTATCGGCGGTTTAACCCATGGTTGGCTACAGGCGGTGCAACCTGTAGTGTTGGATTGATGAGATAATTTGGGCGAACTTTTCACTTAGTAAATAGGAGTGCTACTCAAATGGTCTTAGGTGCAGTGCTCATTTATGCAAATGAACCATTGTGTTAGCCTTTCTTCTATTAAGCTTGCATGTCATATTTTTCCCCACTTGCTGAGTACTACATGTGCTCATCCTTGCTATTTCCCTTTGTTGTTGTACTATAAACTGCTGCTCAGAAGATGGAGAGATGGACTACATTGATGAAGACTACTACTAGGCGAGCGTGCCCCCGGTCGATTGCCTATGGTGTTATGGTGTTTTCCGCTGCTATTTATTGAGAGAGTCGTTATAGTATTTAAAGACAATTATTTATGTAATAATGGTATTCTTTATTAATGACATTGGTTATATTGTTATTCACTTTACTGTCGATATGTGTGAAACTCGTTCCTGGGCACACATTTTTTTTCTCGAATACGTAGGAGAGCTACGTATCATTGTATTAAGAGAGAAGAAACCGGTCCCTTACAAAGTTCACCCCCTCACTCCGAACCGAGCTGTGAGGGGATGTGTATACGATAGGTTGTGTCTGATAAATAACACCCACACTTCTTGACCCTGACAGCCTAGTCACCTAACCACCCACTCTAGCTTGACCAAGATCCTGCAGCCCTTTCGCACCCGCCAGGCACCAAAGGTGTGACTCTTCTTCAAAGTTCTTGACTAGCACGCTTAAGTTTGGACTGGTATTCTAAAAACACCAGCATTCCGGTGCTTCCAGAGAAGCCAGGCACCCAAAACTATCAGCGTGTTGTAGCCTTTCCTTTTTCCTTTTGGAATTCTTCTGCTAGTCTTAAGCCACCAACTGCTAAAATTGTTGTCTCGATGACCAGGCACTGAATTGCCAAATCCATGTGGAGTGAGGATTCGGTTCCAGAACTGACGGGTGAAAACACATGATGTGAGAATGTGATGCACTGTCTCTCCCTCTTGATCACATAACACAAATTTCTCCGGATTCTCCATGCCACGTTTCTGCAGTCTATCCGCCGTCGAACATCTGTTGCGCACAGCCAACCACAGAAATATCTTGCACTTGCTCGATGCCCATGTTTTCCATATCAAATGCTAAGGCTCAAAGGTAATTGACCCATTGAAAAAAGACTTGTAAGCTGAACGTGAAGCACTTGGTTTTGTCCTTAAACCGGGTGTGACAAAAGTGGTGTCAGAGCCGTGTCGACTGTAGCACGCTAGCTTAGATAGAGTGGTCACGTTCTAAGGTCTATTTTACAAACTAATAACTATTTTCAGAACTCTTTGGCTTAAAATTATAGTCTTGTTTATTCACTTCTGTTGTTGGTCTTGTTTTACCATTCGGCTTACAAAACCCTTTGACTAATTCACCTCTCCTATTCAAAATTGTTTAGATGGCTCATACCAAGAAGACTTTCCACAAATCAGAAACTAGACGACAAGGTCATAATCGGTTGAAATCAGCCACCCGGTTGGTCAAACGGAGCCGTTTTCAGGCTGATATTCCAACCTGGCCAATCTTCCAAAAATACTTCACCACGATGGTGTTTCCTCATCTCGGATTAAGGATGATGAAATGTGACTAAGGAAGAGAAGGCCAAAAAGAAGTTGGATCGGGAGAAGTCAAGGGGCGACCCGGAGGGGTTCGGCACCCGACCCGGCCGCCGGCCGGCCTGGCCTGCTGCCAGGCCCCCTATGCCGCCCGGCCTAGGCCGCCGCCCGGCGGGCTTGCCACCCGGCCTACCAAGCCATTCGACCCATCAAGCTTACCGCCCGACCTACCACGCCTACCGACATAAAACCAAAGTAAAAAGGCTAACCGACCCAACAACCACCTTCGAGACGCAATACTAGCTATCGGGAGAAGGTCGGTCAGGAAACCGACATGATCCAAGGGCTGCCCGGCCTTGTCCGCCGTCCGGTGGTGCATGCCGCCTGGCATGCCCCGCCGCCCGGCGGACCGACTTTGGCCCACCCACCCTCCTTCACCTACAAATGCCTCCCTGCCCATTGCCACCTATAAATAGAAGGGAAATTCGGCAGAACTGGTCAACAATTGAAGAGGAGAACAACAATTGGCACACTGCCGAAATGTCTTAGAATAGGGAGTGAGAGTGATTAGTAGAAGTTCAGGAGGGAGCCGGGGATGTTGGCTCCTTCTCCACCTTGTGGCTCGGGGATGATTCTCCACCAAGAGTAGGGTCCCTGTCCTTCGGCCGGGTAACATGTAGACATTCTTTTGTTCATTTAATCATTGAAGGTTTCTTTATTTATATCTTGTTTATGGGTTCTTAGTCCATGTTAGATAAAGTCTTTTACTTTGTTTGACTATGGTTACTCTGCCTTTAGTTAACAAGGTTAGAGTAGTAATTGTATGTGTATACATGGTTTATAGACATAGAATTATCTAGGTTTGCCCCCAACCCCACGGGTTGTATGGTTGGTAGTTAGGTGGTGATAGCACTGAGCTATCCTCTGTATTCCACCACGTTCGGGTTGGGCTCGTAGGCGTTGAAGGTAGTTTTGCCTGAGGTCCCTTCTCATTCCTTTTTGTTCCTTAGACAACTATGCCCCAAAGTAAACAAGGGTAAATATTTGAGTCTAACGATTATATGGATATAAGTTGTCACATGAAGCAAAGGCTGGA
This sequence comes from Eleusine coracana subsp. coracana, assembly GCA_032690845.1. Taxonomy (NCBI): domain Eukaryota; kingdom Viridiplantae; phylum Streptophyta; class Magnoliopsida; order Poales; family Poaceae; genus Eleusine; species Eleusine coracana. The sequence goes on from CM064434.1 coordinate 31,487,521, forward strand.
GGACCCTCTCAACCCGTTGTTATCTTTCTCTTTTGTTCACTAGAATTGGATTAGGATAGAATTTCACTTCTTGTTCCCCGTGGATTCGATACCTTGGATTACTCTCGGGTGAAGGCTACATCGGCATCCGTATGCTTGCGGATTTCTCTGTTATGCATAAGGACCGCCAACATGAATGCAGGTAATCTACAAGCGCACGGAGAATATAGTTGTACCATTTCACTCGGAAGTATTTAGGGTATTGTATTTATTTTATCCCAAAGAAGGCAGGGGATTGATCAAAGTAATTACGATGTTCTATACATTGCATAGTAGATTATAAGACAAAATCCTCACAGGGGTAAGAATAAAGATAATCATGGGTAGTGGACACACAGATAGCATACTATAGATAAATAAATACAAGCCTAGTGGAGAAGGACAAAGAAAGAGCTAAGTTCCTATGTTTCTTTTATATAGTTACATAGTCTACATTATATACTATTATATAGATATATAAATAGTGCAAGACAATCAGATCATCACACCCTAGGCACACGATTTTTCCCTGTAGCCACAGTACGATTCCGGCCAAGAGTCTATTGCATAGCCGAACGTGGAGGATTTCAAAGGACAGATAGGGTCTTCGTCACCTACTGCCTACTCCTAGCAATCCATGGGCTACATGACGAATAATGCATTCTATTGATCTAAGCACCATGCTTACATCTGTAGAACAATACTCCGAATCCCATTGAGTTGGGTGATGTTTTATTAAGGAAAATTATGTTATGATTGATGTGATCATAGTTTGGTACTTGGTTATGATTGATGTCATAACTATTATTTTTTGATTTCACATATGATAGATGTCATGGGAGTCAAAAGGTCACTTGGCTAAGGTTGAATATCACTCTACCTTTGATAAAATCGGTCGACACAATTGATGTTGGGTAGACCGAGTACTAGGTATGATGACCAGGGATTTAGTCACTTAAATTTGATGATTTGAGTGAAATTATATAACAAAATGTTAAGAGCTAATATTATTAGACTCTTGCATTATTTGTTGGTCTCCAAATTATACAAGAGTCGGGGGGCTACACCTGATCAGGTGCACCTAGTTGACGCACTAGATCCATCGGGAATTTGACTCATGGGGTTTTGTTAATTTATGATCTATTCACATCAACATTGAAGGTCACTAGGCACATCACAACTCAAAATCAGAAAGCACTCGAGGGCTGCTGTGGAATACTTGCTTTTCGGGTATCCAGTGATATGCCTGAGTTGATAACCGACCGGGTACCCTATCAATAAGGAAACCAACCAAGTCGGCTTGGAGCGCAAGGTAATTAGAGATAGACTTTCTATGTAAATCGTTGTAGGATACAAATAGGACTCTTCATGTACCCCCTATCGACTGGATATATAAGGGACCCCCCCCCCCCCATGAGGGACACGAAATTACAAGCAATACAATCCTCAGAACACAGGACATAGGGTTTTTACTCTCATCGAGAGGGCCCAAACCTGTATAACTCAGCGTCTTTTGCAACCATCATAATTCTTAGTCTCGATGTAGCCCTATAAATATATTGCCGAGATCAAGTCTCGACACCCCCCAAGCTGAACCTTTGCTCATCACGAGTAAAGACAAAACTCAGGTTTGTGTTGATCAGGAGTTGCTACAATGTCTATTCTTAACATATACCAAAATGCACAACTAGGACACTCTATAAAGAATTGAATAAGTTGGCATGAGTACTGCACCTTTTATTACTTGTGGGGCGTTATAGCTTCTCCAAATCTTGGGCAGCTGGAAGATAGAACTGTTTGTAGGACTACCATTATATCTGCTCTTTTTGATCGACTTTAGCCCAGAGGTTAATTTTTGTGATAAATCTAAGTTCCTCAAATTGTTCACTCAGATCGCTCAAAGTGTATAAATTCCTCACCAAGGCTAATGATGCCTCAAATATTCTACCTCTAAAGGCTGATATGTGGGGCTCTAGGTAAGGTTAAATGTGGGATACCTGTATTTCATATATCACCGAGTCAAAAGTGTGGATCCATGGAGAAAACATTTCCTACAAGCATGATCAAGTGTGTATATGTGGTGGATATGGTGGAGTGTAATGGAGACTCCTTTTATTTGTCTCTCCCTTTATTTGGCAGTTTTGGCTATCTTTTTTGTTCTTTCTTTTTCTCTCAAACTCTTCATGGAGCAACTTATACACTTTGAGCTCAATTTTATTCATGAAGAGCTTGAGAGAGAAAAAAAGATCTGCACATATTAGGATCTTCATGGAAAAAAGAGAGAGAAAACAAAACTCTTGCTCCATGAAGAGCTTGAGAGAAAAAAAGAAAGAAAAGATAGCCAAAACTACCAAATAAAGGGAGAGACAAATAAAAAGAGTCTCCATTACACTCCACCATATCCACCACACATGCAATACCTGATCATGCTTGTAGGAAATGTTTTCTCCATGGATCCACTCTTTTGACTCGGTGATATATGAAATGTAGGTATGCCACATTTATCCTTATCTAGAGCTCCACATATCAACCTTTAGAGGTAGGATTTTTGAGGCATCATTAGCCTTGGTGAGGAATTTATACACTTTGAGGGATTTGAGTGAACCATTTGAGGAACTTAGATTTATCACAAAAATTAACATCCGGTCTAAAGTGGATCAAAAAGAGTAGATCTAACAGTAGCCCTACAAACTATTCTATCTTCCAACTGCCTAAGATTTGGAGAAGCTACAACGCCCCACATGTAAGAAAAGGTGAAGTACTCATGCCAACTTATTCAATTCTTTATAGAGTGTCATAGTTGTGCATTTGGGTATATGTTAAGAATAAGACATTGTATCCTGATCAACAAAAACATGAGTTTTGCCTTTTCTCGGGAGCAAAGGTTCGACTTGGGGGGTTTGTTGACTGTTGTTAAGTACCAATTTTGACCGTCAATATACCTATAAAAGTAGGAAGACTTAACATTTCATACGTGCTTCTTAGTTAGGAATAATAAGATTCCACTTATCCTTGGAGATTCATGGGCATGCAGGGACTTGATACAATATATGTGGAGAAATGGAGCATAGTCCGGGGAAACACAGGTTTAGTCAATAATGCCAACTGGACTTCCCTCGGATTGCATACGTGGCTACATGGGATTCCTCCGGAGAACACCGACTTAATTCAGAAGAGGACTCAACTACCAGCCACGCAGAGAAAGCACAAATCAAAAGGGCCCATTGTCCCTCCCCTCTCTTGGTCAGCCGACCAAGTCTTGAGCCCATATCGGACGAGCTTCCACGTGTTGACTCCTGAGCGCTTTGGCAAGGTCGGTGCATGGCCATTCTATGACGGTTACTGTCCAAAACCGACCTTTGGCCCCTATAAATAGAAGGGGAGAGTTCCACTCCAACACACAGACTCAAGAGCTAGTCATTTTCCTCTTTCATTTAGTAGTTTCATTGTTCTAGTGGAGTTTAGTGTAGAAGGAGCCTTGTTCAAGTCTCCAAGTCATAGGAGTATTGGTATGGCTTTTGTATCTTTACCTTTATTCTTTTATATTATTATGACTTTGCTCTATTCATTTACTATAGTTCTTCATTATAGTTATGCTTATGATATGTGTTTCTTGTTTGGTTATATATCATATTCATGTTATAGGACTTTATACTTTCATGATGATATAGACTTGTTACCGTATTGTCATGATTGTCATATACCTTAACTATAGTCTAAATGTTATAATGCTATTTGTACTTTAGTCTAGTTGTTATGCTTCAACATGGGTTTAATACCTAATTAGGATTGCAATTGCTTAGCTCATGAATTGTTAATCCGTAGGGTTAGAGTTATGTGTGCTTTAGTAATTGCTAATTAAATTGGTGATTCTAGTGTTTGATCAATGCTAGAATTCTACTTAAATGTGTAAGCATGGTGTTGACCTTTGCTATGTCACACCAAATAAATCACCTCTGATAGTGATGTCATAAATAATCTATTTAGGTATCTTAGTGTCAACTAGGTAACATCCGCAAACGTACGGATAATACTGTTGTAGCATTTCACCATTTGAGTAATCCAATGTTTGTCATTTATAGTTCTCCCAAGGGAAGGAGGTGATATAAGAGAATTACTATGTCCATAATCATATCGTAAAGATATACCAATGTCCTAATAGGGTTAAGGATAATATACAGGGGTAGTGTGACACACAAAAAATCCCACTCTACTATACATCCTAGGCCAAGTGGAGAAAGAACAAAGAAAAGAGCTAAGTTCCTATTATGCTTCAATACAGTTGCATAGCATTCAACTACACATACACATACATGACTAAGGTCAACACTAATGTACTCAAGCAATTCAGGTACAGGCTTATCCTGGTCTACCAGGCGACTCCCGCTTATAACTCTACTACGTATTTAAACAGGGAGGATTACTAAGGGTGGATAGGGCTGCCACCACCTACGATCTACCTCTACGACTATAGAATATGCAACAATCAAATGTAACCTCTAGCTCTAGACACCACGTCTATGCTAGCAATTACTACTTTAGCCTCATGCAAGAACATCCTTCGTTATCCAGAGTTATAGCTAAAGTATTCACTAATATAGCAAACGGTGATCTATGCTTGGATCTATAGCAATCAACCTAAGTATGTACATAGATGCTATATAAGCGTGCTATTGTGTAGGTATATGATGATCATAATAGTATAGTAAGAATACATCACTATCATGAGGGCATAATAATAACCATGCATATGAATGAGACATACAACCAAACAAGGAATGCCTATACAAAACATAATTATATAGCAAGGCTATAATTACTATATCACATAAGCATGCTAAGGATCCACAACCAAACAAGGAACACTTAACCAAAGCAAGACTATGTGGAAAGAGTAATATCACTAAATAGAATAAAGTCTTACAAAGAGAATAAGATACAAGAGCCATACCGAATACTCCAAAGACCGGGGAACTAGAGAGGACTACAACTAAATACAAGAGAGGAGAATACTTCTTGGTGTGTGTGTTGAAGTCGACATACAACCAACCATGGAACCTGCAAGAGAGGAGAATACTTATAGGGCCCATAGGTCAGTTTTTAGGAGTAATCTACCCGCCAAACAAAAAAAATTTACCCATGAAAAAAGAGGAGTAACCGCCACAGAACCACCATGCACCGATGTTGCCAAACGGCTGAGGGAGCAACATGTGGAAGGGGGAGGAGAACCGCCTCAAGACTCGGTCGACCGACCAAGCACCTAGATCGACCAACCTGAAGGTGGGCCCCCTTGGGGTGTGCTTTCTTGAGGTGGCTGACAGGTGGGTCCTCTTCTGATTTAAGTCGGTGTTCTCTGGAGGAATCCTATGCAACCTTGTCATTGATCCGTGGGGAGTCCGGTTGGCATTCTCCCATTGGTCGGAATGTTATTTCACGGATCTTGCTCCATTTCTCCATTCCTTTTATCTATATTCTTTGCATGCACATAAATCTCCAAGGACAAGTGGAATCTTATTATTCCTAGCTAACATTCGTGTATGAAATGCTAAGTCTTCCCTTATTCATGGCTATATTGACGGTTGGAATTGGTATTTAACGACCGTCAACACGTGGTGCTTAGACGGCTAGGTAGTATGAATTAATTCGTAATCCATAGTTTGTAGAGGTAGGCAGTAGGTGATGACAGCCCTATCTATCCATTGTACTCCTCCATGTTCGATTACGATGTGTGTCCAAGACGTAGTTTCCTTGTGTATGCCAAGCATGAATCCATACACGAAGTGTTGAATGCATTAGACTATGACTAGTATAACCTTGCATATAATTATTTGACTAAGTAACTAGATAGGTAGACTAACATTAGAGATACAACTTAGCTCACCTAACTAACACTCCCTAGTGACTTAAGACTTTATCTATCTTTAGAAATGATTGCTCGGTGTGTCACACTACCCCTATCCTTATTATATACTTACCCCTATATAAACCCTGAGTATTCATACCAATCTTTATGACTATGTTACTATTATCAATCACATGTTTATGCTATAGCCTTCCATTGATAGAACTATGAATGACAAGCTATTGGAGTAATCCAATAGTGAAATGCTACAATGGTATTATCTGTGTGCTTGCGGACAATACTAGTATGTTAATAGACACTACTGGTGGTGTGCTAGTAATAGTGATATTTCTATAGTGCAATGTTAAGAAATATCAACAAGCATTTCTAGTGCCATTGCCGAGGAATGCATAGACAAACATATATTATTAATAATGACATAAGCATATTGATTGTATCATAGTCACTGTTTATGCAGGCTAACCTTCTATGTTTTCTGCCTTTTGGTGTGAAAACAGGGTAGTGCATGACCGGTTTCGATCCGCCTGAGAACTTCATCGAGAATCAACCAGTAGGTCAACCAGTCATCACCGCACCATCGAGATGTAAGCCAATGGCTAAGAAGGCTCTCAAGGACTATTCCGCTCCCTCTACTAGTAACGTGCTCACTGGGCCTGAGATTGACATCGGGGATGGAAACTTTGAGATCAAGACCTGTCTGATCACGATGGTGCAGGCTAGCCCATTCTATGAGAAAGCCAATGAGGTCGCCAGCGCTCACTTGCAGCAGTTCTTGGAGTTGTGCAGCACATTTACTATAAGGAACATGACTCCGGATGCCATTAGGCTTCCTCTGTTCCCGTTCTCACTGCTAGGCAAGACCAAGTAGTGGTTTTATGCCGATAAGGAGGCTATCAACACCTAGGAGAAATGCTCTACTGTGTTCCTTGCAAAGTTCTTCGCGTTGGGTAAAACCAACTCCTTACAAGGAGGATTTTCAAATTTCCAGCAGACGGTTGGAGAAACAATACCAGAAGCGTGGAAGAGGTTTTAGGAGTACATCCTAGCCTGTCCCCATCATGGAATGGATAAATGGCTTATTATCTAGAACTTCTACAATGGACTGATGGCTTCAAGCCGTCAGCTCATTGATGCCGCCATTGGAGGAGCCTTCTTCTCACTCACCATCAAACTGGCAATTCAGTTAATTGAGAAGATGGTCTCTAATCAAGGCTGAAATGATGAGAGACGATAGCCATGTGCGCAATGCATGCACACCGTCAAGGAGACGGACATGCTCATCGTAAAAGTGGATCTTATCTTGAGGTGGCTCAACATCCATGATGACCCCAACCTAAAGTGTATAGTACAAGCTCTAGACCATAGCATGACGTCCGAGGTCTATGGCAACATGGGACATTCGGGCAAAAATTGCCCGGAGCGTTATGAGGAGGCTGCATTCATGCACAACGGGTATCACCCTCAAGGAGGTCAGGGATGGCAACCACACCCCTATAAAGGAGGTAACTACAGTAATAATTCTTTCAATCTTAAACAACCTTTCTTGAAAGATCTTGTCTTAGGCCAAACTAAAATTAATGAAAACTATAGCAAATAGTTTGCCTCCACTAACAAGAACTTAGAAAGTATTATTGCTAAGTTAGAAGGTCCTTCTCCTTCCATTAAGAGCTATCTTAGTTTTAATAAAATGTTTGAAACCTAGCTAGCTCAATTAGCTGCTGCTTTATCTGCTTTGGACTATGGAAAAACTCCGGGGCAACCGGAATCTACAATAGAAAATGTTAATGCGGTGATTCTTGTGGGTAATCCCACTCGTAGCCCATTGTATACTAACCATGCAGGAAATGATGAAGAGGATGAGTTGAACATCATCCCAGTGATTCAAGGTGATCCTGGGAGCCCGATGACCTCATGTTCAATGGGGACAGAATTCTTCAAGCAAGCATTGTCCGACCTTGGAGCTAGTGTCAGCATCATGCCAAGAGCTATCTTCAACAAGCTGAACCTTAGAGGCCTAATCCCAACTCAAATGAGGATTCAACTTGCAGACTCAACAATGTGGTACCCCACCAGGATTGTCGACGAAGTTTTGGTTGAGATCCGCGGATGCCTTGTCCCTATGGATTTTGTGGTGCTCGACATGGAGGTTGATAAGAGTACGTCGCTCATCCTTGGGCAGCCATTCCTAAGCACCACATTTGCACAAATTGATGTTGGGGCTGAAGTAAACCATCTCGACCTCAGTGACAAGGAAGAAGAGTTTGAGTTCTAGCCCTGCTTCATGGGTGCAGTCCAGAGTTGCCTGAACCTACAGGATATCAAGAAACAAGTGGAGGAGCCAAGATGGGACAGCCTAGAGGATGCTATGTTGAAATTCTGGACACAAGAGAACCCCACTCTTGTCGCCCATAAATAGAAGGCTACAGGCATGCCTGAACTTTGGACAAAGATGTAGCCGATGAAGAAGAATCCTTCATCCACACCGCCTAAGAAAGTGAAAAAGGTGTGGCGGCCAAAGAAGTCATCCACATCCTCACCTCTGTACAAGGATGCACCGACATCAAGCTAAACGTCAAAGGAGAGAATGTCCCGTCCGCCGGACTCAAAACTGGTGAACCCTTGCCAGCAGGTAAAATGGTATTTATCCATATTTCTCTCTTCAACTTTTTTGATTTCAATTTGCACATTTGATTTTTCACTACATGTTGGAATTTATTCCAACCTAATTCAAAAAAAATGGATTTTTTTGGAGTTTATGTTTTTGAGATTTTGTATTTGCAAAAAGTTTGAAAATGTTTTTATTCAAAACATATTTTCTTTCTTGTGTGCAGCCACTAGTGGGGCCCACTGGCCAGAGTTGTGGACTAGAGGAGCCAGTCCCTGGTCGGCTGACCGGACCCCTTGGTCAGCCAACCAGAGAGCAATGGCTCTCTGGCCCCACTTGCCCCAATGGCTAGTAGGCAACAGCCATGTCTCATTGAGACTGTTGCTCTACTATGCTATTTAAGGCAATGGCCAGGAGAGAGAGTTCTTCACTCCATTCACATTTTCTCACCTCTCCACTTTGCTCTAGCCATTTGCTTCCATTTTCTTCTTGCTCTTGCATTGCTCAATACTCAAAAATTCCACCAAAAATATTTTCTTTGAATTCCTTTGCATTTACGAGTTGGTTTCACATTTGCAAGAGTTTTGAACCGAGTTTTGGTTTGGTGTTTTTCACTAACCTTAACCCCCATTCGAGTTGCTCTTGTTGGTTTGTTCAAGTTGAAGAGCAAGTTGATGAACAAGATTAAGCGAGCCTTAATCAAAATGAAGAACAAGGTGACAGGGAGCCCAATCAGTCCTACACCTTCAATGGTGTATAATACTCGCTCCCGTCGCCAATGTCTTGAGGAAGAGCCACAAGAAAGTGCACCGGTTGAGGAACCAACGAAAGTAGAACCGGAACCATTGCCAAATTTCAGCAGTGTTCAACTCCAACTCAACACCGTCCGTGACCTCGACTTGGTTGGAAAGAGAGAACATGACATCTATCGGATGATCATTGACCGGTCTTATGTTCCTACGTGAACAAATGATCTGGACTTTCTTTCCAAGATAAGTATTGATACTGAATTTGCTTCTATCTTTGATGCTATATGATGGGATGGTTTTGTTCCGGTAGATGAGCCTTGCTCTCACTTGCTTACCCTTGAATTCCTTGCACCCTTCAGTGGGATAGTGAGAAGATTTTGTTCTGTTTCAATGGACTGGAAATTTCTCTCACTAGGAGGCAATTCAATAATTTGCTAGGTTTTTCTCCTATTTTTGTTTTGGATTTTCATTCCAAAAATTTCAGTTTTGACAAAAGCAATTTTTGGGAAGAAACCACAGGGTCAGCTAGAAATATGGATATCCATAATCCTACCTTGCATTTTATGCATAAATGGCTGGCAATGACTTTATTCCTTAGAAAGGATGTTAGGTACATGGAAACTCCCTCAGGACATTTTCTGAAAATCTGGGTTAGGTAACTGGATTTCATTTGCATAACCGGGAAATAAATAAACCAAAGAGCCATTGGGTCCTTGTTTTAGAGAATGTCACGATCTAAAGAATTGTTTGCCTAGAACAGCCCACTCAAAAATTAAATCATTGATATGGGCATTTCCATGTAAACCAAGATTGTGCACAAGGCGATAGATCAGGGATGTGAATTCAAAATCTCCTACTTGCTTGATAGCTTTGACCCATCACTTAACCATGGCTATGACAGGTGAGACTTTTATTTTATGAACCATATAGTAAAGAAGAAACATTTCATCCCCCTGCACAGTTCTAACATCCTTTCTAGGGAACAAAGTCATCACCAACCATTTATGCATAAAACACAAGGTAGGATTATGGATGTCCTTATTTCTAGGTGATGGAGCGAGGGTGTGCCCTGTGATTTCTTCCCAAAAACTGCTTTTGTCAAAACCGAGATTTTTGGAATGAAAATCCAAAACAACAATAGGAGGAAAACCTAGAAAATTACCGAATTGCCTCCTAGTAAGAGAAATTTCCATTTCATTGAATCGGAACAGAATCCTCTCACTATCCCATTGAAGGGTGCAAAGGAATTGAAGGGAAAGCAAGCAATAGCAAGGCTCATCTACTATAACAAAGCCATCCCATCCTAAAGCATGAAAGATAGAAGCAAATTTAGTATCCATACCTATCTTGAAAAGAAAGTCCAGATCATATGTTCGCTTAGGAACATAAGACCGGCTGGTGATCATCCGATAGATGTCATGTCCTCTCTTTCCAACCAAGTCGAGGTCACAGTCGGTGTAGAGTTAGAGTTGAACACTTCTGAAATCCGGCAGTGGTTCTGGTTCTACTTCTGTTGGTTCCTCAACCGGTGCACTTTCTTGTGGCTCTTCCTCAAGACGTTGGCAACGGGAGCGAGTATTATACACCATTGAAGGTGTTGGACTGCTCGGGCTCCCCGTCACCTTGTTCCTCATTTTGTTTAAGGCTCGCTTAATCTTGTTCGTCAACTTGCTCTTCAACTTGAACAAACCAATAAGAGCAACTCGAATGGGGGTTAATGTTAGTGAAAAACACCAAACCAAAACCTTGTTGTGCGTGTAGGAAACCTTTTCTACTTTATGATGATTATTGATGGTTGCCTTGGTGATGGATGACAATGACCACAAGCATGGTGGCTTGGTAAGCTTGGTGGAGTCCAAGGGTTGATATAGATGAATCAAGGCTAAGGACAAACTATGGAGCAATTGTTTGGAATAGTTGTCTAGTTGTTAGGGCTCTAGGTCCATAGGAAAAACCAGACTATCAAGGGAGTCTATGTCATATCTCTTAGGTCATGACTAGTCATTGATGTGCGTGATGCTCAGTGAAATCACAGGCACTAGGTGACAGTGGAGAAGCAAAAGAGCTATTTGGAGAAGCCGAGAAATGAAGTCAAGCGAGGACGAGGAGTTTTAGCTTCTGGACATAGTGATCGGACAGAGGGGTTAGTGGAGACCAAACTGTATGGTCACTACAAGATTAGAGAGGTGTCTGCATGGAATCTGTCGAGTCTAGAAACCCTAGAGCCGGATAGTACGGTCTACTGATCGGACGGTCTGGTCAGTAGGGCTGAGGCTTGGTACAGAGAGCAAGCAAACCGGAAGATCTCTAGAATGCACAGAACACAAAGAGACCGGACTCTCCAGTCTACTGACCGAACGATCCAGTCAATACAGGGAAATCACCTGGATAGAGCAGACAATAGTTCTTGGAAACATTTCAAAGAGACCGGACGGTCCAGTCTGGCAGTGACTGGATAGTCCGGTCAAAGGTGTCTAGAAAGGTGATTTCGTGGAGCAATGGTTAGTTGGAGGTTGGAAGCCTTGTAAGATTCATGACCATTGAGGTCACCCCAAGGTATGAATATTTTGGTGATGAATGACAGACATGAAATGTGACTAATGTCTACACAAGTGTTTTGCGTGTAGGAAACCTTATCTACCTTATGATGATCATTGATGGTTGCCTTGGTGGTTGATGACAATGACCACAAGCATGGAGGCTTGACGAGCTTGATGGAGGCTAAGGGTTGATCGAAATGGATCAAGGCTAAGGACAAGCTATGGAGCAAGTGTTTAGAACATATGTCTAGTTGTTAGGGCTTTGAATCCATAGGAAAAACCGGACTATTAAGGGGGGTCTAGGTCATGTCTTTTAGGTCACACTAGTTGGTGATGTGCATGGATGCTCAGTGAAATCAAAGGCACTAGGTGACAATGGAGAAGCCAAGGAGCTGTTGCAAGAAGCCGGGAAACAAAGTCGAGAGGAGACGAGGAGTATCAACTTCTGCAGGTAAAGACCAGACAAAGAGATCTTGGAGAACGGATGGTCCAGTGATCAGAGGAAAGTTCTCTACAGAGAAGATGTTGGATGCGAGGAATTCTATTGGCAGAGGAACCTTAGAGACCGGACAGACTGGTGTGTAGACTGGACGGTCCGGTCTTTATGGAGATGGTTCAGACGGAAGAGGAAGCGTCAATAATGTCTCTGTTTGGAGAAAGGAGAGAAGAGACCGGACAATCCAGTGTGAAGACCAAACTGTACGGCCATCAGAGGAGGCGACAGAACACAGAGAAGAAATTTCTGTAGGGATCTAGAATTATGAAGATAGGACGGTCTGGTCGGTAAAACGGACTGTCCAGTCAGTATGGAGAAAATGGCGGACAGAGAGCAATGGCTCTGAAGGAGCCGTCCGGTGGAGACCGGACTGTCCGGTGTCGATAGTGACCGGACTGTCCGGTCAGTATGCCTAGAAAGGCTGTTTCGTGGAGCAACCACTAGTTATAGGTTGGAAGCCTATATAAACTCGTTGTTGGGGTCTTGGAAACTTCCTTTGGCCATTGGGATTGCTGGGAGCATCTATTGGGAGTTAAAGGGCCAAGAGGAGAGCACTAGGAGGAGATATTGCACATCTTGAGAGTGCTAGTAAGAGTAACTTGAGCATTGATGCACATCTAAGGCTAGGGTGTCCTTGAGGGTGTGATCTAGGTTGTCACTCTTGGTCTATGGTGAGACCTAGACCGGTTAGGTGTCGGTGATCGAGCCTATCGTAATCGGTTGTGAAGGACGTCATAAGTTTGTACGCGGTTTGAGCCCGCCGGTGAAAGGGACATCAATAGTGAGTGCCTGTGTCAGCTCGGGGAGTCCGTCAAGTTCTTGAGGGAGGCAAGCTTGTGCCTTGGTCGTACCGGTGACGTGCACCGTATCTTCACTCCTGGAGTGATTGTGGGCTCGTGTGCGAGAACTCCACATTGGTGGCGGGAGGGACCGGTACTCCGATAGGAGTGGTGCAACAAGGAGTAGGGGAAGGCGCCATCCTTCCGAGACCTCGGGGAAAAATCATGATCCATCTCTTACTCTACTGCTTACTATGATGCTTTACTTTCCACATTTACATGCTGTGATATTCATGCTTGTGTGCTTACCTTGCTCTAGTTGACTACCTTGTAGACTTGCATGAATAGGTTTCTTTACTTGCTAGTAGTGCTTAGCATTTATATTTGATCACTAGCATGTATAGGAGTTGCTTTGGCTTGATTGATCACCTTAGTGTGTATTGTGCTATTCATGCTTATGTGCTTACCTTACTCTAGTTGACTACCTTGTAGACTTGCATGAATAGGCTTCTTTATATGCTAGTAGTGCTTAGCCTTCATACTTGATTACTAGGATGTATAGGAGTCGCTTTGGCTTGATTGATCACCCTAGTATATATTGTGCTACTTATGCTTGTGTGTTTTCCATGTGCTTGTTGTTCTAGTAGCTTTGCATGAGTAGGACTCCTTGCTAGCTAGTTGTGTGCTTCCGCGTATCTTTGGTTACTAGCTTGCATAGGAGTTGTTTTGCCTTTGTGTGATCCACTAGTATGCTTAGGTTGTTGCTCCTTTCATAGTTTCAGTATCTTGCTAGTGTGATCATCATTATAATTATGTAGGGGTTGTTTTGAGTGGTCAGTTTTAGAAATTGGCGGCTTTGGTACATAGTGCAAGTTTCCAATTCACCCCTCGCCCTCTCGGTCACTCGGTCCTTTCAAGTGGTATCAGTGACAAGTGCTCTTCATAGGGCTTAACTGCCTTGAGTAGTGACCGTATTGAGTTGGGTTGTCATCCCATTCGGGGCTAGGTCATGGCTTATGGAAGGATTGCTTGAAAAGCTACCTAAATGCCATGATTCCAGATGAGTTGATGGACACACTTGTGGACTTTGCCAATACCTTTACCGATAATCATGTGTATGGTGATAGTGATGATTGTGTGGATGTGCCTAATTCTAGTAAGTGTCTAGATTCTTCTAGTGTTGACTTGATAGGTTGCTCTACTAGTGTGCCTAATGTAATGATTGATAATGTGTCTCTTGATCTTGCTTGATCCACTAGCATGACTAGGATTGATGATGATTGTGATCTTTTTATTGATCATGCTTGTGATTCACTTGTTGAGGAGTTCTTTGCTTTTTGTCCCTATGAGGATGAGGACTTACTTGGCTCTCTTATTCACTTGCAAGGTACCGTGGACAGAATTGCAGCAACTACATTCGAGTTTCCCAAGTTATTGTTTGTCGAGAAGATCCTCACCTTGCTCCCTAGCAGCAAGCTCCTGTACATCACCCTTGATCTCATCATGGATAAGAATCTTTCTATTGATGATGTGATCGGGCTATTCTTCAAGGATGAGGAGATCACCGCAAGCTTGACGAGGAAGAAGACATTCAAGGCAAACAATGAAGCATCTTCAAGCAAAGGGAAAGAAGTAGCTTTGAGCTCAAAATTCTTTGATCCCTCCATAAGATTGCCTTGCAACAGCTTCTACAACCCCTTTGGATCCAGACCTACACCAAGCTCTTCATCAAGTGCATCATCAAGTTCTACCTCAAGTGCCATTCTTAAGTTATGCTCCAAGCCCTTCGGGTGGACCACGTATTGGTGTAGGTGGAGCGCCAACCACAACAATCACACGATCAATTGAGATGATCAATCTCACCACTACGGCTCCAGCGCCTCCGCCTCCTCTGCCACAAGATCACTATTGGAATCTTTGTCGAGCTGACCAACAGGATTACTTCGTCCAATTTGATGAATTTGTGAGAAATCCGAATGATGACCTTTGTGAGACTCTCTTATGAATTTATGATCTTGTGTGCAGGATAAACTCTTTCAGGGCCCTATAGAGGATTGCACCATATGAGGTGATTGACAAGTGGCTCATGCAAATCACAACTCTTGAGAGAGGTTCCTTGCTTGAGGAAGTAATCAACAGAAAGCATGAGCTCTCAATTGAGAGGGTAATGGAGATGATACTTGTGCTCCACTCACAAGTGGGACACGTGCTTGAGCACATCACCGGTCGCTATGATCCTCCCCACTACTACATCAACCTCGACAATGTGCACATGGGGGATTGTTATGGGCAATGGAGGTATCATGCTCCCCACCATCCTATATGGAAGACAATTTAGGAGGGGGTTGCAAGAATCCCTAATTATGAGGATGGTCTCATGGTTCATCATGATAAGGTTAGTGCAAGTCAATTGAGCAATCCTTTGGATACTAACCGTTCTTCCTCTAGTGCTCATCTTATGGCTACCACCAGGGTCAACTACAAGAGTGGAGGTACTCATTGGACTCTTGACAGTGGGTGCACTCAACATATGACCAGAAAGCCAACCATGTTGTAAGCTTCATGACCATTAATGATTGGATCCCCGAGGTATGGATGTTTTGGTGATAGATGACAACTATGAAATTATGGGCTAATATCTACACGAGTGTTGTCTATGTAGGAATCATCTCCTAACTCTATTGCAAATCATATGGATGATGGTTGCCTGGGCAATTAATGACAATAACCAGAAGCATAGAGCCTTGTGAACTTGATGGAGTCCAAGGGTCGATGGAGATGGATCAAAGCGGAGAACAAGCTATGGTGCAGATGTTTGGAACACTTGACTAGTTGTTAGGGCTTTGAGTCCATAGGAAAAACCGGACTATCAAGGGGGTCTAGGTCATTCTCTTAGGTCGTGTCTAGCCGATGATGTGCAAGGTTGCTCGGTGAAATCACATGCACTAGGTGATAGTGGAGAAGCCAAAGGAGCTGTTGGCAGAAGCCGAGAAACGAGGTCAAGCAAGGATGACAAGTTTCGGCTTCTGGACATAGAGACCGGACAGAGGGGTCAGTGGAGACCGAACTGTACGGTCACTATGGAGAGTTGTCTGGGACTTACAACGGGCAGTGAGGAAACTGTCTGTGTCTGGGAGCTGTAGAGACCGGACGGTCCTTGTCTGTGTGTGCGAAGGCTCCTGGACTGGAGAGAGAAATAGACTGGACGGTCTGGTCTAGTGACCGGATAGTCTGGTCAGTACAGGGAAATTGTCTGGACAGTGCAGCCAACGGCTGGGAGAGCCGTTACCAGAGTGACCGGATGATCTGGTCAGGCAGTGACCGGACAGTCCAGTCTGGATGTCCAGAAAGATAATTTCATGGAGCAATGGCTAGTTTGAGGTTGGGAGCCTATATAACTTCATTGCTGGGGTCTTGGAGACCTCTCTTGGCCAGTGGAATACCTGAGAGCATTTGGTAAGGTCCAAGAGGAAAAGCGGAGAACACTAGGTGGAGATATTACATATCTTGAGAGTGCTAGAGAAGAGTAGTTGAGCATCTTGCACATCTAAGGCTAGGGCGTACTTGAGGGTGTGATCTAGATTGTTACTCTTGGTCAATGGTGAGACCTAGACCGGTTAGGTGTCGATGATCGAACCTATCATAATCGGTTGTGAAGGCCATCACATGTTTGTACATGGTTTGAGCCCGCCGTTGAAAGGGGCATCGCTAGTGAGCTCCCGTGTCGGCTCGGGGAGTCCGGCAAGTTCTCGAGGGAGGCGAGCTTGTGCTTTGTGCAGCGGTGACGCACACCATGTTTTCACTTGAGGAGTGATTATGGGCTCGTGGGTGAGAACTCCACTTGGTGGCGGGAGGACCGGGACTCCGGCGGGAGTGGTACAATGAGGATTAGGGGAAGGCGCCATCCTTCCGAGACCTCAGGAAAAAAATCATGAGCATTCCTTGACCCTCTCTTTACTATTTCGCAATTGTGTGTTCTAGTGAGTAGGGTGACTTGTGGCTTGCATAGGCTAGTGTGATTTGCTTCTGCTCTTTATCTCATCATGAACACTAGCATGTGTAGGGTCTTGGTCTAGTAGAATTGCTTAGGTTGCTTATCTTGTTAGACTCGAGTAGTGGAACTTGAAGTAATTGGATTTGTGAGTGGCTTACTCATTCAACCCCCCTCTCGATACGCCTTCAGTCCTTACAAGTGGTATCAGAACCATGTGCTCATCTTTGAGGCTTCACCGCCTTGAGTAAGGATGCCAGGACAGGCGGGGAATGTTCCCATATTCAATGATGAGGACTATGCTTATTGGAAGGCTCGCATGCAAGCCTACCTTCAGTCCCTTGATCCAGAGATATGGTCAGTCACTCACGAGTCCGATGCGAATGTGAACCTACTTGAGCCTGACTACATTAAGTGTAATGCTAAGGCCAAGATTGCTTTGTTTGCTTGCATCTCTAAGGATTTTTTGCTCAGCTAGATGCTAGTTCCTCAGCACATGGTATCTGGACTGAGATTCAGGGGCTCTATGAGGGCACTGGTGATGTCAAAGAGGAAAGATACTATGTGCTGAAGAACAAGTATGATAACTTCACTAGATTGCCACATGAGAGAGCTAACACTATTCATTCTCGTTTTCATGTACTAGTGGAGGAGATCAATGCACTTGGGGATGATTTCAAGATGAAGCCCGTTGAGGTGATAAGAAGGTTTTTGAGGCTATTCAAAGACCCCAAGTATGAGTCCATCATCACCTTCATCTTGCAAGGTGACCTCAAGACCAAGACCATGAAGGAGGTACTTGGCAAGATCACCGTCTTCGAGAGCTATAAGTTGGGGTTGGATGATCCTCAACCATCCAATCTTGCTCTACTGGCTGACAAGCAAGAATCTAGCAAGAGTAAGAAGAACAAGAAAAAGGTGATCATTGAGGATGATGATGAAGAAGATGATGATGAGGGTGATTTGACCAAGGACTTGGCTCTTCTCATGAAGAAGATGAAGAACTTCAAGAACAAGTTGGCTTCCAAGTCAAGGGGCAAGTGCTTCAATTGTGGCTCAAAGAATCACTCTGTCCGAGAGTGCCCAAAGCCCAAGAAAGAAGCATTCAAGTCACAAGACTCAAGTGAAGAAGAAGAAGAAGACCCCAAGGTCAAGCACAACAAGAAGAGGTACTTCAGCAAGGACAAGAGCAAACGCAAAGGAAAAGCTCAGAACTACAAGAAGTTCTCTCGCAAGGCCCTTGTTGGAGAGTGGACAAGCGACAACTCGTGTGATGAGTCCTCTTCCTCAAGTGATAAAGAAGTGGCCGGTCTAGCCATGATCAAGACCACACCTACACAAGCTCTTCCTCTACCTCCCATGTGCCTCATGGCCATGAGCCAACTTGGGGAGAGTGAGGATGAGAGCAGCGATGATAGCGATGATGAGGAGCTCTCATGTGCCGAGCTTTGGAGTATGCTTGAGCAAGCCCGCAACATCACCGTCAAGAAATCCAAAATGTTGGATGTGGTAAGAAAAGAGTGTAAGTTGGCTAAGGACCATGTTCGTGAGCTTGAGAGTGAGCTCAAGGACCTTGTCACATCTCATGAGGCACTAAACAAGAGTTATGACAAACTCAAGGGTGATCATGTAGAGCTTCATGAGAACTACAATGCCCTTGAGATCACTTATGAGGCCATCAATGTTGAGAACCTTGCCTCTCCCTCCTCTAGTTCATCTAAGAGTGATGTTTCTACTATGTGTGATGAACTAACCACCTCGATCGAGGTTTCCTCTCTTGAGCCATTTGTTTTGAAGGAACTTCACAAGCTCAAGGAAGAGAGGGAAATGTTGATGGAAGGCATTGAGAGACTTAGAGCCACCCATAGAGAGATACTTGGGAAGAACCAAGTAAATGAAGCCACCAAGACTTCTTCTCTTGAGCCATTTGTTTTGAAAGAATATCACAAGCTCAAGGAAGAAAGGAAGATAGTGATGGATGGCATTGAGAGGCTCACACGTGGTAGAGTCATCCACAAGGAGATTCTTGGGAGGAACCTTGTGAACAATGTCTCCCACCGGGGACTCGGCTCATATCCCGCCGCCATCGACATCATAGGGACGAGTGATTCCATCCCCGCATGGATCAAACCCCTTCTCGCCGACGACTACTATTGCGAGAGGTGTTGCAAGGATGGCCATGCCACCAAGGATTGTCCCATGGTGAGAAGTTCCATTGTTTTACCTAACACTAACTTGTTCCATGAGAACACACATTTCAAGCTTTTTAGGAACAAGGATGGCAAGGTGAAACTAAGGCCTTGGGACCACCGAACAAGAAGAGGAAGTTCAAGAGCATATGGGTGCCTAAGTGCATTGTTGATCTTGAGAGATCAACTACGTACAAGTGGGTGCCCAAGAACAAGACCTAGATGGTGGTGGTGGTGGACCGAGAGCTTTCATGAAGATCATGTAAAGTCCACCACAAGTGACATGGACCTCAACGACCTACCTACTCATGAGGGAGGTAACCGTGTTTGTTCTTTGTAGTTGTAGTGTGTTTTTCTTTCTCTTACATTGCATGGTAATTAGAACTCCTTTGTGACTGGTATGCTTTGCATCCATGCATGTGTAAATAACTAAAAGAAAAACACATCAAAATTAGTCAATGTCTAACCCATCCAAGATAGCTATAAGCAAGGGGGAGTGCTTGAGATGGTGGTTTGACTTCTTTCATGGCAAGGGCATGGCTTATAGTGAGTAAGCTTGAGAGCGGTTCAAACTTGACATTGTTAGGTTACCTTTGTGTCTTGTTTTTAATATTGCTTGCATTCACATGGCATGTTTACTTTCATTGCATATGTAAAATGCTTGTTGCATGCATCATATAGGAAACACAAAGGAGGCTTGTCACATTTGGAGAAACTCTCCATCAGTGTGACCAAAGGAAAGGATTGTGCTTCATGCCCATTGAGCAAGCTCTTATGAATTCCAAGGTTAAATCTACTCGCACGGTTCATAGACTAAGGCTCATACATACCCTTTGCTTCTTATTTGCCTTGGTTCTTATTTGCTCGATCCTTCATTTGGCATTTATGAAAATTCTAAGGCCATATAGTGCCGCTTTTTGAAAATGAGTATTTGAGAGTTCCCTCTATATTCCAAGTGTGGTGTTTATTTGTGTGTTTAGCGAGGGCACTTGGAAAATGGAGAAAAGCCTTGACTTAGCATTTTTCTAGAAGTGACCGTACGGTCCGGTCATATGACCGTACAGTCCGGACAGTATGATTGGACACAGTGCCTAGGGGGAGTCTGGTTGTAGAGACCGGACACAACGGTCTTTGAGACTGTACCGTTCGGTCTGTAGAAGGCCAACAGACCCCTACCTGACCGGTCACACCGGTGTAGAGACCGGACCATCCGGTCAGTTCGACTGAACGCGAGATGCGCCTCTAGATCTAAGCCGTTGATTCATTTCTTGTTAAATCTCGGCTGTTCATTGATCTTTTGACCTAAGTCAAAATCAGTCAGAGCCAAATTGGCTTCTTCTTCGTTCTCTCCTTCAACATCGAGTTCACGAACCCACCGTTGCCTCCGCTGATTCCGTCGTTGTCACCGCCTTCACTCCCGCGTGCCGCCAGAAACTACAGCTTGCCGCGCGCTCGCCCTCGACCCCGCTCTCCCCCGCGCTCGCGCTGCCGCACCCTGCTCTCCGCCTCCACTGCCATCGTGCAACCGCGCCCGCGACCGAGCCGCCAACCCACGCGCAGCCGCCGCCGCCTTGCCCCATGTGCACAGTCGCCGCCACCGAGCACCAGCGCCACGCCCTCAGCCCTCCACTCCCGCGCATGCGCAAGCACAAGGATTTCCCTCCTCGCTCTTCATCACCGGCAAAGTTCAAGTCTTGACCGTTCTTGATGATCAGAGCAGTGTTCCATGGTGTTCTTTGATCTCGATGTGTCAACTTCCTCCTAGTGTATTGCTACTTTTCTCCTTTCATCGTCTTATGCCCTAATTCCGAATAATTAGTTAATTGATGCAATTAGCACTAGTTCTCATCATTAGTTGCATTAATTAATTAGTTGGCTCAACCTAGATGCAATTAATTCCATTGGTTATTCATTAATTGCATGTCTAGGGTTTGTCTCCTGTCTAGTCTGCAATTAGATTAATTGCCTTTTATTTGACTGCACACTATATGACTCGCACCAGCCACATATAGTCGATGATCTAGTTATCATGTCCTTCATTCAGTGCTAGGATTTCTATTGCGCATTTTTTCCTAGCGGTGCTTTGCTTATAGATATATTAGGTTTCCATGCTTATCCCATCTACACCTATGTGCGTGCAGTGACAACAGAGCAGCAGTCAGATGGCAGGGTCAGGACAGGACAAGGGCAAGGGGAAGATGCCTGAGAAGCCCAAGACCAAGAAGTGACCGAGGCTGGATATAGTGTCAGAGAGAGCCAGGAGAGTGGCTAGGCACTTGGATGCTATGGAGCAGTCTCGGAGGACTCCAGGGACACAACTGATCTTAGAGCAGCCCCGTGAGACACAGGGCTTGAGGAGGAGCACCCGGCAGAGGACTGCACCTCTGGCTGTCGGAGTTGTGCCACCTCCGTGGCCACAGCGTACTCTAGTTTCCCATCAGGGGAGATCATCGAGAACTGTGGATCATGGATCCTCCAGGCAGCAGGAAGAGGAGTCTGAGCAGCAGGAGTCAGAGGAGGACACCTCAGAGTCTGAGTCTGAGGAGCTTGTTGAGGAGGAGGCTGATGAGTCAGAGGAGGAGGCTGAGCAGACTGTTCCCTAAAGAACACCTCACCTGGCAGGAGACCCGAGGTGCACCTGTGAGGTGTGCACTAGGAGGCTGCAGAGACTGGTTCAGGCAGCCGGAGAGCCGGATATCCTCAAGGTCCCTACAAAGGACCTTAAGGTTCTTTGGTTGGTGCCTTTCGAGTAGTGGGTTCCTGTCCCTAGAGACACCGCTGCTAGAGAGATGTCCTGGACTCCCCTCCAAAGGAGGATTGGAGAGGGTTTGAGACGTTACCTTAGCCTGAGGGGCAAGGATAGAGTGTTCGTGCCGCAGCAGTACACGACCTACCAGGCCATGAGGAAGGCCACTGGCACAAACATGGAGCAGTACTTCACGTACCTACCAGGGCTAGCAGACCTAGTTACTGCTCCACATAGGTTCAGAGAGGACGTGGTCCTTGAGTTCTACGTGACGCTATGGGTTGCCAGAGACCGCTCAGAGTTCTGAATCCTGTTCAGAGGGCGGCCACAGTGAGTCACCAGGCAGGACTTGATCGCTAACCTAGGATTCCTGGTTTCGGACTTCCAGCTTTACAGGAGTGCCTACGGTACACTGGAGCCACCCCGCAGACCTCAGGGAGGGAAGCTGCCTTCAGACGACGTAGTGTCGATTGCTTTCCCACCTCCGCACACCCAAGGATTTGAGAGAGGCCCTACAAGGCTCACTGTAGAGGCCAAGGTGATGAGAGCGATAGTCACACTCTTACACCAGTGGGCTGTAGCAGCCATTTTGAGGAGGCAGACTTTTGACTTGGCGGACCTTCTCATTGGAGAGATGGAGGAGGACGTCACTTGGTCTACGGCCCCTACATTTGCTATCTTTTGAGGAGGATGGGCCTAGTGACAGAGGAGTAGTACGAGGCTTTCCCTGAGGTGACCACTAGCTACGCACCTCGAGTCCCCAGGGAATCACAGTCTACCTCCAGCCAGCACCCAGGAGAGGAGGAGCAGGAGTCAACGGTACTTCACGAGCAGGGAGCTCAGCCAAAGACGGTGGTTTCTGAATTAGCCAGCACAGGAGCACCTCCCCAGCCGACAGGTTTGTAGTCTGAGGACACTATCACTATGATAGCACTTGCAGGGCGGCTAGGAGAGTTTATTCAGAGTGTCTTGGAGGATAGACGTCAGATGATGGAAGTCATCAGGAGCCAGACAGAGACTCAGAGGAAGTAGTCTGCACTACTTACAGCCCTAATGACTCAGATGACGGAGTTGACCTAGAGGCAGGCCGGTCAGCAGCCAGGACCTTTAGTGTTCCCTCAGTATCAGCAGCTACCGACTCAGCCTGGACCCTTCACAGCTTTGTTGACTGCTCAGTCCAGCGGACTGTCACTTTCAGGGGTCTTATCGACAGTGGGAGCAGGACAAACTTTCTCTTTAGCACAGCTCTCCCCCGTGTCAGCTTTCTCTGTATCTGTGTTGTTCATCTCACCATCACACTCTTCAATCTCGCAGATGGCAGGACCCTCGAGCTCACAGCACGTACCGGTCAGGAGTCTGTTTTTAGACATCGTGCACACTACTCATGCAGACTCCCAGACCGCCCTAGAGACAGCTACAGCTTCAGCTCCACCTCTTACTACCACTGTTACCACTCTTACTCCTCAGACAGTAGAGGATCTTGTCCGTGGAGGCTTCTCACAGCAGGACGTGACAGACCTCTTACTTCTCCAGACTTCAGCTCAGGAGACTGTCACGGTCACTCCAGCAGCACAAGACAGTGGGTCTGAGTCGCCTGTAGATCTTGGATTCTTTGAGAAGCTGGATGCTCAGGCGGCACAGGCTCAGGGAGCACAGCAGGATCCACCTCAAGATCAGCCCAGAGCAGAGCCATCAGAGGATGTTGCTGCACCACTTCCTTCGACCACGAGTGCATAGATGTTCATCTTTTCCACTTTTTGGTGCTTGTTGGCAAAGGGGGAGAAGATACTAGGTCTAGGGTGTAACACCTTACTTTTGCAAATTCTAAAAATGCAAACTATTAGCATTTAGGAGTTTAATTAAATAACCTAGGACAAATTAATTTTATAATAAATTAAATTAAATTATTGCATTTGCATAACATGTCATATTCATATAGATTTTCATTGCATTATGCATTTATTCTAATTATTATTTATTTACCAGGAATATTAGGAATAGAATTAGAATAGAAATTAGACAAGGAAAAGAATTGAGAAAGAAAAAGAAAAGAAAAGGAGGAACTAGAACAGTGGGCCGAAACCCACCATTCAGCCCACCCCTCCCCTCTCCCCACCTCCTCCTTTCGGCCCAGCCGACCAGGCCGCCTCCCCCTCCCTTCTCTTTCCCCTTCCCCCCCCCGCACGGCCCAGCTTCTCCCGGCCGGCCCAACACGCGCGCGGCCCGCTCCTCCCACGCTCTCTCTCTCTCACTGACACGCGGGCCCCGCCTGTCATCCCCTCCTCCGCCTCTCTCTCTCCCGTCGCCGGAAATCGACGCCGCCGCCGTCGACTCCCTCCCCCCGACCTCCCCGACTCCCGAAACCGGCGCCCGAGCGCGCGCGACCGCCTCCACTTCCCTTCCCCCCCTAACTTTCGGCCGTTTCGGCCGTTACGAACCCCCCCCCCCTGCGCGCATCAATGGCGCTAGTGGCCATTGATGGCCGGAGAGCCCCGCGCGGGCTCAATTCGCCCGCCTCTGCGCCTATAAAGCACCCTCTCGGCACCGCCCTGCTCCGCCGCCGCTCCTCCGCTCTCTCCTGCTCGCTCGCAACCATCGGACGACCTCCCCCACCGAGCTCCGACCACCGCTGCCACCGTGCCGCGCCGTCGACCCCCTCCCGGCCTTCCCGCACCTGCGCGACCTGTCGGTGAGACTCCCCTCCCTCCCCTCTCTCTCCCGGCACTCTCGCGGCGAGGAATGGCCGACCGGAGCGCCATTCCGGCCGGTCTCCGGTGAGCCCCGCCACGCGCCGCCGCCTAACCGGCCGCCGGCGACGACTTTCCCCCGCCCTTTAATTCTGGCCGTTAGATCTTGATCCAACCGTCCAGATTACATACCCCTTCGGGGTATGTAATCGGTCCACCGTGAACCAGTGGACCAATGGTCCACAGAACCTATAGACCCGGTCCACGCATTTCTAGTTTAAATTAATTCAATTAATCCCTGGATATTGTGGCAGTTTTGCATTTTAGCCCCTGTGCTTAGTTTAAATTAGGTTTAGGTCCCTGTTTTTGTGCAGAACAAATAAAAATTTGTTTTTAGGCCCCTGAACTTTATAATAATTATTTTTAGCACTACATTTTTACAAAAAAGCCCCTATACCTTTAAGAAATTGTATTTTTGCCCTATAAATTGTAGAAAACCACTGGAATTGTTTTAAATTATATTTTAATCCAGTCTTTTTATATTATTAATAGTATAAATATTATTTTAGCCCTAAAAATTTACAGAAACACCCCTATCCATTATTTAAATTATTATTTGACCTTGTAATTTTATGTTTTAGTCCCCAGAATTATTTTAAAATTATATCTTAATCCTTATTAATTGTATAAATATTATTTTAGCCTTAAATTTTCACAGGAACATCCCTGTACTTAATTTTAATTATATTTTGGCCCTGTCTTTTTACACTTAAACCCCTGCACTTAGTATTAATTATGTTTGAGTCCAAGAATTTTTTGCAAAAACAACCTTATACTTTTAATAACTACTTTTCAGCCCTAATAATTTACATTTTAGTCCCTATAATTTTATAAAATTACACATAGGTCCTTAAAAGCCTCTGTTTTTACCCTTTTGCCCCTAAAACTTCAAACTAGCATAACTTTTTACTCATAACTCCAATTTAGGTGATTCTTGCGCCAAAATTCTCGTAGGAGCATAACCTTTGCATCCATTGCATCTACATACTGTTTTTCCTCTATTGCATATTGTGTATTGATTTTGTATGTTTTGCTTGTATTGGTATGTCATTACATAAAGGAGAGCATACACAAGGACCACCCTACGAGGATTTTCAAGAGCAGGAATTTGAAGGGTTAGAGCAGACTTCTGCGCAGGACGAAGGCAAGTGTCCTTGATGCATATTACACCTATTGAAATGTTACTATAGAATTGCATGCTTATGTCAATTTATTGGGAACCTATTGTTAGGGTTTTCCTTAGTAATTGTTTTTACCCTGTTCCTTGTCGCCTTGAACCAATGGGTGAATTGTGGGTAGAAAATGCTTAAGGTGGCTTATGGGATGTGGGTTAATATTAATTTTGATTAATGAACAATGTCACGTGGGATATGTTTGGTAAATCTTTTAGTAACATGGCTTAGGGATCTATGCAAGCCAGGTGGAAAGGATGTGGTGCCGTGGGCACATGCTTGTGGTGGTAGGCTTGTTGTAGATCCTAGGAACCGGTTCTTGGAGTGACAACCCAGGAAAACAGTGCCAACACAAGACCGACATGGGTAAGGCTTGGCCTAGTAATTAGATGTTCTCCCAGTGTCAGTGCAGCATTTGGTGGAGCGGGGAATGGAAGTCGAGAGGACTATCCTTGTATCCGAATGGCTCAAGAGGGGGCTTCCGGGGTGATGAGCTGCTTGTTGAAGGGCTATCACTTATGGACGGGAGTGGAACCTTAGTGGCTAGCATGTACTGGGAGACCCTTTGGAAAAGCCTCGTAGTGAAACCCTGCCACACACCAAAGGAAGTGTGTAATGTGGGTTGCGTCCACGGGCACCAAGGGAATCACGACTTGTGGGTAAAGTGGTACAAACTCTGCAGAGTATCAAAACTATCATGATAGCCGTACCATTCAGGAGCATCGCATTCATTCATAACATCCACATATGTGGCAGAGCACAACTTACTGATTGCTCTTATGAAGCGTACCATGCTAGTTAGCTCTCCTGGTGGAGAAATGAGAACCAATCAAATATGCCCAAAGGTTGCCCTTCAAATAAGGGGGGTGGACTTCTCAGCTAATCTCATAATCCTAGACTCCAAGGGGATAGATATAATACTTGGAATGGATTGGTTACGCAAGTATAATGGAGTGATACAGTGCGCCAAGCAGTCGGTACAACTGACTAGTGCCGAGGGTACCAAGGTTGAATTCATAGCAGCCAACTCTACTACCAAGGAAGTTATACTAAACCAAACCACCGGCACACCCATAGAAGAGATACGAGTGGTTTGTGAATTCCCTGATGTCTTTCCTGAAGAACTTCCAGGTATGCCACCAGACCATGACATAGAGTTTGTTATCGACTTAATACCAGGAACTGCTCCTATATCTAAGAGGCCCTATAGGATGCCAGTTAATGAGTTGGTAGAACTAAAGAAGCAATTACATGAGATGCTAGAGAAAGGTTTCATTCGCCCTAGTTCCTCACCTTGGGGAGCTCCAGTAATCTTTGTCGAGAAGAAGGATAAGACTCAGAGGATGTGTGTGGACTATCGTTCTCTTAATGATGTAACCATCAAGAATAAGTATCCACTACCACGGATTGAAGACTTGTTCGATCAGATGAAAGGAGCTGGTGTATTCTCCAAGATTGATCTACGATACGGGTATCACCAGTTGAAAATCAGACCATCAGACATACCCAAGACGGCTTTCAGAACAAGATATGGGTTATATGAGTATACGGTAATGTCATTTGGGTTAACCAATGCACCGGCTTACTTCATGTACCTTATGAATAAGGTGTTCATGGAGTATTTGGATAAGTTTGTTGTGGTTTTCATTGACGGCATCTTGGTGTTTTCAAAGAATGAAGAAGAGCATGAGGGACACCTCAGGCTAGTTCTAGAGAAGCTACGTGAACACCAGCTGTATGCCAAATTAAGTAAGTGCGAATTCTGGCTGAAGGAGGTAGCATTTCTTGGTCATGTGATCTCTGCTGGAGGAGTGTCAGTCGATCCAGGCACGGTGAAGGACGTCCTAGATTGGAAACCACCACAGACAGTAAGGGAGATTAGAAGTTTCCTTGGATTAGCCGGATACGATCGGCGATTCATAAAGGACTTCTCCAAAATAGCAAAGCCAATGACGACACTGTTAGGGAAGGACAAGATTTTTGAATGGACTCAGTGTTGTCAAACCAGCTTTGAAGAATTGAAGAAGAGATTAACGTCAGCCCCTGTCTTAATCTTACCTGACATCAGTAAGAGTTTTGACATATACTGTGACACATCCAAGCAAGGACTAGGATGTGTGCTCATGCAGGAAGGTCACGTTGTGGCATATGCCTCTAGGCAGTTATGGAAGCATGAAGAGAAGTACCCAACACACGATTTGGAGTTAGCGGCAGTGGTACATGCTCTAAAAATTTGGAGGCACTACATTCTTGGTCATCATTGTGAGATCTATACGGATCACAAGAGTCTCAAGTACATATTCACTCAAACAGAGTTGAACCTAAGACAATGACGTTGGTTAGAGTTGATTAAGGACTATGATGTGGGTGTTAACTATCATCCAGGGAAAGCGAATGTTGTTGCAGATACCCTGAGTAGAAAGATCTATTGTAGTCAGTTAGTCATAGAAAGGCTACCGCCAGAGCTCTGTAAGGAGTTTGAGCGACTGAACCTTGGATTTGTGAATGAGTTAGAGGCCGTGGCAATGGAAGTGGAACCAACTCTCGACGAAGAAATTCGCAAGGGACAACTAGAAGATGAGAAGCTAAGTGAGATCAGAACGCTCATCAAGGAAGGCAAAGCTATTGACTTTACAGAAAATGAGAAGGGTATTATATGGATAGGTAAAAGAATATGTGTGCCAGACAAGAAGCCCCTTCGTGACATAATCCTACGAGAAGCACACGATTCTGCATACTCCATTCATCCAGGAAGTACTAAGATGTATCAAGACTTGAAGACTCGTTATTGGTGGCATGGCATGAAGCGCGATGTCGCAGAGTATGTTTCGGTATGTGACACATGTCAACGTGTCAAGGCAGAACACCAACGACCCGCCGGATTACTTCAACCTCTAAAGATTCCTGAGTGGAAGTGGGAACAAGTCGGTATGGACTTCATAGTTGGATTACCCCGTACACAGTCGGGATACGATTCTATATGGGTTATAGTTGATCATTTAACCAAGGTGGCACACTTTATTCCCGTCAAGACAACTTATAGTGGTGCGAAACTGGCAGAACTATACATGTCAAGGATAGTGTGTTTACATGGAGTCCCTAAGAAGATAGTATCTGACAGAGGCTCTCAGTTCACCTCGAGGTTTTGGGAGAAGGTACATGAATCTCTTGGCACCAAGTTGAACTTCAGCTCTGCGTATCACCCTCAGACTGATGGACAGACCGAGAGGATGAACCAAATACTAGAAGACATGTTGAGAGCTTGTGCTTTGAAATATGGCAAGAGTTGGGACAAAAGTCTAACCTACGTAGAATTTTCCTATAACAACAGTTATCAAGCAAGTATAGGGATGGCGCCTTTCGAGTTCTTATATGGAAGAAAGTGTAGGACACCTCTGTTCTGGAATGAGACAGGAGAGAACCAAGTCTTCGGACCTGAGATACTACAAGAAGCAGAAAGACAAGTTAAGATTGTACGTGAGAACCTAAAGGTTGCACAGTCAAGGCAGAAAAGCTACGCCGATCGTAGGCGAAGAGACCTATCCTTCGAGATTGGAGACTTCGTATATCTCAAGGTATCACCCATGAGGGGTGTTAGACGCTTCAAAGTAAAAGGAAAGTTAGCACCACGTTACATCGGCCCTTTCAAGATTCTTGATAGAAGAGGAGAAGTCGCATATCAGTTGGAGCTACCCTCACATCTCACGGATGTGCATGACGTGTTCCATGTGTCCCAGTTAAAGAAGTGCTTAAGAGTGCCTGAAGAACAACTCCCTGTTGAGGAAATAGACCTTCAAAAAGACCTCACATATACGGAACAACCAGTCAAGATCCTAGAAGTTGTTGAGAGAGTTACCAGAAATAAGGTGATCCGGATGTGCAAGGTGTTCTGGAATCATCACACGGAAGAAGAAGCCACCTGGGAGCGTGAGGAAGAATTAAAAGCCGAGTTTCCCCACCTCTTCATCAATCTTTCCGAATCTCAAGGGCGAGATTCATTTTAAGGGGGGTAGGTTTGTAACACCTTACTTTTGCAAATTCTAAAAATGCCAACTATTAGCATTTAGGAGTTTAATTAAATAACCTAGGACAAATTGTTTTTATAATAAATTAAATTAAATTATTGCATTTGCATAACATGTCATATTCATATAGATTTTCATTGCATTATGCATTTAGTTTAATTATTATTTATTTACCAGGAATATTAGGAATAGAATTAGAATAGAAATTAGACAAGGAAAAGAATTGAGAAAGAAAAAGAAAAGAAAAGGAGGAACTAGAACAGTGGGCCGAAACCCACCATTCAGCCCACCCTCCCCTCTCCCCACCTCCTCCTTTCGGCCCAGCCGGCCAGGCCGCCTCCCCCTCCCTTCTCTTTCCCCTCCCCCCCCCCCCCCCCCCCCCCCCGCACGGCCCAGCTTCTCCCGGCCGGCCCAACACGTGCGCGGCCCGCTCCTCCCGCGCTCTCTCTCTCTCTCTCACTGACACGCGGGCCCCGCCTGTCATCCCCTCCTCCGCCTCTCTCTCTCCCGTCAATGGTCCACAGAACCTATAGACCCGGTCCACGCATTTCTAGTTTAAAATTAATTCAATTAATCCCTGGATATTGTGGCAGTTTTGCATTTTAGCCCCTGTGCTTAGTTTAAATTAGGTTTAGCTCCCTGTTTTTGTGCAGAACAAATAAAAATTTGTTTTTAGGCCCCTGAACTTTATAATAATTATTTTTAGCACTACATTTTTACAAAAAAGCCCCTATACCTTTAAGAAATTGTATTTTTGCCCTATAAATTGTAGAAAACCCCTGGAATTGTTTTAAATTATATTTTAATCTAGTCTTTTTATATTATTAATGGTATAAATATTATTTTAGCCCTAAAAATTTACAGAAACACCCCTATGCATTATTTAAATTATTATTTGACCTTGTAATTTTATAAAACACCCCTGGATTGATTTTAATTATGTTTTAGTCCCCAGAATTATTTTAAAATTATATCTTAATCCTTATTAATTGTATAAATATTATTTTAGCCTTAAATTTTTACAGGAACATCCCTGTACTTAATTTTAATTATATTTTGGCCCTGTCTTTTTACACTTAAACCCCTGCACTTAGTATTAATTATGTTTGAGTCCAAGAATTTTTGCAAAAACAACCTTATACTTTTAATAACTACTTTTCAGCCCTAATAATTTACATTTTAGTCCCTATAATTTTATAAAATTACACATAGGTCCTTAAAAGCCTCTGTTTTTACCCTTTTGCCCCTAAAACTTCAAACTAGCATAACTTTTTACTCATAACTCCAATTTAGGTGATTCTTGCGCCAAAATTCTCGTAGGAGCATAACCTTTGCATCCATTGCATCTAGATACTGTTTTTCCTCTATTGCATATTGTGTATTGATTTTGTATGTTTTGCTTGTATTGGTATGTCATTACATAAAGGAGAGCATACACAAGGACCACCCTACGAGGATTTTCAAGAGCAGGAATTTGAAGGGTTAGAGCAGACTTCTGCGCAGGACGAAGGCAAGTGTCCTTGATGCATATTACACCTATTGAAATGTTACTATAGAATTGCATGCTTGTGTCAATTTATTGGGAACCTATTGTTAGGGTTTTCCTTAGTAATTGTTTTTACCCTGTTCCTTGTCGCCTTGAACCAATGGGTGAATTGTGGGTAGAAAATGCTTAAGGTGGCTTATGGGATGTGGGTTAATATTAATTTTGATTAATGAAAAATGTCACGTGGGATATGTTTGGTAAATCTTTTAGTAACATGGCTTAGGGATCTATGCAAGCCAGGTGGAAAGGATGTGGTGCCGTGGGCACATGCTTGTGGTGGTAGGCTTGTTGTAGATCCTAGGAACCGGTTCTTGGAGTGACAACCCAGGAAAACAGTGCCAACACAAGACCGACATGGGTAAGGCTTGGCCTAGTAATTAGATGTTCTCCCAGTGTCAGTGCAGCATTTGGTGGAGCGGGGAATGGAAGTCGAGAGGACTATCCTTGTATCCGAATGGCTCAAGAGGGGGCTTCCGGGGTGATGAGCTGCTTGTTGAAGGGCTATCACTTATGGACGGGAGTGGAACCTTAGTGGCTAGCATGTACTGGGAGACCCTTTGGAAAAGCCTCGTAGTGAAACCCTGCCACACACCAAAGGAAGTGTGTAATGTGGGTCGCGTCCACGGGAACCAAGGGAATCACGACTTGTGGGTAAAGTGGTACAAACTCTGTAGAGTATCAAAACTATCATGATAGCCGTGCTCACGGTCAAGAGCGGCCTGGAATCCTCACAAGATTAGTTGGGGATGGGTTGGTATGGTTGGAAAGGTGGGATGGACTGAGACTTGGTTAGTACAGCACCTTGTGAAAGTAGGGTTGGGATGACCCCACTTAGTAAATAGGATGCTTTGGTTAATTAAAAGCTCATGCAACCCACTCTATAAAGCCTTCTCTTGACTATAGCCCCATGTCATCTTTTCCCCCACTTGCTGAGTATGACATGTACTCACCCTTGCTATACCACGTTGATATTCAGCCCAAGGAGAAGATTGGAGCCAATACTAAGAGGAAGGAAGCGAGTACTAGGCGATGATCCTCCAATCGATGCCTGTGGAGTTTGGGATGTCTACGCTAGATACTTTCCGCTGCATTGATGTATTTTTCTTCTAGACCCACGGGTCCTTTTGTAATAAAGATATGATGTAATAAATAAAGGATATAGATAATTATTCTGTTTACCATTGATGATGTACCGTATGTGTGTGTAACTTGATCCTGGACACATGTACGACTACACCCATTTTGTTTTCTTAAAATGGGTGTTACATAGGGGGAGTGGGAGTGTGATCCTGTTGCGATCGAGAGTAGCCTGTATCTAGGAAGAGCTACGAGGTTTTTGGGAGATAGATCTTTTGGTTCTTCTTTTGGAGTTATTCGTTGTTCATGGATTTTGATGAGTCATGGATTTCATTCGCTTGTGTTTGACTCATTTTAATCTCACTTGGTTTATTTCCTTTTCTTATGCAGTGCCTTATATTCATTAATTATCTTATATGCCTGTGTATGATATCATGGTGATGGATGCTTGTTCTTAATTCTTATACATTGCCATGCTAACTTGTTGCATCTCATCATTTATGTCTTGCACTGCATGTCCTTATGCTCTCTAGATGATGTTTGATTGAGTAGGACCTTATGCGTTTCTCTCATATGTTGTTATGGTTCCTCTCAATCTTTGTGTAGCTTGTTTAGTCCAGTTGTTTATTCATTGAAGTTTTTGATTAAGTAGTGGTTGTCATCAATCACCAAAAAGAGGGAGATTGTAAGCTTCATGATTATTGATGATTGGATTCCCGATGTATAGATGATTTGATGATAGATGACAACTATGAAATTATGGGCTAATATCTACACGAGTGTTGTCTATGTAGGAATCATCTCTTAACTCTATTACAAATCATATGGATGATGGTTGCCTTGGCAATTGATGACAATGACCACAAGCATGGAGGCTTGTGGACTTGATGGAGTCCAAGGGTTGATGGAGATGGATCAAAGCGGGAGAACACGCTTTGGGGCAAGTGTTTGGAACACTTGACTAGTTGTTAGGGCTTTGAGTCCATAAGAAAAACCGAACTATCAAGGGGGTCTAGGTCATTCTCTTAGGTCATGTCTAGTCGGTGATGTGCAAGGTTACTAGGTGAAATCACAGGCACTAGGTGATAGTGGAGACGCCAAGGAGATGTTCGGAGAAGCCAGGAATCAAAGTCAAGCGAGGATGACAAGTTTTGGCTTCTGGACATAGACACCGGATAGAGGGGTCAGTGGAAACCGGACTGTCCAGTCACTATGGAGAGTTGTCTGGGACTTATAACGGGCATCGAGGAAACTGTCTGTGTCTGGGATCTATAAAGACCAGACAGTCCGGTCTACAGACTGGGCGGTCCGGTCTGTGTGTGCGAAGGCTCCTGGACTAGAGAGAGAAACAAATCAGACGGTCCGGTCTAGTGACCGGACAGTCCGGTCAGTACAGGGAAATTGTCTGGAGAGCCGTTACCAGAGTGACTGGATGGTCCGGTCAGGCAGTGACCGGACAGTCCGGTCTAGATGTCCAGAAAGATAATTTTGTGGAGCAACAGCTAGTTAGAGGTTGGGAGCCTATATAACTTCATTGCTGGGGTCTTGGAGACCCCTCTTGGCCAGTGGAATACATGAGAGCATTTGGTAAGGTCTCTAAGGAAAACAGGAGAGCACTAGGGGAAGATATTGCATATCTTGAGAGTGCTAGAGAAGAGTAGCTTGAGCATCTTGCACATCTAAGGCTAGGGTGTCCTTGAGGGTGTGATCTAGATTGTTACTCTTGGTCTATGGTGAGACCTAGACCGGTTAGGTGTCGGTGATCGAACCTATCATGATCAGTTGTGAAGGCCGTTACATGTTTGTACATGGTTTGAGCCTGCTTTTGAAAGGGGCATCGCTAGTGAGCGCCCGTGTCGGTTCGGGGAGTCTGGCAAGTTCTCGAGGGAGGCGAGCTTGTGCTTTGTACAGCGGTGACGCACATCGTGTCTTCACTTGAGGAGTGATTGCAGGCTCGTGGGCGAGAACTCCACTTTGTGGCAGGAGGGACCGGGACTCCGGCGGGAGTGGTCCAACGAGGATTAGGGGAAGGCGCCATCCTTCCGAGACCTCAGGAAAAAAATCATGAGCATTCCTTGACCCTCTCTTTACTATTCTGCAATTGTGTGTTCTTGTGAGTAGGGTGACTTGTGGCTTGCTTAGGCTAGTGTGATTGGCTTCCGCTCTTTATCTCATCATGAACACTAGCATGTGTAGGGTCTTGGTCTACTAGAAATTCTTAGGTTGCTTATCTTCTTAGACTCGAGTAGTGGAACTTGAAGTAATTGGATTTGTGAGCGGCTTACCGATTCACCCCCCCCCTCTCGGTAGGCCTTCGGTCCTTACACATGTTCACCAACATTGATGAAGATGAAGACAATAAGATGACTTTTGGGGATAACTCAAAAGGGAGAGTAAGAGGCTCAGATAGGGTGGTCATTACAAAGGACCTCCATCTCTCCAAGGTCCTTCTTGTGGAAATCCTCAATTTCAATCTCCTGTCTATTGGTCAACTTTGTGACATGGGATTCAAGTGCACATTTGATAAGGATGGTGCAATGATTGACAATGCAAAGAAAGGTCTAGTATTTCATGAAGTGAACATTGGAGATGAACCAACGAGTGAAGCTTTGAGGAACATGCCCATAGGCGAGGTCTTACCCCATGATAATGATATTGGTGAGCCCTCTACTTCACCACCTCAACCAACCTCATCCTCCAAGGTACAAGAACCAACCCAAGATGCTAATAACACACCTTCCAAATCCTCCCAAGATTCTATGAGAGTGCATCCACCTAGCCATGAGGAAAATGAAGAGAGAAGTGAGCCACAACCCTCTCCACATACTTCACCTCAAGCTACTTTCCAAAGCTCTTCACATAACATCCCCACATCCACTCCAAGCTCTAGTTCCAAGACAAGAAAGCATATGAGTGATTCCCCCACCTCATTGCAAATTCAAGATACTCATATCTCAAGAGAGCCAGCAATCCATGATGCACAAGATACTTCACCTAGACCTCCTCCCACTCAAGAAGAAAGAGACCTCAAAGCCAAGTACAAGAAGAAGAGGTACTTCAACAAAGAAAAGGGCAAAGGACAAGAGCTCAAGAAGAAGTTCTCACACAAGGCTCTTGTTGGGGAGTGGACAAGCAACAACTCAAGTGAAGCATCCTCCTCTTCAAGTGATGATGATGAAGTGGCCAGCCTAGCCATGATCCAGACCACACTTCCACGAGCTCTTCCTCCACCTCCCACGTGCCTAATGGCCACGAGCCAACTTGGGGAGAGTGAGGATGAGAGCTGTGATGATAGTGATGATGAGGAGCCCTCCTGTGTTGAGCTTTGGAGTATGTTTGAGCAAGCCTGTGACATCATCGTCAAGAAATCCAAAATGTTGGAAGTTGAATATCATAAGCTCAAGGAATAGAGGAAGATGGTGATGGACGATCTCGAGAGGCTCACACGTGGTAGACCCATCCACAAGGAGACTCTTGGGAGAAACCTTATGAACAATGTCTCCCATCGGGGACTTGGCTCATATCCTGCCACCATCGATATCATTGGGACGAGTGGCTCCATCCCCGCATGGATCAAACCCCTACTCGCCGATGACTACTATTGCGAGAGGTGTTGCAAGGATGGCCACACTATCAAAGATTGCCCAATGGTGAGAAGTTCCATTGTTTTACCTAATGCTAACTTGTTCCATGAGAACACCCATTTCAAGCTTTTTAGGGACAAGGATGGCAAGGTGAAAGCAAAGGCTTTGGGACCACCAAACAAGAAGAGAGAGGTCCAGAGCATATGGGTGCCTAAGTGCATTGTTGATCTTGAGAGGTCATTTACATACAAGTGGGTGCCCAAGAACAAGACCTAGATGATGGTGGTGGTGGTGGATCGGGAGTTTACTTGAACATCAAGTGAAGTCCACCAAAAGTGACATGGACCTCAACGACATATCTACTCATGCGAGAGGTATCCGTGTTTGTTCTTGGTAGTTGTAGTGTGTTCTTTCTTTTCTTGCATTTCATGGTAATTAGGACTCCTTTGTGACTAGAATATTTTGCATCCATGCATATGTAAAAGAAAAAAAAATAGAAAAATTAGTCAATGTCTAACCCAGTCAAGATAGATATAAGCAAGGGGGAGTTCTTGAGATGGTGGTTTGGCTTATCTCAAGGCAAGGGTATGGCTTATAGTGAGTAAGCTTGGGAGGGGTTCAACCTTGACATTGTTATGTTTCCTTTGTGTCTTGTTTAATATTGATTGCATTCACATGGCATGTTTACTTTCATTGCATATGTAAAATGCTTGTTGCATGCATCATATAGGAAACACAAAGGAGGCTTCTCACATTTGGAGAAACTTGTGCCTCATGATCTATATGAGAATACATCTCCATAAGTGTTACCAAAGGAAAGGTTTTTGCTTCATGTCCATTGAGTCATGTTCAAACAAGCTCCAAGGCTAAATATACTCGCGTGACTTAAAGACATGTGACTCATACATTCCCAACACACTAATGACTAACCATTGCTTTATTGAAGAAATATTTTATTGAGTCATGTGTGTAGGGGAAGCTATGGTGGAACACCATCGTGACCAAGGAGGAGCACCATGAAAGGGGGAGTTTCCCAACTCTTGCCATTTATTATTTGCTTATTGGTTCTCTTGTGTTTTTGTCTTTGGCTTGTGGTTTCTAGTGATAGGTGACAAAGGGGGAGAAGGAACATGAAGATCCAAAAGCCAAGTCTAGATCGATAACACAAAGGGGGAGAAGAACATGAAGATACAAGGAAAGAAATGAGGTGACAAAGAAGAACATGAAGATCAAAAGAAGATGAATGTGGAGAACATGAAGATGATGAAGACAATGGTGCATGTTCACCTGGAGTACATATGAAGATCATGACAAGATGAACATCTACACCAACATGGAGAAGAACAACAATGGTGCATGTCTACAATAACAATGAACATCTACACCGACATGAACATCTACGTCCATAGTGTGTGTCTACATCAACAAGATCAACTACCACGACATCATGATGGGCGCAAAATTCATCTCAAGCTTAACTTCTAGTGCGCTACAAGATTGGGTAGTTCTCCCTCAACACCAAGCACACTCCAAGGGGGAGACTACTTCCTAGGTAAGGACCAAGGTAATTTTCAAACCTTTCTTTTCTCTTGGATCCTCATTTTCATTTGAGTCTTATGTCCCTTCCATCTTATTCTTTCGAGACTCGTTCGTTTTGGATCATCATAAGTAGTGGTTGTCATCCATCACCAAAAAGGGGGAGATTGTAAGATTCATGACCATTGAGGACACCCTAAGGTATGAATGTTTTGGTGATAAATGACAAACATGAAATGTGACTAACGTTAGTGTTGTGCATGTAGGAAACCTTATCTACCTTATGATGATCATTGATGGTTGCCTTGGCGGTTGATGTCAATGACCACAAGCATGGAGGCTTGATGAGCTTGATGGAGTCCAAGGGTTGATGGAGATGGATCAAGGCTAAGGACAAGCTATGAAGCAAGTGTTTGGAACACTTGTCTAGTTGTTAGAGCTTTGAATCCATAGGAAATACTGGACTATCAAGGGGGCCTAGGTCATGTCTTTTAGGTCACACTAGTTGGTGATGTGCATGGATGCTCAGTGAAATCACAGGCACTAGGTGACAATGGAGAAACCAAGGAGCTATTGGAAGAAGCCAGAAAACAAAGTCAAGAGGAGATGGGGAGTTTCAGCTTCTGTAGGTAAAGACCGGACAGAGAGATCTTGGCGACCAGACGGTCCGGTGATCAGAGGAAAATTCTCTATAGAGAAGATGTTGGACGCGAGGAATTCTATTGGCAGAGGAACTTTAGAGACCAGACAGTTCGGTGTGTAGACCGGACGGTCCGGTCTGTATGGAGATGGTTTGGACGGAAGAGGAAATGTCAACAACGTCTCTGTTTGGAGAAAGGAGAGAAGAGACCGGACAATTCGGTGTGAAGACCGAACTGTATGGTTATCAGAGGAGGCGACAGAACACAGAGAAGAAGATTCTATTTGGACCCAAAATTATGAACACAGGACGGTCTAATCTGTAGACCGGACTGTCTGGTCAGTATGGAGAAAACAACGGACATAGAGCAATGGCTCTAGAGGAGCCGTCCAGTGGAGACCGGACTGTCCGGTCTGGATAGTGACCGGACTATCCAGTTAGTACGTCTAGAGAGGTTGTTTCATGGAGCAACAACTAGTTTGAGGTTGGAAGCCTGTATAAACTCGTTGCCGGGGTCTTGGAGACTGCCTTTGGCCATTGGGATTGCTGGGAGCATCTATTGGGAGCCAAAGGGCCAAGAGGAGAGCACTAGGAGGAGATATTGCAGATCTTGAGAGTGCTAGTGAGAGTAACTTGAGCAGTGATGCACATCTAAGGCTAGGGTGTCCTTGATGGTGTGATCTAGGTCGTTACTCTTGGTCTATGGTGAGACCTAGACCGGTGAGGTGTTGATGATCGAGCCTATCATGATCGGTTGTGAACACCGTCACAGGTTTCTACATGGTTTGAGCTCACTAGTGAAAGGGGCATCAATAGTGAGTGCCTGTGTCGGCTCGGGGTGTTCGGCAAGTTCTCGAGGACACGAGCTTGTTCCTTGGTGGCAGCAGTGATGCGCAACATGTCTTCACTTCGGGAGTGATTGCGGGCTCATGTGCGAGAACTCCATATTGGTGGCAGGACGGACCGGAACTCCGGTGGTCGTGGTGCAACGAGGATAGGGGAAGGCACAATTCTTCCGAGACCTCGGGG
The DNA here is from genome assembly GCA_032690845.1 of Eleusine coracana subsp. coracana. NCBI lineage: Eukaryota > Viridiplantae > Streptophyta > Magnoliopsida > Poales > Poaceae > Eleusine > Eleusine coracana. Next base: position 31,526,853 of record CM064434.1, read on the forward strand.
AAAAAAATTGTGAGCCATCTCTTACTCTACTCCTTACTATGATGCTTTTCTTTCCGTATTACATATCGTGCTATTCATGCTTGTGTGCTTACCTTGCTCTAGTTGACTACCTTGTATACTTGCATGAATAGGCTTCTTTACTTGCTAGTAGTGCTTAGCGTTCATACTTGATCACTAGCATGTATAGGAGTTGCTTTGGCTTGATTGATCACCCTAGTATATATTGTGTTATTCATGCTTGTGTGCTTACCTTACTCTAGTTGACTACCTTGTAGACTTGCATGAATAGGCTTCTTTACTTGCTAGTAGTGCTTAGCCTTCATACTTGATTACTAGCATGTATGGAAATTGCTTTGGCTTGATTGATCACCCTTGTATATATTGTGCTACTCATGCTTTTGTACTTTCCATGTGCTTGTTGTTCTAGTAGCTTTGCATGAGTAGGACTCCTTGCTAGCTAGTTGTGTGCTTCCGCGTATCTTTGGTTACTAGCTTGCATAGGAGTTGTTTTGCCTTTGTGTAATCCACTAGTATGCTTAAGTTGTTGTTCCTTTCATAGGTTCAGTATCTTGCTAGTGTGATCATCACTAGAATTATGTGGGAGTTGTTTTGAGTGGTCGGTTTTAGAAATTGGTAGATTTGGTACATAGTATGAGTTCCCGATTCACCCCCCCCCCCCCGCCTCTCGGTCACTTGGTCCTTTCAAGCCTATATAACTTCGTTGCCGGGGTCTTGGAGACCATTCTTGGCCAGTGGAAGTGCTAGGAGCATTTGGTGAGAGCCAATAGGAAAAGAGGAGAGCACTAGGAGGAGATATTGCATATCTTAAGAGTGCTAGTGAGAGTAACAAGAGCATCTTGCACATCTAAGGCTTGGGTGTCCTTGAGGGTGTGATCTAGGTTGTTACTCTTGGTCTATGGTGAGACATAGACCGGTTTGGTGTCGGTGATCGAGCCTATCATGATTAGTTGTGAAGGCCGTCACACGTTTGTACCCAATTTTAGCCCGCTGGTGAAGGGGCATCGCTAGTGAGCGCCCATGTCAGCTCGGGGAGTCCGGCAAGTTCTTGACGGTGGCGAGCTTGTGCCTTGGTGACAGCGGTGACACAACCGTGCCTTCACTCCGGGAGTGATTGCGGGCTCATGTGCATGAACTCCATATTGGTGGCGGGAGGGACCGACACTTCGGCAGGAGTGGTCCAACGAGGAGTAGGGGAAGGCGCCATCCTTCCAAGACCTCAGGAAAAATCATGAGCATTCCTTGACCTTCTCCTTACTATGATGCCTTACTTTCTGCATTGACGTATCGTGCTATTCATGCTTGTGTGCTTCTTTATCTAGTTCATTACCTTGTGGACTTGCATGAATAAGCTTCTCTACTTGCTAGTTGTACTTAGCTTTCACTTGATCGCTAGCATGTATAGGAGTTGCTTTGGCTTAATTGATCACCCTCCTATGTGTTGTACTACTCATGTTTGTGTGCTTATCTTGTTCTTGATGATCTAGTAGCTTTGCATGAGTAGGCTCCTTTGCTAGCTTGTTGTGTGCTTCCACGTGTCTTTAGTTACTAGCTTGCATAGGATTTGATTGGCCGTTGTGTGTGATCCACACTTAGGTTGTTCTTCCTTTCATAGGATTATCTTGCTAATGTGTGCACCACTAGAATTGCGTAGGAATTGTTTGAGTGGTCGATTTTAGTAATTGGCAAATTAGGTACATAGTTTAATTTCCCGATTCACCCCTCCTCTCGGTCACTCAATCCTTTCAAGTGGTACCAGAGCCAAGTGCTTATCATAGGGCTTAATTGCCTTGAGTAGTGACCGTATTGAGTTAGGATGTCATCCCATTCAGGGCCTAGTCATGGCTCATGGAAGGATCGCTTGAAAAGCTACCTAAATGCCATGATTCTGGATGAGTTGATGGATACTCTTGTTGACTTTGCCAATGCCTTTACCGATGATCATGTGTATGACGATAATGACGATTGTGTGACTGTGCCTTGTTCTAGTGAGTGCCTAGATTCTTCTAGTGATAACTTGATAGGTTGCTACTAGTATGCCCAATGTGATGATTGAGAATGATGTGTTTCTTGATCTTGCTTGCTCCACTAGCATGACCAGGATTGATGATAGTGTGCCTCTTGATCGTGTCAGTGCTTTACTTGATGACAAGTTCTATGCCTTTCGTGCTAATGACAATGAGAACTTACTTGACTCTCTTATTCAGTTGCAAGGTATTGTGGACATTGACGAGGACATCACTCCTAAGGATACATGCAACACTCCTCGAATTCTGGACTTGCAAGGTCCAATGACTAGAGCTCGTGCACGACGACTAAATTTAGAGGTGAGCTTGTTCCTACGTTCTTCATTATATGTCACTTTTGAGAATGGTTTGCTACCTAATGATTATATTGTAATTAGGAACCATGGAGAGGACCAGGAGATGATGGGAGAAGGACTTGGAGACGTGGAAGACCAGCAAGGACGTGGAAGCCAAGGTGGAGGCCCAACCAAAACCGACTTCAAGTCTGTTTCGGGGCTCAGGACCAGTCTGCACTAAAACGGATGCCCATGACGCATACCGACTCGGTTTTGGACGTTCTACAAATCCACGGAAAGATAAGAAGAAGACCTTTCCAATGCCGCCGGTCTCATATCAAAATTCGTCTGGAGTCATCAGGAATCGTCGAAACAAGAGAGGGTCCAGAATCTGTTTCGGTGCTGCGTCGCCTGTTTTTGGCCTTTGGTCTTTGTATCTAGTTGAGCCCAATTAGGGGCACGTCGAGAGGGTCTTGAACGATTCTAGGGTCTTTATATACAGTCACCACCGCACCATTAGGGTTCGGGTTTTGCTTAGATTATTCTGTTCTTCGCCGTCATCACGGTTTGTGAGACCCCAACTTCATGAGATTCATAATACATCTGCAATTGTGTTGCATTCTTCTTTGTTCTTGCTTGTGTTCTTGATTCGCAGGCAGGGATTAGCCTTCTCGGCGAGGTCAATCGTTTTAGGACGGTTAATAACCAGAGGAGACGTCGTGCTGCGATTACGGGATTTAGAACATGTTGTTCTGAAGCCGGATCGATTTGTGTGTCGCCTCCGACCAAATCAACGTATCTAGAACCTTTCGGAAGATCGGGAACCCTTGTCCACATCAAGTGGTAATTAGAGCTTCAGGTGCACCGTCAGGTTCGCACTACCCTTAGTTAATTTCGTCCACAGAAAAGCCCAAAAAAAATTTTCCCTCCACCCATAACCACGTGTTTAGCCTCTGCATATTTCAATTTCAGAGTCCATAGTGTTGAGTTGGTGTCCTAGTTCTTGTTTAGTCGCTGGTTTAGTTTGTGTTTTTGTCGTCAGTAGTGTTGCCATTGCAACCCTAGCCGCCATCCCCTTCACCATCCTCTGTTTTGTTGGCTTTTTGTGCTAGGGTTGATTGATCGATACACCTAGCCTAGTCTCACCCTAAACATACCATCAACACCCCGGACCAATCCCCACGAATTCCACTTTCTGTTGCCGCCACAACGCCAAAAAAAAAAAAAAATCCTACCCGATTCCAAACCTGACCCCCCTTCGGTAAAACGGGCATAACTTTTCGCTCGGTTGTCTATTTTGGCTGAAATTTTTACAAGAGATTCTTGACTCAATGTTGGGCATACCCACACTCAGCTATGCCCTGTGTGCCCTCGTCAAAAAATTCAAACAAAATTGGGACGATAAAGAAAAAATTGATTTAAGTTTAAACCTGACGTTTTCTGCAACTTCAAGATTTTCTGTAGGCCACATCCTATCTCTGTTTGAGCTGAAATTTTTTGTGGATTCTTCTCCATTGTTGGTGAGTTGGAGAAAAATTTCAAAAAAAATAAAAAAAAGAAATTTAGGATTTCTACTAGTGCTACATCTAGCCCCCTGAAATTTCTGGATTTGGCTATTTTGCACTTAGCCCCCTGTTATTGCCTGTGTGCCTTTGTATCCTTGTTTCTACTTTGCTATCACTACTGTTCTAGGACATACTTAGACCAGCAACTAGGGACAAGTTACTTGGGCACTTATTCAGCTTTACTATCTGTTTTTGATTTATGTGTCACTCAAATATATATATTTGGCCTTCCTAGCTCTACATATTTCTTCTGGACAGCACATAGGTTCTTTTGTGACCCTTGCAATCATGGAACACACCTCCCTGGTATTCTTTGCTTTGCTTTTCAGAACTTTGTAAGAGCTTTGTAAAGAGTTTCCTTTTGCTGTGTTGAGAGGCACCACTGCTTAGCTGTTTTGTAGGGATAACCTTCACTGTTTGTTTCCTGTTTTGGTGTTGTGATGGCAGGAAGTGACGACGGAGAGATGGCTTCACCCTCAATTTGCTGAGTGCGTGAGCCAAGAGCAGCTCTAGAAGGCTTTGCAGGCTGCTCAGTGTGATTTGGTAGAGACGATTACCAGAGCCGTTACTGATGCGGTCAACAAGCTTCACATTGTAGAAACCATCGAGCGGTTGGAGAAGCGGGTCTCTAAGTTAACCGATCAGGTTGTTGCGTTGGAGACCGCTCCTAAAACCAATGATTTGAACACCAATAACAACAACAATGACGTTGAAGACGTCCATGATGAAGACATGGTGTATAAGGCTGATGGCACCATGGATAGGTCAGCTACAAGGACCGCACGATTACGACATCGTTTGCAACATAATACTCAAGCTATGGGTGGTTTCCATAACTACAATCGTTGTCCACACAGTAACTATGCTCCAGATGACCCGTATGCTAAAATTAAGTTTTCAATTCCTTCGTTTTCGGGTCAGTATGATGGTGATGTTTATCTTGATTGGGAGATGACTGTAGAACAAAAATTTAAGGCCCATCTTGTTCTTGAACAACATAGAGTTAGATAAGCTACTAGTGAGTTTAAGGACTTTGCTATTGTTTGGTGGAGTGGTCTAGCTACTGAAACTGATTTTCCTACTACTTGGGAAGAACTTAAGGTAGCAATGCGTGATTGTTTTATTCCTCCTTCTTTTTATGGAGAGATTCATAATAAGCTGCAGCGTTTAGAACAAGGAGATAAAACTGTTTAGGAGTACTTTAGTGAGCTTCAGAAGGGTTTGATTCGTTGTGCTGTAGTTGAAAAAGTAGAGGATCAGATTTATCGCTTTTATTCTGGTTTAAGAAAAGAAATTCAGGACATCCTTGATTATAAAGAATATTATACCCTCACCCAGTGTTTCCAGTATGCTATGCTTGCAGAGAAAGAATCACAGGGACTTTTCCAAGCTTTTGAGGAGTACAACAAGTCAAGGAACTCCTACCCCCACGCTCGACGGGGACTTTGGGGCTGTCCAGGCCATCTTTCCGACCGCCCCCACCAGCAGCTACCAAGGGAGCCAGTGTTGTTTCTGCAGCCCCAAGATCAGCCCCTACACCTTCTATGCACTCAGGTAAAACTTCTATGCAGGTACCAGCTAGTAGTGCCTCCTCTGTTACTTCGATGGGGCGCACTACAGGGATTCAGTGCCACCGCTGCCATGGACTTGGTCATGTGCAGAAAGATTGTCCAAGTAGGCAGGCATATGTGGCGACAGACGATGGCGGTTACATGAGCAGCTCCGATGTGGAGGGTGAGGAGGAGGACATCGCTGCCACCAGCGGTGACCTCGTCCTTGGAGGCGGAGACACCACAGGATACATGAACATTATTGTTCAACATGTCCTTAGCACACAAGTTCATCAGCTCGAGACGATGCAGCGCCATGACTTGTTTCAGATTTTCTTCGTCATCAAGAACCGCCGAGCACATGTCATCATTGATGGGGGGGGGGCTGCAATAATTTGGTGAGTTCTGATGTGGTCAACAAGCTTGCTTTGACCACACGTCCACATCCACATCCATACTACATTCAGTGGTTAAACGACTCTAGCAAAGCTAAGGTAAAACAAACTTGTAGAGTTCCTCTTTCCATTGGTTCTTATGTGGATTCTGTTGATTGTGATGTCGTACCCATGCAAGCATGTTCACTTTTATTGGGTAGGCCTTGGAAATTTAATAATGATGTTGTACACCATGGTAGAAGTAATAAGTACACTTTTATGTATAAAGGAACTAAAATTACTTTGTTACCAATGACCCCTACTGAAATTGTATAAGCTGATTTAGAAAGAGCTGCTAGTTTGAAAAATAAAGGTCCTAAAATTCAACAATTTGTTAATTCTAATTCTACACCTAGTAATGTTAATGATTCTTCAAGTTCTAAGGGTGCTGGAATTAAATTACAAGGTCGTTCATGTCTTGCAACAAAATCTGAGCTTGTTGAAATTTCTGATAATGATGATATTTGCTATGCTTTGATATGCAAAGAAGCTTTGTTTTCGCTTGATGATATTGCTTCTAGTGCTTTGCCTCCTACTGTCACTAATCTTTTGCAGGAGTATGAGGATGTTTTTCTAGCTGAGATACCCCTGGGATTGCCACCTTTAAGAGGGATTGAGCATCAAATTGATTTGATTCCGGGTGCTACTTTGCCAAACCGTGCTGCTTATAGGACCAACCCTGCGGAGACTAAGGAGATACAACGACAAGTTCAAGACCTTTTGGATCGTGGGTATGTTCGTCAATCACTTAGTCCTTGTGCTGTTCCTGTACTTTTGGTTCCTAAGAAAGATGGTACTTGGCGTATGTGTGTAGATTGTAGAGCCATTAATAATATTACTATTAGGTATCGTCATCCTGTTCCTGTACGTTTGCATGTATGCCTTCTACTATTGTTCCAGATCATGATGCAAAATTCTTGAGTCACTTTTGGTGCACGCTTTGGAATAAGTTGGGTACAAAGTTGTTGTTTTCTACAACTTGTCACCGACAAACTGATGGACAAACTGAGGTGGTGAACCGCACTTTGGGTACTATGTTGAGAGCTATTTTGAAGAAAAATTTGAAGCAATGGAAAGAATGTTTGCCTCACATTGAGTTTGCATATAATCGGGCAACACATTCTACTACCAAGGTAAGTCCTTTCAAGGTAGTGTATGGTTTTGATCCCCGTACTCCACTTGATATACTTCCTCTACCTATTCATGAGAGAGTTCATGTTGATGCCAAGGAGCGTGCTGAATTTATTTTAAAAATGCATGAGACCACTAGACTTAGCATTGAAAAGATGAATGACAAGTATAAAATTGTTGGTAGTAAAGGTAGAAAAGAAGTAAAACTTGACGTAGGAGATTTAGTATGGTTACACTTAAGAAAGGATAGATTTCCAGATTTGAGAAAGTCTAAATTAATGCCTAGAGCTGATGGTCCTTTCAACATAATTGAGAAGATTAATGATAATGCATACAAACTTGAGTTGCCTCCCGAGTTCGGGGTTAGTCCTACTTTTAACATTTCAGATTTGAAACCATACTTGGGAGAAGAGAATGAGCTTGAGTCGAGGACGACTCCACTTCAAGAGGGGGAGGATGATGAGGACATCACTACTAAGGATACATGCAACACTCCTCCAATTCTGAACTTGCAAGGTCCAATGACTAGAGCTCGTGCACGACGACTAAATTTAGAGGTGAGCTCGTTCTTACGTTCTTCATTATATGTCACTTTTGAGAATGGTTTGCTACCTAATGATTATATTGTAATTAGGAACCATGGAAAGGACCAGGAGATGATGGGAGAAGGACTTGGAAACGTGGAGGACCAGCAAGGACGTGGAAGCCAAGGTGGAGGCCCAACCAAAATCGACTTCGAGTCTATTTCTGGGCTCAGGACTAGTCTGCACTAAAACGAATGCCCAGGACGCATACGGACTCGGATTTGGACGTACATATGCACTGAAAGATAAGAAGAAGACCTTTCCAATGCCGCCGGTCTCATATCAAAATTCATCCGGAGTCATCAGGAATCGTCGAAACAAGACAGGATCCAGAATCTGTTTCAGTGATACGTCGCCTATTTTTGGCCTTTAGGCTTTGTATCTAGTTGAGCCCAATTAGGGGCGTGTCCAAAGGGTCTTGCACGACCCTAGGGTCTTGACATACAGCCGCCGCCTCACCATTAGGGTTCGGGTTTTTCTTAGATTATTCTGTTCATAACAGTTTTGCCGTCATCATGGTTTGTGAGACCGCAACTTCGTGAGATTCATAATACATCTGCAATTGTGTTGCATTCTTCTTTGCTCTTGCTTGTGTTCTTGATTTGCAGGTAGGGATTAACCTTCTCAGCGAGGTCAATCATTTTAGGACGGTTGATAACCAGAGGAGACGTCGTGCTGCGATTGCGGGGTTTAGAACATGTTGTTCTGAAGCCGGATCAATTTGTGTGTTGCCTCCGACCAAATCAACGTATGCAGAACCTTTCAGAAGATCGGGAACCCTTGTCCACATCAATGTGGAACAAACTCTGGGATTTGAGGACCCTAAACATCCAAGACATGTGTACAAATTGAACAAAGCTCTCTATGGCCTCAAGCAAACACCAAGGGCATGGTATGAACACTTGAGGAACTTCCTCCACAAGAATGGTTTCAAGATTGGAAGCATTAATAGCCCCTTGTTCGCAAAACATGTTGGAAATGATGTCTTTGTGTGCCAAATCCATGTGGATGATATCATCCATGGCTCAACCAATGAGAAGTTCAATGAGGAGTTCCGAGAAATAATGGCAAGGGAATTTCAAATGTCAATGATTGAAGAGTTGCATGTGTGCCTTGGTTTTCAAGTGAAGCATTGAGAGAAGGGAACTTCATCTATCAAAAGAAGTACACCAAGGACCTCCTCAAGAGATTCAACATGGAAGATTGCAAGCCTATGCATACACCTATGGCAACAACCAAACCCTTGGATGATGATGTGAAAGGAAAACCAATGAACCCCAAGCTCTATAGATTAATGATTAGTTCTTTGCTCTATCTCACTACCTCAAGACCGGACATTATGTTTAGTGTGTGCTTGTGTGCACGCTATCAAGAAAATCCAAAGGAGTCTCACTTGAAGGCTATGAAGAGGATTCTTAGATACCTCAAGTACACACCTACCATGGGATTATGGTATCCTAGAGGAACAAGCTTTGAGTTACTTGAGTATTTAGATTCGGACTTCATGAGATGCAAAGTGAATAGAAAGAGTACATGAGGAGGTTGCTAATTTCTTGGAAGATCTCTAATATCTTAGATCTTAAAGAAGCAAAGCTCGATGGCTCTATCTACAGCCAAAGCAGAGTACATGGATTATGGCCTCAAATACACTCAAATGCCACTATATTTTTATAGTGAGGCAGCGATCAAGATGGCTCTCAAAACTGAAGATCATGGTCATGCAAAGCATATTCAAGTCAAGTATCATTTCATAAGAGACCATGTTGAGAAGCAGGATATTGAGTTGGTGAGTGTGCAGACTCATGAACAATTGGCAGATATCTTCACCAAGCCACTCGACGAGAAGGCCTTCAACAAGCTAAGGAGAGAACTCAATGTCCTCGACCTTTCAAACTTCACATGAGTAACCCTAAAGCTTGTCTCTTGTAAATATGTATAGATTTGTTTGTTTTGTTCTTTGTTTGTGCCTTTGTTTTGTGCTTGTTTCTCTTTGCTTGTAGGTCAACTTTGGACGTCCTTGAGATAGCAATGGACATGGGTTAAGCTTGGAAAGGTGGTTCAGGGTGGGTCCAAGGCTTTGAAGAATGGTCCATTGTGAGTAAGCTCGAGAAGGGAACAACTCATCATTGGCACTTTTGTTTGTAGTCTTCTTCTCTCTTTCCTTTAGCATTGCATCATGCATTTGTATACTTGTTGCATTTGCATTCTCTGCATTCTTGCATTGTGATACTCCACATGCTTCCAAGCATGTTTCCAGGGGGAGTTGCATGTTTACAATGTAAGTAGATGACCCTCTAGATGATCACATAGTGAGCTTTGTACTTCATGCCCATTGAGTCATGTTCAAACGAGCTCCAAGGTTAAATTTACTCGCGCGACTCAAAGACAAGTGACTCATACATTCCTATCACACAAATGACTAACCACTGCATATTTGAGAAAATATTTTGTTGAGTCATGTGTGTAGGGGGAGCTATGGTGGAACACCATCATGACCAAGGAGGAGCATCATGAAAGGGAGAGTTTTCCTAACTCTTGCCATTTATTATTTGCTCCTTGGTTGTCTTGTATTTTGCCATTGGTTTGTGGTTTATGGTGATAGGTGACAAAGGGGGGGGGGGGAGCACATGAAGATCCAATAGCCAAGTCAAGATTGAGGATAGCGAAAAGGGGGATAAGAAGTATGTGAAGACATGAAGATCGAGAAGAAAAGTCTAGTAGGGGAGAACAAGAACAAGGAGAACATGAAGACCAAATGGAGATGATCAAGGAAATGGTGCATGTTCACTTGGAGCACACATGAAGATCATATCAAGATGAACATCTACACTGACATGGAGAAGAACAACGATGGTGCATGTCTACAAAAACAGTGAATATCTACACCTACATGAATGTCTACATCTTTGGTGCATGTCTAGTTCAGTAAGATCATTAACCACGACACCAAGATGGACGCAAAATTCAACTCAAGATCAATATCAAGTGCGCTACATGATTGGATATTGGATAGTTCTCCCTCAACACCTTGCACATTCCAAGGGGGAGACTACATTCTAGCTAAGGACTAAGGTGATGCGGGGGGGGGGGGGGTGGGGGGGGGGGCTTGCTCGATCTTCTTGTCGTAGGATCTAAGGATAACTAACCCGTGAAACCTGATGAATCTTGGCACCAACAACTGCTAGAACAGCCACCTATGATAGAGATTTCATCCAACAACACGCTTTGCTCGATGCCTAACCTGAACCATGCAAAGGAGAGGCGATGCTTTTGCAAATCACAAGGAAACACAAGAAGAAGTGGTAGAGAAAACTCCCAATCCTTAAGGAGGCAACTATGGCACAAACCCTAAGGATAAGAGCAATATGCTTCTCTATTTTTCTGAGTTCAATTCATGGTTAGGGTTTGCACAAGGTGTACAAGGGTTATTTATCCCAGGAACACCCCTCCTAGCTGGGCCAAATCGAAATTACATGGGCCTGAAACAAAACAGGCACGAAAGGTTCAGATCAGACAAGTTTGAACTGACAAAAAGGAACACTTCGCAAAAGAAAATTAATACGGCGTTCAGATTAGACAAGTCAGAACTGTCAAAAAGAAACACTTCACGAAATAGAAAGGTTCTAGAGCAGTCTTGACTAAAACAGGCATAACCCTCTCTACCGAAATCCAATGGATGCTCTGTTTGTTGCATATGAAAGTAGACTTCAAGACATTTCCATCCATGTATAATACTTAGGGTGGTACCTCTCAGAATGATACAGAATTTGTCATGAAGTTGAAGGAAAAAATCTGGGCATCAGTACATCGACTTCAACTTGCTCTCTTGGGCATCAACTAGCCACCATGTCTTGGTCTTGTGCTTCAAACCTGAGGACAAGCAACACACCTCCATTAGGTAGTACATGACTCTTTTGAGATACATGTACATAATCATTGAGGAAAATATTCACCTTTTGGTGTAATTGCTTTGTTTTGGCTCGAGTTTTTGGCGTCTAATAGGTGTAGTCGCGAGGGATATCCTCATCACAAGGTAACTCTATCTATCCTCTCTTTTCCTTTGGTCCCTTGTTGCTCATCTATTTTGGAACATCCACTACAAAGTTTTAGGGCTAATGCCATGATATTCATCACAACAATGTAATTTTTGTTGCAATAAGCATGGGTAATTGCAATGAAAGGTCATTTTGGTTACGATAGATTGGATATATTGCCACACTTGCATGTGCGTTGTAATAAGGGTGACTTTTTACAATGCTTTCCTGTGAGATTGTAAGGATCATGATCATTGAGGTCACCCCAAGGTATGAATGTTTTGGTAATGAATGACAAAAATGAAATGTGACTAATGTCTACACGAGTGTTGTGTGTGTAGGAAACCTTTTCTACTCTATGATGATTATTGATGGTTGCTTTGGCGATGGATGACAATGACCACAAGCATGGAGGCTTGGTAAGTTTGGTGGAGTCCAAGGGTTGATAAAGATGGATCAAGGAAAGGGACAAGCTATAGAACAAGTGTTTGGAACACTCGTCTAGTTATTAGGGCTTTGAGCCTGTAGTAAAAACCAGACTATCAAGGGGGTCTAGGTCATATCTCTTAGGTCACGATTAGTCGGTGATGTGCATGATTCTTAGTGAAATCATAGGCACTAGGTGACAGTGGAGAAGCCAAGAAGTTGTTCGGAGAAGGCGGGAAATGAAGTCAAGCGAGGATGAGGAGTTTTAGCTTCTAGACATAGTGACCGGACAGAGGGGTCAGTGGAGACCGAACTATACCATGACTAGGAGATCAGAGAGGAGTTTGCAAGGAATCTATCGGGTCTAGAAACCCTAGAGACCGGACGGTTCAGTCTACTGGCCAGACAGTCCGGTCAATACGGGGAAATCGCTTGGACAGAGAAGCCAATGGTTCTGGGAAATGTTTTAGAGAGACCGGATGGTCCGATCTGGTAGTGACCAGAAAGTCTAGTCAATGGTGTCCAGAAAGGTGATTTCGTGAAGCAATGACTAGTTGTAGGTTGAAAGCCTATATAACTTCATTGCTGGGGTCTTGGAGACCACTCTTGGCCAGTGGAATGATCTTTTGCAATAGAATTATGAATCTTAGGTTAAGCATTTATATCTTGAGGAGTGTTTGAGGAATCTTCATTTTCATATTGGATTGTAACATTTTCAACTCCATCCTTATTGATAGATGACCATTTGAAGTAGGTGAAGAGGATGGTGCTTGAAATATTGATGTACTCATATCATCATGTTCTTCATCCTTGGGTTTAGTATCACCAATGGTCATATTCTTCATAGCTTTTCTTAATCCCTCATCTCCTACATCATCCAATTTTTCTTGTTCTTGTTGAGAGCCATTGGTCTCATCAAACTGAACATCACTTGACTCTTCCACAATTGCAGAATTATTATTGAATACTCGATAAGCTTTGCTATCTGAAGAATATCCAAGTAAAAATCCTTCATCACATTTACTTTAGAACTTTGACAATCTTGACCCCTTCCTCAGTATATAGCATTTACAACCAAACACCCAAAAATATGATATATTTGGCTTTCTCCCCACTAGGAATTCATAGGGAGTCTTTTTCAACAATTGATGGCAATATAATCTATTTGAGGCATGACAAGCAGTGTTGATAGCTTCAGCCCAAAAACTGTCCAAAACATTCTTCTGAGAGCATTGATCTTGCCATATCGACCAAGGTCCTATTTTTCCTTTCAACAACACCATTTTGTTTCCAGAGTGTACTTTACTGAAAATTCATGCTTAATTCCTTTTTCTTCACCATATTCATTAACTTTCTAATTTTTGAACTCGGTGCCGTTGTCACTTCTAATTTTCTTGATGTTGAACTCAAATTCATTTTTAGCTCTTTTGGCAAAGCTCTTGAATATGCCAAATACATTTGATTTGTCCTGTACAAAGAATACTCATGTGTGTCTTGAGAAATCATCCACAATCACACGACAATAGCTATTTCCACCAATGCTTCTATATGTGGTTGGTCCAAACAAATCCATATGTAGTAATTCCATTGGTCTTGTAGTGGACATAACACTTTCTGATGGATGAGAGCTTCCAACATGTTTTCTGGATTGACAAGCACTACATAATTTATCCTTTTCAAAAATCACATTTTGCAATCCAATTACTAGATCATACTTCATAAGCCGGTTCAATTGTTTCATTCCAACATGACCAAGCCTTCTATGCCACAACCATCCTTTTGAGGCTTTGGTAAATAAGCAAGTGCTCAAGTTAGCATCTTTTGATGAGAAATCCACAAGGTAAAGATTTCCATACCGAAATCCTTTGAAAATTAGTTCATTGTTTTTTATGCTAGTAATGATGACATCTTTGGAGAGAAAATGCAAGTGAGTCCAAGATCACATAATTGAGCAACCGATAGCAAGTTAAAACTCAAGGATTCAACTAACAACACATTTGAGATAGATAAATCATTTGAGATGGAAATTTTTCCCAATCCTTTCACTTTGCCTTTGCTATTATCTCCAAATGTAATCTTGTCAAATTCGGAACCTTCATAATTCATTGAGGTGAACATGCTTCCATTTCTGGTCATGTGTTGAGAGCAACCGCTATCAAGCACCCAATGATGTCCACTGGATTTATAGTTCACCTACAAAATAGAATCAGTTTCTTTTAGGTACCCAACCTTGCTTGGGTCCTTGGAGATTAGTGACCAAGGCTTTTGGCACCCAAATACTTCTTTTCTTTGCACCATATTTTGACAAGGCAATTTTTGAGTTTTGAACATGCATCTTATTTTTACCAACAAACTTGACATAAATAGTACAATTAGAAGTTTTAGTAAGAACATAAGAGGCATCCATATCTCTAAACATCACATTCTTACTTTCGGCACAATCCTTTTGAAGATGCTTGGTATTTTTGCATTTAGAACAATACAAACCATTCTCTCTTACGAAAGCGGTTTTCTTTTCAACAAAGGCACTTTTATTTTTCTTAGGGATGAAACCAAGTCCCTCATGCTTGAGAGTCAATCTTTGACACTCCCAGATTTTGTTAAAAACATTTTCACCCCTGTGATAATTCACAGGAGCTTTAACAAGAGAGTCTATGGTTTCACGTAATTCATCATTTTCAACAATAAGCAAAGGTCACGTGTACTTGACTTACTTAAGCTCCTCATGAGCCTCCTCTAGATTTTCATGAGAGGTCTTTAGCTCCTTGTAAGACTCGTGTATGGAAGCATATATTTTTAATTCTTTATACAGTTTTTTTGTCTTGCCTAGAGATTCATCAAGCACACTTACCATATCAACAAGATCATCATATGTAAAAGTATCATCATCATCACATACCTTGGGTTCTCTTTTCGCCATGAAGCACATATGTGAGTCAAATAGAGAAGGAGCTTCCTTGATGGCAATGCTTTCAAGTCCTACTTTGGAGGACTTATTCTAATTGTCGCTATCTTCATTTTCAGAATCCGAACTTGCATCCAAATCCCACTCAACTAGATAAGCTTTGCCATCTTTCCTATTGAATATATTCTTGTAATTCTTTTTCTTTCCTTTGCTATACCTTTCATCAACTTCATTTTTCTTGCAATTTGTAGAGATATGTCCCATGTCTCTGCATTCAAAACATTTCTTGTTTGCAAAAGGTTTTTTGCTTGATGATCTTCGGTATCCTTTCATCTTGAATTTCTTGAATCTTCTTACCATCAAAGCAACTTCCTCATCAGTAGTTTCTCCTTCATCATCACTATCTACTTTTGATGCTTTGGCCTTGAATGCAATATTCTTCTTGCTACTTTCGCATTGATCATCATGAAGCTCTAGTTGTGATTGCTTGAAAATGTCATGAGTGAGAATTTCCCCTAAGACTTGTGAGGGAGTAATCTTTGTCAAGTCTGACCTCACTAGCATGGTGACAATTGTTTTAGACTTAGGCATAAAACTCTAAGAAACTTGTGAGAGATATCAACATTTTCAACCTTAAATTCAAGGTCCTTGAGCTCATTCACAATATGTGTCAACTGAGAAAAACTTGTTTTTAAATCTTCGTTTGGAAATAAAGCAATTTTCTCAAATTTTCCTTTGCAAATGTATAGCTTAGCACTTTTGACCATACTTGTGCCTTCATGAGCCTTAATGAGAGCTTGCCAAACCTCATAAGCCGTGGTAACTTTGCACACCCTATGATATTCTTCTTTGCACAATGCCCAAATGAGCATATTCATTTCTTGAGCATTTGCCTTCATATTTTCTCGATCGATAGGTGTGAGCTCTTGTGGATTAAGCACGGCATAACCAACATCCACAACAATCCAAATAGAATCAACCATTGCTTGAAGATGGATTTTCATACATTTTTTCCAATAGTCAAAATCCGACCCATCAAAGTATGGAGCGTGACCGACATTGACATTGTTGCTAGCCATTATCCTACTCCCGAATGGTTAAATCCTTGCTAAAATGGGAGTACCAGCTCTGATACCACTTGTAGGATCTAGGATACCGACTAGAGGGGGGTGAATAGGCGGTTTTTGACAAATTAATAACCTGCAAAAGATTAGCAGAAATAATACAAGATAATCATAGCAGGAATGAAAAACAACACCTAGGTTGAGAGCTAAGGGTTTGCAATCCTAGGTGACATGCAACATCATAATATCTAATAATGTAAAGAGCAAGAATTAAACAAGAGAAAGGACAAGAATTTAACCCGTGGTCTTGGTGACTTGCCGATCACCCCTAATCCACGTTGAGGTGGATTCAAGCCTTTGATTTGCTTCTCTATCAAGAACTCACTTCTCCAACAAGAAGGGCTCACACAAGAGCAACTTGATCTTAAGCCAAACCAATCCCTTGAACCTCTCCAAACCTTGATTTCACTAGAGTTACTCTTTACCGCTCCAGTGAGGTGAGTACAAGACCTCTTACAAGAACACCGGGCCTCCTTCGCAATTTTCTTGAAGGGCTCATGGTTTCCACGCAACAAGGCCGACTAGGAAGCAGCAACCTCCAAGAGTAATAAGCCGATGTGAATTGCTTGATGAACACTAGTGCCACAAAGCTTGAATCACTCAAGAAACATGCATTGGAATCTCACACACTTGCAATGGATCAATGGAAGCTTGTGTGAGAGAGGAGAAGACTCATATGCCTCAACAATATAGCTCAGGGTGTCAAGAGAGCTCAAATGCATGAGAGAAGTAGGTATATATAGCCAAGGCATAAGAAAGTAGGCGTTACAACTTTCTGCGCTCATGGCGGTCAGACCGCACCTCCCTAGTGGTCAAACTGCCACAGACCCAACGACTAGTTTGACCGGCATTCAAACTTGTCTGAAGACTTGCGGTCAAATCGGGCACCACTGGCGGTCAGACCGTTAGAGTCAGACCAGGGCCCAGAACTCTTTGTTCAAGCACGATCAGACTATCTATGGCACGTAGTCAGACCGCCATTGCTTAGTGGTTATACCGGTAGCTCCACGCAGTCAGACCGCCACAAGGGTTAGGTCCTCGGCCCTCTCTGGACGAGGACGGACAGACCGTCACGTCCAGGCGGTCAGACCTCCCTAGCCTGGTGGTTGGACCGTTGTCCCCTGACAGTGATACCGCCATTGGCAGGCCGTTCGCACCCCTATAGATGATCACGGTCAGATCGCAGCACAGTCACAGTCAGACCACAGCATAGTCATGGTCAGACTGCCAGCCCTCCTTCGATAGGAATTTTTCAGGAAAAGAACTTGAGGGTTTCCAACATGTAAGTTTTAGGGAATTTGTTGGAGTAAAAACATCATAGGATAAGCAAGGAATATTTGATGAAACATTCATAGGATTTTCAAGGAATATTTGGATGTGTATTTTGACAAGGAGTTTGGATGAATGATTTCTTAAAAAGTGGCAACTAAATATTCATCAAGTTACTAGAGCATCAACCCCTCTTAATAGTTTAGTGACTATACTAGCAATCTGGTCATTTTCTCCTTTAATCACCTTGTGACCGGTAAAATAGAAACACCTATTTTTTTTACCTGTTGCCTTGTGTTGGAATCTTCATCTTCATTGAAATATGAATTTATTAATTGATCATCATTGGAGTATAATAAGCCACAAGTCTTCTAGGGCTAGATACTTCAATCTCCCCCTTTTTTGTAGTTGTTGACAACACAATGAAGTGAAGCATGAATGAGCCACACATAGTGAACTCCCCCTGAATGTTAGCATAATCATGATAAACTCAAGATAAATTCAAACCAAATATTCGAGAGCAAACCAACATTACAAGCCAAAGTTCAAACGAAAGCAAATGACATAGTTTGACACAACCATAACAAGAAACAAATGAGAAGCAAAGAAAGAGATAGCCATGAATTTGAGATCAAGGACCAATCCATTAATCCATCTTGCTCAAAGTCATCTTCGTGATCTTCATCTTCTCATCATACTTCATCTTCATCTAATTCACTCCCCTTTTGGCATCATATTGCCAAAAAGAACACTCGTCCGCTGGTGGAGGCGGTGGAGGATAGTAAGGAAAAGACATATACCCAAGCAAAGGAGGAGGACAAGGAAATACATGAAACATATGGCTGCTGAAATCATGAAAATCCTGCTGCAAGGTCTGATAGTGGTTGTGAAGATTTTTGTAGTTAGTGGTCATGGTCTGAAACTGCGTGTTGAGGGCATCAACATCTGTTCTCATCTGATGTTGAGCTGCTGCATCATGGGAGTATGGTATTGCTGAGCATATGAGGTATGAAAAGCATACCAGCCTGTATTCCCTGCTGGACTGCACTCTGAATATGAGGGAGATAAGCCTGGAAGTCCTGAGTAGGCGGTGTAGGAGGTGCAGGAGCCCATGGCTGCCACTGGGGATCTTCTTCCTCATGTTCCTGTTCATGTGCACCATGATCTTACTGAGCAATGGCTGCTGGAGGTGGTTGAGTGAGGACATGCTTAGTGGCATAAAAGGGCTTATAGCTTGAGTGCGGAGTCCTACAAACACGCACCACGAACTTGGTCTGCCGAAGGATAAGTGACATGATATAGGGGGCAAATACAGATTGAGATGAATACTAGCTGAAACTTGCTCAATGTATTTAATCATAAAGTAGACAATATCAATCTGACACCCGCCCATGATGTGATGAATAAAGTTCCAAAATCTATCCCAAATGACCTCAAGGTTCCCACTTTTAGGAAACATGGTGATCCTTACAATCTTGTTCACGACAGTAGGCATAGGCTTAAGACTAGTGACATGACCAAGAATTTCTTGATTTGGAGAGTAGTGAGCAATCCACTCATTTTCAGGAAGGTTGTCCTCATCCCAAATATTGACACCAACATTGTGGCCAGTTCTATCAATTTTGATGGCCGTTGCAAAGTCAGTGAACGTAGCAGAGTAGCGGCGAGTGCCAGTCATCTAAGTGAGCTTATCATCATCCCAATCAATTTCTATGGTAGTATAGAACTGACAAATGATGGTGTCATTCCATGCACACTTGAGTTCCACAAGTCATAAAGGCCCACATTTTTAAATAGAGGGATCAAAGGCTTTATGGAGTCAAATTGATCAATGTAGGTCCAATCAATCCATTTATGAGGGAAAATGCCCTTGTCCATGAGATGTCCAAGAAAAGCATCAAATTGTACCTTGGTGTGAAATTGAGGAATTGGAGAGGAGACATCAAAGTCATAGGCATAGTTTCGGTGAGCTCTCACATACTCATCAACCTTCCACCTTTTCTTGGGTATGTTCCAGTGAGAAGGATCAAACTCTTCATCAGCATCACTGGCATCTTCCGTATCAACAGTGTTAGAACCCCCAGCAACTGATGACTCAACCTCTATAGTATCGGGCTGCTCATAATCAGAGTCATGGCCATAGTCCGAGTCGACATCATCAATACGATGCTTCTTCTTGAGCTTCTTACCTATAAACTTCGTGGCAGAGTCCAAGAAATTGAGGGAAACCTGTATAGGTATATCAATGATAAAAATAGAGATCACAACAATAGCAAAACCATATAACATCCAATGTGCAAGATGTCAAAGAATTCCAGCCTGGTCCGCCCTGGCGATCAAACCGCTGGCCACTGGCGGTCTAACTGCCAACACCCAGACGCCACAAGACAGGGTTCATTGAGTGATATCCAAAAGACAACGATCCATCCAAAAAATTTCATCATAAGATCAAAGGCATCACATCTATGTATGAAAGGACATATAGAACATGTCATGCTTCCCAAAATATCATCTTGTGAGCAAGCCCTAGCAACATGAACCCTAGGAGTGAACTCATGTGCTAAGTTTAGAAATTTTCAACACATAATTATAGTGGTACCATAAAACATTCTCCATATACTTCTCAATATCCACATTAATCATCATGAGTAGCAATCTTCTCTCAAGTCTAACCCAAACCATAAGTGGTCGGACCGCGCGCCCCTAGTGGTCGGACCGCCCGCGTCCAGAGAGAATTTTCTAAGGCCTCCCCCTATCGTTCCGACCAAAACTCTTTTGCGGTCTGACCATCACCGACGGTCTGACCACGCCCATCTGGTGGTCTGACCGCGGGCTGCAATTCGACAGATTCAACACTGAGTTTTTCTGAAAATTTGCAGAGAGCTTCCAATCTTCCAACTAAATCACTGTTAATGAAGGACCGAGAAGGCGACCAGAGGGGGGGGGGTGAATGGGAGTCAATCAAAATTCTCCAGGAGAACTTGGCCTATATCCCAAAATCAACTCAAGCCAACCTCCGAACCAATCACCAAGACTACACACACCAACTCGTGGTGTACTAGCCCTAGGAGTGATCAACCACAGTAAAGAAACACAGCAGAAACAAAAAGGAATAAGAAGCGCTTCAAAAAAGTTCAGAACTGAACAACCATCAGCAGTGCCGATCCCTGCCATCGGCAGTGCCGGTTGACATCATCGGCACTGCTGGTGCGGGACACAAGACTCTTGAATCAACACACGAGACAGATCGGTAGTGCCGGTCGATGCAATCGGTAGTGCAGGTGCGGGGTTCAGACTCTCCCTATCGGCAGACCGATTTGAGTTCGGACCCACCGGCAGTGCCGGTCCAGGTCATCGGCAGTGCCGATCGACCCCGACAGAACAACAGAAACTTTCAGGAATATGGCAAATCTTCTCCAAAATCTAACCAAATGAACTCCAAATGATGCGATTTTTGAACCAATGAATCCTCATCACATCATGACCCGAATCCTAGAAAAACATCACAATTGCCTCAAGGAATCATCACGAATTTCAGATCTTGTGCCAACAACACCAAAAAGGGAAAACTTGAGAAATCCTTCAAATCGAAGGTGCTAGAGCTATTGATTCGGTCAAGGATCCATAGAGGATTGTTCTAGCTCATCCTAGCAACATGTTTCTCAAGAAATCCGAGCCAAAAACACATCCAAAAATGAGATCGAAAATCACAATGAAAATAGCTCTGAAAATAGGAATAAAGGAATTTCAGAATTCAAGTGAAGAGGGAAATCTTGAGCACGAAAATACTTCTCATATATAGAAAGGTGCTTACAAGATCCATAGTTACAAGGCTAGGAAGCCACCCTCTTCCTCCCACTATTTGGAAGAGCAAGAGATGTCTCTCACACACCCACTACTCTCCTCTAAAACATGAAGTCCTCTCCTAGCACTTTGTAATGAGTTCCTAACACAAGGCTAATGGAAGAGAGGCCCCACTAGCCATACCTCTCCTTATATACGCCTTGGGTCTACTGTCCACATGACCACTCTACCCTTGACCTACATAACATACCCACCTACCACCAGGGGCATAACCATCCATCTTTTTCTTTGTCACCCGAATACCATCGAGCCCTTCACAACTTTGCTTACCCTCAACGCAAGCTCTGCAATGGTGCAACGTGCATCTCCAATCGCCGCCACCGGTTTTGAGGCCTAAACCAGGAAACCGCCTTGCACGCTTCTCAAAGCACAACTTCTCGATGTCGACGTGTGTCACCTTGTCCCGCGATCCTGACCACCGGCAAGTCTCTCCCAGTCCCTATCCATCGAGCCCCCTTGTCACTTGCACCGGCATTCCGTTCGCCTTGACTTGGTCAACACGCCGTCTTCATCACCACCACGGTTTTGAGGCTCAACCGTGAAACCGTCCGTGCTTCTTGCCTCTCCACGTGTACGGTGTGGATCACCCTTGACTTCACCTGGCATCCTGATCGTCCAGCCCCAAGTCCCCTACTTGTGCCCGATCTTCTCGCCATTGACTGCCAAGTTGACTCCAGTGACCTGCACATCATGAGACAAGCAAACACATTTCCCAACTCCTGCAACATCACCAATTCCTCCACCAACTCGGGTTAGTCGAAACCATAATCGTGCACACCCGTGCAATCCCCGAATTCCCGCATCTCAGCTCAAACACCAACTCCACTTAAGTCAATTACTCATCACATATATTGCAAACCATGGCACATATCCACATGGTTTCTCATTTAACATGCATAATTCTTGTGTTTCTTAATTCTTCCACTTTGATTACTGAGTATCCTATATAATGTACTCCTTGAATCACTTAAATGTCTCATGATCTCTTTCTTCATGAAAATCGACAAGCAACAAGAGAATTTCAACTAAGAGTCAAAGATAAGAGAAAAATAAGAAGAGTAGTCAACATGGGAATGTGTGAGCAGAAATACTCATTGTGGATCATTGCATATGAAAATGCTAAATTCTATGTGCAGAGCTCATTAGATGCCAAAAGTAATTTTCTAGTGAAGAAAAGAAATTGGCATTTCAAGCCCTTTTAGATGAAAGAGGAGACTTTTATGGAAATAGATTAGTAAAAAAACTTTTAAAATCAGATTGGTAATTTTGAACTCCTTTAAATGATTTTGCATATATTTGATCTTTTCAGAAAAGAATGCTTTGAAGAACATTATGGCATCAGTTTTGATTTATTCACTTAAGAGAGGAACCATTATATATGATATGATATAGGGCTCCCCCTAAATGTGACATCCAAAAGCAAATTGATTCAAATCAAGAGCAGATGAAAAGCAAAGAAAGAATCCATCAAGTAATGTTGGAAATATCAATAACGTTGAGTTTGTTTCTAAACTTGCAAAACCGAGTCTCATCAAGAGGTTTGGTGAAGATATCAACCAATTGATCTTCTGTTGTCACACTTTCCATCACAATGTCTCCTTTGCTCACATGATCCCTTATGAAGTGATGGCGAATATCAATATGATTGGTTCTCTTGTGTTGGAAGGATTTGTAGCAATCTTCACAACCTTTCATTGTCGCATAAGAGAGGGATGCAATCAAATTTTACTCCAAAATCCAACAATGTTTGCTTCATCCATAATAATTGTGCACAACAGCTTCTGGATGAAACATATTCGGCTTCAGGGTAGAGAGAGCAACTGAATTTTGCTTCTTTGATGACCATGAAACCAATGATCTTCCAAGCAATTGACATGTGCTGGAGGTACTTTTTCTATCAATTTTGCATCCGGCATAATCTGAATTAGAAAATCCAATGAGAACAAATTGAGCACCTTTTGGATACCATAGGCCTAAATTTCGTGTTTGCTTCAGGTATCCTAATATTCTTTTAACAGCCATCATATGACACTCTTTTGGTGATGCTTGATATCTTGCACACATACAAACACTAAACATTATATCAGGCCTAGATGCGGTGAGGTAGAGAAGACTTCCAATCATAGACTTAAATAACTTTAGATCAGCCGATTTTCCTTCTTCATCAAGATCAAGATGTGCATTTGTTGCCATAGGTGTCTTGACTGGTTTAGAATTTTCCATACCAAATCATTTGAGAAGGTCATTCACATACTTGCTTTGGCAAATAAAATTCTCATCATTTGTTTGTTTCACTTGAAGACCAAGAATGAAACTCAATTCACCTATTATAGACATTTCAAATTCTTTGGACATCCTACTACTAAATTCCTCACAAAAATCTTGATTTGTTGATCCAAAGATAATGTCATCAACATATATTTGACAAATGAATAGGTCATCTCCAATTTTCTTGGTAAATAAAGTGGTGTCCACCTTTCCAATTTTGAATCCCTTCGAAATGAGAAAATCCCTCAATCTTTCATACCAAGCACGTGGTGCTTGTTTAAGGCCATATAGTGCTTTAGAGAGCTTGTAAACATGATTTGGCTTCTTTGGGTCTTCAAAACTGGATGGTTGTTCCACAAATACTAGCTCATTTATTTTTCCATTTAAGAAGGCACTTTTCACAGCCATTTGATATAATTTGATAGTGTGAGAAGTGACATATGCAAGTAAGATTCTTATTGCTTCAAGTCTTGCCACGGGAGCAAATGTTTCATCAAAATCCAAGCCTTCAACTTGAGTGTAGCCTTGTGCCACAAGTCTTGCCTTGTTTCGCACAACTACACCATTTTCATCTTGCTTGTTCTGAAATACCCATTTTGTCCCAGTGACATTATGATCACTTGGTCTCTTTACTAATTCCCATACATCATTCTGAGCAAAATTATTTAGTTCTTCATGCATAGCATTTACCCAATACGGATCTTTAAAAGCTTCATCTAAATTGGTTGGTTCTCCATTTGAGACAAAAGAATGGTGTTCACAAAATGATGCAAGTCTTGATCTTGTTTGAACACCTTTGTTTATATCACCAACAATTTGATCAACCAGATGATCTTTTGCAATAGAATTATGAATCTTAGGTTGAGCATTTATATCTTGAGGAGTGTTTGAGGAATCTTCATTTTCATATTGGATTGTAACATTTTCATCTCCATCCTTATTGATAGATTGACCATGATCATTTGATGTAAGTGAGGAGGATGGTACTTGAAATATTGATGTACTCATATCATCATCTTCTTCATCCTTGGGTTTAGTATCACCAATGGTCATATTCTTCATAGCTTTTCTTAATCCCTCATCTCCTACATCATCCAAATTTTCTTGTTCTTGTTGAGAGCCATTGGTCTCATCAAACTCAATATCACTTGACTCTTCCACAATTGCAGAATTATTATTGAATACTAGATAAGCTTTGCTATTTGAAGAATATCCAAGTAAAAATCATTCATCACATTTACTTTAGAACTTTGACAATCTTGACCCCTTCCTTAGTATATAGCATTTACAACCAAACACCCAAAAATATGATATATTTGGCTTTCTCCCCACTAGGAATTCATAGGGAGTCTTTTTCAACAATCGATGGCAATATAATCTATTTGAGGCATGACAAGCAGTGTTGATAGCTTTCTCCACACTAGATTTTCATGAGAGGTCTTTAGCTCCTCATAAGACTCATGTATTGAAGCATATTTTTTTTTAATTCCTTATACAATTTTTTTGGTCTTGTCTAGAGATTCATCAAGCACACTTACCATATCAACAAGATCATCATCAGTAAAAGTATCAGCATCATCACATACCTTGGGTTCTCCATTTGCCATGAAGCACATATGTGAGTCGAATAGAGAAGGAGCTTCCTTGATGTCAATGCTTGCAAGTCCTACTTTGGAGGACTTATTCTCATTGTCGCTATCTTCATTTTCTCAATCTGAACTTGCATCCGAATCCCATTCAACTACATAAGCTTTGCCATCTTTCCTATTGAATACTTTCTTGTAATTCTTTTTCTTTCCTTTGCTATACCTTTCGTCATCTTTCTTCTTCTTGCATTTTGTAGAGATATGTCCCATGTCACCACATTCAAAACATTTCTTGTTTGCAAAAGGATTTTTTCTTGAGGATCTTCGGTATCCTTTCTTCTTCATGAATTTCTTGAACCTTCTTATCATCAAAGCAACTTCCTCATGTAAGGTTCATGACCGTTGAGGTCACCACAAGGTATGATGTTTTGGTGATGAATGACAAACATGAAATATGACTAATATCTGCACGAGTGTTGTTCATGTAGGAAACCTCTTCTACCTTATGATGATTGTCAATGATGGCCTTGGTGATTGATGACAATGACCACAAGCATGGAGGCTTGTGGACTTGATGGAGTCCAAGGGTTGATGAAGATGGATCAAACCGGAGAACAAGCTATGGTGCAAGTGCTGGGTACACTTGTCTAGTTGTTAGGGCCTTGAGTCCATAGAAAAAACCGGACTATCAAGGGGGTCTAGGTCATTCTCTTAGGTCATGTCTAGTCGGTGATGTGCAAGGTTGCTCGGTGAAATCACAGGCACTAGGTGAAAGTGGAGAATCCACGGAGCTGTTCGGAGAAGCCGGGAAACGAAGTCAAGCGAGGACAAGGAGTTTCAACTTCTGGATGAACTGACCGGACAGAGGGGTCAGAGGTGACCGGACTGTACGGTCACTAAGCGGTTTTGTTCGGAGACTATAGCGTGCAACAAGGAAACTGCTATGTCTGGGAATCTCTAATGACCGAACGGTCTGGTCTACTAATCGGACGATCCAGTCAGTAGAGATGAGATTTGGACCAGACCGTCCGGTCCGGACAGTAGAGGAATCAGTAGTGGTCAGAGCTGTTGGTGCATTGTGTTGCAGTGACCAGACTGTACGGTCAGTTGGCCTAGAAAGCTGATTTTATGGAGCAATGGCTAGTTTGAGGTTGGGAGCCTATATAACTTTGTTGCTGGGGTCATTGTGACCTCTTTTGGCCAGTGGAATACCTGAGAGCATTTGGCAAGGTCCAAGAGGAAAAGAGGAGAGCACTAGGAGAAGATATTGCATATCTTAAGAGTGCTAGTGGAGAGTAACTTGAGCATCTTGCACATCTAACGCTAGGGTGTCCTTGAGGGTGTGATCTAGATTGTTATTCTTGGTCTATGGTGAGACCTAGACTGGTTAGGTGTCGGTGATCGAGCCTATTGTGATTGGTTATGACTGTCACACGTTTGTACACGGTTTGAGCCCGCCGGTGAAAGGGGCATCGCCAGTGAGCGCCCATGTCAGCTCGGGGAGTCCGGCAAGTTCTCGAGGGAGGTGAGCTTGTGCTTTGTGCAGCAGTGATGCACACTGTGTCTTCACTCAATGAGTGATTGTTGGCTCGTGGGTGAGAACTTCACTTGGTGGCGAGAGGGACCGGAACTCCGACGGGAGTGGTCCAACGAGGAGTAGGGGAAGGCGCCATCCTTCCGACCTCGGGAAAAAATCATGAGCCATCTCTTACTCTACACCTTACTTTGATGCATTACTTTTCATGTTTACATACCATGCTATTCATGCTTGTGTGCTTATCTTATTCTAGTTGATCACCTTGTAGACTTGCATGAATAGGCTTCTTGCTTGCTAGTAGTGTTTGAGCTTCCGCATTTGATAACCAGCATGTACAGGAGTTGCATTGGCTTGATTTTGTACCCTTGTATGTGTTTTACTACTCATGCTCGTGCGCACTAGTTACTTATCTTGTAGAATTGCATGAGTAGGTTCCCTTGCTAGCTTGTGGTGTGCTTCTGCATTTCTTTATTACAAGCTTGCATAGGAGTTGTATTGCCTTTGTGTGATCCACTAGCATGCTTAGGTTGTTGTTCGTTTCATAGGTTTATTATCTTGCTAGTGTGATCACCACTAGGATTGTGTAGGAGTTGTTTTGAGTGGTCGGTTTTAGGAATTGGTGAATTTGGTACATAGTGCGAGTTCTCGATTCACCCCCTCCCCCCTCGCGGTCATTCGGTCCTTTCACCTCATCAGTACTTTCTCCTTCATCATCACTATCCACTTTTGATGCTTTGGCCTTGAATGCAATATTCTTCTTGTTACTTTTGCATTGATCATCATGAAGCTCTAGCTGTGATTGCTTAAAAATGTCATGAGTGAGAATTTCCACCAAGACTTGTGAGGGAGTAATCTTTGTCATGTCCGACCTCACTGGCATGGTGACAATTGTTTCATACTTAGGCGTAAAGCTTTAAGAAACTTGTGAGACATATCAACATTATCAACCTTAAATTCAAGGTCCTTGAGCTCATTCACAATATGTGTCAACCGAAAAAACTTGTTTTCGAATCTTCATTTGGATGTAAAGCAAATTTCTCAAATTTTTCTTTGCAAATGTATAGCTTAGCACTTTGACCATACTTGTGCCTTCATGGGCCTTAATGAGAGCTTGCCAAACCTCATAAGTTGTGGTGAGTTTGCACACCCTATGATATTCTTCTTTGCACAATGCCCGAATTAGCACATTCATTGCTTGAGCATTTGCCTTCATATTTTCTTGATCGGTAGGTGTGAGCTCTTGTGGATTAAGCACGGCATAACCAACATCCACAACATTCCAAATAGAATCAACCATTGCTTGAAGTTGGATTTTCATGCATGTTTTTCGATAGTCAAAATCAGACCCATCAGAGTATGGAGCTTGACCGACATTGATGTTGTTGCTAGCCATTATCCTACTCCCGGATGGTTAAATCTATGCAAAAATGGGAATATCGGCTCTGATGCCACTTGTAGAATCTAGGATACCGACTAGAGGGGGGTGAATAGGCGGTTTTTGACAAATTAATAACTTGCAAAAGATTAGTGGAAATAATACAAGATAATAATAGCAGGAATGATAAACAACACCTAGGTTGAGAGCTAAGGGATTGCAATCCTAGGTGACATGCAACATCATAATATCTAATAATGTAAAGAACAAGAATTAAACAAGAGAAAGGACACGAATTTAACCCGTGGTCTCGGTGACATGCCGATCACCCCTAATCCACGTTGAGGTGGATTCAAGCCTTTGATTTGCTTCTCTATCAAGAACTCACTTTTCCAACACGAAGGGCTCACACTAGAGCAACTTGATCTTAAGCCAAACCAATCCCTTGAACCTCTCCAAACTTCAATTTAACTAGAGTTACCCTTTACCGCTCTGGTGAGGTGAGTACAACACCTCTTACAAGAACACCAAGCCTCCTTCACAATCTTCTTGAAGGGCTCATGGTTTCCACGCCACCAAGCCGACTAGGAGGTAGAAACCTCCAAGAGTAATATGCCGACATCAATTGCTTGATGAACACTAGTGCCACAAAGCTTGAATCACTCAAGAAACATGCACTAGAATCTCACACACTTGCAATGGATCGATGGAAGCTTGTGTGAGAGAGGAGAAGACTCATATGCCTCAACAATATAGCTCAGGGTGTCAAGAGAGCTCAAATGTATGATAGAAGTGGGTGTATATAGCCAAGGCATAAGAAACTATCCATTACATCTTTATGCGCTCCTGGCGGTCAGACCGCGCCTCCCTGGTGGTCAGACCGCCACAAACTCAATGGCTAGTTTGACCGGCATTCAAACTTGTCTGAAGACTGGCAGTCAGACCGGGCACCGCTGGCGGTCAAACCGTCAGAGTTAGACCAGGGCCTAGAACTCTCTGATTAATCACGGTCAGACCATCCATGGCCCATGGTTGGACCACCATTGCATAAAGGTCAGACTGGTATCATCCACGCATTCATACCACCACAAGGGTTAGGTCCTCGACCCTCTCTAGACAAGGACGGTCAGACCGTTACATCCTGGCGGTCAGACCGCCCCAGCCTGGTGGTTGGACCGCTGTCCCCTGACAGTGATACCGCCATTGGCAAGCCATTCGCACCCCTCTGGACTCTCACGGTCAGACCGCAGCACATTCACGGTCAGACCGCCAGCCCTCCTTCGATAGGAATTTTTCAAGAAAAAAACTTGAGGGTTTCCAACATGTAACTTTTAGGGAATTTGTTGGAGTAAAACATCATAGGATAAGCAAGGAATATTTGATGAAACATTTATAGGATTTTCAAGGAATATTTGGATGTGCATTTTGACAAGGAGTTTGGATAAATGATTTCTCACAAAGTGGCAGCTAAATATCCATCAAGTTACTAGAGCATCAACCCCTCTTAATAGTTTAGCGACTATACTAGCAATCCGGTCATTTTCTCCTCTAATCACCTTATGACCGGCAAAATAGAGATACCTATTTTTGTACCTGTTGCCTTGTGTTGCAATCTTCATCTTCATTGAAATATGATTTTATGAACTGATCATCATTGGAGTATAATAAGCCACAAGTATTCATTAATTACCAAAACCCTTAATCTAGGGCCTAGATACTTTACTGTCACACGTTTGTACCCGGTTTGAGCCCGCCAGTGAAAGGGGCATCGCTAGTGAGCGCCCATGTTGGCTCAGGGAGTCCAGCAAGTTCTCGAGGGAGGCGAGCTTGTGCCTAGGTGGCAGCGGTGACGCAACCATGTCTTCACTCCGAGAGTGATTGCGGGCTCGTGTGCGAGAACTCCACATTGGTGGCGGGAGAGACCGGCACTCCGACGGGAGTGGTCCAACGAGGAGTAGGGAAGTCGCCATCCTTCCGAGACCTCGAGAAAAAATCATGTGAATTCCTTGACCTTGTCCTTACTATGATGCCTTAATTTCCGCATTTACATACCGTGCTATTCATGCTTGTGTGCTTACCTTCCTCTAGTTGATTACCTTGTAGACTTGCATGAATAGGCTTCTCTACTTGCCAGTTGTGCTTAGCTCTCACTTGATCACTAGCATGTATAGGAGTTGCTTTGGCTTGATTGATCACCCTCCTATGTGTTGTACTACTCATACTTGTGTGCTTATCTTGTGCTTGATGATCTAGTAGCTTTGTATGAGTAGGCTCCTTTGCTAGCTTGTTGTGTGCTTCCTGTCTTTGATTACTAGCTTGGAATGGAGTTGATTGGCCCTTGTTTGTGATCCAGTAGTATGCTTAGGTTGTTCTTCCTTTCATAGGATTATCTTGCTAGTGTGTTCACCACTAGAATTGTGTAGGAATTGTTTGAGTGGTTGGTCTTATTAATTGGCAAATTAGGTACATAGTTTGAGTTCCCAATTCACCCCCCTCCTCTCGGTCACTTGATCCTTTCAATGTGGATTACTTCTTTGGCCACCACACCTTTTTCACCTTCTTGGACGGTGTGGATGAAGGATTCTTCTTCACCGGCTATTTCTTTGTCAAGAGTTCCGGTGTGCCTGTTGCCTTCTTTTTCTAGATGACAAGAGTAGGGTTCTCTTGCATCCAGAATTTCAACATAACAGCCTCTAGGCTGTCCCTTCTTGGCCCCTCCTCCTGTTTCTTGATATCCTGTAGGTTAGGCCAACTCTTGACTCCACCCATGAAGCAGGGCTGGAACTCAAACTCTTCTTCCTTGCCATTGAGGTCAAGAAGGATTACTTCAGCCCCAACATCAATTGGTGCAAATGTGATGCTTAGAAATGGCCGCCCAAGGATGAGCGGCGTACTCTTGTCAACATCCATGTCGAGCACCACAAAATCCACAGGGACAAGGTATCCGTGGATCTCAATCAAAACTTCCTCAACAATTCCTGTAGGGTACCACGTTATTGAGTCAGCAAGTTGAATCCTTATTTGAGTTGGGACTAGGCCTGTGAGGTTGAGCTTGTTGAAGATAGATCTTAGCATGATGCTGACACTAGCTCCAAGGTCGCACCATGCTTGCTCAAAGAATTATGTCCCTATTGAACATTAGATCATCAGGATCCCTAGATCACCTTGAATCACTAGGATGATGTTGAACTCATCCTCTTCATCATTTCCTGCATGGTTAGTATACGGCAGGCTACAAGTGGGATTACCCACAAGCATCGCCGCATTAACATTTTTTGTGGTAGATTTGGGTTGCCCCGGCATTTTCCCACGGTCTAAAATAGGCAAAGCAGCGGCTATTTGAGCTAGCTGGGTTTCAAACATTTTATTGAAACTAAGCTAGCTCTTAATGGAAGGAGAATGACCTTCTAACTTAGCATTAATTCTTTGTAAGTTCTTGTCAGTGGAGGCAAACTTTTTGCTCAAGTTTTCATTAATTTTAGTTTGGCCTAAGACAAGATCTTTCAAGGATGGTTGGTTAGGATTGAAAGAATTATTACCGTAGTTACCTACTTGATAGGGGTGTGGCTGCCACCCCTGACCTCCTTGAGGGCGATACCCGTTGTTCACAAATGTAGCCTCCTCACGAGTCTCCGTACAATCATTGACTGAATGACCTATGTTGCCACAGACTTCGCACGTCATGTGATGGTCTAGAGCTTGTACTGTGCTCTTTAGGTTGGGGTCATCATGGATGTCAGGCCACTTCAAGATAAGATCCACTTTCGTGGCAAGCATACCCGTCTCCTTGACGGCGTGCATGTCTTGCACACGTGGTTGGAGTC
The DNA here is from genome assembly GCA_032690845.1 of Eleusine coracana subsp. coracana. Classification (NCBI taxonomy): domain Eukaryota; kingdom Viridiplantae; phylum Streptophyta; class Magnoliopsida; order Poales; family Poaceae; genus Eleusine; species Eleusine coracana. The sequence continues at coordinate 31,558,649 of CM064434.1, forward strand.
ACTGATCATTCTAACCTTGATTGGAGACCATCTTCTCAATTAACTCGGTTACCAGTTTGACAGTGAGTAAGAACAAGGCTCCTCCAGCAGCAGCATCAATGTGCTAACGGCTGGAAGCCATCAGTCTATTATAGAAGTTCTGGATAATAAGACATTTATCCATTCCATGATGGGGACAGCCCAGGATGTACTCCTGAAGCCTCTCTATGCTTCTGGTATTGTTTCTCTAGCCGCCTGCTCGAAACTAGAAGTTCTTCCCCGTAAGGAGTTGGTTTTACGCGACGAATAGAACTTCGTGAGGAACGTAGTGGAGCATTTCTCCCAGTTGTTGACAGTCTCCTTATTGGTGTAAAACCACTGCTTGGCCTTGCCTAGCAGCGAGAACGGGAATAGATGGAGCCTAATGGCATCCAGAGTCACGTTCCTTATAGTAAAGATGCAACACAACTCCAAGAACTATTGTTGGCATCCTCATTGGCTTTCCCAAAGAATGGGCTAGCCTAGACCTCCGTGATTAGACTGGTCTTGATCTCAAATTTTTTGTTCCCAATGCCAATTTCGGGCCCTGTGAGCACGTTACTAGGAGAGGGAGCGGAATATTCCTTGAGAGTCTTCTCAGCCATTGGCTTAGATCTTAGTGGTGCGGAGATGACTGGTTGATCTATTGGCTTATAGTTTCGAGGAGAAGAGACATTAAGTCTGCTTTTTCTTAGAACTCTTTCCAGATTCTCAATGAAGTTCTCAGGCATATCGAACCGATCATGCACTACCCTATTTTCACACCAAATGGCAGAAAACATATAAGGTTCGCCTGCATAAACAGTGACTACCATACAATCAATATTCTTATGTCACTATTAACAATATATGTTTGTCTATGCCTTCCCTAGCAATGGTGCCAGAAATGCTTGTTGACATTTCTTAACACCGCGCTAGAAATATCACTATTCCTAGCACGACGCCAGAAGTGTCTGTTGAGAAACCAGTATAATCCGCAAGCGCAGGATAATACCGTTGTAGCATTTCACTATTGGATTGCTCCAATAGCATGTCATTTATAGTTCTACCAAAGGAAGGGTATAGCACAAATATGTTGTAAGCTTCATGACCATTGATGATTGGATCCCCAAGGTATGAATGTTTTGGTGATAGAAGACAACTATGAAATTGTGGGCTAATATCTACACGAGTGTTGTCTATGCAGGAATCATCTCTAAACCCTATTAAATCATATGGATGATGGTTGCCTTGGTGATTGATGACAATGACCACAAGCACGAAGGCTTGTGAACTTGATGGAGTCCAAGGGTTGATGGAGATGGATCAAAGCGGAGAAAAAGCTTCGGTGCAAGTGTTTGGTACACATGTGTAAGGACCGAAGGCGTACCGAGAAGAGGGGGGGGGGTAAATTGGTAAGCCGCTCACAAACCCAAATACTTCAATTTTCACTACTTGTGTCTAACAATAGAAGCCACCTAAACAATTCTAGTAGGCCAAGACCCTACACATGCTAGAGTTCATGATAAGAGAAAGCGCGGAAGTCAAACACACTAGCCTATGCAAGCCACAATTCAACCTAGTTACTAGAGCACACAATTGTGCAATAGTAAAGAAAGGGTCAAGGAATGCTCATGATTTTTCCCCAGGTCTCAAAAGGATGGCGCCTTCCCCTACTCCTCGTTGGACCACTCCCACCGGAGTTCCCGTCCCTCCCGCCACCAAGTGGAGTTCTCGCCCACGAGCCCGCAAGCACTCCTAGAGTGAAGACATGGTGTGTGTCACCGCTGCACAAAGCACAAGCTCGCCTCCCTTGAGAACTTGCCGGACTCGCCGAGCTGACATGGGCGCTCACTAGTAATACCCCTTTCACCGGTGGGCTCGAACTGTGTACAAACGTGTGACGGCCTTCACAACCAATCACGATAGGCTCGATCACCGACACCTAACCGGTCTAGGTCTCACCATAGACCAAGAGTAACAATCTAGATCACACCCTCAAGGATAGCCTAGCCTTAGATGTGCAAGATGCTCAAGTTACTCTCCACTAGCACAAACAAGATATGCAATATCTCCTCCTAGTGCTCTCCTCTTTTCCTCTTGGACCTTACCAAATGCTCTTAGGTATTCCACTGGCCAAGAGAGGTCACAAAGACCCCCAGCAACAAAGTTATATAGGCTCACAACCTCAAACTAGCCATTGCTCCACGAAATCAGCTTTTTGGGCCTACTGATCGGACTGTCCTGTCACTACCTGATCAGACCGTCCGATCACTGCAATCCCGAGCTCCAACGGCTCTGCCCTACTGAAAACCTGTACTAACTGGACAGTACGGTCAGCAGACCGGACCGTTCGGTTTGTTTCTCTCTCCAGTCTAGGAGCCTTCGCTCAACTGCTTCCTCTCTGCCCTGTGCAATTCATACTGACTGGACCGTCCGGTCTATACAGACTCTAGCATAGACAGATTCCTCACTCCTCACTGAAAGTCCCAGACAACTCCCCATAGTGACTGTACAGTCCAGTCACCTCTGACCCCTCTGTCCGGTCTCTTTGTCCAGAAGCTAAAACTTGTCGTCCTCGCTTGACTTCGTTTCCCGGCTTCTCTGAACAGCTCCTTGGCTTCTCCACTATCACCTAGTGCCTGTGATTTCACCAAGCAACCTTGCACATCACCGACTAGATATGACCTAAGAGAATGACCTAGACCCCCTTGATAGTTTAGTTTTTCCTATGAACTCAAATCCCTAACAACAAGACAAGTGTACCAAACACTTGTACCATAGCATGTTCTTTGCTTTGATCCATCTTCATCAACCCTTGTGAAGATGCATCTAGCATGTTCTTCTCTTTATATCCTTTTTAATCTATTGTCATCAATCACAAAAAGGGGGAGATTGACGATGCATCTAGGATCCCCTAGTGGGTTTTGGTGAACGATGACGAAATATTAAAATTGTGCTAACTTGTTCATGAAGGAAATGTGCAGATAATCAAAATTGTTGTATAATCCCACATTTCCAAGATGACTTTTACTCCCAAAAAGAAGAAAATAAAATGGACTCAAAAGCACTTCAAAGAATAGTTCTTTAATTTATTTTGAGTCATAGGTATGCTGAACTATAAAGGGGGGTAAACCAATATTGCTAAGAAGGGAAATGCATATGCTCAAGCCTACCAAAAAGATTTGTGAGAAGTTAGCTAACCATTGCCAAAAAAGAACCATTCTTTTTTGAGCTAAACAGAGAGTCACGGAAGTTCCGTGGTTCAACACACGGAAGTTCCATCATTGCCAAGCTTCTCGACTCAGCCAACCCGAGAGCTACGGAAGTTCCGTGAGCTTATCCATGAAAGTTCCGTCGTCCTCTCATTCCCATTCACAAGCTAACCCGAGACTCACGGAAGTTCCGTGGACTCCTCCACGGAAGTTGCGTCGTCCTCAGCTTGCCCTTTGCTGCCAACCGGAGAGAGACAGAAGTTCTATGATGTCCATCATGGAAGTTTCGACGACTCTGACCTAATTGAAATCTGGCTCGCACAACGGCTATTTTTGAATTGACAGAAGTTCCATGGGTAACGACGGAAGTTCCGTCAAACACAGAAAAGTTGTCTAACGGCTAGTTTTTGGAGATGCTCTATAAATACTCTTCCCCTTCCCCCATGGGAAGGGTTGGACACTTTGCTATTCCACTCACTCTTCAGCTAGAGCTCTCCCCTCTCACTTCTAGAGTTGTTCTTGAGATTTCAAACAAAGTGAGAGAGATCCAACCACAAAAATATTGATTCCATCCAATCAAAAGCTTGAGCGCATCTTTCCCTCCCCATCAAGATTTGATTTGCTTGTTACTCTTGGAGACTTGGTCTCCTAGATGGCTACGCGTCGCCCTTGAGCTCCCAACTTCGTGTGGTGAGTCGGGGACGTTTGTGAAGGTGTGATTCGCCTCCGGAGGAAAAGAATCAAGTGGAGAAAAAAATCCGAGAATGATCTTTTTGATTGCTTGGCGGGAAAAAGGGTTGAGAGAGACCCGACCACTTTATGTAGCTCCTCAACAAGGACGTAGGAACTACTTAGTGTGGTTGCCAAACCTCGGATTAAATTCTTGTGTCACTCCTTACATTCCTGCTTTTATATTTGTGCTTGTTCATTTCTTTCATATTATTGTGCTTGTATCACTTGTTATTTGTGTTGTTAGCTATTCAATCAAGAACCCTAGGTTTACATTGTTGTAGCTTCACCTCTATCAAGTTTGTATTACATCCTCTTTGTTATCCGCATTCAATTCATTGTTTAGGGGACGGTTGGTGTGAACTTCTGTCATTTGACAGAACTTCCGTGGCGACGGAAGTTCCATCATTACTAACGGAAGTTCTGTCATTCTCTGTAATTTGATAAAGCTTTAGTGCTTTTTTGGGATTATTTTTAAATTGCCTATTCACCCCCCCCCCCCCCCTCTAGGCAACTTTTAATTGGTATCAGAGCAGGAATCTAAGCTTGAAGATTAAAATATGTCAAAACCGGGAGAAGGTGACAAGCCTCTCGATCTTGCTTCGGCAAGCAAGGGAAGCGAGTTGCTCACATCCATGCCTTTCAATTATGCCGATGTGGCAAACATCCATGGCAGTGGAAGTGGAAGATTGCCTTACATTGAAGGCAAAGATTTTATTTGGTACAAGCATCGCATGAAGATGTATCTCATGTCAATTGGTCCACCAATTTGGGAAATTGTGGAGAAAGGATACACCTTGGAAAACAAGGATAATCCTACAACTATGGACCAACTCAACATACATTGCAATGCTCAAGCGGTGTCGGCCATTCTCTCTTCCTTGAATCCTAGGGAATACTCAAGAGTAGCTAGAATTGAGAATGCCCGAAAAATGTGGAAGAAACTCATATGTGCTCATGAGGGAGTAGATGTGGTAAAGAAGTTAAGGCTTCAAGTTCTCAAAAATCAATTCAACTTCTTCGTGATGAACAAGGGTGAAGAGCCTCAACAAACTCATGATAGGCTCATGGACATTGTAAATGAAAGAATATCTTATGGAGACAACATCAAAGATGAAGAAGTCAACTATAAGCTCCTTATGGCTCTTAGAATGTGGAATCCCACACTTTGCACCATCATTGAAGAGAAGGATGGTTTTGAGAGCTTCACAATGGATGAAGTCATTGGAAGAATAAATGCCCACAAAAGTCGTGATGATGAGGGCAAGAGAGTGAATGTGCTCATAGGAGATGAGAGCACAAGCAAGAAGGACTTGGCGCTCAAAGCCAAGAAAACTCAAGATGACAATGATGATGATGATGAAGAGAATGATGATGAGGAAGAAGACAATGTAAGAATTTGCCTTATTTGTCAAGAAATTTGGCAAATACATGATCAAGAATGGTTTCACCAAGAGAAGCTTTGACAAGGCAAAAGCTAGAAGAACAAGTAGATGATGCTATGAGTGTCATGAACAAGGACACATGATTGCCGATTGTCCAAGACTAAATGGCAAGGGCAAGAAAAATGAAAAGCACAATAACAAGACAAAGTCCAACAAGAAGCCATTCAACAAGGGACATGCTCACATTGGCCAAGAATACATCTCCGATGATGACGATGAAGATGACGAGGGTGGCATCACCAAAATTGCCATTAGTCTCCTACCGGCCAAGAAATCACTCTTCAACAACCTCACCGATGATGAGGATGATGCCCCCCGATGCTTCATGGCCAAGGAAAGCAAGGTAGCTCCTCACACCGATTTCAATCCTTCTTATTGTAGTGATGAAGAGGAGGACTTGGTCCCCTCTATGCATGAAATGGTGAAAATGCTAGATAAGCTACAAGAGGAGTTGGACAATCAAGAAAGAATCATTTATAGACAAGAAGAGTTGCTTGATGAAGAAAGAAGCAAGAACCTTGAGCTCACCAAGCAACTTGAGCAAGAGAAGGAGAAGAACAAGACCTTGACCAAGGACCTTACAAAGGTCAATGAGACAAGTGAATCATGCACCTCAACAAGCAAGAAGTATCAAGAAAGGTGCAACTCCTTGCTAGAGGAGAACAAGGCCTTAGTAAAGGCCATTGAAGATCTCAGGACAAACTCACGCTCATTGTTGAAGAAGCTTGAATCCTCTCAAGCTTCAACAAGCAAAGGTTGTGGAAGGTGCCACAATATTGATGTTGACTTGATTGCTAAGCAATACACAATCATCAAGAACCTAACCAAACAAGTCAATGTGCTAAAGAAGAAAGCTCAAGTGGAGACCACAACAAAATTAGTTGGTGAGCCAAGAGCCTCTCATGACAAGAGAGGATTGGGGTACAACAGCAATGCACCCAAGAAGAACTACAATAAGAAAACCACTTTTGTGCTTGAAGGAAAGGGAAAGCAATTGGCACAAAAATGGTCAACAAGACCAAGAACAATGCCTCTCAAGTCAACAAGAGCAACAAGACCTCTACCATATCCTTTGATGATTTTGATGCTTCTTATGTGCTAACCCGTAATGCTTTTGGTAGAGTAGTTGCCAAGTTTGTTGAGCCACATGATGCAAGGTGGAAGCCTTGTGTGTGGGTGCCCAAAGTTTTTGTATCTAGTGTTAAGGGACCCAAACCAACTTGTGTGCCTAAAACACATGCTTGATTTCCTTTGTAGGAATACTCCTCCGGTGGTGCAATATGGGTACTCGATAGCGGATGCTCAAATCATATGACCAGAGAGAGATCAATGTTCTCCATACTTGATCATGACAATCTACCGAGTGGAGGCATATCATTTGGAAATTACAACAAAGGAAAGGTAATTGGTCGTGGACGGATTGACGTCACCCATGACCTTTCAATTAGTAATGCTTATCTTGTGAATGGTCTAGGATACAACTAAATGTCTGTATCACAACTTTGTGAGATGGGCTATAGTTGTCTCTTTGACGATGATGGTGTGACCGTCTTTAGGAAGAAAGATTCCTCAATAGCTTTCAAAGGGTATTTAGAGAACAAGATCTATCATGTTGATTTCACCAATAAAGAAGGATCTAACCTAAATACTTGTTTGGTCGCTAAAACCACCTTGGGTTGGCTATGGCACCGCCGGCTAGCTCATGTTGGGATGAGAAATCTTTCCAAACTCCTTAAAGGTGGCCACATCATTGGACTAAAGGATGTTTCTTTTGAGAAGGACAAAATATATAGCGCATGTCAAGCCGGAAAGCAAGTAGGAGCGGCACATCCATCCAAGACAATGATGACAACGACAAGACCGTTGGAAATGCTCCATATGGACCTTTTTGGACCGGTCACCTACATAAGCATTGGCGGTAACAAATATGGCCTTGTAATTGTTGATGATTATTCTCGTTTCACTTGGGTATTCTTTTTGAAGGACAAAAGTGAAACACAAGGAATCCTAAAGTTCTTGAAGAGAGCCCAAAATGAGTATGAAGTGAAGATCAAGAAAGTAAAGAGTGACAATGGAACCGAGTTCAAGAACACACAAGTTGAAGAATATCATGATGAAGAAGGCATTAAGCATGAATTTTCAGCTCCATACACTCCACAACAAAATGGTGTAGCCGAAAGAAAGAACCGCACACTCATAGAGATGGCGAGAACAATGCTTGATGAGTACAAGACGTCGGACACCTTCTGGGCCGAAGCCATCAACACCGCATGCCATGCAAGAAATAGATTATATCTTCACAAGATTTTGAAGAAGACACCTTATGAGCTCCTCACCGGTAACCTTCCCAATATCTCATATTTTCGTGTTTTTGGGAGCAATTGTTTTATTCTTAACAAGAAACCAAAATCCTCTAAGTTTGCTCCTAAGACACATGAAGGTTTCCTACTTGGCTATGGAACTAATGTCTATGCATATCGTGTCTTTAACAAAGACACTGGAATTGTTGAGATAACCCGGGATGTGCAATTTGATGAATCTAATGGCTCTCAACTAGAGCAAGTCAATCCAAGTGATGTAGGTGATGAGGCTCCTTGTGATGCAATAAGGAACATGGCAATAGGCGAAATAAGACCACAAGACCCAAACTCAAATCAAGATGAACAATCTTCTTCAAGACAAGATGACTCATCTCGACAAGAGCCACGCGATGAACAAGATCAAGGAAGTAAACAAGATCATGGTGATGATCATGGTAAAGGAAACAATCAAGATCAAGCTCAAGAGGGTGGAGATAGAGACACTCAAGAAGACATCAATAGAGAAAAAGATGCATCTAGGCCCATCATCCACGAGTTCGACAAAGCATTCAAAAGGATCACCCCATTGACAACATTCTTGGCGACATCCAAAAGGGGGTAACTACTAGATCCTGAATGGCTATGTTTTGTCATCATTACTCATTTGTTTCCTCTATAGAACCTCTTAGGGTAGAACAAGCACTTCAAGACTCGCATTGGGTGATGGCCATGCAAGAAGAGTTGAACAACTTTGAATGAAACAAGGTGTGGTCATTAGTGGAAAGACCCAAGCAAAATATTGTAGGCATAAAATAGGTCTTCTGCAACAAGCAAGATAAGTATGGTGTGGTGGTGAGGAACAAGGCAAGACTTGTTGTAAAAGGCTACTCACAAGTAGAAGGTTTGGACTTTGGTGAAACTTATGCACCTGTAGCTAGGCTTGAGTCAATTCATATTTTACTTGCCTATGCTACTCACCATGGCTTTAAGCTTTTTCAAATGAACGTGAAAAGTGCATTTCTCAATGGCCCCATTCAAGAAGAGGTGTATGTGCAATAATCTCCAGGGTTTGAAGACCCAAAGAAACCAAATCACGTGTACAAGCTTCATAAAGCTCTCTACGGCCTCAAGCAAGCTCCTCGAGCTTGGTATGAACACCTCAAGGGATACTTGATCAACAAGGGCTTCACTATTGGCAAGGCTGATCCTACTCTCTTCACAAGAAAAGTTGATAATGACTTATTTGTATGCCAAATATATGTTGATGGCATTATATTTGGTTCTACTAATCAATATTTTTTGTGATGAGTTTGTCAAGATTATGACTAGAAAATTTGAAATGTCCATGATGGGGGAGTTGAAGTTCTTTCCAGGTTTTCAAGTCAAGCAACTTGAAGAAGGAACATTCATAGTCTAACCAAGTACACTCAAGACATACACAAGAAGTTTGACATGGAGAATGCAAAGCCGAACAAGACTCCCATGAAGACAAATGGACACCTTGGACTAGATGTAAACGGTAAGCTCGTGGATCAAAAGGTATATCAATCCATGATTGGCTCTTTGCTTTATCTTTGTGCATCTAGGCCTAATATCATGCTTAGTGTGTGCATGTGTGCAAGATTCCAAAGTGCTCCTAAGGAAAGTCACTTGGTGGCTGTAAAAAGAATCTTGAGATATTTGGTTCACACCCCAAACCTAGGATTGTGGTATCCCAAGGGTTCCAAGTTCAAGCTAGTTGGCTACTCCGATGCTGACTATGCCGGCTGTAAAGTGGATAGGAATAGTACCTCTGAGACGTGCCAATTCTTGGGTAGGTCCCTTGCGTCATGGTCATCCAAGAAACAAAATTCCATTGCCCTATCCACAGCCGAAGCAGAGTATGTTGCAGCCGGTAGTTGTTGTGCTCAACTACTCTGGATGCGACAAATTCTAAAGGACTTTGGATACACTATGACCAAAGTTCCACTCCTATGTGACAATGAGAGTGCCATCATGATTGCATATAACCCCATTGATCATCATAGGACTAAGCATATAGATATCCGACATCACTTCTTGAGAGATCATTTGATAAAGGGGGATATTGAGATTAGCTATGTTAGAACTGATAAACAATTAGCCGATATATTTACCAAACCCCTAGATGAGAAGCGGTTTTGTGAACTTAGGAGTGAATTGAATATTCTTGACTCTTCAAACTTGGAGTAGAATCTTGTGCTTTGTTTGGTGTATTGATCATGAAAACTTGTTGAAAATAAAATCTCTTCAAAATTTCATATTGTCTTTGATTTCAAACAAAAGTTTTCATCATTAGATCATATTGTTGACACTTGTGAATATAGTTTTGATTGATGGATTGGTGCTATTCATAAGTTGAGACAAACCTTATATATTCCATATGTAACTTGTCCAAAAGTTCAAACTTGAGAGAGAGTTGTCTGTCTAAAATAGAGAACAACGGAACTTCCGTCACTCAATGATGGAACTTCCATCGATCGCAGAAGTTCTGTGACCTTTCGGTCTGGCTGTTTGCCCAAACCCGAGAGCGACAGAACTTACGTCACCCAATGACGGAAGTTCCATCACTCCCAGGTTAAAGGACCCGAAGCCCTTCTTCTTCCTTACCAAACTGGCCACTTCCTTCTTTCACCTTCTCCCTCCTCATCTCATACCCTAGGAGGCAATTTGTGGCAATTTGGAATTCCAACCGGGGCTTCCTTCGGATTTGGAGGAGAATCAACTCTCCTCCCATGGAAATTCCGCAATCTCCATCGTTTCTCTTCGGTTTTTGACCTAGGTATGAGTCTATGACCCAAGACTCACTTTTTGATCAATAGTTCAAATGCCCTTACTTAGCTTGGATAGATTGACTCCTTAGGGGCTAGTCTACCCATCTGTTAGAAGCATTTGTCATGTTGTGGTAGGATCTAGGAGTAGACTTGATTTTTGTGCAAACAGCAAGTGACGGAAGTTCTGTCAGAACTTCCGTCATGATGGAACTTCCGTGAGTAGTCATGGAACTTCCATCGTATGCAGTTCAGTGCACTAATGTCCATTCTCTCTTAAATCATTGCGTAAACATGTGACTCACCTTGGTCCTTTCCTATGCTAGTGCCAGCTCAATGACGAGGGTCAAGCAAGGGGCGACAGTTCAGTTTGAGGCAAGCGAGGACTCCTCTTCTTCCTCCTCTTCCAGTGAGGAAATTGTGCCAGCTTGTAAGAGGATGAAAGCCGCTGCTGTTCGGGACCATGGGGCTAGTGGTCAAGGATCGAGCGGAGATGCTCAGACTGTGCATGTGCAACCGGGAGAATTTCTTCCCCCACGAAGGACTCTAGACAAAGGGAAGCAGCCAGTGAAGGAAAAGAGGCCAACAAAGTCCAAGACCACCTCGAGAGCAGCAAGAACTGACACTCTAGCAGTCATTAAGGGGATCAAGGTACATGCACCAGTGTACCCCGATGACTATGTCTACAAGGATTATAAGAAAGATTTGGATGCACTCATTGAAGAAAGGAAGGTCAACCCTATGTTGATTGGTGAGCAAGAGGCCACTAATCCTAGGTTCTACACATGGTTCCAGTAGGATTACTACCGGTCTATGTTCATTGACAAGAACCGGAAGAATAGACTAGCATCTCACCAATGGATTGACTGGACCTACATGGAATCCAAGGAAAACCAAGTGTTTGACGACATCATTAGGACTTGCAAGGACCGAGGTGTGTATAACTTGATGGGATTCAACTATGGATGGAATGAAGAAGTCATTTGTCAGTAATATGCAACTCTCTACCTAGATGGCCGAGGTGTTCTCCACTGGAGGACTCAGGGTGTGGAGTATTCAGTGTTTGCCTCCAAGTTTGCTAGCTACTTCTTCCAAGGCAGTGATGATCACACTAGGGAGCTTATCTCAAATGAGCCTGTGATGAAGGACAAGGACATGGCTTTCATGTATTATGAACCAAGCAAGCAATTCTTTGGTTCAACAAATGGTCTCCACTACTACTACTTCATGCTAAACAGGATGCTTAGAGTGACCATTGCTCCCAAAGGAGGGTATGCTACTGCTATAGTGGAGAGCTCCAAGAACATTCTTGCTAGGTTCAATCACCAAGCAAGACACTTCTGTGTCATGGACTTCAACACAAATGAAATCCATCTAGCTTCCATCAACACTAGAAGTAGCCTCCTCTATGCTCCCTACCTTACAAGGATGATTGAGGCTGAGACCGAATTAGTCTTTGAGAAGGAATGTGAGCATCTTCCACTAAGGCCAAGGGTGCAATCTAAGGTTAGACCAATGTTTGCTCCTCCTCCAGGTGTTTCATCCTCTGAGAGAGCCAGCATCCATAGGTTCTATGCCGAGCAAGCCGTCGAGAAAGCAGCGGCAGCAGGGGCCTCCTCCTCAGCCCAAGACAGATAGCGCCATCCTTCTTCACCCATTCTTGCCTTTCTTAAAGGCATCTTCGGTGCTTGTTGCTTCAATGCTAGGGAGAACAAGCGATGCATCAAGAAGCAATTGAGGAGCTATAAGAGGGATCAATGGGCTCAAGTCTATGATGCAGCTCCTGATGGATCTGAGTGTGAGCTTGATGGTGAGCCATCGGTCTTTGCTAACCCTCTTGTAGGCTATGACTGGAATGATCCTTCAGCCGGTCCATCCACAGCTCCTCTACCTCCTCCTGCCGATGAAGACAAAGATGAAGATGAAGATGGCGCGACCGAGAAAGAAGATGAGTGATTTCATTCCCTCTCTCTCTCTCTCTCTCTCTCTCTCTCTCTCTCTCTCTCTCTCTCTCTCTCTCTCTCTTTTCTTTCTTTTTGGTGTGTTGATGCCAAATGGGGAGAGAAGTGATGAAAAAGGATATTTGTGTGTCTTCCTCTCTATTGTAATAGGATAGTGATGAACCTATGGACAATTCTCTATCTATTTGCTTTGTGTCTACTTTGTGAACCTTTATTGAAATAACTCTATTGTTCTTATACTATGTGTGGTGCTTGTTTTAATTACTTTTGTAGATTGATCGTGTCGAGTATGTTGATTGCTTATTGCATTACCACGTTGCTACACACTTGTACACTCTTAGGCACCCCCATTCATTGCAAAATATAGGGGGAGCTTCCCCACATGATTGTGTGAACCATGCATATCTTTAGGGGGAGTTCCGCTATATGTTTCTCTTTGTCTCTTTTGATTATCCTCTTTATATCCTTTTTAATCTATTATCATAAATCACCAAAAAGGGGGAGATTGAAGATGCACCTAGGATCCCCTGGTGGGTTTTGGTGAACGATGACAAAAGATTAAAATTGTGCTAACTTGTTCATACAGGAAATGTGCAGATAATCAAAATTGTTGTATAATCCCACATTTCCAAGATGACTTTTACTCCCAAAAAGAAGAAAACAAAATGGACTCAAAAGCACTTCAAAGAATAATTCTTTAATTTATTATGAGTCATAGGTATGTCAAACTATAAAGGGGGGGTAAACCAATCTTGCTAAGAAGGGAAATGCATATGCTCAAGCCTACCAAAAAGTTTTGTGAGAAGTTAGCTAACCATTGCCAAAAAGAATCGTTCTTTTTTGAGATAAATAGAGAGTCACAAAAGTTCCGTGGTTCAACACACGGAAGTTCCATCATTGCCATGCTTCTCGACTCAGCCAACCCGAGAGCTATGGAACTTCCGTGGGCTTATCCACGGAAGTTCCGTCGTCCTCGGGTTCCCATTCACAAGCTAACCCGAGACTCACGGAGGTTCCATGGACTCCATCATGGAAGTTCCGTCGACTCTGACCTAATTGAAATCTGGCTCGCACAACGGCTATTTTTGAATTGATGGAAGTTCCGTGGGTAACAACGGAAGTTCCATCAGACACAGAAAAGCTGTGTAACGGCTAGTTTTTGGAGATGCTCTATAAATACTCTCCCCCTTCCCCCGTGGGAAGGTTTGGAAACTTTGCTATTCCACTCACTCTTCAGCTAGGGCTCTCCCCTCTCACTTCTAGACTTGTTCTTGAGATTCCAAACAAAGTGAGAGAGATCCAACCACAAAAAGATTAATTCTATCCAATCAAAAGCTTGAGCACATCTTTCCCTCCCCATCAAGATTTGATTTGCTAGTTACTTTTGGAGACTTGGTCTCCTAGATGGCTAGGCGTCGCCCTTGAGCTCCCAACTTCGTGTGGTGAGTCGGGGACGTTTGTGAAGGTGTGATTCACCTCTCGAGGAAAAGAATCAAGTGGAGAAAGAAATCCGAGCATGATCTTTGTGATTGCTTGGCGGGGAAAAGGGTTGAGAGAGACCCGGCCACTTTGTGTGGCTCCTCAACGAGGACGTAGGAACTACTTAGTGTGGTTGCCGAACCTCGGGTTAAATTCCTGTGTCACTCCTTACATTCCCTAGGTTTACATTGTTGTAGCTTCACTTCTATCAAGTTTGTATCAAGTTTGTGTGGCTCCTCATACTCATTATATTTGTGGTTGTTCATTTCTTTCATATTATTGTTCTTGTATCACTTGTTATTTGTGTTGCTAGCTATTCAATCAAGAACCCTAGGTTTACATTGTTGTAGCTTCACTTCTATCAAGTTTGTATTACATCCTCTTTGTTATCCGCATTCAATTCATTGTTTAGAGGAAGATTGGTGTGAAGTTCTGTCTTTTGACTGAACTTCCATGGCGACGGAAGTTCTGTCATTGCTGATAGAAGTTCTATCATTCTCTGTTATTTGATAAAGCTTTAGTGCTTTTTCAAGATTACTTTTAAATTGCCTATTCACCCCCCTCTAGGCAACTTTCACCTTGGACTCCATCAAGTTCACAAGCCTCCATGCTTGTGGTCATTGTCATCAGTCGCCAAGGCAACCATCATCCATATGATTTATAATAGGTTTTAGAGATGATTCCTACATAAACAACACTCATGTATATATTAGCCCACAATTTCATAGTTGTCATCTATCACTAAAACATTCATACCTTGGGGATCCAATCATCAATGGTTATGAATCTTACAATCTTCCCCTTTTTGGTGATTGATGACAACCACTACTTAATCAAAAACATAATAAATAAACAACCGGGCTAAAAGAGCTACACAAAGATCGAGAGGAACCATAACAACATAGGAGAGAAACGCATAAGGTCCTACTCAATCAAACATCATCTATAGATACAAGGAAAAGAGAGAAAAATATACTCTAGATGAAAATGCATGCATGTCATGGCAATATATGAAAGGAAAGCATAAAGATATACAATGCAAGGCATGAATGATGAGATGCAACAGGTTAGCATGACTATGCATAAGAATTAAGAGTAGGCAATCATCATCATGATATCATACACAGGCATACAAGATAATTAATGAATACAAGGCACTGCAAATGAGAATAAACCAAGTGATATTAAAATGAGTCAAACACAAGCGAATGAAAACCATGACTCATCAAAATCCACGAACAACGAATAACTCCACAAAAGAAGATCCAAATGTATCTAACTCCCAAAATCCACGAATGCTCCCCCTAGATACAAGCTACTCTCGATCGCACAGGATCACACTCCCACTCCCCCTAGACCTAGAACTCTTCTCCCCCTTTGGCAATAAGCACCAAAAAGTGGAAAAGATGAACATCTAAGCGCTCGTGGTCGAAGGAAGTGGTGCAGCGATGTCCTTTGAAGGCTCTGCTCCAAGCTGCTCCTGTGCTGGATCCTGCTATGCTCCTTGAGCCTGTGATGCCTGAGCATCCATCTGCTCGAAGAAGTCAAGGTCCATAGGCGACTCAGACCCTCTGTCCTGTGCTGCTGGTGTGACTGTGGCAGTCTCCTATGCTAAAGTCTAGAGAAGAATGAGATCTGCCATGTCCTACTGTGAGAAGTCTCCACGGACAATATCCTCTGCTGCCTGAGAAGTAAGAGTGGTAACTGTGGCAGTAAGAGGTGGACCTGTAGTTATAACTGACTCTCGAGCTGGCTGGGAGTCTGCACGAGTGGTATGAATAATCTCTGAGCATAAGCTCCTGACAAGTAAGTGCTTGAAGGTGGAGGATCCTGCCATCTGCGAAGTCGAAGAGTGTGAAGGAGAGACAAACAACACAGACACTGAGAAAGCTGACACGGGGGACAGCTGAGCTAAGGAAAGAGTTTGTCCTGCTCCCCCTGTTGGTAGGACCCCTGAAAGTGACAGTCCGCTGGACTGAGCTGTCATCAAGGCTGTGAAGGGTCCTGGCTGAGTTGACGGCTACTGGTACTGTGAAAGCACTGAAGGTCCTGGCTGCTAACTGGCCTGCCTCTGGGTCAACTCCATCATCTGTGTCATCAGGGCGGTAAGAAGTGCAGTCGGTTGTCTCTGTATCTCTGCCTGACTCCTGATGATGTCCATCATCTGACATCTATCCTCAGCTACACTCTGGATGAACTCATCCAAGCATCCTGCAAGCGCTGTCACAGTGACAACGTCCTCTGACTATGAACCCATCGGCAAAGGAGATGCTCCTATACTGGCTGACTCAGTGAAGATGCATCTACAATCCCCTAGTGGGTTAGGGTGTACGATGACGAAAGATTAAAATTGTGCTAACTTGTTTATGAAGTAAATGTGCATATAATCAAAACTATTATATAATCTCACATTTGCAAGTTGTTGTTTACTCCCAAAAAGAAAGGAAAGGATATGGACTTGAAAGCACTTCATTGATTAGTTCATTAATTTATTTTGAGTCATAGGTATGCCGAACTATAAAGGGGGGTAAAACAAACTTTCTAAGAAGGCAAATGTGTGTGCTCAAGCCTCCAAAAAGTTTTGTCAGAAGTATATCCAACAAAGCCTTAGAACAAGTCTTTTTCTGAGCCAAACAGAGAGTTATGGAAGTTCCGTCAGCATCGGGTTCCCACTTTCTGTCTTCCCAAGGGTGATGGAAGTTCCGTCACCTCCTGATAGAAGTTCCGTCAGCCTCGGGTTACTGCTTGCTACCTTTCGAGAGTGACGGAAGTTCCATCACCAGAATCTCCATGGCTCTCACCGAAGTTCTGTGAGCTCATTCCTTGTCAAATCGAGAGTGACGGAAGTTCCATCACCCCTTGATGGAAGTTCCATCACAGCATCTAGATTCTCTCCCAGGCTTGTGCAACGGCTAAATTTGAAATGATGGAAGTTCCATGGGTAACCACGGAAGTTCTGTCAGACCCAAAAATAGTGTAACGGCTAGTTTTTGGAGAGTCCCTATTTATAGCTTACCCCTACCCCCGTGGGAAGGGTTGGATTCCTTGCCATTTCAATCACTCTTTAGCTAGAGCTCTCCCCTCTCACTCCTAGGCTTGTTCTTGAGATTCAAATCAAAGTGAGAGAGATCCAACCCCAAAAAGATTGAATCCATCCATTCAAAAGCTTGAGCACATCTTTCCCTCCCCATCAAGATTTGATTTGCTTGTTACTCTTGGAGACTTGGTCTCCTAGATGGCTAGGCATCGCCCTTGAGCTCCCAACTTCGTGTGGTGAGTCGGGGACGTTTGTGAAGGTGTGATTCACCTCCGGAGCAAAAGAATCAAGTGGAAAAAGAAATCCGAGCATGATCTTTGTGATTGCTTGGTGGGGAAAAGGGTTGAGAGAGACCCGGCCACTTTGTGTGGCTCCTCAACAAGGACGTAGGAACTACTTAGTGTGGTTACCGAACCTCGGGTTAACTCTTGTGTCTCTCTATACATACCCACTTTTATATTTCTGGTTGCTCATTTCTTTCATACTATTGTGCTTGTATCACTTGTTGTTTGTGTTGCTAGCTATTCAATCAAGAACTTTAGATTTATACTACTGTAGCTTCACTTCTATCAAGTTAGTATTTCCTTCTCCTTGTTATCCACATTAAGTTCATTGCTTAGAGAGGTTAGCGACAAGGTCTGTCGCTTGATAGAACTTCCGTGGCGATGGAAGTTCCATCACTACTGACGGAAGTTCCGTTAGTCCTGTTTATTTGATAAATCTTTAGTGCTTTTTCAGGATTATTTTTAGATTGCCTATTCATGCCCCCCCCCCCCCTCTAGGCAACTTTCACTCAGGAACCACCATCTCTGGCTGAGCTGCCTGCTCGTGAGGTACTGGTGGTGACTCCTGCTCCTCCTCCCCTGTCTGCTGGATGGAGGCTGACTTCCCCTGGGGACTCGAGATGCATAGCTGATGGTCGCCTCAGGGAATGTCTCGTACTGCTCCTCCATCACTAGGCCCATCCTCCTCAAGAGATAGCAAATATAGGGGCCGTAGACCAAGTAGCGTCCTCCCACTCTCTCAGAGATAACCTCCTCCATCTCCCCAATCAGAAGATCTGCCAAGTCGAAATGTTGTCTCCTCAAAATTGCTGCGACTGCCCACTGGTGCAGAAGTGTAAACTCCTCTCTGTAGCCAGACCTAGGGATGATAGTCTTGGTGACTATCGCTGTCACCATCTTGGCCTCTGCAGTGAGTCTCGCAGGGCCTCTGTCAAAGCCTGGTGTGTGAGGGGGTGGGAAAGCAATCGACACCATGTTGTCTGAATGTAGCTTCCCTCCCTGAGGTCTATGGGGTCGTGCAAGTGTACCGTAGGCACTCCTGTAAAGCTGGAAGTCTAAAGCCAGGAGTCCTAGGTTAGCTATCAAATCCTGTCTCGTCACCCGTTGTGGCTGCCCTCTAAACAGAAACTAGAACTCTGAGAGATCGCATGCAACCCACAGTGTGGCGTAAAACTCTAGCACCACGTCCTCTCTGAACCTGTGTGGAGCAGTAACTAGCTCTACTAGCCCTGGCAAGTACGTGAAGTACAGCTCCATCTCTGTGCCTGTGGCCCTCCTCATGGCCTCGTAAGTCATGCACTGCTGCGGCATGAAGAGTCTGTTCTTGCCTTTTAGGCCAAGGTTTCGTCTCAGACCCTCTCCAATCCTCCTCTAGAGGTCACTCCAGTACCTCTCTCTAGCAACGGGGTCTCTAGGGACAGGAACCCACTGCTCGAAAGGAACCAAGCGAAGCGCCTTAAGGTCCTTTGCAGGAACCGTAAGTATATCTGGCTCTCTGGCTGCCTGTGCCAAACTCTACATCCTCCTCGTGCACACTGCATAGGTGCACCTCGGGTCTCCTACTCGGTGAGCTGTCCTCTGGGGAACAGTCTGTTCAGCCTGCTGCTCGGTCTCCTCAGACTCTGACTCCTCAAAACCTGACTCTAAGGTCTCCTCCTCTGACTCCTCCTGCTGCTGTCTGGAGGATCCCTGCTCCACAGTTCTCAATGACCTCTCTTGATGAGAAGTCGGAGTATGCTGTGGCCACGGCGGTGGTACAACTCCAACTGCCAGAGGTGCAGTCCTCTGCCTGGTGCTCCTCTTGAGACCCTGATCCTCAACTAGCTGACTGATCCTCAAACGTGAGCCAGGTAACCTGCATGACTGCTCCATGGACTCTAGGTGCCTAGCAACCCTCCTGGCTCTCTCTGACTCTGGATCCAACCTCTATCTCTTCTTGCTCTTGGGCTTCTCAGGCATCTTCCCTTTGCCCTTGTCCTGTCCTGACCCTGTCATCACTGCTGCTACAAACTGCTGTCACTGCACGCACGTAGGTATAGATAGGATGAGCATAGACACTAATACACCTATAAGCAAAGCACTGCTAGGAAAGAGTGCGTAATAGAAATCCGAGCACTGAATGAAGGACATGATCACTAGACAAATATGCAAAGTAACAACAGTGATCATCGACTATGAGTGGCTGGTGCGAGTCATCTAGTGTGCAGTCAAATAATAGGCAATTAATCTAACTGTAGACTAAATAGAAGACAAACCATAGACATGCAATTAACAGATAATCAGGAATTTAATTGCATCCTAGGTTGAGCCAATTAACTAATTGATGCAACTAAAGACTAGACATTTATCCAAATTGCATCAATTAAAGCTAATCGCTCAAGAATTAGGGCATAACTGATGAAAGGGGTGAATGGCACAATACCCTGGGGGTCACGAAGCAGAAACTGGAAGGAGAATCGCAACCGATCGCCTAAAAGCTCGGATTTTTGCTTGTCGGTAATGGGAAAAGAGGCAAGTCTTCCTAGAAATTGTAGGGGTGTGCGCGCGCGAGGAGGTGGAAGCAGAGGCGACGTTGGACACGGTCGGCGAGCAGCGGCGGCACAGTTTTGGCGGCACGGGCGGAGCGGAGACAGGTGGCGGTGGCTCTAGAGGTGAGCACGGCGCTAGTGAGGAGTGGTCAGCCGGCGGCACTGCGAGCAAAGGGGTGTATGGGCATGTGCGGGAGCGAGGGCGAGCGGCGGCGACATCGCGAGTTGAGGCATCATGGCGGCTCGACTGGCGGCTACGCAGCTGGTGGCGGTGAGGGTGGCGACGGGGGTGAGGATGAGGAGGCGGGGGCATGATCATGGTGTCGGGGTCGAACGGAGACGAAGCCAAAAGAATTGACGCAATTTTGACCTAGGTGAAAATTCTCATGGACGACCGAGATCAAAGAAGAAACGATCAACGGTCATGATCTGGGATTGCATCGCGTGATCAACCGTAGTGACCGGACTGTCCAGTCACTAGATCAGACTGTCCGGTCACTTCGGGGGTTTTGAAAATCAGAATTCTGGAAGACTGGAACTTGAGCAGACCGGACTGTCCGATCTTTAGAAGTGTTTTGTCCGGTCTCCATTTTCTTTCTCCCCGAAGCATTGTGCATCACTGCATAGACCGGACTGTACGGTTTGATGACCGGACCGTACGGTCACTACTAGGTTTTTGCTGAATCAAGGAATTTCTCTATTTTCCAAGTGCCCTTGCTAAACTCACAAATAAACACTGCACTTGGAATATAGAGGGAACTCTCAAACACTCATTTTCAAATAGTGGCACTCTATGGCCTTAGAATTTTCACAAAAGCCAAATGAAGAATCGAGCAACTAAGAACCAAGGCAAATAAGAGCCAAAAGGGTATGTATGAGCCTTAGTCCTTGAACCGCGCGAGTAGGTTTAACCTTGGAGTTCATAAGAGCTTGCTCAATGGGCATGAAGCATAGTCCTTTCCTTTGGTCACACTTATGGAGATGTAATCTCATATAGAGCACAAGGCACAAATATCTCCAAGTGAGACAAGCATCCTTTGTGTTTCCTATATGATGCATGCACCAAGCATTTTACATATGCAACAAAAGTAAACATGCCATATGAATACAAGCAATATCAAAAGCAAGACACAAAGGAAACCTAACAATGTCAAGTTTGAACCCCTCCCAAGCTTACTCACTATAAGCCATACCCTTGCCTTGAGAGAAGTCAAACCACCATCTCAAGCACTCCCCCTTGCTTATAGCTATCTTGGATGGGTTAGACATTGACTAATTTTTATGTGTTTTTCTTTTAGTTATTTACACATGCATGGATGCAAAGCCTACTAGTCACAAAGGAGTCCTAATTACCATGCAATGCAAGAGAAAGAAAAACACACTACAAGTACCAAGAACAACTACAGATACCTCCCTCATGAGTAGATAGGTCGTCGAGGTCCATGATACTTCACGTGCTCTTCATGAAAGCACTTGGTCCAGCACCACCACCATCTTGTATGTAGCCAATCTCTCAAGATCAACAATGCACTTAGGCACCCATATGCTCTTGACCTTTCTCTTCTTGTTTGGTGGTCCCAAGGTCTTAGCTTTCACCTTGCCATCCTTGTTCCTAAAGAGCTTGAAATGTGTGTTCTCATGGAACAAGTTAGCATTAGGTAAAACAATGGAACTTCTCACCATAGGACAATTCTTGGTGGCATGGCCATCCTTGCAACACCTCTCACAATAGTAGTCGTCGGCGAGAAGGGGTTTGATCCATGCGGGGGTGGAATCACTCGTTCCTATGATGTCGATGGCGGTTGGATATGAGCCAAGTCACCGGTGGGAGACATTGTTCACAAGGTTTCTCCCAAGAATCTCCTTGTGAATGCTCTACCACGTGTGAGCCTTTCGAAGCTGTCGAAGCTTGAGATCGGCAGTAAAATATATAGGGCTACTCGAAACTAAGAACTATGATGGTAACACAAGATGCCGGGTTATACAGGTTTGAGCCCTCTTGATGAGAGTAAAAACCCTACGTCCTATGTTCTGTGTATTGTATTGATGTCTGCAGAAAAACTTGTCACCCGATGAGGGATACCCTGCCGCCTTATATATCCGGTCGGCAGGGGGGTACATGAAAAGTCCTAGTTGTAACTCACAAGGATTTACATAGAAAGTCTATCTCTACATGCCGTGTGCTCCAAGTTGAGTCGGTCGGCTTCCTTGTTGATGAAGTACCCGGTCGGCTACCGACTTAGTCTTGTATGAGGATACCCGTAAGGCAAGTATCCCACAGCAGCCCCCGAGTGCTTCCTGATTTTGAGCTTTAACTCTCAGAATGATCTTCAATGTAGATCATAAATTAGGAAGACCTCTTTATCGAAGTTCTTGATAGATCTGGTGCACCAGCTAGGTGCACCTAATCAGGTGTAGCCCCCGACTCTTGTATAATTTGGAGACTAACAAATAATGTAAGAGTCTAATTATATTAGCTCTAATTATTTTGTATGTATTTTACTCAAACCATCAAGCCTGAGTTTAACAGACCTCTAGTCATCAAACCAGTAAGTCAACTTGCAAAGCTTCCAGCCTTGCCGACCGATTATCGAAAAGGCCGAGTGATATACACTATGTCCGAGTGGCTGGTCGGTTTGAATTTTATGATATCAATCATATTCAATCCATGTGAACCACCATGACATCAATCATATAATGGTACTAAGCTAAATGACATCAATCATAATATAGCCTTTCCCAAATAATTAGTGACTCTAATTATCCATAAGTCCAATTTTGATAATTTGGTTATTGACTTCAATCAATACCATAACCTTTGAACTTATACCCATACGACCATCAAGTCCTTTGCTACATGATTATTAAATCATATAGATATGGTTAAATATTTTTCAAATGCTTCTCATCAAAGAAGCCCTCGAGCTTTATTTCTCAAGGTTTTAGACCCTAATCATGCTTTAAGGTCCTTAAATAATTTTTGCTTAAGCAAAAAATCGTCATCACTGTACGGCCCACCCCGGCCCATGGGACCCTTAGGTCAAAAAGCGGGAGTATAAAAGGCAGCGTCAAGTTGACTCTCAGTCCACGCCGCATTTGCACACGAACTCTTCATCTTCCTTGCGCCTCCTCTGTTCTCAGCGACTCCTCAACTTTCTAGCTAGGGTTAGCGCCTTCGCTTCTGGCCGCCACAGATCTCGCTGCGCTTAGCCCCCAAGCCTCTCCTAGGGTTCAGCATTTGATCCGCCACGCCCAAAACAATCATCGCCATGGGTCGCAAGAAAGTTTCCACATCGATTCCTGCCACTTCCACCGCCGCCGCCACGTCCTCCTTGTCGGAGATCGACATCTCGGAGCAACTTCGGGAGTTCTTGAAGAGCAACCTCTCCCAGGTCGATATGAACCAGATGGTGATCGACGGCATCCTTCCCGAACAAGTGCGTATCGACTGGAAGGTACCCTGTGAATCTTGCCCCATCCCTATTCATAAACAAATAGTTGTATTCCGCTCGTTCTTCGAGCATGGTTTTGGAGTTCCCTGCTGCAGCTTCTTGCGCGGGCTCCTTTTCTTTTATGGTATTGAGCTTGTCAACCTCAATCCCAATTCCATTCTCCACATCACCATCTTCGTGCACATCTGCAAAGCATTTCTGGGCATCCTTCCCCACTTCAATTTATTCCGTCATCTGTTTGTCCTCCGTCCACTGCCAACCAAGGACAATCAAGTAGCTATAGGCGGTCTTGGCTTCTAGTTGCGCAAGAAGGAGGCCTACACCAATGTGCCATTGAAAACCGGGACCAAAACTGGACAGATGAGTGGTTCTACTGTAACAACCCTCCTCCTGTTCTTGCCCACTTCACTGGTGCCAAGGCGATTCCTCTGGCGCAATGGACGGAGAAGCCTGATCCGACCGATCCTCAGGTGGTCACTCTGCTGAAGAAGATAGCCGACTTGAAGGCTGAAGGCATTGACGGAATTACCATCACCAAAAGCTTCATAGTACGCAGAGTGCAGCCCCTGAAGCTGCAGAGTCACCCGGCGTGGAACTATGTCAATAATGACGAAACCAGGGAGGTGCCTGACCCGCCGAATGGTGAACTCTGTAAGAAACGCCTATCAAAAATGTTTTAAGGGGATATCCTTCAGGATGACTTGCTTATCAAGAGGCGTATAACAAGGGCACTATGCGGGCTCGAGTAAGCGTCAGTCTGCTTAGAGCAATCCATTATGTTCTTGTCTTGATGCCCTACTTGATATTTTGATTCTTGTGCAGGTTTTGGATACTTATATTTCTCATCCTCCGCTCCCTCCGACCGATTCCGAGGGACCAGATTATGTCGAGAAGACATAGCAGACCGGCACTGGAGGCTCGAGCTCTTCTGCAGGCGCTCGTGCTGATCCGGTCACCACCCTACCTCCCTCCAGTCGGCTAGTAAAGTAGACCGTTGGGCACCGACGGCAATATATAGGGGATCAGGATGACGATGAAGAATTTCCATCTGCTAATGCTGGTCATCCCACCCCTACTTCCTCCGACCGACCTTCAAGCCAGTTGGAGCCCCCGAGCCAAACTCAGAGTGATGCTGGGAGGGTGGATCAAACCGACAAGGAAGGAAAATCTGCCCAATAGAGGAAGGAGACTGATTCTCAGTCGACTTCTTCGAAGAAGAGGTTGTGCCGAATCAAGCTCAAGAAGGCTCTTAGGTTAATCCTTAAACCTTATACTCCTTGTCTCTTATTGCCATCCATAACACATTTTAATCTTTTCCATCTTTGTTTTGATAGTAGTCGGACGAGTGATTCTCAGAGTGCCCAAGAGTCCGAAGCCACTCGGTCTGGACCTCCTCCTCGTCCAACTGATCTGCCCAAGTCGGTCGGCAAGTCATCAAACATGCCGACCGAGGTGGATAAGCAATTCCTGCCTCCATTCCGGCGCCTGTACCCCAACCTGCTCCTGCCATTGTCCCTTCACCTCTTGACAAAGGTAAGGCGACATTATCTACAGATTTACTCGGTCAGCCTGAAGTAGAGGACATGGAAATTATGCACCAACATCGAGAAGCTAGCAAGGTACTTCAATACTCTGCTTTTGCTTTGTCTTAATCTTGCCTTTAAGCTTAACCCCTTTTTGTATACAGAAAATGTATGATCTCGTAGAGAGGAAACAGGCTAGGGTAGAATACCTTGAAGCCGAAGCTTTTGGTATGTCCTAAACTCTTTGGTTTTTAAGTCTGTAAGTAAGACTAACACTTTGCGGGTGTTTTGCTAGTCACTGATCAGCAGCTTGCCAAAGCACAAAAGGAATTTGAAAAGCTGCAAGCCGACCGAAGAGAGACGACCAAGGCCTTAGACCAAGGTCGTGTAGACTTAGCTGGTAAGATCACTCACCACCCGTATTTAAATAATCAACTAATCACTCTATCGCTAAAAGTTTTTGTCTTTAGCTCGTGATCAGAAGATCATCAATCTGGAGAAGTTAATTTCCAATCAGCAAAGGGTTGTCAACGCCTTGAATGCTGAAAAGGAAAAACCTCTCTAAATCGGTTGAAGACCAGAAGGCCGAGATCACTCGGCTGCAGAAGGAGCTGAAGGACGTTAACGCCAAGATAGAGAAAGCTAAGAGCACCTCCAAATCCTTCAAATGTAAACTTGCCAGTAAGCCCTTCATTATTTCTCACATCTGCTTAATTCCTCTTTTGATCATACTGACCAAAAATTACCATTCGCAGCTCTATCTTATGTTGCTCGAAAGGCAATGGATTATGTTCATGCCGACCAAGTGGAGCAGTCTGGCCATTCCTTGAAGTACTTGCTGGAGCATGCATCGGAGGCTATTGCTCAAAACACTCGACGAGTGGCGACCGAGACCGGGAGTCAGGTTCTGGCGATTTGCCAATCTTGGTCTCCTGCTCTGCCATTGGACAAGATCAAGAAGGGCTTCAAACCAGACTTGACTGACGACCAATGCCAGTTGCTCTTGGATTCCATGCTGGAGACTTCCCGAGCTTTGGTCGACGACATAGAGATCAATCTGACCGTGCCTACTCCTCCAGCAACTCCTGAGGTTGAGCTATGAGCTGAATCTTCCTCTCCTTCAAAGGAGTTGTAAATCCTGTAATATTAGAGATCACTAGCAATATTTATGTAATGAAACAATATTACCTGTATGTAAACTAGTTTCATGCTTATCATCTTTAAAAGATTGATAAAAATGTCATAAGTATGTTTCTGTCATTGAGAAACTCAAATTGTATCGGTCTACCATAACATTTTAGGTTGTGACTCTTAACCGTGTAACAAGCAGAGTCGACCAATCAACACATGACCTGTCGCACTTTGGCTCTAGGTTTAGTGTAGTGGTAGTCTGATGTGCAGTATAAAGTATATAACCATAATGTATAGACGTTAGACCAAGAAAATGAAGACCGTATTCAAAGAGAAGAAATCGGTCAGAAAGTAGTCCAAAACCAAAATACGGTTAGACTGAGGTGGTACATTATTACTAGCCCCCTTGCTCGATTGTTTAATAAAATAAATTAAGGAATTGAGACAATATAGAATGAAAATCATCAAAAAATCTTTCATCAAAAAGACCGAAGTTTCATTCATGAATAATGTATAAGTATACAAAAGAATAATTAAGTATAGAAACGACGTAGCTGATTTATGTTCCAGGAATTTGGTATATCATCGTCGTCTTCATACATCAGTCGGTAAGCCCCCGGGCGAGTGACTTCCTTGACAACATATGGTCCTTCCCACTTTGGAGAAAGCTTATGATGGTTCTTCGTTGACTGCACTCGGCGAAGCACTAAATCTCCAACATGGAACTGGAGATTACGTACATTTTTATCATAATATCGACGTAAGCCTTGTTGGTAAAGCGCCGATCGAAATAGAGCGCAATCATGCAACTCCTCTGCTGCAATCAAATCAATCTCTTGATTCTCCTCAAAAAGTTGTTCATCATACGCCTGAACCCGTGCTGAAACAAGGTTGACTTCGGTCGATAGCATAGCCTCTGAGTAGTATACCAATGAGAAAGGTGACTGACCAGTTGCCCGACTGGTGTTTGTGCAAAGCCCCCAAAGAACTGAAGGCAATTATTTAACCCACCGACCGGCATAAGGCTTAAGCCTGTCGAATATCCGTGGTTTCAATCCTTGAAGAATCATACCATTAGCCCGTTCGACCTGCCCATTGCTTTGAGGATGAGCCACTAATGCAAAGTGGATTTTTATTCCCATCTCATTGGCAAAGTCATAGAATTCCACTGATGTGAATTGAGTGCCATTATCGGTGATGATATCATGAGGAACCCCGAACCGAGTGAAGACATCCTTGACAAAATCGATAGCCTTCTTCGATGTAATCTTGCCGACCGGCTTTGCTTCAATCCACTTGGTGAATTTGTCAATAGAAACAAACAGATAAGTGAACCCGCCTGGCGCCTTCTTGAAAGGACTGACAATATCGAGCCCCCAAACAGCAAAGGGCCAAGTTAAAGGTATCATCTGAAGTTGCTATGAAGGCACATGCGTTTGTTGAGCGAAGAATTGACAACCTTCACACGTCCGAATGACCCGGTGTGCATATTCAACTGCCGTGGGCCAAGAAAACCCTTGCCGAAAAGCTTTGCTGACCAAAGTCTTGGAAGCTGCATGATTGCCGCATATCTCAGAATGAATTTCCTCTACCAACTTCTGGCCTTCTGATATCGAGATGCATCTCATCAAGATATTTGAACCTCCTATTTTATAAAGTTGGTCTCCCACCAACAAATACCCTCGGCATCGGGTCTCCAACCTCCGTTGCTCATTAGGATCCGAAGGCAGTGTTCCCTTATCCAAATATTAGATGAGCGTGTCGGGCCAATCGGTCTCCATGTTGTCATCACCAACAAGATCGGTAACAACACTCATTAATACATTCGATCGAGGAGAAATCATGGGGGAATCCAGAGTGTGTAAGAAAACACCTGGCGAGACCACAGACCGGGATGATCCCATTTTGGCCAATTCATCAGCCGCTTGGTTATTGTCTTGAAGAACATGCGTGAACTTCAATCCGTTGAATTTGTCTTCAAGCTTCCTTACTTCTTGACAGTAAGCACTCATATTGTCATCCACACAGTTCCAATCCTTAGTGACCTGATTAATAACCAAAGCCAAGACACCAAAGACATCGAGGCACTTGATGCCGAGTGAGGCAGCAATGCACAGACCATGTAGAAGGGCTTCATACTCTGCAGCATTGTTGGACACGCAAAACATCACCTGAAGGACATATCAAAGCTTCTCTCCAGTGGGTGAGATAATCATGACTCCCGCACCAGCTCCTTGTAATTGAAGAGACCCATCGAAGTACATTTTCCAATACTCGATGTCTTGAGCAGTAGGTGGGTTTTGAATCTCTGTCCACTTAGCAACGAAATCAGCTAGCGCTTGTCCCTTTATAGCCGACCGAGGCACGATTGTGATGGTAAATTGACCAAGTTCGACTGCCCACTTGGTGATTTTTTCCTTCGGCTTCTCGATTGTGCAGCACTGTGCCGAGTGCGAAGGAGGTCTGGACTTCGATTGGATGAGCTTGAAAATAATGCTTCAACTTCCTGGAGGTGACCAACAATGCATACAACAACTTCAAGATATGTTGATATTTTACCTTAGAGGCACCAAGGACCTCATCACAAAATAGACCGGGTGTTGCACTTTTTGTATATGTCCCTCTTCTTCTCGGTCAACTATTAAAACAATACTTACAACCTGAGTTGTGGCCGATATGTAAAGTTGAAGTTTTTCTCCTGGCTCCGGAGGCACTAATACTGGAATGTTGCTGAGGTAAACCATCAACTCGTTCAATGCCGACTGCGCCTCTTCGGTCCAAACAAAGTCTTCCTGCTTTTTAAGCAGTCTGAAAAGTGCTAACCCTCTAACACGCAGTCGGGAAATAAAGCGACTCAAGGATGCCATGCATCCGGTCAGCTTCTGTATATCCCTTTGAGAATTAGGTGGTCCCATACCAAGGATCGCCTTGATTTTATCCGGGTTGGCCTCTATACCTCATTTCGAAACGATGTAACCAAGTAGCTTTTCCGAGGGAACCCCAAAAACACACTTCTTAGGATTCAGCTTTATTGAATAATGCCTCAGATTGTCAAAGGTTTCTGCTAGGTCAGAAATAAGCCCTTCCACATTCCGGGTCTTAACAACGATGTCATCGACATATGCTTCTACGTTTCGACCGATCTGAGTAGCAAGGCAGCGTTGAATACCTCGTTGGTAAGTCGCGCCAGCGT
The DNA here is from genome assembly GCA_032690845.1 of Eleusine coracana subsp. coracana. Lineage (NCBI taxonomy): Eukaryota > Viridiplantae > Streptophyta > Magnoliopsida > Poales > Poaceae > Eleusine > Eleusine coracana. The sequence continues at coordinate 31,587,712 of CM064434.1, forward strand.
TCTTTAGAACGAAAGGCATTGTGATATAGCAATAGGCGCAGGTGTTATAAAGGAAGTTTTAATCTGATCTTCGACCTTCAGTGGGATCTGGTGATACCCTGAATAGATATCCAGAAAGCTCAAGAGCTCACACCCGGCTGTCAAGTCTACAATCTGATCAATACGAGGAAGAGCGAAGGGGTCTTTAGGGCAGACCTTGTTGAGATCAGTATAATCAACACACATCCTCTATTCTTTATTCTTCTTGGGTACAAGGATTGGATTTGCTAACTAGTCGGGATGATGCACCTACTTTATAAACTTAGCATCTAATAGTCTAACTATCTCCTTCTTCATGGCGTCCTTGCGATCGTGTGCGAATCTTCTAAGCCTTTGCCAAACGGCGGTAGCCCCAGGGGGTACCCTTAACTTGCGCTCAATCTTTTCCCTAGGAACTTCCGGTATGTCAGATGGTTTCCATGCAAAGATGTCCTTATTTTCCTAGAGAAAAAGAGTGAGCGCGAGTTCCTATTTCTTATTGAGGTTGACCCCAGCATAAGTTACCTTATCGGGGTCCTCAGGATCGAGCATGATTTCCTTGGTTTGGATGTCATCGGTCTGAATCTTGTCTTTGGCAGGCTTCTTTGTTGGAACCACCGCTCTGGTCTGCTCCTCCATGCTGACTGCCTGCTGGATCTCCTTCTGGTCAGACAGCATCAACTGTTTTTTGGCCATCTCACAACTCTGTATATCACAATCAAAAGAATTCCAAAGATCAGAGTGGAGGGAGATTATTCCGTTCAGGCCTGCCATCTTGAGGGTGAGATATGGATAATGCGGGATAGCCATGAATTTAGCCATAGTCGGTTGACCGATGATAGCATGATATGCTGAGTCAAAATCCGCCACCTGGAAGAGAATGCGCTCGGTCCTGAAGTTCACACGGGTCCCGAAGGTGATCAGCAGACTGATCTGTCCAATAGGAATTGAAGTCTTGCCATGTACCATCCCGTGGAAAGGTGAAGAACTCTGCTGAAGATCATTGATTGACAGACCAAGCTCTTTGAGAGTCTTGGTGAAGATTAAGTCCAAACTACTTCCTCCATCAATGAGTACTTTGTTGAACTTTACCTCCTTTGTTGTAGCAGGAAGCACCAGCGGGTATCGACTCGGCTTCGGGATGTGCTTGGGATGATCCGACCGATCAAAGGTGATTGGCATCTCAGACCACCTCATGAATTGAGGCGCAGCCGGTTCCACCGAGTTGATATCCCAAAGTTCCAGCTTCTACTTGCGCTTGGACACATAGGTATCCAGGCCACCAAAGATGAAGTTGACTTCCTGTCGGGGCTCTTGGAACTCTTCTGAGTCGTCCTTGTCACCATCGTCATTGGTCTTGTCTTTGCTATTGCACCTTGAGGGATCTTTAGCCACCTTGAGCGCAGCTATTGCAAAACCCTTCAGTCGATAGCAATCCTTTGCTTTGTGGTTTCCCTTTGGGTGCCAAAGGCATGGGCCACTCAGCAGCTCGTCTGTGGACGGTTGGCTTGTTCGAGGGTTTTTCTGAAGTCGGTCCATCGTGTGAACCATGTTGTCAGGCTTCCTCTTCTTGTCCTTCTTGGAGGACTTGGGCTTGTCCAACCGCTTCTCTATGCCTTTTCCCCGAATGTCATCCAATGCCGACTCACCAGACGTGAACTTGTCAGCGATCTCGAAGCACTCTTGAGTGGTCAGCTTGAGGTCATGATTCCTCCGACCTATCTCATGAACCAAATCATCGCTACAGATCCCTCCTTGGAAGGCGGCAATGATTTGTTGGTCCGGGACGTTAGGGATCTCAGTGTTCTTAGCGCAAAATCTCTTGATGTAGTCACGAAGAGGTTCGTCGGTCTTCTGGTTGATCCGAGTGAGGTCGAAGTGGTTGCCCGGTCGATTGCAGGTAGCTTGGAAACTTTCTATGAGCTTCCTATTGAGGTCTCCCCAAGATGTGATTGACTCCTCTGGAAGAGACGTGAGCCATATACGAACAGCTGGATCCAGGCAGACCGGGAGGTAATTAGCCATTACATAGGAATTACCTCCAGCCGACCGAATCGCCATGCTGTAAAGCTGCAGCCACTCTCGGGGATTGGTCTGACCATCGTATTTTTTGATGGGGACGAGCTTGAATCCTTTTGGCCATCGATCTATATGAAGCCTAGGGATGTAAGCTTTGATGCCATCGATCTCATCGTCGGTCGGCATCATCGATCGCCTATGCCAGTTTGGAGAAGGAGTTGCACGGCGGCCGTGTCGTGGACCAATATCATAATCATGACGACGAGTTGTCATCGTTATCGCACCGATCCCAATCATCACATCGATGACGGTCGTCGCGGTTATGCCTTGGAGGAGGATCTTGACGGTCCTCTCGTCGGTTGTCCCGTCGGTCGTCCGTTCTCCAATCATGGTGTTCTTCCTCATAGCATCGGCTATCCTGAGCACGTTCTTCATAGTGAGAGTTGATGGTATCTCATCCATCACGGAGGTTGAGAGAATTTCTCAGATCTTCACGCCTATGCCGACCTCGCAACGATACGTGACTAGAGCTTGTGACCGACTGAGATTTTGCAGCCTCTTGAGCCGCAACGGCCTTAAGCATAGCCACCACGTTCTGCATCACAGGGGTCTGATAATTCGCGTCGACCATTAGAGTGTCGAGCAAGGTTTGGGCCTCTATGATGTTATTCTGAGGAGTGTGGTAGACCTTGACGCCATCCACTTCGAGTTCTGGACCAAGATCCAGTCGGCATGCGTTGCGTGAACCGCGCGACCCTCTTAGTCGACGGTGGTGTCCGACCAATAAGTCATCAGCTGGAGGGTCCTCCTCCTGTTGACATCCTTCGGCTAGTTGATTCGGGTGGCCATCAACGGGGTTACCTTCATGTTCACCGTCTTGGTCACCATCTTGGTCTCCATCCGCGGGATCTGCTATATCCACCATGTTGACAGTATGGAGATATGGGTAAGCGGATCCGACCAAGTCCTCATCAGAAGACCGATCCGATTTTGAATCATTCCCAAAGGAAGGATCTTCGTCCTTATATCTGAGTGGAACCAATGCGGGGATCATGCCAGACGAACTCGGTGATCGCACCATGGAAACGGCTGCAGTCGAGTCAGATCTGTGGTTCTCCCGACCTAGGGCTCCGTTGTCGCCAACTGTGAAGTCGAGTGATCCAAAGGAGATCTTGAAGTCCGGTGAGTAGTGGATGATGGGAATTTCGGCCATCGTAGTCGACGGAGAATCCCGGCGAGCCTTGTCCCCTTCCTGGTGTGCCAACTGTGGAAGCTTGAGATCGACAGTAAAATGTATAGGGCTATCTTGAGACTAAGAACTACGATGGTAACACAAGACGCCGGGTTGTACAGGTTCGGGCCCTCTCGATGAGAGTAAAAACCCTACGTCCTGTGTTCTGTGTATTATATTGATGTTTGCGGAAAAACTTGTCCCCCGATGAGGGATACCCTGCCACCTTATATATCTGGTCAGTAGGGGGGTACATGAAGAGTCCTAGTTGTAACTCACAAGGATTTACATAGAAAGTCTATCTCTACATGTCGTGTGCTCCAAGTCGAGTCAGTCGGCTTCCTTGTTGATGAAGTACCCGGTCGGCTACCGACTTAGTCTTGTATGAGGATATGAGTAAGGCAAGTATCCCACAGAAGCCATCCATCACCATCTTCCTCTCTTCCTTGAGCTTGTGATATCCCTCCAACACAAATGGCTCAAGAGAAGAAACCTCAACCGAGGTTGTTATTTCATCACACATAGTAGAAGCATCACTCTTAGATGAACTAGAGGAGGGAGAGGCAAGGTTCTCAACATTGATGGCCTCGTAAGTAATCTCAAGGGCCTTGTACTTCTCATGAAGCTCTACATGATCACCCTTGAGTTTGTCATAACTCTTGTTTAGGGCCTCATGAGATGTGACAAGATCCTTGAGCTCACTCTCAAGGTCAACAACATGGTCCTTAGCCAACTTACACTCTTTTCTTACCAAATCCAATATTTTGGATTTCTTGACGACGATGTCATGGGCTTGGTCAAGCATACTCCACAACTCGGCACACGTGTGCTCCTCATCATCGCTATCATTGCTGCTCTCATCCTCACTCTCCCCAAGTTGGCTCGTGGCCATGAGGCACGTGGGAGGTGGAGGAAGAGCTCATGGAGGTGTGGTCTTGATCATGGCTAGACCGGCCACTTCTTCATCACTTGAGCAAGAGGACTCATCACTTGAGTTATCATTTGTCCACTCTCCAACAAGGGACTTGCGAGAGAAATTCTTCTTGTAGTCTTGAGCTTTGCCTTTTCCTTTGCTCCTGTCCTTGTTGAAGTACCTCTTCTTCTTTTGCTTGGCCTTGGGGTTTTCTTCTTCTTCTTCACTTGAATCTTGTGACTTGAACGCTTCTTTCTTGGGATTTGGGCACTCCTGGATAAAGTGATTCTTTGAGCCACAATTGAAGTACTTGTCCCTTGACTTGGAAGCAAACTTGTTCTTGAAGTTCTTCATCTTCCTTATAAGAAGATCCAAGTCCTCGGTCAAGTCACCTTCATCATCATCTTCTTCATCGTCATCCTCAATGATCACCTTCTTCTTGTTTTTCTTGCTCTTGCTAGATTCTTGCATGTCAGCCAGTAGAGCAAGGTTGGATGGTTGAGGATCATCCATCCCCAACTGGTAGCTCTCGAACGCAGTGATCTTGCCAAGTACATTCTTCATGGTCTTGGTCTTGAGGTCACCTTGCAAGATGAAGGTAATGATGGACTCATACTTGGGGTCCTTGAATAGCCTCAACAATCTTCTTATCACCTCAATAGGCTTCATCTTGAAGTCATCCCCAAGAGCATTGATCTCCTCCACTAGTACATGAAAACGAGAATAAATAGTGTTAGCTCTCTGTTGGCACTTCCCAAGTGCCCCTTTTATATGTGAATATCACCCCAATTAGAGTATAATTGATACTAATTTAGGCCATTTACCTAAGATATTACCTATATATTTGTATAGGTACAAGACTTTATCTCGAAGGAAAAGTCCCATATGGCAGCTGTGGAAAACAGAGGAACCGACTCGGAGAAGAAACCAGAGAGAACACGGCTTGCGCCGATCGGCGTAATCCTGCGCCGATCAACACAACCGATTTATTTGCTAGAAACCGAGTTCTTTACGAGTAGAACCCCTATATATACTTGTAATCCCTAGCTGCGATGAAAACACCGAGGAGGAGGCAACAGAGGGACAACAGATTCGGGAGTTAGAGCCACCGGGCCTTGCCCCGTTAGAATAGATCTCTAGTTGAGTTTCAAGAACCATTGGTGTAAGAGTTGATCCATCAAGGTAGGCCATCTCGATGGTGATGAATCTTACTCTATGTATCTCAAGGATGATAGAATATGTTGAAGATGGTTTTGGTGATTTGTCTACCTGATGTGGACAAGGGTTCCCGATCTTCCGAAAGGTTCTGGATACGTTGATTTGGTCGGAGGCGACACACAAATTGATCCGGCTTCAGAATAGCACGTTCTAAATCCCGCAATCGTAGCACGACGTCTCCTCTAGTTATCAACCATCCTAAAATGATTGACCTTGCCGAGAAGGCTAATCCCTGCCTGTGAATCAAAAACACAAGCAAGAACAAAGAAGAATGCAACATAATTGCAGATGTATTATGAATCTCATGAAGTTGTGGTCTCACAAACCATGATGACGGTGAAACTGTTATGAACAGAATAATCTAAGCAAAACCCGAACCCTAATGGTGCAGTGGCAGCTGTATATGAAGACCTTAGGGTCGTGCAAGACCCTCTGGACGCGCCCCTAATTAGGCTCAACTAGATACAAAGCCCAAAGGCCAAAAACAGGCGACGTAGCACCGAAACAGATTCTGGACCCTCTCTTGTTTCGACAATTCCTGATGACTCCGGATGAATTTTGATATGAGACTGGCGGCATTGGAAACGTCTTCTTCTTATCTTTCCGTGCATATGTGAACATCCAAATCCAAGTCGGTATGCGTCCTGGGCATCCGTTTTAGTGCAGACTGGTGCTGAGCCTCGAAACAGACTCGAAGTCGGTTTTGGTTGGGCCTCCACCTTGGCTTCCACGTCCTTGCTGGTCCTTCATGTCTCCAAGTCCTTCTCCCCTCATCTCCTGGTCCTCTCCATGGTTTCTAATTACAATATAATCATTAGGTAGCAAACCATTCTCAAAAGTGACATATAATAAAGAACGTAGGAACAAGCTCACCTCTAAATTTAATCGTTGTGCACGAGCTCTAGTCATTGGACCTTGCAAGTCCAGAATTGGAGGAGTGTTGCATGTATTCTTAGGAGTGATGTCCTCATCATCCTCCCCTTCTTGAAGTGGAGTCATCCTTGACTCAAGCTCATTCTCTTCTCCCAAGTATGGTTTCAAATCTGAAATGTTAAAAGTAGGACTAACCCCGAACTCGGGAGGCAACTCAAGTTTGTATGCATTATCATTAATCTTCTCAATTATTTTGAAAGGACCATCAGCTCTAGGCATTAATTTAGACTTTCTCAAATCTGGAAATCTATCCTTTCTCAAGTGTAACCATACTAAATCTCCTACATCAAGTTTTACTTCTTTTCTACCTTTACTACCAGCAATTTTATACTTTTTATTCATCTTTTCAATGCTAAGTCTAGTGGTCTCATGCATTTTTAAAATAAATTCAGCACGCTCCTTAGCATCAACATGAACTCTCTCATGAATAGGTAGAGGAAGTGTATCAAGTGGAGTACGGGGATCAAAACAATACACTACCTTGAAAGGACTTACCTTGATAGTAGAATGTGTTGCCCGATTATATGCAAACTCAATATGAGGCAAACATTCTTCCCATTGCTTCAAATTTTTCTTCAAAATAGCTCTCAACATAGTACCCAAAGTGCGGTTCACCACCTTAGTTTGTCCATCAGTTTGTGGGTGACAAGTTGTAGAAAACAACAACTTTGTACCCAACTTATTCCAAAGCATGCGCCAAAAGTGACTCAAAAATTTTGCATCACGATCTGAAACAATAGTAGAAGGCATACCATGCAAACGTACATTTTCTTTGAAAAAGAGATCAGCAATATAACTAGCATCATCAGTCTTATGACAAGGTATAAAGTGTGCCATCTTAGAAAATCTATCCACAACAACAAAAATACTATCACTCCCCCTCTTAGTCCTAGGCAGTCCTAAAACAAAGTCCATAGAAATATCCGCCCATGGAATAGAAGGAACAGGAAGTGGCATGTATAAACCATGTGGATTCAAGCGAGACTTAACTTTTTGACATGTAATGCAGCAAGCAACAAAGCGCTCAACATCTTTCCTCATCCTTGGCCAAAAGAAGTGTGTGGCCAAAATATCCTCCGTCTTCTTGGCACCAAAATGACCCATCAATCCACCTCCATGTGCCTCATGTAACAACAAAAGACGAATGGAACCAACTGGAATGCATAGGCGGTTAGCTCTAAACAATAATCCATCAGTCAACACAAATTTATTCCATGCATGACCCTCTTTACAATGCAGCAATACATCCTTAAAATCAACATCAGCAGCATATTGTTCTTTAATTGCCTCAAGTCCAAAAATTGTACAATCAAGTTGAGACAATAAAGTATAGCACCTAGATAAAGCATCAGTGATCACATTATCCTTCCCTTTCTTATGTTTAATAATGTAAGGAAAAGACTCAATAAACTCAATCCATTTAGCATGTCTACGGTTCAAATTACATTGAGAACAAATATACTTAAGTGATTCAGGATCAGAATGAATAACAAATTCTTTGGGCAAAAAATAATGACGCCACGTCTCTAAACAACGTACAAGTGCATACAATTCCTTATCATACATGGAGTAATTCAAAATAGGCCCAGTAATTTTCTCACTAAAGTATGCAACAGGTTTACTATCTTGCATCAAAACACGACCAATGCCTATACCACTAGCATCACATTCAAGCTCAAAAATCTTATCAAAATTAGGTAATTGCAGCAATGGTGCATGTATAAGTTTATCCTTCAAAGCATCAAAAGACTCATGATGCACCTTACCCCAATGGAAATCAACGCCCTTCTTTGTCAACTCATGCAATGGTGCAGCAATGGTGCTGAAATCTTTGACAAAGCGGCGGTAGAAACCTGCAAGACCAAGAAAACTCCTCACCTGTGTGATAGTTTTTGGTACAGGCCAGCTCTTTATGGCTTCAATCTTCGCCTCATCCACCTCAATTCCCTGTGGAGTCACAACATAGCCAAGAAAAGAAACTCGATCCATGCAAAAGGTGCACTTCTCAAGGTTACCAAATAAACGTGCATCTCATAAAGCATCAAAAACAGCACGTAAATGATTCATATGTTCATCTATGGATTTGCTATAAATCAAGATATCATCAAAGTAAACTACCACAAATTTGCCAATGAAAGCTCTTAAAACCTCATTCATCAAGCGCATGAAAGTACTAGGTGCATTAGTTAAACCAAAAGGCATTACTAACCACTCATATAATCTAAATTTGGTTTTGAATGTTGTTTTCCATTCATCACCAAATTTCATTCTAATTTGATGGTAGCCACTACGCAAATCAATTTTAGTGAAAATTATAGCACCACATAACTCATCAAGCATGTCGTCTAGCCTACGAATAGGACGACGATACCTAATAGTAATATTATTAATGGCTCTACAATCTACACACATACGCCAAGTACCATCTTTCTTAGGAACCAAAAGTACAGGAACAGCACAAGGACTAAGTAATTGACAAACATACCCACAATCCAAAAGGTCTTGAACTTGTCGTTATATCTCCTTAGTCTCCTCGAGGTTGGTCCTATAAGCAGCACGGTTTGACAAAGTAGCACCCGGAATCAAATCAATTTGATGCTCAATCCCTCTCAAAGGTGGCAATCCCGGGGGTATCTCAGCTGGAAAAACATCCTCATACTCTTGCAAAAGGTTAGTGACAGCAGGAGACAAAGCACTAGAAGCAATATCATCAAGCGAAAACAAAGCTTCCTTGCATATCAAAGCATAGCAAATATCATCACTATCAGAAATTTCAGCAAGCTCAGATTTTGTTGCAAGACATGAACGACCTTGTAATTTAATTCCAGCGCCCTTAGAACTTGAAGAATCATTAACATTACTAGGTGTAGAATTAGAATTAACAGGTTGTTGAATTTCAGGACCTTTATTTTTCAAACTAGCAGCTCTTTCTAAATCAGCTGGTACAATTTCAGCAAGGGTCATTGGTAACAAAGTAATTTTAGTTCCTTTATGCATAAAAGTGTACTTATTACTTCTATCATGGTGTACAACATCATTATCAAATTCCCAAGGTCTACCCAATAAAAGTGAACATGCTTGCATGGGTACGACATCACAATCAACAGAATCCACATAAGAACCAATGGAAAAAGGAACTCTACAAGTTTGTATTACCTTAGCTTTGCCAGAGTCGTTTAACCACTTAATATAGTACGGATGTGGATGTGGACGTGTGGCCAAAGCAAGCTTGTTGACCACATCAGAACTCACCAAGTTATTGCAGCTCCCTCCATCAATGATGACACGTGCTCGGTGGTTCTTGATGACGAAGAAAATCTGGAACAAGTTGTGGCGCTGCATCGTCTCAGGCTGATGAACTTGTGTGCTAAGGACACATTGAACAATAATGTTCATGTATCCCGTGGTATCTCCGCCTCCAAGGACGAGGTCACTGCTGGTGGCAGGGACGTCCTCCTACTCATCCTCCACATCAGAGGTGCTCATGTAACCGCCATCATCTGTCACCACATATGCCCGCCTACTTGGACAATCTTTTTATACATGACCAAGTCCATGGCAGCGGTGGCACTGAATCCCTGTAGTGCGCCCCGTCGAAGTAACAGAGGAGGCACTACTAGCTGGTACCTGCACAGAAGTTTTACCTGAGCGCGTAGAAGGTGCAGGGGCTGATCTTGGGCTGCAGAAACAACACTGGTTCCCTTGGTAGCTGCTGGTGGGGGCGGCCGGAAAGATGGCCTGGGCAGCCCCGAAGTCCCCGTCGAGCGTGGGGGGTAGGAGTTCCTTCACTTGCTGTACTCCTCAAAAGCCTAGAAAAGTCTCTGTGATTCTTTCTCTGCAAGCATAGCATACTGGAAACACTGGGTGAGGGTATAATATTCTTTATAATCAAGGATATCCTAAATTTCTTTTCTTAAACCAGAATAAAAGCGACAAATCTGATCCTCTACTTTTTCAACTACAGCACAACGAATCAAACCCTTTTGAAGCTCACTAAAGTACTCCTGAACAGTTTTATCTCCTTGTCCTAAACGCTACAGTTTATTACGAATCTCTCTATAAAAAGAAGGAGGAACAAAACGATCATGCATTGCGACCTTAAGTTATTCCCAAGTAGTAGGCAAACCAGTTTTAGCAACTAGACCACTCCACCAAACAATAGCAAAGTCCTTAAACTCACTAGTGGCTTATCTAACTCTATATTGTTCAGGAACAAGGTGGGCATTAAATTTTTGTTCTACAGTCATCTCTCAATCAAGATAAACATCACCATCATACTGACCCAAAAACGAAGGAATTGAAAACTTAATTTAGTTACCGTGTGGACAACGATTGTAGTTATGGAAACCACCCATACCTTGAGTATTATGTTGCAAACGACATCGTAATAGTGCAGTCCTTGTAGCTGACCTATCCACGGTGACATCCGCATTATACACCGTGTCTTCATCATGGACGTCTTCAACATCGTTGTTATTGGTGTTCGTATTGTTGGTATTGGGAGCGGTCTCCAATGCGACAACCTGATCGGTTAACTTAGAGACCCGCTTCTCCAACCGTTTGATGCTTTCTCCAATGTGAAGCTTGCTGACCGCATCAGTAACGGCTCTGGTGATCGTCTCTGCTAAATCACTCTGAGCGGCCTGCACAGCCTTCTGGAGCTGCTCTTGGCTCACGCACTCAGCAAATTATGAGGGTGAAGTCATCTCTCCGTCATCACTTCCTGCCATCACAAACACCAAAACAGGAAACAAACAGTGAAGGTTATACCTACAAAACAGCTAAGCAGTGGTGCCTCTCAACACAGCAAAAGGAAACTCCTTACAAAGCTCTTACAAAGTTCTGAAAAGCAAAACAAAGGATACCAGGGAGGTGTGTTCCATGATTGCAAGGGTCACCAAAGAACCTATGTGCTGTCCTGAAGAAATATGTAGAGCTAGGAAGGCCAAATATATATATGTGAGTGGCACACAAATCAAAAACAGATAGTAAAGCTGAATAAGTGCCCAAGTAACTTGTCCCTAGTTGCTGGTCTAAATATGTCCTAGAACAATAGTGATAGCAAAGTAGAAACAAGGAGACAAAGACACACTCGCAATAACAGGGGGCTAAGTGCAAAATAGCCAAATCTAGAAATTTCAGGAGGCTAGATGTAGCACTAGTAGAAATCCCAAATTTCTTTTTTTTTGATTTTATTTTTTTGATATTTTTCTCCAACTCACTAACAATGGGGGAGAATTCACAGAAATTTCAGCTCAAATAGAGGTAGGATGTGGCCTACAGAAAATCTTGAAGTTGCAGAAAACGTCGGGTTTAAACTTGAATCAATTTTTTCTTTATCTTCCCAATTTGTTTTGAATTTTTCGACGAGGGCACACAGGGCTAGGTGTCAAAAATCTCCTTTAAAAATTTCAGCCAAAATGGACAACCGAGCAAAAAGTTATGCCCGTTTTACCGAAGGGGGGTCAGAGTCGGTTTTCCAGAAACCCGAGTCAGGTTTGGGGTCGGGTTTGGAATCGGGTAGGATTTTTTTTTTGCGGCGTGGAGGCAGCGGAAAGTGGAATTTGTGGGTATTGGTCCGGGGTGTTGACGGTGTGTTTAGGGTGGGATTAGGGTGGGACTAGGCTAGGTGTGTCGATCAATCAACCCGAGCACAAAAAACCAACAAAGCAGAGGATGGTGAAGGGGATGGCGGCTAGGGTTGCAAGGAAAACACTACTGACGACAAAAACACAAACTAAACCAGCGACTAAACAAGAACTAGGGCACAAACTCAACACTATGGACTCTGAAATTGAAATATGCAAAGGCTAAACACGTGGTTATGGGCGGAAGGAAAATTTTTTTGGGCTTTTCTGTGGACGATAGGATGAACACAAAACAAAATTAACTAAGGGTAGTGCGAACCTAACGGTGCATCTGAAGCTCTGATTACCACTTGATGTACACAAGGGTTCCTGATCTTCCAAAAGGTTCTGGATACATTGATTTGGTTGAAGGCGACACACAAATCAATCCGGCTTCAGAACAACATCTTCTAAACCCCGCAATCGCAGCACGACGTCTTCTCTATTTATCAACCGTCCTAAAATGATTGACCTAACCGAGAAGGATAATCCCTGCTTGTGAATCAAGAACACAAGCAAGAACAAAGAAGAATGCAACACAATTGCAGATGTATTATGAATCTCACGAAGTTGGGGTCTCACAAACCGTGATGACTGTGAAACTGTTATGAACAGAATAATCTAAGCAAAACCCGAACCCTAATAGTGCGGTGGAGGCTGTATATGAAGATCCTAGGGTCATGCAAGACCCTCTGGATGTTCCCCTAATTGGGCTCAACTAGATACAAAGCCCAAAGGCCAAAAACAGGCGACGCAGCACCGAAACAGATTCTGGACCCTCTCTTGTTCTGACGATTCCTGATGACACCGGATGAATTTTGATATGAGACTGGCGTCATTGGAAAGGTCTTCTTCTTATCTTTCGGTGCATATGTAGAACGTCCAAATCCGAGACAGTATGCGTCCTGGGCATCCGTTTTAGTGCAGACTGGTGTTGAGCCCCGAAACAGACTCGAAGTCGGTTTTGGTTGGGCCTCCACCTTGGCTTCCACGTCCTTGCTGGTCCTCCACGTCTCCAAGTCCTTCTCCCCTCATCTCCTGGTCCTCTCCATGGTTCCTAATTATAATATAATCATTAGGTAGCAAACCATTCTCAAAAGTGTTATATAATGAAAAACGTAGGAACGAGCTCACCTCTAAATTTAATCGTCGTGCATGAGCTCTAGTCATTGGACCTTGCAAGTCCAGAATTAGAGGAGTGTTGCATGTATCCTTAGGAGTGATGTCCTCATCACTATCTTGATTCTATAATCATGCATGTGTTTATTCTCATTGCTTAGTTCTAGGCTAGGTAAGTTGATATTATCTTAATCGTGGTGATTAGGATAGTATTCAGGCATTGTATTGATTATTGTTGCTTGATGATGTTGGTAGTGTGGTTTAGCGGTGATAGCACTAAACCTGCGTAGCACTATTGGATAGTTGAGTAGGGTAAGATACTCGCATGATTAAGGGTTTCCTCTCGTCAGCGATAAATCGGGAGCCGCTCGGAAAGTAGGGTGGTCTTATTCATTATAGGTTTTCATTGATCCATGTAATTATCCATTATGATATTGTTTAATTAGACTATCTGGTTACGATCTCGCTAGTAGATATCTGGCTACTCACCGAATAGTTTTAGCTTTGGCTTTGACTTGCACTCTAGTTCAACTTCGCTGGTGTGCCGATCGGCTCAACACCTGCGTCGATCGGCTCAATAATTTAGATCCACAACAGTACCAATCGGCTCAACACCTGCGCCGATCGGCCCAACAACTTAGATCCGCAATAGTGCCGATCGGCTCAACCCTACGCCGATCGGCGCAACGATAGAATTGCTATCTGGCGCACCTTTGCACTGGCCAGTCTCCCCTTCATACAACCTGAACTTGACAGTAGCCTTGATTAGCTCTTTTACTATTAACTTTGTTTAATTATCCCTAAGGTCTTAGTGGTTCAATAATATCTTGGAATACTCTAAGGGAAAAAGTGCTACAATTGTACACCGTCCTCTTGCGGTATATAAGTGGGTGCGTAGTAACGACCAACAAGCACGTTTTTTTGGCGCCATTGCCGGGGACCATAGCAGGTTTTTAAACATTGTTTGATGAATTAGTGTTTAGTCATTGTGCTTTACTTGTCTTTTTAGTACATATATGATGTTAAGTGAAATTGACAGGTATGGACGGTCCTAAGTCAAACAAACCCTCTAATTACACCGACGATCCAGAAAAGCTCTTACGCAAGAAGAGAATAGCGAAAAAGAGGAGCAAGTCACTTGGAGATTTAGGTGGAGAACCAGTCAGTGCCAGCCCTCGAGTATTATTCACTGTTGCAGATCCAGAAGCAGGAGCGATGGCAGACCAGCCCTTGGTTAATAGTCTCAAGCCTCAATTGGATAAGGTTGTGAAGATAGATTTCCAAGAAGCTCAAGATCATGCTCCATATCAACTAGAGAGGTACGTCGGATTAGTGGCACAACAACCGTTCACAGGTTTGGAAGATCCCAATCAGCATCTGCAGCGCTTCCTTGAAGTTTGTAGTACATTCAAAGTAGCAGGATTGACAGGAGAACAAGCACGTGTGCGGCTGTTCCCCTTCTCTCTAGTTGGACGCCCTAAGCAATGGTACAATAGCTTGGAAAACGTAGTAAAGACTACATGGGAAACCTTAGCAGTTGCATTCTTAGCGAAGTACTTCCCTCCTGGTAAGACTTAAGCTTTGAAGAATAAGATTCTTGGATTTACGCAGAATATTGATGAGAGCATTGGAGAAGCTTGGGAAAGATACAATGAATATATGGATGCATGCCCTCATCATGGTCTTATAGTTGGCAAAACTGTTGAGAGATTCTACGTGGGATTGAATATCCCCTCCCGTCAACACTTAGATGCTTCAGCTGCGGGTTCATTCATGTCAAAGACTCCCACTCAAGCTAAGGAATTGATCAAATTTCTAGTTGAAAATCAATCATGGGATAGTGAGAGAAGTTCAAGGAACCTACAACCTTCTAAAGGAGTAGCAAAGAGCGTGATTGAGAAGACTCATGAAGACTTGGTTATGGATCGCCTGGACAATAATTCTCATATCCCTAAGGAAGAATCACTCAGGCTAGTAGAATCACGCTCCACTTGTGATGAGTGTGGAGAATTCGGCCATGTGCAGAAAGATTGCCCTGAAGAGATGAAGATGCTAGAATATATAAAGAATAGTGGATGGAAACCCCAATATCAGCAACAAAGGAGTTCTTTCTCTCCTAGTTCGTCCATGCAAAACTCTATCCCGCTTCGTCTCCAATTTCATGAGTTCTTTTAAGCTCAAGAAAAGATCAACAAGGACAATCAAGCTAAATTCAAGGAGGTTGTTCATGTTATTGAAGGGATTAATGACAAGGTGATAGAAATTGGGAGCTCCAATGAGCAGATTTTGAGGCATACCAAGATTATGGAGCAACAGATGGGACAGTTATCACAGGCCATTCAAGGCAACAAAGGGGTTATTCCTGATAATACAATGTCTGCAAAGCAGTTAAAGGCAATAGCAACACGGTTAGGAAAGCAAACAGAAGATCCAGAGCACTCTGCGGGTGTAAGGAAGACCCGCGCCAATTGGCTCACTACTGGCGCCGATCGGCATGATGGTACTGTTAGCACCGATCGGCTCACTCATTGCGCCGATCGATGCGAGGAAGAGATTGACCTCTCAGGACTGAAAATGGGTATGGAAACAGAGGAGCATGGCCCTACCACATTCTTGGATACGCAACTGCTGACAAAGATAGAGAGAGTGCGGCAACACGATGTGCAATTTGTAAGGTTCGTCGATGCTATGAAGAAGCTTTACATCAATGTCCCTTTTGTTGATGCTATTCAAGTACGTACCTATGCCAAGTACATTAAGTACATGATGCAAAACAAGAAGTCTCTAGCTTCTGAGGAGGTTGTGAACGTCACTAAGGAACTTACGGCGGCGATCAATGATGTTGCACTTGAAAAGAAACCTGACCCTGGATCACCAAGCATCAAATGCATAATCGGAACAAAGATATTTGATAGATGCTTGTGCGATATTGGAGCAAGTGTAAGTGTTATGCCCCGTCACATATTCACAAGTCTCAATTTGCCTGAATTGGAGCCTACGGGTATGTGTTTGGAGTTAGCCGACCAATCTGTACGCTTCTCTGATGGAATTGCTGAGGATGTGCCTGTTCAAATTGGAAATCACATCGTCCCTATTGATTTTATTATGCTTGATATGAATAAGAGGACAAGAACCCCGTTGATCTTAGGCAGACCCTTCTTGAGGACAGCAAAGGCAAGTATTGATGTTGGGAGTGGTGAGATAAGCTTCGATATAAGTGGAACTCCCTACTCTTTCAAATTTCACCCAAGGGGAGAAGAGTGTCGTGCTATTGATGAAGTGAAGAGGTACAAGACACCGAGGCAACATGGCATCGAGAGTAATTGGAGGGGATGTAAGGATAGGTCGTCCGAGATATATGAGCTATTAAGATAAGTGAACCATGTAGTGTTGCGGTCTTACACCCCACACTGCGACACTAAGGATTGATTGCTCGCGGGGAGGTCAAGCTCTTTGACCTCTAAATAACTAGAGCGCTCTTGGGAGGCAACTCAATTGTCGGGAGATTTAGAAGTTGTTTAGTGCTTGCGGGAGGGCAACTCGTCTCATTTAGTTAATTAATGCTAGCCGGAAGGGCAACCCGGTGTTTTTAATTTGCTTTCTTGTAATAAAAATAATCTCCTGAATAAAAGAATTAGAAAAGTGTGTGCTTAATTCTTGTGTGCTCCTGTGTTGTCTGTTTATTTGTGCAAAACTATGTATATATATATGTTGTAAACTAAAAATGCAAGAATAAAAGAAAAAGAACAAAAACAGGAAGGAACAGAGCTTGCGCCGTTCGGCGCATCGATAACAAGTCAGGACAGAAGGCTGACGACGCCTAGAATGGAAGAGGAGCTAAAAGCCAACCAGCACATCAATTTTTAGGAATAGAGCTAGTTTCAAGATGAAGAGCAACATCTAGTGAAGAAGCGAGGGGCCAGGAGCAAAAGTGGACACCATGTCGATTAGCGTGAGATGTTGCGCCGATCGGCGCTGTCACCAGATGGGCCCCGCTTCATGTACCAATGCTACAGGAACATTGGGAAGAGTGGATATTAGGTGAAAGAAATGAACACGAGGCATCAGGATCAGAGCCAGAGCAGAAGACGAGGTGCAAGGAACTTGCATCGTTCGGCGCACTTCTACGCCGATTGGCGCTGGTACCCATGTTGTGCCAAAATTGGCAACATATTCGGCAGGCACTGATTCTTAGGGATAGGTATGATTTCTATGTAGGTTTCCAGTGTAGAGGAGACAAAGAATTGAACAAAAGCTGATGAAGAGACAGCACGCCGATCGGCGCTGGCCAGAGCTGATCGGCACAGTCAATCAAGACAACGGGATTCCGTGTTGTTCCCTTGCCAGCCGACATGGTGTACTAGGAAAAGATGAAAAGGATGGAAACAATGAAAGGGAGGAGAATCAGGAATCAGAGCGATCAGAGAATTCAAAATTTGAAATGTGCCGATCGATGCAGTGACCGCGCCGATCGGCGCAGCCCCAAATTTTGGAAATTTTTGGTGGGTCCTCCTCCTGGAAGTTTCCCACACTATAAAAGGGAGGCCAGACGCCCCAAGTTTGGCACATCATCCCGGTAATCTCTCCACCTTCCCCACTACCCACGATCTCGCACACGTTCCGCATTCCTCACAGATGGATCGCCTCCGCTCCTCCGTCGGCAAGTTGGGCAAGAGGCTGCGTCGGGGAAGCAGTTCTGGCGGCAACGATGAATCGAGCGGTGACTCCTCGGCTAGGGGGGCTCGGGCGCTCACGACGACATGTTGGTGGGTGGAGCATCCACCGGCTCGGCAGCGGCAACATATGAGATCCGCGCCCGCCACTCTGTCTCCAGTGCGCCCCTTCCAACAGGGCGTGCTACGAGGAGCCAAACGGCGGGAAGCCATGGGGTTCCCAGATCACCACCATCGCCGGCATTTGTGCCACGCACGGTGGAGGAGGGCTTCACCCTCCTGAGCGCGGAGGAACAACGGCACTACCTCACAGTGAGGGGAAGGTTCGTCCCCATCTTCGACATGGACGAGACCTTCCTCACCACGATCAGCGTATGGGAGGACATAAGGAGGATGCTAGACAACCTCGGCTGGGTGGACTTCAACCATCTCCCCATGGACTTCAACATCGATATCGTCACCGAGGTTCCCTCTACAATGAGGATCGGCTCCGATGACTATGGTAACAATGCCATCAACTTCCGCATCCACGACATTAGCTACATGGTGTCCATGGAGGCGGCGGCTCAAGCCTTCGGCTTCAATGCCAACGCCGATGTGGCCGGCATCTTGGGACATGGGGAGTTGGACTCCTTTTGGAGGCGGCTCTTGTTTGTCGAAGAGATGAAGCGCGGCAACATCCGTAACCCGACCATTCAAATCTTCCATCGATGGTTGGCGGCGCGCATATGCGACAAGGTTGACTCCAGCAACTTCACCGATGCGGACTTGTGGTGGCTATTCAACGCCATCGTGAGCCCATCTCACTGCAACCCTATGTCGGTGATGGTGTGGGGTTGGTTTGAGAAGAGGGGCAAGAAGAGCAAGAAGTTGGCCTTTGGGGGCTATCTTCAACGCCTGGCAGCCCACGTCTGCTGTGACGATGGACCGGGAGGACGCAAAGACAAGTGGGAGCTGGCGACAGAGATCGGCGAGAATATGACTCGTGGCAACATTGTCACGGGAAGTGTTCACGCCGGCTTCCATGTTGGCGGCACCAACATTAGGCTCCCGTGTGTGGAGCTAGGAGTTTTTCTCCCCTGCAAGCTAGAGGGAGGAAATTGGCTTGAGGAAGGTCTCCAGGAGGGGGGTCGAGTTCTTAGGGACCGTCGTGGGCGGATTCGACAACCGGTGACATCTACAGTAGCCGACAGTGAGTGGAACTCATGGGGGTCACGCCAAGAGCCTTAGCAGTATCAGACATCGTGAAGCGACGCAGTGAGCGGTTCACAACCCACTGCGCCGGTCAGCGCAGGCGGCGCGCCGGTCGGCGCACCCTACTTCAGCACAGGCGTTGACTATAGGTACCAAGGACGGGTACCTGTGGTGCCTTCGGTGCCTGGTGCAGACTTCTTCGTGCCCATGCAGGGGTACCTCAACAACAACATGCACTACATCGAGCACGTGGAGGACACCACGTCCCAATGGAGGAACAACAACCACGCGATGGTGGAGGAGTTTGAGCGACTCAAGGCGCGGTGCTATGGCTTTGATCAGCCATCGTCTCCACCTCCGCTTGATTAGAGTGCCTAGGAGTGGGCATATGTATCGGTTTCCTGGTTTGTGTTTTCTTTATCTTTTGCAATCTTTTTCTTTATTTGCTTATGTGTGTGTGAGCGGGTTGGGAAACCATGTATCGGGTGTATTTATTTTCATGCATGTGTGTTAGTAGTAGTTTTATTTTCATGCAGGTGTGTTAGTAGTAGTTTAATTTTCATGCATGTGTGTTAGTAGTAGTTTTATTTTAATGCAAGTGTGTGCGAAAATCATCACCATGTATTCGAGTTTTGATCTTAATATAATGGTGGCGGTTATGCTCTTTTAGAAGATTTGAATTACCTATTCTTTCTTGAAAAGTGTTGATGAAGATCAAATAATATTGAGCATTGAATAAAATTTTGAACTTACACTTAATGATTATTCAGCAAATATTTCTTATGTGGAGCAATTCTGAATACCCATATGCTTCATTTGCATTGTCCAATTTGTGATGATAACTTAGTACCAATCTTTTTATAAATAAATTTTCATGTTGTGAACTTTGGAATTTATTATTTCCAAGATCCTCACCTACCAATGCCATATTTTGAGCAATACTCATGAACCTTTGATATGAAGATAAACATTAAATTGATGGTTGAGTTCGGTTAGGATTTAATTCTTTTTGGTATGAACTTTACTAGGATGGCCAAATCCTTGTGTATCTTTTAAGCATTGAATTACTCATGCAAATCTCCAATTCCGCTGAGTATTCTATTTTAAAAACGAAGTCTTGTTGAGTATCATTCCTTGACCACATCCTATGTTCCTGGCTGTATTTGAACTTTGAATAAATTTTGAAGCCAGATGAATCAAATACCAACAAAAGCTAGTAAATTCACGTCGAGAGCCGATCGGCGCCGTTTTGAAGCGATCGGTGAAGCAGAGAAAAAAAAATTCTCTGTTGTTTGCTAAGGGACTAGCAAAATTTTAAGTGTGTGGGGGGGGGGGTGGTATATGACATGCTTATTCTCAAAATTCATTCTAATATAGCCATGAATCATTCCAACCATGTGCAATCTGATAATGGGAGTTCCTATTTCTTCCAAGATCAAATTTTTGATGCACATGTCCACATATCCAAAGTGTGAGTCCTTTCTTAAATTTTCTTTGGCCATCTTGTTAAGTTTTTGTAATTCCAATAAAGAATAATCTCCTAGCTTTACAATATATTGTTAATTTATTTTTGCAATCCTTGAATTATCTCACCTAGCTACTCATATAAGCCTTACATTTAATTATTTGATCATTATGATGTAGTATATAGGTTGAGTGATTTGAAAGATGAGTTATTGCCTTGGATTATTTGGAAGATAGATTCTTTATGTTCACAACAATCTTTTAAGTGATTTACATGTGTGAAAAAGTTATAATTTGTGAGTTGGACATGATCTTTTGCTTCGGGGAGAAACTTTGAGCTTTATGCCCATATTTGAATTATTTTGCTGAATACCAATATGAAATATACTACAATAGAACACTGCTCAACATTTGCTGATTTAAGATATCTTTCATGATAAGAAGAGTATGTTCTTTGATTTTTCTCTCTTTTACTTTACTCGGGACGAGCAAAGGTTTAAGTGTGGGGGAACTGTTGGCACTTCCCAAGTGCCCCTTTTATATGTGAATATCACCCTAATTAGAGTATAATTGATACTAATTTGGGCCATTTACCTATGATATTACCTATATATTTGTATATGCATTGTTTTGGAGCTTTATTGTAGAAACAGGTAAAATTGGCTATTAAAGTGATGCTGGACAAGACAAGAGTCCAGAACCGACGAAAAGCATTGAAGAAGCCCAGTGCGCCGATTGGCGTAGCCCATGAGCCGATCGGCACAAGGGTATTTTGGCCCATAGAAGTGACTGAGGCCCATTTTGATGGAAGTTTATCTGATGTTTATGGAAGTTTATCTGCACAAGATACTAGAAGATATTTGCTTAGAAGATTTATGGAACTTCAAGATCTTGACGTGCGGTACAAGACTTTATCTCGAAGGAAAAGGCCCACATGGCAGTTGTGGAAGACAGAGGAACCGACTCGGAGCAGAAAACAGAGAGAACACGGCTTGCGCCGATCGGCGCAACTGACTCATTTACTAGAAACCGAATTTACGAGTAGAACCCCTATATATACTTGTAACCCCTAGCCGCAATGAAAAACCCGAGGAGGAGGCAACAGAGGGACAACAGATTCGTGAGTTAGAGCCACCGGGGCTTGCCCCGTTAGAATAGATCTCTAGTTGAGTTTCAAGAACCATAGGTGTAAGAGTTGATTCGTCAAGGTAGGCCATCTCGACGGTGATGAATCTTACTCTATGTATCTCAAGGATGATTGAATATATTGATGATGGTTTTTGGTGATTTGTCTATCTTGATTCTATAATCATGCATGTGTTTATTCTTATTGCTTAGTTCTAGGCTAAGTAAGTTGATATTATCTTAATTATGGTGATTAGGATAGTATTCAGACATTGTATTGATTATGGTTGCTTGATGATGCCGGTAGTGTGGTTTAGCGGTGATAGCACTAAACCTGCGCAGCACTATTGGATAGTTCAGTAGGGTAAGATACTCACGTGATTAAGGGTTTCCTCTCGGCAGCGACAAATCGGGAGCCGCTCAGAAAGCAGGGTGGTCTTATTCATTATAGGTTTTCATTGATCCATGTAATTATCCATTATGATGTTGTTTAATTAGACTATCTGGTTATGATCTCGCTAGTAGATATCTGGCTACTCACCAAATAGTTTTAGCTTTGGCTTTAGCTTTGGCTTTGACTTGCACTCTAGTTCAACTTCGCTGGTGTGCCGATCGGATCAACACCTGCGCCGATAGGCTCAACAACTTAGATCCGCAACAGTACCGATCGGCTCAACACCTGCGCCGATCGGCCCAACAACTTAGATCCGTATTAGTGCCGATCGGCTCAACCCTACGCCGATCAACGCAACGACAAAATTGCTGTCTGGCGCACCTTTGCGCTAGCCAGTCTCCCCTTCATACAACCTGAACTTGACAGTAGCCTTAACTAGATCATTTACTATTAACTTTGTTTAATTATCCCTAAGGTCTCAGTGGTTTGATAATACCTTGGAATACTCTAAGGGAAAAAGTGCTACAACTGTACACCATCCTCTTGTGGTATATAAGTGGGTGCGTAGTAACGACCAACACTCTCTCATGTGGAAATCTAGTGAAGTTATCATACTTGTTCTTCAGCACATAGTATCTTTCCTCTTTGACATCACTGGTGCCCTTATGGAGCCCCTCAATCTCAGTCTAGATACCATGTGTTGTAGAACTAGCATCCATCTGAGCAAAAAAATTCATAGAGATATAAGCAAATAGAGCATTCTTGGCCTTAGCATTGCACTTAATAAAATTAGGCTCAAGTAGGTTCACATTCGCATCAGACTCGTGAGTGACCGACCATATCTCTGGATCAAAGGACTGAAGGTAGGCTTGCATGTGTGCCTTCCAAAAAGCATAGTCCTCCCCATTGAATATGGGAACATTCCCCGCCTGTCCCGGTATCCTTACTCCAGGCGGTGAAGCCTCAAACATGAGCATTTGGCTCTGATACCACTTGTAAAGACCGAAGGCGTACTGAGTGGGGGGGTGAATCGGTAAGTCGTTGAGTCTAACAAGAGAAGACACCTAAACAATTCTACTAGGCCAAGACCCTACACATGCTAGTGTTCATGATAAGAGAAAGCGTAGAAGCCAAACACACTAGTCTATGCAAGCCACAATTCAACCTAGTTACTAGAGCGCACAATTGCAAAATAGTAAAGAGGTCAAGGAGTGCTCATGATTTTTCTCGAGGTCTCAGAAGGATGATGCCTTCTCTTACTCCTCGTTGGACCACTCCCGTCGGACTTCCGGTCCCTCCTGCCACCAAGTGGAGTTCTCGCCCACGAGCCCGTAGTCACTCCTAGAGTAAAGACATGGTGTGCGTCACCGCTGCACAAAGCACAAGGTCGCCTACCTGGAGAACTTGTTGAACTCCCCGAGCTGACACGGGCTCTCACTAGCGATGCCCGTTTCACCGGTGGGCTCAAACCGTGTACAAACGTGTGACGGCCTTCAGAACCAATCATGATAGGCTTGATCACCGACACCTAACCGGTCTAGGTCTCACCATAGACCAAGAGTAACAATCTAGATCACACCCTCAAGGACACCCTAGCCTTAGATGTACAAAATGCTCAAGTTACTCTCCACTAGCACTCTCAAGATATGCAATATCTCCTCCTAGTGCTCTCCTCTTTTCCTCTTGGACCTTACCAAATGCTCTCAGGTATTCCACTGGCCAAGAGAGGTCACGAAGACCCCAGCAACAAAGTTATATAGGCTCCCAACCTCAAACTAGCCGTTGCTCCATGAAATCAGCTTTCTGGGCCTACTAATCGGACTGTCCGGTCACTACCTGACCGGACCGTCCGGTCACTACAATCCCGAGCTCTAACAGGTCTGCCCTGCTGAAAACCTCTACTAACCGGACCATCCAGTCCGTTTCTCTCTTCAGTCCAGGAGCCTTCACGTAAATGCTTCCTCTCTGCCCTATGCAAGTCATACTGACCGGACCGTCCGGTCAGTAGACCGGACCGTCTGGTCTATATAGACTATGGCACAGATAGATTCCTTGCTATTCGCGGAAAGTCCCAGACAACTCCCCATAGCGACCGTACAGTCCGGTCACCTCTGACCCCTCTGTCCGGTCTCTATGTCCAGAAGCTGAAACTTGTTGTCCTCTCTTGACTTCATTTCCTGGCTTCTCTGAATGGCTCCTTGGCTTCTCCACTATCACCTAGTGCATGTGATTTCACCGAGCAACCTTGCACGTCACCGACTAGACATGACCTAAGAGAATGACCTACACCCTCTTGATAGTCCGGTTTTTCCTATGGACTCAAAGCCCTAACAACTAGACAAGTGTACCAAACACTTGCACCATAGCATGTTCTCCGCTTTGATCCATCTTCATCAACCCTTGGACTTCATCAAGTTCACAAGCCTCCTTGCTTGCGGTCATTGTCATCAATCGCCAAGGCAACCATCATCCATATGATTTATAATAGGGTTTAGAGATGATTCCTACATAAATAACACTCATGTAGATATTAGCCCACAATTTCATAGTTGTCATCTATCACCAAAACATTCATACCTTAAGGATCCAATCATCAATGGTCATGAAGCTTACAATTTGTCTAGTTGTTAGGGCTCTGAGTCCATAGGAAATACCGGACTATCTAGGGGGTCTAGGTCATTCTCTTCTGTCATGTTTAGTCCATGATGTGCAAGGTTGCTCGGTGAAATCACAGGCACTAGGTGATAGTGGAGAAGCCAAGGAGCTATTTAGAGAAGCTGGGAAACCAAGTCAAGCAAGGATGACAAGTTTCAACTTCTGGATATAGAGACTGGACAGAGGGGTCAGTAATGATCGGACTGTACATTTACTATGGGGAGTTGTCTAGGACTTCTAGCAAGGAGCGAGGAATCTATCTGTGCGAGGGACCATAGAGACCGGACGGTTCGGTCTGTATGGGTGAAGCACGGGACAGAGAGGAAGCCAACTCTCTAGAGTCTAACGAGGAATTCCGATGCGTCGGACTTGTTCGACAGTGGTACAGACCGGACGGTCCGGTCTACTGACCGGATGGTCCAGTTAGTACAGGGAGATCGCCTACGCACAGTGGAGCCAACGGCTAGGACAGCCATTACAGGAGTGAGCGGATGGTCCGGTCAGGCAAAGACCGGACAGTCCGGTCAGTGCGTTCAGAAAGGTGATTTCGTAGAGCAATGGCTAGTTTGAGGTTGGGAGCCTATATAACTTTGTTCCTTGGGTCTTTGTGACCTCTCTTGGCCAGTGGAATACCTGAGCACATTTGATAAGGTCCAAGAGGAAAAAAGGAGAGCACTAGGAGGAGATATTGCATATCTTCAGAGTGCTAGTGGAGAGTAACTTGAGCATCTTGCACATCTAAGGCTAGGGTGTCCTTGAGGGTGTGATCTAGATTGTTACTCTTGGTCTATGGTGAGACCTAGACTGGTTAGGTGTTGGTGATCGAGCCTATCATGATTGGTTGTGAAGGCCGTCACATGTTTGTATACGGTTTGAGCCCCCCCCCCCCCCCCCCCCCGGGTGAAAGGGGCATCGCTAGTGAGTGCCTGTGTCAACTCGGGGAGTCCGGCATATTCTCGAGGGAGGCGAGCTTGTGCTTTTTGGAGCGGTGACTCACATCGTGTTTTCACTCGAGGAGTGATTGCGGGCTCATGGTCAAGAACTCCACTTGGTGGCGGGAGGGACCAGAACTCCGGCGGGAGTGGTCCAACGAGGAGTAAGGGAAGGCGCCATCCTTCCCAGACCTCGGGGAAAAAATCATGAGCATTCCTTGACCCTCTCTTTACTATTCCGTGAAGTGTGTGCTCTAGTAACTAGGTTGAATTGTGGCTTGCATAGGCAAGTGTGTTTGGCTTCCATGCTTTCTCTTAGCATGAACATTAGCATGTGTAGGGTCTTGGCCTACTAGAATTGTTTAGGTTGTAACGCTTGTTAGACTCAAGTAGTGTGAATTGAAGTATTTGGGTTTGTGAGCGGCTTACCGATTCACCCCCCCCCCCCCCCCCCCTTCTCGGTACGCCTTAGGTCCTTACACATGTGATTGTTAATAGTAACATAGTCATAAAGATTGGTATGAATACTCAGGGTTCTTATAGGGGTAAGTATATATTAACGATAGGGGTAGTATGACACACAAAGCAATCATTTCTAAAGATAAATAAAGGTCCTAAGTCACTAGGGAGTTTTAGTTAGGTGAGCTAAGCTTCATCTCTAATGTTAGTCTACCTATATAGTTTCTTAGTCAAATAATTATATGCGAGGTTATACTAGTCATAGTCTAATGCATTCAATACTTCGTGTACGGATTTATGTGCGGCATACACAAGGCAACTCCATCTTGGACACATATCGTAACCGAATATGGAGGAGTACAATGGATAGATAGGACTGTCACCACCTACTGCCTACCTCTACAAACTATGGATTACGAGGTGATCAATACTACCAAGCCATCTAAGCACCGCGCTGATACATTTAAGTAGAATTATAACATTGATTAAACACTAGAATCACCAATTTAATTAACAACTAGTAAAGCACACCTAACCCTAACCCTATAGATTAACAAGTCATGAGCTAAGCAATAGCAATCCTAATTAAATATCAAACCCATGTTGAAGAATAACAACTAGACTAAAGTACAGCTAGCATTATAATATTTGGACTATAGTTAAGGTATATGACAATCATGACAATAAGGTAGCAAGTCTATATCATCATGAAAGCATAAAGTCCTATACCATGAATATAATATATAACCAAACAAGGAACACATATCATAAGCATAACTATAAGGAAGAACTATATTAATGGAATAAAGCAAAGTCATAATAATATAAAAGAATAAAGGTAAAGATACAAGAGCCATAGCAATACTCCTATGACTTGGAGACTTGAGCAAGGCTCCTCCTACACTAAACTCCACTAGGACTAGGAAACTACTAATGAAAGAGGGAAATGACTAGCTCTTGTGTGTGTGTGTGTGTGTGTGTGTGTGTGTGTGTGTGTGTGTGTGTGTGTGTGTGTGTGTGTGTGTGTGTGTGTGTGTGTGTGTGTGTGTGTGTGTGTGTGTGTGTGTGTGTGTTGGTGTGTGTGTTGGAGTGA
Source organism: Eleusine coracana subsp. coracana (assembly GCA_032690845.1). Lineage (NCBI taxonomy): Eukaryota > Viridiplantae > Streptophyta > Magnoliopsida > Poales > Poaceae > Eleusine > Eleusine coracana. Next base: position 31,614,779 of record CM064434.1, read on the forward strand.
AGCTCTCCCCGTTTATTTATAGGGGCCAAAGGTCAGTTCTGGAGAGTAACCGCCACAGTACCGCCATGCACCAACCTTGCCAAAGAGCTTAGGAGTCGATAGGTGGAAGCCCGCCCGAAATGGGCTCAAGACTTGGTTGGCCGACAAAGAGGGGGGAGGTCGGCCGACCGGCCAGTGGGCCCTTTTGATTTGTGCTTTATCTAGGTTGCTGGTAGCTGGGTCCACTTTTGAATTAAGTTGGTGTTCTCCGGTGAAATCCCTTGTAGCCACGTATGCAATCCAAGGGAAGTCCAGTTGGCAGCGTCTTATTGACCGAAACTGTGTTTCCCCGGATTATGCTCCATTTCTCTACATATATTGTATCAAATCCCTACATGCACATGAATCTCCAAGGACAAGTAAAATCTCATTATTCCTAACTAACATTCAAGTATGGAATGCTATGTCTTTCTACTTTTATAGGTATATTGATGGTTGAAATTGGTACTTAATGACCATCAACAAGGTCTTACAGATTCTAAAATCTAGATTATTAAAATCTCAGTGGATCCAAATAGGGCCTTAGTGACGGTGGTCTAAGGGATTTAGGGATGCAAACCGTGTTTGTCTAAATTTTTGCGTCTCTAAATCCTAGGATATAGAGATGTCTCGTCCCTAATTCTTTCTAGGGACGAAACTAATCCCCATCCCTAAAAATGGTTCTGAATAAATAAAAAAATTGGGACCAACCGGCCCGGCCCGATGGAGCTCAAATCCATCGTTGTTGTGAGGGAGGCTATCGGTGGAGAGCTCGGTGAGGGGAGGCATGCGTCGGCTTTTGGTGGAGAGCTCGATAGAGGGGAAGGGGTTAGAGGCCGCCACTGTCAACTGACGGGTGAAGGTCAAGGATGCGGTGAGCTCGGGGACCTCTGCCACCGCATCTAGCAAGCTCGTGGCCCTCCATTGCCAGATCTAGCGAGCTCGAGGCATTCAGACCAGATCTGGCAAGCTTGGCGAGGGGGAGGCGAGCACGCGGGAGAGAGGAGGGGAGGGAGGCGACATGAGCGTCAGGGTCATTGATGCTCGCATGCAGTGAAGCCTTGAGCCGCGCGCATTGCCGGGGCTGCACCCGTCGATGATGAGCACACACACCTTCCCCCCTTATCCTCCTCCTCCAAGGCTCGGGCGGCCTGGCGTGCTGGGGACAGAGCCGATGCTACCGCCAAAGAGGAACTTGTCGGGGTCGAGCTCGTTGTAATGGTGGCCTAGTAGGGTGCGGGGTGGAAAGGAGGGGAGAGGAGGGGCGGAGGGAGGTGGGCGCATGGGAGAGAGGAGGGGAGGGAAGCAGGTGGCAACAGAGAGGAGAAGGAGAGGAGTGGCAGAGGGAGGCGGGCATGCGGGAGAGAGGAGGGGAGGGAGGCGGGCAGCGTGAGAGTGGAGTGGCGGCGGGTAGGGTTAGTGCTTTATCTAGGTTTCCTTCACCAAGGGTTGTAGGCTTTACCAGTGCACCACCAAGTCACTTGATACTTGCCCCGTCACTATATGTTTATGTAATATAGACAGGGATTTAAAACCACGTTAGTACATATAAACTCTGTCTCTATAGCTTAAAATAGTAGTGACAGAGATTGAAAATCCGTCTCTAGCCTGGAACCCCGTCCCTATTTCTTGAAGCTATAGAGACGGATTTTTCATACACGTCACTAATTTTGTAGCATTGTTTGCTACAGATAGCTTTCTACACACCCATCACCATAAGTATCTTTCAATCAAATAGCAATGATGCATTTCTAGAAACGCATCTCTCTAAGTGATCTAATGATATGACAATTTTAGCGGTCTCTAAACTCGCATCACTAAATCCATGTTTTGCGGTAGTGTCAGTTACGGATGCATGGCCTACGATGTATTCTTTTCTGATTTAAGGTTGACTCTTATACATTTAATACTGTCATGGCTAACTAATGTATAACGTTCTACATAATTTACTTTTCTATGTTTTCTTCTCATAATACACTCTACACTGATCCCTTATGTATGTCTTTGCCCTGATAGATGTGTCCTGGTGGTTGTCTGTTCGCTTCTGTTATATTTGTTTCTTAATTTCATGGCTGGAAATTATCTGATTATCCTATCTCCACACTCTTTTGGTTATGATGAAAAAAAAAATCAAGGATGTAGTTTGTTTTTTCTTTCCAATTTTTCAACTCAGATTCTCTTATTACAATCTCAGAAAAAAGATTCTCTTATTAAACCAAACTACATCTTTCATTTTAGAATTTTTAGACTATTTCTCTTTTTTCTAGGCATCATTATGGAAGATTCATCTCCTTCTATTGTTAAATAGATTCAACATTTGCATAAACTAGTTCAGTATTAACTGAAAATGTTGCAAAAATGTAAACTTATATTGTACCTGAAAATTTGTACAACATAGTTCAACAAAAATATGGATAGTGCGTATTACCATATTTTATGTGTAATTTAATATCCTGAATTGCTGTGCGTACCGTTACAACTAGTGCAAATCTGATGCTAACTGCTGGCGCTGATTGCAACTTAGTGCTAGTCGTACGGGACCAAAAGAAAATGAGAAAAATCACCTTTAATTGGTGTAGAGGTTACAACTATTTATTTTGGACCACAAGCATGGTGATTTCTCTTTTCGCCGATCATAGTTTATTAGGAATTCTTCATTAAGTAAGCATTATTTGAGCAAGAAAAAGAGTCTATCCCTTATCAAGGGCTAGAAAGTACCATGTTAATCGGAGAGAAAAAAAAGAACAATTACCAATCACAGCTATTATGAAAACATTATACCAACACTACCACATACAACTACTATAGCGACATACAACTACTATAGCGGCGGGCAAAAATTGACTGTAGCAGCAGGTACGGTGGCCTACCGCAGAAAATAAATCCCAATACCAGTGGGTGTTCTGTGTCCGGAACCAACCACCGCCAAAAAGACAATTGTAGAGTAGAGAAGTCACCCGCTGCTACACTATGTAAAAACTGGTCTTTAGTGACACTTCTAAACTGTTATTAATGACACGTTTTAACGCGTCGCTATTTCCACGTCAGTGACGCGTTTCAATCGGAGACATTAGTGACGCTTCACTGCAAGACGCGTCACCAATGATAAAATTAAGAAATAAAAAAAATACACATGATTTGATTCCAGGACTCAATGGTTGAAAGACTTGACACAGATAAGCATTATCTTCGGAAGTGGTATGGCTCAGCCAGTGTCAAAACACTCAAAATGAATGCAGGCAATGCAATCTAAGTCAAGAAAAAAATGCAGGCAGTATATAGAATGCTCTGATGACATATGAACCTAAGAAGGTAGGCACAAAGTATATAATTTTCAGGCAAGCAGCCACAAAGTAGATAATAAAGCATAGTGTGAAATTTTGCATTAACAGGATACAAAACTTATGATATTGAATGTCATAGTTCACAAAGTAGACAAATCAATCATCCCATCTGGAAGTAGAAGAAGAGAACATCAACACATCAATACGGGAGCCCAACAAATCAAGGGAGTCCCAAAAGCTCCTCAACAAGAGGCTGAGACTCCAGGATCCTGTCCTGTCCACTCTGATCTTGGTGAGCTTAATGATATATTTTACTTGTTAATAATAGATATGACCACCTGAAAGATGTCCACCTAACCAGAGGAGGTTCAGAGTTGGAGAAAAGATGAAAGGTAATTTTATATTCAGATGACAAGCACTAATTGTACTCTGCATTTTGTAGGTCAAGGAAACAGACTAATTATTCTTTACACTGTTTAAGCAAATTCATGATATGATACAGCCTCAAATATTTAAGATCACTCAATTCAGTGCAATTGAGGATTTCTATCTTTATGTCTCACTAACATGTAGGCTCACATGTCAGTGAGACATGGGCACATGGTGTTCCTTATCCTGAGTTGCCATTGAATTGTCATATCCTGATTCACCTTACATTTAAATACAGCTTAATTGGCAACTACAACACCACTATATATTAAGCATGCCTAGATTCTTAGGTTTCATGCCAAGCTGAGGACAAGCATTTTGACAAAGCATCAATGTGATTAAAAGTCATAAGATCATATTCCAAAAAAAAATCATGAGATTGCAACAATCATCTAGAATTCAGTACATGCTGGAGATCAATGAACAGCAACAGTACAAAGTAAGAATTTTATAGTTATTAAGCACATACTTTGGTAGAGTAATAATTTCCAACTTGTTTCTTCTCTGCATTAAACCTCACTCCCTTCGCTATCATGGAATTGCAACCACCACACCAATTGTTGAAAGGCATCTCAAATCTGCAAAATTGATCAAGCATATTGAACCAACAGATGAGTAACATTGAAGCTAGGACAAGCATTTTGACAAACTGTTTGATCCTACGCAATAAGTTGAAAAAAACAATAGTACAATATTTTTACTTCATCTTCCAACCACTTAATACTGTACTGATGAATTCATAAGCCAGGCAATGTAAACTATCAGGCAAACATATGACTATCACATTGGCTCATATCCCTAACTACAATATATAGTAGTGATCATGGGATGTATCATTAAGTAGTATGCAGTTCACGCAAAGGCAACTTTACTAACTGCACAAATACGAGGCAAAAGCAAGAACAGTATGACTAAGTTTGATGCTAATGTACAGAGATCACTGTTGAGTTATGTTCCAAATTCATTGTACATTGGAGGCCGACTTCTGACGGAGCGAAGTGGAGGCCCGTCGTCGGAGGCTTGGGCCATAGCGAAGCGGAGTATAGTTCAGGAAATTGAATACATGTCAAGAGTTCCTTATTCTAATGTTGTTGGTTCTTTGATGTATGCTATGGTTTGCTCTCGTCCAGATTTATCTTATGCTATGAGTTTGGTGAGTAGATACATGTCTAAGCCTGGTAAAGGGCACTGGAAGGCAGTTCAGTGGATTTTCAGGTATCTCAGAGGGACAACAGATTATTGTTTAAAGTTTGGAAGAACTGATAAAGGACTTATTGGCTATGTTGATTCAGATTATGCTGGTGATTTGGATAAGTGACGGTCGCTCACAGGTTATGTGTTCACAATTGGTAGTTGTGCTGTGAGTTGGAAGGCTACTTTGTAGTCTGTTGTTGCTCAATCCACCACTGAAGCTGAGTATGTTGCTATTGCTGAAGCGAGCAAGGAGTTGATTTGGCTAAAAGGATTGTTTGTTGAGCTTTGTAGATTTGATTCTTGCATCAAGCTATTCTCTGACAGTCAAAGTGCTATATGTCTCACTAAAGATCAGATGTTTCATGAGAGGGCAAAGCACATTGAGCTCAAGTATCATTTTGTTCGTGATCAGATTGAAAAGGGTAAGCTAAAGGTATACAAGATTAGTACTCATGATAATCCTACAGATATGTTAACAAAGTCAATTCTTGTTGCTAAGTTTGAGTTGTGCTCAAGCTTAGTTGGTATTATGAATTAGACCAAGCGGCTATTTGGCACCAGAAGTATTTCTTTTCTTTGATGTGTTCAGGATGAAGGTTTTGATTTATGCTACAAGAAGAATTTATCTCAAGGTGGAGTTTGTTGAGTTATGTTCCAAATTCATTGTACATTGGAGGCCTACATAATCTCGTTTAGGGTTTTACCTTATGATCATTGTCTTCTTGTAAGCCGCCGTCATCTCGTCGGTGTTGTAACCCCAACTCTTGATAGTGAAGTTTTGCTGGCTGGCGCCCGTGGTTTTTTCCCTTCCGATTTGGGAGGGTTTTCCACGTTAAATCTCGTGTCCTCTGTGGTTTGATTTCTTTGTTCTTTATCATATTTGCGATATCGGTTTCTAACAATCACTTCATCCCTTTCTTGCAAATGAATAAAAAGGCTAGTTTCATATAATAAACAGTTACAAGATACATGTTATACAAAACAGTAGGTTAATCACAAAGTATTAGCAAGACAATAAATTCCTGATCCAATAGGCATCAGTGCTAAATCCATGAAAAGTAGTCCTCTCCGCACTTTATCCCCCCCCCCCCCCCCCCCCCCCCCGCTCTAAAAACACACGAATAGACACACATACATAAAGACAGCTCAGGAGTAGTATATGAATTTCAATCGCCATATCCTCATGTGATCAAATATGCAAACAGGGCAATGTTCACAAGAGTCATACCTTATAATCAGAATGCCCTGGTCGAGCTTCCTTGCTCGCTCCCTGAGAGAAAACTTAAACTGAAACTAGAAGGTATGATGGCATCACAACAGAGAAGTCATACCTTTAATCGTTTCTGCCTAGATCTGCACAAGGGGAGGCCACTAGACCCACCGGAGCTGCAGCCACCATGGGATGAGCCGGATCCGCGCCGAGGGAGGGCGCCGCTACCGAGAGAGCCTGCCAGACCCGCCTACGTCGTAGGAGGGGCATCGGGGGAGGAATTCATCAGGGAAGAGAGCCACCGCCAGGGGAGCCTGCCTGGATCTACGCTGGGTAGGGGGGCGCTCACCAGCTAGAGTTTCGCCAAGCAGGGCGGGAAGCAACGGGCAGCGGCGGCGAGGCGACGTCTCTGATGACGGGTCTGCACGGGAAAAGGGCGAGTGAAGTTGAGAGCGTGCACGTTTCCCAGAGGGACTCGGGCATGAAAGGAATTGGACCACACTCACCGACGGAGGGGGAACGAGGCGGTGAAGCTCTGGTTGGGTGCTGGGAGCAAATCGCTGATTCCCGATGGTTCACTGCGAGTAGAAGGAGGTGGTGTCGCGGGAGCTCAGTGACGACTGGGTGCGACTTCGGGCAGCTACATGGCTCGAGCTGGGCGGCGGAGTAGTCAGGCGCGGGAGCTCCGCCCGTTGCGACAATGGTGGCAGTGTTTGGTTAGAGAGAGAGAGTGTGTGTGAGAGCGGGAGGGGGGGAATGGGGAGGGATCCGCTGCTGGATCTATCAGGGAAGGGAGCCGCCGCCAAGCCCGAGCTGCAGAGAGAAGGGCAGAGGAGAGGAGGAGGGAAGAGACTGAGGTGTAGGTCGAACGCGTTGTACGGTGTGGGGGTCGGACGCAAGCCCCAGCTCTGAACAAGACTTCATAAAAATTTCGGGTCCGAGTGAGGTGAATAGTGATGCATCTATCAGAAAAGCGTCACTAATTATAGGCCCCCTGTTATTAGTGACGCGTTAAGACTACAAGCGTCACTATTACAAAATCATTAGTGACGCGTCAAGATAGGAAGACTTGGTTTAGTGATGCATCTAGTTTATAAGCGTCACTATTATTTGATTAGTGACGCTTCTCTTCAGAAGCGTCACTAATTAGGGTGTCATTTTTATGTTTTTTTTACATAGTGCTACGAAACATTCAATAAAATTAAAAAAAAAAACAGCTCCTGGTTAGATTGACCAATACACCATCACCACTGTGCCGTCGCTCAGAGCCGCGTCCGCCACCGTAAGTGTAACTACCTTGTGTTCTCTAATTTTTATGCATGTCATACATGTCTCGTACTATCCATCCATATAATTACATAAACGTAACTAACTTGTGTTCTCTAATTTATAGTGCCAAAAGCAAACACGAGAAAGTGTGCATTGTGGCTACTATATATGTGTGTTCTTATTTAGCACTTCAACTTATCTGACCCATATCATTGAGGAGTCCTATGAAGAGGTAAGTTGATTTTGTTTATGTCAATTTACTTTATTCTTGATTTTTAATATCTTATATATTAATATACTCTGCTCATGTGGCACAGAGAGCCGCAAGGAAAAAGGTAGATTGGATTGCAAAGATGAGAAGGAACGACGAGATTAAAAAAATCTAGTTGTAGCTTCTGTTCGTTATTTTATTTTGAGAGAGATAATTAGTCCAGAAGGGAAGTGTTTTCATTCAAACGGTTTACTAGCAACAAAGCATAGAACATTTTGTGAGTGGGCTGGTTCGAAACAACCATATGAGCCCAATGAGCCGAAGCAAAATGATGACTATGTATTAGGGTTCATATAAGATATTTTCTAATTGCATATGCATTGAACAACTACTGTGTACATATATTATGACTGTGATGAGATATTGTAAATATTGTACGATGATATTTATAAATATTTTATGATAAGATGTTATAAATATTTTATATGCAGATTTTGTGATTTTTGTGCATATATCCTTTTTTTGGGAAATAACAAGTAGCGGTGGTTGAAGATGTCTACCGTCGCTACTACTCGAGCAATATAGCGGCAGCGATTGACATCTTCAACTACCGCTAAAAAGGGTTTTGTAGTAGTGGTTTGTTTGGGTCTCAAACCACCCGCCGCTTCAAATGCTTATTTGTAGCTATATTTGTTTTGCGGCGGGATGGCCTGCTCGCTGCTACAGTAGAATTTCAATCGCCGCTATAGGGCACTATTGTGATACTGGTAGTAGGAGACAATGTAGGCAGGGTTAACAAAATTGTTGCAAAACAGTAAAAACAAGTCCAATCCAGATGCAGTGAATGAACGATTGTTTTGATAAAATATACTGTAGTGAAAACGATATATTTGTAAAGGTGTATTTTCTTGATAAAATCCAGGTGTCAGAGGGTGGTATATTACCAAACAGCTGATTTGCCGAGTGAATGAACGATATATTTGTCAAAGGCGAGACCTAGGGATAGAGTTCTCCGTTGGAATTATTACCAAGATTAATTGAAGAATTAAAAATTGCACTGCTATTCTGAACCTTAGAAATTGTGTAATTGAGAAAACGAGTTACGTCTTTACAAATGCTATATATGCTGAATATACATTCTTCTTACGAGTGTCTCAACTTTGACACTCGGCAAACAGCTGATTTGCCGAGTGCCCGAGAATTTACACTCGACAAACCTGTTGTTCTTACCAAACAGCTGTGTACATAATACATATTAAACTAGACGACCTGATAACATCTGATTAGCCCTAGCAAATGGCTGAACATCCTTCAATCATAGGAACATCAATAGTTGGCTCTCTCTCGGTGATGTTCTTTTAGGTGCATTATGGTGAGATATGAACTTAAAAAAATGTTAGGAAAATTGTGACACCTTTGTTTGATTTTGGACAGTTTCAGACCTCACATTGGTTCATGACTTGTCAAGTGAGGTACCTAACAAAACAGACACATGCATATGGTTGCATTGCTCATAGATTCCAATCATGTCACATGGGTTGCTTCCAATGACCCAGCCACATATAAATTAATAATCCACTATGTGAACAGCATATACATGGAACCTATCTTACGGCAGCCAGGGTTTTGTTACATCATCGAAAATTTTGTTAACGGAAAGGTATATAGATATGACAGAACTTTCTAGCAATTTCCAGAAGTTTCGTTCATATTATGGCATCGGATGTGAATAGTGAAAGTTAGGCGCCCTATGGAAAACAAGATACTAGCATGGTAGTGGAAGACTGGAAGTTAGGGGCTATATATATAGTAGCGGAAGACCAGAAGTTAGAGGTTTCTAGAAGGCTGAACATATAGCAGAGTGTGGAACTAGGAACTGTTCTAGGAAGTTAGTTTGATAGTTAGGGCACGTGTCACTACCGGAAACCCGACGTTGTAGCACTTGGCAAAGGTGGGATTTCCAGTAGTGAGTGAACATGGTGGTTTAATTTGGTGTGGCGTCATTTTTTTTATTTGACTCCACATCTGCCCAGACACTTTAGAGTGCAGAAATTACTAGCATCCATGTTGTGTATCTGGAGGATGGAAGCATAGCATGTAGTGTCTTCATTGGGTTTCATTAGGGGCTCTTTCTTGTTTGATCAAAACTTCAGAGATGGATGACACAAATAGATTACATGACTCACCAGCGGCTCAGAGCAATGTGCATTTTCTCAAGGCTGGCTATCCAGAATGCGTTGCTGATGAAGATCGGAAGTGGTGGGACAGCGTGGCTACTTTCTCCGGTTATTAGTTGATATCGTCAGGTCAACTTTTTGTTTAGCAAAGAAGTGAAGTAAATATATTGTCCCAAGTCATCGATTACAATCTAGAGGACTACTAATTGTTAAAGTATGAATAGAATATGTATTATATTGCTGCTCATATATCGTAGTAGCAGCGATTTTAAGATTCAGAACGGTAGTTTATGAATTAGCTAGCTTCAGGTTCAAGTGGGAGGCATGAGATGCTGTTGGAAAGGATTTGCGCGTGAAAAAAGCCCAAACTTTTCTGACTCTGTGTTCATTTTAGTTCGTCCCTGAGCTAAAAAGACATGACACCTTATAGCCCCCAGCTCCATGGCAGACAAGCATGTTTTCATTTATTAATTCTTCCAGCTGCAGAAAGCACAACTACTAAATCATCATCAGTAGGTCATCATCTTTATTCCCTTGCATAATCACAGAACAACACCAACTCAAATGAGAGATTTCCTTTTCGGATGTGCTAGTATCCGTGAACATGCGAATTGGCCGAGGACAGGTGTTGAGGCGAGCGTCAATCCTGCAAAGAAAGAAGAAAAAACATGTACGTAAAGAATAGGGCGTATTGTGTTGCGACTAATGACAGCCACTAATCATGGAGCGACACAGCCTACCAAATTTTAATTTCAATATATCAAAAAAGCAACCAAAAAGAAGCAAAAGGAAGATACTGAATCCACCAACCAGCAACATGTGATCACCAATCGGTCGATTGTTTTCTAAAGACCTTGTATTTTCTTAATTCATTCTTGGCACATTAACTAGGAGCTAGCAATGTGCGAGCAGTTGTTACAGTTAAACATTACCTGTCAGATGCATGCTGCTTAACTGACCCCATCTAGCCAGCTTAGCTCAGATCGCGATGCCCATGCGGCGGCCTAGCTTTCTCTGACGCCAGTCAGCTCCTTAAGTTTTTGAACTAAAGCAACCCAGCACGGAGCATCTGACTGTACACACAGAAACTAAATAATGTACCAAACAAACTCCTCTCACATGGACCCTACGGCGATAGTGTGCCCGCCACGTACTGCGTGAGTCAAAAGGGGCACCGTCCGATGCACTGGCACGAGTTTTCTCAACCACTCACTCTGCTTCTCTTGAGTCCAAGTTAGCAAGTGATTTACAAGCCAATCACACGTAAGCACGTAGAAAGAGATCTCGGATTTGGCACAGAATATGCAGATCAAGAGCACAGAAAGCGACTAGTGCCAGTTTGGGGAACACGATGCATGGAGCTGCCCATCAAAGTGCTTCCACTGTGTACATACGGTAATATTCTATATGTCTCGAGGTCCATCGATCGTCTTCCCGATGCCTAGCTTTGAGTCACCTTCACGAATCTGAATTGGTCGTCAAGGTCGAGGTGTTTTGAGCTGAAGAGTTTGTGCATGGCATAGTGTCGGTCACACAGCAATTTGCTAGCTTTTTCACCGGATCTATCGATGCCTTCTGGACTCGTGCAAGAAAACTCTGCCATGGGCAGAGGCAAATCTGGAACCGAAAGTCTCTTGCGTGCGTGCGTTTGGTCCTAGTAAAAGGATGAGACGGAGACGTGCCCTAGGCTCTAGATACCTTATTATGGAACTGATGTCATCGGGGTACTCCTGATAAAGCACAAACCAGACCAATAGGTCTCGATCTGTAACAACTGTGCTGGAGTATATGCCCATGACTTGCCCATATATGTACATATGATTGACGGATGGACATGGTGTAAGAGAATCTTGTAAGAGAATATTGAGCGGAAGGACCGGATAAGTTTGTCCAGTTCCTGCAAGTGCTTGGATTCTTGCCCCAACTAGCCGTAAACCTTCAGGTCAGTTAATAACCTTTGTGTGTCCTCCACCTAAAAGCTGATGCTCGCAGTGTTGAATAACGATCGAGATGCTAAAATTGCTTGTTATGCTGCAAGATTTCAGGTTACTTTGTCTGCAGCGGCTGGTTTGGTACGACATGTCAACACCCTGCGATCAGCAGTATCTTATGTGAGAGATCCCGATGGAATGGAGCATCTGCAGCAAAAGAAAAGAAGAGCTGAAGAGGGCTGTTAACTTTCCAACAAATCGCTGTCAGATAAATCGAGGCGATGAGTCATCATGAAGTGGATTCTTAACACTTAAGAACAAAGAAAAGCTTAAAGGCGCCAAACCCTCCAAAAGTCCTACCCAACATACCCATGTGACGGTGCATCTCTCTCTCTCTTAACCAAAGGATTCATGCATGTCGCCTTTTCCCAAATCATCTCGACCTTTTCGTGCTCCAAACTCTGAGCTAACATTGAATATTGCGGAAATGAGACGAGAGAGTATATAGAGGTAGATACGTGCCTATTTGGCTTGTACTTCATGCTGAAATTTCACACAACCTGAACCAGAGTCAGGAACTCCTACTCCTCGGAAAAGTGGAGGAATTGTGATTTTCTATGGACTCTACCCAAAAATAAAACTTTGGAAGTTCATTGCCACTGCCAAAAACTTTGAAAAAGGCGCACTTGATCATTCTGAACAAACCCTACTATGCTCTGGCCTATATAAGCGTGCCCCCTCACCACAATTTTTCTTCCCCGTACTATCGATCCTCTCGTGGAATATTCACTGGCTAGGCAAAAAACTTGTGGCCTTGCCTCATCTTACTCTAGGTGACTGAGAGACAAACCCCAAAGCACTGCTGTAAACGAGAGAAACAGTAGTAGCAAGCTTTATTTGCTTGCATCTATGCATGTGTAGTAGTACACCACAAATATAGGAGTAAGTATTCTTTGATTCAATCAGTGGATCGCTCGGGTTGCATGCTTGCATGTGCTTGGGAATCCACGGGACAGTATTTTATTGGGAGCACACTGATTGCCGCAGTCAGGATCTAGTTTGCTAGCCCTCTATACTTCTGGTGCTCATATATATTCCTCTTCCAGGTCCCCGGTCCATCTGCCCAACCCAGCCACACATTGTCTCTCTCTGATCTGGGCTCTGTCTAGCGACTCCTTGCTCACAGTTCTTCCTCCGTTGGATCACCATGGGTGAGGAAGTTAAGGTAAACGCTACTGCGAATTTTGCAATATTAACTAGTTCGAAATTTCGAATACTTTGTGCAGGCTCACATCATCTACTAGTAACTAGAGGATTTCATTATTTATCTCATGTGATTGTAGGTGGAAGAGGATCCAAAGAAGGAAGAGGCCCCTGCCCCGGCGGAGGCAGAGAAGAAAGAAGAAGCAGCACCAGCCCCAGCACCAGAAGCTGAAGAGAAGGAGGAGGAACCTCCCAGCAACGACCCTCCACCGCCGCCTCCCCCGGTGATCCTGGGCATCAACCTACATTGCACAGGTTGCGTCAACAAAATCAAGAGATGCGTCCTCAGATGCAAAGGTAAGCTTACCTTTTTGTTCTGCACTTGGCACGCCACCAGGACTGAGTTTAAAGTACTTTTTTTTTGCTAATAATGGAAAGATGAATTTAAAATAATAATTTGGTTGGAGTGCAGGAGTAGAAGGCGTGGAGGTGGACATGGCCCAGAATCAGGTGACGGTGAAGGGCATCGTAGACCCGCAGGGCATCTGCGATCGGCTCCGCAAGAGGACCATGCGCAACGCGGTCGTCATCTCCCCTCCCCCGCCTCCTCCACCTGCAGAAGGAGAGGTCGTGGCCAAAGAGGAGCCGCCACCTGTCGTCCACTCGCAGGTGAGCGAGGTGAGAACGGTGGAGCTCCTCGTCAACATGCACTGCGAGGCATGTGCGCAGCAACTCCAGAAAAAGATACTCAAGATGAGGGGTAGGTGGTGTTCTACTCTTTTTTGTTATAGAGTCCATGAAAAGGTAAGAAAATTAAATTTACTGATGATCAAACTTGTGCATGCAGGTGTCCAGAGTGCCGATGCTAACTCCGGCGCCGGCAAACTGACCGTCAATGGAACCATGTCCTCCGACAAGCTCGTTAAGTACATACACCGACGCACCGGCAAGATGGCCACTGTCGTGCCACCGCCTCCGCCGCCAGAGCCACCAAAGGAGGAGGAGCCACCCAAGGCTGAGGAGGGTGACAAGAAGCCAGAGGAAGCGCCAGCAGAGGGCGAGAAGAAGCCGGACGAGCCGGCGGCTGAAGAGGTTGCCAAGAAAGAAGGCCAGGAAGAAAAGAAGGAAGAGGAAGGCACAAAGCCAGAAGACTGCGGCGAGAAGAAGGAAGGCGAAGGCGGCGGCGACGAGAAGGCGAAGCCAGAGGTGGTGGCCGTGGACGGGTTCCCTCCCGAGGAGATGATGAAGCGGATGATGTACTGGCCCTATAGCCAGAAGCACTTCTATAACCCGCAGGCAGAGGAGGAGGCCATGATGGCCAAGAGGATGGCCATGGTGCACCCATACGCCATGCCCATGATGCCCCAGTACTACACACCACCGCCACCTCCTCCGCCGCCACCGCAGCCGGCTCCTCCGATGATGTACCCGTACTACAACTACGGCATGGTGGAGCGGGCGGCTTTGGCGCCACAGTACTTCAGCGACGAGAACCCCAACGCTTGTGTCATCTCATAGCTTCCTGGACCAATTGAGGATGGAGGCATGGCACCCGGCATGCGTACTAGTATAGCTAGCTAGCTACTAGATTGAGTGAAGGCCTGCCCCAACCTATACCTCATATATATTCCAGTCATGCTATGTTGTAGTATATATATGATATCAATATATTGGATCGCGATTATTTAGCGATCATATATAATATAAGTCCATGTATATTATGCTTGCAAAGAACGATCGAACAAAATAACACCGAGTTTTTAACTCACTTGCTTCTCCTCTCGGGTATGCAAAGAACAGAACTCTATGACTGGCATTTTTCTTGCTTACGATCTCTCATGCTCAGACGATCTTTGAGAAGTAGCCAGAAAAAACACATTATGTTTTGACTGGCAGCTTGATGGACATAATTAACCACCTATCTATGTGGCTATGTGTCCATGATACCGTGATAACCAAACATTTAAATTCAAAGATTGATCAAGTAAACTATGATCATGATATACTAGACATTATGTCTATTTAATAATAAAAGGAGATGACCTTTTTACTACGATGCCTGAAAAAATAGAAAAATAGGCTAGAAATTCTCACAATAAAGTAAAACTTCTGGCCCTTGATCAACCGTTGATGGTGAAATCCAGCCCTTATTTATCCCTTCAGCCATTCCTCTTATCCGTAATTAACCTTGTATATTATGGCCTAATTAACATATCCGCACAACAATCCTTGGCCAATGACGGCAGAGTCATCAACGACGGAGAAAGAAGAGGTGTTCATGATGGCGGCGGCCACCTATTCATGGAGAGGTTAGAGGTGGACGACATCATGGAACAGTGATAACTGAACAGTCACACAGTGCACTACCACGAGCAATACAAGAAGCTGTTGAAAGTATACGACGATGATACCAGATACGGCGTGGTGCTGGACAAACAAACACAAGATCCAGATTACATCTCCTGGAAGCAAGGTACATGCAACAGCGTCAAATTGTTTGTTTCTGATTGCATTTATTGTGACGGAGGCCTTTATCTAGCCGTGTAATTTGTCGTTGATGTGAACTGAAGGCAAATTGATTGTTCTATCTACTGTGCAATCCATCTGGGGAAGCAGTTTATGGTAAGCGGCGAACAATGGACAGATTTTTGTCGGTGCAAGCACTGGCAAAATATCTTTCTGAACAGGCGAGAGCCAGAATCAGGCCAAGCTAAGGTAAGCTAGATCGCAGAGTTGCCTCCTAACCGAAGAAAGCCATGCAATTGCTAATTTGCAATTCTTAATTGCACGGGTTGAGCTTAATGGCACCAAAATATTATATAATTATTATGATCTCAATTCAATTAGTATAACGATGACACAGAATATAACAAATAAGATAATGCCAGAAGCCACTAGCCACTTTTATGCTTTTGTTTATGGTATATATACTAGATAATTCAGCTCTTGGGATCAGTAATATAAATTTATTTGCAGATTAAACTAAATCATGCATCCTTGCAAAACTAGAATAATAAAGAAGAATGAACTTCACGCATGTACGTGAATAGATTGTGCACATGAAAATAGAATAATTTCATCATAAAGAATATGGAAAAGCACATCATTTCATCAGAAATATCCCTAGCTATTTCTCCAAGTATATTTGCTGTCCAGTAATACTAAAAAATACATCAGGCAGCATTACTATGTCTTATAAGGTTTAGGAGTTAAATTGCTTATAGTAATTGATGTACACTTACTATCTCCTACCTCATATGCAACGGCTAAGTCAGCCAGGAAATCGTTATCAAAATAACAAAATAGTATGGGACAATGACTAATAAAGTTATAAGCATGTACCGGTGTATATTTTTTCATTATACTTTCAAGTAACACAGTAGAAAAACAACGGCATAAATACCCATTTTTATATATAGGTCTTGGATATCATAACTCTATAGCTGAATATGTTAATTGTTTAATCCAAGTACTCCATCATGCATTCAGAATTATGTCAATGTTTGACAAGAAGTATAGATTAATATCACCGAACAATATAGAGAAAAAGAGTAGTAACAAAATTACAACGACGTATAGTGGGTTGCCTGTGAAACTGCTCGGGACATATAAATTATTGAAAAATGTGAAATTATCCGGAACACACTAACAAACTGCGGTTGCATCCTGAACACACCAACAAAATCGAATTTAGTTGCACCACACAACGATTGTGAAAATAAATCTTCTATGTCATACTGTGACTGTTTGATAATTATTTTCAACTTTTCTATCTCTATATACAAAATATGTTAAAAATTGAAACTTAGTATAAATATACATTATACATTCTTGAATTCTCTGTCAAAAAAATGGAGCTAGATTTTTTAGACTATTTCTATTGTTTGCCCATTGTTTTAATATTTGATTTGTCGAGCGGAGCATGCAAATAATCAGGAAAAAAGAATCTAGCTCTATGTTTTTAATGATAGAAAATGTAACAATGTATATTTGTTCCAAGTTTGAAACTAATGAATATTTTATACATTGAAGTGGAAAACATGAAAAATAGTTGTTAGATGGTTATAGTGTGACAAAAATGATTTTTTTTCAGAGTCATAGTGTGTTATAGCTTAAAACGATTTTGCTGGTATGTTGAGGATAAAACTGTAGTTGATTAGTGCTTTGGAGACAACTTGACAAAAATAGGTAATCTTTGACATGCTAACCTTATTCTATAGTGTCTTAGGGACGTGTAAGCTGTTGCCTGCGTAGCGCGCGGGCTTACAATCTAGTTAGAATAAAAAAATAATCCTAAACATGTCATGTTTTAGGGCACATTTCATATCTCTGCAATCTATTAATTGAGGTGCTCCACTTCGTGTCTATAAAGTTAGAGATTGAATCCAAATCGGTTTCATACCTTCCATATCAAGTACCAAATTTCAAAAATCATAACTCTTGTTCGGAGCTCAAATGAGACAAACTCGAACTCTACCTCGTAGCTCTCGAAAAGTTTACAATTTGATATTCAATGAAAGTCCAGATCCCACTGTTTTGGTTTTTAAATATACGATGCAAAAATATTTGTTCTGATTCAGACTCCTCTGCATAGTTCTCTGTGCGGGGTCCATATCTGTTAGCTCTAAAATCCAACTAATATGATCCACATAAGTTTTGAAAAGGTGTCGACAAGATTTACAACTTTTATGTTTTAATGTTTTCTATTAGAGCAAGTCTTCAAGTTCAAAATCGTGTTACAATACAGTGCTATTTGTGGACTGCGTGAATTGATTTTTTCTTCCGGATAAACTTCTAGAATATGGTAAAAAAATGATAAAAAAATTATTACTTTTAATATATAAAATGATATACTAAGAAACACTAACGGTAATACAAATATGATCTTTCATGTAAAAAATATAAATAATATTATATATATATATTGTATAAATAATATATAATTAAATCATAAAAAATATTTTGTTTTTTTAGTCCGTAGCAACGCACGGACACTTTGCTAGTTGCTAGTGTAACGTTTATGTTAATTCCATTGAGAAAAAGATGCCGGAGTGAAAGAAGCAATGAAAGGAGAAGAATTATATGCACGGTGCAACCCCGGTGGCACTCTTAGAGCCATCTTGTCAAATCTTCGTTGCTAATGAATAATATATACTATAACAAAAAACCACTATAGCGGCGGAATCCAAAGATGCGTAGCGGCGCATTTGTGGCGGGTCACAACATGACCCGCGGCTAAAACCTGAGGTCCATTTCACCCAACTTACTTATCTATATAAAAACTGATTGACCTCTCCAAACCCTATCTCTCTCATTCTCTTCCACCCCGCCGTCCCTCTCTCCTCATTTCTCTTGCTCTCTGGCAGTAGAACCCTCCTCTCTCTCTCTCTCTCTCTCTCTCTCTCTCTCTCTCTCTCTCTCTCTAGCAGCAGTGCCCTGCCCTCCCATCTCTCCACCGCCCTCTCCCTTCCTCTTCATGTCCCCTGTCGGTGCGCAGCCGAGGTGCCATATCCCCAGCTCCCACGAGGTGAGCGGAACCGTTGAGGTGTGGCCATGTGTCGAGCTCGCGGGAGGATCTGGGTGACGCCACTCCGAGCCATCACCGGTGAGCAGGCGATGGCTCCTCCTTCTTCGAGCAGCCCCGGCACCACTCCGAGCTGCCCTCATCCTCCACAAAGCAGTCTTGACGCTACTCCGAGCCACCTCTAAGCCATCACAATGGGCGAGCAGGGCGGCAGATCCATGTGGCACCCCTTCGATCCATTGCGGAGGGCAAGTAGGCGGCGGATCTGGGAGGCGCCCTGTTGGCACTTCTCATGTGCCCCTTTTATATGTGAATATCACCCCAATTAGAGTATAATTGATACTAATTTAGGCTTTTTACCTATGATATTACCTATATATTTATATATGCGTTGTTTTGGAGCTTTATTGCAGAAATAGGTAAAACTGGCTATTAAAGTGATGCTGGACAAGACAAGAGTCCAGAATCGACAAAAAGCACTGAAGAAGCCCAGTGCGCCGATCGGCGCCAGCCCATGAGCCGATTGGCGCAAGGGTATTTTGGCCCATAGAAATAACCGAGGCTCATTCCGATGGAAGTTTATCTGATATTTATGGAAGTTTATCTGCGCAAGACACTTGAAGATATTTGCTTAGAAGATTTATGGAACTTCAAGATCTCAACGTGCGGTATAAGACTTTATCTCGAAGGAAAAGGCCCACATGGCAGCTGTGGAAGACATTGTAACTGACTCGGAGCAGAAATCAGAGAGAACACGGCTTGCGCCGATCGACGCAACCGACTTATTTGCTAGAAACCGAGTCCTTCACGAGTAGAACCCCTATATATACTTGTAACCCCTAGCCATGATCAGTACCCCGAGAAGGAGGCAATAGAGGGATAACAGATTCGTGAGTTAGAGCCACCGGGGCTTGCCCCGTTAGAATAGATCTCTAGTTGAGTTTTGAGAACCATTGGTGTAAAAGTTGATCCGTCAAGGTAGGCCATCTCGATGGTGATGAATCTTACTCTATGTATCTCAAGGTTGATTGAATATGTTGATGATGGTTTTGGTGATTTGTCTATCTTGATTCTATAATCATGCATGTGCTTATTCTCATTGCTTAGTTCTAGGCTAAGTAAGTTGATATTATCTTAATCGTGGTGATTAGGATAGTATTCAGACATTGTATTAATTATGGTTGCTTGATGATGCCGGTAGTGTTGTTTAGCGGTGACAGCACTAAACCTGCGTAGCACTATTGGATAGTTGAGTAGGGTAAGATACTCGCGTGATTAAGGGTTTCCTCTCGGTAGCGATAAATCAGGAGCCGCTCAAAAAGCAGGGTGGTCTTATTCATTATAGGTTTTCATTGATCCATGTAATTATCCATTATGATGATGTTTAATTAGACTATCTGGTTACGATCTCACTAGTAGATATCTGGCTACTCACCGAATAGTTTTAGCTTTGGCTTTAGCTTTGGCTTTGACTTGCACTCTAGTTCAACTTCGCTGGTGAACCGATCGGCTCAACACCTGCGCCGATCGACCCAACAACTTAGATCCGCAACAGTGCCGATCGGCTCAACCCTGCGCCGATCGGTGCAACGACAGAATCGCTGTCTGGCGCACCTTTGCGCTGGCCACACTCCCCTTCATACAACCTAAACTTGACAGTAGCCTTAATTAGACATTTTACTGTTAACTTTGTTTAATTATTTCTAAGGTCTCAGTGGTTCGATAATATCTTGAAATACTCTAAGGAAAAAAGTGCTACAACTGTACACCGTCCTCTTGCGGTATATAAGTGGGTGCGTAGTAACGACCAACACGCCCCTTCAAGCCATCGCAAAGGGCAACCAAGCGAACAGATTTGAACGGCGCAGCTCCAAGCTGCCCCTACTGGCGAGCAGGTGGCGGATCCGAGTGACCGCAGGTGAGCAGGCATGCGGATCTGCGCCCCTCCACGTGAATCTGGCCTTGTGGCGTCCGCGGTGGTTGGTAGCGGCCTCACGAGCGGCCTGGCGGTGGGTAGCGCGGGTCGCGAAGCTATTCTTTTTATTTTGGCTGGTTCCTGATAGCGGCGGCGACCACTGTCCGCCGCTACCGCGTATTTTCTTGCGAACCATCACCCGCTGTTGTTTGCTTTTATTTTTAGCTGCAGTTGTGTAGCGGTGGGTGACCACCTCTGCCTTCACAGTAACTTTTTAGCCGTCACTATAGATGGCATAGTCATTATTTGTGAACAGTTGAAAGCAAGTAGTTGTTCTTCATAGGATTTGTGACAACTAAATATAGTATTACAGATTTGTGAGTGAACAATATAATTATGATTATGTCTCAATGTTTAGTTTCTTAACACTACATATATATACATACATATATATATATATATATATATATATATATATATATAATTCACACCAGGGTGTGGTATATTAAGTCACACCCCAGCCATCCTATCCACTGGTCCACACATATGTTTAATTGGAGCATACACCCACGGCTAAACATGCATGTACGATGCACTCTTAATTAAGTGGGTCTATTAATATTACCTGCATGCTTAACTCTTAATATTTTTATTTATTACTATTTTTGCTGCCACTCGTAATTCTAAACCATAAAATCTCATGCAACCGTTAGTACGGTCATTAAATGGCTGTTAACTACAGCTGTAAGTGTCTTATTTAATTCCACCTACATGCTGACTACCAATGCAAAATGAGCATGCTGACTACCAATGCAAAATGAGCAAGTAGTGCTGATCGTAAGTAAAATGAGCACCAAATATTTGTGATCGCAAATAATGGTGAGTTCCAATGCATAATCTTAAATAATTTGCAATTGAGCATGAAGCTTATCCTGGTAGCAAATTTTCTACATTATTTCTAGAGAAAATTGCCTGGTCACAAATAAAGTTGTTTACAAACATAAATAATTTCAGTTTTCAGTTACCTGTGTAGACGCAAATAATTAGGTATGTGAATGTAAAATTCTGTTAATATGACGATCCTATCAAATCCAGGTTGATGAAGATGAAAAAACAACCAATTATTTTGTAAACAGAGCTATAACCGCCTCATTGAGAAAAAAAAAATCCTTAGTCAGGTTCATCGTGATCATAAATATATTGCTTAAGTCTGGAGCTGGTTGACACAGAAAAACACCATCTTAATGGAATAATGGACATTGAAATTTTTATCACTAATAAGGACTTTTTACTGTAGAACTGATTGTGAAATCTAAGCTGATGAACCTGCTGAAATATCTATCAATTACTATGTGCAAACAGAGTTTTGATCATAGATGATGTCACGCATAAACATAATTAAAAAAACCGTACATGCATGCAGTCACGCGTCTGCCCTTACTCACCCTATAAATTAGGAAATGAAATAATTGCGTCCAGGCAAACCACCCAACCAATGCATGCATGCATGCAAAATTTTGATGTTGATAATAGCGTCCATCAATGCCTTGGATTAATCACTAATTTACCTGACGTAAGTGATCGATCAAATTGCAAATACTACTTGGATTATAACAGGACATAAGTGATCCATCAATACTACTTGGATTATGAATATATATATAATAGATTCATAGCTCTTCGTCTCTGGCAACATGCGAGTCTTCCGTGTGGTAGGCAAGAGCCTTGATAGACGCTTTAGTTGGTGCACAAAAATCACCAATGCCGCCTTGGTCTGTACCTCTACCCCGTTGGAGGTCCTCACCGGCATTAACTCTTAGCGACTGTAGGGTTTCGGATCTTCGTGTCAAACCAGTCTTGGACGCCAGATGTCTAAGTGACATCACCGGTGTCTCGTCGGAGTTGGAGAAGAAGACTGCGGAGGAGAGGGTCGCAGATGTTGTGAATCTCGAATTTTGAAATCCGGTCATTGCGGATCGTACATCAGGGTCGACTCAGGTCACCCTGATTTTGCGTTGTCTGGTTCTAGTCCCAGCGAAGGGGTTCGTTTCAGGTTGAGCCGTATTAAGTCTAGCTCTGGTCGGATTCTGTCTCAACGCGGTTCTCTCTCCTTGCGTTTCCTTCTCGGTGAGTCTAGGTCTTGGGAGCCGGCAGCACTCCTTCGCCGATCATATGCGTAGGCTCTTTGCCTCAGGATAGACTTGGGAGGAAACAAGGAGGACGCTGGCCGTGGTGGCGGTCCTTTCCCTAGGACTGGTGCCACTGCCGCTCAGGGTGGTGGCGCTCCGAGGGGAGCTCGGGGAGGACGCGGTGGCGGACGTGATGGCGGCCATAATCTCAGCGGTCCTGGTGTTCCTAACCATGACATTCATGGGGGTTTCGGAGGTGATGGCGATGGAGGTTTCTTTGGAGGCCCTAGGTTCAACACCAATTTTGGTCTATTCCCTCCCTTCATGCCTGGATGGTGGTGGCCTAACGTGGGGTGCAGTGGTAGAGGCCAAGGACGTGGTGCCATGCGACCCTGACCGGGTGGTCGCCCTTTCAGCAGAGGACAGGGTGCTCTGGCCTCATCATTGAGGTAGCACCACCGGTTCAAATGTCTCACAAACCCTTTCAAATGTTGATTCAAAAGGAAAAGTGGCAGCTGGGTCTGTTGTTCCTCCTTTGTCATATGAACCGGGTTCTTCCTCATCAGCTACAACTGCATCAGATAAGGTAAAAAATTCCTCCGAGCTGATAGGACAAGTAGTCAAGGAGTTATCCGAGGCTATGAATACTTCAATCAAGAATAAGGAGGGGGGAGAGAAATCTGATGTGTCCAATAAGAATCGTTCTTGCTATAGATGTGGGGGTAAGGGTCACTATATTGGTCAGTGTACCGTAGCACTTCTATGTGAATGGTGCAATAGTATAGATCATAGCACATATAGGTGTCCATATGTAAACGAACCTAAGCCAGTGGCTATGTCGGTGGGTTATGTAGTAGATGCGCTCGGTGCATACTACATTGATCACCCACCGATCCAACCTATCTCCAAATTTCGAGAACTACCCGAATCACTATGGTAGATGGCTCTCTGAGTGAGACAGAGTTAGTTGAACATCTAAAGTTCTTAGCAAATGATAATTTCAACTGGGAGGTAGATATAGTAAAGGAGAATGTTTTTAAAGTTGTATTCCCTAGCAGAATGGAGATGCCTAGATCTACGTACTGGGTTAGTGCCAAACTTCCTAAAGGACCTACTCTGAAATTTGAAGAATTTGTAAAGGAGGAAGAGTATTTTGGGCATTTGTTGCCTACTGTTTGGATGAGAGTTACAAATCTGCCAGCAATATTGAGGAAATTTAAAGTAATATGGGCAATTGGGTCTATGTTTGGTGTGACCCAAAAGGTTGACAAGCCAATGACGGAGGCCAATAAGTTTGGCTGCTTTTGCGTTGCGGTGTTAGAACATGATCTTATTCCTTTAGGGATGGATGTTATCATTCGGAACAGATACTTTCAGCTGAAATTTGAAGTTGAGACATGCTCCTAATAGTGGTATTTCAACTTTTAACCTTGATGGAACAAATGGTAATGGTAATGAGGGAGATAGCTCGGGTAAGGATGTGGATATGCATGAGGCGGTTGATCAGCCTGATAATAAAAACTTGGGTGGTGGCTCAAACTTGGATATATCTAGCAGGTGTGATGGTAGATTCAATGGCCTCACGGGCACTGAGTGTTGCCGACCTTGATGTAGTAGTGCCCCACATGGTTCTAGTTGTGGGGGGAGTCTACGTCTCTAACGAGGCACCGGCCCAGAAATTGTGCGCCTCGATTGGGATTGCCCTGCCACCAACTCCTCAAGCTTTGCAGGGCGCATCGGTCATTGGTGCGGCTGGCCCAAGGTCACACAAGCTGGATCCTTCCGCTGTGGCACAGGTGGTGCAGCGGGTGTGTCACCCACTCCATCGCGATCCAACTTTCTGGCGTTCTCTCCGACATTCGGTCACAAGGGGAACAAGATTGGGGAGTTTCATGCGGCTACATGTGAGGTGCTTCAGCGGAGCAAGCGTAATGCTTTGCTTGCTGATGAAGACTCCCTCATGAAGGCTGCACAGCTGACAGCTGTCAAAAACCTTGACGGGCCTGATATGTTGTCATTTTCTTTGCCTTCTTCTTCCAATTCAATCAAACGTAATCTAAGGAACGTTGGAGTCATGTTAGGGAAGTCAACGAGGTCGTTAGAGTTTGCTATTTCCAGAATTAGAGTGACAGAGTCGGCTCGTGTGCAGCCGACACGTAATGATTCTGGTACGGAGGTTTTGTTATTGGCGGAAGAGAATAGTAGTGATTTCTCATCTCCTCTAGGTTGCTTATGTGGTGATCTCACAGAGGAGCTTTCGGTGATCTAGATTTCCTAGGTGAGGATCTTGTCGAAGTACCAATTAAAGTAGCGAGGGTACACAAAAAGAAAGGGTCATCAAATAGGACAGTCAAGGCTAAGAAAAAAATTGTTTTATAATGAAAGGAATTTTCTAGAATAGTCATGGGTTGCGGGATGTTGCTAAACATAGATTTCTTTCTGATGAAGCGAGAGAGCATAATCTAGATTTCATTTCAATTCTAGAGACCGTTAGGCGTAATTTCTCGACTGAGTGCCTTGCAAATTTGTGCACGAGCTCGGATTTTTTTTGGCATTGGATGCCCTCTAGGGGTCTCTCGGGTGGGATCCTTTTAGGGGTAGACCAATCTAAATTCATAGTTGACAGCTTCGAAACGGGGGATTTTTTCATTAAGTTTAGACTTACTAATAGAGAGGATGGATTTAAATGGTTACTCATGACCGTATACGGGCCGCCCAAGATGAATTTAAGGATGAGTTCCTTGCTGAATTGTTGCAGTCATGTGAGGATGAAAGTCTACCTCTATGTGTTGGAGGGGATTTTAACATCATTCGTAATGCATCAGAAAATATAACAATAGGTTTTAGAGTCATTGGCCAAATTTGTTTAATGCAATTATTGATTCTCTCAACTTAAAGGAGATTGAATTATCAGGGAGGCAATTCACTTGGGCTAATTATGTGGAAGTACCCACTTATGAAAAACTACCGTATCTTGGTGAGTATGGAATGGGAGTTGAAATTTCCTTTAGCTTCTGTGCAAGCCCTCTCAAGAGAGATCTCAGACCACACGCCTCTTTTGTTGTCATCAGGGTCCCAAAGTCATAGAGGAAATTCTAGACTTTTTAGATTTGAGTTGAATTGGTTCTTAAAAGATGGGTTCTATAATCTGGTTGTAGTTGTGTGACAATCAAAAAATAGAGGAGCCACACCTCTAGAACGTTGGCAAAATAAAATTAGAACAGTGAGAAGTTATCTTAAAGGCTGGGTAAAAAACCTGGTATCACAAACCAGGTCTAGGAAGGTGGAACTTCTTAGGGATCTTGATCTGCTAGATCGTATGGCTAAGATCTCAGTGCTCTTACAAGGCCAGCTTGAGAATAGGTTGAGGCTTAGACAAGAACTTAACAAAATTCTTAGAGAGGAAGATCTCTATTGGCTACAACGATCCAAAACAACTAAGTTGTTGCAGGGAGATGATAACACTAGGTATTTTCAGCTTTTAGCGAATGGTAGACATAGGAAGATGCAGATCTTCCAGCTAGAGCAAGAGGAAGGAATGATTATAGGTCATGATAACCTTAAACTTTATATTACCAAATTCTATAAGAATCTTTTTAGACCTCATATAGGAAACGAGTTCAGTATTGATGATACGGCTCATGATGATATACCTCAAGTTTCAATGCAAGAGAATGAGTTTCTCACTGCATCATTTACGGAGATAGAAATTAAAGAGGCGGTCTTGCAACAAGAACATAATAAGGCACCAGGACTAGACGGGTTTCCTTCTGAATTTTACCAGTTCGTTTGGGATTTTTCTAAAGGGGACATAATTAATATGTTTAATGCGTTCCACGCTGGAGAGCTACCCATTCATAGTCTTAACTTTGGGTTAATATCATTGCTGCCCAAGAAGGAAAATGCTTCATGCATTCAACAATATCACCCAATTTGTCTCTTGTAAGCTTCAAAATTTTTACAAAGGTTATGAATAATAGACTTGCAGAGATAGCAGATTCTTATGTTTCCCAGTCCCAATCAGCATTTATCCTAGGGAGATTCATTCTTGATGGGGTAGTCACACTTCATGAAACATTACACAAACTTCATAGGAAGAAAAGTGATGCGGTTGTTCTAAAATTAGATTTTGAGAAAGCATATGACAAGATTAAATGGCCTTTTCTACAACAGGCGCTTAGACTAAAAGGATTTTCACCTAAGTGGTGCGACTGGATCCGATTGGTAGTAGAAAAAGGAAGTGTGGCGGTTAAATTTAATGATGACATAGGACATTACTTTCAAACCAATAAAGGAGTAAGACAAGGAGATCTGTTGTCTCCCATGCTGTTCAATTTAGCTGTCAATCTTTTACCTATTTTTCTTCGTAGGGCACAAGACGATGGGCAATTTAGTGGGGTTGTCCCACACTTGGTGGATGATAGCCTATCAATTTTGCAATATGCTGATGATAGGATTCTACTCTTAGAATATAACTTAGACAATGCCAAAAATCTCAAACTATTGTTGTGTGCATTTGAGTAGTTATCTGGGCTTAAGATCAACTTCCATAAGAGCGAGCACTTTTGTTATGGACAAGCGGGAAACTGGCAAAATGAATATACCCAAACCTTTGGTTGTGGGCTGGGTGCCCTTCCATTTCGATATTTGGGAATCCTGATGCACCATAAGAGACTTAACAATGCAGAATGGCGGCATATTGAGGAACACTTCCAAAAAAGATTGAGTTGTTGGAAAAGCAAGATGCTATCTGTTGGCGGATGGATTACACTAATCAACTCAGTGTTAAGTAGCTTGCCTATGTTTATGTTTTCATTTCTTGAAGTTCCTAAAGGTATTCTAGAGAAATTAGATTACTACAGATCTTGGTTCTATTGGCAAAATGAGGGTCATAAGAAGAATTATCGGCTAACAAAATGGAGTATTTTGTGTACTCCAAAGAACCAGGTGTTATGGAACGGGTAGGCTACGATAGCATATAATAATTTCTACCGTTCAACCAGGAAACCTTGCAAGAAGGGGATCATGGATCGTTACCACTAGACGCGCAGGCGGAGTGGAAGCGAATGTTGGAGCAGCTCGTCCAACAAAGTCACGTGTCGGTATAGAGGAAGTAGTCGATGACGTCAATCGTCTCCTCCTAGTCCAGCTGTCTGGCACCGTAGCAACAGCAGCGCCTCCTCGCGGTGTCCACACGTACGGGGTTGGAGCACCGTGTGTGGCATGCTAGCACCGGCAACACGGTTAGGGTTGTGGACGAGAGAGAGGAGCGTGGTGGCTAGGGTTATGGACTGGTAGGGTTCGTACCCCTTGCCCCACCTCCACTTATATAGACCCTTCTAATGGGCCTCGACAAGTTGGCCCATTAGTGGACTAATCCCTCAAGGATCAATACCCATATGACCCTCACATACGGATCAAATCCGTAATGTCTCTTGGGCATATCTCCAACAATCTCCCACTTGCACTAGAGACAGTCACATAGGCAAGCGATATTCTAACCCGTTAAGTGTGTGACCCGTTAGGTTCACATGTACACGACAATGATGTGAAAACCCCTTTTCAAATCATAAATCAACAACGACACCTAGCAGCACATACTGATTCTCGTGTACACATAAAGATCATATCGGCTGAACCTTTGACATACGCATTCATCGATCCCTTTGCCTCATAATATCAGTCAAGCTCAAGGCAAGATACGTGCCATCCCTGTAATAGCTCGACCATTCACTCGAACATCTAATGGATTTATCATGACTAACTCTTAGTCATTGTGATTAACTTTTAATCACATTGGCATGGCCATGCACTTCCAAATCCATCTAACTCAAGGGGCCCAGAGATATCTCTCCTGTTATCAGGAGGGGCAAATTCCATCTTGACTGCTCACACCCCATGACATGTTTCATAGCATACTTGAAAATTACCTTTATAACTACCCAGTTACGGACTAGCGTTTGGTAACCCCTAAGTGTGCTATTACGCATTCTGGGAATCAATGATGACCTCAGGTCTAAGGATCCCGAAGGTACATCATACAAGACAACAATTGATGGCACAACAATAACATCTTAGCAGAGTCTATTAGTGGGTCAATCCAACACCATGTTCTCTAACACATGTCCACATTATTGATTTGATATCTCCATATCTATAATCTGTGAAACATGATCATCAATCAATACATGTGCTAGTTCATGAATCATTATTGTCCCACATAATGATAAAAACTAGGGATCATTTTAGGATAATATTATGAAAAACATAGAGTTTCACAAACAAGTCACGTACTTGTCAATCAATGTAATAATTACTATCCATGGAACAGAATAACACTTTATTCAATCACATATAAACATAGACATTACACAATCTCTCATACATTAATCATGCAGATATCTAATACCCATGGATCTCATATGTGCCTCATGCTTGGGCTGAGAGAGAGGCTTTATCAACGGATCAGAGATGTTTGAATCCGTGTGCACCTTGCATATCTTTACATCACCTCGAGCGACGATGTCCCGGATGAGGTGATACGCCGTAGTACGTGTTTGTTCTTTTGATGTGCTCTAGACTCCTTGGCTTGCGTAATGGCACCACTATTGTCACAATAGAGATCCATTGGACTAGACGCACTAGGAACCACACCCAACTCAGAAACAAATTTTTTGGGCCAAACAACTTCCTTTGCAGCTTCTGAAGCGGCAAGATACTCAGCCTCTGTTGTTGAGTCAACAACCGTATCTTGCTTGGAACTCTTCCAGCTCACCGCGCCTCCATTGAGGCAAAACACATATCCAGATTGCGATCTCGAATTGTCTTTGTCAGTTTGGAAGCTAGCATCAATGTAACCATTTACAACGAGCTCTTCCTCACCTCCATAGACTAGGAACATACCCATAGTTCTTCTCAAGTACTTTATGATATTCTTACTAGCCACCCAGTGAGCTTCTCATGGGTTTGATTGGAATTTGCTTGCAGCGCTTAAAGCGAAAGCTACATCTGGGCGCGTACATATCATGGCATACATGATAGATTCGATAGCTGAAGCATACATGATCGCTCTCATCTTCTCTATCTCATCAAGTGTCGAAGGACACCGAGTCTTGCTAAGAGTAATGCCATGCGACATGGGCAAGAAACCTTTCTTGGAATCTTGCATATTGAACCATTTCAATACCTTGTCGATGTACGTGTCTTGGCATAATCTAATTAGCCTTTTTGATCTATCTCTATAGATCTTAATGCCCAAAATGTAAGCTACCTCTCCTAAGTCCTTCATAGAGAAACTCTTTCTCAAAGAAGTCTTAACAGCTTCAAGCATTGGAATGTCATTACCGATCAGCAATATGTCATCCATATAAAGGACCAGAAAGACAAGCGCGCTCCCACTAGCCTTTTTGTAAACACAAGGCTCTTCTTCATTTTTAATGAAGCCAAACCCTTTGACTACCTCATCAAAGCAAAGATTCCAACTCCGAGATGTTTGCTTTAGTCCATAAATGGACTTTTGAAGCTTGCATATCTTCCTAGCATTTTGTGGATCGACAAAACCTTCAGGTTGTGTCATGTACACATCCTCACTTAGGTTCCCTTTAAGGAAAGCCATTTTTACATCCATTTGCCATATCTCATAATCATAAAATGTGGCAATTGCTAGAAGGATCCGTATAAACCTTAGCATAGTGATGGGCGAGAAGGTCTCATCATAATCAACCCCGTGAATTTGCTTAAAACCTTTCGCCACTAATCGTGCCTTATAGATGTGAACATTTCCATCCATGTCTATCTTTTTCTTAAAACCCCATTTACACTCAATGGTTTTTACACCATCAGGCGGATCTATCAAGTTCCAAACTTGATTTTCTCTCATGGATTCTAATTCGGATCTCATGGCTCCAAGCCATTTCTCAGAGTCCGGTCCCATCATTGCTTCACTGTAAGTCTTAGACTCATCATTGTCTAACAATAGTATGTCACGCTGCCCCATGGTTAGGAGCGTGATGTGCCCTTTCTGACCTACGTGGGGCTGGTGTTTCAACAATTGGTTCAACAATAATTTGTTCATCCAATTGTGGTATAGCGGAAGAAGAAATATTTTCTAGAGCTTCTTGAACTTCTTCAAGTTGCACCGTTCTCCCACTTACCCTTTTGGAGAGAAACTCTTTCTCTAGAAAAACACCATTATGAGCGACAAACACTTTGCCCTCTTCCCGGTTGTAGAAATAATAGCCTTTGGTTTCCCTTGGGTATCCTACAAAGAAGCATTTATCAGACTTCGAAGAAAGCTTATCAGATGTCATACGTTTTACTTAAGCCTCACATCCCCAAATCTTAAGAAAAGACAACCCGTGACGCTTCCCAGTCCATATCTCATATGGTGTCCTTTCCACGGATTTAGATGGAACCCTATTAAGTGTGAAAGCGGTAGTTTCTAGAGCGTATCCCCAGAAGGACAATGGAAGATCACTTTGGCTCATCATAGACCTAACCATGTCTAACAAGGTTCGGTTCCTCCGTTCGGATACTCCATTCCATTAGGATATTCCTGGCGGAGTCCATTGTGGAACAATTCTACATTGCTTTAGATGTTCATCAAATTCATGGCTCAAATATTCACCACCATGATCAGATCGTAGGAGTTTAATAGTCTTGCCCAATTGATTTTGTACTTTATTTTGAAATTCTTTGAACTTTTCAAAGGATTCAGACTTATGCCTCATTAAGTAGATGTAACCATATCTACTAAAGTCGTTGGTAAAAGTTATGAAGTACTGAAAACCACCTCTGGCCGTGCAACTCATTGGTCCACATACATTCATATGTACAATTCCCAATAGTTCACTCGCTCTCTCACAATTTCCTATGAAAGGCGACTTAATCATTTTGCCAAGTAAACAAAACTCACATGTATCAATTGATTCAAAATCAAAAGAACTTAGAAGACCATCTGTATGGAGCTTCTTTATGCGCTTCTCATTTATATGACCTAAACAACAATGCCAAGTATATGTGGGATTCAAATCATTAGGCTTGAACCTTTTCACATCAATGTTATAAATAGGCTTATTCTCAAGATCCAAGTAATATAATCCATTCACCAATGGGCAATTACCATAGAGAATATCATTCAAATAAATGGAACAACACTTGTTCCTTATTATGACCTCATAACCATCATCTTCCTCCAAACACTTTGAAGAAATAATATTTTTGCCTAAGGCGGGAATGTAATAACAATTATTTAACTCCAAAACTAATCCTGATGGTAATAAAAGTGGATAAGTTCCGATGGCCAACGCAACAACCTTTGCACCATTGCCGACACGAGCATCCACCTCGCCCTTTGCATATTTCCTTGCTTCTTTAAGCCCCTGCAACGATTTGCAAGTATGAATCATCGATCCGGTATCAAATACCCATGAATCATAAGGACGTGTAGCAACATTATTAACTTCAATAACATTGATACCTGAATTAGAAGTGTCTCCACACTTCTTCTTTAGCTCTTTCAGATAAAGCTTGCAATTCCTCTTCCAATGACCGGGTTTCTTACAGTGAAAACAAGGAGCACCAGTAGCCGGTTTAGGATTAGGAGCTGCTGCAGGCTTAGGCTTAGTGCTAGAGATCTCATCTATAGCCTTAGCCTTAGCCTTGCGCTTTCGCTTCTTGCTATCCTTTTGAACCAAGTTAACTTGACTTGGACCAGATTTTTTGATGCTTGCCTCAGCTGTCTTAAGCATCCCAATGCAACTCAGTCAATGTCTTCTCCATGCTATTCATTTGAAAGTTCAAAATGAAGGCTCATGGCTCGTGGGAAGCGACTGGAGAATCACATCTGTGGCCAAATTAGGGTGTAGAGCAGCACCAAGTTTCTCTAGATTCTCAATGTAACCAATCTGATGAGGACATCACCATGCTGGATACGTGCATATCATGGCCTTTCCCAAGTTACAAGTCATCACCAACTCGGTCGCCGCGTTCGTCTCGGATTCAGCCGACACCCCTTCACGGTTTTGATGATATCTTCCACATCCGACGTCCAAACGAGGTGTTCTTTGATGCGTTGGAAAGGGGACGACGACACCGTCATTTTGGTTCTGGTCGTAGCTCCAGAAGGGTTGTGAGTCATAATATGTGACCATGACAAGGTGCTGCACCACCTATTTTGGGCCAACTTGGCCATGTATCGTGTCGGGCCTTAAGCCCAAGTTGTGGGTGGCCCCCCTGGTCGCCCCCAACCCTAGGAAGTTCCTGTTTCCTACATAAACTTAGTAGCCGCCGTTTTTTAGTTTTGGGGTTTTGTTTAGTTCAGTTTTCCAGAGAGAAACTTGATCGAATTATTGTAACTGTGGCGACAAGTCCTTTTACAGTAATCCTGGGCCCCTATTCTTGTTCTACACCACTATGGCGATTAGTTCTTTTGTGTTCAGATCTTGAACCTTTTCTTGTGATTCGCTTCATCTATATTTGCAATTTTAGATTGCGTGTTTATCCTCTCTTGCTTGTGTTCTTGATTTCGCTTGCAGGAACAATCAAGTTGTACTTGGTGTAACGGTTGCGGGGTTGGATCATGTCTGATTCAAGCCGTGTTGTCAACGCCGAGTTCCCCAAATTCGAGTTTATCCCCTTACCTCTCGGAAGATCGGGCCATATCTACATCACAATCATCTTGATCACATGAGGACTGACAGAACCGCTTTTAGCTAGCCTGCACGCAAACAAGGACTTTGAGATGTTGTACCTCTCAGACCTTGCTTGGTTCTCAAACATGCCACGGAGTCCCTCAATCATATTGTGGGCATCCACGTTCTCATATTGCTTCTGAAGCTCAGAGGACATAGTGGCAAGCATGAGACAACTAACATCAATTGCATCATTGGTATGCTTCTCATACTCCCTTTTCTGAGTGGCAGTAGCATTTTCTGGCAGATCATCAGGATAGGGAAGCTCTAGAACATATTCCTTTTTCTCTTGCTTGAGAACAATTCTCAAGTTGCGATACCAATCAATAAAGTTTGTTCCACTAAGCTTTTCTTTTTCAAGAATCGAGCGCAAATTGAAAGTGTTACTAGCGGTTGGTGCCATGATCTACAACAGAAAATATGCAAATATAAGCACTATGTAAATGTAAAACTTTTATTAAACATTTTAACAAAAGTTTATTATTCCACTATATGCTTGGAACCATTTTCCCTCAAAATGACATATAGCGGTTCAAGATCCATATTCAACTTAGATCCTAGTGAGCTTTGGCATCACCGTTAAAAATCTAGTGACATCGGTAAGCAACACTTTGCTAATTACATCCCTATGTGACTCTTGTTTGTTGGGTGGCATCACATGTCCCGGCGCCAACACCATGCCCCAAAGCCCAAAACCGTTTTGATAGCTTTGTTAATTAAACCAATACTGTGCATGTAAATATCCGACATTTACCCTAATAATTAAGATAGTTGAGGTACTCTACTTTGGCAGACCTACCATACAACGATCATAATTTTAATAGGTGCAGCTATTGGAAGGGCATATAATTTAATTTTTCTTGAGGGAACCTATTCTAGCATGTTAATCATATCCAATATAAATAACACATAAAAGAATAGGATGACAGGAACATCATCACAGGCAATCATATTAACTGTGAAATAGCATGGCCCCTTTCAATTGGTGATCTCCATCTCCATTGCCATCGCCATCGCCATGTCTCTCGTCCCTTCAACCATCATGCTTGAGGCCTCCATGAACTAACACTTAGCTACTACAACTAATAGCTAGTAAAAATTACATGAGAATATCAAGCATCACAGGTCGACATGCAGGCCATTATACAATAATATGACAACCTCAACCCAAATGTAATTAATTATGGCACGTAGGTCATGCAAATCACATACATACATCACATGCATCTTTTAGGCCATACCATTCACAACATTCTCTGCAAAAACAAGTTAGCTGAGAAGCGAATGCTAATATGTGGCTAAAAACTGGTGTAACAATCTAGGCGGTTCTGTATCTATGAAATCACAATGGAAATCCTATGGGGAAAATCATATTTGCCCGATTTCGTGTCATTCACAATGCCTTGATTTCCCATTAGATTTTCATGAGTAGACTGTGATACATCATGATACTATTGGCTCCTCTACTGGCACACGCAGTTAGTCCCGATGGTGATTCCAGCCGGTAGGGACAGGTCAAGCGCGCACGGAGAAGGAACACAAATAAATCAATGATGTATGTATCGCTATCTGCCCATTACCTTATGAACCTCCCTATCACCATTGACCTAATCAACCCGTACATAAAAACATGTAATATATCTCATCTAATACATCAGCATATCAACTATATGCACAAGATCTAGATGATAAACTACACAAGGTCGGCTCTGATACCGCTGTTAGGGAACGGGTACGCTATGATAGCATATAATAATTTCTACCATTCAACCAGAAAACCTTGCAAGAAGGGGATCATGAATCGTTACCACTAGACACACAGGCAGAGCGAAAGCGAATGTTGGAGCAGCTCGTCCAACGAAGTCACGCGTCGGTGTAGAGGAAGTAGTCGATCACGTCAATCGTCTCCTCCTAGTCCAGCCGTCCGACACCGTAGCAACAGCAGCGCCTCCTCGCGGTATCCACATATACAGGGTTAGAGCATCGTGCGTGACGTGCTAGCACCGGCAACACGGTTAGGGTTGTGGGCGAGAGAGAGAAGCGCAGCGGCAAGGGTTATGGACTGGTAGGGTTCGTACCCCTTGCACCGCCTCCACTTATATAGACCCTTCCAATGGGCCTCAACAAGTTGGCCCATCAGTGGACTAATCCCTTACGGATCAATATCCATATGATCCTCACATATGGATCAAATCCGTAATGTCTCTTGGGCATATCTCCAACACCAGGGAGGGCTAGGTATTCTAAATTTAAGCATTCAAAATAAATGTTTGTTAGGCAAGTGGCTATTTAGGTTGTTTAACACTAATGGTATTTGGCAAACTATCATCAGGATAAAATACCTACGCTCTTAGACTCTAAGACAAATTGAGAGGAAACCGGAGGACTCCAACTTCTAGAGCGACATTCTAGGTGTTAAAAGAGAGTTCTTTCGACTGGGGAGAATCCATATCGGTGATGGATCTGTCATGAGGTTCTGGGAGGATCACTGGATAGGGGATGGTCCACTTATGGACAAATACCTGAACTTGTACAACGTAGCGAGGAGGAAGAATAGTACGATTGCCTTTGTGGCCAACTCTAACCCCCCAAACATATCTTTTAGGAGAACACTAATTGGTTAAAACTTAGTGGAATGGAACCAATTAGTAGGGACCTTATCTAATGTCATGGTTAATGGTCAAAGAGACATGTTTGTTTGGGGGTTGCATCAAAATGGATGGTTCTCAGTGAAATCCATGTACATGGCGTTGTCCACAAATATTGCTTTGCCCGTTAATACGAACCTTTGGAAATTAAAAGTGCCTCTGAAAATCAAGATTTTCACGTGGTACCTATTCAAAGGTGTCACTCTTACCAAAGACAATCTTGCTAGGCGGAACTGGAATGGATGTACAAAGTGTTGTTCTTGTAATCTAAGTCAAAGCATACAACATTTATTCTTTGATTGTCCTTTGGCTAAGTTTTTGTGGACAATCATACACTCCACTTTCAACATCCCCCCCCCCCCCCACCCCTTAACTTTCAGCATATGTTTTCTTATTGGTTAGGGGATACAGAACCTAAAACCAAAAAGCTTGCTGGGGGGGGGGGGGGAGGGGGGGTCTGGTCTATGTTGGGCATTGTGGATAAGTCGTAATGATGTGGTGTTTGACAATACACCAATTCCTTCTTACTTATAGATGATCTTCAGAGGCACGTACAAGGTGAGATTTTGGACACTGCTTTTAATGGAGGAAGATCGACCATTTGTGAAGACGGCATGCAGGTTGCTTCAATCTATGGCCATGGAGGTTTTCGCCAATAATGGGTGGTGGTTTGCAAACCGAATAATGTCCTCCTAGTGTTTACTATGGATTCAAACTTCATTTTCTTAATTCTGTGGGGCACTCGGAACTTTTGTTTTTAGTTTCTCTTTGGGTTGTAATAAACAGCTTGTGCTACATGTATCGGTCGATGCAGAGGCCAGAATATTAATTTAAATATTCCCTTTTCTAAAAAAAAACACATCTACACTTTCTTGGATGCTTGGGTCTGATCGTAAACGACTGGAACTAGCGGAGGAATTGCTACCACCATAGAAGCTTTTCAAATCTACAATATCATTTAATCATTAATCAATAGTCCATTTGCCTACTTATTTTTCAAATAAAAACACTAAACAACATCAGTTTACAATTACTCACCTAAGATTTTGTAGCGTTTGTTTTTTCCCTGTTGCATGGGGAAGGGCCATCTGTGCGGCTTGACCCGGTGCTTGCCAGTGCCACGGACGAAGCTCCTCCCTCTCCCAATGACAATCCATTCCCTCGCCCTCCTCCTCATCGTCACCCTCACCAAGAATTGGCAGTCGCTTGCCCTCAACCACGACCTGCTCCCCGTATAATCTCGGCATCGCTCGGTCTACCGCTTCCTGCAATGTGACTATACCCAGCCAATGATGGCCAGGAGCGCTCGCGAGCTAGGGTTGGGGGCAAATTAGTGGTCAAATTTTGGATTAGGGGGCAATCTATTTTGGAGTAAATTGGTTTTGTATTGAAGAACCATCGGTGTTTCGTGTTGATGTAGCAGCAGGCCACTAGGCACCACACCAGCAAGGTCCTCTAGGCCCATTCGTGCCTATTTGGGACTGGCCCAAATATGTTAAGTCCAGTCGATATGCCATACTGATTTATTTTACTCGGTTTCTTCTTCCTTCGAACAAACAACAGCACATCACCATGGTTGATGCCAGAGAGCAGAGCAGCACCACAGCTCTGAAGAAGGGGCTGGGGGTCTTCCATTGAGAGCTTAGGTAGGGCGGCCGCCCTACCATGCCCTATTGGAAGATCCGCCACTGATTTGCACAGTTATCTCTTCGACTTGTCTTCCACTGTTGAGTTGCATTAGTTACTTCCATTTGTGGTGTGGGTCACCAATATTTTTCACCTTCATCTTCTAGGAAAAGCCTATATAAAAGAAGAGAGATACTCCCTAAGAGATGTTCTTTACCCCCTGAGGTAATATAGTAATTACATGTGTATAAACCAACTCTTCATATATATATATATATATATATATATATATATATATATTTATATATATATATATATATATACACACACACATGGTAGAACTATTCTACATCCAGGCAACCCGCCCGACCTAGCCAAGGCGCGCCAGGGGCAAAACCAGCCACGCGGGCCAGACACCCGCCTCCCTTCCAAACGTGTTGGCAACAGAAACGGGTCTGGACGCCACCTCCCTCCTGGACCCGATAAACAAAACCTAGTTCTTCCGCCAGCGTGCTTCCTCCTCATCGCCGTGGGAGCGGTGACCCTGCCTTGCCGCCTGGTCCCCGAGCACCCCGGGCGCGCGTCGTCCTTGTCGACGCTAGAGCGGCGACCTTGCCCCGTTGCACGGCATCCCTATGCACCCCGACCCAAACATGAATCCCCTGCCTGGATTTCTCCTGGTCACCGCGGGAGAGGCGACTCCTGCCTGCCGGAGCGGTGACTTCCCTATCTGTTGGAGCTCCAGCCAGGCTACTTCCCTTACCGCGGGAGCGGCAACCACCCGCAGCGACCCAAGGCCTACTCCGTCATGTCATTCCCAAGACCATCGCCGTACCTCCGACACCTCACCGTGGGAGCAGCGACCTGGGTCTCTTTGCACGTCATCCCTGATCCCCTCCCAAGCTTCGACCCGAGTCCCTGCCATGTATTTCCTCGTCTTCGACTTAGCCCTGAATTTTGGATCCACATCAACCTCGACAAGATTCATCTATCTTCTTGATCCCGCTATTGCAGGTAGCTGAAATTCCAATGCGGAATGACCCATTTGGTGGCTGAGCGACATAGCATAATTACTGACTTTGATGCTAGTATGAATTGCTAGAATCTGTAATTGCTATGTGCCAATGTTGTTGCCTTAATTACTGGACCGAATAAATAAACTATTAAAGCTACAAAAATTATTAAAGATTCTTTTACAAAGTGAAATTATTGAAATATTCAAGAATTTTTTTATCTTGGTCCATGTAGCTAAATTAATGATTTTTTAGAACACAAATCAAAAGAACATGACTTCTTCACTTCTAAAAAAGTTACTAACACTTGCATAAAAATTACTGAAAATGTTACTGATTCTAAAAAGTTACAAACAGTTGCGTAGTGATTACTGATTGTGGTTATACTGTTATACATTATAAACAATCACTGAGTATGTTACTGATTCTAAAAATTACTAACAACAACTGCAAAATTACTAAAGGATTCCTCAGATTACTGAAGGATTCCTGTAAAATTAATGAAGGATTCTACAAATTACTGAAGAATTCTACAAATTACTGAAGGATTCTACAAATGCTTTGCACACTAAATTCTACAAAAGTTTTGCACACTAAATTCTACTAATGCTTGACACACTAAATTCTCTAACTCCTTGACACACTAAATTCTTCAACCCCTTGACACACTAAATTCTCCTACTTCTTGACACACTAAATTCTACAAATGCTTTGAACACTAAATTCTACAAATGCTTTGCACACTAAACTCTACAAATGCTTGACACACTAAATTCTTCAATGAGATGATAATTTCTATCATCATAGAAGACGATGTTGGATTTTAGGGCCAAAACTATGTGGCAATAAACACTAAATTCTATAAATGCTTTGCACTCTAAATTCTACAAAAGCTTTGCACACTAAATTCTACTAATGCTTGACACACTAAATTCTCCAACTCCTTAACACACTAAATTTTTCAACCCCTTGACACACTAAATTCTCCAACTTCTTGACACACTAAATTCTATATATGCTTTGGACCCTAAATTCTACTTGATAGACTATATTCTCCAATGAGCTGACAATTTCTATCACCAGAGGAAACGATGTTGGATTCTAGGGTCCAAACCATGTGGCAATAAACACTAAATTCTACAAATGCTTTGCACACTAAATTCTATAAAAGCTTTGTACACTAAATTCTACACATACTTTGCACACTAAATTCTACAAATGCTTTGCACACTAAATTTTACAACTCCTTTGTACACTAAATTATCCAACTCATTGGCACAATAAATAAACATTAAAAAAATACTAACCAAGAATTAGTGACACTTCTCAAAGAAAATAACTGATTATATAAAATTACTGATTCCATATGGCAATAAACAATAAATTCTTCAACTTCTTTATATAATAAAAAATTACAAATACTGCTCAAAAGCAATTACCGATTCTATAAAATTACTGGTTCTGTAAAATTACTGATTGTCATGTTACATTGACAACAGTTATTGACCATCACACAAGTAATTACTGACAAAGAAAACCAAAAATGATTAATAGAATAACGTCACTTCATAAATTGTTCATCCAGAATCCATTTACATAAGTATACCACATGAAACATAACCATTATAGACTATTGTATCAAATAATTCAGCTACATGGACCACAATAGTGCGTCAACATAGATTACATAAATTATATGAATTCAAGAAACAAAAGAGGTCATGGCTACTGATACGGCTGCTAAAAGATCTCAATCTCTAGAGGAAACTTCTTGCATTGTTCATTCATATGACGGGACATCATGTAGTGTAAAGGTCATGCCCTGTACTCACTCCCCCTGCTCTGCACATAATAAGGCAGCAACAGCATAAGAAAAGGAAGGTAAAAAAAAAGATAATGTGCTAATCGGGGTCACTAAGGCCCATGGATTCCAGACAACACAAAAAGAACATTCTGGAGAACACAAAACAGATTTGTTGAGGACAAAGACATAGCAAAATCAACAAAAATTAACATAATAACTGCTCTTTGGTCGATGCAAACTCTAGTCAAATTACACATCCAAAAATCAAACAAAAAAGCATCATACTGTTATGGATAGTCCTCTTTTGTAGACAACAAAATTACTAGACACAAACTAACTAAAAGAAAACTTACTTTCGCTTAAAAACAAGATTACTGATAACAAAAAAAAATTGATAAAAAATATTACTGAACAAC
The DNA here is from genome assembly GCA_032690845.1 of Eleusine coracana subsp. coracana. Lineage (NCBI taxonomy): Eukaryota > Viridiplantae > Streptophyta > Magnoliopsida > Poales > Poaceae > Eleusine > Eleusine coracana. The sequence goes on from CM064434.1 coordinate 31,655,471, forward strand.
ATACAAATTATAGTGAAATTATTGTTCAAGTGCTACACCCAAATCATCATAACCAAGAGGAGAATCAGTAGTGGACAGTATGCCATAGCTTCATCAAACTATCTACACAAATAAAATTCCTAACAATTTAGTGAACAGGCATGTAGAAAACATACTGAGGATTACATGATAATTACTAAGCATTAAATAATAATTACTGAGCATTACACAATAAGTACTGGTCAACATCATCGGTGCAAACATAAAATTACTGAAGAAAGCAGTTTAGCAAGAAGGTATAAAACTATTGAGAACACATGACAATGTAAAACATCACTGAGAATTCACATAACAAAACATTGATTAAATGATGGCCTGATTCTAGAACAACCTGAACATAACTGGCTTAGTGAACATTACTCAGATCAAAGTTACTGGGAAGATACATGAAAAATTTAGAATAATATGCACAAAATTAGTGAAGAAAGAATTGATATTAACACCCTACTCCTAGAGCAAAATGAATGGTGATTGTCTAACCAATTACTACCACAATCAGAAGTCAACCTTAGTAAACAACCATGAACTGTACCAATACCGATCTACTCCAGTTAAGCAACAATGAACAACTCCAATCCAAATTAAAAACAAAATTACTAGGAACACAGAACAACTCATCGCATGTCAACATCAGCCAAAAATAGAAGGGAAAATGGAGATGAGGAGCGGGGAGTGCATACGGGAACTCTGGGTTGGGGAGATCGTCGCTGATGAAGTCACGAAGCCGAGGAGCATGTCGAGGTGGTCACGGGATTAGGGAGGTCGTCACTGATGGAGTTCTACCATTGCGGGGTTAGGGTTAGATGAACCCTAGCGCTGCCGCAGATCGATATGGCTGTGGAAGCTGAAGCGTGGCATAGTACTCGTTGTCGACTCGCACGTCCGCTCACTTCCAACGCCAACTCGCCGGCCCGCGCCTTCGCGCCTCCAAGCTCGTCGATGACTCCAAACGCTCTGGCGGATCTAGGGTTTTGCGAGGGTCGAGGAGATTGCCACGGGAGCCGAAGATGCTCACAGGAGGCCTCGTCATCGCCGCCTCAGCCTTAGCGCCACCGCTTCTTGCCCTCGCCTCACCCACGCCTCTACTGCTATAACCGCCATGCCACCGCAGATGGGAGTCGCGTGAGGAGAAGAGGAAGAAAAATGACTGACGAGTGGGCCCAGAGAAGACGTGGTCCCTTTTATATGTTGCGGGCGGGTTAACGGGTAGAGAATAGGGCGAGTGCGGGTCACGCTCAGGATGGGGCTGCAGACCCGATAACGCACGTGAGGGGGTTTGATCTGGTTCGGTCAGACTAGATTGGCTTGTTTGGCTGGCTAGTTAGATATGAGGGGTGTAGAATAAGCTATTCTACACCCAGGTGTACATATTCTCCTTTGGTGATAGAAATATATGGCAAACCCGAGAATTTAGTGTGCCAACCAGTTGGAGATTTAGTGTGCTTATATATATATATATATATATTTTATTTATTTATTTATTTAAGCAACAAAAAAATTTACCATATTCGTTCTCAAGGCCTATAAATTCCCATGTTAATCAGAGAAAAAAAATACAAAATTACCCACCACTGCTATTATAAAAAACTAGATTGTAAGCCCGCGCGTTGCACAGGCAACAGCTTACACGTCCCTAAGACACTATAGAATAAGGTTAGCATGTCTAGATTGCCTATTTTTGTCAAGTTGTCTCCAAAGCACTAATCAACTATGGTTTTGTCCTCAACATACCAGCAAAATCGAATTAAGCTATAACACACTATGACTCTGAAAAAAAATCGTTTTTGTCACACTATAACCATCTAACAACTATTTTTCATGTTTTCCACTTCAATGTATAAAATATTCATTAGTTTCAAACTTGGAACAAATATACATTGTTACATTTCCTATCATTAAAAACATAGAGCTAGATTCTTTTTTCCCGATTATTTGCATGCTCCGCTCGACAAATCAAATATTAAAACAATGGGCAAACAATAGAAATAGTCTAAAAAAATCTAGCTCCATTTTTTTGACAGAGAATTCAAGAATGTATAATGTATATTTATACTAAGTTTCAATTTTTAACATATTTTGTATATAGAGATAGAAAAGTTGAAAATAATTATCAAACAGTCACAGTATGACACAGAAGATTTATTTTCACAATCGTTGTGTGGTGCAACTAAATTCGATTTTGTTGGTGTGTTCAGGATGAAACTGCAGTTTATTAGTGTGTTCTGGATAATTTCACATTTTTCAATAATTTATATGTCCCGAGCAGTTTCACAGGCAACCCACTATACGTCGTTGTAATTTTGTTACTACCCTTTTTCTCTATATTGTTAGGTGATATTAATCTATACTTCTTGCCAAACATTGACATAATTTTGAATGCATGATGGAGTACTTGGATTAAACAATTAACATATTCAGCTATAGAGTTATGATATCCAAGACCTATATATAAAAATGGGTATTTATGCCGTTGTTTTCTGCTGTGTTACTTGAAAATATAATGAAAAAATATACACCGGTACATGCTTATAACTATATTAGTCATTGTCCCATACTATTTTATTATTTTGACAACGATTTCCTGGCTAACTTAGCCGTTGCATATGAGGTAGGAGATAGTAAGTGTACATCAATTACTATAAGCAGTTTAACTCCTAAATCCTATAAGACATAGTAATGCTGTCTGATGCATTTTTTAGTATTACTGGACAGGAAATATACTTGGAGAAATAGCTAGGGATATTTCTGATGAAATAATGTGCTTTTCCATATTCTTTATGATGAAATTATTCTATTTTCATGTGCACAATCTATTCACGTACATGCGTGAAGTTCATTCTTCTTTATTATTCTAGTTTTGCAAGGATGCATGATTTAGTTTAATCTGCAAATAAATTTATATTACTGATCCCAAGAGCTGAATTATCTAGTATATATACCATAAACGAAAGCATAAAAGTGGCTAGTGGCTTCTGGCATTATCTTATTTGTTATATTCTGTGTCATCGTTATACTAATTGAGATCATAATAATTATATAATATTTTGGTGCCATTAAGCTCAACCCGTGCAATTAATAATTGAAAATTAGCAATTGCATGGCTTTCTTCGGTTAGGAGGCAACTCTGCGATCTAGCTTACCTTAGCTTGGCCTGATTCTGGCTCTCGCCTGTTCAGAAAGACATTTTGCCAGTGCTTGCACGGACAAAAATCTGTCCATTGTTCGTCGCTTACCATAAACTGCTTTCCCAGATGGATTGCATAGTAGATAGAACAATCAATTTGCCTTCAGTTCACATCAACGACAAATTACACGGCTAGATAAAGGCCTCCGCCACAATAGATACAATCAGAAACAAACAATTTGACGTTGTTGCATGTACCTTGCTTCTAGTAGATGTAATCTGGATCTTGCGTTTGTTTGTCCAGCACCACGTCGTATCTGGTATCGTCGTCGTATACTTTCAACAGCTTCTTGTATTGCTCGTGGTAGTGCACTGTGTGACTGTTCAGTTATCACTGTTCCATGATGTCGTCCACCTCCAACCTCTCCATGAATAGGTGGCCGCCGCCATCATGAACACCTCTTCTTTCTCCGTCGTTGATGACTCTGCAGCCATTGGCCAAGGATTGTTGTGCGGATATGTTAATTAGGCCATAATATACCAGGTTAATTACGGACAAGAGGAATGACTGAAGGGGTAACTAAGGGCTGGATTTCACCATCAACGGTTGATCAAGGGTCAGAAGTTTTGCTTTATTGTGAGAATTTCTAGCCTATTTTTCTATTTTTTTCCATAGTAAAAAGGTCATCTCCTTTTATTATTAAATAGATTCTAGACTAAAATACCCCTCAATACCCCTTCACGTTATAATAGATGAGAGGAGCAATTCTTGCTGAGGCAAACTCAACTTCCGCGATTGTATGCAACAGCCTCAAGTCTTTTGCCGTTGTCTCCTTGCAGTACAGAGGACGGGAAGAAATCTCCTGATGCCAAGGCCTAACCAGGCAAGCTTTGTTGCTGTCCTGTCCTTGCAGCACAGGATGGGGAGAAAGCTCCTGACACCATGGCCGAAGCTGTAGGAAAGCTACCTATTCGAGATCTCTAGATGATGCATCCACTCCATTATTGCAGGTTCTGGATCGTCTCCGGCTGCGATAGTTCCCTGCTGACTGATCTCACGAACAACACCCAAGAAATTGGGCTTACAACTTGCGTTCTTGGCGTAGGAGGGTTGAAATGTTTTCTGATATCAATTTTACGATTGAACGCAAGTTGTAGGAGGGCTTACAACTTGTGTTCTTTGCAGACAAAATAAGTTTGCCTCAATTATTCTGTCCGATCTCTCTTCTCCCGCACTAGGGTACACATCATGAAAATCGTTGGTATGACTCCGGCTGACCACACTATCGAAACTCTTGGCCATAGACAGTTTGCCGCTGCCGACCTGTCGTAGCCATCGCAATTGTATTGTGAGGTAAACATCTCTTCATATGGATATTAAGAGATGCAAAAAAATTTGTCCTGATCTCCCTCTTCTCTCGCATAAGGCAACATCATGAACGCAAATGATCCATCTTCTCCCAATCTGGAGTACTAATGGCCCATGTGAATTCAGAGTAGAGATGTTCGACTGGTCAAGTTTGCTGACAACTATTGTCCCTGACTTGAGCAGCTGCGTGAATTGAGGACAAAAGGTACTAATTCATGCATGCAGGCCCAGCCAGCAGAATTGGAAGCTGAAATAGATGCAGAGGGGCGGGGACATGCACAAAATACATGCATGCTCATTGCTCAGGTACAAAATAAGCTTACAGTATAACGCGAATTAGTACTGGATGATACGGCTGAGTATGTTGTGTACATGTATAAATAAATACAGGGGAGCGAGACATGGATTTAATTTCATCTAATAGAAAGAAGACAAATGGAGGTTGAAGAGAGAAGGCTATGTGTTAGAGGATCAATTCCAATTGACTCGCAGCGACACTTATATAACACATGATGGCCGTCAAATACATGTGAGCCATAGAATATGAAGCAACATGGAGAAACCACATGCTATATATCCATATATGAAAAGAAAATAAAGGTAAATGCTTATTTATATTATTCAGCACACATGGCCCCTCTAATTTACATATTACTCCCTCCGTTCACTAATTCCTGTCGTTCTGATCGTCGGAATGAACTGAAAAAGAACTAGCCAGGACTGTCAGAATGACAACATTTATAAAACAAAGGAATAGATCATTGTGAAGATTGACTTTTCTCCAATTGAAGTAGAATGCAATAGCAACATAGACTTTAACTATGAAGATAACAATTGGAAAGTTGATAGGACTGTAGAAGACATGCGCAGCGCGATGGTAAGTTTCATTGGATGTGTCGCGCCCGCCTGGGGTTCGAACCCCAGGTGCCGCACCGTAGCCTCTCCAGCTGTGTTTCTCAATCAAAAAAAGCTATCTATATATGTATGTTCCTCAACCTAGGATGCTATGTGCTCAATATCAGCATCACCGCCGAATTAAATCAAGTGCCATCATGTTAGCTCTTATGGTTTAAAAAAATTATTATTATCAAATTAATTTGATAGACAAAAATCTCCACAACTAACTTTTTATGACTAGAACGATTTTGTTACCATTTACTTGGTCAGCAGTTTAGCTTTATCGTGTTATTAGTTACAGAAAAAAGAAAGAATGTAAGCACTACTAGCATATTAAGGAATTATTAACCCAAACGTATTGTTATTCATGTTTTGAAAATTACCCACCATTTTCATTATAATCAAATAGAAAAAAGTTCTGTCTATAGAAATTTTAAAATTACCCAACTACTCCTACTATGAAACAATTATCTGCAAAGAGTAAAACGTTTAGCAGTGATAATAAATAATAAATTAATGAGGCATTTCAAGATTACAATACAACTTTAGGTATAGTTAATTTATGATCATCACATATCTTTAATCAGAGAGAAAAAAAGAAAAAAATTACAAATAACTTTCATTACAAAAGAATTAAACTAAAGTGTCTCTATACATGCATGCTTTTAAAATCACTCACTACTGCCATTACCAAAAGAGGCTATAATACTCCTATACATGTTTTAAGTTATCCACTTTTGCCATTATAGAAAAATTAGACAAAGATGCACATGTAGTGACATAAAAATTACAATAATAATAAATGAATAAGACATGTAAGATACACAACATTAAGTTAGAATTGGGTTGCTTATATTAGCTGCATAAATGTGCGGATCAAGTTGCTAATTTTGTAAAAATGGGAAAATATTAAAAGTCAAGAGAAACAACATGCATAAGAAAAATGTTAAAAAATAGAAATGAATAAACTCTCCAAGTTTTTATACTAAGAGAAAAGAAATGTCCTTTACAATGGACGGAGCTTTTAATAGAACTGTTAAATAAGTTGCATTGATTGATATAAAAGTCATATGAGATTATCTCAATGAACCAAGACAATAAAACATCCATACTCGCCGCGCAAATGCGCAGACAGATTAACTAGTTTTCTACAAAAACGACGGACTAGACATCCTTCTCTGTCTCTGCCATTTCATTCACTGAGAATCCATGGACAGCAGCTGTTCTAACCAGATCAATACCACTCGGGAACAAATCACTATCACACCCCTCATCATCGACATCAAGAACCCAGAAACGAGAGTCCAAACCAGGACGACGACATCCCAGCAAAGGATCAGTCAACAGCGAATCAGAACACTCCTCTTTTACCTCCAAATCATCGGCGAGCTCCCGACGAATCGCCTCGCCGACGACCGACGCCCTCAGGTAGGAACTCTATTCCGCTCGCAGTCGCAGCCCCGTCACCGCCAAGAAAGCCGGCCGGCGAGGGCAGATGCGCATTGCCTCCTCTTGGTATCCCCCGTCCGTGGATGTGTTTGAGGACGGGAAGTGCAAGGGTTCGGTTTATTTATGTGTGTTTGCATGATTCGATTTGTTGTTCGCTTAAATTTGTGTCAAGCTTCGATACTTCGCACTACCTATGTTTTTTTTGCTGGATCCACCACCGGTGCAAATCAATTTCATGAAACTTATAGCAAGTAAATTAGCATTAGAAGTTGCTTCGTTAACAAATGTGTCGATCCCAATTAAATCTATCAGGACCATCGTTTCATCAGGCAGGATGAAAAGTGGGATTTGTGTTTCTCTCAACTTGAGAAGGACAAGAGCGTGGATGTGCTTGAGGAGGCGGCATCATCCTTCGAGCATGGAAGCCATAGATCGAAACCACCATCGGCAATGTCAAGCTGGAGGTCATGACGTAAAAGCCTTTTGGGAGGCCGTGGACTTCCTATTGCGACTTCTACCACAAAAAACAAACCTAAAAGCCTGATGTATATATATTCTATGCTTACTTCGAACATCGTTTTCTTCTTCTCGTATCCAATGGGCATGGCGTCACAGAATTACAGCGGTGCTAAATATAAATGCAAATGCATGTTATGGTGATGGCATGATGTTGTTCGGTGGTGGCGCTTTATCGATGATTGGTGATCTTCTTCAACTTGTGTTAAAAATAAGTGCTATGTATTTTGGACGGTCAAAGGGTTGTTTGTTCTTAGTCTCTCTGTTGTATTCTCAGTTCTTGATGTATGTTGTCTCCCCCCGTGTATGCCTGTAGTGCTTTGACATGTTGTAAATCTCTCATGAGTAAATAAGGGCTGCCCATTTACTGGAAAATGAATATCAGGTGGGAGCCATTTTGTTAAAAATGCAGAAGAAGAACAGATTTCATCCCATTATGACATTACCTCACATTCACACTGTTCCAAAAGATACACAGATTCAGTTCCAACAATCCTCCCCGAGAATACGTTTGTCACAAAGAAGCTCATTTGAACACAAAATCTCAGGACACAAAAGGGGACACTCTACCAAGCAAAACTAATCAAGAAAGATATTTTCATATGCCAAGTTGAAAGTTGTAATATCAGAAGTAATGTGAATGAAATAATCATGCATAGCAGTAGAGGTAATGTTAGAAGTGGGCATGAGTCCAGCAGTATGGTACAAGTCAATCTATAGTTGCATTGTAGTATTAAACTGTTTTAAAATGATGTCAAGATACTTAGTGTCTAGCCTGTGCATCTGCGCGGCCACACAATCTAGTTTTGTTAAAAATGCAGAAGCAGAACAGATTCCATCCCATTATGCCATTACCTCACACATTCACACTCTTCCAAAAGATACACAGATTCAGGTCCAGTGATCCTCCTCAAGAATACGTTTGTCGTGCATATTTGTTGTTTTGACATCGGGCATACGTCCAGCTAAAAATAGTGAACGAGAATTGCTCGACAGAGCCAACAGAACAATGCTAATTAAAACGTTAATTTCACGAAGCCGCAGAGGCATTAAGCACTTTTTCCACTTTCTGGTCCCTTTGATCCGTCGAACTCCCCCATGCACAATATGCAGAACATCTGATCGAGACTAGATGGAAGCCTAGCAGCATCGGCGGAAACAGCCGCAGAAGTAACAAGATTTCAGGCTCGGAAGCTTGAAGCTGCAGCATTTAGGGGCTCTGCATTTGGGCACCTTCATCCTCCACCACCCGCAGCGGCGCTGCTGGCCCTGTTTCTTCTCGGCGTGGGCCAGCTTCTTGAGCTCGGCCTTGGTCTTCCGCAGCCGGGCCTCGTACTCCTTCCAGGCGCCGAACTGCCGCTTCAGGGTCTTGAGCTCGTCCACTGATTTGACGCCGTGCTCCAACACCTCGCGCTCCCTTTGAAACTCCTCGGCCAGTTGGTTAACCGCCGCTTGCCCTTGGTCGACGACGACGACGACGGTGGAGTTGCCACCGTGTTGCCGCCTCGTGGACGCATCGTCGGCTTTCTTGATTGAAGACTCAGAGTCTTGCCGGTGCTGCGAGGTTGTCGTCGATCCACCTCTCCTTCCACCGGTGGATTGAGCCATCTGCAGCAAAAAGGTGCAGACCATTCTTGTCAATTGGGTGCCTTCATCGGCACTAATGATTGGAGCAACAAAGAAACAATGTGGTTTCAGTTACCTGCAACGAAGTGATTTGCTTGTGCAGCTCATCCTCCACGCTCTTCATCCTTCCCTCGCATTCCGACAGCCGGGACTCGTAATGCTCGACCTGTTGTCGCAGCGCCGCGATCATGTCCTCTTTCTGCTTCATCTCCTCCTCTTTCTGTTTCATCTCCTCCTCTGCCTTCGCTGCCCTTCTTTCAAGCTCCAGATTAACCAAACTTTTGTCCTCCTCTTCTTCCTGGCATCCACAAGTCAATCCATCATTTCCATTGAAGTTAGATCCAAAACAAATTGCAGCACAATTTTAAAATGGAGTGCTGGTCATTCATACCTGTGTAGGTGGAAGTAAGGATGGCAGCGACGGCTGGGGAACCCATGGAGCTGCAGTGCCAGGCCTCTGCAAGGAAGGAAGCCTACCCCTCACCGTGGGACGCGTGGGCAGCGCCGGTGGGGCCTCCTCTTTAGGCTTCTGGTCTTCCGGTTTCCCAATCCCTCGCTGCATGAGCGCATCCAGCATCACCTCCATGGAGCTCAACGCTGACGACAGTGACGCCATCGCGAGCGCTAGTGCCAAGCAGTGCTAGGCCACACGACCCGCGCGTATAAAATTGCAATTCGCCTTCGTTATTGCATCGAAGTTTGTTCCAGCTCCTGAAGACACGAAGGGGAGATCATCGTCTCACCAGACAGAGTCTTGCAGAAAACGATTGAAATTATGCAGCTGAACGCACCTCGAGGCTATATTGATCTGAAGTTAATCCCCCCGATTCAAGATTTCAGGACAGAATCAAATCAATTTGTCGCCGGCACAGAGCGACAATCAATGCCGCTCGTGCCGTGACAATGTGAAATTGGGGACTGGGGAAGAACAGGGGTGGAAGAACGTATTGGGGAAGGGAGCCGCTGGGTATCCAACGGCCCCGCCAGCGCGGGCTTCGTGGTTTGACACTGGTGCTGGGTAACATTTGAGCTGGTTGGGCGTTTGGCTTTTGCCCCTATTGGCACGGTCGGTGATGTCGTTTTCTTGGACGTGTTTCGGTACATTCTAACCGCCCAAGTTTCCAGACAAGAATGGCTGGCTGCCCGTGTTGTAAGGGCTCCAACTTTCTGAAGCTGGCCTCTGCTGTAATAAATTTGGACATTGAATCTACTAAAGATAGTTACGGACAATACCTTTGTTTATAAATATAAAAGCTGCACAACGCACACCGCAGTCATTCCAGCTCATCGCTAGAAAATTACTGGAAGCAGGTAAGGCCAAATGTAACGTGTTTCTTTATTCTGCCAAATGCAAATGTGTCTGTGTAGTTCTGATATCAACATAAACCAATTGTGAGTGCAGCCTTTTTTTTAAAAACGTGCAGAGCACTAGGAAGAAGAAAGTTTGAGTACAAAAAACAAAACCATAAGCGCTACAACACAAGAACAAAACAAACAACATAACAAGCAAAGAAGAAGAAAGAACTACGGTCCAAAGTTGGAGAGGATCGCCTGCGGATGCTCAGCAAGAATCATCCTCCATAATCCGCTGCATCAACATTACTAGTTGGAGGACTTCAAAATGACAATGGAATCGATGGTCTCACTTTCCTGAATACAAAATTACAAATGTCAGAGGAGGTCCAGAGTCGCTCATAAAGGAAAAGTCAGAAAACTCCTTAATGACTATTGTTTATATCACTGCCCCAGAAAATGCCAGCATGTGAAGTCGGTCATAAAATAATCTAAAAATAAGAATGTTAAGTGTTGACTGAGCGTGACATGCATTAGTTACTGGCCATTAGTGACGGTCGCAAATACCGACATGTAGGATCAATATTAAGAAAACATGTTTCCTACCTTTGAAGTGACTGAAAGCTTTCAGTCACTAGTTTGTTTTTTTTGTGTTTTAATTTTTTTTTTAGGATTATTTGTATAATAATTATAAGCCTTGGATTTAGATTTAATGGTTTAAAGAGGTAACTGAAAGTTTGGATAACTTTCAGTCAGCTGAAAATTAGCAAGTCCCTTAAGAAAATGTTGATAGGGGCGAAAAAAACGTTCTAAAATGCTAACAAGTGGGCCTAGGATGAGCCGGAATGACGGCACGCTGGTGTCTTTAGTTACTGTAGTATTAGTGGTTATTGTTTTCATCTCCCTAGAAATACTGACATGTAGAGACTTGACTGAAAACTTTCAATTGATGGTTTATTACTTTCTGTTTTAAATTTTTTTTATAAATTTTTTTATAATAATTATAAACTGTTATATCCAGATTTAATGGCTTAAAAAGATCTCAAACTTTCAGTTAGCTAAAAATTAATAACTCACTATTAAAAAACTTAAAAGTGGAACTGCAAAGTGCTGACTTAGCGCTAGAAACAGTAGTGATTGCTTTCGTCACAAATGACCGAAAATTGCTGACCGGTGGGGTCCAAACCTAGTTTGTGGTGAAAATTCATCACTAATATATGCATTTAGCGATAAAAACTAGGACGTATTACTAAAGTTTTAGTCACTAAATCCCTCACCAAATTATGATAAAAACCAATCAGTATCACTAAAGTTTTGTCACGGTCGATTTTCATACACCGGTGAGTGTACGCACGTGATTCAGGCATCCGATAGTGACCCGCAAGACACAAAAATTTATACGGTTTCACTACAACAAAAGACGATTATGTGGTGGCCAAAAAGTTACTCGTCACCTGCCGCTACACAACTGCAGCTCAAAATAAAAGCAAATAACAACAGATGATGGTACCCATCGCAAGCAAATAGATGGTAGTGGCGGGCAGCGATGTCACCTGTCGCTTCCAGGAACCAGCCAAAATAAAAAAATAGCTTGGGAGGCCCGCGCCGCCCACCGCCACGGCCGCTCATGAGGCCACCACCCACCACCGTGGCCGCTGCGAGGCCAGATCCGCATGGAGGGGCGCGGATCCGCTCGCCTGCTCGACCGCTGTCACCTGGATCTGCCTCCTGCTCGCCAGTAGGGGCGGCTCGGAGGGGCGGCGCTCGGATCTGCTCGCCTACTTGCCCTTCATGACGACTCGAAGGGGCGTCGTGCGGATCCGCCGCCTGCTTGCTCTTCGTGATGGCTCGATGGGGCGCCGTGCAGATCCACCACCGTGCTCGCCCGCCACGATGGCTCGGAGTGGCTCAAAGTGGCATCGGGACTGCTCAGAGGAGGAGGAGGTCAGCCTCGGAGTGATGCTAGGGTTGCTCATAGGAAGAGGAGGAGAAGGAGTCGCCTGCTCGTCGGTGATGGCTCGGAGGGGTGCCGCCTTGATCCGCCTGCGGGCTCGACGCACGGCCATACCTCGTCAGTTCCGCTCCTTGTGGCGCGCATCGACGGGGGACAGGAGGAGGAAGGGAGAGGACGGTGGAGAGAGAGAGAGAGGGGTGGCAGGGTGGAGGAGAGAATGAGAGAGAGGGTTTGAAGAGGTCAGACAATTTTTATATGGATAGGTTAGTTGGGCCGTTTTAGTAGTGGATTATAATGTGACCCGTCCCTTAAAAATCAATTTTTAGCAATGGGTTATGATCCGTCATTAAAAATGATTTTATAACTATAGCGATGAATTTTAATGCGTCCCTATACGAATTTGGATTCCGCTATTATAGTGATTTTTTTGTTATAGTGTTTGGGGATTATACTGTAGATCTAGTTGCGAACTGGCAAGTTTGGCAGTTGTGTTTGCATGCAGTTGCCAGTTGGCTTGCGGCGCCGTGAGCATGAGTTTATACATGTATATATACGACCGGTATTGATACTTGTGTAGGAGAAAGTAGGAGTTTGTTACCCGTATTGTACGAAGCGGCTTGCGTGTCGCGTTCATGCAGTGAGTTATCCTGTTCCAATGAGTTATGGGCGCGTGAACAGCACAAGGTTCGGTGAGGCTGCATGTGTACTTTTGTGATGTATCATTAAGCTCTTTTTTGGGCTATTACTGGTTTAAGATTAGGTTTATACATGTTTATCTCCGCACTAAATTCTAGAGGGGAAAAGAAAGGTATAAATATGTGTTTTTTTAATACTTTTAAATTTGCAGTTAGTCATACAGCACTGCACGTCAAACTGGAAACCGTGAGGAGCATTATTCTGAATCATTTGCTGGTTCCAGCTGGAGAAAATGATTCAGGCTATAACCACAGTTGCTAGCAGATTACCACACCTTAATAGTACCTTCGTGTAATTGTTTAGCACTGTACGATGAATAAACAATAGAAGTCTCGAACAGTATGCGTATAATGATGAAGTTACAGACTGCCGAAGAACATATTATGCTACATCTAGTTGGTCAATTGAGGACTGCAGCGTGATTGCGCACCTCTGTCAGAAACGGCACTCTGAAGAAAGCTAAACTCAGCTTCAGTTTAACAATCTGGAGATACGACTTTTGAAGCTTGCGAGTTATCTCTGGACTGCAGACGGCTACAATACACTCTTCTCACAAGTGATATTTTGCCTTTAGGTCATTAGGCACCCGTGTATAATTTTTTTCCTGCCGCCATTAACCAAAAGATTCATAACCATATAATGCTTAAGTCACTTCACCCTGATGGTCCTGTACCAGTAAATGAGGTGCAGGGAAACGGGTCCATAACTTGGTGTAGATATCTTCAGTAACCTGTGTCTTCAAAGGCAAAAGATGTGCAGGTAGCCCATATGCTTACAGATAACAGTCAATCCCTACTAGTTAGTAGTTACGTTAGAAGGCCATTTCCTGAAGAATTTTCAATGTTGTTTGATGTACCTGTAACCAATACACGGGGGGTAAACCACATGACCTTTGACATAAAAAAATAGACTTCATGTAGTCACTGAACATAATGATAGCAGCTCACCCATTCCAAATGTTGAGCCGTGATGCCAGATGTGTTACTTGCATATACACCACCAAGGACCTTGCAAAAATAGGGGGAAATGAAATGGAAAAGAATTATTTCACGCCTCAGAGTAAATGCTCAGACAAACAAGAAAAACTAAGCATACCTTGGAAACAGTCTCAAGAAACATTCCAGGGCGGACTGGCCGTGGCTTGCGGCCAGACACACTTCCCTGAAACTCACAGAAGCATGCAAAGTTAATAAATTATTTAACATATCATATCCATGGATTTCTGAATATAACAATGTATCAAGTTGAACTTAGAACTCACCCTTCCAGATACTCCAGTTAAATGTTCCTGATTAGAATGCAACTCAGCATTTGATTCTTGAATACTATCAGCACCTTCCTTTTTGCCATGCATAACATCTCTGATCATTTTCTCCAATGTTTTCCCAGGTTTAAGAGCAACAAGCTTGCTCAAAAAGTTCACCTTTGTAGAAAGAGAACACTAAACTGAAACCTTGTACTTATCAACTACGAATAACTGAATAGAAATCTCCAAAGCTTCCCAAGCTCAAGAAAAATAATTCGTTTTGCAGCTACCAAAGTTTTCCTTCTACATACAAATTATATACTCATCTATTTTCTCACGAGGCCAGTAATCATCTCTTGATCTTTCATTGAAAACTACCATTTAACAGTGGACTTCAAATTTACCAATCTGACATGTTGGCATATTGATAAACCATGTTTCAAGGCTACTAAATCATGTTTATACCAAAAATAGGGCAGATAAATGTTTGGACCCTTATGGAAAAGCAACAACATTTGAGCTCATATAACTGGAGGGAAAAAGAGAAGAAATTGAAGGAGGCTAATGGGGAAAGTTCCTCTAGTTTTCCAACAGGGAAATCACTGAGTAATATTGTAAGAACAGAAGCATTAAGAGAGACAAATTGATGATATCCCTTCTGGTATCACATACAAACCACCATATATAAGTAATCTGAACTCATTAAAGACCTCGGATACTTTTCCATCTAGGAAGTAGGAACAGCCTTCCAGGCCTAAACAGGTGATATGTGAGATTCCAAGATTAAACATACCTCTGCCTCAGGGAGAGTAGTCAAACCACGATCATTTCTTTCATCTAGTAGACCACCTCCCATCATGTTTCGAGCTTCCTCTCTTACAATAACTAGTCGTGCAAGAAGTTTTCGGTCAGGAATGGTGTCCCTGGATTCCATTGACTGTAACATTAAAAGAAAAAGGATTACAAGAATAATGAACATCCTTTGAATACGAAGTTACAAGCACTTCTTTTCCAAAGGTTCTTTTTTTTTTTCTCGAATACGCAGGAGAGCTGCGTATCTTTGTATTAAGAAGAGAGAAAACCGGTCCCATACAAACACCACCACCTCACTCCGAACCGAGCTGTGAGGGGTTGAACTTACAAAGCAGGTGTACTTAAATAAAACACAAATGAAGAGCTTGACCAAAAAAGAAAAACTAACTAAACCTAGTCTGGGACAGCACCATGACCAAGCGCCTGTAGAGAGGTAGCCCCTGCTAGGTGCCAAAGCTGTCTCTCAATACTAAGGTTGCTCAAAATCTTCCTTATGTTTGGCTGACCTCCTTCAAAGACACACCAGTTACGGTGTTTCCATAACATCCATGCCCCAAGAATGATCAGCGAGTTGAGCCCTTTTCTTTTCTCTTTTGCTGCTCGCTTACGCGCTTTTCGCCACCATTCAGTAAACACTTGATCATTCAGACTCGGTGTGCTGTCTTGGAGGCCTAGCGGTGTTAGAACCTTGACCCAGAATTCCCGCGCGAAGACACACTCGGTGAGGATATGTTGGACATCCTCATCGGTTTGATCACATAACGCACATTGGGCGGGATGAGGGAGGCCCCCTTTTGCAAGGCGATCGGCTGTCCAACATTTGTTGCGAATAGCCAACCATAAAAAGACTTTACACTTAGCTGGTGCCCAAGATTTCCATAGTCTTCGCCATGGTTCAAAGGTTGTCAACCCGTTGAGATAAGCGCGATATGCTGATTTTGAAGTGAAGACGCCAGAGCTCTCAAATCTCCAAGTGTGGTGATCAGGTTCATTAGTCAATTCTACTTCCAGCAAAGCATCCCATAACTGAAAATATTCATAAAGCCCGATCATTGAGAGACCTCCTTCTATGTCTGTAGGCCAGCGTCGCGCTGTGAGTGCTTCAGCCACCGTGCGCTGCTGCCGTACCTTGGCCGGCACTGCTGCAACTACAGCCGGGGCAAGCTCTGAAAGTCCACAACCGAACAGCCACTTGTCAGACCAAAAGAGAACATTTGTTCCTTGCCCAACTTGAGAGATTACTGCAGTATCAAAGAGAGCAAGGGCATTAGAGTAGACAGGGATATCCAAGCCATGCCATGGACACTCCTTGTCGGTCTTTTGGAACCATAACCACCGAAGTTGCAGTGACCAACTCATAAGCTCAAGATTCAAAATTCCTAGACCTCCCAGGTCTAGCGGCCACTGCACCTTCTCCCAAGCCACTAGACAAGAGCCTCCATTCACTTTATCTCTCCCTTTCCACACAAACGCTCGTCGGATTTTATTAATTGCCTTGATGAACCACTTTGGGACCTTTATAACAATTAAGATATAAATAGGGATGGCCGAGAGAACAAAGCGAACCCAAGTGACCCTGCCTGCCATGTTCATGAGGGCGGCCTGCCACCCAGGAAGTTTGTTTCCAATCTTTTCCACCCACAGCATGAGATCAGCTTTTGTCAATTTTGTATCTGAGATAGGAAGGCCCAAATACGTGCACGGAAACTCCACCGCCGTGCACGGTAATGTTTGCTCAACTGTTGCTAACTGAGGCTCATCACAACGGATAGGAATGACACAACTCTTCTGAAGGTTCGTATACAAACCCGAGGTATCACCAAATCTGTTAAGAATTCCCATAGTAAGATTCATCTCATCATCGATCGGCCTTATAAAAAGTGCTACATCATCTGCATATAAAGAAATCCGATGTTCTTGATTACGGCGGGTGAGGGGCTGTAGCAAACCAAGAGCACTAGCCTTCTTGAAGAGGCTATTTAACACGTCCATGACCAAGATAAACAACATAGGCGAAAGGGGGTCGCCCTGCTGAAGGCCCCTTTGATGACGAATCTCCTCTCCTGGCTGGCCGTTCAACAAAATCCGTGTTGAAGAAGTGTGCAACAAGTTAGCCACAAGGCTTCGCCAAGTCGGCCCGAAACCCAAGTGTTCCATCACCTCCCAGAGAAAAGGCCAAGCCACGGAATCGAAAGCTTTGGATATGCTACTACCTACTATATTTCTACAACCATAAAATTGCCAGTTGGTGGCAGTGATGGTGGGTGGTCCATCATCCCTCCTCCACACAACAGGTTGGTCCCGATGCCTCTCACTCACAACCTCCACCAGGGCCACCACGCGGTCCTTCTCCCGCAAAATCCAGTTTTTTTTCTCCTTGAAAACGCAGGAGAGCTGCGCCTCATTATATTAAGAGCCCAGTACAACACTCACACAACACACCCACACTAGAGTACTCTAGATTACATTCGCGCCTGTGAAAGGATAGCAAAAACGTCCAAATAAACAATACTAGCTACTTGGAGGAGAGGCAGTCAAGAGGGACAGCCCCTGAGCCCCTGCCATCTTCTAAAGTCACCGTTCCTCAGCAGCCCAAGACAGTGCAGCAGCTAGATTAGGACTTCCTCCATCAAACAAACAACGGTTACAGTCATTCCAAATGATGCAAGCACCATGAACCATAAATGAGTTGATCTCATGTCTTGTTTGAGTGCTGGCAGCTTCGGTTGTTCTTTCCCACCATGAATCAAAAGAAGTCTCAGTAGATTGTGGAGCAAAGGACTGGAGGCAGACCTGTCCAAGGGCAATAAAACAGAATTGCCTTGCAAATACACAAGAATAGATGGTTGATTGATTCATCTTCCTAATCGCAAAACAGGCATTTTTCAGGATGGGGCAGTCAAAGTTTTGCTAGTCGATCCGCTGTCCAACAGCGGTTGTGTGCGACCAACCATAAAAAGAATTGACACATTGCTGGTGCCCATGTTTTCCAAATTCTTTCGCAAGGGCCAAATTGTTGTGATCCTATGAATAAACCCTCATAACCTGACTTTGCCGAGTACTGATCAGTGGAGGAAAATTTCCAAATATGCGAGTCCTCAACCTCAGGCTGTAATACCAGATCATGGATGAGGTCCCAAAGTTGAAGATATTCAACAATAATTGCAACAGTAAGTACTCCCTGGATATCATCTACCCATGAAGCACTGCGGGCTTGTTTGTTTTATGCCCTCATGAATCTGTCTGGCTCAGGTAGCGTTGCTGCCTGGACAGCAGGCTGCCTGGGAGGGCTCAAAGCAAACAGCTCCTGCATGCCAGACCTACATGGACCACTACAAAGGGGCTGTGTATTAAGTTCGTTTCTGACGTGTCTGAAATGATGCAAAATACTATGCAGGATGTACCATCTTAAAATAACCCTCAATCACATTGACAGTACTGATTATCCATAAAATTGGAAGAGATTTTCACACTAGTCTACCTAGCAGAAAATATAATTTTTGAAATGAAACAGGCTACAAAAATTACACTATTGCATAATAAACCATCAACGAAGTATAATTTCCATCATGAAAGCATAGTTTTACTCATGTGCTTTGACTTACCTCCAAGAGGTCATCTGCCTGATTCGCAATGTCATTAAGATTTGCCCCAGGGATTTGGCATTTCAGACCCTTATCATTCTTAAACACACCTCCACCAGCAGCTACACGCCTTAACAATTCATGCCTGCTCTCCTTCTTTTCAGTCTGGCAGAGGAGTCCAACAACCTGAACCTGGTTTGTAAAATCAGTCGACTAGTTATATGTGTGCCCCTACCAATACCCACACCCACACACACGTGCACTAGAAATAAGACTTACATGTGGTGGGCATTTTTTTGTCAGATGATCCAGCACTGTCTGCTTAATTACCTCAAGGAGTGATTTGCGCTGCCATCAGAAGACAGACATGTAAATTGTATACTATTAGGTAGAAAAAGATTAATTAAATACATGTATCAGGACTGTAGTGAGCTATCTAGTCTGATAGCATTGTCTTAGAACATTCACAAATCTTATGTTATTGCATTGACATAATGCATTCTGAACGATCTCTTGACAAACTAAAATGCATATTCGGATCAAACATGTAAATTTAACACGACTAGATATTCATAGCTTCAGTGGCGAAGCCAGATTAGAGAAGATCCTGGTGCCACCCTCTAGAAATACATAATTTTCAATCAATTTTCATCTAAATATGTGTTGTTAACAAGAGGAAATTGATTTGAACCCTGGTGCATACCTAGCTTCGCCAGTGGATAGCTTGGAGTTTTAAAGCATGTTAAATTTCCAATTACTGTTTAAGAAGCATCACCATACACAATTCATCATTTTAATACAACAGTTTGCAATACGGCAAAGCCAGCAATATATACCAAATTTATGGTCATTAATACACATAAAAAATGCATGGATGACCTAGCAAAAGATTGAGTAATTATGCAGATCCTAAAATATTGTCATAGCCAAGTAATGAATCTGTCAGTACCTCATCATCTTTATCCTTCTGCGCCAGCTGTATCATATAATCAAGGGCCATAAGAAAGCCCGACTCCATCTCATCAACCCTCTTACCAATAACTCCCTGAGCCACCAGTTCTACAGCCACTGGCTCAAATGCACCGTCCATTTCCATGTCCTCCATCTGTCAACATCAACCGCATAAAAAAGCCAGGTCAGTAATATAAACTAGAACAACTTACATGAACGTTTACAATTCTATTTTCCACAACAAGATGGAATTTGCTGATTCATATTCCAATATTCATTCCCTGTTATTTTGAAGTGAAAGTATACGTTAAAATCCAAGTGTCAAACAGGGCCATAGAGCATAACCCGATTTCATTGTCATCACTCGTCACTGTCTAACAGTTGAAACTTCTGTTTTAATTCAAGAAAATTTAACAACCTTGAAGCATGGAAATAAAAGAAATTGCACTTCTATGAACCACTCGGTTCAATGAAGCTCACTAGTCACTAAGAAGCAGTGACTACTGAGCATCTCACTGGTCACAAGAGTGAAAATTCCAGTTCATTACTGTTGTCCAATTTCATCAGAAAATCGACCGACTAAATGGCGGAAGAACACCCTTACCAGAGTGAGCATCTCTTGGAGCACTGAGGCGACCTGCTCGCCGCCTCGGAGGAGGGCATCACACTCTGCTGGGTCCCACTTGCTGGGGTCGTCCCCTAAGGAGGCCGACGAGGCGATGGGAAGGGGCGTCTTGGGCGTCGCGGCGAGGCAAGCGAGGTTGGAACGGGAGGGGGGCCGCGGGTGGAGGAGGAAGGCGTGCCTGCGAGGAACGCAGAGGACGGTGGAGGCAAGGGACAGCGCGGAGGCGAGGGGAAGAATCGCCATGGATTTTGCTCGGAGAAGACGGGAAAGGTGAAATGGCGATTTGGATTATGCGTAGGGTTTTTTTCGGGGTTTATCGGAAAAAAAAAATTTTGGTTTACAATCGCACACGAATTTGACGAGTTTGAGGAGAATTTCAGATCTGAAATTTGCAAATATTTCAGGATGTTTCAAGCTGTGAAGAACTGAAAAATACAGTTTCAAGATGGATTTAAGTCCAAGGAAACACATGCTTTTTTTAAGTAGTGTTTCGAAGTTTTAAAACGAATTTTACATATGTTCGATGCAAAAGGATTACAATTTATTCTAAATAATACCAAAATAATTTGTTGTGTCCACCATATATACTGTTTAAAAAATAAAGAAAGCTGGAAAATGCACAGTAGATGAACCAAGTATGCACTTTTCTTAAAATAAAAACTATTGAACAATTATCAAATAAGTTTTATATGTTAGTCTATACATGTGTTTTACATAAGATTTATAAAATAAGCTATAATAATGTTTATAGTTATGAATCTTTAAAATGTAGTGCTAGGGAATAGGATTATTAATAGGGAATAGGATTATTCCATGTTGTGCTAGGGACATCAGAAACTCATATGTAATTCCAAATTATAATCATGACAATACGTTAGCATGTACTATGGCTGAGGCTTTGTCTATCAAAAATCAGGTAGCACCAAAGGACGCTACCAACCCTTTCCTTAGAGAAGCAGTGACGAATCCAGGCTTGGCCTGTCGAGTGGGCTGAACACTAGTTAAGCTCATGGAGGTGAACCGAGAAAGAGAGAACAAAAAGTAAAATACGATTGTTTGGGTTGCTATATTGCTAAAACAATGTAGTAGACTGAATCTGGAGGTGGGTCGTGGCCGACCTGTCCACCCAGCTAGACTCGCTTCTATAGAGTGTTGAAATTATATGGGCTTGATCTATTAATAATAACAATAATTTCTGAAAATCTCAAAACCCCATTCATGAGTGGTGGGACTGCAAAGATTTAGTCCCACATTGCTAGTGGAGGTGGATGGAGTCCAACTTATAAGATTGGTTGCTCTAATATCTCTTGCAAGTGTGTGGATGGGAGGAAGGAAGAACACGCGCGCTTGCTCGCCTCGCCGGGGCGTGGGTGATGGGCGCGGCCGCGTATCACCTGCGTGAATGGTCCGCCGAAATTCGGTCCCTTGCCATGTGAGAGCGCGGCTTCCTTTTACACTTTCTTTTTGTTGCGTATTCCATATATTTAATTATGAAAACCGACGTATTAATATGGTAACCGGCTCGGTTGCGGGACGCCCAACCCTAGCGGTTCCCTCCTATGAATACGTACGGGTACCACCGTAAATCATATCACGCAATGACTTAGAGTTTTGCCTCTCGCTACTATTGCGCCGCCAAGTCTTCTCCATCCCGATTGTCGGCGTGCACCGGCGAACGGGAGAGCAGGTCTCCGGAACCGTCGTCCTTTGTGATCCTGCACCGGGAGAGGACGAATAAGATTTTTGGGAAGCGCTCTGCGCGACTGCTCGATCATTTTCTCGTCTTCGTCAAACTCATCGCCACAGCTCGTCTTCCTCGTCGTCGAGTCGGTCTCACCCGCCATCGTCAACAACGTGACGGTGCTGCACGTCGTCGCCGCCTCCTCTACCCAGTCCAGAAGGAAACGTACGTACTCTCATCTCACACCATGTCTTCCATACTAGCTTTCGTAGTCTATTTGTCTATGATGGTTGTTGCTAGTATGGTAGATGCTATGCTTTTGTCTGACCTAATAGACCTGTCTAGATTTTGCGTAGATTTGTCTAGTTCATTATGCAATCTGTTAATCATATTTATCATTTATTTCTGGATTAATATAAAAACTAAAAGTGCTAATTTATCCAACAATCCAAAAACCTTACTGTAGGCACTTTAGTTTTATGGCTGAATTTATCGATGCACTGAAGCCAGAGAAATTCACTGGCGTGCACTTCAAAAGATGGCAAGTGAAAGTCACTCTGTGACTTACTGCTATGAATGTGTTCTGGGTATCCACTGACAAACCTGAAGGCGATCTCACTGCAGATCAGGAAAAGGCCTACAGTGAAGCCAACACAATATTCTTGGGCGCTGTTATTGGAGTTTTGGTAGATCGTCTTCAGGACGTCTACATCCATCATACAGTCGCAAAGGATATGTGGGACGCTCTGATCGCTGACTATGGTGGTTCAGATGCTGGCGTTGAACTGTATGTCATTGAGCAGTACCATAATTTTAAGATGGTAGATGGCAAATCTGTCGTCACGCAGGCTCATGAGATGCAGTGCATAGTGAAGAAACTCGAATTGCTTAAGATCGTCGTACCTGAGAAGCTTGTGGCTGGAGGCATAGCAATTGCCTCCAACTTGGAGGGATTTTGCCACTACTCTTAAACGCAAGAGGACGAACATATCTGTCTCAGATTTGATCGCATCTCTTGATATTGAGGAGAAAGCTCGTGAGAAGGATGGACGTTCTAAAGTTAACGAGGGAAACACTATTACCAATATGGTGTATCAACCACAACAGTCTCATGGCAGCGGTGGTAAGGGCAAGGGCAAGAACAATAAGCCTAAGCAGACCACTGCCTTCAAGAAGAAGAACAAGGAGAAGGGAGCATGCTTTGTTTGCGGTTCTAATGAGGATTGGGTAAAGAAGTGTCCAGAACGCAAAGGAAGGAAGCCTCCACAGCAGAAGTCTACGAACATGGTGACCAGTGCTGGAGAAAATAGTGGGTATGGTAATTTACCATATATTTTTTCTGTATTTCAATCTACTTGTTGGTGGCTTGATACTGGTGCTAATGTTCATGTTTGTGCTGATGTCTCTTTGTTTACTTCTTACCAGGTCGCCCGGGATTCCTCCGTCCTAATAGGGAATGGGTCACATGCTTCTGTTCATGGTGTTGGCACGGGTCGAGCTGAAGTTCACTTCGGAGAAGATTGTCCAATTGAAGAACGTACAGCATGTCCCTTCTATCAAGAAGAATCTCGTTAGTGGCTCCCTTTTGTGTAGGGATGATTTTAAGGTAGTGCTAGAGTCGAATAAAGTTATCGTGTCTAAGAGTGGACAATTTATTGGTAAAGGCTATGAGTGCGGAGGCTTGTTCCGCTTTTCCCTTTCAAATTATTACAATAAGTCTGTGAACTATATTTGTGATGGTGTTAATGAGAGTGATGCTAGTATTTGGCATTCAGGTTTATGTCATCTAAATTTTGGTTCTATGTCTCGACTTTTCAGCTTAAATTTAATTCCGATTTTTTTCATTGTCAAATGTTCTAAGTGCTCAAGTTGTATGCAATCTAAGCAACCTCGAAAGCCTCACAAGGCTGCAGAGGAGAGACACTTAGCACCACTAGAACTTATACATTCATATCTATGTAAAATGAATGGTATATTGACTGAGGGTGGAAAAAAATATTTCATGACTTTGATTGATGATGCGACTAGATTTTGCTATGTCTATTTGTTAAAAATGAAAGATGAGGCTCTAAACTACTTTAAAATTTATAAGGCTGAACTTGAAACTCAACTAGAGAAAAAGATCAAAAGAATTAGGTCCGATCGTGGTGGCGAGTATTTTTCAAATGGGTTTGACTTATTCTGTGCGGAACATGGTTTGATACATGAGAGGACGCCTCCCTATTCGTCCCAATCAAACGGGGTCGCCGAAAGAAAGAATCGCACCTTGACTGACTTGGTTAATTTCATGTTAGACACGGCTGGATTATCTAAGGCATGGTGGGAGGAGGCTTTATTGATATCATATCATGTCCTAAATAGAGTTCCCATGAAGAATAAGGAGAAGACTCCATATATGGAATGGATTGGTAGAAAGCCATCGCTCTCTTACTTACGCACATGAGGTTCTTTGGCCAAAGTTAACGTGCCAATTAACAAGAAGCGTAAGTTGGGACCTAAAACTGTGGATTGTATTTTTCTTGGATATGCTCATCCTAGCATTGCCTATAGATTTTTAGTGGTTAAATCAGAGGTGCCTGATGTTTATGTTAATTCATTAATGGAGTCTTGTGATGTTACTTTATTTGAGAACATATTTCCTATGAAAAATTTACATAGCATGTCTAGATTATCTTCTGATGTGATTGCTGGTACTACTCCTGAACCTAGTGCATTTTCTGATCATGCTGAACAAACACTTGAACCAATCCATGAGGAGATTGATAGTGAAGCTCCTAGGAGGAGCAAGAGACAAAGGACTACAAAGTCTTTTGGTGATGATTTCACTGTTTATCTTGTGGATGATACTCCTAGAACCATTTCAGAGGCATATGCATCTCCTGATGCAGATGACTGGAAAGAAGCTATCCATAGAAAGATGGACTCTATTCTTTCTAATGAAACTTGGGAAGTTGTCGATAGACCATATGGTTGCAAATGGGTGTTCAAGAAAAAGCTTAAGCCTGATGGTACTATTGACAAGTATAAGGCTCGGCTTGTGGCTAAGGGTTATACTCAGAAAGAAGGCGAAGACTTCTTTGACACTTATTCACCTATTGCTAGATTAACCACTATTCATGTATTACTTGCTCTGGCTGCCTCACATGGTCTTATCGTTCATCAGATGGACGTTAAGACAACTTTACTTAATGGAGAGTTAGATGAGGAAATCTATATGGATCAGCCAAATGGATTTGTAATAAAGGGTCAGGAAGACAAGGTGTGTAAGTTGTTAAAGTCTTTGTATGGTCTGAAACAAACTCCTAAGCAGTGGCATGAGAAATTTGATTCAACACTTCTAGCAGCAGATTTTTCAGTCAATGAGGCTGATAAATGTGTGTACTACCACCATGGTAGGGGTCAGGGAGTTATACTGTACTTGTATGTTGATGACATACTCATCTTTGGAACAAATCTTGATGTGATAAATGAGGTCAAGACCTTTTTGTGCCAAAGCTTTGATATGAAGGATCTGGGTGAGGCTGATGTTATCTTGAACATCAAGCTAATTAAAGGAGAAAGTGGGATTACTCTTACGCAATCTCATTATGCTGAGAAGCTCTTGAACCGTTTTGGTTATAAGGATAGCAAGTCTTCTCCAACACCTTATGATCCCAGCTTGATCCTTCGAAAGAATAAGAGAATTGACAAAGACCAATTAAGATATTCTCAGATAATTGGATCACTTATGTATTTAGCCAGTGCTACTAGGCCTGATATCTCGTTTGCTGTGAGCAAACTAAGCCGGTTTACTTCTTGTCCGGGAGATGATCATTGGCGTGCGCTTGAGCGGATAATGCACTATTTAGTTGGTACTATGGATTATGGAATTCATTATTCTGGATATCCAGCGGTACTAGAGGGCTATAGTGATTCCAATTAGATATCTGATGCTGATGAGCTGTATGCCACGAGTGGATATGCATTTACTCTTGGTGGTGCTGCTGTTTTATGGAGATCATGCAAATAGATCATTTTAACGAGGTCTACCATGGGAGCAGAGCTTACCGTACTAGATACATCTACAGTTGAGGCCGATTGGCTACGTGAGCTCTTGATGGACTTGCCTATTGTCGAGAAACTTGTGCCGGCAATCCTCATGAATTGTGACAATCAAACTATGATAGTCAAAGTGAACAATTCTAAGGACAATATGAAGTCATCAAGACATATTAAGAGACATTTGAAGTCTGTCAGAAAATTGAGAAACTCCGGAGTCATATCAGTAGAATATATTTCAACTGGTGAGAACCTGGCAGATCAATTCACCAAGGGGCTGTCACGTAACGTGATAGACAGTGCATCGAAGGAGATGGGTATGAGACCCATATGTGCTATTCCATAGTGGTAACCCAACCTATGTGATCGGAGATCCCGTGAAGTAGGACCTGGGAAGAACAAGCTATTGGTTAGCAAGAGAGTAACCTTTTATGACCCACTCGAGAAGCGATGCATTACTCTCGATATCTGTATGGCAGGTTGGTTGTTGCCTTAATGTATTCAGTTGGCTATAAATAGCGAAGATGTTGTCCTAAAGAACATTCTTGAATGAATACACCTATATGAGCCCGATTGTTGTAAGGTCGCAATCTGTGAGATTTGGGTGATCTCTATTAAGCTCATGAAAGACCAAGGGAGTATGACCTATATGCTCCACCCACGGAGAAGTCTACTGGAGGTCTAGTATCAGTTATGACAGTGAGTGAAACTTATTTGCACAAAACTTACAATTCAAGGCGTAGTCCATTGTGCAAGTTGTGAATGAGTGTAGCTTATTGTTCTAGGTGGAAGTTCAACTAACAGTCTCCACTGAAAATACTGGTATATTAAACAATAGTAGGGTGAGGCAAAGTCTAGCTGGGACTTTGAGATCTGGTTGGGGATTGTTGGAATTATATGGGCTTGGCCCATTAATAATAACAATAATTCCTGAAAATCTCAAAGGCCCATTTATGAGTGGTGGGAGTGCAAAGGTTTAGTCCCATATTGCTAGTGGAGGTGGATGGAGTCTAACTTATAAGGTTGGTTGCTCTAGCATCTCTTACAAGTATGTGGATGGGAGGAAGGAAGACCACACGCGCGCGCTCGCTCGCCTCGCCGGGCCGGGCGGGGCGGGGCGGGGCACGGCGTGGGTGATGGGCGCGGCCGCGCATCACCTGCGTGAATGGTCCACCGAAATTTGGTCCCTTGCCTTGTGGGGGCGCGGCTTCCTTTTGCACTTTTTTTTTGCTGCGTATTCCATATATTTAATTATGGAAACCAACGTATTAATATGGTAACCGACTCGGTTGCGGGATGCCCAACCCTAGCGGTTCCCTCCTATAAATACGTACGGGTACCGCCGCAAATCATATCACGCAATCGCTTAGGGTTTTGCCTCTCGCTACTGTTGCGCCGCCAAGTCTTCTCCATCCCGATTGTCGGCGTGCACCGATGAATGGGAGAGCAGGTCTCCGGAACCGTCGTCCTCTGTGATCCTGCATCAGGAGAGGGCGAATAAGGTTTTTGGGAAGCGCTCTGCGTGACTGCCCGATCGCTTCCTCGTCTTTGTCAAGCTCGTCGCCACGGCTCGTCTTCCTCGTCGTCGAGTCGGTCTCACCCGCCGTCGTCAACAGCGTGACGGTGCTGCACGTCGTCGCCGCCTCCTCTACCCAGTCCAGAAGGAAACGTACGTACTCTCATCTCACACCATGTCTTCCATACTAGCTTTCGTAGTCTATTTGTCTATGATGGATGTTGCTAGTATGGTAGATGTTATGATTTTGTCTGGCCTAATAGACCTGTCTAGATTTTGCGTAGACTTGTCTAGTTTATTATGCAATCTGTTAATCATATTTATGATTTATTTCTGGATTAATATAAAACTAAAAGTGCTAATTTATCCAACATAGAGAAGTCAGAACCTTATGCCTTATATTAACATTAATAGGTCAAGTACAATGTATGAGCTGGTTTCTAAGCAATGTCACATACGATTTGATGATGTGTGAAGGAGAGAGAGAGAGTGAGATAAAGAGGAGTTTTTTGAGATGGAATTGTCTGATACTAATATTTGAAATATGAGATAGCTTATGCAATCCATATATAAATATTTCTTTTTCATCTGCAGAATAATAAATTATAGATTTACTAAGGACAACTAAACAAACTATCAATTATAGAAGTTGTCTAAGAAATTATCTTAAAATTTTATATTATGCATTAGACAAATTTTGGGACAACATAATCATATGTACCATTAGAACAAGTACAATGTTATATCTAGACCATCTCATATAGCAGTACCATGTGCCACATCTTTAGTTTCAAATCGTTCATCATTCCATATTTAATTTATATCAAACATTCTTATCTTGGCCTTTAGTTTTTAAAAATATTAATTCAACAATATATAAATAATATATCATAAAAATACTCTATGATCAAAGATAAAAAATTTTAAACTATGCTAAACTATGCAGATTTTGAGATTCATGATCAAAGATAAAAATTTTAATCACTTTGACCATATATAAAACGAAAGTGTTCGTATTTCTTAATGTCTGTTGACGGTCGTTAAATACCAATTCCAACCATTAATATAACCATAAATATGAGAAGACTTAGCATTTCATACACACATGTTACTTAGGAATAATGAAATTCCACTTGTCCTTGGAGATTTATGTGCATGTAGGGATTATATATAAAAGAAGTGGAGAAATGCCCCCGCGATAATACCACTACAGCTAATGGGAGAGCGACAACTGGACATCACTTCTCAAAAAAAAAAAGACAACTGGACATCACACGGATCCATCAAGAGAGAAAGCACACCTCCGGCCAATCAGAGCGCAGCACAAGGATCCACAGGCCCATAAATATAGCAAACCAACATATCAGAAAGCCTAACACATGGATTATCGATTGGGGACAGAAAGTCAGTGTCTCGGAGAAGGCCATGAACAAGGGGCATCGATTGATGTTTGGCCGAACACCCGTGTTCGGCCAAACAACATTAGGGCCCACTCGGGTGGTCTCCCACCGCCTTTCCAAGGTCGGTTCTAGCACTTAGGGCGGAGTTACCGCCTCCTGGAACCGCCTTTGGGCCCTATATAAGGAGAGGAGTGCCTCCACTTTAACACACACCAAGAAAAATCCATTCTCTAGCACTACACTTAGTCTCTAGGTCCTAGTGGAGTTTAGGAGAGAGGAGGCTGTTTTGAGGTCCTCGACTTAGTCTTGGAGAACTTTCGGGTTAGTTCTACTCTAGTCCTCTCTTGTAAGACTAATTTACTTTATTAATATTATTATCTTCTTTATTCCTTATGCCTTATCCTTATACTAGTGTGATAGCATGTGTTTTGTATATGATTATTGCCTAGTCATGTTAGGTTATTATATGCTTCACATACCTATGTTAGTCAACCTATGTCCTTATATTCGTGTAATGCATATTCTAGATAGACATGCATTAGTCCATGACTTGTAATCCATAGCGTTAAAGTTATGTATGCTATAGTCTATAGCTTGTTAACCCGTAGGGTTAAAGCTATGCATGTCCTAGCCCTTTTACTTGTTGATCCGTAGGGTCAGAGTTCTACATGTTATAGTAATTGATTTGTTGATCCATCGGGTCAAGGTTAGGTATACTCTCATTTACGACTTGGTGATCCGAAGGGTCAAAGTCCCATGGGGATTGAGAGTATTATTTAGTAATGTAAGTGTGGTGCTTAGATTGGTAAATAGCCATGAGTATTTGTTTGCCCCCTTGAACAGGATTGACTATATGACTGACACAGAGACATGATAGCCCTAGTGTCATGTGTCCTAGTATAGGGTTAACCTATAGGTGGTGACTGTTGACTTTTGCTAAGCCATATTAATAAATCATTCCCGGCGCGGGGCCAGAAACGGTTCACTAATATGTCCCAGAGTCAAGTAGGTAAAATCCGCAAGCGCACGGAGAATACCGCTGTAGCACTTCACCCGAAAGTATTCAGGGTATCGTATTTGTTTATCCCAAAGGAAGGGTATGATCAAGAAGCGTTACTAACATATAAGATCATGTTAACAATTAGCAAGGATATCTAACCAAGACAGGCGGGTACATGATAATAACCGGGTAGTGTGACACACACAGAAGATTCCTACTAAATAAATAAAGTCTAGTGGAGGAAAGACTAGGCTAAGCTACTCCTACTATACATTCCTATACAGTTGCATAGCCTAAGTAGAATACATACAGACCCACACTCAGGTTCAGCAGTCAATAATATAGCACTTCAGGCACGGACTTACCCCTGCATCCACAGGCGACTTCCGCCAAGAGCCTACGCACTAGCCTAGCGGGGAGGATTTCAAAGGACGGACAGGGCTGTCACCACCTGTCGCCTACCTCAACGAACCAGTAGACTAACGAATAATTGATGCAAATCAGTCACCCAAATACCATACTTGCATGACCAAAGAGCACTCTGCCCCTCCGCGATTACTATTAACGAGGCAGAGCTACCGTACGAATACGATCACCAAACCCATGCTATACTTTATCAGCTAAAACTAAGCATAGAGACTATAACATATAAACTAGACTATAGTGACGGTATATAACTAGCATGACAATAGTAGTATAATAAATATAAACTACTATCACACAAGTAGACTATACTATCACATATATGGATCACAATATCAAACAAGAAACTCATGACCCAAGCACAACTATATAGAAAAGATATATATATTGATAAGAGCAAAGTCTTACAAAAGGGAAAAGATACAAGAGCCATACCAATTCCAAGTGAAGACTTTGGACTAGAGAGTTCTAGACTCAGCCTAACTCCACTAAAACTCCAAGAACTACTACTAGCAAGAGAGAAATGCTTCTTGTGGTGTGTGTTAAGTGTGAAGGCACACCCTCCTATTTATAGCCTCAATAGGTCGGCAAGGGAGCGTAACCGCCACGGAAGGCATCTCAAACCGTCATCAGGAGTCGCGGAGGAGCCAACACGTGGAAGCCCAGGCGGAGAGGGCGCCCGGCCGGGTCGGCCGACCTGACCAGGTCGGCCGACCTGGGGGTGGCCCCTCCTGGCCTGTGCTTTCTCCAGGTGGCTGTCCTGTGGGCCCTGACATCGGTTTGCGCGGTATTACATGGAGTTACGTCGGTTAAGTGCTGAAAATGGGCCCTTCAATCCGTGTGACGTCCATGTGGCACTCTCTGATTGGTCGAAAGTGTGTTTTCTTGCCTTTTGAGGTGTTTCCTTCACATTTCCTCCTGCATGCACAAAGTTCTCCAAGTACAAGTGGAACTATATTATTGTGCTAAAGCATGCGTGTATGAAATGCCAAATTCTCCTTTATTTGAGTATAGTTGACGGTTAAAAATGGTACTTAACAGCCGTCAACAAACTCCCCCAAGCTTACCCTTTGCTCGTCCCGAAGCAAAGATAAACTTAAGTTGTTGATCAGGAGTTGCTACAATGTCCTACTCCTCAATAATACTATGCGCATAACAAAGTACTCTTCCTAGAATTAAATATGTTGGCACATAACTTACCCATTTACCTCGATCCATGGGGCTTTTACACCTCATTGTCTTGGGCGGTTGAGAGATAGAACAATTGCAGGGCACCAATCACTTGCTCTAGATTCCGCTATGTTATTCCGGAGGTTTTCAAAAGATTTTGAAAATAAAAACCAAGTTCCTCAAATGATTCTCTCGGATCACTCAATATGTGTATGATTCCTCACCAAGGCAAAGTGTTGCCTATAATCACCTATTTCTAAATAAGGCTTTATGTGGAGCTCAAGGTAGGGATATATGAGGCACTCATGTTCACATAATATTGCTATGTCAAAAGACCGGATCCAAGAAAAACATCAATTCAAACAATCTTGATCAAGATGTGCAAGTGTGTGGGAGAACGGAGGAATGGTGGATGGGAAGAAATAACTCCTTTTTGAATTTTCCTTCTTTCTTTTGGAGTTTCTAGGCTATGGCTATCTTTTGCTTGCTCTCTTTTTTGAGCATTTTTTTTTTCTTTTCTTTTTGCATAGCCATAGTCCTAGTTTGCAATGAATACTTTGAGAGAGGAATTTTGTAATGGATATATGGAGTGTTTCTTTGGATGGATGGATGGATAGTGACTTTCTTCCGGTGTAGAAGAATAGCTCACGGTGGATATGGTGGATGCTATCTTCTTGATTTAGAAGGATAGCTCATGGCGGTGGATGTGTGTATATGATCTTGATCAAGAAAGCATGAAAAGAGTTCTACTAGGGTCACATCAATTTTGACTAAGCTCAATGTGAAACAAGCAGAATATGTGTAAAGGTTTTCAAATGTAAACACTACATATGGCTGTGGTGGGAATTTCATCATTGAGGAACTTGTCAATTTGTCATTTTGAAAAATAAAACTCCGAAATTCAAGCTTTACGTTGAGCAAGATCATAGCAGCCCTTATCTATCATATCATACCTCTCAACAACTTAGAACTAGAGAATGCATATGCTACCCACAAGATTCAAGTTCAAGGCAAGATTTACCAACAAACCTAACTCTTGAGAGAGTACTAAGTTGTAAACTAGCATTAGAGAGGAATAAAGGACAGAGCAACTATTCATCATCTCAACATAGGAAAATTATACACATTCATACCGCGCATGAAAAAGGGAAATATTTTTGTTCTTTTTATGTTTTGCAAATTTTTATGGATTTTCAGATTTAGCAAATGCAAGAAATAAAGGGAAGGGGAAAGATATAAGTTACCGTGAGAAGGGGGGGTCCTCCCCCAAGCTTGTTCTTGCTCATATCTGCTGGTTCGGGTCGTAGCCTTGGGAGCGGAAGAAGGCATCCCAATTGTTCTGATTCTGAGCCATCATCGCGTTCAGCTGGCGGAATTGGTTGTCGCTGAAATTCTGCCATTGCTGGGTGTCGGTGACATGTTGCGTGAGAGTTTGTTGCATGCTCTCGGTGCGCAAATCAATGTCGTTCACCCTCCTTGTCAACTCGGCCATCCCATAGTTGAGTTCACGGAACCCACGGGATGAGAATGACCGAGTGGCAAAGGATGGCGGTCCGCTTGAACTTGATGACGTCTGCATGGGGTAATCGTACTGAGATTCCCATGCTCCGGCCTGCCATGTTGATGCACCCGCCTCGTCCTGTGGCGGGGGCTGCTCCCATACCGGATCTCCGGTCGGAGTGTGAAACTCCGGTGTAGGCTCCATATGCCTACGGGAACGTGTCGGTCGCCCTGAAACACTATGCCTGCGAACTTCTCCCACTGGCTCAAGTGGGAGGGTTAGTGCCCGATAGTGATACAGACGAAGACCCGGGTTAGGTAACGGGAATTCATTTGTATACCCGGGAAAGTGATAGATCAAGGTATTATTTGGACCATGTTTCAAAGTATGTCCTTGCACAAAATAGTCCTCGCCTAGAAATTCTCTATCTACCGTCAAATATTCAACATGAACATTCTCAAGCAGACCACACTTCTGCGCAATGCGAGTAACTAAAGAGGTGCACTCAATTGGTCCTGTCAACTTTATATTGTCTAACCATTGATCAATCATGCATTCCGCGGGTGGCACCCTAATTTTCTTAACCATGGCATAAAGTATTTTCAATTCATCTTGCCGGACAACCCTAATGTCACCTCGAGGAAACAAGGTCATAGCCAACCACACATGCATAAATCTAAGTGTAGGATTATGGATGGCACTTGTTCTAGGCTTGGGACCCCACTCGTTTCCGAAAATCTTTTTCCAAAAACTTTCTTTATGGAACCCCTTTAGCGCTTTATCTAAGTCTAGCCTACATTTAGGATTTAGACCTAGCATAGCATGAAGATCACCCCATGTGACCAAGCGCTTTTGCCCAAACAAGCGAAAAGAAATGCCTTCATCATACTTTCTAAGGGTGCATAAAAACTGCATAGTAAGCAAACAAGAACCCGGCTCATCTACTTCTACGAAATTTAGCCGACCCATAGTGCGAAAAATAGAGGCAAATTCTTCTCTCATACCTATTTTCTCGAGGAAGTCCGGATCGAAGCGTCGGGTGTGGGCGAAAGGCCGTTCTCTCATGAGCGCGATGGCTTGGCCCTCGCGGTCATCCTTGATGTCGAGATGCTCCTCGGTGATGAGCAAGGCCGGCCTTTCCTCCGGAATTTCAGCTTCGGGGTCACCATGTCCCGGACTTGGTGTGAGCTCGACGGAGGATGCTTGACTCGTGCTTGCACGAGTGCTTTTTCCCCGCTTAATTCCGGCGACTTGCTTCATTCGGTTGAACATGGCTGCACACAAGAACAAACACAAGACAAGAACAAAAACAAGATCGAACAAGTGTTCGGGTGAGCGTTAGTGAAAACGACAAACCCGAGCTTCTCCGAAATTGGTTTTCTTCTCACAACAACTTGCAAATGCACTAAAATAGAGGGGAAATATTTTTTTTTGGGTTTTTGGGGCTGTAGTAAAGTTGAAGAACACGAAATTTTGGGAGAGCAACAAGTGAGCAAAGGAGGGGAGTCAAAGATGAGCTTGGAATGGTGAAGCTCCTCCTCCTGGGCGGTTTTTATAGCAAGATGGCCATTAGAAAGGGACAGAGCAACGGCCATATAGCCGTTTGGAGAAAGGAGCACAGGAAAAGGTGGGGCCAGGGGGTCGGCCGACCTCACCAGGTCGACCGACCTGGCAGGTGGGCCTCCTGGCAGCCCCCTTTTTCCTATGTGTTCCCCAACGGCTAGGGGATTTGTCCCCTGCTGCCTTTTTGCTCAAAAAGCTCGACAAAAAATCTTTTCAAAATGGAAAGCCCCAAAACCTATTTTCTAAATTTTCAGAAATGCAAATGAGTTTTGAAAAATTTCAAGGTGGCTGGAAAAATTCAAAAATGCAGAAATGCAGTGGTCGGAAAAAATCAAAATGTGGTGGAAAGCAAATATGCAATTAAAAGAGCAAATATGGATAACTACCGGTTTAACCTCCCGGCGAGGACTCACCTTTTAAAGTCCGACGAGCGGGACTTTTCTCCGGCGTTCAGCTCGATGAAGCGTTGTCCGGTCCCGGAGATGAAGACACGGATGATGCTTCTTGTTTCACTCGCCACACCTTCTTGGTCTTTGTTGCGGCCGGTGGCTTCTCGGGCTTCGGAGGCTGCGGTTTTGCAGGCTTCACAGCCTGTTTCTTTGCAGACCTCGGAGGTTGCTGCCTTGTGGACTTCGGAGGCTGTTGCTTAATGTGTGACCTTTGCCCCCTTGCCTTCATCAGTTGTTGCTGTGCAACCTTTTCCTTCTCAAGGAAGTTCTTCATGAATGTGATGAGGCTGTCCTTCTTGGGCGGAGTGACCTCCACTTCCTTGATGTTGCTTGGGTTCGGCCCGTACTTGATACGGATCATGTTGCACTGTTCTTTCCGTGACCGAAAGTCAAACTTCTCCTCCTTGCCATTGATGTGGAAGCGGATTTCTCCGGCTCCTACATCGATGCGAGCATCCGCAGTGCTGAGAAATGGGCGTCCCAGGATGAGCGGTGTGCTCTTCCCGACGTCCATGTCAAGCACTACGAAGTCGACGGGGATGAAGCAATCCCGGATTTTCACCAGAATATCTTCGGTGATCCCTGCCGGATAGCGGACCGTTGAATCGGCCAGCTGCAGCTGCATCGGCGTGGGGGATAGTGTGGTGTAGTTGAGCTTGTCGAAGACATCCTTCGGCATGACGCTCACACTTGTCCCAAGATCACATAAGGCATGGTCGAAGTTCTGTGTCCCGATCGAGCAGGTGATCGTGGGACACCCCGGATCTTCCTTCTTCTCAGGAAGCCGGTTGAGTATTGCAGCGCTACACTCTTCCGTCAGCTTGACAATTTCTGTGGTCGGTAGTGGGCGCTTGTTGCTGATAAGATCCTTGAGGTAGCGAGCGTACGTGGGTACTTGTATCGCATCCAGCAAGGGCACGTTGATGTGCAGCTTCTGGATCACCTCAACGAAGCGTGTGAACTGCTCGTCCACGGTGGGCTTCCTTCTTCTTTCAGGAAACGGCATGAGGTTCGTGTCATAGAACTCATGTGGGGCCGTTTTCCTAGGTGGCAGTTCTTCTTCTTCTGCCGGCTTCTCAGCTGATGTGTCCTTTCCTGCATGGTTAGGGTATGGTGGATCCCGAGTGGACTTACCTCCTCTCGTGGTAACCGCATTAACATTTTCTAAGGGGGTCTCGGGTTGCCCCGGGATTTTCCCCGACTCAGCAGTAGGAACAGCAGCAGCTAACTGAGCTAATTGGGTTTCTATCATTTTATTAAAGCTCAGCTGATTCTTGAGAGCAGAGGAAACACCCTCTATCTTAGTGTGGATGCTCTCAAGAGTCCTATCAGTGGTGGCAAGCTTTTTACTGCTGTTATCATTAACCTTAGCTTGACCAAGCACAAGATCTTTCAAGGAGGGCTGATTATAACCGGAATTAAAACCAGAGAAGTTGCCAGAGTTACCTCCTTGGTAGTTGGGACGTGGTGGACCCCAACTTTGACCTCCTTGTGGACGGTAGCCGTTGTTGTTGTTGTTGCCCATGAACATTGCGTCCTCATGGGTCTCAGGGCAGTCATTGCCCGAGTGTCCCGTGTTGCCACAGACCTCGCAAGTCATACGAGTGTCTAGGGCTTTCACTTCTCCATTGGCTTGGTCGTCCATCTTCTTCATGAGAAGGTCGATCTTGGCGGCGAGCATGTCAACCTCCTTGACGGAGTGCATGCCTCGCTGGCGAGGTTGGAGGCGCTCTTCATTCCAACCTTGGTTGGACACCATCTTCTCGATCAAATCTTTTGCCTTGCTCACAGTGAGCGAGAAGAAGGCTCCACCAGCAGCAGCATCGAGGTGGTCGCGGGCCGACGGAGTAAGCCCGTTGTAGAAGTTCTGGATGATCAGCCAATCATCCATCCCGTGGTGGGGACATGCCAGGATGTACTCCTGGAGCCTCTCCCATGCCTCAGGAATCGACTCCTTCGACTCCTGCTGGAAGCTTGAGATCTTTTCGCGGAGGGCATTGGTCTTGCCCAGCGGGAAGAACTTTGCAAGGAACGCAGCTGAACACTTCTCCCAAGTGTTCACAGCTTCAGGGTTTGCGTAGAACCACTGTCTCGCTCTCCCAAGGAGAGAGAACGGGAACAGTCGAAGGCGAACAGCGTCGGGGGTGACGTCCTTCATTTTGAACGTGTTGCAAATCTCCAGGAATTGCTGGAGATGAGCACTAGCGTCCTCATTGGCTTTCCCACAGAATGGGCTAGCCTGCACCATGGTGATGAGACCGGTCTTGATCTCGAAGTTCGCATCTCCCACATTGCCAGCTGGTCCCGTAGGGATGTTGGCAGCGGAGGGAGCGGAGAACTCGCGGAGGGTCTTGTCGGCCATTTGCTCAGAGCTTGATGGTGCGGGAATGACAGGTTCGATTGGCCGAGTCTCCTTTACGAGGAGGGGTGAGCCTAGCTCGTGTCCTTCTCAAGAGTGACTCAGGATCTTCAGTGAAGTTTGTCGGCAAGTCGAAACCAGTCATACACTACCCTGTTTTCATACAAAATGCAGAAAACAAAGCAAGGTTAACCTGCTTAGGAGATAGCCTTAATAATTGCAACACTACTATATACATTAGTAATTTTTCTTGAATCATACGCCTTCCCCGGCAACGGCGCCAGAAATGCTTGTTGACTTTTGCTAAGCCATATTAATAAATCATTCCCGGCGCGGGGCCAGAAACGGTTCACTAATATGTCTCAGAGTCAAGTAGGTAAAATCCGCAAGCGCACGGAGAATACCGCTGTAGCATTTCACCCGGAAGTATTCAGGGTATCGTATTTGTTTATCCCAAAGGAAGGGTATGATCAAGAAGCGTTACTAACATATAAGATCATGTTAACAATTAGCAAGGATATCTAACCAAGACAGGCGGGTACATGATAATAACCGGGTAGTGTGACACACACAGAAGATTCCTACTAAATAAATAAAGTCTAGTGGAGGAAAGACTAGGCTAAGCTACTCCTACTATACATTCCTATACAGTTGCATAGCCTAAGTAGAATACATACAGACCCACACTCAGGTTCAGCAGTTAATAATATAGCACTTCAGGCACGGACTTACCCCTGCATCCACAGGCGACTTCCGCCAAGAGCCTACGCACTAGCCTAGCGGGGAGGATTTCAAAGGACGGACAGGGCTGTCACCACCTGTCTCCTACCTCAACGAACCAGTAGACTAACGAATAATTGATGCAAATCAGTCACCCAAATACCATACTTGCATGACCAAAGAGCACTCTGCCCCTCCGCGATTACTATTAACGAGGCAGAGCTACCGTACGAATACGATCACCAAACCCATGCTATACTTTATCAGCTAAAACTAAGCATAGAGACTATAACATATAAACTAGACTATAGTGACGGTATATAACTAGCATGACAATAGTAGTATAATAAATATAAACTACTATCACACAAGTAGACTATACTATCACATATATGGATCACAATATCAAACAAGAAACTCATGACCCAAGCACAACTATATAGAAAAGATATATATATTGATAAGAGCAAAGTCTTACAAAAGGGAAAAGATACAAGAGCCATACCAATTCCAAGTGAAGACTTGGGACTAGAGAGTTCTAGACTCAGCCTAACTCCACTAAAACTCCAAGAACTACTACTAGCAAGAGAGAAATGCTTCTTGTGGTGTGTGTTAAGTGTGAAGGCACACCCTCCTATTTATAGCCTCAATAGGTCGGCAAGGGAGCGTAACCGCCACGGAAGGCATCTCAAACCGTCATCAGGAGTCGCGGAGGAGCCAACACGTGGAAGCCCAGGCGGAGAGGGCGCCCGGCCGGGTCGGCCGACCTGGTCAGGTCGGCCGACCTGGGGGTGGCCCCTCCTGGCCTGTGCTTTCTCCAGGTGGCTGTCCTGTGGGCCCTGACGTCGGTTTGCGCGGTATTACAGGGAGTTATGTCGGTTAAGTGCTGAAAATGGGCCCTTCAATCCGTGTGACGTCCATGTGGCACTCTCTGATTGGTCGAAAGTGTGTTTTCTTGCCTTTTGAGGTGTTTCCTTCACATTTCCTCCTGCATGCACAAAGTTCTCCAAGTACAAGTGGAACTATATTATTGTGCTAAAGCATGCGTGTATGAAATGCCAAATTCTCCTTTATTTGAGTATAGTTGACGGTTAAAAATGGTACTTAACAACCGTCAACAGTGACAGCCCTGCTCTATTCAATCCTCCCTATTCTGGCTTAACATAGGACCTAGGCTTGTATGTGTTGCATGTATTTAACTTATAGACAGGAATATAAAAGTACATAATGATCTAGCTTGACTCCTCTTTAACCTGCTTAACCTAGGCTTTGTGTTAATGTTAGGTTGGATTGTTCTATGTGTCACTTTACCCACTATCTTTATTATCCTTACCCCTGTTTAGACCTTGCTATATTATTAGTTATATGGTTATGAACATGCTATCTCTTGACCGCCGCCTTCCCTTAGAATAACTATAAATGATAGCCATTGGAGTAATCCAGTGGTGAAATGCTACTACGGGATGTCCATGTGCTTGCGGATTTATCTTGCCCACACTAACCATCTGTTGAGTTCTACCAACAAGTAGTTCTGGCGTCTTACCTAGGTCTATATATTTGGTGTGACTTAGCAAATATCAACAAGCATTTCTGGCACCGTTGTTGGAAATCGAACCCGGATCGCCCGCATGATAGGAGGGAATACTCACCACTACCTATGAGGCGTTGTAGCTTCTCCATATCTTGAGATGTTGGAAGACAAAACAGTCTGTAGGACTCCTATTTTACCTACTCTCTCTGATCGACTTTAGCCCAGAGGTTATTAATTTCTGTGAAATCTAAGTTCCTCAATTGATTTAGTCAAATCGCTCAATGTATATGTATTCCTTACCAAAGGCTTATGATGCCTCAAAAATCCTACCTCTAAAGGCTAATATGTGGAGCTCAGGGTAAGGATAAATATGGCATACCTATATTTGATATGTCGCCGAGTCAAAAGAATGGATCCATGGAGAAAGCATTTCCTACAAGCATGATCAAGATGTGCATGTGTGATGGATTTGGTGGAGTAGAATAGAGACTCTTTTTTATTTGTCTCTCCCTTTATTTGGCAGCATTGGCTATTTTTTCTTTCTTTCTTTTTCTTTCAAACTCTTTATAGAGCAAGAGTTTTTTCTCTTGTTTGTTTGATAGCCATAACCTTGATTGCTTTGGGGAGAGATCAATCATGAAGACATATTTTTTATTTTGTGGACGGGTAGTGTGACATGGATGATTACTAATTTTTGGTGTGGAAACTTAGCGTGATGTGCGCGGTCTTGATCATGAATGCATAAAATATTTCTCACTAGTGTCACACAATTTTGACAAGGCTCGATGAAAATACAAGTAGCATATGTAGAAGGTTTTACAATGTAGCATAATATATGACTGAGGTAGGAATTTATATTATTGAGGAACTTGTCATTTTTATCAAATTAATTCTCCGGGTGTCAAGTTTCACAAATTGAGCAAGATCATAGCAACCCTAACTAACCATATCATATCTCCCAACAACCTAGAAGGATAATGCTTATGCTACCCACTAGTGTGTTTGAGGTGAAATTTAATCATGCCAACAAACCAAAACTAGATAGGGTATTAGGTTGTAAACTGGGCATATGAAAGAAATAAAACACGGAGCAACTATTCATCATCTCAACCTAGAAAATTTTATGCATTCATACCACGCATAAATTATTATTATTATTATTATTATTATTATTATTATTATTATTATTATTATTATTATTATTATTATTATTATTATTATTATTATTGTTGTTGTTGTTGTTGTTGTTGTTGTTGTTGTTGTTGTTGTTGTTGTTGTTGTTTTTAGTTTTTCTATTTATCATGCATGTGAAAAGGAAACAAATCTTCTTCATGTTTTTAGTTTATCATGCATGTGGTGATTGGAAAGAGAAATGATACATGTTACCTTCACATTAGGGGGAGGAACTCCCCCCCAAGCTGGCTCTCGCTCATGGTTTGCCGCAACGTGTTGATGGAGCATTTGAAGTCTTGGCTTTCACACCCGGTTTATAAAGACCAAACCAAGTGTATCGTACATATGCCCAGGAATATGTTTCACACGTACATGACAGTAACACTGTAAATATCATACAATCATTGTCTTTATTCTGACCTCAAATCGGGGATTGTTACATAGATGCCACTAAGGCTAAACGGTATGGGTTGATATACAACGATACAACGGAAGACTCCTATTGGCACCTAAATTTGGTCGGGCCTAGTAGTCGACTGCGTGGAAGCAGGATCGGTCAGAATTGCGAACCCAATGGCCGAGAGGAGGAAAGGTGGACCCCTGTGGGGTTATTTTTATCTTTTCTATATATTTTTTAGTTCAAATTTAGTTAGAAATAAACCAAATCGGCTTGTTTAAGAGTCCTGATTGAGTCGGGTCAGAACCTCTTGTATGGGGTTATAAATATGTAATGGGATCTATACGAGAAAAACAACACTTTCATTCAATACGATTCGGTGCATCACCAACTTTCCTACTCGACAAAATCCTTGTCTCGTGCGAGCTGCATCGGCTCCGATCTGGGCGAAAGGTTTGGATTAGTCAACGTCGGTAATTCTATCAATATCAACTAGTACTTTCTTATTAATTTGATATTCTAGTTGTTATCATCAGAATTGCTAATTATCCGGTAATTAGATCTTATTCATGCTTGTTTTATCGACTCTTATTGCGATATTGTCTTGGTTGAAGCCGATCTATTGTAATTTTGGTAGGTTTTATAAGTATTAGTTAAATCTGTTATTCGAGTCACTCTATCGGTTTTATCTATAAATAGATTAAATCTAACCCTACTTACCATGTTCGAACACTGTCTTGATTAAGTTCGATCTGTTTGAATCAGTAAGGCTGCATCAATTTTGACATCTTACTGGGTTGATGGGGTTAGATCAGATCCGTTTATAGGTAGAGTCGATAGGATTCTATCGGGACGTTTAGCCGATAGGTTATCATGGTTCAATCGACTTTCTAGTGTTCAATTGGATTTTATTTATTATGCTGTTAGTCGTTTGCCCCCATATTACAATAAGATAGATCAGTGATTTTGAGACATATTTGTAATACCAGCTAATAGATCTATCGACTTAGCACTATCAACAGAACAAGTATCTACGCATTATTATAGGCTTCATCGACTCTGTTTTATCGACTTAGTACCGTCAACTAAGCAAGTCTTAACACACTTCTTTTTATCTTATCAACTCTTCTTTATTGACTTAAATTCTTATTGGCATTAATTATGCAAAATATTTCATATATCTAA
The DNA here is from genome assembly GCA_032690845.1 of Eleusine coracana subsp. coracana. Classification (NCBI taxonomy): domain Eukaryota; kingdom Viridiplantae; phylum Streptophyta; class Magnoliopsida; order Poales; family Poaceae; genus Eleusine; species Eleusine coracana. The sequence goes on from CM064434.1 coordinate 31,697,759, forward strand.
TTTGTCGGTAAGCCGATACAATCAGCTGATTAGTTTACATTTATCGACTCTACTTTATTGACTTAAATTCTTATCGGCATTAATTATGCAAAAGATCGGCTGGTTTCACGAACAGTGATTATCAACTTCCTTCATCGGCATGTTCTGGGCCGGTGACCCATGAAATTTCATCGTCTCTATCTTTGTCGGTTTGTAGGGAAAATTCACTGGCATGACCCGGTTTCTTGTATTGAGCCTGCACTGGAGTCAAGCAAATCTCCCAGGTCACGCGTGACGATATTCGCATCAACACACTTTTTGGCACTCCCAGTGGGACTAAGAACTTCAAATTTCACATCATGTCTGAAGTTGGAATGCCGAAGGACAGTACTCCTCCTCCTAAGTATGATATTAGTGCTGATTTAAAGGGGGAAAATATGCTACCTGTCAGCAAAGAAGAGCTGGATGATGAAGCAAAGGCACGGGTCAATCAGAGGATGGCTGAGTATGAGAGTCTTCTGTTGGGAACTTTCAGCAAGACAAGGCATGGCAAGATCATTCAGAAAGGGAAATTACCAGCTACAGCCTTGGTTGAAGATAGAACAGAAGAATTACTTGCTAACAAGCCAATGGAAGTTACCGATAAGGCAGCTCCGAACAATATGATTCATACTACTATACACCACGCACTAATTAACCAGTCTCATGTATTGGTTAATACTTTGAGAACTTTGATCATTCAAACTGTAGAAGGATGCTTATATGAAGATTCAGCTCGTGGTCCGGTATATTTTCGTGTACCTAGGAATATTTCTCGGTTTATAATTGAGGCATCTACTACACAACAACTTGGGGCAGGCACGACACTTCCTGCTGCAGGTGCAGAATCATCATCTTCTGAAGTTTCTCCACCTCAGAAGAATGTTGATAGTGGTACAATAGGAAGGACGCCTCAGAGGATAATATTGCAGAGAACATCTCCACGTACGCAGCCACAACATTATTGACAGGAGACTATAGAACCAAATATCACATATGGTACTGCGCCCAATGTTGAGCCAAGTATGTTCGGGATGCCATCGTCATCTGCTCTACCAGGAGAATTAGGAGGCCAACATACAATTGTTAATTTTGGTTCACAGACAGTCCCTCAAATATCAGCATCTAGTCTTACATTGACTATTCCAAATATTAATGTATTGACCGATGACTGGGCAGTGAAGATTACTGAAGTGATGAGAGAACAATTTAGTTTGAAGCCAAAGCAGCAGACATACATGTATCGACCTTCATATCCTCCAAGCTATGATTTGATTCTTATGCCGAGTCGATATAGGCCACCAGCGTTTAACGGACAAGATAATACTACTACAGTTGAGCAAATCAGCCGATTTTCAGTATAGTGTGGAGAAGCTGGTAATACTGAATCATTGAAAATCAGGTTATTTCTGTTATCCTTGTCTAGATTGGCGTTTTCTTGGTTCGCATTGTTGCCCCCAAATTTAATTATTACTTGGGCCGATCTTGAACAAAAATTGCATAAATACTTCTTCGCTGAAACTAGGGAGTTGAGGTTGTCAGACTTGATTGCTGTAAGACAGAAGACTGGGGAGTCTGTGCATGATTATGTGCAGAGATTCAGAGATGTACATAGCAAGTGTTTCAGCTTGCAATAGACTGATACACAGATGGCAGAGATAGCATTCAATGGCTTGGTTGCACCTCTTAGGAAAAGTTTCCCTCGGTCAAATTTGAAAGCTTATCCCAGTTAGTGCAGAAGGTATCTATTCAAGAGAACTTGACTGGGGGGGGGGGGGGCACGTTCAGGGCCGTTTCAAGTTAATTACAATGATTATGAATCTAACTCTAATGAAGAAACTGTTGAAGTCGATATGGCCGAATGGACTAGAAACAAGAATGTGTTGTCGTGCCCATGGGTGAAGCAGAACAAGCCTGAAGAAAAATATGATTTTGATATCACCAAGGCTGACAAGATATTTGATATGTTGTTATAGGAAAAGCATATTCAATTGCTGTCTAATCATGTGATACCTCCTGCTGAAGAATTAAAGAAGATAAGGTACTGCAAGTGGCAAAATTCACCCTCCCATAGTACTAATGATTGTAAGGTGTTCAAGAGACAAATTCAGATGGCAATTGAGCAGGGAAAAATCAAATTCACTAAAGGTACCATGAAGATCGATGGACATCCTTTCCCTACAAATGTCAACATGGTTGGTATCGACAATGTGGAGGCTTTTATAAAAAGATATCAGAAGAAGAGGGACAGAGAGGTGAAGGAGTCACAATTTGATCTGCATTGGGGGTGTACATTCTTTCAATACTGTTGGGATCATAATATGAAGTTACCATCAATCGACAACTGTCCCGGATGCAGTAAGCATATAGGTCAAATGTACAGGGAGGCCCCAAATATTCATCGACATCCACATCGGCATGATGAGACCAGAGAGTCGATGGCGGGCTCAGCTGATAGACATGAAAGGGTATATGCGTTTGATCGACTTGGAACTAAAATTAAAAGCAGTGAAGCTAGTTTTGATAAGGAAGTCGATGAGGAAATGCAGGAAGGTCAAGTACAAGCCGATCAGTGGTGTCCATCTGGCATTTTTTCTAGGAGTCAGCAACGTAGAGTACAGAGGATGAGTTGTAGGTAGATAAGGGCTGGTAAATATTACTATAATGAAAAGAATGATCAGCCGCCAAAAAAAGTCTGGAGGCCAAAGGTGAAATCACAAGAACAGACGCCAAGTACTTCTGTGAATATGGTGATGATATTGCCCCAAGAATTTATGGCTACAGAGCAGGAATTGTTTGTTGATAAAGAAAGTGAACTACAACTTATATTTGATACTCAGCAAGCAGTATTTAATAAACCAGTTGATAGACATCGGAACTTAAAGGCTTTGTACTTGAAAGGTTTTGTTAATGCAATGCCGATGGGAAAGATGATGGTCGATGGAGGTGTTGTAGTGAATATCATGCCGATCACTACTGTCAGGAAATTGGGAAAGACTAAAGATGATTTGATTGATATAAATATGATTCTAAGGGATTATGGTGGTCGTACTGCAGCAGCCAAAGGAGTCTTGAATGTGGAGCTCACAATCAGCGGTAAAACTTTGCCAGTTACTTTCTTTGTGATTGATGGAAAGGGAACATATAGCCTTCTGTTAGGACATGATTGGATATATGCTAATTGCTGTGTTCCATCAACAATGCACCAGTCTCTGGTCCAATGGATTGGCGATCAAGTGGAGGTAATCCCGGCCGATGAAACCGTCAATGTCGCATCGGCCGATTTTGTACCATGACATACAGATGATATGGAGTGTTTGTCTACCAAGATCTGGGACGGGGATTATGTCAAGATTACCACTCAGAGTCTTGAGGTAGTGGACCAATCAAATTCTAAATTGTTTCTTTGACAGGCACCCCAATGGAATTTGCAGAAGATGGGAAGTTGGGAAAAGGATTCATGTCGGCCGATGAGCTATAGGAAGTCGATATAGGAGACGGTGACAAACCAAGGCCAACATTTATCAGTAAGAGGTTAGATGAGGATTTTAAAGTTGAATTAATAAAATTATTGAAAGAGTATCAAGATTGTTTTGGAATTATTCTAAGATGCCAGGTCTGAGTAGATCCATAGTCGAACATCAGTTGCCCATAAGCCTGGATATCGACCTTATAAGCAACCTCCAAGAAGAATCGATCCGAAAATTTATGATGCAGTCAAGGCTGAAATTACCAAATTTTATGATGCTAAGTTTATTAGGCCCTGCCGATATCCAGAGTGGGTGTCAAATATTGTACTTGTTTTCAAGAAGTGCGGCGATTTGAGAGTCTGTATTGACTTTTGCCTGTTGAATAGAGCTACTCCAAAAGATGACTACTCGATGCCGATAGCAAATCATCTAGTTGATGCAGCAGCAGGGCATAAGATATTTAGTTTTATGGATGGTAATGCTGGTTATAATCAGATTTTCATGGCAGAAGAAGATATACCGAAGACTGCTTTCAGGTGTCCGGGAGCAATTGGGTTGTATGAATGGGTGGTCATGACATTTGGGTTGAAGAATGCTAGAGCCACAAATTAGAGGGCTATGAATTACATATTCCATGATCTGATCAGCATGTTAGTAGAAATTTATATTGATGATGTGGTAGTCAAATCCAAGAGAGTAAAAGATCATATAGCCGATCTGCGGGAGGTGCTAGAGAGGACCAGGAAGTATGGTTTGAAGATGAATCCAAAGAAGTGTGCTTTCAGTGTATCAGCTGGTCAGTTTCTGGGTTTTATTGTGCATGAAAGAGGAATTGAAATTGAGCTGAAGAGCATGAAAGCCATTAATGATATAGAGCCACTGGTCAATAAGACAGAACTATAGTCTTTGATTGGTAAAGTAAACTTCATCAGAAGGTTTATTTCAAATCTGTCCGGGAAGCTTATGTGTTTACCCCATTTTTAAAATTGAAGGTAAATCAAAGGTTTGTGTGGGAACCAAAACATCAAAAAGCTTTGAATGATATCAAGAAATATTTGGTTTCTCCGCCTATGTTGGTGCCACCAAGAGAAGGATCGCCTTTCAAGCTTTATCTTGCGGCCGACAAGAAGTCGATCGGTTAAACTTTGATTCAAGAACAAGAAGGTAAAGAAAGGGTCGTGTTTTACTTGAGCCAAAGATTGACTGATGCTGAAACTAGGTACACAGAGATTGAGAAGTTATGTTTGTGTTTATATTTCTCATGTGTGAAGTTGAGACACTATTTATTATCAACTGAGTGTGTGGTGGTATGCAAAACCGATGTCATCAAATACATATTGTCAGTTCCTATTCTAAAAGGGAGGATTGGAAAGTGGATGCTTGCTTTAGCTGAATATGATGTTACTTATGAATATGCTAAAGCTGTTAAGGGTCAAGTGTTGACTGATTTGGTCGTTGAGCATTGCAGATCTGAAGTGTCGATGGTAGAGCCGGTACCATGATTATTATTCCTTGATGGGTCTGTTTGCATGAGTGGTTGTGGTATCGGGCTCATGATCATATCACCTCGAGGGGGGGGGGGCAAGATTTCAATTGGCATTTGTTGTTGAGATATCAACTAATAATCAAGTTGAATATAGAGTAGTGCTTAAGGGGTTGCAGATGCTGAAGGAAGCTGGAGTCGATTGTGTTAAAGTCATGGGAGATTCATTACTGGTGCTCGGGCAGCTGGCAGGAGAATTTGAATGCAAGGATAATGTGTTAAAAATATTTTATGCTGAGTGTCAAGATGTGTTGCAATACTTCAAGACAGTAAGATTCAAGCATATACCAAGAGAACAAAATATGGAAGCAAATGATCTGGCACAAAAGGCATCGAGTTATCAACTGAATAATGGCGAGGTTATTGTTGATATAGCTGATGTTGATGAAGAGAATTGGAGATCCAAGATTATTCAGTATCTTAGGGATCCACTCAACGTGTACCTCGAAGAATTCGGTACATGCCTCTGTGCTATGTTTTGTTAGAAGAAAAACTTTATTATCTAATGATTGATGGTGTGTTATTAAGATGTTTAAATCAAGAAGAAGCCAAAGTCGTTATCTGTGAAGTTCACGAGGGCATATATCGTACACATCAATCAACTCATAAGATGAGGTGGTTGTTAAAGAGGACTGGATACTATTGGCCAAATATGCTAGAAGATTGCTTTAAGTATTATAAGGGTTGCCAAGATTGTTAGAAATTTGGAGCAATATAGAGAGCACCGGCATCGGCTATGAATCCTATCATTAAGCCATGGCCTTTTAGATATTGGCGTATGGATATGATTGGTCAAATTTACCCAGCATCAAACAAAGGTCATAAATATATTTTAGCGGCTACATATTACTTCATATAGTGGGTCGAAGTAGTGCCTATGAAGAATGTTACTATTGTGATATGATCAACTTTGTGAAGGAGCATATTATATATCGATTTGGTGTACCGCAAACTATTACTACTGACCAGGGTTCTGTATTTACTTTAGAAGAGTTTCAAAGCTTTGCTGATAGTATGGGAATCAAGCTTTTGAATTCCTCACCATATTACGCTCAAGCCAATGGTCAAGCAGAAGCATCTAACAAGAGTTTGATTAAGTTGATTAAGAAAAAAATAGATGAACAACCTAAGAAGTGGCATACGATATTGGCTGAGTCTTTATGGGCGTACATGATGGCTTGTCATGGATCGATTAAAGTGCCACCGTATCAGTTAGTTTATGATCATGAAGCAGTCTTACCATGACAGACAAATCTAGGGTCTAGAAGGACAATGATGCAAGATCAGTTGATAGCCGATGATTATAAGCAAGTTATGTTGGATGAATTAGAAGACGTCATACAACATCAGATGAAGGCTCTAGAAAAGATTCAAGAAAATAAGGCTCGTGTGTCTAGGTATTATAATTAAAAGGTGGTACCCAAGAGTTTTTCATAGGGGGATCTCATCTGGAAGTTAATCATGCCCATTGGCTCTCAAGATAGTCGTTTTGGAAAATGGTCGCCAACTAGGGATGGTCCATTCAAAGTGAGCCGACGTGCACGAGGCAATACATATTTTCTACAGGGATTGGACAGAGAAGAGTTTGGAAGAGCAATTAATGGCAAATATTTGAAAAGGTATCATCCGACTGTTTGGATTGATTCATAATTTTGCTGTCAATCAATAGCCGATATTTTGAGTATCACGCTTAAGTAATGAAAGCCGATGGTGATGCATCGACTTGAGATGGCCGATATTTAAATATAGCCCTGAGCAGAAAAAAGAAAAGATACCAACATTGCATGCAAAAATAAGGATAATATATATTCGTCCGATAGTAATAGAAAAAGTTATAGGTGGTCATTGTTACAAGGCGAAGATGGGCTGATTACTCGCAGCAGAGAGAAGGTACATAGAAGGAGGAAAAGATACTTCAGCAGCTTCCTCTTCTTCCCTAGAAGAGTAACACCGTCATCAGACACTACCCGACGGACCAGGGGAAGAGAGGGTTGCCTCGCCGATGCCATTCTTGATGCTGGAGTCACCTTCTAAAGGCAACTAGTAAGTTGATTTCTAAGCGAGGGTAGCTGCAGTCTTTGGATGGAAAGGATCACTCTGGGGGCGGAAGAAGCAAAGAGTATTCACCATAATAAACTTAGCAGATTTGGAGATAGATGGTATTTTTCCATCAAGGTTCTCAGTAGAAGACCCATGGTTGGGGGTATCAAGATGAAAAGAAGAGGCTGGTGGAAGGAGCTATTTATAGGGGCTGGACCCGACCTTTGAAGAATCCAAATGCCGCTCTATATTAATTGGGAGAATAGGAAGCGGTGGGGTTTGAGGAGAAGGGGTAAGAACAAAGAAGGTCAAAACATGAGGATCAGTAGTCGAGGAGGTGCAGAGAGGCAGTAAGCTATAATTAAGAAGGGCATGAGTGGTTGGGAAGTATACTAAGAGATAAAATTTTGTAGTGGATGGCTCACAGGTAACTGTAGGTGCGAATAAAGGTGCACGACAAATGAGGAGATAAATCTGGCACACGAAACTTCATACACCAGACTCGGGAGGCATGTGTTGGTACCTAAATTTGGCCGGGCCTAGCAGTCGGCTGCGTGGAAGCAGGATCGGTTAGAATTGCGAACTCAATGGCCGAGAGGAGGAAGAGTGGACCCATGTGGGGTTATTTTTTATCTTTTCTATATTTGTTTTAGTTCAAATTTAGTTAGAAATAAACCAAGTCGGCTTGTTAAAGAGTCATGACCGAGTCGGGTCAGAATCTCTTGCATGGGGTTATAAATATGTAATGGGATCTATACGAGAAAAACAACACTTTTGTTCAATACAATTCGACGCATCGCCAAAACCTTTCCTACTCGACAAAATCCTCGTGTCACGCTGGCTACATCAGCTCTGATCTCGGTGAGGGATTTGGATTAATCAACCTCGATAATTCTATCAATCTCAACTAGTACTTTCTCATTAATTTGATATTCTAGTTGTTATTATTAGAATTGCTAGTTATCCGTAATTAGATCTTATTGATGCTTGTTTTATCAACTCTGATTGTAATACTGTCTTGGTTGAAGCCGATCTATTGCAATTTTGGTAGGTTTTATTAGTATTAGTTAGATCTATTATTCAAGTCACTCTATCGGTTTTATCTATAAATAAATTAAATCTAACCCTATTTATAGTGTTCAAACACTGTCTCGATTAAGTTCGATCTGTTTGAATCAGTAAGGCTGCAACGATTTTGACCTCTTACTAGGTTGATGGGGTTAGGTCAGATCCGTTTATAGGTAGAGTCGATAGGGTTCTATCAGGACGTTTAGCTGATAGGTTATCACGGTTCAATTGACTTTCTAGTGTTAATTGGATTTTATTAATTATGCTATTAGCCGTTTGCCCCCATATTACAATAAGATAGATCAGTGATTTTGAGACATATTTGCAATACCAGCTAATAGATCTATCGACTTAGCACTATCGACAGAACGAGTATCTTCACATTATTGTAGGCTTCATCGACTCTGTTTTATCGACTTAGTACCATCAACTAAGCAAGTCTTAACACGCTTCTTTTTATCTTATCGACTCTGCTTTATTGACTTAAATTCTTATTGGCATTAATTATGCATAATATTTCATATATCTAATTTGTTGGTAAGCCGATATAATCAGCCGATTAGTTAACATTATATTATAATTGCTCATATATCAAGATCGGTTGGCTTCACAAACTGTGATTATTGGCTTTCTTCATCAACCTATTCTGGGCCGGTGACCCATGAAATTTAATAGTCTGTATCTTTGTTGGTTTGCAGGGAAAATCGACTGGCACGCGCTGGTTTCTTGTATTGAGCCTACACTGGAGTCAAGCAAATCTCCCAGGTCACGCTGACAATTTTTGCATCAATAATTCCACAAACTCCACAGGCAGTCGACGAGGATTGCTCGCCTAGACGATATGTTCTTCATGGTACTCCACATCATCTCCATCTTCTGAGCAGCATTTCAATAATAATAGGAAAATAGCAAGCGTGAGTACGTTTTTGTACTCAGCAAGTGTGAGAAATATATGACATGCATGCTTAAATCAAGGAAGGCTAACACAAGGGTTTGTTTGCATGAATGCCAACTACACCTAAGACCATTTGAAAAGCAGTCCTATTTACTAGGTGTTTCATATCCCAAGTAATATCATAAGGTCTAGCACTATAAGCATTCCCTACTTATAGAAATATCTACGGGTTATACCACTCAAAAACCATAACCTACTACTGCTTATCCAGCACGTAACCCAATCCACGTTTTTATAATCGTTACAGCTTTCCCAGCATGTAGCCCAATCCTTTTCTTTCTCATCGCTACAGCTTTCCCAACATGTAGCCTTAATCCAATTCTTTATCCCTGCTACAACTTACCTAGCGTGTACCCCAAACCATCCCATTCATAACCTATGTGTGTTTTAATCGTGTGAGGTTTTCATGCCTCATGACCATGAGCACGGCTGTTATAATAGTTTTAACTCTACAGAGGTGCACAACTTTACCCACAGGTTGGTGATTCCTTCAACCGTCGGTGACTAAAGTCTCCCTGTTACCTGAATCACACTGCCTTTTGTGTGAAGGCCAGGAGATCACCACAAGGTCTTTCAAAGAGTTTTCTAGCCTGTCAAAGTGCCTACGCTAAGGTTTCACCGCTGCGGAAGTAAACCCTTCCTACAGAAGCCCCCTCTGGCGCCGTGGCTAGGAGCACAACAACAAAAAGGTCCTATAGCAGCGGTTGGAAAGGCACTGTAGCAGTGGGCAGGCCACCCCGCCACTACACAAACGCCTCTACAAATATGCGTTTGTAGCGGCGGGTGGTCTATCGCCCATATAAACCGCCGCTACAGACTCATTAGTAGCGGCGGCTGAAGATGTCAACCGCTGCTGTTGTTAGCCATCAGTAGCGGCGGTTCAAATCTTCAACCGCCGCTATTATTGGCTATTAGTAGCGGCGGTTGACAACATCAACCGCCGCTTTTTATTTTCCAAAAGAAAAAATAAAATTTAGCTAATATATAGAAATCACAGATTCTGCATACACAAAAATTTACAAATCTCATCACAGATATTTACAACATCTCATCACAGGTATTTACAATCTCATCACAGATATTTACATCTCATCATAGAATATATACAACATTGTCATCAAAATGTTCAATCGAGCTTACAAAATATTTTAAATGAACCCTAATGCATAGTCATCATCTTTTTTCGATACATTAGGCTCATATGGTGCTCTTGAACCATCCCACTCACAAAGGGACCTATGTTTTGTTGCTAGTTCACTATTTGAGTCAAAGCACTTCCCTTCTGGACTAATTACCTCTCTCAACATAAAACGACAAAGAGAAGCTACAACTAGATACATGTCATTTGTACTCAAGTGAACGCGTGATTGAGGAATCATACCCTTTCTGATCTCGGTGTTCCTCTTCATCTTTGCAGTGCTTTTCCCTTATGGCTCTCTGTGTCACATGAGTAGAGTATGTTAATATGAGATCTCAAAACTTAAAATTCGAGTAAAGTAAAATGGACATAAACAAAATCAACTTACCTCTTCATTAGACTCCTCAATGATATGATCTAGGTAAGATGAAGAGCTAGATGCAAACACACACGTGTAGTAGCCGCAATGCACACTACCGTTTTGTTGCTTAAAGCACTATGTAGTAGAGAACATAAGTTAGTTACACTTTATATGATGGATACTATGATAAATACATGTATGTGATGCATATAAATCTTATCCAAAACTTATGACGGAAGTACATCTTCTTTTTCCGTCTTGGATGACATTTCCCTCCCGCTATGACATATTTCTCGTAAGCACTAAACGGTCAACAAAAGCATCATTAGATGATATTAACATTATCAATTCATATACACATAGAGTAATTTATTACCTATCTATGACTTCCACCATGTCGATGTACAACTTCTTGTCATAGTCGAGACTATCCAGCATCAGAAGGTACCCATTTTTGGGGATTATCATAAAACAAATCCAATGACCGCTAGAAGAATGTTGACAACAAGTTACTTACGATTGGATTTAACTTCAACATATGATAGATGACGAAGGCAGTAGTGGTCCAACTTACTTGAAGTTGTAGGGGGCTAAGGAAATAATAGAAAAATCAAAATTTGCTCTCAGTACGGGTTGCCGAATCAACGGCCTTCCAACGCTCTAAGATTCTTGACTCGTACAACAACATATATCCGATATCCTAGGATATGGTCCATGTCGCTGGACTAGCCTCACTTAGCCTGCTTTCATCATTGATCATGGGTCGATTGCCTATAGAGAATAGATAAGTAGTACAGAGAGACAAGGAGAAGAATAGAAAAATCAAAATTTGCTCTCAGTGCGGGTTACCGAATCAACGGCCTTCCAACGCTCTAAGATCCTTGACCTGTATTACTTCTATATCATTCCACAACTTCTGATTCTTGCAATCAAAACACGGACAATATATATCAGTCGTCCATTCACATCGAGCATGTTCTGTGGCCGCTTCGATGAATTTAGAAACTTCTCGTAAAAATATTAGACCTGGTCTAGGTGCCTCGTACATCCAAGATCTATCCACCATGAACGACCTTGAACGGAAACCCAAAGATTAATTAATAACACAAAATTTAAATATTCACTAAATATATAAACATTGAAATATAATATACATGAAGTGAAAAATATTATGCAAGGTAAAATCAAACAAGCATCAAATTATTTTATATATTATTTAACTTTTATCACAATCTATCCAAAATATTAGAAATTAATTAATTAATTATGTGTAACAAAAAATTTAAATATTCACTAAATATTTAAACATTGAAATATAATATAGATTAAGTGAGAAATATAATCCAAGGTAAAATGGAACAAATATCAAATTATTTTATATATTATCTAATTTTTATCAAAAAATAATAAAATAATTAACATCTCTTGCCCTAATACTACCTTCTCTCTCTTCTAAAAACCAAACTAGATCTAGATTCCCATTGACATAAAACAAGCTAGATATAATATTTTTTTATGTAGTGATGAAAAGAGATGATGTATGCCTTCATAAACTTCAACTATAGCCAAATAGAACCATCCAAATCAAACAAATTTAGCTACAATTTGATGAAAACCTAACAAACTTAAACCCCAAAATTCTACTTGATTTCAAAATGAGAACACAAAAAAAACCAGTGGGATGAGTTCCCCTTACCTCAAAGGTCAAATTTCTGCAAAAAAAAAACGAACTCAAAACCTTCCCCCCTTGATTTTCATAATTTGCCCAAATTTTTGGGCCGCCACTGTTCAAGTGACGGCCGGAGCTGTCCGAATGAGGCTTTTATAGCCTGGGCACTTTATATCGGTGGTTGATGTTGCCAACCACCGCTAGTATTCCCTAAATAGCAGCGGTTGGCATTGTCAACCACCACTATAACACATGGGCCATTTATAGCAGTGGTTGACAATGTCAACCGCCGCTATTTGGTGCCCTGTAGCGGCGGTTTTAGTTGGGGAAGTCCCCATTGGCTTTGTAGCGGCGGACGACTTTGGCTCGCGCTGCTACGGCGGTTTGCCTGCCGCTCATACAGGCCCTATTTGTGGTAGTGGAGTACGCCTTCCATCACCTGAGGTCCGGAAGTAAACCCTTACCATCCCACTTTCCTCGAACACCCATAGACTGGAAAAACATCTCATTACTGAACCAAGCCTACCCATATCAGCCCTGTGCTTTGCGCTATAGACATGGTTAACACGCTCCACAAGCGGGTCTTAAGAATTCTGGAACAGGCACAAACACTATTCCACTTCTTATGCATGACGACACCATACCATACCAAACCAGCATGTCCAGATTCGTAGTCCCACTATGACCGTTATCAGCATTGGCATCATCTCATAGTAATCTTATGCATCATCGAGTCTTATAGTGGTTATATTCATTAACAAGATTTAAACCATTCCCAAATGACTGTGACTAAGTGTGACGTACCCATCCTAGAGTACTATCCAAACCTAGGGCGACTAAGGAATACTATGGAAGGGTAAAGGCATATGATTCATATTAACTGCATGCATGTTTATAAAACATTCTAAAAACATAGGAGCAATATGGTCAACGAACACTTGCCTCTTTCCAAGAGTTGCTGCTGCTCAGAATCTTCAAACTCGAGGTTCTAGAAATTCTCGGGCGGTTGATGCTCTACACGTCAATTGCATCGGAAAGCAAATACACACAAAAATAAGAAAACAGTACATCAAACAATGCTATGAGTCTACAAAATCATTATGACGGGATTCTACTCGTTCGTACGATCGCGTGAGACAAGAATCACTGAAATCGGAGCTACAAGTGAAAATTTATGCTAGTTTAAAGATCTAGGGACTAAACTATAATTAAGGCAGAAAAGTTCTAGGGACTAAAATGTAATTATGAAAAAGTATAGGAGTCTCAGTGTAAAATGTTAAGGGCTAAAATATAATTATTTTAAAGTTTAGGGTCCTAAGTGTAAAAATTACAAGACTTATATGTTATTTAAATCTAACCCGAGGGCTAAATTATAAAACTACCATTATCCAGGGATTTTACGAATTAAAATAAATTGGATAAGTGGTGGACTCAGTCCACGGGCTCGTAGACCGGGGCTGGGTTCTGGGGTCTATGGTCTATGGTGGACCAGAGTGGCTCAGAGTTGTTCATCCGGAGATGAGTGGCTCGGGTGGACTGGGGCAAGTCGGGGTGACGCAGGCGGCTGCCGGCGTCGGAGGCGACAGCGGCGTCATGGACAAGCAGCGGCACTCTGTTGATCTTCAGCTATGAGGCACTATTCATGACAACGTTGCTACCAAACGGGAGAGGGGCTCAAGGGGAACTCTACCACGTAGTCGCACAGGGGCTAGGAAGCTGGAGAAGGGCGGGCGACAATGGCACATGGTGGCGGATCCTCGTCGGCGTCGCATGGCAATGGGGAGCTTTGGGAGTGGGGTTTGTAGGTGGGTTGAGGAGCGGGAAGGGCCAGGGCAGCCATTTACAGCCGAAAGAGGGAGAAACGATGAGGACACACGAACAACATGTTCATGGCGGGTAGCGCCATCACTCCGAGCACTGCTCACGAGTACGATGGAATAGGGGGTGTCGGCGTAAGGCGACACGGCGAGGTGATGCGTCAGGCAGCGGCGAGTAAAGCAGAAGAAGACACGGAGGCGTGAAGTGCGTGCTCATGGTGGCGCCTGTGCGCAGCGGGAGGAAGGAGAAGGAGGGCGCGCTGGGCTGGTCCAGTTGCGCAGCTGGGCCTGGCGTGCAGGAAGGCCGAAAGGCCAAGCGGCGTGAAGCTGTGGACTGGGCCGAGGCAAGGGAGAAGAGAGGGTGGGGTAAAAGGGAGGGGAGAAAGTTGGGCCGTGGTGACGGTTTTGTCCCAAGAGCCAAAGTTGGGTTCTTCTCTTTATTTTCTATTTCTAATTCTAAAATGAAATCGATTTCTAATCTTGTTTTGAAAATAATTTGCACCCAAAAAAATCCTAATGCAAAACTAAGTCAGCATGAATGCACAAACAATAGATTTTATTTCATTGGTTTTTCTTAATCTTAACACCTTAATTAGTTTGGCAAATTTTCGAATTATTCTAGATTTTGAAAATTAAGGGTGTTGCATGGCTGCAACAAGAGAGCCGGAGTACACAAGAACAACTACTCTTATTCTCATGGATTTTGACCCTTTGGCAAGGGCTAACCAATTTTAAGTCCAATGAGTGGGACTCTTCTCCGTTGCTCATATCCCCTGGTGGCACATATCCTATGACAATAAAAATTGACAATGTCTGCGTACCAGCGGTTGGAGTCTGTCACCTTCAATAGCATGTCATCATGAAGGTAATCATTGATAGGCTGGTCCTGCATGTTAGTCACTTGCATACGGGACAAATGATCCACGACATAATTATCTACTCCTTTCTTATCTCTTATTTCTAGGTCAAATTCTTCGAGTACAGCAAATGTTTTAATGCAGCATGGTTAGTGTAATCATTGACCTTGGCTCCTACTAAGTAAGATCTAAACTTATCGATAGCAAAGATTACGGCCAGGAGCTCTTTTTCTGTTGTTGCATAATTAAGTTGAGGTCCGGTCATGGTCTTGCTAGCATAGGCTATTGTGTGATGCTTCTTATCTTTGGTTTGGCCTAAAACCGCCCCAACGGCATAATCACTAGCATCACACATGATTTTGAAAGGCAGTGACCAATCAGGGGGTTGGATAATTGGCGCTGAGATGAGTGCCTTTTTTAGGATATCAAAAGCTTTAAGGCACTCATCATCGAAATGAAATGTGGCTTCGTTAGGTAAAAGGTTTGTGAGGGGTCTAGCGATTTGGGAAAAATCTTTAATGATCTGTCGATAGAACTCGCATGACCCTAAGAAGCTTCGAACGCCTTTGACATTTGTTGGAGGTGGGAGCTTTTCTATAACTTGGAGCTTTGCTCTGTCCACCTCAATCCCCCTCTCAGACACTAAGTGTCCAAGGACGATGCCTTCACGGACCATGAAATAGCACTTTTCTCAATTTAGTACCAGGTCCTTTTCACAGCATTGTTGCAAGACTCTGTCTAAATTTTCAAGACAATGATCAAAGGTTTTTCCATAAATCGAGAATTCATCCATGAAGACTTCCATGATTACCTCAATCATGTCTGAGAAGATAGACATCATACACCGCTGAAAAGAAGCGGGCGCGTTACATAGCCCGAACGACATCTTACGATAAGCATAGGTACCGTACGGGCATGTAAATGTCGTCCTGCTTTGATCATCGGGATGGATGGGAATTTGGTGATAACCGGAATACCCATCAAGGAAACAAAAGAAGGAGTGTTTTGCCAGTCGCTCCAACATTTCATCAATGAAGAGGAGAGGGAAATGGTCCTTCTTTGTGGCCTTGTTAAGTTTCCTATAGTCAATACACATTCTCTATCCTGTGATGGTTCATTGAGGGATAAGCTCATTTTTCTCATTTGTTACGACAGTCATTCCTCCCTTCTTAGGCACTAGTTTGATAGGGCTTACCCACTCACTATGTGAGATAGGATAAATAATCCCGGCGTGAAATAATTTAAGCACCCCCTTCTTCACAACTTCCCGCATTACATTGTTCAGTCTACGCTAAGGCTCCCTAGAAGGTATACTATCGGAGTCAATGGGAATGCCGTGCGTGCAAAGCGCAGGGCTTATTCCTTTAAGGTCTTGGAGCGAGTATCCTAGCACGGATCTATGCTTTTCTAGGATAGCACTTAGCATGCGGGTTTCTTCATTCGAAAGCTTGTCGCTAATGATGATAGGAGTTTCCGTGTCACCATTAAGAAAGGCATATCGTAGGTCTGGAGGTAAGGTTTTGAGTTCAATTGGAGGGTGAGGCTTTGGCTCTATTTTAGGCAACTCTATGGTTTCCTATAGCTCATTGTCTTCCTGAATGAAGTCCTCCGTTTCTTTTTCAAGAAGAGAATCAGGGGACTCATAAGGGAATACAACCATCAATTCCTCAATCAGCTCACTATCGGGGGAAGATTCAGCGATGTTGTTCTTCGATCCTATGATTGGCACGGAAAAAATCCTACCCCTGAGTTTAACGTCTAGGCGCTCTAAGTTCAGGAATTCTCTGAGAAATTTCTCAATAGGATATCTGATTAGGATGTCAAAATCTTGGATTTCCAAAAGGTGGAAATCTAAGATGGCCTCGATGGATTCATGTCTTGTAGACACTCCGTGCAAAATTCCAATCCCATCCATCAAATTCCCTTTGGGGGTCTTGAAGGTTTTACATGTTGATGTCAACGACACATCATTCACATGAGTGAATGCAAAAGAATCTGACATTATATTGGCACCAACAGTGGGATTGTACCAGGCAATTATCGGTGTCCCTCTAACATAGAGCTGGATGAAAGAGGAGGGGGGACTTACTTTAAGAATGTCAAAAGAAAGCTCAATCCCCCTCGTCCATGCATCACTCATAATTGAGGTTAGCTCCCGTACTGTTTCTTGAAGAAACACCTTGTTGTGAGGATAGGTAGGAATGTCAGGAGCATATGGTTTTGCTTGTATTTCTTGAGGCATTCGCATAGTCTTCGAATACATTATCCTAGAATTTGAATGGCGAGTCAGAGGGTGAGGGCTCCTCATCCTCTGAATTGGGTGGTTCAGAAGAGGTTTCCAAATCCGAGTCTAAGGATGTAGAGGCTACAGGCTCAGGCTCGGTGGGATTTTGGACCTCGTCATTGGATTTGATGTGTTCCGTTAGTGGTTCTTCGTCTTCGGCTAGGATGGATATATTTTCAAGAATACGCTCAAGGATCTCCCTTCCTTCGATCGGTGTTTTATGCATGAACGATCCTCCGGCGGAAATGTCAAGATATGGGGCAGACTCCTTGTCCAAACCCATACTAAAATGTTGTAAAAGTACGTGGTCGGGAATGGACAAGTCTCGGCCAGAGCGGATTAACAACGTAAATCTTGCCCAGGCTGCACCTATAGACTCCTTCTCTCTCTGCTGGAAGCTAAGGACTTCCAAACACAGTGCGGTGATATGTGACAATGGGAAGAACTCAAGACGGGATCTATCTCGCAGTGTCTCCCAATCACCTTTCACTCTACCCGCGGTATGTGTGTACCATTGTTTCGCTCTATCCTTGAGGAAAAAAAGAAACAATTTCCACTTGAGGGGTTCCTGTGAAACACCCCTGAGTTTCAGGCATGCACACAATAGCTCGAATTTGCGCAGGTGTAAATACGGGCTTTCACTAATAGCCCGGAGAAGGGTCGTTCCTGAACCATGGCTATAAAGCCAGGACTGAGTTCAAAATAATTTGCCAGGATCGCCTTTCCTGACAAACGAGGTTCATAGGACTCGCCCTTAGGGGTGTATAGATTGGATATAGAAGGTTCGTCCATGGTATAAAGGAAAGAAATAAAAGAAAAGAAAAAGAGATACGAGGACGACGAGTGTTCTAGGATAAATTGACAACCGTTCTCTGGCAACGGCGCCAGAAATGCTTGTTGATATTTCTTAACGTGCATAGATAAATCCACAAGCGTACGGGAGAATACCACTGTAGCACTTCCCCACGGAGTATTAGAAGGGTTATTAATCCAAGGAACAGTATGGTAAATTCTAAAGTTCTAGTCAGTCCAAGGACACAGGAGATAAATGTTGGTGTAGGATAGAGAGTTTATCTATGGATAGGTTCCTAAATAAATAAGGTTAAGGCTTTAATTACTGCTTCGTGTACGGATTCATGCCCGGCATACACAAGGCAACTCCGTCTTAGACACACATCGCAACCGAATGTGAAGGAGTACAATGGACAGATAGGACTGTCATCACCTATTACCTACCTCTACAAACCATGGATTACGAGGTGATCAAAGATGATTCCTCACCTAAGCACCACGTCTAAGTTATTAATTACTATTTAGCTAAGCCATCACTTAGACTAAACAACCTATATAGGATATAAGACTTTGAACCCACAAGTAAATAAACACTCAACTTACTTAAATAAGAAAGCTAAAGAACATAAATAAACTCAAAGACTTACATAATAAGGCAAGGCTCCACCAAGGTACAAGGTTGGAGTAGAGGGCCCACAGACAAGGCTCCACTCCTACACTTCTCCTCACTCTCCACCTATTCTAAGTACTAAACTAGGTAGTACTACACCTCTTGAAGTGTGGCTCTTTGCTTAGATGTGTGTGTGAGTGTGAAGCCCCTCCTCTCTTTATATAGGGCCCATAGGTCATTTCTAGGAGTAACCATCACAAAACCCACATGCACCGTCTTTAGGAAATGGACGAGGAGGCACCACGTGGAGGCTCGGGTGATTTGGCTGTGAGACTAGGTTGGCCGACCAAGGGGGGAGGTCAGCCGACGTGCCCCTGGGCCCTATGGCCTTGTGCTTTGGCTAGGCCACTGATAGGTGGGTCCACTCCTGTTTGAGGTTGGTGTTTTCCTATGTTTCACGGGGAATCCCGTCCATCCACGTATGCAATCCTTGTATTGTCTCCTGATTGGCCGGATCAGTATTTTCTTAGATTCATGACATAGAATTGTTCATAGTTCGTGGATAGTTCACCTGCACTCAAATATTCAACAACACTTGTGAAATTCATTAGTAATAAATCCTTACCACTATGTTGGTTTATTATTTTAGCTCATTAATACAGGTAATTGACGATCATATTTGGTATTTTAGGACAAAAGTAATTTAGAACTAAGTCAGTTAAGATTTTTGGTGATGTGTTTGTGTGTGTGTCTGTCACAGACAGACACAGAGAGAGAGAGAGAGAAAATACTTGCTATTCAATTCATAAATATTATTTTTATCAATAAATTAAATAACTATATATATAATTAATAGAAGATGACTAAAAAGATCACTCATTATAGAAATTGTCTAATACATAATATCAAAATAATATGTGTCATTATTCATAGGAGTTCCGATCCTATGAGAAAATACTATGGATTTTATAAAAGAAAACTTTAGTGTAATTAAATAAAGTTACAGTTTTGACCACACGTATAAAAAAGAACAATAGAAGGTAAGCTTTTAAGGGAGTGAAATAGAAAATAACTTGTTTCGAGCTATATGCATGCAGTTGCTGTTTAGGAAATGAGATGAACAATAGAAGGTCCTGTTTGTTTCCGCTTATAAACGGTTTATCGGTGAAAATAAGTGATAATCTCACCAAACACTCTGTTTATTCTCGCTTCTGCTGAAATAAGTGATAATCTCACCAAACACTCTGTTTATTCTCGCTTCTGCTGGCCGTTGCTTCACAATTTTGTATTACGATAATTGAAAAACGAGAATCAAGAAAATCCTTGCTTTTCTGTGAATCTAAGCATGATCCAGAAAATCTAAGCTACAGAGCTTTAATATAACTCTAAATGTTCATGACTAGTACCCCTGCTAGAGGCATATATACATAGCCCCACGACTAATCTAGAACAATCCTTTGCTTGTGTTTTAGGACAAGGATCAGTCACACATGGACAAAGCAATAGGGGAGTTCTGCGAGCAGAGAACAAGCTGCTGTTAAAGAAGAGACCCAAACTAGAAGGTGCTAGGTGGGTTTTTTATTAGGGAGATAATCTCACACCTTCACTCCTAGCTAACTGTCACAATAATTCACCGTCGGACGCATCTGGATTTGTAGCCTGCTCGATAGGATCATGGATCAGCTAGCATACGCTTCCCAAGGTGGTGGTAGGAGAATGGATTGGAATCATACGCTGGTCGGTTGTTTGAAGCTGAGCGAGCTTGCTCGTACTGAAGCTAAGAGAAACATAGGAATGTGCTCCTCCACAACAAAATGCATTTGCACGCTGCTGCTGGTCTCACGAATGAATCTTTAGTGACGGGGTCTAGCCCTAATAGAGATGTGAAATGCCTCTTTCTCAATTTTTACGTCGCTAAATCCAAAGCTATAGCGATGAGGATTATGCCGTCACAAAAAACCACCAGTCTAGAGACGGTGCTATAGCCCATCCCTAAATATCTATAGCGATGGATTTTATTACTCGTTGCTATTTTTTACAGACGGGTAAAACAACCTTTTCAGTCAGATTTTTAAACCTGTCACTATTTCTACAACAACTCCCACAGCCCCGTCACTATTGCTGTCCAACAGAGACGCATTTTAACAAGAAACCCGTCTCTAATGATCAATATAGAAAACAAAAAAAATTACACCAGAAATATCTCTTCTTTTTCCATTCCAAATGTGATTACATAAGTAATATACATCCATTCACAAGAACGATTACAAAATCAGTATACATTTTGTCCAAGAGATCTACAACTTGACACACTAACTTCCAGTTTAGAAAACATTTGAACAATAAACATGCAAATTAGGTTAAACATCAAGACAATGATGTTCTTTCTAGAAGCTACTCAAGTAAAATAATCACTGTTTAGGGTGCCTTTCCTAACAGCTCCTCTAGTGAAATAGTCAATGAGCTCCTCTAGCTCCTTCCTGAGATAATACATAAAAAAAAATATCAGATTCTGACCACTCGCAAACAAGCAAAATTACTCTACTTTGAGATATCAGAGGAAAATAAGTCAAGCAACCAGACCACTAGTAGGTGAGAATGCAATGCGATCAGCTAATAAACAGGATAACAACACTACGGAAAATCAGCGCTTTGCCGAGTGCCCAAAGCACTCGGCGAAGATGAGAAAACACTTGGCAAAGGCTTTGCCAAGTGCCCACACTCGGCCAAAAAGGTTCCGGCAAAGTGCTCTTTGCCGAGTGCTTTTTTTTGGGCACTCGGCAAAGTACTTGATCTTTGCCGAGTGCTGGAGTGAAGACACTCGGCAAAGATGGAATACTTTGCCGAGTGCCTTGTCAATTGCACTCGGCAAAGGCTTTTTTTATATTAAAAAAAGAGATAGTTTTAGCTTAATTCAGTGCTAGACATTGGCAGAATACTATTAGATTAATTCAAGTAAATAACTAAATATTCAACATGTTGTATGTATTCTAGATATAAGCTAATGCTTCTAGATTGACAATTAT
Organism: Eleusine coracana subsp. coracana; assembly: GCA_032690845.1. NCBI lineage: Eukaryota > Viridiplantae > Streptophyta > Magnoliopsida > Poales > Poaceae > Eleusine > Eleusine coracana. Next base: position 31,719,407 of record CM064434.1, read on the forward strand.
GACTGGACAAGGGCAAGCACAAAAAATAGAAAAGAAGTGCAGGCACAACTATGACTGGACAAGGGCAAGCACAAATCAATGTGCTATAACAGCAGTATGTTAATTTCAAAGTAGCTAGGCAAAATTTTGGGAGAATCCATCCTATATTCAGACAAACAAAACTACAGCAATGAAATTGAAGAAGTGAGTTCTAATTACCTGAACACCAAGCCATTCTGGCATGTCCCTTGAAAGCAACCAAAGAGCAACACATTGAAATTCATGAGTCATCATAATATCAACTAGTAATGGACACAAACGAAATTCTTGAGTAAAAAATACAGGGACCAAGGATACCATATTTACCTTAGATAGCAATTGTGCTTCCATGATTTTAGGCAAAATTTTACCATCAGAAGCTATTATAACTGAAACTTAGCATCCCAGAAATTTCAGGTATTGTGCTATTATAAAAATCTGCAAGCATAGAAGACAAAAAAAAAAAAAAAGGTTTCCATATCAAGTAATCTGTCAACTTTGTAGATAAGAGCAGAATTGCAAAGTTACGGTTTCTACTTCCAACCAACCAAAAAAAAAAAAAAGAGAATCCCAGAAGTGAAATATTTGTGCATAAGACATTGCACATAAGATGGTTTATTTTGCCTAGATACCAATCCTTTGCTTCAGCACTTGGGAGTTGGGAGGGAAAAAAAAAAGATTAAACAAACCTGCCTTGAATGCATATTCAAATTTATCATTCTAGTCACTTGTTTCTAATAGCATCACGGGCACAAACTAATCCAGGGACAACAACATATTGTGCATTCAGCCTTGATCTAGTACTTGACAGTTATTTTACATCCATTTTTTTCAGCTGCCGTTAGAAACGTAGACATGCCAAAAACTAATATAACAAAACAGCAGGAAGATTGAAAGCCGGCTAGTCTGAAATCTCTACTTGAACTACTTCAATAAAGACTAAGCAGTTCCATATCTCTACTTAACTAAATGACAGATACTGAACTGGCCTAGCATGAGTGAACGATACAGTTTCCATGTGAATGGAGAATGGTACCGATGCCCGTCGGGGATGCACGCGAGGAGGCTGGAGGCGAGGTCATCGGGGAGGCGCGCGGGGAGGCCCGATGCTCCCCCTGCTCTGTAGATCCGTGGTTGATGACAAGGGCTCGAGATCATGCACGTCGAGGATCCCATCGAGGACCACGGCATGATGCACGCGAGGAGGCCGGAGGTCGCGCCGCTTGGGTTCGTCGTGGTCGCGCGGGGAGGCCGGAGGTCGCGGCCGTCGGGGAGGCCAAAGGTGAGGTCGTCGGGGAGGTCGGAGGTCGCGGCCGTCGGGGAGGGTCGTCGGGGAGGCCAGAGGTGAGGTCATCGGGGAGGCCGTCCGCCGCAAGATGGGGAGAAGGGGGAGGGAATGATGTTAGGGTTAGATCCTCGTGCGGTCATGCCTGAGCGGGCAAGGGCGGGGGCGGGCCGTGGATGAGGGAGGTGGGCGGCGAGGAGGTAGGGAGGTCGATGGCAGAGGTCAGGACGCGGGCAAGGGCGGCGGGCGGGCCGGGGTGGCGACCGGGAGTGAACATGGCGAGCGGCGACCGGGAGGAAAGAATGTCTAGCCCCCAAATTCACGCGCTCCACGCTTTTGCCCCAAATTCCCCCCAGATTTCTTTGCCGAGTGTCTGGCCCGACACTCAGCAAAGAGCACATTATGCCGAGTGTCTTATAAGTTACTAGTTGAGGACCCTGCGCGTTGCGGCGGGTATTATAGATACCATGTAGTCATGAAAGAAATGATGAGGACATGGAATTAAAATCGAGTTAACGTAACAAAGTTAAACACTTTTTAAAGATAGAAACTCATGTAAGAAAGCATTTGTATTCCCAACGTAGCATATATAATAATCCTAGAACTATATCACCAAAGGGAACATGAAATGTTTGAATGTCATAAAATATAATGAACCTTCTGAAAAAAGAATAAGAAGTAACAGCGTGTATAGTTAGGTTATTATAAAGGTTACCAGTTGGAAAAGCAGAACTACAACAATCTGTCAAAAGTTCAATGCATACATAGGTAGTTTTCTCATTGCATCAGTGTACATGAATATTGGACTGCTAGTTGATAGTATAAACTTTACTTGTGGTGTCCTCCATGGGGATATGTGTGCTCACAAACAAAGACAGCCACCCATGAACATGTTCAATAAGCACTGGAATTGCAATCATAAAATAAACACTATTACTTACAAACTCCAAGAAAACACTCAATCTTAAATAACGCATGAGTTCTTAGCCAGAAGTCATTATTAACAGCTGGTATCATTCATCTGTTTTGTTACCTGAATCAACTAATAAACAAGCCGCCGTACCCAGTGCTGAGAGCTCCCGCACTGTGCGGGGTCTGGGGAAGGGTTTCAGCGGCAGGCCTTACCCCCGCCTGTGCAATGCGGGGAGACCGCGGCTCGAACCCGGGACCTGTTGGTTACAGGCGGTATGCTCTACCGCTGCACCAGGCCCGGCCTTCAACTAATAAACAAGCATCAGATAAAATTTTATTGTATATCTGTTTTAGAAGTAAAATTAAGGAATTCAAATCTAATATTGTTCTTACATGGTGGAGCAAGTTTCAGAGTGTATACTAAATGAAAAGTAGGCAAATCGAAGGTGCATCCTGTAACAGATATTATGACTATAGGAAACCATAATATATTTTTTTTCTTCTAAACTTCAAGTATTATGTCTATAGCAATAGATAATTGTATCTAATATATCATCATTGCATAAACCATAAAAGGTATCATGAAAAGGAAGGGAAAACCTAGTACCATGGCAGGTAGAGGTTGGCTCAGTACATAGACGGCGAACCGGACAGGTAGCCTTTGATGCAAAGCTAGTAGGGAAGCCACTGTTGCAGTACCATACTGATATATTCAAAATATTTTTACCTAAATCTATGTCTGCATAAAGAAAAAATATATAATAGAGAACAGGTACTTAAGTTAGCAGTCTGACATTTAAAATGGATTGTGAATGAAAAGAAACCATGTAAGGAGCATGCAATAAAGAAAATTATCTTATTACCAGAATGGGAATCTGACAGGGTTGATCTCACTGGAAAAGTTGAGGCTTCAGCTAAACATTATACAACGAAGGTTGTAAAAAATTGTATGTTTTATACAGGGAAGTAGGTACTAAGCAGGATGACATAGTCTCCTGCTACGTCAGCAATGTTTGTGGATCATGTAGTGTACCCATATGCTTTTTACTGGATTCATCACCAGCAGAACTCCCGGTTGCGGAATATCTAATAAAAAGCATGAGGGGCAATGTCAAAGAGTAATTGGGAGAAGGCATCACATGAAGGACCAACATCAAAGGGCTGCAATAGTTCTATGGGGAGAAAGTGGTTGAAGCACTAACAATAGCATGTACCATCAGAGTAAGATGAGAGAGTATGTACCATCAAAGTAAGAAGAGATGTCGACACGCAAACCACGTAGAACTGAATTTGAAATCTGAATGGAATCATTGTCACATGTAGTAGGCACTTCATCTAACACACAATCATCTGTAGGAGTAGAGACTCTGCAAGTTACGCGGGAAACTAAAATTTATTCTCAAGGCACTGTATTCTACTGAACTGAAACAAAAAAATTAATTGGGGTACAACTAAAAATTTGTGTAAAACTAATCTTCGCTGGAGCAAATCAACATTGATCGCCTATGTTTACCAAACTTGTTCAGCTTTGATGACTGCATGAATGAGAAGCAAATATAGAACCAAATATAGAAACTGCATTTAAGGATCGATCAAGCATTGACAACAGGGCTCACCATCAAAATGAGTAGATAGACGGCGCCGCACAGATCGCGTAGAATTAAACCTGAAGTCTATGCGGAAATCATTGCCACAAGAGGGTTCTACTCCATCCACCATATTATCATCTGCAGGAATAGTTGATGTAAGTTAAAGCAACAGAAAATCCAATGTTCAATGTGCCTGACTCAATCGAAGCTAACAATCAAAAGCAAAATAAACAGTAGGTTGCAACAGACTGACCTTCGCCTGAGCTTAATGACGTAGGTTGCCTATGCTTATGACACCCACTAGGCGATGATGCACCAGAACATCCAATCATGACTTTAACCTTGTGCAAAGCAACAGCAAGGGCCAAGAAAAACAAACAGAGCAAGGGTCGGGCTCCTTCAGTCAATTTGTGTATGTAGCTGCAAGACATGAAACTTATATGACAATGGATAAAACTATTGTATATGGCCAGATGCTATAAAATGAAAGGGCTAATCACTTTATAATGTTGACATCACTGGAACATTTCGTAGTAGATAACTCTAACAAAATATAGGAATGAACTTTTTTTTTCAGTAGACTATCCTTATCTAAAGCCGTAGAGCACATACATGACTATGATGTAGCAATTAACCTACATAATATTCTGTTATGTTTGGTCCTAAACAGAATGCTCTGACTCTATGAAATATTTTGTCAAGTCTGTCTAAAGGTCAGAAATACTAATAGGAAAACGAATGGTCAGTTCAATATAGGGAAGTGCACATAGAAATATATTAAGATTTAATTATTGATACGTAGCAGCAAGAGGAAAACAAATGGTCAGTTCAATATGAGGTTGTAATAAAAATCTATATGGGGTTTGTGCCCTTTAATTCTGTCTCTCAATGGCGGTAAGAAGCATGACCAAAGGTACAATAGAGACAAAAAGACAATGACGTTGTGTTGCTGAGTGGAACCGTCATCAACCCTAATCAACAAATAGAATATGGCACTAAACCAATCAGAAATTCAGCAGACGTAAACATGAGGCACACGGAGTAAAAGAAGAATAGAAACAATAAAATAATCTAATTTGGCCCCTTGTGGACGTAGAAGTGCTTACGGAGCCTCCACACTCCCACCTACCTGAACTCCTAATTGGAGATGAAGAGTCACCCAGGCTGACCTGAACCAGTGAGGGGTGCAACTGCAAATCATCGGTGAAGGCGGCGGCAGGGGCGTTGCTCCAATTAGACACAACAGATGAGGAGGAACCCAGGCCGAGCGGACCACCGAGGGGTGGCACTGCAGCTCGTCTGTGAGAGCGGTGGCAGGGACATCGCTGAGCGGATTGATTGGGATGGGCTGTGCTACTGCTGAGGACGCAAGAGGGAGGAGTGGAACCAAAGATCGATCCGATCTAGAATCCAGCAGCATGGGGGAGCAGAGCAGCGGCCTCACATGACGTCGGGCAGGCACGTCATGTGGCGGCGCACGGAGCATAGGGTGGGGAGATCAGGCTGGATCAGGGAGGAGATGGGGGGATGCGCATGGAGAGGCAGCATGGGGACGGAGGGCGCCGGGCTCGTGCAACACTGAGCACGGGCATCGACGCGTCGTGGTGCGGCGCGGGGAGTGAGGGTTGGGGAGATCTAGGCTGGGAAGCTAGTTCGGGGAGGCAACGGGATCGATCAATCCGAACGCCGGCGACGTGGGGAAGCAGGGCGGCGGCCTCGTGGAACGGCAAGCAGGGGTGTCGTGCGGCGCCGCGGGGAGTTTGGGGCGAGGAAATCAGGGCTCAGATGCTGGGTCGGGAGGAGACGATGGGGAATGTGCGTGGGGAAGAGGATAAGGTTCGGCACGAACGGGTGCGATGGCGTGCGCGGCAGTGAACGGATGGTCAGGATCGAGAAGGGGGGCTGGCTACAGAAAAACAGTAAAACAGTGGCGCTACAGTAAACAGTAGATGATGGGCAAAACTAAGGATTCTATATGATAACAACACTCGGCAAATAATTTTTCAATCAACTTTAAAAAAATTATAAAATTCAAATAAATTCAAGAAAATAACCAAATATTTACAAGACATGATTTATTGACCTTATATATCTGCACAAAATTTTTTGGAGTCAATGTCAATTCAAATATTAATTTGACTCAAATTCCTAACAATTCATTGTGAAGTATAAGTTTCTATTTCGGTCATTGATCCGTTTCTAAGCATCATACACAATAAAATGTGCAAAACATTCTCTATTTTTTTTCACAATGTCCACATATGATATCATGACGTCCTGACAATTATGATAATTTTATAACTTTGCTATCTTTTTAAATAAATAAAATACAATTCAATCGCACGTTCCTACTAATATTTCATGTATATAATTCAAGAAATTTCCTTCCATTTCCGAGATACAGCCTCAATTTGGACTAACATGAATATCAAATCTCACAGATGTTTATTCGACCACCCAAAACACTTTTAGTTTAAATTTGATTTGTCCCAAAAAATACACATAATAAAATAAATTAAGTAAAAAATGCAAAAAGATTAGAAAATTAACCAAATTTTCACATTACTCAAAATATATTGTCTGTGTGCCCAAGAAAAAATTAGCAACCAAAAATAATAACAAAATAAAATTATTTTGCCGAGTGTCCCCATAAAACACTCGACAAAATGGGCACTTTGCCAAGTGTCAAAGTGGGACACTCGGCAAAACTTAAGTTTGCCGAGTGCTTAATGTTTGCCGAGTGTTTTTTGGTTGGCACTCGGCAACGAACGCTCTTTGCTGAGTGCTCGATATAAAACACTCGGCAAATATTTTGACATTCGACAAACATGGGTTTTCCCGCAGTGCAAGATGGAGAACTGATTGCATATAAAGGATCACAAGATTCTGACCACTTGCAAACAAGCAAAATTTGCTCTTGCTCGTTCATCACGACTGATTGCATATAAAGGAGAACTATAACACTACTTTAAGATTACACCAGCAGCTCTATACGAAAAAACCAGAATAGGTGCAGAATGAGAATGTGACTGGCTGAAATAAACTTTAGATGATTATATGCTTATATAACTCTCAGAGATCATTTGGACCTGGACCTTAGTAATTTGCAGCTTGTTGTTAACACAGGGCATGTTAACCCCAGTATGCAGCGTCAAGAAAGAGCTGAAGCTAAAAATCAGAAGAGTTGTAAATCCCAGCTCCAGCCTCCATTTCACATAGAAGCTGAAGTCAAGCATGTCGACAACATATCAATTTTGCAGCCATATTGCAACAGCCCTCAATCTAAAGTAATAAGATGCGCACACAGACAAGGACAAGTAATCAAGACATCAAAATCGAAAGAAAGGGAGAATACGAACTGCAAATTCCTTCACCCCACCTCCTTGTCTCGTCCTGGCATCTCATTGCCGTCCACTACAAACATTCAGATAAAATCGTTACAATAGCACCTCTTAATAATGGGGAAAGGCAATACTGATAGTGGACTCTCTTTGTCGTCCACTACAAACACACAGAAGTGACAACGGCACTAAAACATAACACTGAACTACGAAACGATGGCAGGTTGCATATATCTCCAGCACCAACACTGCTAAAAGCATAAATGGTTTTACCTAAGCAGAAACAACACTGAACTGTCGATGGCAGGCTCTCACTATCAATCAAATATTATTTTACAATGATGCGCAAGCAACAAGGCATTATCACTTAATCTTAGCACTGTAATCGAAGTCATATGCAAAGGAAGAGCAAGAGAGACCTGGGCCGTGAGGAGGATGACGAAGCAGTCGATCGAGCGCCTCGTCATAGTGGAAGCACGCGGAAGGGGGAGATGGCAGCATCACCGATCCAGCACCGCCCGACGTCGATGCGCGTCCTAGCACCGGATCTAGCGCCGCCCAACGTCGATCCGCACTGTTGTCCACTCGTCGGGAGGTGCTCGTCGCGGAGCTCACCCGGGCAGGGCTTGCCTGCTAGCTCCACGCCATGCACGAGCCCATCTGGCGAGCCCAAGGCTAGAGGAGGGGAGGAGAGGCGATGGCCATGAGAGAGGAGGTGGAGGCGAGGCGGGCGGAGGAAGGCATCGACGTGAGGGGAGGAGGCCCAGCCGTCACCGGCTGAGGGGGAGGAGAGAGCGACGGGAGAAGGAGGGCGAGGTGGGGAGAAGAGAGTGGTGGCGGCAGAAGGAGGGAGGAGAGCGTAAGGAACGGGGCTAGGCAAGGGTTAAAAAACCGACGAAAACCGGTCGAAAACCACGGGTTTCGGTCCGGTTTCATTGACCGGTTTTCGACCGGATCAAATTCAAATTTTTGATTTTTTGAAAAAAATTGTAAAATAAAATATGATAAAAAACTAGAGAGAAAACTAAGAATTATGGTCAAAGAATTATACAAAATTAAGTAATATTATACGGTGAAAAAAATGTTGGAAACCGAAATGAACAATAAAAAAAAACTTACCTTATCCTCTTCTCCACCGGGAGTCCATGGCCAGCAGACGCACTATCCCTGTCCAGTGCCTAGCTCCAAGTCGCCAATACCCCGATTCCCCAAATCCTAGCAATCTTCCATCTAAATCGAGGCTGCCCGGTCGATTCGACCGGCTAACCGGCCGTCGGGAGCGGCTAGCCGGGCTTCGGGGGCGGCTAACCGGGCGTCGGGGGCGGCTAGTCGGGCGCGCGTCAGACGGGAGCTGATGTCGCTCGGCTAGCCGATAGTCGGGGGCGGCTAGCCGGTCGGCTTTCTGCCTCGGCCACAGTAGCCGCGTGGGTAAATTTTTCTCTTTATTTTGGTGTATTTTATTTATTTTATAAATCAATATAGGTAGCTATATGCTTAAAAAATAGAGGATTCTTAGTAGGAAATGCACATGTCATTTTGATGCACAGGGTAAATCGAGAGTTCGAGACCATGGCGGATCGTAGTCAAAGCGAAATTGTTTGGGAACATGGTGAGAACATATATCCAGGCTTTGCATGCAAGTATTACAAGACACGGAAGAAGGGGGGTGGTGCCACTCGATTCAAGGAACATTTAGCAGGACGTGGAAGCAATGTTGTGTCTTACACTCTTGTTCCGGCGGATGTTCGTGATTATTTCCGTCGTGAGTTGGATAGAACTACTGATAAGAGGAAGAACAGGCAACAAGAGACGTTGAGAAGCGAGAAAATTGCCACCGAAGGGAATGTGGACGATAAGGATGATGAGGAGTTGCAGCGTGTCTTGCATGAGTCACAGGATGAGGCGGCATATGCGAGGTGAGTACGTGAGCAAGGTGGGCAATACGAGCACGATGGTGGATCGTCTCAACCTGGGGGCAGTCAAGGTGGTGGATTAATGGGGATGTTGAAGAGGTTCGTCTCTCGAAAAGGAAAAGGAGAGAAGGTGCAAACAAGGATTGACACTGGACCATGGACAGCGAAGAGTAAACTCGCAAGACGGGCAATTGGAAAGGCTTGGTCTAAATGGTTTCTAGCAGAAGCCATTCCTGGTAAAAAGGCCGATAGTCCTTATTTCACTAGCGCTGTGAAGAAGACACAAAGATAGGGTAAGTTTATTTCATTGTTTTGTAACTTACCATTCAGTTTCTAACATATGAGATCTTATAAGTTTATTCTATTGTTTTATAACTTACCATTCAGTTTCAAATTTGCAGGTGAGGGCATCCCCAGTCCAATGGGTAGAGAAATAGATGGTACATATTTAGATGCAAATGAGGAAGACATCAAAAAGCAGTTTGCAAATTTCAAGTTAGATTGGCCTACGCATGGTATTACTATAATGTGTGATTCTTGGACGGGACCAACAGGGATGAGTGTCATCAACTTCATGGTATATTGCAATGGGATCATGTTTTTCCACAAGTCAATTGATGCCACCGGTCATAGCCAGGATGCAAACTTCATTTACACGGTATGTCCATAATGTTGTAACTTCATACTGATGGTAGATGATATTAATCGATGTTGTTATTTGTAGGAAATTAGCAAAGTGGTGAAAGAGCTAGGGTCAGACCATAATGTGCAGATAATAACTGATAATGGAGCAAACTATAAGAAGGCTTGCAAGATGATATTTCGCAAGTATCGGATTGTGTGGCAGCCATGTGTGGCTCACACTATCAATTTGACGCTGAAGTCCATTGGGGAGTTTCCAGAGCACAAAGCTATGATCGAGGCTGCTCGAAGGATATGTCGGTGGCTTTACAACCACAACAAGTTGCATGCTATGATGCGAGCAGCTATTGGAGGTAAATTAGTGAGATGGAATGCTACATGATTTGGCACGAACTATATGTTTCTAGAGAGCATGCTTCGTAGAAGAGATAAATTCATGGCATGGGTGGCCTCTCCATCATTTTTGGAGAGTCGTTTCAGCAACATGGATGAGGGAAGGTATGCTCATTCTTGCTTGTCCAGCTTGTCATGGTGGGCGAACATGAGTCATGTGGTCAATGCTAGTGAAGATCCAAGAAAGAGCCCACCTGTAGGATCGAAGGACCCCGGCTAGAGAGGGGGTGAATAGCTGAATTAAAAAATTAAATGCTAACTATCCAACTAATTACGGAATTTAAAGACAAATGGATAAAAGCAAGAAATTGACAACTAAACCTAGGTTTGAGCTAAAGTAGGTTGACAATCCTAGATGACATACATCATGCAATTTCTAGTATGTAAACAACATATGAAACTACAAGTCAAGAGACAAAGGATATTTTCCCGTGGTCTCGGTGATTTGCCGATCACCCCTAATCCACGTTGAGGTGGATTCAAGCGTATGATGTGCTTCTCTCCTCAAGTATCCACTTCTCCACCACCAAGAAGGGCTCACAAAGAACAACTTGAGATAGAACACAATCAATACCTTGAACCTCTCCAAGCCTCGATTCCACTAGGGTTGCTCTTCACCGCTCCAGCGAGGCGAGCACCGCACCTCTCACAAGAATCCGGGCCTCCTTCACAAGCTTGTTGAAGGGCTCACGGATTTGACTCCTCCAAGCCGTCTAGGAGGCGGCAAACTCCAAGAGTAACAAGTCGATGATGCTTGCTTGAGGATCCCAAGTGCCACAATGCTCAAATCACTCAAGATTAGGGCACTCACACTCACACACTTGCAATCTTTCCACTAAAGCTTTGTGTGAGAGGGGAATGAGCTCCAAAGGGTGTACAATACTTTTCTAATGGCCAAGAGACCCTCTATGCACGGGATAGAGGAGGTATAAATAGCCCACCCTTTGAAAACTAGCCGTTACAGCTTCCTGCGCACCGGACGGTCTGACCATGACTCCACACAGTCAGACCGTAGTACAACCAAACGACTAGTTTGACTTTCAAACTCGCTCTGGCACGAGCCCTACGGTCAGACCGTCAACACCCACGGTCAGGCCGTTGGGACACTTTCAACTTTCACCCGAGAACAAAGCCTCTGCCGACACCAGACTTGCACCGGCGGTCAGACCGTGGTTCCCGACGGTAAGACCGTCAGTCCACCACCCGAGCAACCAGAGAGGCTACTCCTCTGGCCGTCTCTGGAGAGCACCGGCGGTACTGTGGGTCCTGGCGGTCTGACCGCTAGGAGCGACCTGCCAGCCCTCCTTCCTTTACTTCTTTGCTTTCTCTCAAAGAATGGGGCAATCTCAACTCACAAAGAACCACTCACAAAGATAGGAATTGAGCATTTGTGGCAACCATGGATACTCAAGGTCATTTCATCGACCCCTCTTGATAGTACGTCATTTAACCTATAATCCGGTCACTAATCTCTAATCTCCTTGTGACCGGCAAAACAGAAAAACCCTATCAAGATACCTTTGCCTTGAGCCATCCATATGTATATCATTTCATCCATTATTCCATCCCTTATTTTGACTACAACCATAATCATCTCAACAACATAGTTTAGTCAAAAATAAGGGTCATCATTAATTACCAAAACACTAAAAAGGGCCTAGATGCTTCACCGCCGTACCAAGAGTCAGACGATAGTAGCTCCAAATCTGATTCAGATGACAACGCGGGTGACGTGGGTGGTAGGACGGTTCCACCGTCCACTCTTCAGTTCACAGGTCAAATATCTTGTTGTAATATTTATTAAGTTTATAAGATCAATCACTAAATCCAACCTTTCATTTATAGGTGAGGAAGACTTCACACATGCTACCCAAGATCAAGATCATGGCGCTCCATAATCACAAAGGATGACTGTTATAGATCGTGGCAGAGGCCAGGGTAGGCAACATCCTCACGGATCCTACCTATCCCCCGAGGAATGTGAGTCTTCATTTACCTCAACTAGTGACACAACGCCTGGTTACTTTCATTACATGGTTCCTGATGCAAGCCTTGAACGGCCTCCAACATGGGTCTATGAGTGGCAAGATCCAGACTTTTATAACCAGATATTTTCACAATGGCAAACAACTTCATATTGGATGGGATTAAGTTGGTAACAATACAAGGCGGATTTGTTGCGAGAACGTGGCATTGCGGTCATGTCTACCGAGGAGAACAACCAGGCATTTTACAATTGGAATGAGGCACCGGACATGTTACAATTGGAATGAGGCACCATAGTCTTGAGTGTAGGAGGCCACTATATCACTTGTATTACTACATAAACTATGTTCTATTTACCTATGTACTTTTAAAATGGACATGTATGAACTATATTTGAATCCTTGTGGAATTTATCCTATGAGTGCTCTATGGACCATATATTGATAATATATGCCTATGTCTGCTACAAATACTTAACAAATTTTATGCCAAATTTTTCAGCATTTTAGCACCATTTTTCACCTCATTTTTCATCTATTTACTTCACAACCGGTTTCTGTGACTTTATAACCAAAAACCGGTGAAACCGCTCGGCTAACCGGAGAAACCGGTCGGCTAACCATTTTCCAGTTCAAATGGTGCCATTTTTGAATTTTGGCCGGTTAGCCGACCGGTTTTTCCGATTTTTGTGGTTATCGTCAAACCGGCCCGGAGCGGTTTCACCGGCTCAAACGGTTTTTGATTCCTTGGGGCTAGGTTCCGGCTTTCAAGCCGAGTGAGGGGGGCACGGTGGAGGAAAAAAAAAATGAAAAAGGGTGGCGGGATTTGAACTCTAGATCTGGGTATCTGCACCTCTTAAGTCCAAATATTTTCATCAGCAGATCACCAAGTGACTTGGTACTCATCACTGTCACTATATCTTTATATAATAAAGACAGGGATTTAAAACCAGTCCCTGCAAGTAAACCCCATCTCTATAGCTTGAAGTAGTAGTGACGGGGATCCAAAACTCCATCTTTAATATAGAACCCCATCCCCATTTCTTGTAATAAGTAGTGATAGTGATTTAAAATCATGTCTCTAATCTAAAACCCCGTTCCTATTGCTTGGAGCTATAGAGACAGATTATTTTATACGTTACTAAATCTTTTGTAATAGACGGATTTCTAGAAACGCGTTACTATAAGTGTCTTTCAACCAAATAGCAGTGATGTATCTCTAGAAAATCGTCTCTATAAGTGATCTAGTGACATGACTATTTTATCCGTCTCTAAACTTACGTCACTAAATCCCTGTTTTGTGGTAGTGTCTACTGGAGAATGGATTGGAGTCATATGTTGGTCGGTTCTTTGAAGCTGAGCAGGCTTGCTCGTACTGAAGCTAAGAGATGTTAGGTAATTAGGCATTTTCATGTTGAATTTAGTTCATATTAAATACATAATTAGCAGCATGTGAGTCATAACAGTTTTGACAAAAATAGGATTAGTAGTTAAGATCGTAACTAAACTAGTAATAGCGAGAAGGGTGAGGGTGTACCCTACGGAGGGAGCAGTGCTGGAGGCACCGGTGGCTCCATTCGCACCAAATATGGTACATTGCTTGAAGTAGTCAATTACAGTTGATGCAGAAAGAAGTTTGATGCCGTACAGTCCCTCGAACAACTCCTGGGGGCGCATCGGGAAGACATGAGCAGCTGCGCCATGAAGCGCTCCCCAAAAACCTGATTGTCCGCACCACTCGAGCAGATGTCGCTTGCGGGAGAGGTTCCGGAAGCCTGTTCGCCTGAGAAACCGTGCACGCGGATTGCCGGGACGGGGAAGACTTGGAAGGCAGCTCGAGAGGAAGATGGAAGGTAGAAATCTCGTGGGGGTTAACCTTTGGGTGAGGCCAGGGAGAGCTTATATAGTCACTGGGTTAATGAAAATAATGGCTCCATAATCAACACCGTAATGGAAGGAATAAATGAGATTGATTCCTTTTACGTAACGAAAACATTAATCACGACCGCCTGCTCTCCTGAAAAACCGTGTGCGTGCTCTCCTGAAAAACCGTGTGCGCGGATCGCCGGGACGGGGAAGGCTTGGAAGGCAACTCGAGAGGAAGATGGAAGGTAGCGATCTCGCGGGAGTTAACCTTTGGGTGAGGCCAGAGAGAGTTTATATACTGGTCGCTAGGTTAATGAAAATAATGGCTCTATAATCAACACAAAAATGAAGGAATAAATGAGATTGATTCCTTTGCATAACAGAAACATTAATCATGACCATTTACAAAATTAAAACGCATCCAGCCTGCCACGTCAAGCACACACGCAGCCAGCCACGCCACGCACCTCCCGGCCCGGCCCAGCAGCACGCGCATGCGCGTGTGGCTCGCCCTTGCCCTCTCTCAACTTCTCTAGGGGATATACTGGTATTCCACCTAATAAGTTGAGACAGTTAATGATAAAAATTCTATGTGGTACTAAATTAAGGTAGCATTAAATATGGATCTAGACTAATTAGAATTAAGGAACAATATGAGTTTTAAAAGGCCATCATATTCAACAAGAGAAACATAGGAATGTGCTGCTGCTACAGTAGGTAGTAGTAATATGCATGGCCGAGTTCCGTTCCTGTCAAGACTACTACATTTGATTCTCTGTTTTTCATCCCGTGCCGCGTCTCTCTTCTATATTCACCAGTGAGGATGTTAGGCAGTCTTGCTCCTTTACTGACGGCCTTAGCCACTAAGAGCTGATTGTGATAGGTGTAGAGTGCCCGATCTTTCGGCGAGTGTAGATAACTTCGATTCGGTGGATGTCGACCCTCACGATCCGACTACGACGAGCAAGCCCGAAGCGCCAATGCAATCGATGAACCAACTTCCGGAGGATATTAACCTTGCGGTAAACAAGATCAACCTGATCACGAGGATCAATTCTTACGCACAATCGAAGAACGAGCAAGAATTAGAGGCGAGCAATCTGATGTATTACACGAAGGTGGAGTTCTGAATTCACGTCGAGAGACGGATGAATAGCTAAGCCAATCTTAAAACAAAACTCAAAGATTACAAGGGGCGCAACCCTTGACTAAATAGGGGGAGCACGGCATCTAGGGCCGGCTGAAGTAGAGAGGCGTGCGGTGGAGAGGTAGTCGCGCGACTTGGGCTACTTGGGCCTTCACGGGCGTCATCCTGGGCCGTCGTTCCTTAGCATCAAAACTATCTTCAATTCCTAGGCTCGAGCTCTAGTGATTGGGCCCTTGTACGTCGTCGTCTCGTCGGAAGATGGGTCCATAACTTGAGAAGGCATAACGACGAGAGGTGGAGGCGTGACAACTTGGTTTGGCGCGCCGTCTTCCGTCGTCGTTGTTCGTATGTCGTTGATGTCCTCATCATCCTCCCCTTCTTGAAGCGAAGTCGTCCTCGACGGCAACGCATCATCCTCACCCAAATATGGTCTCAAATCTGCAACATCAAAACTAGTGGAAACACCAAACTCCATGGGCAAGTCAAGAACATAAGCATTATCGTTAATCTTGGTTAGCACTTTAAAAGGACCAGCAGCACGAGGCATTAATTTAGAACGACGCAAAGTAGGAAATCTATCTTTACGCAAGTGCAACCAAACCAAATCACCAGGTTTAAAAGAAACATGTTTTCTACCTTTACTACCAGCAACTTGATACTTCTTATTAGCAACGGCAATGTTGTGTTGTGTTTCTTCATGCAATTGTTTCATATGATCAATATGAGCAATAACATCAACATTTGGTTCATCTTCAGCATCAATAGCAAACAAATCAATAGGCGCCCTAGGAACATAGCCATAAACAACCTCAAAAGGACACATTTTAGTGGTAGAATGTGTAGCACGATTATAAGCAAATTCAACATGAGGTAAACAATCTTCCCAACGTCTCAAATTTTTATCTAGAATAGCTCTAAGCATAGCAGACAAAGTTCTATTTACTACCTCTGTTTGCCCATCAGTTTGAAGATGACAAGTAGTACTAAACAGCAGCTTAGTTCCTAATTTATTCCAAAGAGAACGCCAAAAGTGACTAAGAAACTTAGCATCACGATCAGAGACAATTGTTTTAGAAATTCCATGCAGTCTAACAATCTCTCTAAAGAACAATTCAGCAACATTGGAGGCATCATCAGTTTTATAACAAGGTATAAAGTGAGCCATTTTAGAGAAACGATCAACCACCACAAAAATACTGTCCCTTCCCTTCTTAGTACGAGGCAATCCCAAAACGAAATCCATCGAAATATCATGCCAAATTTAGTTTTAAAAGCCGTTTTCCATTCATCTCCTAATTTCATTCTTATCTAATGGTAACCACTACGCAAATCAACCTTAGAGAAAATTATGGCACCACTAAGTTCATCAAGCATATCATCAAGGCATGGTATAGGATATCGATAACGAATTGTAATATTGTTAATTGCACGACAATCTACACACATACGCCAAGAACCATCTTTCTTAGGAACAAGCAAAACAGGAACCGAACAAGGACTGAGAGACTCACGAACGTAACCTTTATCCAGCAATGCTTGCACTTGACGCTGAATTTCTTTTGTCTCCTCAGGATTTGTACGGTACGGGGCACGATTAGGAAGCTGTGCGCCTGGAATTAAATCAATCTGATGTTCTATGCCACGAATAGGAGGAAGACCCGGTGGCAATTCAGCGGGAAAAACATCTTTATAGTCCTACAGAAGGTTAGCAATAGCAGGAGGAATATGCAACATAGGTGCCTCATCTAATGAAACAAGCATACGAGAGCAAACTAGCGCATATCAGGGCAGATTAGCATCATGTAACTCATCAAAATCAGTACGTGTAGCAAGCAATATAGGGTTATGCAATTTGATCTCAGGTTGAACAGGTGCAACAGGTGGTGATTTAATCAATTTTGCAGCTTTTGCCGCTCTAGCAATATCATCTTTTAGAACTTGTTCAGGTGTCATAGGATGAATAACAATTTTTTGACCCTTAAACATGAAGGAATAATAATTGGAGCGACCATGATGAACACTATCAACATCATATTGCCAAGGACGTCCAAGCAAGTAAGAGCATGCTTCCATTGGAACAATATCACAATCCACAAAATCAGAATATGCACCAAGAGAGAAAGGGACACGTACCGAGCGCGTTACTTTTATTTTGCCGCCATCATTAAGCCATTGAACATGATAAGGATGTGGATGCTTCCTTGTTGGCAATGATAACTGCTCCACCAAGGTCGTACTAGCCAAATTGTTACAACTGCCACCATCGATGATTATACGGACCGCTCGTTCTTGCATAACGCCTTTAATATGAAAAATGTTGTGGCGCTGATTCTTTTCGTCTGGCACGACCTGTGTACTAAGAACACGCTGCACAACAAGAGTTGCATACCTGTCGGCGGCACTAGAGTCGACATGAAGCTCCGTATTATCTGCATGATTAGTGGCAAGCATAGTATGTAGAGTATCCTCAGAATCACTAGCAGAAGAATAGTCACCGTCATCACGAATCAACATAGTTCGTTTGTTTGGACAATCGCGTATCACATGACCAAATCCTTTGCAATGGAAACACTGAGTATCTCGAGCTCGTCCAGACGACGAGGAGGACGGCGCGGTCGAGACAGATCTGGTCATGGGTGGAGCACTCGACTTGGACGAGGTCGCAGTGTGGTCGCGTGACGTGGAAGGAGGCGCCGATCGTGGAGCTGAAGGCGCCTTGGACCCTGCAAAAGTGTTAGGTCTTGACGAAGATTGTCGATCCTGCACTTCACGTTCAGCTTTACAAGCATATTCAAACAAGATGGTGATATCATCATAATTCTTATAATCAAGAATGTTCTGAATTTCACGATTTAACCCACCCCTAAAGTGAGCCATAGCAGCATCCTCTAGTTCAACTAAAACACAACGAATCATACCCTTTTGCAAAGCTTGATAATAATCCTCTACAGATTGTGAACCTTGTTGAAAGCGCTGCATTTGATTAAGCAAATCTCTAGCATAATATGACGGTACAAAACGACGACGCATAGCAGCTTTTAATGCCGTCCAAGTGGCTGGAACATTATTAGGATATTTTTGTCTATACTCACACCACCAAAGTAAAACAAATTCAGTAAATTCACTAATAGCAGCCTTAACTTGTAAATTAGCAGGGATATCATGGCATGCAAATTTTTGTTCAACCTCTAATTCCTAATCAGGATAAGCACCCGGATCATATTTGCCAGTAAAAGTGGGAATACGAAATTTAATTCTGGCAAAAGAATCATTAGTAGGAACATGTACCCTACGAGCATGACCATGACGATTGGCGTCATCCTGCTTGGTGTCGGCGCCATAGTCGCGTGCAGTTTGCAACTCCGTGAGCTGCGTCGTCATGGTCCCAAGTTGCGTTGACATGGCCTCAAGACGAGTCATGATCGTCGCGAGCGTGGTGTGGGCAGCCGTATCAGCAAGGTCGAGCTGATCAAAACGCTCGTTCGACGAAGTAATCGTAGAGTCAAGTCTCTCGTGCATCGTCTTCATGTCGTTCTGTAGACCTTCAACCTGCGCCTGGACTTCTTGGAGGGTGAGCTCCTCCGACTTCGAGTTGTTTTCTGCCATAGAAACACAAGCAACACAGAAAAAGATCCTACGACGAGAGGTGAGTGGTGGATGAAAAGCTCAATCAAAAAGCTGTTATCAAATCCTTACCCGTCCTTACCAAGCACGCAAGTGTGAACTGCAACCACAGGTAAAACCGGTGAAAGATTGGAGGAGCGATTGCGTGGTGAAACAAAAAACTGCTCGTAGTAGAAAATTTGTGGAGCTAGGAGGCTGCACTCAATCAAGGGTTAGCACAATTCAAACAATAACTGTAAAGCTGAATAAAGGTGCTAAACGCGAAAAGATTGCTGCCGGCACAAGTGGAAGAGGAAGAAGAAGAATCAAAACAAACGGATCCGAAGATGGGTAAAGAACAGTAACGTGTCGCCTATGGTGCTCAAGCGCTCTTTTTTCTTTTTCTTTTTTTTCTTTTTTTTTTACTTCTGCCCCTCTTTTTTTTAACCTATGTCAGGGGAGTGTGAAGAAAAAACAATGCATACACACTTTTTTTTTGAGGCAGGGGTAAAACGGTAATTAAAAGATACTCTCTCTCTCTCTCTAGAGTAGGGATGAGCAGAACACAACACAAGGCGAGGCGGGGCGGTTTACCACGTAACCGAGTCGGATGCAACGAGTCACGTGATTGACCCGGACTCACGGTGCGGCGGCAAAACTTGGCAAGTGATCGGCTGACCAAAATGCAACTGAGTAAGACTCGTTACGTGCGGCCAAGTAGGAGAGCGAGGCGGAGAGAACAAATGCGGCGGAAAGCAAATTGTGGTGGCTAAAACACACGATGTGGTGGAAGGATATAACAATGATGAGGAGAAAACGATGAAACACTATGTACCAGCAACGATCAAAAGCGATAGCACAAAAACTCAACAACGCAAATTACTGAACGAAAGTGCGAGGCTCAAAACCGTACTGGGGTAAAAAAAAATTTTTTGTAGTTTTTGGTTTATGTGGACTTGGATAAACTCACCGAGAAACACTAGAATCTGATACCACTTGATAGGTGTAGAGTGCCCGATCTTTCGGCGAGTGTAGATAACTTCGATTCGGTGGATGTCGACCCTCACGATCCGACTACGACGAGCAAGCCCGAAGCGCCAATGCAATCGCTGAACCAACTTCCAGAGGATATTAACCTTGCGGTAAACAAGATCAACCTGATCACGAGGATCAATTCTTACGCGCAATCGAAGAACGAGCAAGAATTAGAGGCGAGCAATCTGATGTATTGCACGAAGGTGGAGTTCTGAATTCACGTCGAGAGACGGATGAATAGCTAAGCTAATCTTAAAACAAAACTCAAAGATTACAAGGGACGCAACCCTTGACTAAATAGGGGGAGCACGGCATCTAGGGCCGGCTGAAGTAGAGAGGCGTGCGGTGGAGAGGTAGTCGCGCGACTTGGGCTACTTGGGCCTTCGCGGGCGACATCCTGGGTCGTCGTTCCTTAGCATCAAAACCATCTTCAATTCCTAGGCTCAAGCTCTAGTGATTGGGCCCTTGTACGTCGTCGTCTCGTCGGAAGATGGGTCCATAACTTGAGAAGGCATAACGATGAGAGGTGGAGGCGTGACAACTTAGTTTGGCGCGCCGTCTTCCGTCGTCGTTGTTCGTATGTCGTTGATGTCCTCATCAGATTGCACCTACCTTCGCTGAATTTCGGGCACACGCACATCGCGTTGGCCATTGGGGAGCATCTGCGCCGATTTAGATCGTGGAGTTTGGTTAACCAACATATTGCTCTTCTTCTAAGCATGACAGGCACATGTGAATCCATAGTGGGATTCCTTCCTTTCTGCGGACGAGAGCTGTAAGCTGGATGGTGAAGGCGCCTGAGTGGCTGCCCAACAATAGGAGGTTCGATCCCGGATCCCGCACAGCACTATAGCTTACTGCAGTGTAGGGGTAAAAAAATCCTCTCGTTCTTCCGAGACCAAAGCATAGGAAAAAACTCGTGCTACAGCTCAGATGGTGAGCTGAATCTATATGTATGATTAGGGGCAGAGTTTAGAGATTTTCTTGGCTTATGTGAGAAGCCTCTTTTATTTAATATAATGTAGTGGCTTCTTTTTCTCCATAGGTTGAGTTTTTTTTTTTTTTGATTCCTTGCTTTCTTTCCGGATCAGTTGAGAGCGCTGACAAGGAGGGAGTAAAGGACTAAAGGTGAAGGCAGCAAAAATTGAGCATCCATATGATACTATTTTTCAACTTGTTAGACAAGCATAGTGTTAGACTAATATGTTTAGGTCGGTTCCTTTGTTTCTATCTCTAAGCGCATATATCTGATCGTGACTTATCTTCTGGCATCATCGGTTGTGATTCTATAAACCGATGCTATGTTTGGCAGGAGGCTCACGGGCCTATGGCCATATATACTGTATGTCATGTATAGTTCAACATCAATATAATTATTTGCACTATTATGGTATCATTAGGGTTTCGTTCCTAAAACCGCTTCCGCTCATCTTCACCAGAGCTGCCGTCGCGCCCTGTTCAATGCCGTCGCCGCCAATTTCTTCCTTCTCCATGGTCGACGATGCCGCCCACCGGGCTCTGGTGGCTCGCATCGTCGCCTTTACTCCCGAAGAGCGCCGCGAGGCTGCTCGTCAAGAGGCCGAGCGCTTGGAGACAGCGCGCCTCGAGGCCGAGCACCTGGACGCTGAGCCCCGTGCCGACGAGGAGCGCGCCCATGAAGCCCGCGCCCTTGCCCTCGCCGAGCAGCTGCTGCCGCGACCGCTGCTCTCCACGCCCAGGCCATGGCAATTCTCAATGTCAAGGCCCTAGTGCCCCTCGTTCTTCAGCTCGCCTCCCCTCACTTTAATCGGTGGCGCGGGCTCTTCATGAACACCCTCAAGCGCTATGCGCTCGACGACCATGTCCTCTCCGACGCCGACCACTTCGACGACGCTGCATGGCAACGGATGGACTGTACAGTGCTGTCCTGGCTCTACGGCGCCATTGCCCCCGTGCTCATCGAGATCGTGATGACTCGCGAGGACAGCCGTCCCACCGCCCGTCTCATTTGGCTCGGCCTCGAGCAACAATTCCTCGGCAACAAGGAGTCCCGTGTGCTCATTCTCGACACCGAGTTTTGCACGTTCTCCCAAGGCGACCTGGGGGTCGACGACTACTGCCGCCACATGAAAGCTATGGCCGATCAACTCGGCGACCTCGGCGAGCCTGTCCGCGACAGCACCCTCGTCCTCAACAGACATCCCACTAAGATCCTGTCTTTTTCCACGCCGTTCTTCGCTCTATATGGGGTCCAGCCAACCTACGACCACCTTCGAGTGTTCAGTTGTCGTTGCTATCCCAACCTCTCCGCGACCACTGCTCACAAATTGGCTCCTCGCTCCACTGCTTGCGTATTCCTTGGCTATCCCTCAGAGCACAAGGGTTATCGTTGTCTTGACCTTGCCTTTAATAAATTGATCATTTCACGACATGTCACTTTTGAT
This sequence comes from Eleusine coracana subsp. coracana, assembly GCA_032690845.1. Taxonomy (NCBI): domain Eukaryota; kingdom Viridiplantae; phylum Streptophyta; class Magnoliopsida; order Poales; family Poaceae; genus Eleusine; species Eleusine coracana. Next base: position 31,741,559 of record CM064434.1, read on the forward strand.
GAATCCTCTTTTCCTTTTTCTGAGCTCTCCTCACCCCCTTCATCCGACTTTGATTTTCTCTCGGAGTTGGATGTAGCACCTATTATTTCTATTGGTACTCGTTCTACTGCTGTTGTTTCAGGTACTTCAGTTTTGGACACTCAAGCCCCCGCTGCCCCGGCTATCTCCTCCCAGCCAGTTGCTGCCAGCGGGGTCTCGTCGCCTCCTACACTGCACGCAGCCCCGGCTGAGCAGTCTGCGTCATGTGTGCCTCTACTCCAGGCGCCTGGAGGCCACTCCGCCGTGCGTGGAGGCTCCCTGTCCCCTACCGCAGGCACGGCCTCCCCAGCTAGCGCCTCCCCTGCATGCGCCCATGCGTCGACAAGCGCTCAGGTTGTGGTCTCCCCGCCTGGCACGACACCTCAGCCTAGTGCTTCTGCTTCACGGGCGCTGACCGGGCCTCCTGCCAGTGCTGTGCTTGTTGATCCGATCGTCAACAATCATAGCATGGTCACACGCGGCAAGCGTGGTTTTCGCCAGCCGACGACCCCCTTCGACTTGAGTACCGCGGTACTGTCTCTGGTGCCCAAGACCGACCACGACGCTCTGGCCGATCCAAATTGGCAAGACGCCATGACAGAGGAATTCTGTGTGCTCCTCGCCAACAACACTTGGGAGCTGATGCCCCGTCCTCCTCATGCCAATGTGGTCACTGGCAAGTGGGTTTATCATCACAAGCTTCACCCTGACGGTTCGTTGGACCGCTACAAAGCTCGTTGGGTCCTTCGCGGTTTCACTCAACGTCCCGGTGTCGACTTCGGTGAGACGTTCAGTCCGGTTGTCAAACCTGCCACCACCCGTACGGTCCTCACTGTTGCTCTCTCTCAGAATCGACCAGTTCACCAGCTTGATGTAAAGAATGCTTTTCTACATGGCACTTTGGATGAGACTGTTTACAGTGTTCAACCCTCTGGTTTTGTTGATAGCACCTGTCCGGATTTTGTTTGCCGTCTCAACAAATCTCTTTATGGTTTGAAGCAAGCGCCCCGTGCTTGGTACTGTTGTTTCGCTACTCACATTTTATCTCTGGGATTTGTGGGTGCTCGGTCTGACACATCACTATTTGTCTTCCGCCATGGGCATGAGATAGCTTATTTGCTCCTTTATGTTGATGACATCATTTTGATAGCCTCCTCTGATGCTCTCCTCCGACGAGTTATTTCAGCATTACAGTCTGAATTCTCCATGAAGGATCTTAGACCCTTGCACCATTTTTTGGGGCTCTCTGTCAGTCGTCATGATGGTATATTTTTGCTCTCTCAGCGGCAGTATATTCTCAAGGTTCTTGAGCGGGCTGGTATGAGTGATTGCAAGCCTTGTTCGACTCCAGTTGACACTTGTGGCAAGGTCTCCTCTGATGGACCTCATGTCGTTGATCCTTCCCACTATCGAGATTTGGTTAGTGCCCTTCAATTCTCACATTTACCAGACCCGATATTGCCTACGCAGTTCAACAGGTGTGCTTGTATATACATGATCCCCGGGAACCTCATTATGCTCTGGTGAAGCGGATTCTCCGTTACTTGCGAGGCACGTTGGACTTTGGACTTCTCCTTCGGCGCACCAATCTCTCCACCTTGGTTGCTTACTCAGATGCTGATTGGGCTGGTTGTCCCGATACTCGCTGTTCTACATCTGGGTACGGTGTTTTTCTTGGAGATAACTTGGTTTCTTGATCTTCGAAACGGCAGCCGACTGTGTCCCGTTCTAGCGCTGAGGCAGAGTACTGTGCCGTTGCTAATGCTGTTGCTGAGACCTCCTGGCTTCGTCAACTGCTTGTTGAGCTTCATGTTCCTCTCAGACAGGCCACTCTGGTTTATTGTGATAACATCAGTGTAGTATATCTCTCCACCAATCCAGTCCAATATCAGCGTACCAAGCACATCAAGATTAATCTTTACTTTGTTCATGAGCGTGTGGCCGCCGGTGCTGTCCGTGTATTGCATGTGCCAACCTCGTCGCAGTATGCGGATGTCTTCACCAAAGGACTCCTGATGTCTGTCTTCACTGAGTTCAGATCCAGTCTGAACATTTTCCCTTGTGGCTAGTCACGTTGTGACTGCGGGGGAGTGTTAGACTAATATGTTTAGGTCGGTTCCTTTGTTTCTATCTCTAAGCGCATGTATCTGATTGTGACTTATCTCCTGGCATTGATTCTATAAACCGATGCTATGTTTGGCAGGAGACTCACGGGCCTATGGCCATATATACTGTACGTCCTGTATAGTTCAGCATCAATACAATTATTTGCAAACATGATAGATTTATTTTTATTTATTTGTCACTCAATTCACATATGTCAGCCAATGTGCCATAATTTTTGTAAGCCTTTGTTTTTTTTGTCATCATATGTACGAATTTGTTATTTTTATTCCTTTATGAACAATTTTGCCCCTATCTTCTTCCTCTGTCTCTTCTTCTATCGGCATCTCCACCCCTACCAGCCGTCACCTCCGACCTCCACCCCTCTGATGAGATTCTCACCATCATGTCCCCATTGAGCAAACCACACTGCTACACCACCTAGCCCGTGTTGCTCACCTACGCATCGGTGGGAGGAGAGGAAGTGGGAGCAGTGCTGACTTGGTGCGGTGGCTTTCGGGGGGGGGGGGGGGGAGCCGAGGTTGCCGCTTTTGACATCACACGTGGATCTCACTGCAATGCGCCGCTTTGCCAGGGCCTGTGGGCGCGAGATTGGCCACGCAAGGCGGACCCATGCGTGGCCTGGACGGGTGTCAACTCCCGCGATGGTTGAACCCTTTCCAAACAGATAAATCGATTAGATCTTATTCCTAAACAAAATCTATCTTTATAAAGAAAAATTTAAACAAACCCTAATGTGTCCACTTTATTTTCTTCGGTCATTAAACTCTTTCGACTTGACCGACTGTAGCTCTGCATCACTGCCAACTGCGTCCGGGCCCAAATTCCAGTGTCAACAGTCGTCTCATGGGAGATCCTCGCCCTTGCCATGGTGGTTGTATCGGCCGAACGAGAGAAGCGGGAGCGGCATGGTCAACCGATGCCAGGGCCGGTTGACTTTCGATGAGCGTCTGAAGAAGATAGGGGCAATGGTATGAAAACAACTAATTCGCACACATGATGACAAAAAAAATAAAGGGTTGTGGAAATAATGGCACGCTGACTGAGACACGTAAAGTAAATTGAGTGACAAATAAATAAATCTCTTCTTAAATATCACATGTTTGCATGTAGTTGTGGTGCCTCGTTTGTTCTCTTCCTTACAGACTGGGCATCGATGCCTAACAAAAAAAAAGGCCCCCAATTATCATATGCTGTAGTATTGTAATAAAGTATTGTTATATTGTTTGGCATTAGGTGCTTGTAGATGCATCGATGTCTGCTTTTCTACTTCAAGCATCACTCCTTGTCGTGGTAGCACCAATGCTTGAATAGGAATATATTTCCTCAGAATTCCGTTAGGCATTCGATCCATTATAGATGGTCTGATAAAGCAAAAAACAATTGCTTTGCGCAGTAAGCCAACCTATCTTCCATGCCAAGGAGCAAGATTCAGAGCGTCTTAAGACACGTTTGGTTGTAGGGCGAGCGTTGCCTGGCCTTGTTTTGCCAGATGAGCCAGACCTTGCGTTTGACGAAGATTCGATTTTGCTCTCCCACTCTGGCAAAAAAAGGCTGGAAGACACGGAAACCGAGACACTAAGGCAAGAAATCCAAACACACTTCTGACACTACTTTTCTTGATAGACAAAACGAGGCAAGGTTTTCTTATAGAATAAAACGCACCCTTTGCAAGGTAGCCTTGAACACTGACATTGATCCATTCCAGCTAACTCAATTTGACAAGCAAATTTCTTGCTAGGACAAGCAATGAGACAACAAGCAAATCAACATAGGACACATTTGGATTCCTTGCCGCAGCTTGTCCTGCCTATAGTTGAGCAACAAATCATACGTTTGGGGTGCGCGTTTTTGGATCCGTTTCCAGGGCTTGCCATGCTTAATTGGGCAAAACATCAGGAGTTTGGTTGTTTTGCTCTCCGCCTTGAGGATTGAGCTATCAAGAAATTTTCTTGCATGAAAGAGAGCAAGAGCCGCTCTCCGTGGTTGGCAAGGCTAGGTTTGCTGGGCGAGAGGAGGCGACATGGATGAGCAAAACAACCAAACAGGTCTAGATTTGCTTGTTGTCTGGGGCTTGCACCAGGGCAGTAATAAAATTGCTTGTCAGATTGAGCTAGCCGGGATGGCTTTTCCTTGCTTGCAAGCGGCAAGTATAGCCTTGATGACGGACACTAGACAAAGCTAGCTAGCAAAACAACCAAACATGCTCCAAATATTTGATTTCTTGCTCAATTCGGCAGGACAAGACGCCAAATGCGTCCTCGGTTACCGTTTAGGTGCTGTTCTGCATTAATTCAGAGGTGATGATGGAGGCTGGGAAGAAAGAGCACGTCTAGCTCGACAAAGCCGGCCTTGTCAGCGACGGAGAGCCAATCCGCCTACCCGGGTCTCTGACAAGTAAAATTCTTGATAGCATAAAAACAAGTAATCATCAAAGCAACCAAGCGCCTAATTTCTTGTCCAGTTAGACAAAACACTCTGCAGCAAGGAATTCACACGGTCCAAAACTACTGGCTTTTTCTTGCCTCCACTCGTCCTCAAGCCACCAGTAGAAAAAAGCAAGCATAGTGCCAGCATGGGGTCTACAAGGACCTTTAAGCTGTAACATGCCGAATTTTCATATTCTTTGAGAGTCTTTTTACTATTTTCTCAGAGGGAGGACATTTCTGCAAAACTTCCTCACACGGAACCCGCCTGTCATTCTCCTCCTCTCTGTGCCACGCGCCGCCGCGCGCTGCGCGCCGGGCACCACGCAGCTGCCTGGCAGCCACGCTGGCCTGACGCCGCCGCCCCGGGCTGGGCGATAAGGCTCCTGCCTCCCCGTCTCTTTTTCCCTGGTTTCTCTGGTTCCTGTTTCTTCCCCGAACCCAAACCGTCATTAACAAGAGCTCCCGAAGCTCGAGCTTGCCCCATCGCCTCAGCACCTCCCCGGCCAAACCAACGCCGCAAATCGTCGCGCCACCTCTCCCTCTTCCTTCCCATGGCCTCCAATGGCCACTCCCCGCCTTAACGTTGGAGAATTGAAGCCGTTTTTCCAGAAGGCCAAAACCAAGCTGTTCTGCCCCCTTTTCGATTACTCCCTCTACGGTGAGCCTCGTCATGTGATTCTTGTTCCTGTGCATGCACATCGAGCTATGCTTCGCGCTGGTATTTTATTTAGGAATTTTGGTGGCCGTTTGACCCGTTTCCCATGGTGATCCAAAGCCTCTGGGAGACCTTCGGCAGCCATGGCTGAGCTCGTGGTCGAGCTGGTTCAGCAGCTAATGGCCGGATCCTATGTGCCGCTGCGTGTCTGTAGCTTTGTGTGGTCTGAATCTGGTTGGACAGCAAATAACTGTTAGCTTCTAAAATTCGTAGATTAATCATCTCAACTCCGTTTTTAGTGAGCCTTGTTGCGTTGGATTCATTAGGAAGTTAGCTATCAAGGAAAAATATGATCAATTATGTTTTGCATGCTGTAAATTTAATTATTTAAGCAGTGTTCATATTTGAATGTGCTTTACATGATTATTTGTAAGTGGAACAATTCAAATCTTAGGTTGGTAATTTTTTTTGCATTGCAAACTTAACTCATTGCACTTCATGTTCACTTAGTTTTATTACAATTGCCCCTCATTTTATTTCATTCTTATGTTATTCATTCAGTGTATCATTTTATGTTCTAGAACGGGAACAACCGGAGGGTGACGAGGGTACAGTTGAGTCGGAGAACGTGAGTGGTGAACCTACAACTCAAGGCAAGCATCTATGCATATCTCAAACTATTTTGGATCAGTCTAACTGAATGTGCTTGAGTCAATTGACCTATTGCATTAGCTGGGCACTAGGGAAATTGTCGTATCTGATATATTACCTTCCTTATTTATTGTATTACCTTATCCTTGTAACTAAGTTGGGTAGGTTCAGGTGTTGGGGGATAATCGATAATTGCTTAGTGATGCTTTATCTTAATGCGGTAGAAGTCGAACGGTGGAAGGTCACCGACGTTCGCGCGATATAGGTTGATACTTGAGATCATTGACCATGTCGTGTTGAAAATATTAATGATGGCTATGAACTAGATATATGGGAAATCCTTGATAGTTTGAACATAAATCTTGGCACGTAATCGTACATACCACATGCTGATATATGGGTAAGCAAGCCTTACTCCTTATCTAGCTGTGATCATTTGGCTTGCGTGTTCGGGGGCTGAAGAAGATGCTAGGGATGACCACCGAGGGCCTAGTGCGACCAACTCGCCTTAAACGGACGTCTGTCAAATGGTCGGAGCGTATTTGGAAGGGTTGTCACAATGAATTACTCCTTATGACTCACAGGTCTTATAGGCGGTGATCTTTGTGGTGTGTGGTTAAAGTTGTACAACTCCTGTAGGGTGTAAAATCAATTCGAATTGCCACGGTCACGGTTATGATCACGCCTTAGGACGTCTTCATTCATCATGATTATTTTCCCATAGGATGTGGTTTGGGAATGGAAAGAAATATGAATTACTAGTACTTCTACTTATACAGTGGGTTGTTTTCTATAGAGGTTGTCCAATAGCTTCACTTATATTGTAGGAATGCAAGTTATTCACTTCAAAAAAATATTAATGGCTTTTACGCACTTGTCATCCTAATTGCCTTTTTCTTGTCCAAAGTCAAATGCATATTCCTTTGGATAAGAGCTATATGACTCTCCGTGTAAGTCTTGTTGAGTACCTTCGTACTCACATGTTAATTGTTGAGTTTTGCAGGTGAGAATGAGTATGTTTTTGGCTACTTCTACCCTACCACCGATGGGGGTGAAGGGCAGGAGTAGTGGGTTGTTGACAAGATGGTGCGAATGGTGCTCGTAGTGGAGCATCATCGTCTTTTGTTATATAACTCCGCTGTGTAAGCTCTTAAACAAGGACCAAACCTTTATAACCATGTCCTTGTTCATGCTAAGTTAGTTGTATACTTAGCGTGTGAGCTCTAGACTTTCCTTTTGATGTAAATTTGGTTAAGTAAAGATACTGCTAAGGTAATGTAATACTTCTGCTCTCTTGTTAATTCTTGTGATGAAGATGCTTACAATTGTGGCTTAGCGGTGTGCACATTGATCTTGGGTGTTATTTGTGCATGCCGGGGAATACCGGAATTAGACATATTATGATTAAATATTATGGTGTTGGTTGGTTAGAATGGGTTGCGACATGTGATGTTTCGAAGGGTCGACGCGTGTCAATGTTTATCCTTGGTTAATTGACATATTTAGTCATAATGTGTGTAATTTGAAAGGCTCCCCCACATAAGCTATACTGTTTGTGTGAATGATACGTAAGAGAAACCCACGGCAGCAAGTCTCCACCGTCGGATCAACGGTCCGGGACGAATCAACCTCGTCGTTGTAACTAGACCGTAGATTCTTATGTGGAGTTGTGGAATCCCCCGGCTGTTCTTTAAGTCTTCCCTAAAAAAAAAAACAAGTCCGACTCCCTTAAATGCTCGAGCTATTCAGCTCCTGGCAAAATGATCATCAGAAACCTTCCCTAGACACGAAAAATTATACCTTAACTGTTGTCACCCATAAATTTCATTGAAAGGCAAATGAATGGCCTCTTTTCTCAAATTGGTACATTACTGGTCTACTGGAAGATCTTGAGCCGAGATTCAAGAAAAGAATAGGTTACACTAGTCATCTGCCACCAGGTATATCAAAACACCGAAGTCATATCCAGGCAAGATAACAACTGTAACGTCGATATACTATCGAACTGATTTAACCATGGATACAAGGCTACGAGATAATGCTCACAATATGTGAGAGCAACATCATGCACATCTGGAACAACAATTGTTCAATATGCAACAGTCACTTTTTTTTTGGCAGCCATACTATGACAAAGATCAAGTGTGAAAGCATGTAGCTAGCAGGCAAACATGCCCTTAATCATTTAAGTCTGAGAAGCCAAGAACATCTCAGAATTGTTAAAGGTTGGCTTAAGGGTCAGAGGACGAGTAACAGAAGTCGATAGCTTATATGGAGTGCACCAAATCAGATTTCACAAACTGAAGCAAGGCATACATATGAGATCTGAAATGACGATATCTAAAATAGAAGAAATACACTGACAGATGGGGACAAAAACACAATTTTCGTGTAAAGATTACAGAACTGCAAGGTACTTAAGCAATTACCAGGTGAGTAAGTGCAGATAAATAGCTCGCTAGCATGTGACAGAAAGGGCTGACAGCCAAAGGCAAACTGAATAAGGTCACCAACAAAAGTTTCGCTGAATTGGACTGGATAGGTTTGGACAAGATCATCAAGTTGGCTAGATAGGGATGGACTAGAAGAGGAATATTCTCTTGCTAGATACCCTTAATATGCTAGATAAGTCTATCCGGCAAAAATGACAGATGAGCCTGTCCATATTGTGTAATCATGACAATTACTAAAGTAATTAGACATTATTAGTGTGGTTTAATAATAAATAATATTTATTACTATGATATTATAATTGATAAGCAATAAGATATTGATTAGTATATGATGAGAGCTTGATCATACTAGGATTAATAATAATTAACATATTTATTATTAATTATAAATTATTATGATAAAGATTAAATTCATTATTATTATAAATCATACTAATTAGTGTATAGTTAATTATTATTACTTAATAATAAAGATCTATAAATTGATTATATGATCTTGTCATATCCATCTTTATCCATCCAACTAAACACGAAACTGGATCATCCCATCCACTCAATCAAACGCATAACTTGGATTATCCTATCCAGAAAAACCTGGATAACCATGTCCCATCCAACCTTACCCTCAGTTTACATGTTTGTCCCATTATATACACCTTATAGGCATCTGATGCAAGAGTACAAAACTACTTAGGAACCATATAAATTCAGCACAGCATCTGACCAAACATGTTACCTGCACAGAAGCAAACCAAATCATAAAGGAGGAACTAGTTTTCTAGAAAGAAAGAAGGCCTCAAATGGAAATGTGTGTTTCATTTGATCCAACTAGGAGGGTTGGAGAATACTCAGGGTCACCCATTTTTTACCCTATTTCTACTATTTTTACATCACCGATGAGCCGAAATACCATATTATGTGAACTGCTGAATCCCATAAATAAACATTGATTCACCTGAAACAGCTCAATCAACCAGCTATTTAAATATGCCTTCTTTTTGTTTGCAAACCAGCATTCTGATTCAAGTAAAAATCTCCTCGATGTTTACTGCTATGCAGGTAGTGCAATAAAAACATGGTTTGACAAAACAACTTTACAAATACCTGTCAAACTGTTCATTGTTACAAAATACGTAATCCCAATCATCTCCTTTACAGACCTATTTATATTTTCCTTATTCATTTTTCAATAACCGAATAACTAGAGTTTCCCAAACAAACAATGCCATGATCTGGTATAACTCAAATTGCAATAATCAACACATACTGTAAGTTGCTAAGATTATTGACTCTTCTACAATTGTACAACCATATGGAATCCAATAGGACAGAATAGGAATGCCATTTCAATAGTCAGAAATATCGCACCAGTAGTAACTCCTTAAAATAGGCTAGCAAGTATATCTATTAAAGGAATAGATTAAAGCCATGAATCAGATGAGCATCCTTCAAATGTTGATCAAGTACTGGAAGTCAATACAGATAAACTTTTGAAATCTATTTGATAGACTGGCAGAACAACAACAAACTCTCTACTTTACAATTTCAGCGACCTCCTACAAAACTGTCCAGAAGAGCCAAATTTTTGTCACCATAGCATATCTATTCTATCCTCTATAAGAGGACAAGGGCATGACAATTTCTGTCAATAGCACAGTCCCGCATCAAATAAAACAAAACAATTGCCCAAACAGAACATAACCAGCACGATACCAGTATCTGACGCTTGCAGATGACAAGTTTATGAGCCAAACCAACAAACAGTGCATCTACCAACAGATTATCGCTCATGGATCCATATATGCAATGGCACAGTCTAATAGCATTAACAACTGTACACAGACTGGTGCCGCATCTGCGGGGCAAGTGCTATAAGCTACCAAGGACATACAAAAGAAACATCAATAGCATAGTCACACACCAAACAAAGCAACAATTACAGATACAGTAGAGCATAACCATCAAAACCAGGTGACCACGTATTATTACTATCACAATTTCACGATACCAGTATGTGACGCTAGCAGATGACAAGTTTATGAGCAAAACCAACAAACATTGCATCTACCAACAGATTATCGCTCACGGATCCATAGATACAATGGCACAATTTTAACAGCATCAATAATCGTACACAGGCTGGCGCCACATCTGCAGGGCCAGTGCCGCCTATTTCTTGCCGCCCTTGTTCTTGGAGTCGGTCGAGGTGCCACCCCCGCTGGAGGCCCCCGCCGCCTGCTGCGCTTTCTTGGCTGCCTTCTCCTCCAGCGCCTTCTTGTCCCTGCGCCACACCAAACATCCAGATCGGAACATCATCAGTAACAGCCAACCAATATACGGCCGTGTACAAGGCCGATCGAATCAGATAAGGAACCCTGTGGAAATCAGGAACATGCACCTCTCGCGACGCTGCTCCGGGGTGAGGCCGTCCTGCGACCCCTTGTTTTTAGGGTTACGCGCCGCAGCGCGCTCTCGGTCGCGCTCCCTCTGATTGCCGCGTGCGAACCCACGCCACGAGTCAAGGACGGAACAGAGCACGAACAAGAAACAGAATCGCAAGAACAAACAACAGATCGAACAAGCAAAGATACAAGATGCAAATCACGCAGATCTAAAAGGGGTATAGAAGGATATGAGTCATCTCGCCGGTCCTCTCGCTGCCCCCTGGCTTCCGCCGGATAAACCTCGGCGACAACACGAAGAATCTGCCGCCTCCTTCTTCTGCCTCTGTCCCTCTTTCCTCTTTCTCCCTCTTGCGCGTTTTGTTTTTGTAAGGGCAAATAATGCTTGGGGAAGGCGGTGACCCCCCCGTTTGCGGTGGGAATCGATGCGCCGCAGAAATACTGCCATGTGGGCCCAAGCCTCTGTGGGCCATCCTGTTAGTGCTCGTGGGATGTGTGGCAGATAAAGGTGGCCAAACGGGCGGCGGCACGTTTGATGTAGGGCCGGTACCGGCCCACGGGTCACATGATGAGACGGTTTTAGTGTTTTGCTACCGGTCCATGACACGCTCTAAAATATAAATTCGTATCGAGCCGGTCTACTAGGCAGGTAACTAAATAGATCTAATAATTTAATTATAGTTTATTAAAACTTAAAAGTGATAAAAAATAAAGAGAAATAAGATTGATGGTGAGATTTAAACTCAAGACCTCCACTAAAGTAATGAGATGACTTACCAATATATTAAAAAACTTTTTTTAACTATAATATAAATATAATTATATATAAATAAACTTTATCAGGTCGTGCCGCACGACCCTAGGGTCTGACCGTCGGCCCAAGCACGGTCCTTACCATAGGGTTGTGTCGGCATGAGCCCTAAATTAAGTGGGCTGTGCCGTGCTCGGATCATACTTTTTTTTTTGCACGGACCGGCCTCTTTGGCACCTTTAGTGGTAGAGGTCGATTTTTACGGTGAATAGGAAATAAGAAATTAGAAAGTTTCAAGGGGAATAGTTTTGGGCCTTCCTGTTTTGTGCCTAATCAGATGAGGTACATGTAGAGAATAAAAACTAGACTTACATTTATTATTACCTGACGAGACTTACATTTGACACATGGTTTGGTTTGGATGATATAGAAGAGCCTTTTTCTAACGAGGGAATATATTAAGCAAATTTTTTTAACCTTTCTCAATTAGGGATAAAATAGTATCGGATATTGGTGGATATAGCTCACCCATATCCTATTCTATATCTTTTTTCTCGGATCCAGAGTTAAAACAGACAGTGCCGAATAATTATTTCTTGATCTCATATCCTCTCCTGTATTCTTATTTTGGAGTCAGATTCAGATACGAATATCATTATAAGATTTGTATGGATGAAAAATTATATGATACACATGAGTAAGAATCAAGATAACAATAGCTAATATGGAAAAACAAGACAATTTATTTAACTATATACATCAAAGTTTTAGATTTCTTATATATTTTTAATGTCTAAATGATTTAAATTAACTCAAATTACATAAATCCTGGAGTCGGGACATATACTGCTTATCACATATCTTATCAGATGACTATTAGTGCATCCCATATCTGACCATATTTATTTTTTAGATGATCGAATCATCGTACGGTCGGATATTATTCGTCTCATTTTCATCCATACTCTCAACTATTAAGAAGTTCTGTTTTCTCATTCAATTACAAAACCGGGTATTCGTGCTCCTTCAACTATCAAAACTGTTTTTTTCTCCTATAGTTGTTTTCGATGGTGGTTTTGTCCGCGCATGTGGCAGCAAGAGATATATTTTAATACCACGTTATTTTTTATAATAATAAAATCAAAATTATATATTTTGGATGCTTAAAAAATTATGTATGAGATTTTTCATATTCTAATCTCATATTTGAAATATATATGAATATAATCTCATATTTGAATTATAATTCGTCAAGTATGATATTATTATATTATGATTAATTGATTTTTACACATTGGTATGTTTGAAAGTTTTTATTAATTCTATTTAATTCAAATGTAATACCGTTCTTAACTCAAACACGATTTCTTAGTTTTATATAAGATGCTTCTATAGTGTAAATTTTAAAGGCTTGATAGTTAAATGTGTGAGAATCCATAATTATACTTTAAAGATGGAAAAATATTTTAAATATTATTTTCAAATCGTGAGTGTATATTTTGAATTTTTATCTAGAAAAACAATGATATGGCATTAAAACTGTGTCTCTTGCTGCCACATGTGCGGACAAAACCACCGTGGAACATAGCCATAGGAGGGAAAACAAATAGTTTTTTTTAAAACAAAACAAATAGTTTTTGACAGTTCAAGAAGCAATACTCAGTTTTGTATTTGATGGAGGAAAACAGGACTTTTACAATGGTTGAGGAAGTGTTGAAAGGGAAATATCAGGATGCCATGTGACATCCCCTAAAAGCTAAGGGTCCACCTGGATAGGCCCCATCCAAAAATCTTCACGTGGTAGTCCCACCTTAGCCGTGAGAGTCGTACCACGCTCCTGACTCTGTCGACCCTCAGGCAGTAACGAACCGATGGCGCCTCGCTCGACCCCCCAGTAGGGATGAGCTGATGAGGACATCACTCCTATGGATACACGCAACACTCCTTCAATTCTAGACTTCTAAGGTCTAATGACTAGAGGGAGCTCGTGCATGACGACTAAATTTAGAGGTGAGCTTGTTCTTACGTTCTTTATTATATGTCACTTTTGAGAATGGTTTGCTACCTAATGATTAGGAATCATGGAGAGGACCAGGAGATGATGGGGAGAAAGACTTGGAGACGTGGAGGACAAGCTAGGACATGGAAGCAAAGGTGGAGGCCCAAGCAAAACTGACTTTGAGTCTGTTCCGGGGCCCAGAATCAGTCTGCACTAAAATGGACGTCCAGGACGCATACTGACTCAGATTTGGACGTTCTACATATACACAGAAATATAAGAAGAAGGACTTTCCAATGTCACCAGCCTCATGTCAAAATTCGTTCGAAATCATCGGGAATCATCAAAATAAGAGAGGGTCCAGAATCTATATCAGTGCTGCGTCGCCCGTTTTTGTCCTTTGGGCTTTATATCCAATTGAGCCCAATTATGGGCGTGTCCAAATAGTCTTGCACGACCCTAGAGTCTTTATATACAGCCGCCACCGTACCATTAGGATTCGAGTTTTACTTAGACTATTCTGTTCATAACAGTTTCGCCGATATCACAGTTTGTGAGACCCCAACTTCATGAGATTCATAATACATCTGTAATTATGTTGCATTCTTCTTTGTTCTTGCTTCTGTTCTTGATTCGTAGGCAGGGATTAGCCTTCTCGGCGAGGTTAATTGTTTTAGGACGGTTGATAACCAAAGGAGACGTCGTGCTGCGATTGCGGGGTTTAGAACGTGCTATTCTGAAGCCAGATCAATTTGTGTGTCACCTCCGACCAAATCAACTTATCTAGAATCTTTCAAAAGATCGGGAACCCTTGTTCATATCAAGTGGTAAACAGAGCTTCAGGTGCACCGTCAGGTTCGCACTACCCTTAGTTAATTTTGTTTTGTGTTCATCCTATCGTTGACAGAAAAGCCTAATTTTTTCCCCCCACCCATAACCACGTGTTTAGCCTTTGCATATTTCAATTTTAGAGTCCATAGTGTTGAGTTTGTGCCCTAGTTCTTGTTTAGTCGCTGGTTTAGTTTATGTTTTTATCGTGAGTAGTATTTTCCTTGCAACTCTAGCCGCCATCCCCTTCATCATCCACTGTTTTGTCGGCTTTGTGTGCTAGGGTTGATTGCTTGATACACCCAGCCTAATCCCACCCTAAACCCACCGTCAACACTTCGGACCAATCCCCACAAATTCCACTTTTCGCTGCATCCACCCCACCAAAAAAAAATCGTACCCGATTCCAAACCCGACCCCAAACCCGACCCCTACTCCGACTCGGGTTTCGCCTTGGGTTTCTTGAGAACCGATTCCGACACCCCTTCGGTAAACGGGCATAACTTTTCGCTCGGGTGTCCGTATTGGCTAAAATTTTTACAGGAGATTCTTGACTCAAAGTTGAGCATAACCACACTCGGCTACGTCCTGTATGCCTTCGTCAAAAAATTCAAAAAAATCAGAAAGATAAATAAAAAATTCATTCAAGTTGAAATCCGACGTTTTCTGCAACTTTAAGATTTTTTGTAGGCCACATCCTATCTCTATTTGAGCTGAAATTTTCTGTGGATTCTCCCCCATTGTTAGTGAGTTGGATAAAAATATAAAAAATATAGAATAAAAAAAGGAAATTTGGGATTTCTACTAGTGCTACATCTAGCCCCCTGGAATTTTTGGATTTGGCTGTTTTGCATTTAGGCCCCTGTTATCGGCTGTGTGCTTTTATCTTCTTGTTTCTACTTTGCTATCACTACTGTTCTAGGACATACTTAGATCAGCAACTAGGGACAAGTTACTTGCGCACTTATTCAGCTCTACTATCTATTTTTGATTTATGTGCCACTCACATATATATATTTGGCCTTTCTAGCTCTACATATTTTTTCTGGACAACACATAGGTTATTTTGTAACCATTGCAATCATGAAACACACCTCCCCGGTATCCTTTAATTTGCTTTTCAGAACTTTGTAAGAGCTTTGTAAGGAGCTTCCTTTTGCTGTGTTGAGAGGCACCACTGCTTAGCTAGTTTGTAGGGATAACCTTTACTATTTGTTTCCTGTTTTAGTGTTTCTGATGGCAGGAAGTGACAATGGAGAGGTGTATTCACCCTCAAAATTTGCTGAGTGTGTGAGCCAAGAGTAGCTCCGGAAGGCTTTGCAGGATGCTCAGAGTGATTTGGCAGAGACGATAACCAGAGCCGTTACTGATGCGGTCAGCAAGCTTCACATTAGAGAAAGCATCAAGCGGTTGTAGAAGCGGGTCTTCAAGCTCACCTATCAGGTTGTCGAGTTGGAGACCACTCACAAGACCAACGACACAAACACCACCACCAACAACAATGATGTTGAAGACGACCATGATGAATACACGGTGTATAAAGCTGATGGCACTCTGGATAGGTCAGCTAAAGGACCGCAAGATTACGATGACGTTTGCAACATAATACTCAAGGTATGGGTGGTTTCCACAACTACAATCATCGTCCACACGGTAACCATGCTCCAGATGACCCATATGCTAAAATTAAGTTTTCAATTCCTTCGTTTTCGGGTCAGTATGGTGGTGATGTTTATCTTGATTGGGAGATGACTGTAGAACAAAAATTTAATACCCACCTTGTTCCTGAACAACATAGAGTTAGACAAGCCACTAGTGACTTTAAGGACTTTGCTATTGTTTGGTGGAGTGGTCTAGCTGCTGAAACTGATTTGCCTACTACTTGGGAAGAACTTAAGGTAGCAATGCATGATCGTTTTGTCCCTCCTTTTTATAGAGAGATTCATAATAAACTACAGCGTTTAGAACAAGGAGATAAAACTGTTTAGGAATACTTTAGTGAACTTCAGAAGGGTTTGATTCGTTGTGCTGTAGTTGAAAAAGTAGAGGATTAGATTTGCCGTTTTTATTCTGGTTTGAGAAAAGAAATTTCGGACATCCTTGATTATAAAGAATATTATACCCTCAACCAGTGTTTCCAGTACGCTATGCTTGTAGAGAAAGAATCGCAGGGACTTTGCCAGGCTTTTGAGGAGTACAACAAGTCAAGGAACTTCTACCCTCCACGGCCGACGAGGACTTCGGGGCTGTCCAAGCCATCTTTCTGGCTGCCCCCACCAGCAGCTGCCAAGGAAACCTGTGTTGTTTCTGCAGCACAAAGATCAGCCCCTGCACCTTCTACGTACTCTGGTAAAACTTCTGTGCAGGTACCAGCTAGTAGTGCCTCCTCTGTTGCTTCGACGGGGCACACTACAGGGATTCAGTGCCACCGCTGCCATGGACTTGGTCATGTGCCGCAAGATTGCCCAAGTAGGCGGGCATATGTGGCGACTGATGATGGCGGTTACATGAGCACCTCCGATGTGGAGGATGAGGAGGAGGATGTCGATGCCACCAGCGGTGACCTCGTCCTTGGAGGCGGAGACACCACGGGATACATGAACATTATTGTTCAGCGTGTCCTAATCACACAAGTTCAGCAGTCCGAGATGATGCAGCGCCACAACTTATTCCAGATTTTCTTCATCATCAAGAACCGCCGAGCACGTGTCATCATTGATGGAGGGAGCTGCAATAACTTGGTGAGTTCTGATATGATTAATAAGCTTGCTTTGACCACACGCCCACATCCACATCCATACTACATTCAGTGGTTAAATGACTCTGGAAAAGCTAAGGTAACACAAACTTGCAGAGTTCCTTTTTTCATTGGTTCTTATGTGGATTCTGTTGATTGTGATGTCGTACCCATACAAGCATGTCCATTTTTATTGGGTAGACCTTGGGAATTTAATAATGATGCTGTACACCATGGTAAAAGTAATAAGTACACTTTTATGCATAAAGGAACTAAAATTACTTTGTTACCAATGACCCCTGCTGAAATTGTACAAGCTGATTTAGAAAGAGCTGCTAATTTGAAAAATAAAGGTTTTGAAATTTAGCAACTTATTAATTCTGATTCTACACCTAGTAACATTAATGATTGTTCAAGTTTTAAGGGTGCTAGAATTAAATTACAAGTTTGTTTATGTCTTGCAACAATATCTGAGCTTGCTGAAATTTCTGCTGATGATGATATTTGCTATGCTTTGATATGCAAACAAGCTTTGTTTTCGCTTGATGATATTGCTTCTAGTGCTTTACCTCCTGCTGTCACTAACCTTTTGCAGGAGTATGAGGATGTTTTTCTAGCTGAGATACCCCAGGGATTGCCACCTTTGAGAGGGATTGAGCATCAAATTGATATGATTCCGGGTGCTACTTTGCCAAACCGTGCTGCTTATAGGACTAACCCTAAGAAACTAAGGAGATACAACGACAAGTCCAAGACCTTTTGGATCGTGGGTACGTTCGTCAATCACTTAGTCCTTGTGCTGTTCCTGTACTTTTGGTTCCTAAGAAAGATGGTACTTGGCGTATGTGTGTAGATTGTAGAGCCATTAATAATATTACTATTAGGTATCGTCATCCTATTCCTAGGCTAGATGTCATGCTTGATGAGTTATGTGGTGCTATAATTTTCACTAAAATTGATTTGCGTAGTGGCTACCATCAAATTAGAATGAAACTTGGAGATGAATGGAAAACAACTTTCAAAACCAAATTCGGGTTATATGATGATTAGTAATGCCTTTCAGTTTAACTAATACACCTAGTACTTTCATGCGCTTGATGAATGAGGTTTTAAAAGCTTTCATTGGCAAATTTGTGGTAGTTTACTTTGATGATATCTTGATTTATAGCAAATCCATGAATGAACATATGAATCATTTGCGTGCTATTTTTTATGCTTTGCGAGATGCACGTTTATTTGGTAACTTTGAGAAGTGCACCTTTTGCACGGATCGAGTCTCTTTTCTTGGCTATGTTATGACTCCAGAGGGAATTGAGGTGGATGAGGCGAAGATTGAAGCCATAAAGAGCTGGCCTGTATCAAAAACTATCACACAGGTGAGGAGTTTTCTTGGTCTTGCAGGTTTCTACCGCCACTTTGTCAAAGATTTCAACTCCATTGCTACACCTTTGCATGAGTTGACGAAGAAGGGCGTTGATTTCCATTGGGGTAAGGTACATCATGAGTCTTTTGATGCTTTGAAGGACAAACTTACACATGCACCATTGCTGCAATTACCTAATTTTGATAAGACTTTTGAGCTAGAATGTAATGCTAGTGGTATAGGCATTAGTGGTGTTTTAATGCAAGATGGTAAACCTGTTGCATACTTTAGTGAGAAAATTACTGGGCCTATTTTGAATTACTCCATGTATGATGAGGAATTATATGCACTTGTACGTTCTTTAGAGACGTGGCGTCATTATTTGTTGCCCAAAGAATTTGTTATTCATTCTGATCATGAATCACTTAAGTATATTCGTTCTCAATATAATTTGAATCGTAGACATGCTAAATGGGTTGAGTTTATTGAGTCTTTTCCTTACATTATTAAACATAAAAAAGGGAAGGATAATGTGATCGCTGATGCTTTATCTAGACGCTATAGTTTGTTATCTCAACTTGATTGTAGAATTTTTGAACTTGAGGTAATTAAAGAACAATATGCTGCTGATGTTGATTTTAATGATGTATTACTGCATTGTAAAGAAGGTCGTGCATGAAACAAATTTGTATTGAATGATGGATTCTTGTTTAGAGCTAACCGCCTATGCATTCCAGTTGAATCCGTTCGTCTTTTGTTGTTACAGGAGGCACATGGAGGTGGATTGATGGGTCATTTTGGTGCCAAGAAGACAGAGGATATTTTGGTCACACACTTGTTTTGGTCAAGGATGAGGAAAGATGTTGAGCGCTTTGTTGCTTGCTGCACTACATATCAAAAAGCTAAGTCTCGCTTGAATCCACATGGTTTATACATGCCACTTCCTGTTCCTTCTATTCCTTGGGCGGATATTTCTATGGATTTTGTTTTAGGACTGCCTAGGACTAAGAGGGGGAGTGATAGTATTTTTGTTGTTGTGGATAGATTTTTTAAGATGACACACTTTATACCATGTCATAAAACTGATGATGC
This sequence comes from Eleusine coracana subsp. coracana, assembly GCA_032690845.1. NCBI lineage: Eukaryota > Viridiplantae > Streptophyta > Magnoliopsida > Poales > Poaceae > Eleusine > Eleusine coracana. The sequence continues at coordinate 31,761,061 of CM064434.1, forward strand.
TAGTTATATTGCTGACCTTTTTTTCAAAGAAATTGTACGTTTGCATGGTATGCCTTCTACTATTGTTTTAGATCATGATGCAAAATTCTTGAGTCACTTTTGGCGCACACTTTGGAATAAGTTGGGTATAAAGTTGCTATTTTCTACAACTTGTCGCCCACAAACTGAGGTTGTGAACCGCACTTTGGGCACTATGTTGAGAGCTATTTTGAAGAAAAATTTGAAGCAATGGAAGAATGTTTGCCTCATGTTGAGTTTGCTTATAACCGGGCAACACATTCTACTACCAAGGTAAATCCTTTCAAGGTAGTGTATGGTTTTGATTCCCGTACTCCACTTGATATACTTCCTCTACCTATTAATGAGAGAGTTCATGATGATGCTAAGAAGCGTGCTGAATTTATTTTGTAAATGCATGAGACCACTAGACTTAGCATTGAAAAGATGAATGAAAAGTATAAAATTGCTGGTAGTAAAGGTAGAAAGGAAGTAAAGATTGATGTAGGAGATTTAGTGCGGTTACACTTAAGGAAGGATAGATTTCCAGAATTGAGAAGATTAATGATAATGCATACAAACTTGAGTTGCCTCCCGAGTTCGGGGTTAGTCCTACTTTTAACATTTCAGATTTGAAACCATACTTGGGAGAAGAGGATGAGCTTGAGTCGAGGACGACTCCACTTTAAGAGGCGGAGGATGATGAGTACATCACTCCAATGGATACACACAACACTCCTCCAATTTTGGACTTCCAAGGTCCAATGACTAGAGCTCGTGCACAACGACTAAATTTAGAGGTGAGCTCGTTCCTACATTCTTCATTATATGTTACTTTTGAGAATGGTTTGCTACCTAATGATTATATTGTAATTAGGAATCATGGAGAGGACCAGGGGATGATGGGAGAAAGACTTGGAGACGTGGAGGACCAGCTAGGACGTGGAAGCAAAGGTGGAGGCCCAAGCAAAGCCGACTTTGAGTCTGTTTCGGAGCCCAAGACCAGTCTGCACTAAAACAGACGCCCAGAACACATACGGACTCAGATTTGGACGTTCTACATATGCACGGAAACATAAGAAGAAGGACTTTCCAATGCCGCCAGCTTCATATCAAAATTCGTCCGGAGTCATCAGGAATCGTCAAAACAAAAGAGGGTCTAGAATCTATATCGGTGCTGCGTCGCCCGTTTTTGTCCTTTGGGCTTTGTATCCAGTTGAGCCCAATTAGGGGCACGTCCAGAGGGTCTTGCACAAACCTAGAGTCTTTATATACAGCTGCCACTGCACCATTAGGATTTGGGTTTTACTTAGATTATTCTATTCATAACAGTTTCGCCGTCACCACGGTTTGTGAGACCCCAACTTCGTGAGATTCATAATACATCTGCAATTGTGTTGCATTCTTCTTTGTTCTTTCTTATGTTCTTCATTCGCAGGAAGGGATTAGCCTTCTCAGCGAGGTCAATTGTTATAGGACGGTTGATAACCAGAGGAGACGTCATGCTGCGATTGCGGGGTTTAGAACATGCTATTCTGAAGCCGGATCGATTTATGTGTCGCCTACGACCAAATCAACTTATCCAGAACCTTTTGAAAGATTGGGAACCCTTGTTCACATCACGAGCGACCCGCTATGCCCGACCCCTCGGGAGGGTTGAGCGGCTCGCCATGCCACGCTCCATCCGATCCCTCGGCGAGGGTCGAGACCTCCTGCCACAGGCCCGCACAACCGATAGGTGGGTCTTGCCACCTCCGACTCCTGTAGGTTGGAGTCCGGACTGACTTAGGGTTCGGGAAGATCTGAACGGGTGTCCCAACTCCGACTGAAGGAGAGCGACCAAGTCGGTAACTCTCAACTGCCAACCACTCGGTCTTAAATGCCGTACCCACCACACTTACACAGTATCAGGAGGTCAAATCCCCCTATCTATCTGGCTACCCCCATCATCGCCCATGTTTGCTGATGCAGGCAGGCGTGACAGGGCACCAATCGGCACCAACTCCCGATGACCTCCCTCACAGTGGATGGACGGGGGTGCCGATGGGCAACACGGACACCCACCGTCCGAATAACACGGCGGTGCCCATGACGCACTTCACTATACGCGACTGAATACGCCATCTACAGGAACGAGAAGGACATAGCCCATCAACGAAACACGTGGGCACGCCCGAGTACAGTGCCCTCCTCTAAACACGGAGGCCAAGAAGAGGGACCCACAAAAATTGAAGACCACGTCATCGACCAGGGACTCCGCCTCCTTCAGCACGTCATCAACAACCCCGCACATGTAGAATTCTCTCTCTCTCTCTATAAAGCGGGCCTGTCTCCTTGAAATATAAAGGAGAAGCCTTTCTTCTTCTCCGGGGCAAGGGACATCACTTCACCAGGCATAGACACTTGACCATCACACGCACCCGAGACTTGGAGCACCCCTCCTCTCTCACCACCATTGTACTCTACTCCGCAGCAAGTAACACGACCAGACCCGAGAACTGGACGTAGGGGTTCACCCCGAACCAGTATAACCCCTCATGTCCTTTTGTTAAGCCATCACCGAGCCTAAAGTGCGCACTCCAAGAACAAATTCTACTGGTCGGTAATCAAAACACTGACAATTGGCATGCCAGGAAGGGGCTTTGTGCGCTTTGCTTCACCACCTCCCGGTTTGGATGGCCACTCTCCCCTCTTTCTGGGCTCCTGGCAGTAGCATGTTCTTTGGGAGCCTTGAGTTCATTGCCACGGCGGATCGGAAGTTGCTGTGTGTCAGCATTTCGGCCCCTTCGCCACCTCCGGCCTTGGCGACCGCCAACGAGGCGGCACGCCCATGGTGGCTGGAGAATATGGCCGACATGCCTGACTTCATGGTCATAAGGGATGGGACATTGAGACTCATCGACAAGTCGCTCCCGGACCCTATCGCGACAGCCATCGCGGTCGCCACCGAAGCGATGCATGCAGTTCAGCTCAAGCCCGCCAGGCCGCGCATCATGAACCGCCTCACAGCGTTACCTGGTCATAGTGACTAGCTGTGGCTCCACTTGGAGCGCTACTTGGGCTGTACACCCAGCCACGACAACCTCCACCGGTTCGCGTTCGCCTTAGCAAACGTTCACGGGCAGCTCCTCGGCGGGGAGCCTCTTCATCCGAGCCGCCTCACTGAAACCCCCATGGGGGGCTACCTGAACGGCCTGCAGCACGCCGCAGGGTGCTTCCAAGATGCCACTCTCAGATCCACGGCCTCCGTTCTCCTGGATCAGGGCTTTGTTGGTGTGATCGATCACCCTGACGACTCCCTCTTCGACCTCCTTGATGTTGGGTCGCTGGAGGACTGCGACTCTGACTCCAAGAGCTCTGCGGGGAGCTGTGACCTCCTGCGCAAATGCCTCATGGTACAGCTCACGTCTGCGAAGGCGACTGGAGACCCTAGCACCTCAGCCGCTGGAGCTCAAGCGAACCCCAAGATGCCCGCCACGGTAAACCTGACGACGGGCGCAAGGGTGGGGGGGGGGGGGGCGCTCGTCAACATTCCCATCACCGATGCTGGCAAGCCTCAGATGGTGCACCACCATGAAGACATCCAGCAGTGGCTGAAGGCCCGGCGAACAAAGCTGGAGGAGACCCGACTCTAGCTGGAGCGCGAGAAGGCAGAGATAGATCGCGAGATGGCCCGTGCCGCCACGGGCAGACGGGATTGTGCCATGGCCCACGACGTCCAGCAGCGCATTATTGCTGATGACATAGGGTCCCCACAGTTTGCTCGCGTAGGGCAGAACATAGCAGCGGCAGTTACGCTGCTCAAGACTCTCTCCGAGCCTGCAATGCCAAAAGCTCATCAAGCCCAACACGAAGTTGCAGCACTCCTGGCCAAGGCCACCAAGCTCCAGGCTGAGAGCTCGCTAAGGCGAGCCGCCCAGTCCAGCCAGCAAGTCTCCGTGTCCCAGCGTGCGGGAACTGCTAGCGCTGCTGGGTCGCAGCAGAAGTCGGTCCGGCAACTAGCCCTGCACCCAAGAGAGCCTCGTTCCATGACCGGGTCGAGCCGAAGCGTGACGCGCGTCACACCCTCAAGGCGCACGAGCGAGAAAGAGAGCGGCTCAACAAAGAAAGGGGTCGTCAGCCATGCCGTAGAGGCCGTTACGACGACATCGACGAGGAGCGGAGCCAGTGCCCGAGCCCTCCCGGGCCGTCGCGAATGTCACCAAGTATGCGGGGGAGACGGACCCTTGCCTCTGGCTCGAGAACCACCGCCTCGCATGCCAGGCTGGAGGAGCCATTGACGACCTGGCCATCATTCGCAACCTCCCGTTCTACTTCACAGACTTAGCCCGCGCCTGGCTTGAGCACCTCCCCGAGGGTCAGATCTACAACTAGGGCGACTTGACAGACATTTTCGTTAGCAACTTCTAGGGGACGTACGTTCGATCGGGCAACCCCTAGGACCTCAAGAACTGTCAACAGAAGGTTGGTGAGTCCCTTAGGGACAACATTCGGCGCTTCAGCAAGAAGTGCAACGAGCTGCCCAACATGGGCAACGCGGACATCATCGAGGCCTTCATCTCTAACACCACCTCAGAGCATCTCACCTACGAGCTAGGGCGAAAGGGCCCGCGCACGGCTCATGAGCTCCTAGACATCGCCATGAGCTTCGCCTCCGACGAGAAGTGCATCGGGGCAGTCCTCCAGCTCACACCAGAGGGCAAGGGAAAAGGCAAGCGCGAAGAGGGGGCCATCAATGGCATGTCCGACCATCTGAAGAAGAAGAAGAACAAGTCGTGGTTGATGCACAGTCCGGTCGTGGCCGCCGCCGACCGCAAACCACCCAAACCCACGGCGGGAGAGACTCCGAACCACTTCGAGAAGAAATGGAATGGTCCTTGCCCCAACCATGAGTTTCCCGTCAAGCACCTCTGTAAGGACTGCTCTATGATGAAGAAGTTCGCCCGAGAGGAAGCCAAGAGGGGAGACGCGGAGAAGGCGCCGGAGCCCGGGGCACAAGACCCCACAGGCGATGACGACGATGAGCAAGGGGGGCCGGTTTTCCCTAACCCCAAGGCTTGCCATATGATTTTCACAGGACCCGAGTCCCGTGGAAGCCGCCGCATGTCAAAGGTCTAGCGGCGTGTGGTCTTTGCAGCGGAGCCCGCCACTCCGACCTTCCTCTAATGGTCGGACTTGCCGATCACCTTCGATCGGTCGGATCATCCTCAACACGTGCCATGGCTGAGCTGATACCCGCTTGTGGTCGACCCCATCATCGCCGAGGTTTGACTCACCAAGGTGATAATGGACGGGAGCAGCTGCAATAACATCCTGTATGGCGACATGCTTGTTCTACTCGGCATCGACCGATCGAGCCTTCAGCCAGCTGGCGCACCTTTCCATGGGATCGTCCCGTGAAGCCAGGCCATGCCCCTCAGGCGGATCAGCCTCCCCGTCACATTCGGGACTCCATCGAACTTCTGAACTGAGACCCTCGTCTTCGAAGTTGTTGACTTCCCGGTAGTATACCATGCCCTTCTGGGGCGTCCGTGCTACGCCAAGTTCATGGCCGTTCCCAACTACACCTATCTCAAGCTCAAGATGCCAGGCCGCAAAGGGGTCATCACCATCAACGCTTCCCTACAGCGTGCCTTCCAGTGCGAGACAGAGAACGGTGACTTCGTCGCGGCTGCGGTGGCCTCCGAGGAGGTTGGGGTGATTCAAGCGCACCTCGACAAGGGGGCTCTCGATGCCAGCAATAAGAACGCCACGTTCAAGCCCGTGGAAGACACCAAGGAGGTGCAGGTCAGTGCCGACGACGACAAGAGCAAGACAGTGAGAGTGGGGGCTTCCCTCACTCCCAAATAGGAAGACGCGCTCGTCGACTTCCTCTGCCCCAACATCAATGTTTTTGCGTTGAGACCCTCGGATACGCCTGGCATACCGAGGTGAGTCACCGAGCACTCCCTAAACATCAGGCCTGGCTCCAAGCCGGTGAAGTAACGTCTGCGCCGCTTCGACGAGGAGAAGCGCAGAGCAGTCGACGAGGAGATTGCGAAGCTTCTGGCGGCCGAGTTCATCAAGGAGGTGTATCACCCCGAGTGGTTAGCTAATCCCGTCCTTGTACGAAAAAAGAATGGGAAATGGAGAATGTTTGTTGATTATACAAGCCTGAACAAGGCATGTCTGAAGGATCCTTTTTCTTTGTAGCACATAGACCAGATAGTTGACTCGACGGCGGGGTGGGAAACCCTTTGTTTCCTCGATGCATATTTCGGATACCTCCAGATTGCGATGGAAGAATCCGACCAGCTCGTGACATCTTTCATTACCCCATTCGGCTCTTACTTTTATGTGACAATGCCCTTTGGGCTTAAGAACCCCGGCGCAACTTTCCAACGCTACATGCAACAGTGCTTCGATCACGAGATCGGCCATACGATCGAAGCCTATATGGAGGACATCGTTGTCAAATCAACGAAGGCCAACACCGTTGTGGCCAACCTCGAGCGCGTCTTCGCCAAGCTATGCGCGAATTGTGTAAACCTCAACCCCGAGAAATGCGTTTTTAGGGTCCCACGGGGGATGCTTCTTGGGTTCATCGTCTCAGAGCGAGGCAATGAGGCCAAGTCCGAGAAGATCTCCACGACCGAGCGTATGGGCCCAGTTCAGAACCTCTAGGGGTTACAACGTCTCGGGTGGTCCCTTGGCGAGAGGGTGCTCCCGCTATATAAGCTCTTGAAGAAATCCGACCGCTTCGGGTGGTCCCCCGAGGTGCAATCCTCCCTGGACGAGGTCAAGCATGTCTTGAGCAACACCCTGATGATAACTCCTCCGACCGCGGGAGAAGTGCTGCTGCTATACGTAGCGACGACGGCTCAAGTCATAAGCTCTGCACTCATAGTTGAGTGAGAAAGGGAGGGCCACGCCCTCAGAGTCCAACATCTCATCTACTAGGTCTGCGAGGTCCTGTCTGACTCGAAGACCCGGTACCCTTAGATTCTCAAGATCCTCAATGCTGTGATGGTGGCAAGGCGCAAGCTCCGACACTATTTCGACTCCCACCCGATACACATTGTGAGTTCCCTCCCTCTTTGAGAAATTATTTAGAACAGGGACTCGGCGGGTAAGGTCGCTAAGTGGGCACTCGAGCTGATGGGGCATGATGTCACGTACCAACCTCAAGCGGCCTTCAAGTCGAAGGCGCTCGTCGACTTTGTAGTAGAATGGACCGAGGCACAACTCCTGCCGGCTCCAGTCGATCAGGAGTACTGGGTCCTGTATTTTGACGGATTGCTCATGCACACGGGGGCAGGGATTGGCCTCGTCTTCATCTGTCCACTCAGGGTACATATGCAATACGCCATTTGCTTACATTTCCCCGCATCAAATAACATCGCCGAATATGAAGCGCTCATCAACGGGTTCAAGATCGCCATTGAACTAGGCATCCGGTAGCTAGAGATCCGGGGTGACTCCATGCTCGTGGTCGACTAGATTATGAAAGAGTCTAGCTGCCAGACAGACGCTATGGCACTCTACTACCAGGAGGTTCACGAGCTCGAGGGCCGGTTCGATGGGCTTGAGCTCAAACACATCCCGCCCGGGCATCTTTGTGAATGACCAGCACCGTCCCTCGGTCCGGCCTAAGGAGCCCGTGCCACCCCATGAGGGGTCGGACGGCCTTGAGGGGCTCGGGCGATTGACCGAAGAATCGCCCCCCGGGGCTCTGCCGCTCGTAGACGTGATGTAGATCGACAGGCCAGAGGACTCGCATCAGCCGGACAACCAGTCGGATGACTCAGGGGTCGAGCGAATCGACCCCCAGGTTGAACAAGACGCGCTCCCTCCTGATTGGCGAATTTCGTACATTGAGTTCTTGGCTCACGACACACTTCTTGTCGACGGGACTGAGGCTAAACGACTCTATCAGTGTGCCAAATCATTCACTTTGATTGACGGAGAACTTTACAAGCACAGTGTCACCAAAGTCATGCAACGCCGCATCCCCATCAACGAGGGTGTTCAGCTCCTCGTCGACATCCACGGGGAGGGGGGGGGGTGTCTGCGGCCATCACGCGGCACCTCGAACCCTCGTGGGCAACGCCTTTTGTCAAGGTTTCTACTGGCCGACTGCCGTGGGTGACGCAATCCGCATAGTTAGAACCTGCAAGGGCTACCAGTATTATGCCCGCTAGACACACCTCCCAGCTCAAGACCTTCAGACGATCCCCCTCACATGGCCCTTCGCAGTCTGGGGATTGGATCTAGTCGGTCCGCTCAAGAAAGCGCCTGGGGGCTACACCCACTTTCTTGTTGCAGTTGACAAGTTCACCAAGTGGATCGAAGCACGCCCGTTAGAGAATATCTAGTCTAAAGAGGCGGTCAAATTTTTCCTCGACATCATCCATTGATTTGGGGTCTCGAACTCCATAATCTCCGATAATGGGACGCAATTCACGGGGAAGAAATTTCCTAAAGTTTTGTGACAATTATCACATCCGCGTCGACTGGGCCCCCGTTGCTCACCCTGAGACAAACGGCCAGGTCGAGCGAATGAACGGCATGATACTCCAATTTTTGAAGCCACGAATCTTCGACCCCACCGTCGTCTTCAACCGCTATCACAATGCCTTTCGGTCTGAAGAACGCAGGCGCGACTTACCAACGAGGTATTCAACGCTGCATTGCTGCTCAGATCGGTCGGAACACAGAAGCGTATGTTGATGACATTGTTGTCAAGACTCAGAATGTCGAAGAGCTTATTTCTGACCTGATAGAAACCTTTGACAATCTGAGGCATTATTCAATAAAGCTGAATCCTAAGAAGTGTGTTTTTGGGGTTCCTTCGGGAAAGCTACTCGGTTACATCGTTTCAAAACGAGGTATAGAAGCCAACCCGGATAAAATCAAGGCGATCCTTGGATTGGGCCACCTAATTCTCAAAGGGATGTACAGAAGCTGACCGGGTGCATGGCGTCTTTGAGTCACTTTATTTTTCGACTGGGGGTTAGAGGGTTACTCCTTTTTCGACTGCTTAAAAAGTAGGAAGACTTCATTTGGACCAAAGAGGCGTAGTCGGCGTTGGACGAGTTGAAGGTTTACCTCAGCAGCATTCCAGTATTGGTGCCTCCGGAGCTAGGAGAAAAACTTCGGCTTTACATATCGGCCACAACTCAGGTTGTGAGTACTGTTTTAATGGTCGACCGAGATGAAGAGGGGCATATACAAAAAGTACAACACCCGATCTATTTTGTGAGTGAGGTCCTTGGCGCCTCTAAGGTAAAATACCAACATATCTTGAAGTTGTTGTATGCATTGTTGGTCACCTCCAGGAAGTTGAAGCATTACTTTCAAGCTCATCCGATCGAAGTCCGGACCCCCTTTGCACTCGGCACAGTGCTACATAACCGAGAAGCCAAAGGCAAAATCGCCAAGTGGGCAGTCGAACTTGGTCAATATACCATCATGTTCGCGCCTCGGTCGGCTATAAAGGGACAAGCGCTAGCTGATTTTGTTGCTGAGTGGATAGAGATTCAAAACCCACCTACTGCACAAGACATCGAGTATTGGAAAATGTACTTTGATGGGTCTCTTCAATTACAAGGAGCGGGTGCGGGAGTCGTGTTTATCTCACCCACTGGAGAGAGGCTATGATATGTCCTTTAGTTGATGTTTCGTGCATCTAACAATGCTGCGGGGTATGAAGCCCTCCTACACGGTCTGCGCATTGCCGCGTCACTCGGCATCAAGCGCCTCGACGTCTTTGGTGACTCGGCTTTTGTTATTAATCAGGTCACTAAGGATTGGAACTGTGTGGATGACAATATGAGTGCTTACTGTCAAGAAGTAAGGAAGCTCGAAGACAAATTCGATGGATTGAAATTCACGTATGTTCTTCAAGACAATAACCAAGCGGCTGATGAACTGGCTAAAATGGGATCATCCCAGACTGTGATCTCGCCAGGTGTTTTCTTACACACTCTGGATTCCCCCATGAGTTCTCCTCGGTTGGATGTATTAATGAGTGATGTCACTGATCTCGTTGGTGATGACAACATGGAGACCGATTGGCGCGACCCGCTCATCCAATATTTGGATAAGGGAACGCTGCCTTCGGATCCTAATGAGCAACGGAGGCTGGAGACCCGATGTCGAGGGTATTTGTTAGTGGGAGACCAACTTATAAAAGAGGAGGATCAAACATCTTGATGAGATGCATCTCGATACCAGAAGGCCAGAAGTTGGTAGAAGAAATTCATTCTGAGATATGTGGCAATCATGCAGCTTCCAAGACTTTGGTCGACAAAGCTTTCCGGCAAGGGTTTTATTGGCCCACAGCGGTTGAAGATGCACACCGGGTCATTCAGACGTGTGAAGGTTGACAATTCTTCGCTCAACAAACGCATGTGCCTTCACAGCAACTTCTAATGATACCTTTGACTTGGCCCTTTGCTGTTTGGGGCCTCGTTATTGTCGGTCCTTTCAAAAAGGTGCCAGGTGGGTTCACTTATCTGTTTGTTGCTATTGAGAAATTCACCAAGTGGATCTAAGCAAAGTCGATTGGCAAGATTACGTCGAAGAAGGCTATCGAGTTTGTCAAGGATGTCTTCACTCGGTTTGGGGTTCCCCATGATATCATTACTGATAATGGCACTCAATTCACTTCAGTGGAGTTCCGTGACTTTGCCGATGAGATGGGAATAAAAATCAACTTTGCATCAATGACTCATCCTCAAAGCAATGGGCAGGTCGAATGGGCCAATGGTATGATTCTTTAAGGACTAAAACCTCGGATATTCGATAGGCTTAAGCCTTATGCCGGTCGGTGGGTCAAAGAATTGCCTTCAGTTCTTTGGGGGCTTCACACAAACACCAGTCGGGCAACTGGTCAGTCACCTTTCTCGTTGGTCTACGGCTCAAAGGCTATGCTGCCGACCGAAGTCAGCCTTGTTTCGGCACGGGTTCAGGCGTATGATGAACAACTTTCTGAGGAGAATCGAGAGATTGATTTGATTACAACAGAGGAGTTGTGTGATCGTGCTCTGTTTCGGTCGGCACTTTACCAACAATGATGAGGACATCCTCCACTATTACCCGCTAGGGCGATGACCGTGTGAGCCTCTGAATAATCCCACCTTGCTTAGCTTGGGAGGTGGAAGCCACCTTAAAAGGGAGAGCCACCCTTCCCCTATCAGACTAGTCTTTTAGGGAGATTGGGCCTTTCCCTGAGTGGGGGCGCCGGTGTTGCGGTGCTAAGACTGCGGATTCGGGTCGTGGACCTAGAATCGGGTCGGTGTGTCAGGCTTTGGGCAGGAGTTGTGATGCTAAGATTGCGGGATTCAGGGAATCCGGATCGGTGTGTCGGGCTTTGTTCCACCCTACCTGGGCCGGATGTATCAAGTGGTAATCAGAGCTTCAGGTGCACCGTCAGGTTCATACTACCCTTTAGTTTTGTTTTCGTGTTCTTCCTATCGTCCACTGAAAATACCAAAAAAAATTTTTCCCCGCCCATAACCACGTGTTTAGCCTTTGCATATTTCAATTTCAGAGTCCGTAGTGTTGAGTTTGTGCCCTAGTTCTTGTTTAGTCGCTGGTTTAGTTTGTGTTTTTGTCGTCAGTAGTGTTTCCCTTGCAACCCTAGCCGCCATCCCCCTCACCATCCTCGGTTTTGTCGGCTTTGTGTGCTAGGGTTGATTGATCAACACGCCCACCCTAATCCCACCCTAAACCTACCCTCACCACCTCGGACCAATTTTCATAAATTCCACTTTCCGCTGCATCCACCTCGCCAAAAAAAACTCCCTACCCGACCCCAAGCCCGACTCGGATTTCACTGAAACCACCGGGTTCTTCAAAACCGATTCCGACACCCCTTCGGTAAAACAGCCATAACTTTTCGCTCGGTTGTCCGTTTTGGCTGAAATTTTTACAGGAGATTCTAGACGAAAAGTTGGGCATACCCACACTAGGGTATGCCCTGTGTGCCCTCATCAAAAAATTCAAAAAAAATCGGGAAGATAAAGAAAAAATTCATTCAAGTTGAAACCCGACGTTTTCTGAAACTTCAAGATTTTCTGTAGGCCACGTCCTAGCTCGGTTTGAGCTGAAATTTTTTGTGGTTTCTCCCTGTTTGCTAGTCAGTTGGAAAAAAATATCAAAAAAATAAAATAAAAAAAAAAGAAATTTGGGATTCCTACTAGTGCTCCATCTAGCCCCCTGAAATTTCTGAGTTTGGTTGTTTTACACTAAGCCCCCTGTTATCGGCTGTGTCCCTTTGTCTCCTTGTTTCTTCTTTGCTCTCACTACTGTTCTAGGACATAGTTAGACCAGCAACTAGGGACAAGTTACTTGGGCACTTATTCAGCTTTACTATCTGTTTTTGATTTGTGTGCCACTCATATATACATATTTGGCCTTCCTAGCTCTACATACTTCTTCTGGACAGCACATAGGTTATTTGGTAACCCTTGCAATCGTGGAACACTTCTCCCTGGTATCCTTCACTTTGTTGTTTTCAGAACTTTGTAAGAGCTTTGCAAGAAGCTTACTTTTGCTGTGTTGAGAGGCACCACTGCTTAGTAGTTTTGTAGGGATAACCTTCACTTTTTTGTTTCCTGTTTTGGTGTTTCTGATGTCAGGAAGCAACGGGGAGGGTGCTTCACCCTCAAAATTGGATGAGTGCGTGAGCCAAAATCAGTTACAGAAGGCTTTGCAGGCGGTTCAGAGTGATTTGGCAGAAACGATCACCAGGGCCGTCACCGACGCCGTCACCAAGCTTCACCTGGGAGAAAGCATTGAGCGGTTGGATAAGAGAGTCTCTAAGTTAACTGATCAGGTTGTCGAATTGGAGACCGCTCACAAGACCAACAACAACAACAACAACAACAACAACAACAACACCAACAACAACACCAACAACGACGTTGAAGGCGATCATGATGAAGCAACAGTGTATAAGGCTGATGGCACCGTCGATAGGTCAGCTACAAGGACTGCAAGGTTACGACGCCGTTTGCAATGTAACCCTCAAGGTATGGGTGGTTTCCACAACCACACCCGTCGCACACAAGGTAACTATGCTCCAGATGATCCGTATGCTAAAATTAAGTTTTCAATTCCTTCGTTTTCGGGTCAATACGATGGTGATGCTTACCTTGATTGGGAAATGACGGTAGAACAAAAATTTAATGCCCACCTTGTTCCTGAACAACATAGAGTTAGACAAGCCACTAGTGAGTTTAAGGACTTTGCTATTGTTTGGTGGAGTGGTCTAGCTGCTGAAACCGATTTGCCTACTACTTGGGAAGAACTTAAGGTAGAAATGCGTGATCGTTTTGTTCCTCCTTCTTTTTATAGAGAAATTCGTAATAAACTGCAGCGTTTAGATCAAGGAGATAAAACTGTTCAGGAGTATTTTAGTGAGCTTCAGGCTGTATATAAAGACCCTAGGGTCGTGCAAGACCCTCTGGACGCGCCCCGAATTGGGCTCAACTAGACACAAGGCCCAAAGACAAAAAATAAGCGACGCAGCACCGACACAGATTCTGGACTCTCTCTTGTTTTGACGATTCCCGATGACTCCGGATGAATTTTGACATGAGGCCGGCGGCATTGGAAAGGTCTTCTCCTTATCTTTCCGTGCATATGTAGAACGTCCAAATCCGAGTCCGTATGCGTCCTGGGCGACCGTTTTAGTACAGACTTGTCCTGGGCCCCGAAACAGACTCGAAGTCGGTTTTGATTGGGCCTCCACTTTGGCTTCCAAGCCCTTGCTGGCCCTCCACGTTTCCAAATCCTTCTCCCATCATCTCCTGGTCCTCTCCATGGTTTCTAATCATAAAATAATCATTAGGTAGCAAACCATTCTCAAAAGTAACATATAGCAAAGAACGTAGGAACGAGCTCACCTCTAAATTTAGTTGTCGTGTACGAGCTCTAGTCATTGGACCTTGCAAGTCCAGATTTGGAGGAGTGTTGTGTGTATCCATAGGAGTGATGTCCTCATCATCCTCCCCCTCTTGAAGTGGAGTCGTCCTCGACTCAAGCTCATCCTCTTCTCCCAAGTATGGTTTCAAATCTGAAATGTTAAAAATAGGACTAACCCCGAACTCGGGAGGCAACTCAAGTTTGTATGCATTATCATTAATCTTCTCTATTATTTTGAATGGACCATCAGCTCTAGGCATTAGTTTAGACTTTCTCAATTCTGGAAATCTATCCTTCCTTAAGTGTAACCACACTAAATCTCCTACATCAAGCTTTACTTCCTTTCTTCCCTTACTACCAGCAATTTTATACTTTTCATTCATCTTTTCAATGCTAAGTCTAGTGGTCTCATGTATTTGCAAAATAAATTCAGCACGCTCCTTAGCATCAATATGAACTCTCTCATTAATAGGTAGAGGAAGTATATCAAGTGGAGTACGGGGATCAAAACCATACACTACCTTGAATGGACTTACCTTGGTAGTAGAATGTGTTGCCCGATTATAAGCAAACTCAACATGAGGTAAGCATTCTTCCCATTGCTTCAAATTTTTCTTCAAAACAGCTCGCAACATAGTACCCAAAGTGCGGTTCACAACCTCAGTTTGTCCATCAGTTTGTGGATGACAAGTTGTAGAAAATAACAACTTTGTACCCAACTTATTCCAAAGCGTGCGCCAAAAATGACTCAAGAATTTTGCATCACGATCTGAAACAATAGTAGAAGGCATACCATGCAAACGTACAATTTCTTTGAAAAAAAGATCAGCAATATAACTAGCATCATCAGTTTTATGACATGATATAAAGTGTGCCATCTTGGAAAAACGATCCACGACAACAAAAATGCTATCGCTCCCCCTCTTAGTCCTAGGCAGTCCTAAAATAAAGTCCATAGAAATATCCGCCCAAGGAATAGAAGGAACAGGAAGTGGCATGTATAAACCATGTGGATTCAATCGAGACTTAGCTTTTTGACATGTAGTGCAGCGAGCAACAAAACGCTCAACATCTTTCCTCATCCTTGGCCAAAAGAAGTGTGTGGCCAAAATATCCTCTGTCTTCTTAGCACCAAAATGACCCATCAATCCACCTCCATGCGCCTCCTGCAACAACAAAAGACGAACGGAACCAACTGGAATGCATAGGCGGTTAGCTCTAAACAAGAATCCATCATTCAACACAAATTTGTGCCAAGCACGACCTTCTTTACAGTGCAGCAATACATCTTTAAAATCGACATCAACAACATATTGTTCTTTAATTGCCTCAAGTCCAAAAATTCTACAATCAAGTTGAGACAACAAAGTATATCGCCTCGATAAAGCATCAGCAATCACATTATCCTTCCCTTTCTTATGTTTAATAATATAAGGAAAAGACTCAATAAACTCAACCCATTTAGCATGTCTACGGTTCAAATTGCCTTGAGAACGAATATACTTAAGTGATTCATGATCATAATGAATAACAAATTCTTTGGGCAACAAATAATGACGCCACGTTTCTAAAGAACGTACAAGTGCATATAGTTCCTTATCATACGTGGAATAATTCAAAACAGGCCCAGTAATTTTCTCACTAAAGTATGCAACAGGTTTACCATCTTGCATCAGAACACCACCAATGCCTATACCACTAGCATCACATTCAAGCTCAAAAGTCTTATCAAAATTGGGTAATTGCAGCAATGGTGCATGTGTAAGTTTGTCCTTCAAAGCATCAAAAGACTCATGATGTACCTTACCAAAATGGAAGTCAACGCCCTTCTTTGTCAACTCATGCAATGGTGCAGCAATGGTGCTGAAATCTTTGACAAAGCGGCGGTAGAAACCTGCAAGACCAAGAAAACTCCTCACCTGTGTGATAGTTTTTGGTACAGGCCAGCTCTTTATGGCTTCAATCTTCGCCTCATCCACCTCAATTCCCTGTGGAGTCACAACATAGCCAAGAAAAGAGACTCGATCCGTGCAAAAGGTGCACTTCTCAAGGTTACCAAATAAACGTGCAACTCGCAAAGCATCAAAAACAGCACGCAAATGAATCATATGATCATCCGTGGATTTGCTATAAATCAAGATATCATCAAAGTAAACAACCACAAATTTGCCAATAAAAGGTCTTAAAACCTCATTCATCAAACGCATGAAAGTACTGGGTGCATTAGTTAACCCAAAAGGCATTACTAACCACTCATACAACCCGAATTTGGTTTTGAAAGCTGTTTTCCATTCATCTCCAAGTTTCATTCTAATTTGATGGTAGCCACTACGCAAATCAATTTTAGTGAAAATTATAGCACCACATAACTCATCAAGCATGTCGTCTAGCCTAGGAATAGGATGACGATACCTAATAGTAATGTTATTAATGGCTCTACAATCTACACACATACGCCAAGAACCATCTTTCTTAGGAACCAAAAGTACAGGAACAGCACAAGGACTAAGTGATTGACGAACATACCCACGATCCAAAAGGTCTTGGACTTGTCGTTGTATCTCCTTAGTCTCCTCAGGGTTGGTCCTATAAGCAGCACGGTTTGGTAAAATAGCACCAGGAATCAAATCAATTTGATGCTCAATCCCTCTCAAAGGTGGCAACCCCGGGGGTATCTCAGCTGGGAAAACATCCTCATACTCCTGCAAAAGGTTAGTGACAGCAGGAGGCAAAGCACTAGAAGCAATATCACCAAGCAAAAACAAGGCTTGTTTGCATATCAAAGCATAGCAAATATCATCAGTAGAAATTTCAGCAAGCTCAGATTTTGTGGCAAGACATGAACGACCTTGTAATTTAATTGCAGCACCCTTAGAACATGAAGAATCATTAACATTACTTGGTGTAGAAGCAGAATTAACAGGTTGCTGAATTTCAGGGCGTTTATTTTTCAAACTAGCAGCTCGTTCTAAATCAGCTTGTACAATTTCAGCAGGGGTCATTGGTAACAAAGTAATTTTAGTTCCTTTATGCATAAAAGTGTACTTATTACTTTTACCATGGTGTACAGCATCATTATCAAATTCCCAAGGTCTACCCAATAAAAGTGAACAAGCTTGCATGGGTACAACATCACAATCAACAGAATCCACATAGGAACCAATGGAAAAAGGAACTCTGCAAGTTTGTGTTACCTTAGCTTTTCCAGAGTCATTTAACCACTGAATGTAGTATGGATGTGGATGTGGGCGTGTGGTCAAATCAAGCTTCTTAACCACATCAGAACTCACCAAATTGTTGCAGCTTCCTCCATCAATGATGACACGTGCCCGACGGTTCTTGATGACGAAGAAAATCTGGAACAAGTTATGTCGCTGCATCATCTCGGGTTGCTGGACTTGTGTGCTAAGCACACGCTGCACAATAATATTCATATAGCCCGTGGTATCTCCGCCTCCAATGACTAGAGCTCGTACACGACAACTAAATTTAGAGGTGAGCTCGTTCCTACGTTCTTCGCTATATGTTACTTTTGAGAATGGTTTGCTACCTAATGATTATTTTATGATTAGAAACCATGGAGAGGACCAGGAGATGATGGGAGAAGGATTTGGAAACGTGGAGGGCCAGCAAGGGCTTGGAAGCCAAAGTGGAGGCCCAATCAAAACCGACTTCGAGTCTGTTTCGGGGCCCAGGACAAGTCTGTACTAAAACGGTCGCCCAGGACGCATACGGACTCGGATTTGGACGTTCTACATATGCACGGAAAGATAAGGAGAAGACCTTTCCAATGCCACCGGCCTCATGTCAAAATTCATCCGGAGTCATCGGGAATCGTCAAAACAAGAGAGAGTCCAGAATCTGTGTCGGTGCTGCGTCGCTTATTTTTTGTCTTTGGGCCTTGTGTCTAGTTGAGCCCAATTCGGGGCGCGTCCAGAGGGTCTTGCACGACCCTAGGGTCTTTATATACAGCCACCACCGCACCATTAGGGTTCGGGTTTTGCTTAGATCAATTCTGTTCATAAACAGTTTCGCCGTTCATCGGTTTGTGAGACCCCAACTTCGAGAGTTTAATCATACATCTGCAATTGTGTTGCATTATTCGTTGTTCTTGCTTGTGTTCTTGATTCGCAGGCAGGGATTAGCCTTCTCGGCGAGGTCAATCGTCTTTTGGACGGTTGATAACCAGAGGAGACGTCGTGCTACGATTGCGGGGTTTAGAACGTGCTGTTCTGAAGCCGGATCGATTTGTGTGTCGCCTCCGACCAAATCAACTTACCAAGAACCTTTCGGAAGATCGGGAACCCTTGTCCACATCATTTGGTATCAGAGCTGGGCCCTTGTTAAGAAGGGGAGAATGATGAGAACATCCTCCACTATTACCCGCTAGGGCGACGACCGTGTGAGCCTCTGAATAATCCCACCTTGCTTAGCTTGGGAGGTGGAAGCCACCTTAAAAGGGAGAGCCACCCTTCCCCTATCAGACTAGTCTTTTAGGGAGATTGGGCCTTTCCCTGAGTGGGGGCGCCGGTGTTGCGGTGCTAAGACTGCGGATTCGGGTCGTGGACCTAGAATCGGGTCGGTGTGTCAGGCTTTGGGCAGGAGTTGTGATGCTAAGATTGCGGGATTCAGGGAATCCGGATCGGTGTGTCGGGCTTTGTTCCACCCTACCTGGGCCGGATGTATCAAACAAGGCTTACATCATTATTATGATTAAGACGTACGTAATTCCCACTTCCAAGTTGGAGATTTAGTGCTTCACTGAGTGCAGTCAACGAAGAACCAGCATAAGCTTTCTCCAAAGTGGGAAGGACCATATGTTGTGAAGGAAGTCACTCGCTCGGGGGCTTACCGACTAATGTATGAAGACGACGATGATATACCAAATTCTTGGAACATAAATTAGCTACGTCATTTCTATACTTAATTATTCCTTTGTATACTTATACATTATTCATGAATGAAACTTCAGTCTTTTTGATGAAAGATTTTTTAATGATTTTCATTCTATATTGTCTCGATTCCTTAATTTATTTTATTAAACAATTGAGCCAGAGGGCTAGTAATAATGTCCCACCTTAGTCTAACCGTATTTTGGTTTTGGACTACTTTCTGACCGATTTCTTCTCTTTGAATACGGTCTTCATTTTCTTGGTCTAACGTCTATACATTATGGTTATATACTTTATACTGCATATCAGACTACCACTACACTAAACCCAGAGCCAAAGTGCGAGAGGTCATGTGTAGACTGGTCGACTCTGCTTGTTACGCGGTTACGAGTCACAACCTAAAATGTTAAGGCAGACCGATACAATTTGAGTTTCTCAATGACAGAAACATACTTATGACATTTTTATCAATCTTTTAAAGATGATAAGCATGAAACTAGTTTACATACAGGTAATATTGTTTTATTACATAGATATTGCTAATGATCTCTAATATTACAGGATTTACAGCTCCTTTGAAGGAGAGGAAGATTCAGCTCGAAGCTCAACCTCAGGAGTTACTGGAGGAGTAGGCACAGTCGGATTGATCTCTATATTGTCGACCAAAGCTCGGGAAGTCTCCAGCATGGAATCCAAGAGCTACTGGCATTGGTCGTCAGTCAAGTCTGGGTTGAAGCTCTCCTTGATCTTGTCCAATGGTAGAGCGGGAGACCAAGATTGGCAAATAGCCAGAACCTGACTCCCAGTTTCGGTCGCCACTTGTCGAGTGTTATGAGCAATATCTTCCGATGCATGCTCCAGCAAGTACTCCAAGGAATGGCCAGACTGCTCCACTCGAATGGCATGAACATAGTCCATTGCCTTTCGAGTGGCGTAAGATAGAGCTGCAAATGATAATTTATTGGTCAGTATGATCAAAAGAGGAATCAAGCAGATGTGAGAAATAACGAAGGGCTTACTGGCAAGTTTACATTTAAAGGATTTGGAGGTTCTCTTAGCTTCCTCTATCTTGGCGCCAGCCTCCTTCAACTCCTTCTGCAGCCGAGTGATCTCGGCCTTTTGGTCCTCAACCGATTTGGAGAGGTTTTCCTTCTCAGTATTCAAGGCATTGAGAAACCTTTGCTGATTGGAAGTCAACTTCTCCAGGTCGGCAACTTTCTAGTCATGAGCTAAAAGACAAATATTTGAATCTTTAGCATTAGAGTGATTGGGTGGTTATTTAAACAACAGGTGGTGAGTGATCTTACCAGCTAAATCTTCTCGGCCTTGGTTTAAGGCCTTGGTCATTTCTCTTTGGTCGGTCTGCAGCTTTTCAATCTCCTTTTGTGCTTTGGCAAGCTGCTGACCGGTGACTAGCGAAACACCAGCAAAGTGTTAGTCTTATTTAAAGACTTGAAGACCAAAGAGTTTAGGACATACCAAAAGTCTCAGCTTCAAGGTATTCCACCCTAGCCTGTTTTCTCTCTACGAGAGCATATATTTTCTGTATACAAAAAGGGGTTAAGCTTAAAGGCAAGATTAAGACAAAGCAAAAGCAGAGTATTGAAGTACCTTGCTAGCTTCTCGATGTTGATGCATAATTTCCACATCCTCCACCTTGGGCCGACCGAGTAAATCTGCAGATAATGTCGCCTTACCTTTGTCAAGAGGTGAAGGGATGACAGCAGGAGCAGGTTGGGGTACAGGCGCCGGAATGGGGGCAGGAATTGCCTTGTTAACTGGCTTATCACCTCAGTCGACGTGTTTGATGACTTGCCGACCGACTTGGGCAGATCAGTTGGGCGAGGAGGAGGTCCAGACCGAGTGTCTCCGGACTCTTGGGCACTCTAAGAATCACTCGTCCGACTACTGTCAAAATGAATATGGAAGAGCTGTTGTGACTTGTGCTGATCGGCGGGAGAGAGCAGAGGACGGGGGGGGGGGGGGGGGGGGGGGAGGGGGTCGAGCTGTCGGCCAGGGAGTGGTTGCCGGCGGGGGCTTCAATTCGACCGGTGGCACAAGAGAGGAGATGGCAGTGCAGTGGCCGGGATGGGGGAGCGGCAGTGATCGACGGCGGCACAGGGATTCGGGGTACACCTCGGTGTCGATCGGGGGTTGGCCAGGGAGAAGGGAGGGTTGACTCCAGCTTGACCCAGAACCTTGCTTAGGTTTGGCCAAAATGCACCACGTTCCATTGCTCCAAACCTGGTGCAGATTTTTTTGATTTCCCAGGGAGTCATGTGCTCCAACTTTGCTTTTGGGGGCATGATCTAATTCGGCTAAGATTAAATTTGAAAATTCTAGAACAGAAATGCTTTTCTTAGACCTTAGGGGAATTTTTAAGGGCATGAAATATTTACCAAAAATTCTCATAAAATTCTCACAATTCTATTTTAATGTGGCCATTCAGAATATGCAAAAACATTGGTGCACTTTCATGGGTTTTTGTGATGTTTGAGAATGGCTCTTATTTGGATAATCTGGATTTAATTAATTAATTTCTTCCTTATTCTTTGGCACCTTAATTATTTATATTTTAATTTTCTCTCAATTAGCATTAGGGTTAGCCTAATTACCATTTTGTGACATGGGATGTCACAACATTTTTTAGGCACCCCACGGTTGCATTGAATATATGTATGAGCTCTCAAAATTGATGTCTTAGTATGCATATGGACTATTGTTGTATGAATTATTGATGCAAAAATTAGGAGGACCTCTACATATATTTATTGGAATAAGAATTCTTTTTATCTCAAATACAAGCTTTAATTGGTTGTTATCAACCACCAAAAATGGGGAGATTCAAAGTCAATCTAGGCCTCCATATGGGTTTTGGTTGATTAATGATGAATAATTAAAGGACTAATGATATTTGCTAAGTCTATGAGCAGGGCGAATACTTCATGCATCAAAGATGACCCCTCAAAATGAAAAGAAAAAAAACGAAAGAAGGCAACCAGCGACCCTTAGTTTTAATTCTTACTTTCTGAGTCATAAGTGTGTCGTACTATCAAGAGGGACACAAGAAAGAAAGTGGTGAAATTAACCAAGTGCTATTAACACTTAACATCATATTACATTCCCAAAGCCTATAATCCCTTCCCCTCACTCTAGAACCCGGACAAGACCGGATATGGCCCGACTAGGCCGGCATGGGCTAAAACAGAACCAGTTATGGTTCTGGAGTCGAATCAGCGGGACTAAGACATCAATTTCTAGACTAAACAGGAATCAGGGTAGGCCGGACTAAGATGGCATCAGCTGTACTAAGACAGATCAGAACCCGGGAGTGCTGCTTCTGATCTTGGGCTCATCCGGACTAGGCCGGCAGTTTCCGGACTGGGCCGGGTAAATGACCCAACCGGACTAAGATTGCTTGGGTGGACTAAGCCGATTAATAAACTTTCCAGGAAGTTTTTCTTCGGGGAGCTGGTTGAACCGGACTAGGCCGAGTATTTCCAGACTAGTCCGATCACTAACACTTAGTCATTTTTAGGATGGGTTGAGCATCCGTGTTATCTTTGAACTACAGGACCAGACTAGTCCGGGCCCCAATACTGGACTAGGCCGGGTCTGACACCCCCCAACGGCTCTTTTCTTCTCCCCTCCTATAAATACACCCTTTCATCCCCATTGCTCGGTTGGCCACTCCAAAAAGCTGAAAAACACATCTGAACACTCTTGAGCTTCTCCAACTCTCCCCCAAGCCTGCTACTCCTATTATTGAAGGATTGAGAGGAGATTTGTGAGGATTCGAGTGAGCCACTTCATATTGCATTAGAGCACTTCATTTTCTCTTCACCATTGGCATTGCTTGTGTTTGTTACTCTTGGGTATTCATCCCCTAGACGGTTAGGCGTCGTCCACGGCTCCCAAGCTTGTGTTTGAAGACCCGGGAAGTTCGGATTGCCCTCCTTGCAAAGGATTAATAGTGGAAAACCAAGTCTGACCTTTGTGGTTGCTTGGAAGAGGTTCTAGGGTTGAGAGCAACCCAGTCCTTTGTGGTCTCCTCAACGGAGACATAGGTTCCTTTCTGGGACTGAACTTTGGTGAACAAATCCTAGTGTCTTGTGTGCTTGTTCTTGTTCTTGTTGTTCGTATTCACTATTTGTGCCATATTATTGTGTCTCACTTAAAATACTTGTGTCGCTTGTTCACTAGCGTACTTGTACTATTTTAAGCTTCCTAGTACTTGTCATTACTTGTCTCTAGCTCCTGGTTTATTTGTTGTCTCATAGATATCGATTTAGAGCTTGTTCTACAATCTATCGTGTGTAGGACCCGGACTTGGACGGTAACCCTAGCAGACTAGGACGCCAACACTTGCATCTTAGTCCGGCCTCTATCTGAACTAATTTTTTTAATTAGTAGTTCACAGGAGTATTTGCCTATTCACCCCCCCTCTAGGCAACTTTCAGGTTTGATATCCAATTAGGATTGTAATTGCTTAGCTCATGACTTTAATATGTAGGGTTAGAGTTATGTATGCTTTAGTACTTGTTAATCCAAATGGTGATTCTAGTGTTTGATCGATGCTAGGATACTATTTAAATGTGTAAGCGTGGTGCTTAGACTTCTAGGTAAAATTGATCACCTCGTAATCCATGGCTTGTAGAGGTAGGCAGTAGGTGGTGATTGTCCTCTCTATCCATTGTACTCATCCACGTTCGATTACGACATGTTTCCAAGACAGGGTTGCGTTGTGTATGCCAGGCATGAATCCGAACACGGAGTATTGAATGCATTAGACTATGACTAGTATAACCATGCTTATAATTATTTGACTAAGTAACTATATAGGTAGACTAACATTAGAGATACAACTTTGCTTGAATAACTAACATTCTTTAGTGACTTAGGACTTTATTTATCTTTAGGAATGATTGATCTGTGTGTCACACTACCCTTATCCTTTATTATATACTTACCCCTGTATGAGCTCTAATTATATACTTACCCTTGTACTTACCCCTGTATTGTCCATGTGCTTGCGGATCTTATTATATTGACACTGAAGTGCATCTTTATAATTATGGCTGGTGCAACGTTAAGAAGTGCCACAATAATTTCTGGCGCCTATAGCCGGGGATGATTATATTGATGTAATTTAATAAACATTAGCAAGTGCCAACAACGAGCAAGAGTAATGAGTGTCTTGTTCTTCCTCTACACTCCTCCATTTTGCTCGAGAGTATATGTACCGGAGAATTCATGCTTGATTTCCTTCTTGTCACAATATTCTTCCACTGTTGTGTTCTTGAAGTTAGTTCCATTGTCACTCCTTATTTTCACAATGCTAGTCTTGAATTCATTCTTTGCTCTCCTTGCAAACTTTCTGAAGATATCACTTGCTTGAGACTTGTCCACCAGAAAGAAGGTCCAAGTGTATCTCGTGAAGTCATTCACAATCACCAAGCAATATAGATTGCCTTCTAGACTCTTGTAGACATGAAAGAGTTGGTGGGATGTGAAGATGCAACTTGTTTTCCAGCCTGACAAGCACTACACTATCTATCCTTTTGAAAGGTGACATCACTGATTCCTTCCACTAGATTCCTCATGACTATCTTCTTAAGCTGATTCATTTCAACATGTGTCAATCTTCTATGCCACAACCATCCCTTCGTTGCCATAGTGAATAGGAAAGGACTTGGTGGCATTTTGCTTGATTTGAAGTCTATGACATACTAGTTTCCATGTCTCACACCATGAAATACTATCCCTTTCTTTGCATTTTCAATCCCATGTCACAAAGCTGACTAATATACATGAGGTTGAAATTGATGGTATCCACAAGAAAGACCTTAGAGAGATGGAGGTCGTCTGTAATGGCCACCTTGCCTGAGCCTCATACTCTCCCTTTTGAGTTATCCCCAAAAGTCACCTTCTCACTGTCTTCGTCTTCATCAATGTTGGTGAACATGGTTGGTTTTCCAGTCATATGTTGGGTGCACCCACTATCAAGTATCCAATGGGTGCCTCCACTCTTGTAGTTGACCCTGGTAGTAGCCATAAGACAAGTACTAAAGGAAGAAGGGTTAGTATCCAAAGCATTGCTTAATTTAATTGTGCTAACCTCATCATGACGAACCATGAGACTACCTCATAATTAGGTATCCTTGCAATCCCCTCTTGAAGTCTTCTCCTTATAGGATGGTTAGGAGCACGATACCTCTATTGTCCATGACCATCCCCCATGTGTATATTGTCAAGGTAGATGTAGTAGTGGGGAGGATCATAGAGACCAGTGACGTGCTCAAGCAAGTGACCCACTTATGAGTGGAGCACAAATATCATCTCCATTGCTTTCTCAATTGTGAGCTCATTGAAAGTTGCCAGGAGGGGGGGGGGGGGGGTGAATAGGCAATCTAAAAATAATCCAAAAAACACTAGAGATTTATCAAATAGACAGGAATGACGGAACTTCCATCAGAAGTGACGGAACTTCCGTCACCACGGAAGTTCTGTCAAGTAACAAAACTTCTCACTAACCTTCCTCTAAACAATGAAATAAACACGGATAACAAATAGAAGGAAATACTAACTTGGTAGAAGTGAAGCTAATGGAATGTAAACCTAAGGTTCTTGAATGAATGACTAGCCACACAAATAACTAGTGATACAAGCACACTAGTATGAAAGAAATGAGCAAGCACAAATATAAAAGTGGGAATGTAAAGAGAGACACAAGAATTGACCCGAGGTTTGGCAACCACACTAAGTAGTTCCTACGTCCTCATTGAGGAGCCACATAAAGTGGCCGGGTCTCTCTCAACCCTTTCCCGGCCAAGAAATCACAAAGATCGTGCTCGGATTTCTTTCTCCACTTGATTCTTTTCCTTCGGAGGCGAATCACACCTTCACAAACGTCCCCGACTCACCACACGAAGTTGGGAGCTCAAGGGCAACGCCTAGCCATCTAGGAGACCACGTCTCCAAGACTAACAAGCAAATCAAATCCTGATGGGGAGGGAAAGATGTGCTCAAGCTTTTGAGTGGATGGATTCAACGTTTTTGTGGTTGGATCTCTCTCTCTTGGATTTGAATCTCAAGGACAAGCCTAGGAGTGAGAGGGGAGAGCTCTAGCTGAAGAGTGAGTGAAATGGAAAGCAATCCAACCCTTCCCACGGGGGAAGGGGTGAGCTATAAATAGAGGCTCTCCAAAAACTAGCCGTTATGCTATTCTCTGGGTCTGACGGAACTTCCGTGGTTACCCACGGATCTTCTGTCATTTCAAATTTAGCTGTTGCATGAGCCTAGGTTAGAAGCCAGATGCTGTGACGGAACTTCCGTCACTCTCGGTTTGACAAGGACAGAGCTCACAGAACTTCCGTGAGAGCCACAGAGATTTTGGTGATGGAACTTCTGTCAAGGGGAGACGGAATTTCCATCACTCTCGGGAAGGCAGCAAGTAGGAACCTGATAGGTGTAGAGTGCCCGATCTTTCGGCGAGTGTAGATAACTTCGATTCGGTGGATGTCGACCCTCACGATCCGACTACGACGAGCAAGCCCGAAGCGCCAATGCAATCGCTGAACCAACTTCCGGAGGATATTAACCTTGCGGTAAACAAGATCAACCTAATCACGAGGATCAATTCTTACGCGCAATCGAAGAACGAGCAAGAATTAGAGGCGAGCAATCTGATGTATTGCACGAAGTTGGAGTTCCGCGCAATCGAAGAACGAGCAAGAATTAGAGGCGAGCAATCTGATGTATTGCACGAAGTTGGAGTTCTGAATTCACGTCGAGAGACGGATGAATAGCTAAGCTAATCTTAAAACAAAACTCAAAGATTACAAGGGCGCAACCCTTGACTAAATAGGGGGAGCGCGACATCTAGGGCCGGCTGAAGTAGAGAGGCGTGCGGTGAGAGGTAGTCGCGCGACTTGGGCTACTTGGGCCTTCGCGGGCGTCATCCTGGGCTGTCGTTCCTTAGCATCAAAACCATCTTCAATTCCTGGGCTCGAGCTCTAGTGATTGGGCCCTTGTACGTCGTCGTCTCGTCGAAAGATGGGTCCATAACTTGAGAAGGCGCAACGACGAGAGGTGGAGGCGTGACAACTTGGTTTGGCGCACCGTCTTCCGTCGTCGTTGTTCGTATGTCGTTGATGTCCTCATCATCCTCCCCTTCTTGAAGCGAAGTCGTCCTCGACGGCAACGCATCATCCTCACCCAAATATGGTCTCAAATCTGCAACATTAAAACTAGTGGAAACACCAAACTTCATGGGCAAGTCAAGAACATAAGCATTATTGTTAATCTTGGTTAGCACTTTAAAAGGACCAGCAGCACGAGGCATTAATTTAGAACGACGCAAAGTAGGAAATCTATCTTTACGCAAGTGCAACCAAACCAAATCACCAGGTTCAAAAGAAACATGTTTTCTACCTTTACTACCAGCAACTTGATACTTCTTATTAGCAACGGCAATGTTGTGTTGTGTTTCTTCATGCAATTGTTTCATGTGATCAATATGAGCAATAACATCAACATTTGGTTCATCTTCAGCATCAATAGCAAACAAATCAATAGGCGCCCTAGGAACATAGCCATAAACAACCTCAAAAGGACACATTTTAGTGGCAGAATGTGTAGCACGATTATAAGCAAATTCAACATGAGGTAAACAATCTTCCCAACGTCTCAAATTTTTATCTAGAACAGCTCTAAGCATAGCAGACAAAGTTCTATTTACTACCTCTGTTTGTCCATCAGTTTGAGGATGACAAGTAGTACTAAACAGCAGCTTAGTTCCTAATTTATTCCAAAGAGAACGCCAAAAGTGACTAAGAAACTTAGCATCACGATCAGAGACAATTGTTTTAGGAATTCCATGCAGTCTAACAATCTCTCTAAAGAACAAGTCAGCAACATTGGAGGCATCATCAGTTTTATGACAAGGTATAAAGTGA
The DNA here is from genome assembly GCA_032690845.1 of Eleusine coracana subsp. coracana. Lineage (NCBI taxonomy): Eukaryota > Viridiplantae > Streptophyta > Magnoliopsida > Poales > Poaceae > Eleusine > Eleusine coracana. The sequence goes on from CM064434.1 coordinate 31,788,818, forward strand.
GCCATTTTAGAGAAACGATCAACCACCACAAAAATACTGTCCCTTCCCTTCTTAGTACGAGGCAATCCCAAAACAAAATCCATCGAAATATCATGCCAAGGAGAAGAGGGAACAGGTAAGGGCATATACAAACCATGATTACCCAAACGGGATTTAGCTTTTTGACATGTAGTACAGCGGGCAACAAGGCGCTCAACGTCACGGCGCATCCGTGGCCAAAAGAAGTGATCAACCAACACCTCATGTGTCTTGAAAACGCCAAAATGACCCATAAGACCACCTCCATGCGCCTCCTGTAACAACAAAAGACGAACCGAGCTAGCTGGAATACACAGCTTGTTAGCACGAAACAGGAACCCATCCTGCATATGAAATTTCCCCCAAGGTTTGCCATCCTTACAATGCATCATAATATCATGAAAATCAGCATCATTCACATACTGATCTTTCAAAGCTTGCAAACCAAAGATTTTAAAGTCTAATTGGGACAGCATTGTATAACGATGAGACAAAGCATCGGCAATCACATTTTCCTTCCCGTTTTTATGTTTAATGATGTACGGAAAAGATTCAATAAATTCAACCCATTTAGCATGCCGACGGTTCAGATTAGTCTGGGTTCTAATATGTTTCAAAGCCTCATGATCAGAATGAATAATAAATTTGCGAGGCCATAAATAATGCTGCCATGTTTGCAAAGTTCTTACTAAAGCATAAAGTTCTTTATCATAAGTGGAATATTTAAGGGCAGCACCACTTAACTTCTCACTAAAATAAGCAATGGGTTTATGATCTTGTAACAAAACAGCACCCAAACCAATTCCACTAGCATCACATTCCAATTCAAACACTTTATCAAAATTAGGCAATTGTAAGAGAGGAGCGTGAGTTAACCGTTCCTTTAAAGTGTTGAATGCATCGTCCTGTGGTGCACCCCACTCAAATGGCGCTCCCTTCTTGGTCAGCTCATGTAATGGTGCAGCAATAGAACTGAAATCCCGCACAAAACGACGATAGAAACCTGCAAGACCAAGAAAACTGCGAACCTGTGTGACCGTCGTCGGTTGTGGCCAACTCTGAATGGCATCCACCTTGCTGCTATCAACCTCAATGCCCTGCGGAGTAACAACATAGCCAAGAAACGAAACACGTTGCGTGCAAAAAGTGCATTTTTCCATGTTCCCAAATAAGCGAGCAGCACGCAAAGCATCAAAAACAGCATGCAAATGATCTAAATGCTCATTCATGGATTTGCTATATATAAGGATATCATCAAAATAGACAACAACAAATATTCCAATGAAAGGCCGAAGAACTTCATTCATTAAGCGCATAAAAGTGCTAGGAGCATTAGACAATCCAAACGGCATAACCAACCATTCATACAAGCCAAATTTAGTTTTAAAAGCCGTTTTCCATTCATCTCCTAATTTCATTCTTATCTGATGGTAACCACTACGTAAATCAACCTTAGAGAAAATTATGGCACCACTAAGTTCATCAAGCATATCATCAAGTCGTGGTATAGGATATCAATAACGAATTGTAATATTGTTAATTGCACGACAATCTACACACATACGCCAAGAACCATCTTTCTTAGGAACAAGCAAAACAGGAACCGAACAAGGACTGAGAGACTCACGAATGTAACCTTTATCCAGCAATGCTTGCACTTGACGCTGAATTTCTTTTGTCTCCTCAGGATTTGTACGGTACGGGGCACGATTAGGAAGCTGTGCGCCTGGAATTAAATCAATCTGATGTTCTATGCCACGAATAGGAGGAAGACCCGGTGGCAATTCAGCGGGAAAAACATCTTTATAGTCCTGCAGAAGGTTAGCAATAGCAGGAGGAATATGCAACATAGGTGCCTCATCTAATGAAACAAGCATACGAGAGCAAACTAGCGCATAGCAGGGCAGATTAGCATCATGTAACTCATCAAAATCAGTACGTGTAGCAAGCAATATAGGGTTATGCAATTTGATCTCAGGTTGAACAGGTGCAACAGGTGGTGATTTAATCAATTTTGCAGCTTTTGCCGCTCTAGCAATATCATCTTTTAGAACTTGTTTAGGTGTCATAGGATGAATAACAATTTTTTGACCCTTAAACATGAAGGAATAATAATTGGAGCGACCATGATGAACACTATCAACATCATATTGCCAAGGACGTCCAAGCAACAAAGAGCATGCTTCCATTGGAACAATATCACAATCCACAAAATCAGAATATGCACCAAGAGAGAAAGGGACACGTACCGAGCGCGTTAGCTTTATTTTGCCGCCATCATTAAGCCATTGAACATGATAAGGATGTGGATGCTTCCTTGTTGGCAATGATAACTGCTCCACCAAGGTCGTACTAGCCAAATTGTTACAACTGCCACCATCGATGATTATACGGACCGCTCGTTCTTGCACAACGCCTTTAATATGAAAAATGTTGTGGCGCTGATTCTTTTCGTCTGGCATGACCTGTGTACTAAGAACACGCTGCACAACAAGAGTTGCATACCTGTCGGCGGCACTAGAGTCGACATAAAGCTTAGTATTATCTGCATGGTTAGTGGCAAGCATAGTATGTAGAGTATCCTCAGAATCACTAGCAGAAGAATACTCACCGTCATCATGAATCAACATAGTTCGTTTGTTTGGACAATCGCGTATCACATGACCAAATCCTTTGCAACGGAAACACTGAGTATCTCGAGCTCGTCGAGACAACGAGGAGGACGGCGCAGTCGAGACAGATCTGGCCATGGGTGGAGCACTCGACTTGGACGAGGTCGCAGTGTGGTCGCGTGACGTGGAAGGAGGCGCCGATCGTGGAGCTGAAGGCGCCTTGGACCCTGCAAAAGTGTTAGGTCTTGACGAAGATTGTCGATCCTGCACTTCACGTTCAGCTTTACAAGCATATTCAAATAAAGTGGTGATATCATCATAATTCTTATAATCAAGAATGTTCTGAATTTCACGATTTAACCCACCCCTAAAGCGAGCCATAGCAGCATCCTCTAGTTCAACTAAACCACAGCGAATCATACCCTTTTGCAAAGCTTGATAATAATCCTCTACAGATTGTGAACCTTGTTGAAAGCGCTGCATTTGATTAAGCAAATCTCTAGCATAATATGACGGCACAAAACGACGACGCATAGCAGCTTTTAATGCCGTCCAAGTGGCTGGAACATTATTAGGATATTTTTATCTATACTCACGCCACCAAAGTAAAGCAGATTCAGTAAATTCACTAATAGCAGCCTTAACTTGTAAATTAGCAGGGATATCATGGCATGCAAATTTTTGTTCAACCTCTAATTCCCAATCAAGATAAGCACCCGGATCATATTTGCCAGTAAAAGTGGGAATACGAAATTTAATTCTGGCAAAAGAATCATTAGTAGGAACACGTACCCTACGAGCATGACCATGACGATTGGCGTCATCCTGCTCGGTGTCGGCGCCGCAGTCGCGTGCAGTTTGCAACTCCGTGAGCTGCGTCGTCATGGTCCCAAGTTGCGTTGACATGGCCTCAAGACAAGTCATGATCGTCGCGAGCGTGGTGTGGGCAGCCGTATCAGCAAGGTCGAGCTGATCAAAACGCTCGTTCGACGAAGTAATCGTGGAGTCAAGTCTCTTGTGCATCGTCTTCATGTCGTTTTGTAGACCTTCAACCTGCGCCTGGACTTCTTGGAGGGTGAGCTCCTCCGACTTTGAGTTGTTTCCTGCCATAGAAACACAAGCAACACAGAAAAAGATCCTACGACGAGAGGTGAGTGGTGGATGAAAAGCTCAATCAAAAAGCTGTTATCAAATCCTTACCCGTCCTTACCAAGCACGCAAGTGTGAACTGCAACCACAGGTAAAACCGGTGAAAGATTGGAGGAGCGATTGCATGGTGAAACAAAAACCTACTCGTAGTAGAAAATTTGTGGAGCTAGGAGGCTGCACTCAATCAAGGGTTAGCACAATTCAAACAATAACTGCAAAGCTGAATAAAGGTGCTAAACGCGAAAAGATTGCTGCCGGCACAAGTGGAAGAGGAAGAAGAAGAATCAAAACAAACGGATCCGAAGAAGGGTAAAGAACAGTAACGTGTCGCCTATGGTGCTCAAGCGCTCTTTTTTATTTTTTTTTCTTTCTTTTTTTTTACTTCTGCCCCTCTTTTTTTTTAACCTATGTCAGGGGAGTGTGAAGAAAAAACAATGCATACACAATGCATACACTCTCTCTCTCTCTCTCTCTAGAGTAGGGATGAGCAGAACACAACACAAGGCGAGGCGGGGCGGTTTACCACGTAACCGAGTAGGACTCAACAAGTCACGTGACTGACCCGGACTCACGGTGCGGTGGCAAAACTTGGCAAGTGATCGGCTCACCAAAATGCAACTGAGTAAGACTCGTTACGCGTGGCCAAGTAGGAGAGCGAGGCGGAGAAAACAGATGCGGCGGAAAGCAAATTGTGGTGGCGAAAACACACGATGTGGTGGAAGGATACGACGATGATGAGGAGAAAACGATGAAACACCGTGTACCAGCAACGATCAAAAGCGATAGCACAAAAACTCAACAACGCAAATTATTGAACGAAAGTGCGAGGCTCAAAACCGTACTGGGGTAAAATTATTTTTGTAGTTTTTGGTTTATGTGGACTTGGATAAACTCACCGAGAAACACTGGAATCTGATACCACTTGATAGGTATAGAGTGCCCGATCTTTCGGCGAGTGTAGATAACTTCGATTCGGTGGATGTCGACCCTCATGATCCGACTACGACGAGCAAGCCCGAAGCGCCAATGCAATCGCTGAACCAACTTCTGGAGGATATTAACCTTGCGGTAAACAAGATCAACCTGATCACGAGGATCAATTCTTACGCGCAATCGAAGAACGAGCAAGAATTAGAGGCGAGCAATATGATGTATTGCACGAAGTTGGAGTTCTGAATTCACGTCGAGAGACGGATGAATAGCTAAGCTAATCTTAAAACAAAACTCAAAGATTACAAGGGCGCAACCCTTGACTAAATAGGGGGAGCACGGCATCTAGGGCCGGCTGAAGTAGAGAGGCGTGCGGTGGAGAGGTAGTCGCGCGACTTGGGCTACTTGGGCCTTCGCGGGCGTCATCCTGGGCCGTCATTCCTTAGCATCAAAACCATCTTCAATTCCTGGGCTCGAGCTCTAGTGATTGGGCCCTTGTACGTCGTCGTCTCGTCGGAAGATGGGTCCATAACTTGAGAAGGCGCAACGACGAGAGGTGGAGGCGTGACAACTTGGTTTGGCGCGCCATCTTCCGTCGTCGTTGTTCGTATGTCGTTGATGTCCTCATCAGAACCCGACACTGACGGAACTTCCGTCAGGAGGTGACAGAACTTCCGTCACCCTCGGGAAGGTAGAAAGTGAGAACCTGACACTGACGGAACAACCGTGAGAGAGCTCACGTAACTTCCGTCACTCTCTGATTGGCTTAGAAAAATACTGGTTCTAAGGCTTTGTTGGCTATACTTTTCACAAATCTTTTTGGATGCTTGAGCACACACATTTCCCTTCTTAGCAAGTTTGTTTTACCCCACTTTATAGTTTGGCATACCTATGACTCAAAATAAGTAAAAGACTAATCATTGAAGTGCTTTTGAGTCCATATCCTTTCCTTTCTTTTTGGGAGAAACAACATCTTGCAAATGTGGGATTATAAAACAATTTTGATTATCTGCACATCTACTTCATAAACAAGTTAGCACACTTTTAATCATTCGTCATCATACACCAAAACCCACTAGGGAATACTAGATGTATCTTCTATCTCCCCCTTTTTGGTGATTGATGACAACAGATTAAAAAGGATATAAAGAGGATAATTAAAAGAGACAAAGAGCAACATATAGCGGAACTCCCCCTAAAGATATGCATGAATCACACAAACATTCGATGGAGCTCCCCCTATATTTTGCAATGAGTGGGGTGCCTAAAAGTGTACAACAGTGAAGCAATGTGATAAAGCAATAAGCAAGCAACACAACTTTGACACAATCATTTTACAAAACTAATAGAAACAAGCACCACACAAAACATAAGAACAATAGAGTTATTACAATAAGATTCACAAATAGTTTCACACGCAAAGCAAATAGAAGGGATAACAAATCCATAGGTTCATCACTATCCTATTACAAGAAAGCCAAGAAATAACCTTTTCATCTCATCTCTCCCCCTTTGGCATCAAGGCACCAAAAAGGAATGAAAGGAGGAGATAAGAGAAAGGTATCACTCATCATCATTGGTGCTTGCATCATCGTCATCTTCTTCCTCTTCATCACCTTCTTCTTCGCCTTCGCCTTCGCCTTCTTCTTCGTCATGTCCACCTTCTTCTTCTTGGGCTTGAGACGGAGCGGGTTGAGGAGCAATATCATCCCAATCATAGCCGGTAAGTGGATCCTCAAAGACCGGTGGCTCTCCATCGGGCTCACACTCGGAGCCATCCGGAGACACCTCATGGCCTTGAGCTCCTTGATCTTTCTTGTAGCGCCACACTTGCTTCTTAATGCGCCTCTTGTTCTCCCAGTTTTCCTTAACATTGAAGCAACAAGCATTCAAGATGCTCTTGAGCATAGAGGCAATGGGAGATGATGGACGGCGGCGAGGAGCTTTGGGTGGAGGAGCGGAGGATGATGCACGAGGTGCTGCTACCTCGGCCCGAGCGGCCTTTTCTGCTGCTAAATCCCTTTGGATAGTCTCATTATGAGGGCAAGTAAGCCTTGGCACATGAGGTCGCAAGGGCTGATGCTTGCATTCCTTCTCAAAAACCAAGCCAGTCTCAGACTCTATCATCCTCATAAGATATGGGGCAAGAGGAAGCACCTTCCTTGTATCTAGAGAGGCAGAGTAGATCTCCTGAACAATGAAATCCATCACACTAAAGTCTGCAGCCCCATTTCTGAACCTAGCAAGAATGTTCCTGGAGTGCTCAACAAGTGAAGTGGCATACCCACCCTTAGGAGCAATAGTCACCCTGAGCATCCTGTAGAAGGTGAAGTAGAAATTATGCATTCCATGAGTGGTGCCCAGATACTTTGGTTGAAGGTCCTCATACATGAATTTCAGCTCAAAATCCTTCAACACTGACTCACATGAGAGCTGGTCCCTAGCGGCATCATCATCATTCTGGAAAAAGAAAAGGCCAGGCGAGAAGGGGACACCACATACTGCACACCCTGTGTCATCCAATGAACATAGCCTCTCCCATCAATGTACAAAGTGGAGTAGAACTGACAGATCACCTCCTCAATCATATTTGAACCCCATGAGCTCATATACATGTCTGGCCTTGCAAGCTCCCACAATCTCATTGAAGGTAGACTCATCCTTGTCCTCCATGTACTTCTAATCAATCCACTGATGAGTGGCCAACCGGTTCTTTCGGTTCATGTCAATGAGCATGGACATGTAGTAGTTCTGGTGAAACCAAGTGAGAAACCTAGGGTAACTCGCTTCTTGATCAGTCACAAGATATTGATTTTGCCTCCTTGTTGCATTCAAGCCCTCTGCATCCTTCTTGTAGTCTTTAAAGTCATGATGAGGTGGATAGACGGGAGCATGAACTCGAAGGTCCCTCACAATGTTCAATGGCTCATTGCTCTTGGACTTGCCCTTGCGAGGTTTGGGGTTGGTCTCTTTGGCTGGCTTCTTCCCTTTATCAAGTGCCCTTCTAGGAGGAAGAGCCCCTCCTTGACCAACTAAAACTGTTTGAGCACCTGAACTACTTCCCTGTCCCATCCTTCTTTTAATCATGGCTTTTCTTCTCTTGGCTAGGGGCACTAGATCCTCGTGGGAGGAGGAGGACTTAGCGGGTTCAGCTTGTTGTTCCTCTTCACTTGATTCCTCATGAATGGATGGATCATTGGAGGCAATCTTGGTGTGGACCATGATCACACACACCTAAGAGGCAGAAAATGAGGAACATAGACCGTTTAGGAATGAGTCACAAGTAAGAGTGAAGAAGTAAGGAAGATTCAAGGCACTGAACTCCAGGTGATGGAAGTTCTATGACGGATCACGGAAGTTCCATCGTGACGGAAGTTTCCATGGAACTTCTGTCATTTTGCAGTTTGCCCCAAAACTTGTCCTAACTCCTAAATCCTACCACAAGAGTCAAAATGCTAATAATAGAAGATAGAACAACCATGGAGTGACTATTCTACCTAAGCCAAAGTGAAACTATAGAGCCTTTTGAACATTTGACCTAAAGACCAAGATCTAGGGGTCAAATCTCATACCTAGGGCAATGGAGAGGAGAAAGTTAATGGAGATTGCGGAACTTCCGTGGGGAAGGAGTTGAATCTCCACCAAATCCAAGGGAATCACCGGTTGGACCTCCAAATTGCCACAAATCACCACTTAGGGTTTGAGGAGAAGAGAGAGAAAGAGAAAAGAGTGAATGATTGGTTGGAGGAAGAACAGAGAGGGGCTCGGGCGACTTAACCAGGGACTGACGGAAGTTCCATCGATGGGCGATAGAAGTTCCGTCAGTCTCGGGTTGAGACGCGCACACAAGAGGGAGTCACGGAAGTTTTCATAGAACTTCCACGGATGATGGAAGTTCCGTGAATGGGTCACAGAAGTTCCGTCGTTCTCGGTTGAGCCCAAAAGGGTTGGAACCAGAGAAATGCCTTTTTACTTGAAGACCTTGAGGGTGACGGAAGTTCCGTCAATGGGTGATGGAATTTCCGTCATTCTCTGGAAAACAGCATGAACTGCTACAATATTGAACTTATGGACAAGTTGCATAAGGAGTATAAAGCTTGTCTCAACTTGTGAATAGTAACAAGTTAACAATCAAAACTATATTCACAAATATTGACAATATGATCTAGCGATCAAAGAGTTTTGTTTGAAATCAAAGACAATATGAAGTTTTGAAAAGATTTTGCTTTCAAGACATTTTGCAGGATCAAAACACCAATCAAAGCACAAGATTCTACTCCAAGTTGGATGAGTCAAGAATATTTGGTTCACTATTAAGTTCACAAAACCGCTTCTCATCTAGGGGTTTGGTAAAAATATCGGCTAGTTGTTTGTCGGTTCCAACATAGCTAATATCAATATCCCCCTTTATAGAATGATCTCTCAAGATATGGTGCCAGATATCAATGTGCTTGGTTCTGTTGTGATCAATGGGGTTATATGCAATCATGATGGCACTCTCATTGTCACATAGGAGTGAAACTTTGGTCATAGTGTATCCAAAGTCCATTAGAGTTTGTCGCATCCAAAGTAGTTGTGCACAACAACTTCCGGCTGCGATATACTCCGCTTCGCCCGTGGATAGGGCAACAGAATTTTGTTTCTTGGATGACCATGACACAAGGGACCTACCCAAGAATTGGCACGTCCCGGAGGTACTTGTCCTATCCACCTTACATCCGGCGTAGTCGGCATCGGAATAGCCGACTAACTTGAACTTGGAGCCCTTGGGATACCACAATCCTAAGTTTGGGGTGTGAACTAAATATCTTAAGATTCTTTTTACCACCACAAGGTGACTTTCCTTAGGAGCCCTTTGGAATCTTGCACACATACACACACTAAGCATGATATCGGGCCTAGATGCACAAAGATAAAGCAAGGAGCCAATCATGGAGCGATATACCTTTTGATCCACGGATTTACTGTTTACATCTAGCCCAAGGTGTCCATTTGTTTTCATGGCATTCTTGTTAGGCTTAGCATTTTCCATGTCAAACTTCTTAAGTATGTCTTGAGTGTACTTGGTTTGACTTATGAACATTCCTTCTTCAAGTTGCTTGACTTGAAAACCTATATAGAACTTCAACTCCCCCATCATGGACATGTCAAATTTCCTAGTCATAATCTTGGCAAACTCATCACAAAAAGATTGATTAGTAGAGCCAAATATAATGTCATCGACATATATTTGGAACACAAATAATTCATTATCAACTTTTCTTGTGAAGAGAGTAGGATCGGCCATGCCAATTGTGAAGCCTTTGTTGATCAAGTATCCCTTGAGGTGTTCATACCAAGCTCTAGGAACTTGCTTGAGGCCGTAGAGAGCTTTGTGAAGCTTGTACACATGGTTTGGTTTCCTTGGATCTTCAAACCCCGGAGGTTGTTGTACATACACCTCTTCTTGAATGGGGCCATTAAGAAATGCACTTTTCACATCCATTTGAAAAAGCTTAAAGCCATGGTGAGTAGCATAGGCAAGTAAAATACGAACTGACTCAAGCCTAGCTACGGGTACATAAGTTTCACCAAAGTCCAAACCTTGTACTTGTGAGTAGCCTTTTGCAACAAGTCTTGCCTTGTTGCTCACCACCACACCATACTCATCTTGCTTGTTGCGGAAAACCCATTTTATACCTACAACATTTTGCATGGGTCTATCCACTGATGACCACACCTTGTTTCTTTCAAAGTTGTTCAACTCTTCTTGTATAGCCATCACCCAATCCGAGTCTTGAAGGGCTTGTTCCACCCTAAGAGGTTCCATAGAGGAAACAAACGAGTAATGATGACAAAATGTAGACATTCGGGATCTAGTGGTTACCCCTTTTTGGATGTCACCTAGAATGTTGTCAACGGGGTGATCCTTTTGAATGCTTTGTCATACTTGTGGATGAATTAGCCTAGATGCATCTTCTTCTTCTTGATTGATATCATCTTGAATGTCTCTATCCCCACCATCTTGAGTTTGATCTTGGTTGTTACCTTGACCATGATCGTCACCATGATCTTGGGTTCTCCCTCGATCTTGTTCATCATGTGGCTCTTGTGGAGATGGATCATCTTGTCTTGAAGAAGATAGTTCATTTTGTTTTGAGTTTGGGTCTTATGGTCTTATCTCTCCTATTGCCATATTCCTTATTGCATCACAAGGAGCTTCATCTCCTACATCACTTGGATTAACTTGCTCTACTTGAGAGCCATTAGATTCATCAAATTGCACATCCCGAGTGATTTCAACCACACCGGTGTCTTTGTTAAAGACTCGATATGCATAGACGTTAGTTCCATATCCACGGAGAAAACCTTCATGTGTCTTAGGAGCAAACTTAGAGGATTTAGGTTTCTTGTTAAGAATAAAACTTTTGCTCTCAAAGACACGATATGCATAGACGTTAGTTCCATATCCACGGAGAAGCTCATATGGTGTTTTCTTCAAGATCTTGTGAAGATATAATCTATTTGATACATGGCATAAGGTGTTGATGGATTCGGCCCAAAAGGTGTCCGGTGTCTTGTACTCATCAAGCATTGATCTTGCCATCTCTATGAGTGTGCAGTTCTTTCTTTCGGCTACCCCATTTTGTTGTGGAGTGTATGGAGCTGAGAATTCATGCTTGATGCCTTCTTCATCAAGATTTCTTCAACTTGTGTGTTCTTGAACTCGGTTCCATTGTCACTCCTTATTTTCTTGATCTTCACTTCATACTCATTTTGGGCTCTTCTCAAGAACTTCTTTAGGATACCTTGTGTTTCACTTTTGTCCTTCAAAAAGAATACACAAGTGAAACGAGAAGACAAAATATGTAATGCATGTCAACCCAGAAAGCAAGTAGGAGCGGCACATCCATCCAAGACAATGATGACAACGACAAGACCATTGGAAATGCTCCACATGGACCTATTTGGACCGGTCACCAACATAAGCATTGGCGGTAACAAATATGACGTTGTAATTGTTGAGGAGTTTAGAAAGATTTCTCATCCCAACATGAGCTAGCCGGCGATGCCATAGCCAATCCAAGGTAGTTTTAGCGACCAAACAAGTATTTAGGTTAGATCCTTCTTTGTTGGTGAAATCAACAAGATAGATCTTGTCCTCTAGATACCCTTTGAAAGCTATTGTGGAATCTTTCTTCCTAAAGATGGTCACACCATCATCGTCAAAGAGACAACTATAGCCCATTTCACAAAGTTGTGATACGGACATTAAGTTGTATCCTAGACCATTTACAAGATAAACATTACTAATTCAAAGGTCATGGGTTACGTCAATCCGTCCACAACCAATTACCTTTCCCTTGTTGTCATTTCCAAATGATATGCCTCCACTAGGTAGATTGTCATGATCAAGTGTGGAGAACATTGATCTCTCTCCGGTCATATGATTTGAGCATCCACTATCAAGTACCCATATTGCACCACCGGAGGAGTATTCCTACAAGGGAAATTAAGCATGTGTTTTAGGCACCCAAGTTGGTTTGGGTCCCTTAACACTAGATACAAGAACTTTGGGCACCCACACACAAGGTTTCCACCTTGCATCATGTGGCCCAACAAACTTGGCAACTACTCTACCATAAGCATTATGGTTAGCACATAAGAGGCATCAAAATCATCAAAGGATGTGGTGGAGTTCTTTTTGACTTGGGAAGCATTCTGGGGCTTGATGATGCTTTCTTGTGCCACTTGCTTTCCCCTGTTCTCTTGCACAAAGTTGATTCTCTTGTTGTGCCTTCCTTTGGGTGCATTCTTGTTGTACCCCAATCCTCTCTTGTCATGAGAAGCTCTTGGCTCACCAACTATTTTTGTTGTAATCTCCACTTGAGCTTTCTTCTTGAGCTCATTGACTTGGTTGGTTAACTTCTCAATGATTGCATCTTGCTTGGCAATCATATTAACATCAATGTTATGGCACCTTCCACAACCATTGCTTGTTGAAGCTTGATAGGATTCAAGCTTCTTCAACAATGAGCGTGAGTTTGTCTTGAATCTTAATGGCCTTTGTTAATGCCTTGTTCTCCTCTTGGAAGGAGTTGCACCTTGAAGGACCGAGAAGGCGACCAGAGGGGGGTCAATGGGAGCCAATCAAAATTCTCCAAGAGAACTTGGCCTATATCCCAAAAACATCCCAAACCAACCTCCGAACCGATCACAAAGACTACATACACCAACTAGTGGTGTACTAGCCCTAGGAGTGATAAACCACGACAAAGAAACACAGCGGAAACAAAAAGGAAACAACAGAGACTTGAGATAGTCAAAAACCTCACAAACTGCACCTTACTGAACCACCACCGGTAGTGCCGATCAGGACCATCGGTAGTGCCGGTTGGCCCTATCGGCAGTGTCGATCTGGTCCATCGGCAGTGCTGATGCAGGGTTCTGAGACCCACCGGCAATGCCGGTCCTAGTCGTCGGCAGTGCCGATTGACCCCGATAGAACAGCAGAAACTTTTAGAAATTTGGCAAATCTTCTCCAAAACCTAACCAAACAAACTCCAAATGATGCGATTTTTGGATAAGTGAATCCCCATCACATCACGACCCTAATCCTAGAAAATCATCTCAATTGGCTCAAGGAATCATCATGAATTTCAGATCTTGTGCCAAGAACACCAAAAAGGGGAAACTTGAGAAATCCTTCAAATCGAAGGTGCTAGAGCTATTGATTCGGTCAAGGATCCATAGAGGATTGTTCTAGATCATCCTAGCAATAAGTTTCTCAAGAAATACGAGGCAAAAAACTCATCCAAAAATGAGATTGAAAATCACCACAAAAATAGCTCCAAAAATAGGAAAAAGAGAATTTTGGGATTCAAGTGAAGACGGAAATCTTGAGCACGAAAATACTTCTCATAACATAGAAAGGTGCTTACAAAATCCATAGATACAAGGCTAGGAAGCCACCCTCTTCCTCCCACTATTTGGAAGAGTAAGAGATGTCTCTCACACACCCTTTCCTCTCCTCTAGAACATGAAGACCTCTCCTAGCACTTTGAACAGAGTCTTAACACAAGGCTAATGGAAAGAGAGGCACCTCTCCCACTAGCCACACCTCTCCTTATATAGGCCTAGGGTCTATTGTCCATATGAGCACTCTACCCTTGACCTATATAACACACCAACCTAACACCGGGGACATAACCGTCGATCTTTTTTCTCATCGCCCAAAAGCCATCGGACGCTTCACGTCTTTGCTTCATCTCGAAGCAAGCACCATGATGGTGACACGTGCACCACCAACCATCGCCACCGATTTTGAGGCCCAAACCGGGAAACCGCCTTGCATGCTTCTCAAAGCACGACTTCTCGATGTCGACGCGTGTCACCTTATCCCATGATCCTGACCACCGGCAACTCTCTCCCAGTCCCTATCCATCGGGCCCCCTTGTCACTTGCACCGGCATCCCGTTTGCCTTGACTTAGTCAACACATCATCTTCATCACCACCACGGTTTTGAGGCTCAACCACGAAACCGTCCGTGCTTCTTGCCTCTCCATGTGTACGGTGTGGATCACCCTTGACTTCACCCGGCATCCAGATCATCTGGCCCCAAGTCCCCTACTTGTGCCCGATCCTCTCACCGTTGATTGCCAAGTCGACTCTAATGACCTACACATCATGAGAAAAGCAAGCACATTTCCCATCTCCTGTAATATCACCAATATCTCCACCAACTCCGGTTAGTCATAACCATGATATGCAAACCCATGCAATCCCTGAATTCCCTCATTTCAACTCAAACATCAAATCCGCTCAAGTCAATTACTCATCACAAATATAGCAAACCATGGCACATATCTACATGGTTTCTCAATCTCCCCCTTGATGAGTACATTGACAACGTCAAATGCACAAAGATTATAGATTGAAATGTGAAGCCGAATAAGCACATCCAAATGGCCAAACCTAAAGAAAAGGTGAAAACAAGCCATCTAGCAAGTAGGGATCACAAAACCAAGAGTTGGCAAAGAAAGTGACTTGAGACGCAAAGAATGTGAAAAGCACAAGAAAATGCTCAAGATCATGATATGCTCCCCCTCAAGTTGTGGTAGGTCTCATGTACTGCAAAATGGATCATATAAGTTTCTTAGCATTATTTGTGCATGACCCAAAATTTTCTCCCCCTTTGGCAATGAACTCATCAAAGAGGCAAAAGAACAAGCAAACATGCAATACATGAAAATGCAAACCTAAGGAGCTTCAATAATTATGCAAACAAGCATTTAACTTTGCTAACCATAAACATAGAGCCATGGAGTGTAAAAGCAATAGCTCCCAATCATGCAAGATCAAAAATAGATAGCAAGGCATAAATACCAAGAGCTATACAAGCTAAGCAGAAAGATTGACTAGCTTAGATAGAATCAAATTTGCTTATCATGAGAAAATCTGCCACCACATGTGTAAATACTCCCATCCAAGGCAAAACAAGCATCAAGTGAATCATAAGAATCTAGCCAGTTTCAATCTCAAGTAGGGTAACAAGCATTCGTAGAAAAAGAGCTCTACAAACGCTCACATACGAAACAAAGACTCAGCTGATCAAGTGATTATTGTTTATCCTCATGTGTCCTCTTATCCATGCGGATGGTCGCACGATTGGTAACGGCAAACACCCCAAGGCTTCAAGTCACAATGTTTGGATTTAGTATTTTAGAATTATTCTTGATCAAAGCATTTAGCAGATTACTCAAGTTTATGCACAAGACAAAAGAGCATGCCTTTGCGGCAAAAGGAACACATGTTCCCACAATGTTTCATCATGAGCTAAACATTTGCAAAGCCTTCAATTTCGCAAACACAAGGTGCCAAAGCCATGACATCCTCTAGACTAGCGTCAATGCAAGTTTCAACAAGGATAAAAGAAATTATACACATAGTGAGCAAGTTTTAGCAAGATTAGTTCATAAGGTTCACAAGAAGCTAAGTTTACCTTTAAGATTAGCAAGTTGCTCACATGAGTCTATAGCAGGCCATCTAGAAAATCTAAGCACGAGAGATTACCATCACATCCACACAACTTAGCTCAAGCTTAATCATAGCAAAGAGAAATGCGGGAAGGCATAAGAATCAAAGCTCATCTACCAATGCATGTATTACATATCAGATGCAAGGCATAAAAGGTAAGATACATATATACACAAGCATCAACTCCAAGAGCAAAGAGCAACTCCCCCTCAAACAATGCCATACGGATGACAAGCACAAAGCTCCAAATCAGCAAATCACAAGAGCAACTAACCTTAAAGCTCCAACAAAGAACAACTCCCCCTTAACCAAGTCAGTCTCCCCCTCAACAAAACAAATGAAGAATCAACTGAAAAGAGGGCAAGAAGACTATAGAAAGAGCATAACTCGTGACTCGAGAAAAGGTAAGGGAGGCATTAATATGATGACACAAGAAGCACAAAGCTCAAGAGGGAAGCACAAATGCAGATTTTGCAAAGCATCAAAAGACATGAGATACACTAGGTAACATGAAACTATGATGAAACAAGACTAGAGCATATACAAAGCTAGCAATCCACAAGTGAATCATGATATACACATGCTAGTCAGAACAATATGCATGCCAAGCATAATCTAGGGCAAGAGAGAACTAAAGAATCACACAAGATATACATGCCAAGATGATGAAGTGAGCATATGAACAAAAAACTCACACCACAAGTAGTGTACACGAAGGTAAAAGGGTGAGTGTATGAAAAAGATCACAAAATAGGTGAAGACATACATGCCTTTTGGAGGTCATGTAAAAGGGTCCGAAGAACCATCACATCTCAATCATGCAAAAGATCAAGATCCATCATCCTCATGTTCTCCATCCTGCGTCCCCAAACCTACATATGAGAAGAGAGAGGTGCCCCAGTCTTGGATCCCGAAGGGTTAGTATGCAAATACTTGGGAACCCAAGACTTGGACACACGAGCAAAAGATGTACTCAACTTATCATGAGGGTTAGCATAATGCAAATTATGGTTCGAATGAGAAGACCTTATGTCACCCTTAGAAGGATACCACAAATTAGCAACTCGAGAAGAAAAACGAGTGCAACCACTAGAACCACGGTGAGAACCTCTCAAGGGGACAACACGAGAAGAACCAATAGAAGCATCATGAGAACCATGTCATGAACCAATACAAGAAGTAGTAAAAGCATGTCCACGGGCATGTCATGACCCACAAGAAAAGGAGTCATAGAATTCATCAATAAAGCCATGTCTCATGCTAGGCTCACGAGTGTTCATGCTATGAGAAAAGCTATGATCACCCAAAGAGTAAGAAGCATGAGATCGGCGCATGTATCTGGCACGCCTAAAGCAGAACTCAAATTGGTGTCCATCCTTCCCACAATATGAGCAATGGAACAAGGGCTTATGAGGAGGCACGGTTTGAGAGGTTGAAGCACCACTCTCGCTCATGTGAGAAGTACTTCAGTACTTGCAAGAAGAACCAGAAGCATCTTTCAACTTAAAATCAAGATTAGGTTCACACATGTCATGAAAAGGATGATGTGTGTTCCTAAAAGCTTTAGCACGCACTCGATGCTCGTGTTTGACACAGCGAAAGAAATACTCAATGACATGCCCATCTTTCTTACAAAAAGTGCAATGGTACTTTTGTTGAGGGGGTGATGTACCATATGAGTAAGAAGCACCTTTGTCAATTGAAATCCCTTGGGCAACACCAGAAGAGCCAACAAGCTCAGAAGTGGCCAAAGAAGCTTTGTCCAAAGCAATAGCACTCATCTCAATGTGCTCAAACAATTTGGCGCTCATATCATCACACATTTGCATTAAAACCTTAATCTCACTTTTCAAAGCATCACAAGAAGGGCAA
Organism: Eleusine coracana subsp. coracana; assembly: GCA_032690845.1. Lineage (NCBI taxonomy): Eukaryota > Viridiplantae > Streptophyta > Magnoliopsida > Poales > Poaceae > Eleusine > Eleusine coracana. Next base: position 31,806,416 of record CM064434.1, read on the forward strand.
GAAATGGAAGACACAACACTTGTATGCATGTCATGCAAAGCATCATGATTATCACAAGAATCTAGACAAGCATCATCATGCAAAGCAGAGGAACAAAAGCTAGAAGGCAAAGAATGAATCGCAACAATTTCAGCCCTAGCATTTTCAAGTTGCTCTACACAAGAGGAGTAGTCTAGTTTCAACTTTTCATTTTCAGCAAGCATGCCAATACAAGAATTACAGCCTTTTCTAGCCAAGGACATAAGATTGCCTATCTCAATTCTAGCACAATCAAGATCATTATGTAGGGCAATACAAGAATCAGAAGGCATAGAAGCATTTGCTTTCAGCAAGTCAATTTCAGCATGTAAAGATTTACAAGACATGCAAGGCAAGGAAGATTTAGTATCCAACATCTCAATGACACTTCTAGTACAAGCCAATTGCTTTTCACAGGAAGAACAATCATGCATTAACTTCTCATTTTCAGATTTCAAGTGAGCAAGCAAGGCATTCATTTCATCATTGTTTTTGAGCAAGGCATCACAATTATCACAAGACAAGGAAGTACTAGACTTGGAAGAATTAGAAGCATGCACATCATCAAGTCTAGAAATGGCACACTCAAGCATAGAGGTTTGCAACTCTTTCCTAAGCTTTTCAATTTTCTTATCACAAGAACCAACACTAGAGAACAAGGATAAAATGCTCTTAATGAGGTTACCTTTTCCATCTTGAAAAGCTTGGTTGCAAGCTTTTGCATGCCAATCTCTTTACCCTTGTAAAGCTTGAAGAGTTCCATCACTTCCGAGACACCTGCTTCAAGATCAACCACATCCTTCTTCTTGAGATCGCCCTTGCCGACCTCCACCTTACTTCTCTTGTTGTCATCCTCAATAGTGATTCCACACATCTCAAAACCTGAGGACACAGACAGACGAGAGCGAGCACTTGGTGCCATTGTAACAGCACCGTCAGAGTTAGCAAATAGCTGAGGCAGGAAAAAAAGCTCTTTCTCAATGTCACCTTCGGATCACAAAGCCGGTTAAGGTCCACTCATGATCAAACCAGCTCTGATACCAATTGAAGGACCGAGAAGGCGATCGAAGGGGGAGTGAATGGGAGCCAATCAAAATTCTTCAAGAGAACTTGGCCTATATCCCAAAAACAGCCGAAACCAACCTCCGAACCGATCACCAAGACTACATACACCAACTAGTGGTGTACTAGCCCTAGGAGTGATCAACCACAGCAAAGAAACACAGTGGAAACAAAAAGGAAACATCAGAGACTCGAGATAGTCAAAAACCTTAAAAACTACAGCTTACTGAACCACACCGGCAGTGCCGATCAGGACCATCGGCAGTGCCGGTTGGCCCCATCGGCAGTGCCGATCAGGACCATCGACAGTGCTGTTGCGGGGTTCTGAGACCCACCGGCAGTGCCGGTCCTGGTCGTCGGCAGTGCTGATCGACCCCAACAGAATAGCAGAAACTTTCAGGAATTTGGCAAATCTTCTCCAAAACCTAACCAAACGAACTCCAAATGATGCAATTTTTGGACTAGTGAATCCTCATCACATCACGACCCTAATCCTAGAAAATCATCTCAATTGGCTCAAGGAATCTTCACGAATTTCAGATCTTGTGCCAAGAACACCAAAAAGGGGAAACTTGAGAAATCCTTCAAATCAAAGGTGCTAGAGCTATTGATTCGGTCAAGGATCCATAGAGGATTGTTCTAGCTCATCCTAGCAATAAGTTTCTCAAGAAATCCGAGGCAAAAAACTCTTCCAAAAATGAGATAAAAAATCACCACGAAAATAGCTCCAAAAATAGGAAAAAAAGAATTTTGGGATTCAAGTGAAGAGGAAAATCTTGAGCACAAAAATACTTCTCATATCATAGAAAGGTGCTTACAAGATCCATAGATACAAGGCTAGGAAGCCACCCTCTTCCTCCCACTATTTGGAAGAGCAAGAGATGTCTCTCACACACCCTTTCCTCTCCTCTAAAATATGAAGACCTCTCCTAGCACTTTGAATAGAGTCCTAACACAAGGCTAATGGAAAGAGAGAAACCTCTCCCACTAGCCACACCTCTCCTTATATAGGCCTAGGGTCTATTGTCCACATGACCACTCTACCCTTGACCTACATAACACACCCACCTAACACCGGGGGCATAACCGTCCATCTTTTTCCTCATAGCCCGAAAGCCATTGGACGCTTCACGTCTTTGCTTCATCTCGAAGCAAGCTCCGTGATGGTGCCACGTGCACCACCAACCACCGCCACCGGTTTTGAGGCCCAAACTAGGAAACCACCTTGCACGCTTCTCAAAGCGCGACTTCTCGATGTCGACGCGTGTCACCTTATCCTGCGATCCTGACCACCGGCAAGTCTCTCCTAGTCCCTGTCCATTGGGCCCCCTTGTCACTTGCACCGGCATCCCGTTTGCCTTGACTTGGTCAACACACTGTCTTCATCACTGCCACGGTTTTGAGGCTCAACCACGAAACAGTCCGTGCTTCTTGCCTCTCCATGTGTACGGTGTCGATCACCCTTGACTTCACCGGCATCCCGATCGTCTGGCCCCAAGTCCCCTACTTGTGCCCGATCCTCTCACCGTTGACCGCTAAGTCGAGTCCAGTGACCTACACATCATGAGACAAGCAAACACATTTCCCATCTCCTGCAATATCACCAATATCTCCACCAACCCCGGTTAGTCATAACCATGATATGCAAACCCATGCAATCCCTGAATTCCCGCATTTCAACTCAAACATCAAATCCACTCAAGTCAATTACTCATCACAAATATAACAAACCATGGCACATATCTACATGGTTTCTCATACCTTTCTTGATACTTCTTGGTCATTGAGGTGCATGATTCACTTATTTCATTGACCTTTGTAAGGTCCTTGGTCAAAGCCTCATTCTTCTCCTTCTCTTGCTCAAGTTTCTTGGTGAGCTCAAGGTTCTTTCTTCTTTCTTCATCAAGTAACTCTTCTTGTCTATCAATGATTCTTTCTTGATTGTCCAACTCCCTTTGTAGCTTATCTAGCATTTTCCCCATTTCATGCATGGAGGGGACCAAGTCCGCCTCTTCATCACTACAATAAGAAGGATTGAAATCGGTGTAAGGAGCTACCTTGCTTTCCTTGGCCATGAAGCATCGAGGGGCATCATCTTCATCATCGGTGAGGTTGTTGAAGAGTGACTTCTTGGCCGGAGATAGACCAATGGCAATGTTAGTAATGCCACCCTCATCATCTTCATCATTATCATCGGAGATGTACTCTTGGCCAATGTGAGCATGTCTCTTGTTGTATGGCTTCTTGTTGGGCTTGGTCTTGTTCTTGTACTTTTCATTTTTCTTGCCCTTGCCATTTAATCTTGGACAATCGGCAATCATGTGTCCTTGTTCATGACACTCATAGCATCTTGTATTTGTTCTTCTAGCTTTTGCCTTGTCAAAGCTTCTTTTGGTGAAACCATTTTTGATCATGTATTTGCCAAATTTCTTGACAAGTAAGGCACATTCTTCATCCTCTTCTTCTTCATCATCATTCTCATCATCATCATCATCTTGACTTTGAGCACCAAGTCCTTCTTGTTTGTGCTCTCATCTCCTATGAGCACGTTCACCCTCTTGCCCCCATCATCACGACTTTTGTGGGCATTTATTCTTCCAATGACTTCATCCATTTTGAAGCTCTCAAAACCATCCTTCTCTTCAATGATGGTGCAAAGTGTTGGATTCCACATCCTAAGAGCCATGAGGAGCTTATAATTGACTTCCTCATCTTTGATGTTGTTTCCATAGGATCTTCTCACATTTACAATGTCCATGAGCCTATCATGTGTTTGTTGAGGCTCTTCTCCCTTATTCATCATGAAAAAGTTGAATTGATTCTTGAGAACTTGAAGTCTTGACTTCTTCACAACATCCACTCCCTCATGGGCACATGTAAGTTTCTTTCACATTTTTCGGGCATTCTCAATTCTAGCAACTCTTGAATATTCCTTAGGATTCAAGAAAGAGAGAATGGCCGACACCGCTTGGGCATTGCGATGTATGTTGAGTTGGTCCATAGTTTTAGGATTGTCCTTGTCTTCCAAGGTGTATCCTTTCTCCATAATTTCCCAAATTGGTGGACCAATTGACCTGAGATACATCTTCATGCGATGCTTGTACCAACTAAAATCCTTGCCTTCAAAGTAAGGCAATCTTCCACTTCCACTTCCATGGATATTTGTCACACGGCATAATTGAAGGGGATGGATGTGTGCAACTCATTTCCCTTACTTGTTGAAGTAAGATCTTGAGGCTTGTCACCTTCTCCCAGCTTTAACATCTTTTAATCTTCAAGCTTTCAAGCCTTATAGAAGATTCCTGCTCTTATACCAATTGAAAGTTGCCTAGAGGGGGGGGGGGTGAATAGGCAATTTAAAAATAATCCAAAAAACATTAGAGATTTGGAATGACGGAACTTCCGTCGCCACGGAAACAGAACTTCTCACTAATGTTCCTCTAAACAATGAAATTAATGCAGATAACAAAGAGAAGGAAATGCTAACTTGGTAGAAGTGAAGCTAATGGAATGTAAACCTAAGGTTCTTGAATGAATGACTAGCCATACAAATAACAAGTGATACAAGCACAATAGTATGAAAGAAATGAGCAAGCACAAATATAAAAGCGGGAATGTAAAGAGAGACACAAGAATTGACCCGAGGTTCGGCAACCACACTAAGTAGTTCCTACATCCTCGTTGAGGAGCCACACAAAGTGGCCGGGTCTCTCTCAACCCTTTTCCCCGTCAAGCAATCACAAAGATCGTGCTCGGATTTCTTTCTCCACTTGATTCTTTTCCTCCGGAGGCAAATCACACCTTCACAAACATCCCCGACTCACCACATGAAGTTGGGAGCTCAAGGGCGACGCCTAGCCGTCTAGGAGACCACGTCTCCAAGAGTAACAAGCAAATCAAATCTTGATGGGGAGGGAAAGATGTGCTCAAGCTTTTGAGTGGATGGATTCAATGTTTTTATGGTTGGATCTCTCACTCTTGGATTTGAATCTCAAGGACAAGTCTAGGAGTGAGAGGGGAGAGCTCTAGATGAAGAGTGAGTGAAATGGCAAGCAATCCAACCCTTCCCATGGGGGAAGTGGTGAGCTATAAATAGAGGCTCTCCAAAAACTAGCCGTTATGCTATTTTCTGGGTCTGACGGAACTTCCGTGGTTACCCATGGAACTTCTGTTATTTCAAATTTAGCCGTTGCATGAGCCTAGGTTAGAAGCCAGATGGTGTGACGGAACTACCGTCATGGTGTGATGGAACTTCTGTCACTCTCGGTTTGACAAGGACAGAGCTCACAGAACTTCCGTGAGAGCCATGGAGATTCTGGTGACGGAACTTCTATCAAGGGGTGACGAAACTTCCATCACTCTCAGGAAGGCAGCAAGTAGGAACCCGACACTGATGAAACTTCTGCCACCCTCGAGAAGACAGAAAGTGAGAACCCGACGCTGATGGAACTTCCGTGAGAGAGCTCACGGAACTTTTTTCACTCTCTGATTGGCTCAAAAAAAGACTGGTTCTAAGGCTTTGTTGGCTATACTTCTCACAAATCTTTTTGGAGGCTCGAGCACACACATTTCCCTTCTTAGCAAGTTTGTTTTACTCCCCTTTATAGTTCGGCATACCTATGACTCAAAATAAGTAAAAGACTAATCATTGAAGTGCTTTTGAGTCCATATCCTTTCCTTTCTTTTTGGGAGAAAACAACATCTTGCAAATGTGGGATTATACAACAATTTTTATTATCTACACATCTACTTCATAAACAAGTTAGCACACTTTTAATCTTTCATCATCGTACACCAAAACCCACTAGGGGATCCTAGATGCATCTTCACTCATGTCTTCTGTTGACCACCTCCTCAAGCAAGAAACTCCCCTCAGGAGTTGTGATTTGTAGGAGGTACATGTCAATCACTTCATATGGTGGAATCCTCCATAGTCCTCGAAAGGAGTTTATCCTACACAGAAGATCATAAATTCTCAAGAGAGTCTCACAAAGGTCATCATTCGTATTTCTCAGAAATTTATTAAATTGAAAGAAGAGATCCTATTGGTGAGCTCGACGAAGATGCCAATGTCGATCTTGTGGTGGAGGAGGCGGAGGCGCCGGAGCTGTAGTGGTGAGATTCATCATCTCAAATGATCATGTGAGCATTGTGGTCGGCGCTCCTCTCACAACAATGCGAGGTCCACCGAGGTGCATGGGGTAGAACTTGGAATGACACTTGATGTAGAGCTTGACGAAGCACTTGATGAAGAGCTTGGTGTTGGTCTGGATCTGAAGGTGTTGTAGAAGCTGTTGCAAGGCAATCTTGTGGAGGGATCAAAGAAGTATGAGCTCAAAACTACTTCTTTCCCTTTCCTTGAAGATGCTTCATTGTTTGCCCTGAATGTCTTCCTCCCCGTCAAGCTTGCGGTGGTCTCCTCATCCTTGAAGAGTAGCCTGATCACATCATCAACAGAAAGATTCTTGTCCATGATGAGATCAAGGGTGATGTAGAGGAGCTTGTTGCTTGGGAGCAAGGAGAGTATCTTCTCGACAATCAATAACTTGGGGACCTCGAAAGTAGTTGCTGCACTACTGTCCACAATATCTCGCAAGCGAATAAGAGAGCCAAGTAAGTCCTCATTCTCATTAGCAGGAAAAGCAAATACCTTCCAAACAAGTGAGTCACTTGCACGATCAACAAAAGGCTCGCAAGCATCATCAGTACTAGTCATGCTAGAGGAGCTAGCAAGATCAAGAGAAACATTATTATCATTCATCACATTAGGCACACTAGTAGAGCAACCTATCAAGTCATCACTAGAAGGATCTAGGCACTCACTAGAATTAGGCACATCCAAACAATCATCATCATACACATGATCATCGATAAATGTATTGGCAAAGTCCATAAGAGTATCCATCAACTCATCTGGAATCCTGTCATTTAGGTAGCTTTTCAAGCGATCCTTCCATGGGCTATGACCCTACCCCAAATAGGATGACATACCAACTCAATATGGTCACTACTCAAGGCGGTTAAGCCCTATAATGAGCACATGGATCTAATACCACTTGAAAGGATCGAGTGGCCGAGATGGAGGTTGAATCAGGAACTTGCTATATGTACCAAATTTGCTAGTTTCTAAAACCAAGCACTCAAATAACTCCTAAACAACTCTAGTGGAGAACATGCTAGCAAGATAATAGTCCTATGAAAGGAACAACAACCTAAGCATGCTAGTGGATCACACACAAGGCAATACAACTCCTATGCAAGCTAGTAATAAAGACATGCATAGCAAACACCAAGATAGCAAAGGAGCCTACTCATACGAAGCTACAAGATAAGGAACTAAAGCATACAAGCATGAGTAGCACAACACATGTGAGGGTGATCAATCGAGCCAAAGCAACTCCTATACATGCTAGTGATCACATGCGGAAGCTAAACACTACTAGCAACTAAAGAAGCCTATTCATGCAAGTCTACAAGATAACCAACTAGAACAAGGTAAGTACACATTCATGAATAACATGATATGTAAATCATCATAGTAAGGAGTAGAGTAAGAGATGGCTCATGATATTTTTTCCCGAGGTCTCGAAAGGATGGCGCCTTCCCTTACTACTCATTGGACCACTGCCGCCAGAGTACCGGTCCTCCTTCTATCAAGTGGAGGTCTCGCACACGAGCTTACAATCACTCCTGGAGTGAAGACACAGTTGCATCACCGCTGCCACCAAGGCACAAGCTTACCTCCCACAAGAACTTGCCGGACTCCCTAAGACGACATGGGCGCTCACCAGCGATGCCCCTTTCAACGGAGGGCTCAAATCGTGTACAAACTTGTGACGCCCTACACAACCGATCATGATAGGCTCGATCACCGACACCTAACTAGTCTAGGTCTCACCATAGACCAAGAGTAACAGCCTAGATCACATCCTAAGGACACCCTAGCCTTTGATGTGGATAGATGCTCAAGTTACTCTCTCCAGCTATCTCAAGATATCCAATATCTCCTAGTGCTCCTCTCTTTTTCTCTTGGCTCCTCACAAATGCTCCTAGTAATTTCACTGGCCAAGAGAGGTCTCCAAGACCCAACAATGAAATTATATAGGCTTCCAACCTCATGTGGCGCTGCGATAGCACATTGCATTGATTTTTTTGTATCGTTGTGGTAGTTATAGCTTGTTGCAACACCATGTGGTGTTGTGTATAGGTGATTGGCAACGATGGCTGCATTGCAGTAGGACGGATTCGCAACTATGCGCATTGTTGCTATAATGGCTATTGCATCAATGTTGCATAGTTGCAAGTACGCGATATTGCAACACTCTTGAGGTGTAGCGAATGCCACAGTTGCCACGTAGGTGCTTGTCGCGATATCTGACCCAAACTGCAATGACCTCCTCCGCGTTGCTATACGCTGAGTGTATCATAATGAAATGAATAGCATTGAATAGCGTACGAAATGAATATCAGCCGTGGTAATCCATGTTTAGTGTATTGCAACAAAATGAATAGCGTACATCAATCCAATACTATTGTTAGTTACATCAATCCAGTATTCACTCATACAACCCATTCAAATCAGAAATTGCAATTGTATCCACAGAAATTTCTGCATGCCGAAATGATAACAATGAAGGGAGAACTAAGGTTGCTTTGCACCTAGGCAATCCTGAACCTTGAATATCACCCTGCCAATTCTCAATGTTCCTGCATGCCCTAATAAGAGACATATAGGGTTTCTAGTGAGATGAGAATTACAACTTATGGAGCTATATAGAAATGCATTGATAAAAATTAAGGCAATTATGAATGAAGGTCTATTTCTAGTTCTTACATGCATGTTGATTCCTTTTGCCTCCTCGTGTTCTACTTAGAACTATCAGCTCATTTCGAGATATGAAATTTTTTGATGGCTCATGATCATGATATTTCTTCGCCAAATTCTTTGACAGCTTGGTAGGTTTTGGTTTGCGAGCCGGAACATTTTCTTTTTGTATTGTGATAATGCTTCTTGTCTCAATCTGGTATAAAGATGTTGGAATATTGTTAGCTATAATCCAAGCACCATATCATCATGACTGCCATACTTGTTCAAAACCATTACTTGCTCCGGCTCGAGTGTTCGAATAGTGTTATGCATTGGTGTTGCATCAATGTTGTCCTTAGTGTTCCTAGCTTCACGTTCTGTTGTATTGTAGCTTATTACATTGTTCGTCGCTTCATTTCTCTCCTCTACAATTATGCCTTCACTGGTCCCTAACGCAATGTTGGTTTCATCAGTAGCAGCCTGCAAATTACAAAACAGAGAACAAATTATGTAGTATGACAAATTTAAAAGTAGTCAAGAGTTCGACTATAATCTATGTGAGCAATTTCAGAAACTTTCACGAGCATTACGAATCTTTAATTGGCAATAGAGGTTGGCAATGGCGGAGCTAGGTCCAAGCTCTAGGTTGGGCCAAATGCTATCAGGCTGATTTGGCTGGACCAAAGGAAAAAATGTTAAAAATAGATGCAAAAAAAACAGGAATTTTATTATCCAAAATACTGGCAAGTAGTTTTGAAAAACTACTGGTCAGTAGTTTGAGGGTAATTTCATAATTGCACTATTAATTAATAAATTGATGTTTATTTTTATGATAGAATATTAAGCCTACCAACTTATTAAAACATTAGTTTATCTTAAAAAAAATAAAAAATTAGTTATTAATCAGATTATTAATATAAGTTTATTTATAACAATAAAAATTAATTGCTATAAATCTACAATTCTTACTTTTCCAATATTGCCCTCAAATTGAGAAACTACTGGTCAGTAGTTATGATTTTAGATTATGAAATCTATATTGTTAGATCAAACTACTGACCCGGGCCCTCAGTGTTCGAACAGTGTTACGCACTAGTGTTGCATCAATGTTGTCCTCTGTGTTCCTAGCTTCGCGTTCAATTGTATTGCAGCTTATTACATTGTTCGTCGCTTCATTGCTCTCCTCTGCAATTATGCCTTTAGTGGTCCCTAATGCGATAATGGTTTCATTAGTAGAAGCCTGCAAATTACAAAACAGAGAACAAATTATGTAATATGACAAATTTAAAAGCGGTCAAGATTTCGACTATAATCTATGTGAGCAATTTTAGCAACTTTCACGAGCATTATGAATCTTTAATTGGCAATAGAGCTTGGCAGTGGCGGAGCTAGGCCCAAGCTCTAGGTTGGGCCAAATGCTATCGGGCTGGTTTGACTGGGCCAAAGAAAAAATGCCAAAAACAGATGCAAAAAAATAGATGTATCTTTTGGATCTAAGCGTGGGCATGAGAGTGTTAATTACCTCCGGATTGCAATTTTGTGGAACCATTGTTGGAAACTCTTGTAATATTTTTTCTTGAAGTTTGGCCATGAGTCGCTCCTCGTCTTCTTCCTTGTCGGTAGCTTGCTTTGCAAGAAGCGCTTTTAGTTGCTCAAGCTCAAGAGCTTGTTCTCAGACTCTTTCCTTAAGCAGTTGCTTGTTATTTAGATTACGCATGTAACCTTGGCCAGGTAACCTGCTTGATTTGGCGCCGGTTGTTTCCATGTATGATTGTTGGAGAATAAGGCCCTCTTTAACACATGCTGATGGGTTACTTCTTGCTTCATCACAACCCAATTCAGATGATTCAGCCATATGCAATCTCCTGGCTGCATTACTCTGAGGAAAAGAAACAAATGTATGTGATCAATATACGTAATGTTGCGATAGAAAGTAAATTAGTCCATAAAGTTTATAGCACTTACATAAATACTTTCAGACATCTCATTTGACCATTGTCCATGCTTTGTGTGAGTAACATTAAAGAGTTCCATAGGGCCCGGCTCAACACCAGTTTCTATATCTCTCTACAAATGCAAGCGTACACATCACTAATATGTCAGATTAATGTGTTACAAGCAGAGAACAGTCATGCCAATGTTTACCATTTCCCAACTACACTGAGAGAAAGGCTTCGGACCCATCACATGCATATTTTTTATTTCTTTATGATTCGTAGAGTTATGGCTATTGATCTTCTGCAGAAAGTTAACAATTATAGTTAGGAAACTTAAACTACCACTGCAAAACATAAAAGCTCAAGACTTTCCAATAGTTCAATATGCAGATGATATGCGCCTAATAATGGGCAATACAGCACACTTTCATCCCTGCCTGCTTGGGACATGCATGGTTACAAGGACAAAAATAAGGTAGTTTGGGAATTAAGAAATTAGCAACACAGAATGATACGCTCCTGGTAATGGAAGCCACTCAAGACGACAGCTCTGAAAGCCCTACTACACACATTTACTGAATTAACTGGCTTTAGCTCTACTAGAAAAAAAAACTGTTGATACGCTTTATTTATGAGATAGATACGTTTATTTCATCTTTATAGTAATATAGAAACGTTTTCAAAAGGCGTGTTGGAGGTGTCTCTGCACGTGCCATGTTAAAAGCTTGTAGAGGTGAATTTTAAAAGCGTGTCTAAGCTATAAAAGATGTTTTATAGAGACGATATATACACATTTACATATCTACATACGCGTTTCTATTACATGTCTATTTTTTAGACATGTTTTTGATGTGTTAATAAATTGAGACATAGCTTGATTGATTTGTTTATATTTCGTATCTACTAATATAGAGACGTTGTATATAATGTTTTAAAATATTATTCTTTATCACCTCTTTATTTTTGACAACCTAGTCTAACCATCTCATCTTATCACATTGACATATTTTTAAAATCATGTTAAAAAGTGTCTTTAAGTCTTGATGTAAAGACGTTTATAAAAACGTAACTACACAATCATGTTTACAGGGTCTTTTTCTTGTAGTGTAGAGAGTAATAGATCATAACAAATCAATCATAGTTGTACTAAATGTCAGCAACGATAGAATGGAGATCCTGGCTAACACGGGTGTAATGTGGGAAATTTGCCATTCACATACCTATGATTGCCACTATTTACCACAAAACCAATATTAGAGGATTTCATCCCACTTGTCCAAACAATTGAGAAAAAGACGCACAAGTTACCTTGGAGTATTTGGGCTACAAGAAATGAACATTGTGTTACCTTGAACTTTGAAGTTCCAAAGTACTTGATTAAATAGTGCCACTCTACAATGTCCAGGTCTTCAGGCTTATGCTTCATTCCGGCATCATAATGCTTGTATACCTTATATGTAGCATTAAAAGTGGATATCCATCCTTTGTAGCGCTCTAGCGTAACCTTCAATATCTTTTCCTTGGCATCACCAATGTGCTCCATGTCCCATCCTTCCTATTGTAAGTCATTTATGTTAATATATTGTTAACAATTGATAAATGGTACAGTGTACAAGGAAATTAACATACCATAATGTTTTCGGTGATAAAATTCTTGATTTTTTTGCTTACATGTTTCCACTGTCCAACTCCAATAATTGGAGTCTTTTGTCCTTGTAAACGTAATCACTTCATCCACAAATGTACATCTATTTTTCCCACCAGGACCACCCAAAGTTGGCAAAAATTCAATTTGCATTTTCACTACACTAGCCTTATATGTCCTGGCAAGTGCAGCTAGACCTTTCATGGTACCACGACCGACAATCTTACCATTTCCTACTGATCATAAAACAAATGGCTATGAGATACTGTGTCTGTACCAAACTACAAGGTTTCAGGGCTACTAATGCTACGACATTAAGCACATTCTCAATGGATCTTTCATTTGATATTTATTAGGTGACACATCAGCAAAAAAGATAACATGGCATGGTATTTAATATGAAAGATGAGGGAAACCTTTCATTTCATACAATAAGACTAGAAAGCGATTGTATCACATTTGGAAAACGTGAAATGAAATAGGCCATTGGGAATGGCCTAATAATCATATACAATAAGCACATTCTCCTGGGAGGTATTTTTTCTGCTCCCAGGAGTAGCTACTCCTACATGTATATCTCACAATCTAGAGAGTATCACTACATACTTGACGTTTCTAAATGTAGTATGTAGTCATACTAGAGGGTATGTGGACATACTCACTTTTTTTTGTTATGATATATGAAGTATGAAGACATACTTACTTTTATATAACAGTAAATGTGATATATGTTCATATGTTTATAACTTAAAGACCCTTCAAAAAAAATTATGGTTATCACTCTAAAAAATCATGTTTTAAGTATGTGTATATACTCAAAATGATAAATGGGTTTGAACACATACCCAAGATGGTTTTTTGAATGTGGGAGTAACTACACTTGGGAGTAGAATTGAATTACCCTATATATATATAGAACTCCTATTTAACACAACAACTAAAATATGTTAGTTAGCACAATAAAAAGTTTTATGGACAAGACTGAAATATTTATGGTTGTGGCAACAACTTCACAAAATTTTATGGTCATGGTGTAAAAATTTTATGGTTGCGGAAACTATTTTTCATAATTTTATGGTTGTAAGATGGAACATTTATGGTTGAGTGTAAAAGATTTATGGTCACGGGTGGGGGTGCTAAATAACTATTTAGCACGCTGCATGCTAAATAGCATAGTATATATATATAGAAGTCCTATACAGTACCCTGGGTACTGAATAAGCTATTCTGTACCTAAGCAAGCCAATCGAGTCGCCCACGCACCACCCAATCAGGTTTTCAGCCCAGCGACCCAAGCATGTCAATTAAGACATGCACTCACTCATGCGTTAAATATTTATTTAATACTCCTTGATTATGGGATAAAAAAATCTTCCTATTTCTTTACCGTATTACATCTTTCCATTTATTTTCTCACATTTCCTTTCTCTTTTCTTGCTCCTCCACAACACGATATGCACGATCTGGAGGACCTCTAGTGTCTCCCCTGCTAATCCCACGAGCTCTTCTACAGCTTCGGCGAGCAGTCTGGCGAGCGTCCGACACGACTCCAGCTTCTGCCATCTTTGTGCCTCCTTCTGTTTTCGGTGCATCTGTGTGCATGCATGGCCGTGTATCCTAACTGGAGAACCAGTCAATGAAGGACAGGTTGTGTGTTCATTTCTTGGATTTTTTGGATTAGAATGCCGTTGTGTTTTGATCGAGTGATTTTTTTGTTGCAGTCCTCATGAGTGGAATGTAGATCAGGCTGTGCCAAGGCGAGCATCCATACTCACAATGGTTCATATCTTGTTCCCCCAGGTAATTTGTGTTTGGTAGTTGTGCAGATGCGAGACTTCTACAAGTGTGAGAATCTATATCCATGCAAACAATCCGGCAAGCGGTGCTACGTCGAACGACATCGAGGATCCACAATGATGCCAGCGATATGGCAAACTGCGGTGCGGCACCAATTGCTCTACCGCTAGAAGCTTTTATTCAAGGTGAGCCAATTAGGCTGTCAATTCGTGCATGGGAGCTTTTTAATTAAAATTACTCTTTATTTCTTTTTTCTTTTTTGAGTGATTAAATATTGCCCGCCCTGTTTCATTTCTGAAGATGTGGACAACGTGGTACACAAATTTCTTTTGGTTCATACAACAGGTGCTAATAATTATGCATACACACCGGCGCAACGCTGGCTTTTCCCACGTCCTTGCGTTATGGGATTATCTTAAGCATGGCTAATAATATTGCAGAATAAGATCTGATTTTTTTATGACATCCATATGGTTTTGCAGATAAATGATAGGGATTCAGCTTCATCGGCTGGTGCATCCTATAGCTTGTTTCTAATTTTTTTGTTTTCTCTATATTTTCTCTCAAGAGAACAATCTGATGGCCATCTCACATTCTGCGACCGTGGCGACCTGAAGATGCACGGGAGCTTAGGATGGCAATCTAGAACAACCGACAGTTTGTGTGCACGTGATATGCATACATTGTAATTTTCAGTGTGAAAGTGTAAAGATTGTGCCCGAAGGCAAAATGCTTGTACTGATATGCTAAGATTTAATCTTAAGTGATCTTCTTGCCCTAACAATGCAACTCTTTACGATTACACGTGTTGAGGTTTATGCTCTTAATCTTTTCTTTTTATGGCTTAACATTTAAACTTTATGATCACGTAATGCTAATATTTATGCGTCAAAAACAGTAATCTTCATCATTACGGCTCCTAGTGTCATATACAATCCTAAATGTACTAGTTTTTACGTTGTGGAACTAATCTGTCTCACCTACCTGTGTTGATATTTATGCTCTCAACTAATACTTTTTATCACCCACCATCCACTAACTCCATGCTCTCATGTCACTAGTCTTTTAGTCAAAACAATAATAATTGATATGGTTTGTATAACAAAAAAATTATGATTTCATACCAGTAGTTTTTATGCATATATCAATATATTTTAATGCCAAATAGAACACTTTTAGGTATGTATAGTACAATATATCTTAAGCTACGCCTCTAGGCCACCTTAAGATATACTATGCATAATCTCACAATTTTTGTAGATGTGCAATTTGGGATGTCAAACCAAATTTAGGATGAATTGATTCACAAACACCTGTGTGATAGCTTTTAATAATTATGACCTGTAATATTTATAATCTACACACATTTACACATATATTATAGTTATAAAAACTATCAGCCTCAAGGGAACACCATTTTGTTCATGAATATGACTAGTGATTGTAAAACGGTTGTACTCCCTCTGTCCTAGTTTATTTGTCATTCTAAGAGGTTATTGAGGTGTCCAGATTCATAGAATGTTCATTGAATCTGGATATACGGTTTGTTCAGGTTTAAAGAATATTCAATAAATCTGGTGAAAAGCCAGAATGACAAATAATTTAGGACAGAGAGAGTATCTGAAAACAGATTGTATGCTTCGGGTGAATTGATCTTTCCATTTAAAATATATGACTTGACATATGAAATCAAGTTTTTATTATTATAGCAATGGATGATATATACATGTAGATAATCAATGGAGTTCGAGTTGTGGTGGGTGTTCGGCAATATTTACATCCTTAACACATTTAAACATATTTTGTAGTCATACGAATATCATCCTATGGGCAAAAGGTAATATCCAAAAATATATTTTCTAAGTAAAAAGGTTATACCTGTCAACAGATTGTATGATTCAAATAAATCAATCTTTCCATTTAATCATATCCAACTTGACATATCAAATCAATGTTTTATGATTAGAGTGGATGATATTTACATAGGGAGCTAATGAATAGAGTTTGAATTCTGACGCCAGAACGAAGCTTGCTACATTCAATACGATATGGATAGGGGATTTTATGCTCTCACATAACTAGTTTTTATATTCCAACAAATTGACAATTTTTTGCGGTTTAGACAATTCAGATTGTTTTTATGATTTTCAATTAATAGTTTTTATACCCTCACATATGTATTCAAATCATTACTAGATTTTATGCCTCAGCCTTGCTAATATCTATGACTACAGGTATGTTTTTACGATTGTAGAGGGTTGGCAAGAAATAGTTTGCTGGTGCATCAGAAATTATAAAAATCTTACATAGTAACTATGAAATTCTCAAGTTCAAATAGTAAAAATGCCATGTTTTCCAATAGAATATCCAACGTGGATCTTGTTTTAGAAGGAAAAATGATAGTACAATTTTTTTTGTGAATAAATCTATTGTACGATCTCTGAGATTTAAAGCTATTGCCAAAAAAAAGAAATAAACAATTGCATGCATGCACTAATTACGGGAGGAGACATGCGTGCCCTTTGATTTGCATGCATGCATGCAAAGCGGTGGATGCCTGGTTCGTGTGTAGGTGGTGGCTCGCCTAGTTCGACTGGTGCGCTGGGTTGGCTCGGGTACATATATATATATATATAATCTTTCACCTTCTTCTTTATTCTCCTAGTATGAATTGGTCATTTTTTTCCTCTTGATCCGCTGCAACCAGTGTCATCACCATCTACTTGTGTAGGCTCACCATAATTGTTATAACACACAGAAATATTGCAAATACTGATGTCTTAGTTAAAGAAAAAAACATGTTTATAAAACAAGAAGTCAGAATGAGAATAGAGTTACTTATGTCTCTTAGGAGGCCTTTCTCCTTCAACCATGCAATATATGCTGCAATTGAACCATCTCGGTCTACATCGCAAACACCTTCAAGATGCCAACAATAGGACTACGTCAAATAGGAGAAAAAATATAGTTTACATGTAGTTTGTAAAGTACAAAAAGAACATATATACTTGTATCAGATCTGCTTCTGAAGCTAATATTTGTAAGCATCAACATTCTCGTCACCAAGACTATCATCATCAATCCAGCAGCGAAGGGGGGCTCTTCGTCGCTGCTGTGATCGGTGGTGGTGTCGTCATCACCGATGGTCTCCTTTACGACCTCCGTCAGCGGCGCCTCCTCCTCTGCCGCCGGGACGACCACCTCCTTCCCCTTCACGACTGTCGAGGTGACCTCCTCCTCCTTTGCTGCCACCAAGGCGACCTCCTCCTCCTCCTCCTCTGAAGTCGGGATGAACTCCTCCTCCTCCTCTGACGCCGGGATGACCTCCTCCTCCTCCTCCTTCACTGCTACCGAGGCGTCCGGGGCAAGAGCGCCACGGACGCGCTTTGGTGAAGGCGCTGGCGCCGGGACGACCTCCACCTCCTCCTCCTTTGCTGGCGCCGACGCGTCCATGGCCAGAGCGCCGCGGACGCGCTTCGGCGAAGGCTCTAATGCCGGGATAACCTCCTCCTCCTCCTCCTCCTTCGCTGCCGCTGAAACGTCTGGGGCCAGAGCGCCGTAGACGCGCTTTGGCGAAGGCGAGCGTGACTCGCTGCGGCGCACTCCAGCCACGGAAGAAGACAAACCACCGCTCTGTAAAGAGTCGATGAACAGTATAAAATCCCCATTCCATAAATCGCGATATATCGACTCGTTAACTAAATCAAAGCACAAAATAGTACCGATGATGGCCTAAAAGTGTCGAGAGCTATCGAGAATTGTAGAGATATTAGGCAAACAAAAAAACCCTAAAATTGTATGGAAATCACGGAACGTGGGTAGGAACATACCGCGGACTCCAGGAGGAGAGGGGTACGGAGGTTTCCGTTGCCAGTGGCCTCCCTCGAGTCCCCGTTGGGCACCATGGCAGTTGAGCATGGCGAACGGCAAGCGAGGGTTCGAGGTGGTTTGAGCGCGGCGAAGAAGGCGAGAAGCAAGGTAGTGGAGTGATGGTGGAAACGGGAGTGTGCCCCTGATATGGGCATGAGGTCGACATGCGCCTTCTCTCATACTAGCACGCTTAACACAATGAAACATGGGGCCCTGAAACATGGTCCCACCTGTCCTTGAGTCCTGAGTAGAACTTCAGCGAATGTCATAAAAAAATTAAAGGCAGAAAGTTTTTCCTTCCTTTAGGCACTGTTTGGATCCATCTTGTAAAATTTTAACAAGGTGTTAATGTTTAACAACTTAAAAAATAAGATGTTAAAATTTAACATCCATCTGTTTGGATCCATGTTAAAGTTTAACAAAGTTTCACAAGTTTTATCAAGTTTTTCTCTAATTTAATTGGCTTACCCCATCGCAGGCTTTGCGTGTGTTCACTTCCCCTATCGCAGGCTTTGCGAGGGGAGCCATTAAATTTCGACACGGGCGGCGCCGCTCGCCTCGATTTGAGTCAAGCGACGTGACCGCTTAGAGTTAGCTCCGATTATCATTACTCTGCGCAGGGCCATGAGACCTGAATTGAACAAAGTCAAGCGATCAGACCAAAGGTGTATAAAGTGGTAGTCTGAGACCAATCTGTTTGGTAGAGCTTCACCTCACATATGTAAGCATTTATTGATTTTCAAATATCACATTTGATTGTTCGTCTTATTCAAAAAATTTGTAAAAATATTATTTATTTTATTATTAGATATATTTTAAATATTATTTATTTGTTTTTATATTTTTGAATTTTTTTAATAAGACAAACAGTCAAATATGATATCTGAAAGTCAACAAATTCTTTTATTTGAGGGACGGAGGGAGTATTAATTTAGGTGAGGTCGTCATTGGTGCTGCAGGGAGGAATATGTCATCGTCGGAGGAATATGTCGCTGACAGTCAGCACACAATAGGCTGCGAGCCTGCCATCGTTGGTGTGGGCCCTAGGACAAGCGTGAGGATAGAGTCAGGACAAATCTCGATGAGCTCGAACCAGAGGCAGCGCTAGAAGCGGGAATAAAGGTTAGTGCCGCACACGACGCTTCTGGTTCGTTTGAATGGAGCCATGTGAGCACGGAGAGGTGAATTGGACCGATCCAAGGAGGGGGATAGGAGTTAGGGTCTGGTCACTTAGTTGTTAAATCATATACCTGTCGATAGTTCCTCGCCCTCAATGGATGAAGAAGACTTACTGTTTGGGATGGCCTGTCAACTTTCATCAGACTATGATTTCTAAACTTGGTTTTAAATAACTTGTAAACAAAATTATATGTAAACCAGCCCGTGTATTATGATAGGTCAAAACATTTAGCAAGCCACACACGCTGTTTGACTAGGACGTGCTCAAGTGAGGAGAACAATACACTATACTATTTTTATAACATCTACCCGCCCATTGTTCTACAAAACTTCTTCAAGAGGGCATAAAATTATTTTTAACATAGGCGTTCATTAATTTTCTATTTTTGTAAGATTTTTAGTTGAATTGTTCCTTTGCTCACAATAATTTATACAACATGCATCCGGTAAGGTAAACATATATAGTGAGGCAATCATGATACTGGACAATGTTGTAAAGGAGGTTGGACGTTCTAAGACTATCTATGACGACATAACAATATCTCATTTTCAATTGAGACATTGTTATAATAATTTTAAAAACCATTAATTTATAGTGTGAAATGTTAAAGCCCGTGGCAACACACGGGCACTTTGCTAGTCTTAATAGAATTATCACATAAATGAGCATTCAACTATGTAATTAGTTTTATATTTAATCATTGTATTTAGCATTCGAATGATTGATATGACCCCTCTAAAATTTAGACCCCAAGAAACGAATCCCGCCACGGATCCTGAAATACCCATGCCACATCCATTGGTTACTAGGCAAAAATTTCTACAAATGACTCTTCTACGATGGTATTTTCTGTAGAGCACTCCTCAATTCTGGTTTTGCTAGAAACCACTCTTCAAGGATGGTTATTTGCTAAAACAGACTTCAGCTACAATAATCATGAGCAAATTTGCTGCTAGACACTTTTCTTTTGTGGTCTTTGCTAGAGGATACTCTTCAAATGAGTCTTTGCTCATGGACACTACAGTACTTACTTGTGGTAATTGGCCAAAAGACACTATGGTGAATAGAATATGACTTCTTATGCATGAAAGAGAGAGAAGATTCCACAAATGGCTAAATTGCCTTTGAGACTATTAGCACATTTGATAATATATAATTATATTTTAGAAATAAAATATCATAAATTTTATTAAATCTGAGCATCAGGTCTAGAGTGCGCCCCTTATACGGGCATGAGGTCGAGAGGCACCTTCTGTCATACTAGCATGCTTAACACACTGAAACATGGGGCCACGAAACATGGTCCCACCTGTACTTGAGTCCTGAGTAGAACTTCAGCATATGTTGTAAAAAATGGAAGGCAGAAAGTTTTTCCTTCTTTTAGGCCCTGTTTGGATCCATCTTGTTAAATTTTAACAAGGTGTTAAAGTTTAATTTAAAAATAAGGTGTTAAAATTTAACATCCATCTGTTTGGATCCATGTTAAAGTTTAAGAAGTTTTATCAAGTTTTTCTCAAGATAGGTACCTTTTAACAAGTTTTACCACCTCAAAACCAGGTAAAGATTTTGGCGTTGAACTTTAACATCTCCCTTTTAACAGGAGTGTTTGGATATTCTTTTTTGTTAAAAGTAGGTAAAATATGATTGTTAAAGTTTAACAAGATGAATCCAAACACCCCCTTAGTCAGGAAAAACAAAGGATTTTTGCATTGCATTCCTATGGGAATTGAAAACACAGGAAATTTTCCTAGCAAGAGTTTGGTAGCAACACAGAGAAAACACAGGAATCTAAAGAGAGAGATAGACTCATAGGAATTTTATAAAAGGCTGGACCTCTTGCTTTTTTTCCTCCAAAACTTACATGAAGGAATGCAATCCATAAAACTTTGATAGGATTGATGAATCCTGCATTCCAAAGCCCTCGTAGGTATATAAACATGTGAAAAATAGTACCATATAAGGAGTTTGGTTGATAGAGAACAAGATTCAAACTATTCTAGACATATGAGATGTTTTATTGAGACGATATAAACATGTTTATACGTCTACATACGCTTTTTTTATAGTTACATTCTCTGACATGTCAACTATTCTAGTTAAGACATTGTTTCTTTTGTTTTCATGTCTTCTAAGTCTTTTAATGTTTCTAGAATTCTCAATAGCATGTCAAATATGTCTTTAAATAAAAGTATATATGACTAATGTATGTCTAATACCATCTCACTTTTATACGTATCTATATCATGCCACTTTGAGATGTTACAAAAAAACACATAAAGAAACATGTTTACTACTTTTTTACCAACATTGTACCGTAATGGTGTTTTGAGCTCATGGTCAGAGTGCAGCCACTAGCATGGTGCCACCTCACCTCACCTCCATCCCATTTTAGTGGAGTAGTAGGAGTAGCATTTCACGGATTCAATTTTTTCCCACAATATACTAGTAGTATATTCACTTGGGAATGGGTGCATCTGCACCCACAACTGTCTACTAGTACTAGTACTACACGTGCTTCGCCAGTGTTATCAAGTGCTCTACTAACTACTGTACTTTGTAGCCCTACTCCATCCGACGGCAATTACGTATTGAGCGCATGCGCATGACTCATGAACCATGTGAACGCACAAAACTGAATGGAGACCATATGTGAGATGAATGAGGTAGTACAGGCCCGTGTCCCTCTAATTTTTTCCCCTTGGTTTCTGTGTAGTAGGACGAAGGGGGTAGCTCGTTGTATCTTTGTGCTTTGAGAAGAAGGATGCCAAAGTGCTCATAATGGAAAAGCTCCGAGATCTAGAATGAGATCCAGATTGTGCATTTGTCATTTGGGTAGTACCATAATAAGAGAAATATACACAAGTTCATATAGGTTTTATTAGAATCAAAAGGCCAAATACCAAGAACACCTAAACATGAATCTCTAATTAAGTTGGATTCCCCCATCGCAAAGCGTGTGTTCGCTTCCCACATCGCAGGCTTTGCGAGGGGAGCCAGTAAATTTTGACGCGGGTAGTGCCGCTCGCCTCGATTAGATTCAAGCGACGTGACCATTCATAATCAGCTCCTACTATCATTACTCCGCATAGGGTCATGAGACCGGAATTGAGCAAAGTCAAGCGATCGGACCGGAGGCATGTCAAGTGGTAGTCTGAGACCAATCTGTTTGGTAGAGCTTCACCTCACATAAAAAACATCTTTACCTTTGGATTATCAGTTAAAAGCAGTTTTTTGGCTTATTCTAGCTTTATGCAGCTTATACAGTCAAACCGTTTGGCAAAACAGCTTTTCAGAAACAGATTATATATATGAAATGACTACCATGCATGCATGAGTTGTGATAAGCTACTATTTTTAGCTTGGACAAGTAGAGCAAAATGGAGAACTGGTTATGACTACTTTTGCCTATACTGTTTTACAACTTCATCGTTTGGTGCAGCTTGAGTCGAAAACAACTTCATAAGCTGTTGCATAAGCTGTACCAAAGAGCATATGATATCACTATATGTTTGATGGTGGTCGTTAAGACCAATCTCAGTGGTGATTTTATAGGAGTTTCATTCTCAATAAATGGCATGCCACATAGGCAAAACTGATGATGTGGCATGTAATTTATGAGGAGGAGATTTGGGTTTCATTGGGATGAAACTCCATTACACGACTACCAAAACTTTGAAACTAAAATTAAATGACATTGAGAGTGTTTTAGTTTCATCTCTACTCATTTAACAACTCTCATTGGTTATTTAGATGAAACATTTAATTACTACACTATCATATGAAACAGTAAAACAAAACTTTGCATTGAGAAATCTAGTTTCATTCATCCATTTCAAAACTATAAGATGACATGACACTCTTGTAAATAACGAAATGAAACCATGGATTGAGAAACATGCCACATCATCAGTTTTGCATATGTGGCATGTCATTTATTGAGAATGAAACTCCTATGAAATTACCATTGAGATTGGCCTATGTATTACTTTTGCCAAAATAGTGCTAGTTGCCGGGAATCACTGGACTCCATGGATGGAAGATGAAGAAAAGGGACTGTTGTTCAGTTGTCCAATGACCAATAAAATAGTATGTGCAACCGTCTGAAGAAATAAGCAAAACTTCAATACAAAACCTTTATTCTATGAACATATTATTCCTATGTTTTCAAATCTATAATGGTGGTTGTTATTGTAAATCATAAACTTCTTTTTGTATACATTGATTCCTTTAAACAATATATAATCAACTTTATTTGTTTTATTTCTTTTTGTGATACACTTCAAAAACTAAACCTTTATTCTATTAAAATAGATTATTCCTATTTTCCATACCAACAATGGTGGTTAGCAATGTAAACAAAATTTTATTTTGTATACTTGTTGTAGTTGTTATAATAATTTTAAAAACCATTAATTTACAGTGTGAAATGTTAAAGCCCGTGGCAACGCACGGGCACTTTGCTAGTCTTAATAGAATTGTCACGCAAATGCACATTCAATTGTGTAATTAGTTTTATATTTAATCATCGTATTTAGCGTTCAAATGATTGATGTGACCCCTCTAAAATTTAGACCCCAAGAAATGAATTCCACCACGGATCCTGAAATACAGATGCCACGTCCATTGGTTACTAGGCAAAAATTGCTACAAATGACTCTTCGATGATGGTATTTTTTTGTAGAGCACTCCTCTGGTTTTGCTAGAAACCACTCTTCAATGATGGTTATTTGCTAAAACACACTTCAACTACAATAATCATGACCAAATTTGTTGTTGGACACTTTTCTTTTATGGTCTTTGCTAGAAGACACTCTTCAAATGAGTCTTTGCTCATGGACACTACTTACTTGTGGTAATTGGCCAAAAGACACTATAGTGAATAGAATATGACTTCTCATGCATGAAACAGAGAGAAGATTTCACAAATGGCTAAATTGCCCTTGAAATTATTAGCACATTCGACCATATATAATTATATTTTATAAATCAAATATCATAAATATTATTAAATCTGAGCATATAATCAAAGACTCAGATTTAATCAAAAAGTTGATTATATGCTAAGATTTAATAATATTTATGATATTTGATTTATAAAATACAATTATATGGTCAAATTTGTTAAAACAATTACAAGGTCAATTTAGCCACTTATGAAATCTTCTCTCTCTTTCATGCATGAGAAGTCACATCAATTACCACAATTAAGTAGTATAGTGTCCATGAGCAAAGACTCATTTGAAGAGTGTCCTCTAGCAAAGACCACAAAAGAAGAGTGTCTAGTAGCAAGTTTGCCCCATAATCATTTAAGAGAGGTAGAACTTTTCAAAGGCCAAATTTTCTAGTGGACATCATTCTTTTGTGGTCTTTGCTATAAGACACTACGACTTAATTATGTAGGTGCTACAAGACACTCTTTAATTGTGGTAATTGGCTAAGAAACACTCTAATCATTAGAATATGACTTTTGTTGCATGAAGGGGAGAGAAGAGTTTGCTAGTAGAATATGACTGGAGGTGCAAACTACTACTGTGTCGTTCTCTACTAAACCCAACACTCCTCAACCCTAACTGTTCATCTCACCGAAATGTCCCATCATATATTCAACTTTGTATCCCCAATCTCCTCAGCGACGCCGGCAGCCATCCTCTTCAACCTCGGGTGTAGCTATAGCCGCCGACGATGCCTAAATGTCGGAGGTTCTAGTCACGTCACCAGATGCGGGACACATGCGAGCGCTTCTCGCATAGCGCAGTGACCGCGATTTCTCCGTCGGCCACCCGCGACTCCTCGGCCCCCATCCCATTCAACCTCAGCTTCGGCCACCATGGTGTTCCTCTGCCTCAGCCTGAGACACCGGGCGCCTCGAATGCCATGGAAAAAAGGGATGGGCCTTGCGGAAGCCTCTGTTTCAGCCACCGCGATCGCGAGGAAGAAAGGGAAGGGAACAATAACAACCTTTGCATCAGCCATCGCCACGAATCCGTTTGTGCGTAGTCTACTCCTGTATGCTTCACTTGATTAATCTGTTAGAGTAATTAGATAGATTGATTAATGCACTTTTAGGTTCATTAATCAATGCAGTTGGAGGTTTAGGCTTCTTAATTGTACTGTTAGTTTGCTTATGCTATATGTATCCATCTATGAGTACGTAACCTCTGCTTCACTTGATTAATCTGTTAATGTAATTAGATAGATT
Source organism: Eleusine coracana subsp. coracana (assembly GCA_032690845.1). Classification (NCBI taxonomy): domain Eukaryota; kingdom Viridiplantae; phylum Streptophyta; class Magnoliopsida; order Poales; family Poaceae; genus Eleusine; species Eleusine coracana. The sequence goes on from CM064434.1 coordinate 31,831,931, forward strand.
GATGTACTTTCAGTTTTATTTGTACTAGTGCTTTGATTTATGATCCATGTTAATTTTACATGCATACATTGATTTTGTATCATGCTATCCATCAGAAAATTATGATTATCTCATCTCATCAATCTCTTTATTATAGGTCCTCAAGCCCAATTTTCTCGATGTGCCACTAGGATTTGAAGACAAAAGGAAGAAGAAATCTAAAGAAGTGATCTTTGATTTTGTTGTTAACATCGATTCTGTATCATGCTATCCATCAGAAAAGTATGATTATCTCATATCATCAATCTCTTTATTATAGGTCCTCAAGCCCAATTTCCCCGATGTGCCACCAGGATTTGAAGATAAAAGGAAGAAAAAATCTAAAGAAGTGGTCTTTGATTTTGTTGTTGATGCTGATGCCACCAGGACGTGATGTCCAATGTGACCTCATGTTGGAAAAAATGCACATCAAGTTTACGTGCACTAATGAAAGAAGTGGTGTTAGACCTCACAAGGTGTGTTATCTTGCAAGGAGGTGATGGTCCTTCCCTGTTGATTACAAACACTGATATAGTTCGACATGCTATTATACTTATTAACTATGCACCTTGTAAAACTTCAGATCATGGCTAGGGCAGAGGATCTTCGGATTATTCTGAAGAAAAAGGTGATGGACACTGTGTACAAGAGTAACAAATAATCAACTTAGCCATGTATGAATGATCTTATCTAGTGTTAGGTTGACTTATGTAATGAATGCCACTTTGTTATTTTGAAATTATGATGAATTATTCTGAAGGAAAAGGAACTTGTAGTATGTCAGACTAACTAGCATCTTTTTAGGAGAAGACGATGAAAATCGATCAAGACACATATATGACCTAATAATATATATACATTCATCACAAAATAGCATTGGCTAGTTCACCACCACTTGATATACATAGACGAAGATCGACATGCATCGATATTGTTCATCATCAGCACACAGAAAAAAAGAAACAAAAAACAAAAGCATCAAACTAGTACTGGTAGTTAACGACTATGAATGGGATGACCAAAGCGCGGTGGTGACAATGATCGTGGAGGAAGTCAGATCTCTTCTTGAAGGCAGACTTGTATCCCGTGTCCCGAGCAATCTGTCGGTGTCTCTCAATGTCATCGGGCACCCCAACATTATCACAAAATAACTGCAATGCATGCACCTGAACCTCCTCCGTGTACTCAAACTCCCTATCTTAGCAAACCGAGCACGAGTACAAGGTCTTGCTGGAGGAATAATCTACCCGGTACACGACACGCGTGCCACCGTCGGGGGAGTGGCAGTAGTCGGTGGAGTCACTGCTGTTGTTGTACTCATCGTCATTGTCGTTGTCACCGACGGTCGCCATTGACAACCTCTGGCGGCGCCACCTCCTCCTGGTCTGCCACCGCCAGGATGACCTCCTCCTCCTCCTTCTGTGCTGCCGAGACGTCCGGGGCCAAAGCACCACGGACGCGCTTTAGCGAAGGCAAGCGCGACTCGCCGCGATGTGCTCCAGCCACGGAAGAAGACGAACCACCAGTTTATAAAGAGTCGATGAACAGTAAAAATCCTAAAATTGTACGGAAATCACAGAACATGGGCATGAACATACTCTAGACTCCGGCAATTGACCGTGGTGAGTGGCGAGCGAGGGCTGAGGTGGTTTGAGCATGACAAAGAAGACGAGAAGCAGGAGAGTGGAGTGATGGCGGAAACGGGAGTGTGCCCCTGATATGGGCATGAGGTCGAGAGGCGCCTTCTTTCATACTAGCACGCTTAACACACTGACAAATGGGGCCGCGAAACATGGTCCCACCTGTCCTTGAGTCTTGAGTAGAACTTCAGCGTATGTTGCAAAAAAATTGAAGGTAGAAAGTTTTTCCTTTGTTTAGTTAGGAAGGCAGAACGTTGGAACTGATATGCCACCTACATACAATATTTCCAAACTTTTTTGAAATACCACCTATATACAATATTTCTAAACATTTTTGGGATGAATCCTTCCGGAACCCACATATCAGTGGGTCATATGAAATGAGCTGTTATACTTGAACAAGCACATTCTATATGCATGGATGCGTATGGTCGGTATAGACACGTACTAGTATACTCCCTCCATCCATCTATACAGGGCGCCTTTTCGTTTTTGAGTTTTCCATGAAAACAGAGCGTATTTTCGTTAAGCCGCTTTGTTTATTATGCACGGGAGTTGAATGACGACGTGGTAGTTAATTCGGCATCATGGGATCCTGGTCAGCCGGGGTAGGAAAATGAAACTCCTGTGCATGACATGCAGGCCCAAGATTTAATCAATCAATGCATGTCGAGAACTCTAGATAGTAATTACTGTGTCAAATGCAACAATTAAGGGAATTGCCATCGAGAGAAACGGCGATTAAAACACAGCGGTTGCATCCTTGGTCTTTGTACCAAAGGGGGAAATGCGCCTTATATAGATTGACGGAGGGAGTATGTCTTAGCCACCAAACACATCTTTATTAATGAGGTATATAAACATGTGACAAATAGTACCATAAGGAGTTTGGTCGATAGAGAACAAAGTCAAATTGCACCGTTAGAGCATCTCCAAAAGCTCTCCAAAAATTCTCTATAAATCAAATTAATGAGGTTTTGTCTAAAAAATCATCTCCAACAGCTCCCTTAAACAACTCACAGATTTATTCTCTCCCTAAATTCTCCTCATTTGTAGCTAGAAACAAGGGGGAAATTGGGGACCCCAATACTTATATTTAGAAGGAAACTAATGTTGTTGTGGTCCCAGATGTTGTGTCTTAATTAAATATTTCCCTGATCTAATTTTAGAGAGAACTGTTGGAGGAGACAAGAAGACTTCTCCCTAATAATTTTTGGGTTGCTCCCAATAACGCTCTTTTGGGGTCAATTTTTTGGGGAGCTTTTGGAGATGCTCTTAAGACACAAATGGGTACATCTGATAGATAAAAGGTTGGTTCATTGCAAAAACCACCCCATAAGTCAGTTGGAGTTTGAGACTCCCACACAAAAGTCATTTTTTGATAGATACAAAATTTTGAAAGTTTAATCTTCATATATTTTTTATAGAGAATATGTAACTAAAATATCATGGCACATCGGCACATGAGTGCCAGAGAATGCACCACGTGTTGTGACAAGAGGTAGACACGCTTCCACCTAAAATGCCATGGCAGCTCTAGATGGTATATCCACGCCAGTTGACATATGAGTAGTAGCATGTGTGGTTTTTTGCTGGGAGTTGCTGCCTAGACTAGACAATCAAATCCAAACCCAAGCTGAGAAAATCCAACCCCAAGCTGGTGAAGCTGCCTGCATGCACCAGGCAGTTTTTCCCCAGGGTCCCAGTCGCCTTCAATGCACCACTACCCTATCTCTCTCTATCTCCTAGATGTAGGTGTATGAAAGTTTCAAGGCATATTCTCTCTCTCTCTCTCCTTGCTCCCTTTTGCTAGTACTACCAGTAATGAACATCGACCTACAAAATTCATTTTTTTTGTTCTGTGAAGCATCCAAAGACCTGCTCCCTCCGACGGCAACTGAGCGCATGCGCACGACTCTCGTCAGCCAACCTACCCAGTCCCAACACATGCCTCAGCGATACTGAACACATGCGCATGACTCATGAACCCCTAGGAATGAATACACCTGGGCGGCGCCGCTCGCCTCGATTCAAGTCAAGCGATGTGACCATTCACAGTCAGCTGCTACTAGTATTTACTCAATTCGACGTGGGTAATAGCTGCTAGAGAGCCGAGTAGATAGCCAGTCAAACAAATGTTGATAACAATGGACCGGAAGCTCTTTTTAATGGCAGAGATGGAAAAATCTAGTCATAGTAGATACATATAAGTGCATGCATATACGTCATTCAGTTTTAACTTTCCATTTATTTGGTTTGAGTGTAGACTCCTTTTTTGTGAGAATTTCTTCAATTTTTCTCCAATTAACGTGGAGACATCAAAAGGAGGCTCTAATTAGTATATACATATATATATATATATATATATATATATATATATATATATATATATATAAGATTTGTATGCCAAATGTTGTCTAAAACGAGTTGCATTACACACAGTATCAGAGGGACTATATGACTCATACCAGGCGGGAGGTAAATAGGATTTTCTCCCTCACAAAAAAAATAATACCAGCATGGGGCCCCTAGTCTGTGTTGGCTCCAATGTTGTCCGTGCACTAGCTGTTGTTGTTGTCTCCATCCTCAGCTCCAACGTCGCCTCCACCCTAGAACAGCCGCTGGTGACGCGGCCAAGGCATTCGGTGGCGGGAAGACTGCGGCGGAAAGACGCGCGCGGCCAGGATTATGGCCGCCGGACTTGTCCTGCACCCCGCCTCCTGGAACACGAGCCATCCATGATAATTAAGGTCAAGATCTTCTAATACTTTTTGTGATTGGGGCTGATTGGCAGATCACTAAATCTGAGTAGTTTTGTTTGTTTAGGATAGTAGTTTTGATCGTTGTTTGTTTATTAGTCCACCATCAGCAACCTTTTCTCCTGTTTCAGGAATTTGTTAATTAGTTCCTCTAATTTCACTAATGGCATCCGGGAACGATTGGAGTTGGATGCTGTTGTCACATGGAGATAAAGGCTTGGCAGGACGGAGTTGAAAAATTCATTGAGGACACCATTGAGGGCACTTTTCCAGGAGAGACTGCGAAATGTCCATGTAGTAGGTGTGGTTGCATGCACTACAAGAGAATTGGCATGTAGAGGCACTTTCATTGTTTAGTAGAGTCATGATTATTATGTCTCTAGACATGTATAGAGACTTTTTCTAAAATGCCACATAAATGTCTTGCCATGCATTATCTCTAGGAATGTAGTGACACTTTATAAATCATCTCTGTGAAATTAGTGACAACTTTGTAGAGACATTACACAATGCCTCAATAAACATAGAGGCATTATTAATATAATATTTAATTTTGTGAAAAAATACAATGTTGGTGTCAAGTTTTGAACTCAAGACCTCATGGTGAAATAATCTGTCGAAGCTTGAGATCGGCAGTAAAATGTATAGGGCTACGTCGAGACTAAGAACTACGATGGTAACACAAGACGCCGAGTTATACAGGTTCGAGTCCTCTCGATGAGAGTAAAAACCCTACGTCCTGTGTTCTGTGGGTTGTATTGATGTTGTAGAAAAATCTCTATCTACTTGTCGTGTCCCCTCGATGGGGGTACCCTGTCGCCTTATATATCTGGTCTGTAGGGGGGTACATGAAGAGTCCTAGTCGTAACCCCTTTGGATTTACATAGAAATCTATCTCTACATGCCTTGTGCTCCAAGTTGAGTTGGTCGGCTTCCTTGTTGATGAAGTACCCGGTCGGCTACCGACTTAGTCTTGTATGAGGATACCCGTAAGGCAAGTATCCCACAGCAGCCCCCGAGTTCTTCCTATTTTGAGCTTCAACTCTCAAAATGATCTTCAATATAGATCATAAATTAGGAAGATCTCTTGATCGAAGTTCCAGATAGATCTGGTGCACCGGTTAGGTGCACCTGATCAGGTGTAGCCCCCAACTCTTGTATAATTTGGAGACTTAACAAATAATGCAAGAGTCTAATTAAATTAGCTCTTATTATTTTGTATATATTTTACTCAAACCATCAAGCTTGAGTGTAACAGACCTCTGGTCATCAAACCAGTAAGTTAAATTGCAAAGCTTCAGCCTTGCCGACCGATTATTAAATAGGCCGAGTGACATTCATCATGTCCGAGTGACTGATCGCTCTGAATCTTATGATATCAATCATATTCAATTCATGTGGACCAATATGACATCAATCATATAATGGTACTAAGCTAAATGACATCAATCATAATATAGCCCTTCCCTAATAATTAGTCACTCTAATTATTCATAAGTCCAATTTTGACAATTTGGTTATTGACTTTAATCAATACCATAACCTTTGAACTTATATCCATATGACCATCAAGTCCTTTGCTACATGATCATCAAATCATATAGATATGGTTAAATAATTTTCAAATGCTTCCCATCAAAGAAGCCCACGAGCTTTATTTCTCAAGGTCTTTAGACCCTAATCGTATTTGAAGGCCCTTAATAAATCTTTGCTTAAGCAAAAAATCGTCATCACTGTACAGCCCACCCCGGCCCATGGGACCCTTAGGTCAAAAAGCGGGAGTATAAAAGGCAGCGTCGAGTTGACTCTCAGTCCACGCCACATTTGCGCACAAACCTTTCGTCTTCCTCGCGCCTCCTCTGTTCTTGACTCCTCAACTTTCCAGCTAGGGTTAGCACTGTCACTTCCGGCCGCCGCAGATCTCGCCGCGCTTAGCCTCCAAGCCTTTGCTAGGGTTCAGCATTAGATCCGCCACGGCCAAAACCATCATCACCAGGGGTCGCAAGAAGGTTTCCACCTCGATCCCTACCACTCCCACTGCCGCCGACGCGTCCTCCTCATCGGAGATCGACATCCCGGAGCAACTTCGGGAGTTTTCGAAGAGCAACCTCTCCTAGGACGACATGAATCAGATGGTGGTCGACGGCATCCTTCCAGAGCAAGTGCGGATCGACTAGAAGGTACCCCGTGAATCTTGCCCCATCCTTATTCATAAATAAATAGTTGTATTCCGCTCATTCTTCGAGCATGGCTTTGGAGTCCCCTGCTGCAGCTTCTTGCGCGGACTCCTTTTCTTTTATGGGATTGAGCTTGTCAACCTCAATCCCAATTCCATCCTTCACATGACCATCTTCGTGCACATGTGCGAAGCATTTCTAGGAATCCTCCCCTATTTCAATTTATTCCGCCATATGTTTGTCCTCCGTCCGCTGCCGACCAAGGACAATTATGTAGCTATAGGCGCCGTTGGCTTCCAGTTGCGCAAGAAGGAGGCCTACATCAACATGCCATTGAAGACCGGGAACAAGAACTGGAAGGATGAGTGGTTTTACTGTGACAACCCTCCCCCTGTTCTTGCCAATTTCACTGGTGCCAAGGCGATTCCTCTGGCGCAATGGACAGAGAAGCCCGATCCGACCGATCCTCAGGTGGTCACTCTGCTGAAAAATATAGCCGACTTGAAGGTAAAGGTATTGACGGAATTACCGTCGCCAAGAGCTTCATAGTACGTAGAGTACAGCCCCTGAAGCTACAGAGTCACCCGGCGTGGAACTATGTCAATAATAACGAAACCAGGGAGGTGCCTGACCCGCCGAATGGTGAGCTCCGTAAGAAACGCCTGTCAAAAATGTTTGAAGGTGATATCCTTCAGGATGACTCGCTGATCAAGAAGGCGTATAACAAGGGCACTATGCGGGCCCGAGTAAGCCTTAGTCTGCTTTGAGCAATCCTTTATGTTCTTGTCTTGATGCCCTGCTTGATATTTTGATTCTTGTGCAGGTTTTGGATACTTATATTTCTCATCCTCCGCTCCCTCCGACCGATTTCGAGGGACTGGACTATGTTGAGAAGACGTAGCAGACCGGCACTGGAGGCTCGAGCTCTTCTGCAGGCGCTCGTCCTGACCCGATTTCCACCCTGCCTCCCCCTGGTCGGCGAGTAAAGCAGACCATTGGGCGCCGATGGTAATATATAGGAGATCAGGATGATGATGAAGAGTTGTCGTCTGCTGACGCTAGTCATCTCACCCCCACTCCCTCCGACCGACCTTCAAGCCAGTCGGAGCCCCCAAGCCAAACTTAGAGTGATGTTGGGAGGGTGGATCAGACCGACAAGGCAGAAAAATCTGCCTAGAAGAGGAAGGAAACTGATTTTCAGTCGACTTCTTCGAAGAAGAGGTTGTGCCGAATCAAGCTCAAGAAGGCTCCTAGGTTAATCCTTTACCCTTATGCTCCTTGTCTCTTATTGCCATCCGTAAAATTATCGATGTAGATGCTACATAGTGGGTTCTCATCCTTTAGAGACTACGAGTGTAATAGCATCCGTTGACAAAAGGATCACCCTAAGATGATCATCTCATGGCTATTGGGAACGAATCAAATCAGATGGTTCTATTTCTCAACCTTTCTGACTTGCTCCTACGGAACCAAGGTCGAAAGGATTGAAAAAGTCAGTCATTTACAACCAAGAAACCAAGAAATATAGGCCTGCTTGCCATCCACACCAGAATAGATAGAGTTTTCCGAAGAAACCTGCTAGTGGAGGAAGGCCTCCTAGGGATAAGAGACATAGGGCTAAAGAGAAAGCCAAAAAAGGATCTTTCGTGTATAATCCTGCATAATCTCGAATGTTATCCGTTCCGGTACGTAGACCAAATAATACAATGCAAGCAAAAGTTCCTAGATTCATGGAGATATAGAACAACATATAAGTTATCATGCTTGCATATCCATCATTTGAATCTCCAACAATTATTCCAATAATTACATATCCGATTTGCCCTATGGACGAATATGCAACGTTGTCATCTTGTGTATAATGCTAGTCACTTGCATGTTGCCACTTGAACTAAGTTACTTGAAATTAAACTTCTGAAGTATAGGCCCCAGTACTACATTTTCATGTCACCATCATCATGTAATGCCATGTGGTTCTCATCTATGCCATGCTCATGTTTAGAGTAGACATACACTAAGTTTTCGATGATTGAAAACTATATTCTTTTAATTAGAAGTTTGTCCCCTTCAAATTAAGTGGTTGCCATGTCATACATATGTATGCATACACATTCATTCATGAGTATCAATTTCATTAATTTTATTTGTTGAGGAAGTGCCATGAATCATCATACCATTCATTTCATCTTTAATTAAGGAACTCCATGAACCGTTGTGTATTCCTTCGTATTTATGCATGTTCATTTCATATAGGGACCAAAACCGAGGGGATCACACCGGAACAGCTGGGATCTGAAGTAAACTTTGGTGAAGACACTAACTACGATCACTCCCAAGGCAAGCCTTGGTGCATACCTAATTATTTTTTGAGTCCTTTTTACTTTGTCACAAGCTAGGAATGTGTATTCTGCATTAAGTGTAGGACTTGGATGGAACCCACTTGCATACTCCGGTAAATGACCTATGGCTAGTTCATGTTAGCAAGCCTCTCCGTTAGTAAATGCTATGCTTAAATTAGTGGAGTCAACGGTAGGTTATGGGATCACTTGATTCTACTTGTTCACATTATGAATGAACTTGATAAAATGGAGCACCTATCGTTGCAACTCCGTGGACAAGTACCGAATAGTACCAAGTACATACCTTTATATGGGAATTAGTAAACCTAGTAACTTGGGCGCCGTATTGTTGGACGGCCATACTCATCGATCCAGAGGTGATGTGAACAGCACGGTGGTTGCACGGGTTAGACGACCGCTGGAGAGTGCATGGGTTAAGCCTCGGATACGAAGTACTGTATCACGGAGAGGACGTGTACTCGGGATCGATGGCCCCGGATCGATTTTATAGCAATCTTGTGAACGGTGGCCATACGTGTTCTTAAGTGATGCGTATGTCGTGTATTTGGGTTTTCCCTGCTGGATATAAATCAATTCGAATTGCCGTCCCTCGCGGTTATGAGTACCTCTTGTTCGAGCAGCGGCAATGATATGTTAAGTAGTAAAGTTATGGTTATGTTTCTGAAATTTATTTACTATGGCTACATATTGCTATGATGTATTGCTCTTTATTCATGCTCAAGTCTTAGCAGCTAGCTAGACTCACCGTAGCTGTTTTTTGCAATAAGCAAAGTAAAATCTTGATTAAGGAAATGAAAGTGCAGCATAGAACTAATAGGAGCTTTTTATGCAATTATCAAATAAACCTGGTCAGCCCCCTGCATACTAGGAGTCGGTTTGAGTAAACCTTTTGATGGGTAAGTCTTACGGAGTATGTTAGATACTCAGGCTTTGCGATGATGTTGTTTTTCTGGTTTTCCTCAGGCCACTTATTGTGATTGTTGTAACCAGGTTGTGTGGGAAGGTGAGGAGCCTCAGAATTGGACCATTGAATGGGTCCCTAGCTCTCCTAACCGTGATGAGTGAGCCATCGCCATATGGGCTAGCATGGTTCACGTAGGTGATCGACGTCGTGTTTTGTCGCTTTATCGCTTCCGCACATTTATGTAATATAAACCAAAGACATACGTATTGTATTGTAATCTGAACTTGCTGTCGCTGAAACTCTCGAACTTGTAATATTATGCATTCAGTAATGTAACTTTGTAAATGATGAATGTTCATGTGTGAATGCTGTATATGGTTACTTCGTTAATCATCTCCGAAGACGATCCTGTGCGACACACTCTACTTTTCAGAGTAGAGTTGTCACAGCTGGTATCAGAGCCATCTCAGGATAAGCTACGCACAAATAAGCATGTTAGAATATAAACAAGCCATTTTTATGCCTTACGGTGAGGTACGAACTAGTAGTGCTCATATAAGAGTCTTGTAGGTGGCAAAACTAACCCTGGGTTATGTTTGTTTAAATTACTTGCAACTACGGATTCTTCAACGAAGGTATGTCATTTTGCGCGGATCGGTTGCACTGTAGATACCGAACGCCTTCCGGGTGGGCAAAGACCTGGGCTTTGATTGATGCACGGACCGAATGCATTTAAACGTTGGTTGCCTTCCGGGTGGGCAAATACCTGAGCATAAACTGTCATTGTTATTTTGGCTTGTTTCTTTTGAATTTGATGTATTGTTTCTGAAATAAATCTCTTGCAGGTACACTAACCACGTGTAGTTCGTTAGACAAATGTGTGAGAGGTGTGTGTGCCACCGAAAGGATCGAGCTATATAATCGGTCAAGTTTTTTTTTCCTTTTGTGAGGATGTAGGAAACCGTCCTGTTGAGCATTTACATTCATACATGCCATCTGCATTCATCCTTACTAAATCATGTAAAAAGGTCCCTAAGATTGCAAACTGGTGAAATGTCCAAGTTTTGGGCGAACTGGAATCCCTATGGCACCTAAACCAAAAATTTGAACTCAACCGATAAGAACCGGATTCTGCCAGGAAAGTCAGTTTCACTAAAACAAGCATAACTTCCTCAATTTTAATTCAATGAAGGTGAATAAGTACACGTTGGAAAGCTGATGTTTTTATCTACAAGTTTGTTTTAGGAAGTTTGTTCTAGAAAAATCTGGAACTGGGTCGAAGTTTGCAAAAATTGTAGCCTTCTGGAAGTTCAGAAATTGCTTCATTTCTGTCCCCTGTCTTTGGATGATCATAACTCCCATAGACTTTATTGGATGGATATGTGTGAGTATGCGTTGGAAAAGTGATAAAATTCTCCACAACAATGGTAAAGAATAAAAATTTGAAATTGGTTCAGAAGCTAGGTGTTTTTGCTCATTTCTACGGGTTACTCCATCAACCGCAGGAATTGTCGTTACCGGTCGTTAAACGGATCAGGAACCTCATGTCATTTCTTTTACCAATCATTCCTTATGCTACTTTGAGCATGTACGCTTGGTGGGATATTAAGGTGATAAAATTCTCCACAACATTTGTAAAACAGAAAAATTTTAAATTTGTCCAGAAGCTAAGCGTTTTTGCGCATTTCTGCAGTTTGCTCCATTGACCGCAGAAATTTGTCGTTACCGGTCGTTAAACAGATTGGGAACCTCGTGTCTTTTCTTTTACCAATCCATCTTTATGCTATTTTAAGCATGTGTGCTTAGTGGGATATTAAGTTTTGACTCACCCTTGCAAAACTTTATTCCGGCAGATGGATGTTGGCAAGCTCGTGAATGACCCCGAGTACCTTGCCGCCCGCATTCTCGAGTTGGAACAAGAGCGCGAAGCGCTGCAGTCCACACTTGTTGCCCATGATGCCCAGCTTGCGAAGCGTGACGCTAAGATTTCAGATCTTGAGGACAAGCTGCACACTAGCGAGTTGGAGTGGACCGACCTTTTTGAGCAACTCCATGACGCTCAGCTCATCATCGAGGGCGATGCAAGCGATCAGTTGCAGGAACAACTGAACCAACACAATGCCCAGCTCACAGCTGCCCAAGTGGAGATTTACTCTCTTCATGGTCAGGTCACTGCTCTCTTGGAGGAGCGAAGTGAGCTACAGGCTCAGCGCGAAGAAGCTCAAGATGCGCGTGATGTCATGGAAGGGAACCTCAACGACACTCACACGATCATCGTGCTGCAAGAGCAGCTCATTGGGCATCTTCAAGCTGCTAATGGCCAGTTGAACGCCATCCTTAACGATCAGCCACCCATTCCACTCGCAATGATTCCCCCCGATGATGCTGATTTGAGTGAGAACGGTGATTCCGGCGTCGACTTCGAAGCACCCCCTGGACTGGGTGATATGGACGTGGAGTCCGATGGTGATAGCCACGTCGGGTGACCGAGTAGTAGTATGTACATAGGGTGGAGAGACATCGTAGTTGTATGTGCATAATGTTAGTAATGCTAAGCTAAGTTGTAACCAAAGCTCTTCGAGATTGTGTGGTGTCATGTTCCGAGTGATGTAACCGAAGACTTGCTATGTATCAAAGTTGCATCACATGCATCCATGGTTTTATCATAATTATGTTGCCTATGGTGTTGGAAATTATGGAATTTGAGTTATCTTTTATGTCCGCACCATTTACTTGTCAGCATTTCAATTATGAACAATCTGAAATTTTATTTCGTTGCCATGTCATAGCCTTATTATCATATTGTCTCACATGATGATCGGGCTTACATGCTTGTTCATATGGCAGATGGTGCAAACTCGCCGCGGTGGAGAACACGTCGGTGATGCTCCCGGTGCCTCAAACGTCGGTGGAAATGGGCCGCTGCCCAACGCGCCACCCATGACGGCCATGGAGCAGCTCATCCATAGTCAAAATGAGATGTTCCGCATGTTCATGGAGAACATGAACCATCAAGGACCTCCCGGACCACCATCACTACAGCAGCGTGAATCCTCCTATAGCGACTTCTAGGTGACTCATCCGCCCACCTTCGGAGAAGCCGGTAATCCGCTCGAAGCGGATAATTTTATTCGCACTCTGGAGTCGAAGTTCGCTCTCCTCCATTGCACCGAACTGTAGAAGCCTCTCTTTGCCGCGCAACAGCTCCGTGGCTCCGCAAGTGCTTGGTGGGCCAGTTTCACCGCCGCTCTCGACGCTGGTCACCAAGTCACGTGGGCGGAATTCTCCACAGCGTTCCGTGCGCACCACATCCCCGCTGGACTCATGAAGCGCAAGTTGCAGGAGTTCCTCAACTTGAAGCAAGGCTCCGGAACCGTGCAAGACTATGCATGGAAATTCAACTACTTGGCTCGGTACGCGTCGTATCACGCTGATACGGACGAGAAAAAGAAGGACTGTTTTCGTTCAGGTCTTACCCCGAAGCTGCAAGACTGCTTGGCACAAGTCACCGCCGACACATTCAACGATTTGATGAGTGCCGCCATCGTGCAAGAAGATGCCATCCGTGCCACCCAGGAAGACAAGAAGCGGAAACGTGCGTTGGGAAGTTCATCCGGCTCCGCACCACCCAAGTACAAGCTAGCCATCACCTCCCCGACTGGACAGAAATTCTAGGCTGCGGTACCGTCAGGAGGAGGATCTCATCCATCATTCCCACAGCAGCACTCTCGGTTCCATGGAGGCAACCAGCAGCAATCTTCTGGTTCTCGCCCTCCGCAGCAGAGTAACCAAGTGGTGAAGACCAACTCCTCGCAGCCATGTTACAACTGCGGCCGCACCGGTCATTTTGCTAAGGAGTGTTGGTTCCTGAAGCGCAACCCGAACAACCACAATAACAACAACACTCCCGGGAATAACAACAACAACAACAACCACAGCAGAGGCAACAACAATGGCAGCAATGGAAGTCGTCCCTAGTCTTCTACCCCCATGCATAAGAATGGCCGAGTCAACTATACCACGGTCGAAGAGACCCAAGTTGGAGAGCCCGTTCTCGCGGGTACGTTCTCGATCAACCAACATGCTGCCATGGTTCTTTTTGATTCAGGAGCAACGCATGATTTTATTAGTCAAGCATGTGCAAATCATTTGAAAATCACCCCCACCACTATAGGAACACCATACATCATCACATTTCCCGGTGGAAAAATAAGAGCTCATCTTGAGTTAAGGAAAGTGCCACTTAAGTTAGCAAGCAACGTATACCCCACTTCCCTAATCATCTTAGATGGCCAAAGCATCGACATAATTCTTGGTATGAAATGGATGACTAGTCATAAAGCCGTATTGCACATTGAGGACCGGGAAATTCATTTGAACTCACCCTTACATGGCCCATCTATTCTCCGATTGCCATATCCCAAGCTGTCCACTTCTCAAGTGTGTCATGTTGAAGGAAAAGAGCTAGAAAATATTCCAGTGGTATGCGATTTTCCTGACGTATTTCCAGACGATTTGCCGGGAATGCCTCCGGACAGGGATGTTGAGTTTAAGATTGAACTAATACCCGGTACAGCGCCTATCTCTCGTAGGCCGTACAAAATGGCTCCTAATGAGTTAGCGGAATTAAACAAGCAGTTGCAAGAGCTTATGGACAAGGGTTACATCCGACCAAGTTCATCTCCTTGGGGCTGTCCCGCTCTATTTGTGAAGAAGAAAGACAAGACCCTATGCCTATGTGTTGACTATAGGACGCTGAATGCCGTAACCATCAAGAACAAGTACCCCCTTCCTCGAATTGATATTCTCTTTGATCAACTAGTGGGTGCTAAAGTCTTCTCCAAGATTGATCTCCGATCCGGTTATCATCAAATAAAAATCTGAGCCGAAGATATTCCAAATACAACTTTCTCCACTCGTTATGATCTTTTCGAATATCTTGTCATGTCCTTTGGTCTCACCAATGCTCCAGCCCACTTCATGTATTTGATGAATTCCGTGTTCATGCCCGAGTTGGATAAGTTTGTGGTTGTATTCATTGATGATATTCTAATTTACTCCAAGTCCGAGGAAGAACACGCCGAACACCTCCGTATTGTTCTACAACGACTCCGAGATCATCAACTTTATGCCAAATTTAGCAAATGTGAATTTTGGCTAAAGCAAGTTCCATTCTTGGGTCACGTCATATCAGCGGAAGGAGTAGCCGTGGATCCTAGCAAAGTAGAGGATGTGCTGAATTGGAAAGCTCCAAAATCGGTCAAGCAAATTCACAGTTTCCTTGGTCTTGCTGGTTATTATTGGAAATTCATTCCCAACTTCTCAAGCATTGCCAAGCCTATGACCAAGTTGCTAGAAAAGGATGCTAAGTTCAAGTGGAGTAGTGCATATGAAGAAGCTTTTCAATCACTCATGAAGCATTTGACAACCGCTCCGGTTTTGGCTCAACCCGATATCACCAAACCGTTCGATGTTTATTGCGATGCATCCGGCACCGGATTGGGTGGTGTGCTTATGCAAGAAGGCCGTGTCAGTGCCTATGCATCACGACAGCTCCAGAAGCATGAGAAAAATTATCCCACTCACGATTTGGAATTGGCCTCCGTTGTCCTAGCCTTAAAAACGTGGCGCCACTACTTGCTCGGTAATCTTGTTAATCTCTACTCTGATCACAAAAGCCTCAAATACATCTTCACACAACAAGAACTGAACATGAGGCAGCGCAGATGGTTAGAATTAATCAAGGACTATGAATTGGAAATTCATTATCACCCTGGAAAAGCCAACGTGGTTGCCGATGCCTTGAGTCGAAGGGACCAATGCAATCACGCCATCGTTTGCTCTATGGAAGCTTGCACAATTTCAGATCCTAGCGAACCAAGTCTTCGTGTCATTCCATATGAATCCTTGTATAATTTGGCACTTATTCCTACCCTTTGGGAAGAAATTGTGGAAGCCCAAAAGAAGGACAAGGGAATGGAATATATTCGCCAGAAAATAGGGAAGAAGGAAGTGACATGTTTCCGACAAGACGAAGATGGAGTACTATGGTTCAACAACAGCCTTGTTGTTCCAAGGAACGAGGAGCTAAAAAATTTTGGATGAGGCTCACTTGTCCAAATACTCCATACACCCCGGCAGCAACAAGATGTACCTTAAGAGAAAAGTTTTGGTGGACGCGTATGAAACGAGAGGTTGCTCGTTATGTCTCCGAATGTGATACTTGCTAACGTGTGAAGGCTGATCACTTGAGAACAGCCGGTCTTTTGCACCCATTGAAAATCTCCGCTTGGAAATGGGAGGACATTGCTATGGATTTCATCGTTGGATTAGCCCTGACACCCAAGAAGCACGATTCAATATGGGTTATTGTGGATAGGTTGACCAAATCTGCTCATTTTATTCCTGTCCATACAACCTACTCTACCAAACAATATGCCGAGCTCTACATTGTGCGAATCCTATGTTTGCACGGTGTGCCCTAGACGATCATCTCCGATCGAGGTCCCCAGTTTATTGCTCGCTTTTGGGAGCAATTTCATGCTTGTCTTGGCACCACTCTCATCCGAAGTTCCGCTTATCATCCACAAACCGACAGTCAAACCAAGAGCATGTGTTCTGGACAATCGTGGAAATTGGGAATCTTGTCTCCCGTTCGCCGAATTCTCTTACAACAATAGCTACCAAGAGAGTTCAGGAATGTCGCCATTTGAAGCCTTGTATGGTCACTCGTGTCGAACCCCGCTGAACTGGTCAGAATCGGGAGAAAGAATTACCTTTGGTCCAGATCTAGTCACACAAGCCGAACAAAAGGTGCGGCAAATTCAAGCTAACATGAAGGCCGCACAATCCCGTCAAATAAGTTATTCCAACAAAAGAAGACATCCATTGGAGTTCAAAAAGGGAGATCATGTCTATCTCCGGGTTTCTCCCAACAAAGGTGTATCTCGCTTTGGGATCAAGGGAAAATTAGCACCCCGCTACATCGGACCTTTTCCGATCACGGAGAAGCATAGCGCCGTTGCTTATCGGTTGCGGCTACCGGAAAACCTTGAGCGGGTGCACAACGTCTTTCATGTGTCCCAACTCAAGAAGTGTTTAAAGCCTCCGATCGACGTGGTTATCTCCGACACCGAGCAATTGGAAGAAGACCTCTCCTACCCCGAATACCCCATCCGAATCATCAATCAAAAAGAACGGGTAACTCGCAGCCGCACTATCACCTTCTACAAACTGCAATGGAGTAACCATACTGAAGACGAAGTTACATGGGAGCAAGAAGAGTTTCTGAGAACCAACTTTCCGGAATTCGTGGCCTCGCAAAACCGGTAACCACCCGCACCCCTCCTTTTGTTCATCCATTTGCAAATCTCGGGGCAAGATTTCTTTTAAGGGGGATGTGCTGCCACTTCCAATGTCACAAAATGGTAATTAGGCTAACCCTAATGCTAATTGAGAGCAAATTAAAATATAAATAGTTAAGGTGCCAAAGAATAAGGAAGAAATTAATTAATTAAATCCAGATTATCCAAATGAGAGCCATTCTCAAACATCACAAAAACCCATGGAAGTGCACCAATGTTTTTGCATATTCTGAATGAACACATTAAAAGAGAATTTGGAGAATTTTATCAGAATTTTTGGTAAATATTTCATACCCTTAAAAATTCCCCTAATGTCTAAGAAAAGCATTTCTGTTCTGGAATTTTCAATATTAATCTAAGCCGAATTAGATCATGCGCCCAAAAGCAAAGTTGGAGCACATGATTCTCTGGGAATGCACAAAAATCTGCACCAGGTTTTGAGCAACGCAACATGGTGAATTCTGGCCAAACCCGAGCAAGGTTCTAGGTCAAGCTGGAGTCAACCCTCCCTTCTCCCCGGCCAACCCCCGATCGACACCGAGGTGTACCACGAATCCCTGTGCCGCTGTCGATCACTGCCACTCCCCTATCCCGGCCACTGCACTTCCATCTCCTCTCCTGTGCCACCGTCCGAATTGAAGCCCCCACCGGCAACCACTCCCAGGACGACAACTCGACCCCCCCCCCCCGCCCCCCTCTGCTCTCTCTCTGCTCTCTCCCGCCGATCGGCACAATTCACAGAAGCTCGCCTACCCCCACATCACTTCTCTCCCTCTCGGCTCGCAAGCGCTCCACTCAGCCCCTAGGGCCCCCGCGAAGTCCTAGCACGGCTCCCTCTTCTCTCCCTGGCGAAACCGAGCCCAAAGCCCTGTTTCCCCGCCATGGCCGCCATCGCGCCCAGCTCTGCCTAGGCGGCCCCCTCTCCTCTCTTTCTTTCGCAAATCAGCATGCTAGGGAACCCTCTTGCAGCCCCCTGACCCTCTCCCTCCCTCGTGTAGAGAACTTGCCGGATTTCGGGAAGAACGGAGCGCCGCCGCGCCGGAATCCTCCACCCCACCGACGAGAACCTCCCTCCGGCCAGCCCCGTCGCCTTCTTCCTTGATGCTGGTCATCTGCGGACCCAGGTGAAGCTCACCGACCCAACCCAAACCTTCTCGACCTCTGGGCATGGCGCGTGACGACGCCGAAGCCACCCCCTGCCTCCGCCTCCGCCGCCGACACCGCTCCGGTCACCGCTATCGGTCGGCGACCCCCTAGGGTTGCTCGCCGTCGAGTGCACGACCGATCGGTGCCGGTCCCGAGTGATCTCCCCTGGTGAGCCTCGGCCGCACTCCAGCGAGCCCAGCCGTGCGCGCGCGCGAGTGCTCCTCGATTCAAATTTCTGTCGATGGCATTTTTGTAAATTGTAGTGAACTTCGGTTTAAACTTTGAAATTCAATAACTCGAGAAATAAAGCCCAAAAATTATGAAACTAATTTTTTCGACTCCTAAAATTCCCCGCTAAACGAAAAACAAGTTGAAGTCCAGAGTTATGCAGCAAATTAAATTATTTAATTCCCTAAAGTTACAACCCTAATTTGCTTAATAAATTCATAAGTAAATAAATATAAGTGGTAAATTCATGAAACTTGGTCAGTGATCATCCCTCGGCATACCTAAACTTTCTGTAAAATCACATTTCCATTTATATGCATATTTTTAGTATTATTGGATAATCTTCATTTTCAGTAATTGAATTTATATAAAATATTGGCTAGGAATTTATTTATGAAATTCGGTATTCCTGTTCCTTTTGCACTTGTACACTCCTATGAAATTCCATGTAAAATTTGAAGCAACTTAAGTATACTTTTTGCTGTCGAATTGGTCACTTAATAGTTAACTTAGGAATTTCCATATGAATATTGCCTTTTTTTTGAGCATTTAGTAAAAGTAGGAATAAATTCATCCCTAAAATATTCATGCAGAATAATTCTTCTTGACATTACAGTAGAAATTCTTATTTCCCATTATATGCCCATGGTTCCAAATAACTATATGTACCTAGAGCTAGTATGTAATTCAATGTTGTTATCTTGTGTATAATGCTAGTCACTTGCATGTTGCCACTTGAACTAAGTTACTTGAAAATAAACTTCTAATGTATAGGCCCCAGTACTACATTTTCATGTCACCATCATCATGTAATGCCATGTGGTTCTCATCTATGCCATGCTCATGTTTAGAGTAGACATACACTAAGTTTTCGATGATTAAAAACTATATTCTTTTAATTAGAAGTTTGTCCCCTTCAAATTAAGTGGTTGCCATGTCATACATATGTGTGCATACACATTCATTCATGAGTATCAATTTCATTAATTCTATTTATTAAGGAAGTGCCATGAATCATCATGCCATTCATTTCATCTTTAATTAAGGAACTCCATGAACCCTTGTGTATTCCTTCGTATTTATGCATGTTCATTTCATATAGGGACCGAGACCGAGGAGATCACACTAGAACAGCCGGGATCTGAAGTAAACTTTGGTGAAGACACTAACAACGATCACTTCCAAGGCAAGCCCCGGTGCATACCTAATTATTTTACGAGTCCTTTTTACTTTTGCACAAGCTAGGAATGTGTATTGTGTATTAAGTGTAGGACTTGGATGGAACCCACTTGCATACTCCGGTAAATGACCTATGGCTAGTTTATGTTAGCAAGCCTCTCCGTTAGTAAATGCTATGCTTAAATTAGTGGAGTCAATGGTAGGTTATGGGATCACTTGATTCAACTATGGTTCACATTATGAATGAACTTGATAAAATGGAGCACCTATCGTTGCAACTCCGCGGACAAGTATCGAACAGTACCAAGTACGTACCTTTATATGGGAATTGGTAAACCTAGTAACTTGGGCACAATATTGTTGGATGACCATACTCATCGATCCAGAGGTGATGTAAACAGCACGGTGGTTGCACGGGTTAGAGGACCGCTGGAGAGGGCATGGGTTAAGCCTCGGATACAAAGTACTGTATCGCGGGGAGGACGTGTACTCGGGATCGATGGCCCCGGATTGACTTTATAGCAATCTTGTGAACGGTGGCCATACGTGTTCTTAAGTGATGCGTATGTCGTGTATTTGGGTTTTCCCTGCATGATGTAAATCAATTCGAATTGTCGTCCCTCGCGGCTATGAGTACCTCTTGTTCGAGCAGCAGAAATGATATGTTATGTAGTAAAGTTATGGTTATGTTTCTGAAATTTACTTATACTATGGCTACATATTGCTATGATGTATTGCTCTTTATTCATGCTCAAGTCTTAGCAGCTAGCTAGACTCACCATAGCTGTTTTCTGCAATAAGCAGAGTAAAATCTTCATTAAGGAAATGAAAGTGCAGCATAGAACTAATAGGAGCTTTTTATGCAATTATCAAATAAACCCGGTCAGCCCCCTGCATACTAGGAGTCGGTTTTAGTAAACCTTTTGACGGGTAAGTCTTGCGGAGTATGTTAGATACTCAGGCTTTGCGATGATGTTGTTTTTCTGGTTTTTCTCTGGCCACCTATTGTGATTGTTGTAACAAGGTTGTGTGGGAAGGTGAGGAGCCTCAGAATTGGACCATTGAATGGGTCCCTAGCTCTCCTAACCGTGATGAGTGAGCCATCGCCATAAGGGCTGGCATGGTTCACGTAAGTGATCGACGTCGTGTTTTGTCGCTCTATCGCTTCCTAAACCAAGGACCTATGTATTGTATTGTAATCTGAACTTGCTTCCGCTAAAACTCTCGAACTTGTAATATTATGCATTCAATAATGTAATTTTGTAAATGATGAATGTTCATGTGTGAATGCTGTGTATGGTTACTCCGTTAATCATCTCCCGAGACGATCCTATGCGACACAGTCTACTTTTTGGAGTAGGGTTGTCACAAATGTGATCAAGTGATATAAATGAGAGCATAAAGAACAAGTGCAAACAAATAATCAACAATCATTGATCATCAACACATAACATCCATAGAGCATAGTCATTCCATAAAGGTCATCAACACATAACAAGGTCTTACATAAGCAAATGACGACATAGAGGCACACCACACATAGTCTTAACAGTACAAATTTTCAAAAATAAAATGAGTCCATGATCAACTACTAGACATAACTTTGTTCTCCCCCTTTGGCATTAAGACACCAAAAAGGAAAAAAGAATGGTCGAAGAGCACGACCACTTGCTCCCATCATACTCACTCCCACTAGGCTCACTCTCATCATCCTCATAGCCAACAACACCGGTCACCTCCTCTATGTCCCTCTTGGTGATGCCAAAGTACTAACGATCCTCCCTAGTGAAAGAAAGAGCAGAATGCGGATAGTGACGTGGAGGATAGTCGTTGTCATTGGAATTGGCCGGAGAACAGGTGGGGCTGAAGTTGTACTTGATAGAGAGTTGCTTGAGGGTCCTTGTGTTCTTCTTCCTTTCTCTCCTCTCATTGTCTAGCTTCATATTGGCATCATGTCAAAGACAAAACAAGCTGGAGAGGAACTTGAAGAGAGTTTTGCTACCTCTAGAAGAAGATGGAGCAGCTGAACTAGAGCTCTCACCTCTAGTAGACTGAGAGGAAACCAAAGAGACTGGCTTCTGAGGCCGCAAGGGCTTGTGAGGCACATCCTTGACAAAGGTGAGCTCACTGACTTCCTCGATCATCTTCATAATATAAGGTCCATAGCAGCAAGACCGAGCGGGAGTAATAGATATGGCATAGAGCTCCTCCCAAATGAAGTCAAAGGCATTGAACTTTGCTTTCCCACGAAGCCTTGCAAGCAAGTTCCTCAAGTTGGTAGGAACACTTGATGCATCTCCATCCCTTGGCCCAAGTGTCTTCCTCACACAACGGTTGAGAACCGTGAAGAATTGAAGAAATCCATGAACATTGGGAGGAGCCACTGCAACTCCTCTCTCATACATGGAAGACATGTCATCTGGGCTCATCACTGTCTCTTCATGAATTCTTGTAGAGGACTTGAGACTTTGTTGAAGACCAAGAATGCTAACAAACCTCTTGTAGGTGACGGTGTATTTCTACCTGTTGGTCATCCATGTCATCTTTGGGTTGCTACCTTGAGTGGTGAAGTAGACAGTGGAGAAGAATTGAGTGATTACTTCCTTATTCCATGGGTATGAAAGAGCCATCAAGTCATACACACCATGGTGCTTGCAAGCTTCTGCCACTTCTATAAACTCTGGGATGCCTCAGTTCTCCATATATTCCCAATCAAACCATTGAGCTTCAATCACCGGAGTCACTTTGTGGAGATAGGTGGAGGAGTAGAAGTCCACATGAAAGTGACTCCAAAAGCAAGGTTAGGGGATTCCCAAGGCAAAGCATACAAATCATCATCCCTCGTCCTCGAAGCTGCAACCAAATCCTTAGTGTAAACCTTGAGTCTCCTTGGATGGTTGGGGTCCTCAAGTGGAGGCGCCATGACAAGAGGTCCTATCCCCCCTAAGGGGGTGGCTGCTGCTGCTGTGGGACATCCGCAACCGGCTCCTCCTCAATTACATCATCTCTAGGCTGCAAGAAGATGTCTCTGGTACTGGCACTGCTGCTACCACTGCCATGGGCAGTCTTTGCTTTGGGGCGGCGTTGATAGCCCGACATGTCTACACGCTTCTTGCCCTTGCCCTTGTCTTCACCACCGGCCAAAGATCTTGAGAGAGATAGACATGATAGATAAGGAACACTGGATAGGAATGGTCAAACAATACTCAACACAACAGATAGTTGTGTGCATTCTACCAGGAGGCGGACTAAGACGCCCCTGGAGCCGTCTTAGTCCGGGTACTGAAAGAAGGAACTTCAAAATCTGTTGCACTAGGTATCCAATAAGGCAGAAAAAATGGTGCGTTGATTTGAAGCGAAAATTAGGGCCTTTTGACTGATAGCACCCGGACGTAGACGAGACACAACCATTCTAGTCCGGGTTCTGTCAGTGCCAAACCCTAACAGTTGGTACCAACTCAACCAATCAATATCCCCTATTCATATGAAGTACTAGGTACACACATGATGACATAGGGAGCATCTACACTATCTACATTGCAATGAAGTCCTAGGGCATCTAAGGATTTGAGAAACTAGCAAGGGGGAGGGCCCTAGGTACCTTGGGGAGGAGGAAGAGAGCTCCAAAGTAATGGGACCCCGGACTTGGCCACGCCCCTAGGTGTGATCCCCCCAGAAACTTGATCCACTTGATGGAGGGAGGAGGAGATCGTCGGGGAAGTTGCCTTGGTAGCCATCGGGGTGAGAGAGAGGTCGGGATGGGGAAGAAAAATAGAAAGTGTGCACCGAAGCGGTAAGTCCCCAATGTTATAAGTGAAACCTGATGCCGGGCTAAGATGCTAAGGTTGGCATCCTAGTCCGGCTTTTAATTAAAGCCAGCAGGAAGATTACAAGGCCAGACTAAGACGCCGACAGAGCCATCTAAGTCCGGCAACTGTTGATGCAGAGAAAATATATATGGGCAGAAGTGATCATTTAGATAGGTAGATCTTGTTGATAATATTGGACATAGTTTTTCAAAATATTTTTTCATTAAATGAGACCAGCAATCAATCAAACAATTCAACAGTGGTCACATTCAAATCAACATTATACAAGAAAATCAAGTCCAAAAGATTTTCAGAGATAGACAAATAATTAAATTTTTGCAATCGTTTTTCTTTTGCAAACATCTATCCTATGTCACAACAGACGTGCATCCTTTCAAGCCACATTTCTAGAATCAATGATATTTAGCTCATTCCTAAGCTCACAAAATCTTTTCTCATCTAGTGGCTTGGTAAAAATATCGGCCAATTATTTATTGATGCACACATGGCTAATCAAGATATCCTTTTTGATAGTATGATCTCTCAAGAAATGGTGTCTAATGTCTATGTGCTTTGTGCAGTTGTGATCAATGGGGTTATTGGCTATCATTATGGCACTCTCATTGTCACATAGGAGGGGAACTTTGTTCATAGTGTAACCAAAGTTCTTTAGAGTTTGTCGTATCCTTTGAAGTTGTCCACAACAACTACCGGCTGCAACATACTCCGCTTCGGCTGTGCAAAGAGCAACGGAATTTTGTTTCTTGGATGACCATGATACAGGGGACCTACCCAAGAATTGACATGTCCTGGACATGCTCTTCCTATCAACCCTACACCCCGCATAGCCGGCATCGGAATAACCAACAAGCTTAAATGCAGAGCCCTTAGGATACCAAAGCCCTAGGATGGGAGTATCAACCAAGTATGGCATAATTCTTTTAACGGCCATTAAATGGCATTCTTTAGGAGGAGCTTGAATCCTTGCACACATACACACACTAAGCATGATATCAGGCCTAGATGCACAAAGGTAAAGCAAAGAGCCAATCATGGAGCGATATGGTCCACCACTTTGCCTCCCATGTCGAGGTTGAGGTGCCCATTTGTTGCCACGGGCGTCTTGATGGGTTTGGCGTTCTTCATGTCAAACTTTTTAAGAATATCTTGAGTATACTTTGTTTGACTTATAAACATCCCTTCCTTGAGTTGCTTCACTTGAAAACCGAGAAAGAATGATAGTTCACCTATCATAGACATCTCAAACCTCATGGTCATGATAGAGCTAAACTCATCACAAAAAGCTTTGTTAGTCGAACCAAATATTATGTCATCGACATAAATTTGGCACATAAATATATCATCATCAACTTTTCTTGTGAAAAGGGTGGAATCGGCTTTGCCAATCTTAAAACCCTGATTAATGAGAAAATCTCTAAGGCATTCATATTACACTCTAGGTGCTTGCTTAAGCCCATAGAGCACCTTTTTGAATTTAAATAAATGGTTAGGACATTTTTCATTTTCAAAGCCGGGCAGTTTCTCCACATACACTTCCTCCTTAATTGGCGCATTGAGGAAGGCACTTTTCACATCTATTTGCATAGGCAAGTAATATTTGAATTGATTCAAGCCTAGCTACGGGAGCATAAGTTTTGTCAAAATCCAAACCTTTGACTTGTGAATAACCTTTTCTTACTAACCATTTTTTGTTTCTTGTTACCACACCATGCTCATCTTGATTATTGCGGAACACCCATTTGGTGCCCACAACAATTTGCTTTGGTCTCTCCACCAAAGTCCATACTTCATTTCTTTTGAAGTTTTTCATCTCCTCTTGCTTGGCTAACTGTTGGCACCGGAATTTAATCAGGCCCAGTGATCAGCCGCGTGGAGTCAAAATCGGCCAAGATTGACGAACCGAATGACCGAAAGAGAAGAAAGTGGACCCTTGTGGGGTTATTTTATCCTTTTCTATATTTTAGTTTAGATTTTGTTTAGGAATAAACCAAGCTGGTTTGTTTAGGAGTCCTGGCCGAGTTGGGTCAGAACCTCTTGCATGAGGTTATAAATATGTAATAGGATATGTACGAGAAAAACAACACTTTCATTCAATACAATTCGGCGCATCACCATCTTTTCCTATTCGATGAAATCCTCGTCTCGTGTGGGCTGCATCGGCTCCAGTCTCGCTGAGAGACCTGGATTAGTCAACCTCGGTAATTCTATCAATCTCAACTAGTACTTTCTCATTGATTTGATATTCTAGTTGTTATCATTAGAATTGCCAGTTATCCGGTAATGAGATTTTCTTTGTACTTGTTCTATCAACTCTGATTGCAATACTATCTTTGAAACTGATCTATTGCGATTTTAGTAGATTCTACAGGTATAATTTAGATCTATAATTCAAGTCACTTTATTGATTTTATCTATAAATAGGTTAAATCTAGCTCTATCTACTGTGTTTGAATATTGTCTCGATTAAGTTTGATCTGTTCGAATCAGTAAGGCTGCATCAATTTCAATCTCTTACTAGGTAGATAGGGTTAGCTCTGATCCATTTATAGGTAGAGTCGATAGAGTTCTATCGGGATATTTCGCCAATAGGTTATCATGGTTCAATCGACTTTCTGGTGATTGGACTGGTTATATCATCCACTTTGATAGTCATTTGCCCTCATATTACAAAAAGATAGATTTATGATTTTGAGGCATATTTACAATACCCACTAATTAGATCTATCGACCTGACACCTTCGACAGAGTGAGTCTATGCATATTTACTGTAGAACTATCAACTCATCTCTATCGACTCTAGCACCTTACATCGACTTGGCCAGTTACTTCATGAATACTGTAGGCTTATCGACTCTGTCCTTTTGACTCGTTTCATTGTCGGCATCTACAATTTTAAACTACTTCTTGAATTAAATTTTGCTGATAAGCCGATATAATTAGCCAATTAGTTTAATTTGTTTTATTCTCTTTTAATAGTCTCGGCTGATTTCATGAATAGGGACTATCGGCTTTCTTCATCGGCCTATCCTAGGCTGGTGACCCGTGTCTTCTGACCGTTCGTCACTTTGTTGATTTGCAGGGAAAATTGACTGGCACGCCCCGGTTTCATGTATTGATCCTGCACTGGAGTTAAGCAGATCTCCCAGGTCACGCGTGGTGATTTTCATGTCAACATGCATTTTGGCACGCCCAGTGGGACCAAGAACTTCAAACTTTAACATCATGCCTGAACTTGGAATGCCAAAAGATCCTAAAGCCATGCAACCGAAGAACAATGTCAGTGCTAAGCTGAAGAATGAACATGTGCTACCGGTTGTTATAGATGATCTGAGTGATGAAGCGAAGGCACAAGTTGATCGAAGACTCGCTGAGTTTGAAAGCCTTCTGTTGGGAACTTTTAGTAAGACAAGGAATGTCATCATCCAAAAGGGAAAATTACATGCTACTGTCTTGATTGAAGACAAGAGTGAGAAGTCAATTGCTAATAAATCAACAGAAGCTATTGACGAAGAAGCTTTGAGTAGCATGATCCACACGGCTGTACATCATGCATTAATTAACCAGTTGCCTGTATTGGTTAACACATTGATGACCTTGATTATTTAGACTATAGAGGGTTGCATATTTGATGATCTAGTTCATGGGCCGGTGTATTTTTGTATGCTTGGGAATGTTCCTCGGCCTATAGGTGGAGTCCCTAATACATAGTAACATAGTGCAAGCATGGCACCTCCTACTGCGACTTTAGGTCAAACACCTTTAGAGAGTATTCCACCTAAGAATGCTGAAAAGATGCCTCGCAAGATAATATTGCAAAAGACTACTCCACAAATGCAGCCGCAGCACGACAGACAACATAATCGACTCCAGCTTCCTTCAATATCTGCAACCCCTTAAGCACAGCTCTATATTCAACTTGATTATTAGTCAACACCTCGACAGTAAATGCAAACTCAAATCTTGCCCCCCAAGGCGATATGATGACGAGCCCAATACCACATCCACTCTTGCAAATAGAGCGTTCAAAGAACAGTAACCATGTCACTGGCTCCACCATCGATAGTTCAGATCCACAATGCTCAACAACCAGATCAGCCAAAACTTGACCTTTAACAGTCTTAGCAGATCCATATGTAAGATCATATTCCGCTAGAGCAAGCATCCACTTACCAATTCTCCCTTTTAAGGCAGGAGCTGATAGCATATATTTGATGACATCGGCTTTGCAAACCACCACACACACAGTCGATAACAGATGATGCCTCAACTTCACACATGAGAAATACAAACATAAACATAACTTCTCAATATCTGTGTACCTAGTCTCAGCATCAATCAATCTCCGGCTCAAGTAAAATACAACTCTTTCTTTACCATCTTGTTCTTGAATCAAAATTGATCTGATCGACTTCTTATCAGCCACAAGATAAAGCTTGAAAGGTAATCCTTCTCTTGACGGCACTAGCACAGGCGTGAAAACCAAACACTTCTTGATATCATCCAAAGCTTTCTGATGTTCTGCCTCCCACAGAAACCTTTGATTTGCCTTAAATTTCAATAACGGGGTAAACACATCGAGCTTCCCAGACAGGTTTGAATAAACATCCTGATGAAATTTACTTTGTCGATCAAAGATTGAAGTTCTATCTTGTTGACTGGTGGCTCAATATCATTAATAGCCTTCATGCTCTTTGGCCCAATTTCAATTCCTCTTTCATGCACAATAAAACCTAGAAACTGACCAGCCGATACACCAAAAGCACACTTCTTTGGATTCATCTTCAAGCCATACTTCCTGGTCCTCTCAAGTACTTCCCGTAAATCGGCTATATGATCTTCTATTTTCTTAGATTTAACCACCACGTCATCAATATAAATTTCTACTAACCTATCGATCAAATCATGGAATATGTAATTCATGGCCCTCTGATACGTGGCTCCAGCATTTCTCAATCCAAAAGTCATAACAACCCATTCGTACAACCCAATCGCTCTCGGACACCTGAAAACAGTCTTCGACATGTCTTCTTCTGCAGGAAAATCTGATTATAACCAGCATTATCATCCATAAAGCTAACAATCTTATGCCTCGCTGCTGCATCAACCAGAAGATATGCTATCGCCATCGGGTAGTCGTCCTTTGGAGTAGCTCTATTCAACAGGCAATAGTCGAAACAAACTCTTAACTTGTCGCACTTCTTGAAAACAGGTACAACATTGGAAACCCACTCTGGATATCGTGGAAGGACCGAAGGCATACTGAGAGGGGAGGGGGGTGAATCGGTAAGCCGCTCACAAATGCTACACATTCTAATAAGAGAAGCAACCTAAACAATTCTAGTAGGCGGTCCGGTCAGGCTGTGACTGGATATACTTCCATTTACACTACTTGAGTCTAACAAGAGAAGCAACCTAAACAATTCTAGTAGGTCAAGACCCTACACATGCTAGTGTTCTTGATAAAAGAAAGCGAGGAAGCCAAACACACTAGCCTATGCAAGCCACAATTCAACCTAGATACTAGGGCACACAATTGTGAAATAGTAAAGAGAGGGTCAAGAAATGCTCATGATTTTTCCTGTGGTCTCGGAATAATGGCGCCTTCCCCTACTCCTTGTTGGACCAATCCTGCCGGAGTTCCGGTCCCTCTCGCCACCAAGTGAAGTTCTCGCCCACGAGCCCGCAATCACTCCTCGAGTGAAGACATGGTGTGCGTCACCGCTAGACAAAGCATAAGCTCACCTCCCTCGAAAACTTGCCGGACTCCCCGAGCCGACACGGGTGCTCACTAGCGATGCCCCTTTCACCGGCGGGCTCAAATCGTGTACAAACGTGTGTCGGCCTTCACACCCAATCACGATAGGCTCGATCAGCGACACCTAACCAGTCTTGGTCCCACCATAGACCAAAAGTAATAATCTAGATCACACCCACAAGGACACCTAGCCTTAGATGTGCAAGATACTTAAGTTACTCTCCACTAGCACTGTCAAGATATGCAGTATCTCCTCCTAGTGCTCTCCTCTTATCCTCTTGGACCTTACCAAATGCTCTCGGGTAATTTACTGGCCAAAAGAGGTCACAAAGACCCCAGCAATGAAGTTACAGAGGCTCCCAACCTCAAACTAGCCATTGCTCCATAAAATCAGCTTTCTGCGCCTACTGACCATACAGTCCAGTCACAGCCTGACCGGACCGTCCAGTCACTGCAACACAGTGCACCAACATCTCTGACCACTGCTGATTTCTCTGCTGACCGGACCATACGGTCACCTGACTAGACCGTCCGGTCTGATTCTCTCTCCAGTCCAGGAACCTTCGTACAATAGCTTCCTCTCTGTCCTGTGCTTCACCCATACAGACCGGACCGTCCGGTTTGTAGACCGTATCGTCGGGTTTCTATGGTCCCTCGCACAAAAAGATTCCTCGCTCCTCGCTGAAAGTCCTAGACAACTTCCCATAGGGACCGTACAGTCTGGTCACCTCTGACCCCTTTATCTGGTGTCTATATGCAGAAGTTGAAACTTGTTGTCCTCGCTTGACTTCATTTTCGGGCTTCTCCGAACAGCTCCTTGGCTTCTCCACTATCAACTAGTGCATGTGATTTCATCGAGCAACCTTGCACATCACCTACTAGGCATGACCTAAGGGAATGACCTAGACCCCCTTGATAGTCCGTTTTTTCCTATGGATTCAAAGCCCTAACAACTAGACAAGTTTACCCAACACTTGCACCCTAGCTTGTTCTCCACTTTGATCCATCTTCATCAACCCTTGGACTCCACCAAGTTCACAAGCCTCC
Source organism: Eleusine coracana subsp. coracana (assembly GCA_032690845.1). Classification (NCBI taxonomy): domain Eukaryota; kingdom Viridiplantae; phylum Streptophyta; class Magnoliopsida; order Poales; family Poaceae; genus Eleusine; species Eleusine coracana. The sequence goes on from CM064434.1 coordinate 31,862,338, forward strand.
ATGCTTGTGGCCATTGTCATGAATCGCTAAGACAACCATCATCCATATGATTTGTAATAGAGTTTAGATATGATTCCTGCATAGACAACACTCATGTAGATATTAGCCCACAATTTCATAGTTGTCATCTATCACCAAAACATTCATACCTTGGGCATCCAATCATCAATGGTCATGAATATTACAATCTCCCCCTTTTTGGTGATTGATGACAACCACTACTTAATCAAAATCTTAACAAGAAATAACCGGGCTAAAAGAGCTACACAAAGATCAAGAGAAACCAAAACAACATAAGAGAGAAACGAACAAGGTCCTACTCAATCAAACATCATCTAGAGATACAAGGAAAAGAGAGAAAAGCATACTCTAGATGATAATACATGCATGTCACGGCAACATATTAAACGAAAGCATAAAGACATGCAATGCAAGACATGAATGATGATATGCAACATGTAAGCATGGCAATGCATAGGAAATAAGAGCAAGCAATCATCATCATGAAATCATACACATGCATACAAGATAAATAATGAATACAAGGCACTGCATATGAGAATAAACCAAGTGAGATTAAAATGAGTCAAACACAAGCGAATGAAAACCATGACTCATCAAAATCCACAAACATCGAATAACTCCATCAAAATAAGATCCAAATGTATCTAACTCCCAAAATCCACGAATGCTCCCCCTAGATACATGCTACTCTCGATCATGCAGGATCACACTCCTACTTCCTCTAGACCTAGGACTCTTCTCCCCCTTTGGCAACAAGCACCATGAAGTGGCAAAAGATGAACATCTAAGCGCTTGTGGTTGAAGGAAGTGGTGCAGCAACGTCCTCTGAGGGCTCTGCTCCTCGCTGCTGCTGTGCTGGATCTTGCTGTGCTCCCTGAGCCTGTGCTGCTTGAGCATCCATCTGCTCAAAGAAGTCAAGGTCCATAGGCGACTTAGACCCTCTGTCCCGTGCTGCTGGTGTGACTGTGGCAGTCTCCTAAGCTGAAGTCTAGAGAAAAATGAGATCCACCATGTCCTGCTATGAGAAATCTCCACGGACAGGATCCTCTATTGCCTGAGGAGTAAGAGTGGTGACTATGGCAGTAAGAGGTGGAGCTGTAGCTATAACTGACTCTGGAGCTGGCTGGGAGTCTGTACGAGTGTTGTGTACTATCTTTGAGAACAAGCTCCTGATTGGTATGTGCTGAGAGATGGAGGGTCCTGCCATCTGCAAAGTCAAAGAGTGTGAAGGTGAAACAAACAACACAGATACAGAGAAGGTTGATACAGGGGAGAGCTGAGCTGAAGAGAGTGTCTGTCCTGTCCCCCTATCGGTATGACCCCTGAAAGTGACAGTCCACTAGACTGAGCTATCGTCAAGGTAGTAAAGGGTCCTGGCTGGGTTTGTAGCTGCTGAAACTGAGGGAACACTGTGGGTCCTGGCTGCTGTCCTGCCTGCCTCTGAGTCATCTCTACCATCTGAGTCATCAGGTTGGACATCACAATCAACTGCTGTCTCTGAAGCTCTGCTTGTTCCCTGATGACCTCCATCATCTGACGCCTGTCCTCAGCTATGCTCTGAATGAACTCATCCAGACGCCCTGCAAGTGCTGCTATACTGACAATGTCCTCTGACTGTGTACCTGACGGCTAGGGAGGTGCTCCTGTACTAGCTGACTCAAGAACCATCATCTCTGAATGAGCTGCCTGTCCGTGAGTAACTGGCGGTGACTCCTGTTCCTCCTCTCCTGTCTGCTGGCTGGAGGCTGGCTGAGATCCCCTGGGGACTCGAGGTGAGTAGTTGGTGGTCACCTCAGGGAAAGCCTTGTACTGCTCCTCTGTCACTAGGCCCATCCTCCTTAGAAGGTAGCAAATAAATGGATCGTAGACCAAGTGACGCCCTCCAACCCTCTCTGAGATAACCTCCTCCATCTCTCCTATCAGAAGATCTACCAAGTCAAAGTGTTGTCTCCTCAGAAGAGCTGCTACAGCCCACTGGTGTAGTAAACTGAACTCCTCTTTGTAACCAAACCTGGGAATGATAGTCCTGGTGACTATCGCTCTCACCACCTTAGCCTCTACGGTGAGCCTTGCAGGGCCTCTCTCAAAGCCTGGGGTGTGCGGTGGTGGGAAGGCAATGGACACCGTGTCATCTGACAGTAGCTTCCCTCCTTGAGGTCTGCGGGGTTGCTCTAGGGAAGGGTAAGCACTCCTGTAGAGCTGGAGGTCTGAAGCAAGGAATCATAGGTTGGCTATCAGATCCTCCCTAGTGACACGTTGTGGCTGCCCTCTGAACAGAAACCAGAACTCTGAGAGATCCCTGGTCACCCATAGTGTGGCATAGAACTCCAGGACTATATCCTCCCTGAACCTAAACGGAGCAGTAACATGATCTGCTAGCCCTGGCAAGTACGTGTAACACCCTACTTTTGTAAAATTCTAAAAATGCCAACTATTAGCATTTAGGAGTTTAATTAAATAACCTAGGACAAATTGTTTTTATAATAAATTAAATTAATTGTTGCATTTCCATAGCATGACATGTTCATATAGATTTTTATTGCATTATGCATTTAGTTAATTATTAATTAGTGACCAGGGCATTTGGAATAGAAATTAGAATAGAATTTAGAGAGGAAAGGAATTAGGAAAGAAAAGAAAAAGGAGAAAAAAACCAGAACTGGGACGAACCCACCAATTCAGCCCACTCGGAGCTCTCCTCCCCTCTCCCCACTCCCCTCTCTCGGCCCAGGCCGCCTTCCCTTCCCTTCTCTCCCCCTCCCGTAGCCCAACCAGCCCCGCGGCCCAACTCTCGACCTGCCCAGCACGCGCACGCCATGGCCCACTCCTCTCTCTCTCTCTCTCTCTCTCTCTCTCTCACCGACACACAGGCCCCGCCTGTCATTCCCTATCTCTCGCCCCTCTCTCTTCCCCCGCCGGCAACCGAACCCGGCCCCGCCGATTCCCCTCCTCCCCGCCTCCCCGGCTCCTGAAACCGGCGCCCGAGCGCCGCGCACTCCTCCGCTTCCCCTCCCCTCCCCACCTTTTGGCCGTTTCGGCCGTTACCGCACTCCACGCACTTCAATGGCGCTAGTGGCCATTGATGGACGGAGAGCCCCCCCCCCCCCCCCCCCCCGCGCCGGCTCAATTCCTCCTCTCCGCGCCTATAAATAGGACCCCCGGCACCGCCCTTCTCCGCCGCTCCCCTTCCGCTTCTTCCCGCCCACTCGTGACCACCGGAGACACATCCCCGCCAAGCTCCGACCGTCGCCGCCACCGAGCCCGCCGCCGACCACCTCCCGGCCTCCCCCGCGCCCGCGCATCCCCTCGGTGAGATTCCCCTCTCTGCCCTCTCCCTCCCCGACCCCTCGCGATAAGAAACAGCTGACCGGAGCGCCGTTCCAGCCGATCTCCGACGAGGTCCTCGCCGCCGCCACCGTGTAAACCGCCGTCGGCCGCCGCCTGCCCGCCCAACCCCCCCCCCCCCCCCCCCCCCTGATGCCGTCCATCTTGAAACCAATGGCCAATATGAGATGATTGAAGGGGTATGCCCCCCGGTCCACCGTGGACCCATGGACCCGGGTCAAAGTCCAGTCAACCATTCCCATAGACCCGGTCCATGAATTGTTAGTTTAAAATTAAATCAGTTAATTCCTGGAAAATTACAGCATTTGGCATTTAGGTCCCTGCGCTTAGAAATAATTAGATTTATGCCCCTGTTTTTGTGCAGAACCAATAGAAAATTGTTTTTAAGCCCTTGAGCTTTATAATAATTATTTTTAGCACTGCATTTTTATAGAAAAGCCCCTATACCTTTTAGAAATTTTATTTTAGCCCTGTAAATTTGTAGAAACCCCTTGGACTTGTTTTAAATTATATTTTAATCTAATCTTTTTACACTTTAGTCCCTGTAATTGCTATAAATTACATTTTTGTCCCTAGAATTGTTTTAAATTACACTTTAGTACCTATTATTTGTATAAATATTATTTTAGCCCAAAAAAAAATAATAAAAACACACCTAGACTTAATTTAATTATGTTTTAGTCCTTAATTTTTTATAAATATTATGTTGGCCCTAAAAATTTACAGAAATACCCCTGTACTTAATTTAATTATATTTTGGCCCTGTCTTTTTACACTTAGCCCCATACACTTAATATTAATTATGTTTAAGTCCTAAAATTTTGCAAAAACAACCTTATACTTTTTACTAATTATTTTTCAATCCTAATAATTTATACTTTAGTCCCTGTAACTTTATAAAATTTACTAATAGGTTCTTAAAAGCCCCTGTTTTCACCCTTTTGCCCCTAAAACTTCAAACTAGCATAACTTTTTACTCGTAACTCCAAATTAGGTGATTCTAGCGCCAAAATTCTCGTAGGAGCATAACCTTTGCATTCATTGCATCTACATATTGTTTTCCTCTGTTGCATAATTGTGTATTGATTTTTGTATGTTCTACTTGTGTCGGTATTTCGTTACGTAAAGGCGAACATACACAAGGACCGCCCTACGAGGACTTTCAAGAGCAGAAATTTGAAGGGTTAGAGCAGCCTTCCGTGCAGTACGAAGGCAAGTGTCCTTGATGCATACTGCACCTATTGAAATGTTACTATAGAATTGCATGCTTGTGTCAATTTATTGGGAACCTATTGTTAGGGTTTTCCTAGTATTGTTTTACCCTGTTCCTTGTCGCCTCGAAACAATGGGTGAATTATGGGTAGAAAATGCTTAGATGGTTTATGGGATGTGGGCTGATATTAATTTTGATTAATGAACAATGTCACGTGGGAAATGTTTGGTAAATTTTTAGCAACATGGCTTAGGGATCTATGCAAGCCAGGTGGAAAGGATGTGGTGCCGTGGGCACATGGTTGTGGTGGTAGGCTTGTTGTAGATCCTAGGAACCGGTTCTTGGAGTGACAACCTAGGAAAACAGTGCCATCACAAGACCGACATGGGTAAGGCTTGACCTAGTAATTAGGTGTTCTCCCAGTGTCGGTGCAGCATTTGGTGGAGCGGGGAATGGAAGTCGAGAGGACTGTCCTTGTATCCGAAAGGCTTAAGTGGGGGCTCCTGGGGTGATGAGCTGCTTGTTGAATGGCTATCACATATGGACGGGAGTGGAACCTTAGTGGCTAGCATGTACTGGGAGACCCTTTGGAAAAGCCTCGTATTGAAACCCTGTCACACACCAAAGGAAGTGTGTAATATGGGTCGCGTCCACAGGCACCAAGGGAATCACGACTTGTGGGTAAAGAGCGGCCTGGAATCCTCTCAAGATTAGTTGGGTATGGATGGGTTTGGTTGGAAAGATGGGATGGGTTGGAACTTGGTTACTATAGTACCTTGTGGAATCATGGTTGGGATGACCCCACGTAGTAAATAGGATGCTTAGATTAATTAAAAGCTCATGCAAACCACTCTATAAAGCCTTTTCTTGACTATAACCCCATGTCATCCTTTCCCTTACTTGCTGAGTACGACACGTACTCACCCTTGCTATACCATGTTGATGTTCAGTCCAAGGAGAAGATTGGAGCCACTATGAAGATGAAAGAAGCGAGTACTAGGCGATGATCCACCAGTCGATGCCTGTGGTGATTGGGACGTCTACGCTAGTTAATTTCCGCTGCTTGAATGTACTTTTCTTCTAGACCCATGGGTCCTTTTGTAATAAAGATACGATGTAATAATTAAAGGATATGGATAATTATTCTGTTTATCATTGATGATGTATCGTATGTGTGTATAACTTGATCCTGGGCACACATACGGCTGCACCCGTTTTGCTTCTTAAAATGGGTGTAACAGAAGTGGTATTAGAGCCATATCGACTGCAGGATGTCAGCCTAGTTAGCCATGGATGCATTTAAGGACCCTATTTTGTCTTACATCAATACAAACTATTTTAACAAAATATTAATCCTTGTCGCTTTCTTATTTTGTTGCTTTTGTTAAATTTCAGATTTCTTTAACCATTACTTATTCATGCCTTGCGATTTCAAAACGTAGATGGCCCGCACCAAACAGACCGCTCGTAAGGTTACGATTGGACGCCACTGTGGACTCCTTGCCCCTAGGCGTGTTCGGAAGGAAGAAAGTGAAGAAGTAAATCAACCTGAACGCGAGAAGACCCCAGTGATGGACGAGAAGCTTCCAGAGGAACCACAGGAACATCTCAAGGAACCTGTAGAAGAAGAAGAACCAGAAGAATATGAGCAAGAAGAGGACCCTGAGGAACCACAAGAGGAAGAAGATCCAGAAGAGCCTGAGGACCCGGAAGATCCTAAGAATGGTGATGACTCAGAGGAGGACGAAGACCTAGCCGTCTATATGGCTGAGAAGTACCGCTCTCTCGGACTAGAGGGTGTGACCTTCTCCAAGACTCTGCGGAAGCTACTTGAGAAGATTGGCATCACCAACAGGCCTCAGTACTTCATCAAGAAAGTGGATCGTCCTTTTCGTGAGGAATGGACAGCGGAGGTCAACCACTACGACGGCGACCATGTCATATCTACTCACCGTGGCGGCACCCCTAGGGCTACTCGTGGGGCCGCGGTGGACGACGCTGCTTGGAGGGCTCTCACTAGCCTCTGCTACACTCACCGCCACGGAATAGCAAAGACAAGTTTTGCCCACATTCCCCGTCGGAAGCCAGGCATGGAGAAGTACACCGTCGCTCCTACAGAATGGTATGTGAGCACCAGGGAGATGGACGAGACTCAGGGAGTCGCGGTGGACTTAAGCCGCGCTATGGAAGCACTACAGAGGGAGAACCACACTCTTCAGAAGAGGCTGCATGATACTGAGGATTACATAAAGCGCGACCAGCGAGTCAAGATGGGCGAGCAGAGTGACCTCTACTCCTCTGGTATCCGCACTTGGACTGCAAACTCCCCGAAGCGCGCAAGTTCCCTACCTTCAGTCTCCGACGAAGTCAACTCCCGTGCCTAGGAGATTCCCTTACCCATGAATAAAGATTGTAACAATCAAACGCTAGGTTGATTTACTTTCATAGTGTGATGTAATGAACTCCGTGGCTTGGTTAAATAAGTGTGTTTGATGTGAGTTGTGGGATGCCTCAGCACCTTGTCCACAACCTCATCGTTTGGTTGCTCATTAAATAAACTATCTTTTACTTATCATTCCTTGATACATTTAGATGGGGATCTTTCTTTTTGCTATTACCACACCTCGTCTCACTCTAACTCCACCACCTATTCTATCAGATGGTTCGCACTAGAGGCCACGCTGGAGGTAGCAATCAGAACAACGAGGATGGCAATAATGCTTCGAACCTTGAGCAGTTCTTGGCCATGTAGACTCAGCTCATGCAGACAATGATCCAAACTTTGGGCGCTATACAATAGAACCACAACAACCAGCAGAACCACAATGCACCCCCACCTCCACCTCCACCTCCACCCCAGAATAGATTGGGGGAGTTCCTATGGACTAGGCCACCTACCTTTTCCCAATCCAAGGATCCGATGGAAGCGGATGATTGGCTCAAGGCAATCGAGAAGAAGTTGATGATCGCTCAATGCAATGATCGAGAGAAGGTTCTCTTTGCAGCTCATCAGCTGTATGGTGTAGCCGCAGACTGGTGGGAAGCATATTGTAATACTCATACTGATGTGGAAAGTATCACTTGGATTGAGTTCAAGGATAATTTCCGCTCTCACTATGTTCCTACGGGCATTAAGTTGTTAAAAAGACAAGAATTTCAAGATCTAAGACAGGGGAACATGTCAGTAAGTGAATACCTGAATAGGTTCATCCAGCTGTCCAGGTATGCTCCTGAGGATGTGAACACTGATGGGAAGAAGCAATATATGTTTATGAGGGGATTGCAGAATGACATCCAGTTTCAGCTGATAAACAATGACTATGTATACTTCCAAAAACTGGTGGACAAGGCCATTGTTGTGGAGAACAAGCGCAATGAGATTGAGAGAAAAGGCAAGAGGAAGATGCCATTCCAAGGACAATCATCTAGTAGTAACACTCGCCCCCGCATGATGCCATCTCCCAACCCATACCACGGTGCTCCCAACACTGTCAGGCCACCTATGCAAGCTCCATGCCCCAACTTTCCAATGCAACGCTCCAACTACCAGGCACCTTGCCCTAACCCGTAGCAGGCACCTCGCCCCACCTATCAGCAAGCACCCCACCCTACCGCCCCAACAGCTCCACAAAACTAGAACCGCCCTACCTCTGGAAACAATGGTGTGAAGCACGGATGTTATCACTGCGGACAGGAAGGTCACTTCATGGGATAGTGTCCTCAATAGAACAACGCACCAAGGCAAGCCCCAACCAACATGATCCCAGGCAATCGAGGACAGCAAAATTATGCTCGAGGGCGTGTCAATCATGTCACTACTGAGGAAGCTGAGCAAGCTATAGATGTGGTGCTCGGTATGTTCTTAGCTAACTCTCAACCTGCAACCATTTTGTTTGATTCAGGAGCATCACATTTATTCATAACATCCACATATGTGGCAAAGCACAACCTACCGATTGCTCTTATGAAGCATACCATGCTTGTTAGCACTCCTGGTGGAGAAATGAGAACCAATCAAATATGCCCAAAGGTCGCCCTTAAAATAAGAGGGGTAGACTTCTCAGCTAACCTCATAATCCTAGACTCCAAGGGGATAGATATAATACTTGGAATGGATTGGTTACGCAAGTATGATGGAGTGATACAGTGCGCCAAGTAGTCGATACAACTGACTAGTGCAGAGGGTACCAAGGTTGAGTTCGTAGCAGCCAACTCTACTGCCAAGGAGGTCATACTAAACCAACCCACCGACACACCCATAGAAGAGATACGAGTGGTTTGTGATTTCCCTGATGTCTTTCCTGAAGAACTTCCAGGTATGCCACCAGACTGTGACATAGAGTTTGTTATCGACTTAATACCAGGAACTGCTCCTATATCTAAGAGGCCCTATAGGATGCCAATTAATGAGTTGGTAGAACTAAAGAAGCAATTACATGAGATGCTAGAGAAAGGTTTCATTCGCCCTAGTTCCTCACCTTGGGGAGCTCCAGTACTCTTTGTCGAGAAGAAGGATAAGACTCAGAGGAAGTGTGCGGACTATCGTTCTCTTAATGATGTGACCATCAAGAATAAGTATCCACTACCACGGATTGAAGAGTTGTTCGATCAGATGAAAGGAGCTTGTGTATTCTCCAAGATTGATCTGCGATCCGGGTATCACCAATTGAAGATCAGACCATTAGACATACCCAAGACGGCTTTCCAAACAAGATATGGGTTATATGAGTATACGGTAATGTCATTTGGGTTGACCAATGCACCGGCCTACTTCATGTACCTTATGAACAAGGTGTTCATGGAATACTTGGATAAGTTTGTTGTGGTTTTCATTGATGACATCTTGGTGTTTTCAAAGAATGAAGAAGAGCATGAGGAACACCTGAGGCTCGTTCTAGAGAAGCTACGTGAACACCAGTTGTATGCCAAATTGAGTAAGTGTGAATTCTGGCTGAAGGAGGTAGCATTTCTCGGTCATGTGATCTCTGTTGGAGGAGTGTTAGTCGATACAGGCAAAGTAAAGGACGTTCTAGACTGGAAACCACCACAGTCAGTAAAGGAGATTAGAAGTTTTCTTGGATTAGCCGGATACTATCGGCGATTCATAAAGGACTTCTCCAAGATAGCAAAGCCAATGACGACATTGTTAGGGAAGGACAAGAGTTTCGAGTGGACTCCGCGTTGTCAAGCCAGTTTTGAAGAACTGAAGAGGAGATTAACGTCAGCCCCTGTCTTAATCTTACCTGACATCAGTAAGAGTTTCGACATATACTGTGACGCATCCAAACAAGGACTAGGATGTGTGCTCATGCAGGAAGGTCATGTTGTGGCATATGCCTCTAGGCAATTACGGAAGCATGAAGAGAAGTACCCAACACATGATTTGGAATTAGCGGCAGTGGTGCATGCTCTGAAGATTTGGAGGCACTACATTCTTAATCATCGTTGTGAGATCTATACAGATCACAAGAGTCTCAAGTACATATTCACTCAGACGGAGTTGAACCTAAGACAACGACGTTGGTTAGAGTTGATTAAGGACTATAATGTGGGTATTAACTATCATCCAGGGAAGGCGAATGTTGTTGCGGATGCCCTGAGTAGAAAGACCTATTGCAGTCAGTTAATCGTGGAAAGGCTACCGCCAGCGCTCTGCAAGGAGTTTGAGCGACTGAACCTTGGGTTTGTGAATGAGTTAGAGGCCGTCACAACAGAAGTGGAACCAACTCTCGACGAAGAAATTCGCAAGGGACAACTAGAAGATGAGAAGCTAAGTGAGATCAGAAAGCTCATTGAGGAAGGAAAAGCTACCGACTTCACAGAAGATGAGAAGGGTACTATATGGATAGGTAAAAGAATATGTGTGCCAGACAAGAAGCCCCTTTGTGACATAATCCTACGGGAAGCACATGATTCTGCATACTCCATTCATCCAAGAAGTACTAAGATGTATCAAGACTTGAAGATTCGTTATTGGTGGCATGGCATGAAGCGCGATGTCGCAGAGTATGTTGCGGTATGTGACATATGTCAACGTGTCAAGGCAGAACACCAACGACCCACCGGATTACTTCAACCTCTAAAGATTCTTGAGTGGAAATGGGAACAAGTCGGTATGGACTTCATAGTTGGATTACCCCATACACAGTCGGGATATGATTCTATATGGGTTATAGTTGATCGTTTAACCAAGGTGGCACACTTTATTCTCGTCAAGACAACTTATAGTGGTGCGAAGCTGGCAAAACTATACATGTCAAGGATAGTGTGTTTATATGGAGTCCCTAAGAAGATAGTATCTAACAGAGGCTCTCAGTTCACCTCGAGGTTTTGGGAGAAGGTACATGAATCTCTTGGCACCAAGTTGAACTTCAGCTCTGCATATCACCCTCAGACTGATGGACAGACCGAGAGGACGAACCAGATACTAGAAGACATGTTGAGAGCTTGTGCTTGAAATATGGAAAGAGTTGGGACAAGAGCTTACCCTACGTAGAATTTTCTTATAACAACAGTTATCAAGCAAGTATAGAGATGGCGCCTTTCGAGTTCCTATATGGAAGAAAGTGTAGGACACCTCTATTCTGGAACGAGACAGGAGAGAACCAAGTCTTTGGACCTGAGACACTACAAGAAGCAGAAAGACAAGTTAAGATTGTACGCGAGAATCTAAAGGTTGCACAGTCAAGGTAGAAAAGCTACGCCGTTCGTAGGCGAAGAGACCTATCCTTCGAGATTGGAGATTTTATGTATCTCAAGGTATCACCCATGAGGGGTGTTAGACGCTTCAAAGTTAGCACCGCGTTACATCGGCCCTTTCAAGATCCTCGATAGAAGAGGAGAAGTTGCATATCAGTTGGAGCTACCCTCGTATCTCATGGATGTGCATGACGTGTTCCATGTGTCCCAATTAAATAAGTGCTTAAGAGTGCCTGAAGAACAACTCCCTGTCGATGAAATAGACCTTCGGAAAGACCTAACATATACCGAACAACCAGTCAAGATCTTAGAAGTCGTTGAGAGAGTTACAAGAAACAAGGTGATCCAAATGTGCAAAGTGCTATGGAACCATCACATCGAAGAAGAAGCCACCTAGGAGCATGAAGAAGAATTAAAAGCCGAGTTTCCCCACCTCTTCATCGATCTTTCCGAATCTCGATGGCGAGATTCATTGTAAGGGGGGTAGGTTTGTAACACCCTTCTTTTGTAAAATTCTAAAAATGTCAACTATTAGCATTTAGGAGTTTAATTAAATAACCTAGGACAAATTGTTTTTATAATAAATTAAATTAATTGTTGCATTTGCATAGCATGACATGTTCATATAGATTTTTATTGCATTATGCATTTAGTCAATTATTAATTAGTGACCAGGGAATTTGGAATAGAAATTAGAATAGAATTTAGAGAGGAAAGGAATTAGGAAAGAAAAGAAAAAGGAGAAAAAAACCAGAACTGGGCCGAACCAACCAATTCAGCCCACCCGGAGCACTCCTCTCCTCTCTCCACTCCCCTCTCTCGGCCCAGGCCGCCTTCCCTTCCCTTCTCTCCCCCTCCCGCAGCCCAACCAGCCCCGCGGCCCAACTCCCGGCCAGCCCAGCACATGCACGCTGCAGCCCACTCCCTCTCTCCCTCTCTCTCTCTCTCTCTCTCTCTCTCTCTCTCTCTCTCTCTCTCTCTCTCACCAACACACGGGCCTCGCCTGTCATCCCCCATCTCTCGCCCCTCTCTCTTCCCCCACCGGCAACCGAACCCGGCCCCGCCGATTCCCCTCCTCCCCGCCTCCTCGGCTCCCAAAACCGGCACCCGAGCGCCACGCACTCCTCTGCTTCCCCTCCCCTCCCCACCTTTCGGCTGTTTTGGCCGTTACCGCACCCCGCGCACTTCAATGGCGCTAGTGGCCATTGATGGCCGGAGAGCCCCCCCCCCCCCCCGTGTCGGCTCAATTCCTCCTCTCCGCGGTTATAAATAGGACCCCCGGCACCGCCCTTCTCCGTCGCTCCCCTTCCGCTCCTTCCCGCCCGCTCGTGACCACCGGAGACACATCCCCGCCGAGCTCCGATCGCCGCCGCCACCGAGCCCGCCGCCGACCACCTCCCGGCCTCCTCCGTGCCCGTGCATCCCCTCGGTGAGATTCCCCTCTCTCCCCTCTCCCTCCCCGACCCCTCGCGGCGAGAAACCACCGACCGGAGCGACGTTCCGGCCGATCTCCGGCAAGGTCCTCGCCGCCGCCACCGTGTAAACCGTCATCGGCCGCCGCCTTCCCGCCTAACCCCCCCCCCCCCCCCCCCCCCCGATGTCGTCCATCTTGAAACCAATGGCCGAGATTAGATGATTGAAGGGTTATGCCCCACTGCTCCACCATAGACCCATGGACCCGGGTCAAAGTCCAGTCAACCATTCCCATAGACCCGGTCCATGAATTGTTAGTTTAAAATTAAATTAGTTAATTCCTGGATAATTACATCATTTTTACACTTTAGTCCCTCTAATTGCTATAAATTACATTTTTGTCCCTAGAATTGTTTTAAATTACACTTTAGTCCCTATTATTTGTATAAATATTATTTTAGCCCTAAAAAATTATAAAAACACACCTAGACTTAATTTAATTATGTTTTAGTCCTTAATTTTTTTATAAATATTATGTTGGCCCTGAAAATTTACAGAAATACCCATGTACTTAATTTAAATATATTTTGGCCCTGTCTTTTACACTTAGCCCCATACCCTTAATATTAATTATGTTTAAGTCCTAAAATTTTGCAAAAAACAACCGTATACTTTTTAGTAATTATTTTTCAATCCTAACAATTTATACTTTAGTCCCTGTAACTTTATAAAATTTACTAATAGGTCCTTAAAAGCCCCTATTTTTACCCTCTTGCCCGTAAAACTTCAAACTAGCATAACTTTTTACTCGTAACTCCAAATTAGGTGATTCTTGCGCCAAAATTCTCGTAGGAGCATAACCTTTGCATTCATTGCATCTACATATTGTTTTCCTCTGTTGCATAATTGTGTATTGATTTTTGTATGTTCTGCTTGTGTTGGTATTTCGTTACGTAAAGGTGAACATACACAAGCACCGCCCTACGAGGACTTTCAAGAGCAGGAATTTGAAGGGTTAGAGCAACCTTCCGTGCAGGATGAAGGCAAGTGTCCTTGATGCATACTACACCTATTGAAATGTTACTATAGAATTGCATGCTTGTGTCAATTTATTGGGAACCTATTGTTAGGGTTTTCCTAGTATTGTTTTACCCTGTTCCTTGTCGCCTCGAAACAATGGGTGAATTGTGGGTAGAAAATGCTTAGATGGCTTATGGGATGTGGGCTGATACTAATTTTGATTAATGAACAATGTCACATGGGAAATGTTTGGTAAATTTTTAGCAACATGGCTTAGGGATCTATGCAAGCCAGGTGGAAAGGATGTGGTGCCGTGGGCACATGGTTGTAGTGGTAGGCTTGTTGTAGATCCTAATAACCGGTTCTTGGAGTGACAACATAGGAAAACAGTGCCATCACAAGACCGACATGGGTAAGGCTTGGCCTAGTAATTAGGTGTTCCCCCAGTGTCGGTGCAGCATTTGGTGGAGCGGGGAATGGAAGTCGAGAGGACTCTCCTTGTATCCAAAAGGCTCAAGAGGGGGCTCCTGGGGTGATGAGCTGCTTGTTGAAGGGCTATCACTTATGGACGGGAGTGGAACCTTAGTGGCTAACATGTACTGTGAGACCCTTTGGAAAAGCCTCATAGTGAAACCCTGCCACACACCAAAGGAAGTGTGTAATGTGGGTCGCGTCCACGGGCACCAAGGGAATCACGACTTGTGGGTAAAGTGGTACAAACTCTGCAGAGTATCAAACTATCGTGATAGCCGTGCTCACGGTCAAGAGTGGCCTGGAATCCTCACAAGATTAGTTGGGTATGGATGGGTTTGGTTGGAAAGATGGATGGGTTGGAACTTGGTTACTATAGTACCTTGTGGAATCATGGTTGGGATGACCCCACGTAGTAAATAGGATGCTTAGGTTAATTAAAAGCTCATGCAAACCACTCTATAAAGCCTTTTCTTGACTATAACCCCATGTCATCCTTTCCCCCACTTGCTGAGTATGACACGTACTCACCCTTGCTATACCACATTGATGTTCAGCCCAAGGAGAAGATTGGAGCCACTACGAAGATGAAGGAAGCGAGTACTAGGCGATGATCCACCAGACGATGCCTGTGGTGATTGGGACGCCTACGCTAGTTAATTTCCGCTGCTTGAATGTACTTTTCTTCTAGACCCACGGGTCCTTTTGTAAAAAAGATACGATGTAATAATTAAAGGATATGGATAATTATTCTGTTTACCATTGATGAAGTACCGTATGTGTGTATAACTTGATCTTGGGCACACGTACAGCTGCACCCGTTTTGCTTCTTAAAATGGGTGTGACAGTACGTGAAGTACTGCTCCAAGTCAGTATCAGCTGCTCTCCTCATAGCATCATAAGTCGTGTACTCCTACGACACGAACACCTTATCCCTGCCTCTCATGGCTAGGTAGCGTCTCAACCCCTCTCCAATCCTCCCCTGGAGGACTATCCAGTACCTCTCTCCAGCAGCGGGGTCTCTGGGAACTAGAAGCCACTGCTCGAAGGAAACCAAATGTAGCACTTTAAGGTCCTTTGCAGGGACCATAAGGATGTCTGGCTTACTGGCTACCTGTACCAGTCTCTACAGCCTACTCGTGCACATTGAACAGGTGCACCTCGGGTCTCCTGCCCGGTGACCTGTCCTCTGGGGGACAGTCTGCTCAGCTTGTTGTTCCTCCTCAGTCTCCTCCTTAGACTCTGACTCCTCAGATCCTGACTCTGAGGTCTCCTCCTCTAACTCCTGCTGCTGCTGCCTGGAGGATCCCTGCTCCATAGTTCTCGACGACCTCTCCTAACGAGAAGTCAGGGTAAACTGCAGCCATGACCGTGGTACAACTTCTACTGCCAGAGGTGCAGTCCTCTGTCTAGTGCTCCTCCTGAGTCCCTGTGTGTCACCTGGCTTGCTGATGATCAAACAAGAGTCAGGTGTCTTACGTGACTCCTCCATGGCATCTAGGCATCGTGCAACCTGTCTAGCTCTCTCTGAATCTGGATCCAGTCTTTGTCTCTTCTTGCTCTTGGGCTTCTCAGGCATCTTTCCCTTCCCCTTGTTCTATCCTGATCCTACCATCTCTACTGCTGCAAACTGCTGTCACTGCACGCACGTAGGTATAGATAGGATAAGCATAGACCCTAATACATCATTAAACAAAGCACCGCTAGGAAAGAATGCGCAATAGAAATCCTAGCACTGAATGAAGGACATGATCACTAGACAAATATGCAAAGTAACAATAGTGATCATCGACTATATGTGGCTGGTGTGAGTCATCTAGTGTACAGTCAAATAATGGAAATAAAATCTAACTGTAGACTATACAGGAGACAACCCTAGACATGCAATTAACAGATAATCAGGAACTTAATTGCATCTAGGTTGAGCCAATTAATTAATTAATGCAACTAATGATGGGAATTAGTACTAATTGCATCAATTAACCAAATCAAAACTAGGGCATCAATCAATGAAAAGAGGATAGTAGCAATACCCTAGGAGGAATATCGACGTGCCGTGAATGAAGAACAGACCCGATCACTAAAAGCCCGGACTTTTTGCTTGCCGGCAATGGAGAGAAGGGGGCAACTGCCCTAATGCTTTGTTGGAGAACGGGCTCGGTGGGCTGGGCACACGCACGCGAGGTGATGGTGGTAGGGGAGCAGAGGCACGCGACGACGGCAATTCTTTGTGGTGAGCAGCGGCAGCGGCGGTTGATGGCGCGACTGGAGGCAGCAGCGTAGCTGTGCGAGGTGAGGACGGAACGAGCGGCGACGCAGCGAGCAAAGGGGTTGTCGGCACGGTGGCGCAGCTGCTCGTTGGTGATTGCGATGGGTCGGGCAAGCGCGGTGATGACGGCGATAGGAGAGAGAGCGACGATGGTGAGTCTGGTGCGGGCTCTCAACTTTGGTCACGAACGAGGAAGAAAACAAGGGACTGACAGATTTTGACCTTGGTCAAAAGTCACGAATGACCGAGATCTATCAAGGTGAGATCAATAGTCACAGATCAGGAATGTGTCGCGTCATCAACCACAGTGACCGGACGGTACGGTCTCTAGACCAGACTGTCAAGTCAGCTTTGGGTCTGCTGGCCTTTGAGCAGACCAGACAGTACAGTCTCTAGGACCGTTCCATCCGGTCTCTACGACTAGACTCCCACAAGGCACTGTGCACAGGGCCACTGACTGGACTGTACGGTCACTCTGGAAATTCTACTAAATCAAGGAATTTCTCCATTTTCCAAGTGCCCTCGCCAAACACATAATTAAACACTACACTTGAAACATAGAGGGAACTCTCAAACACTCATTTTCAAATAGTGGCACTCTATGGCCTTAGAATTTTTGCAAATGCCAAATGAAGAATCGAGCAATAAGGAACCAAGGCAATTAAGAACCAAATGAGTATGCATGAGCCTTAGTCCAGATTTAACCTCAGAGTTGATAAGAGCTTGCTCAATGGGCATGAAGCACAATCTGTGGCGTCCCCTTTTTCCTGGAGGATCGAGGTCCCGAAGGTGCTGATAACGTAGACACTTGATAATATAACATTGGTCCAAATTTAAGTTGCATACTACATCATTACAGTGATCAAAGTGCAGCGTAATAATACAAGTTCATAGTGTTTTGAAAACAGCGGAAGCAAATAACGATAAGGACTATGAGCTCGATGATACAGCATAGTGATGATCCATGCCCGAAGAACCATCACTATAGCAGCACACAACATCACTACGGTGGCAAGTCGGACTCCCAGTGTGCAGTCCAACCTTCAGGGACTTGCATGTCCCAAGGCATCACATCTAGAGGCAATTCTATTTCTTCATTACCAGAAAAACAACAATGGCACAAAGCCTGAGTACTAACTACTCAGCAAGACTTACCCGTCGAACACCTAGACATGCAATGCCTCTAATAGGTGGCTTCTTTAAAGCACTCGCAGTAATCAATCTATTAGTTCTATCAAGTTTTATTTTATCGAGTTAATAGGGTAGGGCAGAAATATAACTTTAGTGGAGCAACAAAGTAATGAAATCAATACATGAATTAAATATAGTATAAGAGCAGCAGTAATAATAATCAACAATAACCAACATAAACCAATTTCCAAGTATCATGTGCAACTACGTGATTGGCGCGGTGACCAAGTGGTACTCATTACTGCGAGGGACAACAATTGTAATTGATTTACACCAGCTGGGAAAACCCAAGATACATGACACATACGAACCAATTAAGGTTGTATATGGCAACCTTTCACAAGAAAAGCACTTACACCTCAGACCAGGTGTGGTGACGTCGAGTGGGCAGGGCGTTCTGCCCGCAGTACTTCGTGGTACAAACCACCCACTCCAGCAGCAGGAGAGTTGATGACCAACGCACCTTAACCGTCTCAATGCGAGTTACCTTTAATGCTACATCGGTTTACTAGTGTCCATAAACTAGCATGCATTCGGTACTATTTAATACTTGATCAAGGGGCCGACCACGGACGGGTCCTAGGTTTCACAAGACAGGGCTACCGCAGTCAACACCCATGTTGAGAAACCACGTGGATATGTACCATGGTTTGCTATATTTGTGATGAGTAATAGACTTGAGTGGATTTGTTGTTTGAGTTGAAATGCAGGAATCCAGGGATTGCATGGGTTTGCATATCATGGTTATGACTAACCGGAGCTGGTGGAGATATTGGTGATATTGCAGGAGGTACGAAATGTGTTTTCTTGTCTCATGATGTGTAGGTCACAGGAGTCGACTTGGCGGTCAACAGCGAGAGGATTGGGCACAAGTAGGGGACTTGGGGCCAGACGATCGGGATGCCGGGTGAAGTCAAGGGTCATCCACACCGTACACGTGGAGAGGCAAGAAGCACGGATGGTTTCGCGGTTGAGCCTCAAAACCGTGGTGGTGATGAAGATGGTGTGTTGACCAAGTCAAGGCGAATGGGATGCTGGCGCAAGTGACAAGGGGGCCCAATGGACAGGGACTGGGAGAGACTTGTTGGTGGTCAGGATCGCATGACAAGGTGACACACATTGACATCGAGAAGTCGCACTTTGAGAAGCGTGCAAGGCGGTTTCCCGGTGGCGGTGGTTGGTGGCACCATCAAGGAGCTTGCTTCGAGATGAAGCAAAGACGTGAAGCGTCCGATGGCATTCGGGCGATGAGGAAAAAGATGGACGGTTATGCCTGGTGGTAGCTGGGTGTGTTATGTAGGTCAAGGGTAGAGTGGTCATGTGGACAATAGACACTAGGCCTATATAAGGAGAGGTGTGGCTAGTGGGAGAGGTGCGTCTCTCTCCATTAGCCTTGTGTTAGGACTCTATTCAAAGTGCTAGGAAAGGACTTCATGTTTTAGAGGAGAGGAAAGGGTGTGTGAAAGACATCTCTTGCTCTTCCAAATAGTGGGAGGAAGAGGGTGGCTTCCTAGCCTTGTACCTATGGATCTTGTAAGCACCTTTCTATGATATGAGAAGTATTTTCGTGCTCAAGATTTCCCTCTACACTTGAATCCCAAAATTTCCTTTTTCTTATTCTCGGAGCTATTTTCGTGGGGATTTTCGATCTCACTTTTGGACAAGTTTTTGGCTCGGATTTCTTGAGAAACTTATTGCTAGGATGAGCTAGAACAATCCTCTATGGATCCTTGACCGAATCAATAGCTCTAGCAACTTCGATTTGAAGGATTTCTCAAGTTTCCCCTTTTTGGTGTTCTTGGCACAAGATCTGAAGTTCGTGATGATTCCTTGAGCCAATTGGGATGATTTTCTTGGATTAGGGTCGTGATGTGATGGGGATTCACTGATCCAAAAATCGCATCATTTGGAGTTCGTTTGGTTAGGTTTTGGAGAAGATTTGCCAAATTCCCGAAAGTTTCTCCTATTCTGTCGAGGTCGATTGGCACTGCTGATGACCAGGACTGGCACTTCCGGTGGGTCTTAGAACCACGCACTGGCATTGCTGATGGGCCAGATCGGCACTGCTGATGGGGCCAACCGGCACTGCCAATGGTCCTGATCGGCACTGCCGGTGGTGGTACAGTAAGGTGCAGTTTGTGAGGTTTTTCACTATCTCGAGTCTCTGTTGTTTCCTTTTTGTTTCCGTTGTGTTTCTTGTTGTGGTTGATCACTCCTAGGGCTAGTACACCACTAGTTGGTGTGTGTGGTCTTGGTGATCGGTTCGGAGGTAGGCTTGGGTTGTTTTGGGATATAGGCCAAGTTCTCTTGGAGAATTTTGATTGGCTCCCATTCACCCCCCTCTGGTTGCCTTCTCGGTCCTTTAATTGGTATCAGAGCCAGTTTGATCACTAGTTGACCGTCACCGGCTTTGTGATTTGAAGGCGACATGGAGAAGCATGCTGTTAAGCTGTGGATGTTTGATGGAGAGGACATCTCCTACTGGAAGTCACGGACTAAGGCGTATCTGCTGAGTCAAGGACGTGCAATTTGGGAGATTGTTGAGCAGGAGTATGCTGTACTATAGGACCTAAACACTGCATCTATAGGTGAGATAGTCAGGTTTGAGAACAACTCCAAAGCTGTCAATATTTTGCTCTCTGCACTTGGTAGGAGTGAATATGATAGGGTTGCACAGCTTGACACTGCTCATGCTATGTGGGTTAAGCTCTGTACTTACCATGAGGGTACCAACCAAGTCAAGTCTATGCGTAAGGATTCTTACATAGACAATACCAAACCTTTGCACAAAAACCTGGTAAGTCACTAGATGACACCTTTCATAGGTTTGAGGCAATTGTGTGCAATTTGTGGGCTAGTGGTAATTTTGTGTACAATGACAATGATAGAGCTAAGCAACTGCTATACTCACTTGATGAAAATGTTTGGGGGGTTAAAATTGCTGCTCTAGAAGAAACTGTTGAATTCAATACCCTGAACTATGAGCAACTGTATAGCAAGCTGAAATCTTATGAACTATCTAGGAAATCTCGTCCTAATCTTGCTATTCCTGCTTCTAGCATGGCTTTGCTTTCTAGTTCTCAAAAGGGTGATCACAGTAGTGCTTCTTATGGAACTAACCCCTCACTTGACAAGTCTTCCTTGGAGTTTGCTTTATCTTCTCTTGTTGCAGCTTCCAATGAATAGATGGAGTGCATTCCTGGTGAGGAGATGCCCCTGCTCACAAGGAAGTTCAAGAAGTTCTACAACAATCGGAAGGAGAGAAGAGGAGGTGGTTCAAGAACCTACTTCGAGTGCGGTGACCTGGGACACTTCATCACTGATTGTCCTAAGAAGAAGAAGAAGAAGGCCGGGTACCACGACAACAACACTGAGGACTTCAAGCAGAAGAAGAACCGCTTCTACAAGAAGGGCAAGAACTCCAAGAAGTTCACCAAGGCCATTGCACGTGCCTGTGTTGCCGCCTTGAATGATGTCGACCTCACATCAAGTGAAGGCCTTACAAGCTCGGAGGAGGAGGTTGAAAAGCCACGAGTCAAGAGGAAGGATGACTTCACCAGGCTTTGCTTTATGGCAAAGAACGACCATGACACCGACTCTGGATCTGACTCTGACACAAGCGAGGTACCTCCTACTCTTGACGAGCTCTCTTCTGAACTTGATCATTTGCGCGATGTTTTGCTTTTGCAAGATGACAAGCTTTGCAGTGCTGTTCGTGAGAGTAGAGAGCTTAAGTCTAAGTTGAAGAGTGCTAATTTTGAAATTGCTTCGCTTAGGTCTTGTTGACGGCTGTTAAGTACCATTTTTAACCGTCAACTATACTCAAATAAAGGAGAATTTGGCATTTCATACACGCATGCTTTAGCACAATAATATAGTTCCACTTGTACTTGGAGAACTTTGTGCATGCAGGAGGAAATGTGAAGGAAACACCTCAAAAGGCAAGAAAACACACTTTCGACCAATCAGAGAGTGCCACATGGACGTCACACGGATTGAAGGGCCCATTTTCAGCACTTAACCGACGTAACTCCCTGTAATACCACGCAAACCGACGTCAGGGCCCACAGGACAGCCACCTGGAGAAAGCACAGGCCAGGAGGGGCCACCCCCAGGTCGGCCGACCTGGTCAGGTCGGCCGACCCGGCCGGGCGCCCTCTCCGCCTGGGCTTCCACGTGTTGGCTCCTCCGCGACTCCTGATGACGGTTTGAGATGCCTTCCGTGGCGGTTACTCTCCCTTGCCGACCTATTGAGGCTATAAATAGGAGGGTGTGCCTTCACACTCAACACACACCACAAGAAGCATTTCTCTCTTGCTAGTAGTAGTTTTGGAGTTTTAGTGGAGTTAGGCTGAGTCTAGAGCTCTCTAGTCCCAAGTCTTCACTTGGAATTGGTATGGCTCTTGTATCTTTTCCCTTTTGTAAGACTTTGCTCTTATCAATATATATATCTTTTCTATATAGTTGTGCTTGGGTCATGAGTTTCTTGTTTGATATTGTGATCCATATATGTGATAGTATAGTCTACTTGTGTGATAGTAGTTTATATTTATTATACTACTATTGTCATGCTAGTTATATACCGTCACTATAGTCTAGTTTATATGTTATAGTCTCTATGCTTAGTTTTAGCTGATAAAGTATAGCATGGGTTTGGTGATCGTATTCGTACGGTAGCTCTGCCTCGTTAATAGTAATCGCGGAGGGGCAGAGTGCTCTTTGGTCATGCAAATATGGTACTTGGGTGACTGATTTGCATCAATTATTCGTTAGTCTACTGGTTCGTTGAGGTAGGCGGCAGGTGGTGACAGCCCTGTCCGTCCTTTGAAATCCTCCCCGCTAGGCTAGTGCGTAGGCTCTTGGCGGAAGTCGCCTATGGATGCAGGGGTAAGTCCGTGCCTGAAGTGCTATATTATTGACTGCTGAACCTGAGTGTGGGTCTGTATGTATTCTACTTAGGCTATGCAACTGTATAGGAATGTATAGTAGGAGTAGCTTAGCCTAGTCTTTCCTCCACTAGACTTTATTTATTTAGTAGGAATCATCTGTGTGTGTCACACTACCCGGTTATTATCATGTACCCGCCTGTCTTGGTTAAGATATCCTTGCTAATTGTTAACATGATCTTATATGTTAGTAACGCTTCTTGATCATACCCTTCCTTTGGGATAAACAAATACGATACCCTGAATACTTCCAGGTGAAATGCTACAGCGGTATTCTCTGTGCGCTTGCAGATTTTACCTACTTGACTCTGGGACATATTAGTGAACCGTTTCTGGCCCCGTGCCGGGAATGATTTATTAATATGGCTTAGCAAAAGTCAACAAGCATTTCTGGCGCCATTGCCGGGGATGGCGTATGATTTAAGAAAAATTACTAATGTATACAGTAGTGTTGCAATTATTAAGGCTATCTCCTAGGCAGGCTAACCTTGTTTTGTTTTCTGCATTTTGTATGAAAACAGGGTAGTGTATGACTGGTTTCGACTTGCCGACAAACTTCACTGAAGATCCTGAGTCACTCCTGAGAAGGACACGAGCTAGGCTCACCCCTCCTCGTAAGGAGACTCGGCCAATCGAACCTGTCATTCCCGCACCATCAAGCTCTGAGCAAATGGCCGACAAGACCCTCCGCGAGTTCTCCGCTCCCTCCGCTGCCAACATCCCTACAGGACCAGCTGGCAATGTGGAAGATGCGAACTTCGAGATCAAGACCGGTCTCATCACCATGGTGCAGGCTAGCCCATTCTGTGGGAAAGCCAATGAGGACGCTAGTGCTCATCTCCAGCAATTCCTGGAGATTTGCAACACGTTCAAAATGAAGGACGTCACCCCCGACGCTGCTCGCCTTCGACTGTTTCCGTTCTCTCTCCTTGGGAGAGCGAGACAGTGGTTCTACGCAAACCCTGAAGTTGTGAACACTTGGGAGAAGTGTTCAGCTGCGTTCCTTGCAAAGTTCTTCCCGCTGGGCAAGACCAATGCCCTCCGCGGAAAGATCTCAAGCTTCCAGGAGGAGTCGAAGGAGTCGATTCCTGAGGCATGGGAGAGGCTCCAGGAGTACATCCTGGCATGTCCCCACCACGGGATGGATGATTGGCTGATCATCCAGAACTTCTACAATGGGCTTACTCCGTCGGCCCGCGACCACCTCGACGCTGCTGCTGGTGGAGCCTTCTTCTCGCTCACTGTGAGCAAGGCAAAAGATTTGATCGAGAAGATGGTGTCCAACCAAGGTTGGAATGAAGAGCGCCTCCAACCTCGCCAGCGAGGCATGCACTCCGTCAAGGAGGTTGACATGCTCGCCGCCAAGATTGACCTTCTCATGAAGAAGATGGACGAACAAGCCAATGGAGAAGTGAAAGCCCTAGACGCTCATATGACTTGCGAGGTCTGTGGCAACATGGGACACTCGGGCAATGACTGCCCTGAGACCCGTGAGGACGCAATGTTCATGGGCAACAACAACAACAACGGCTACCGTCCACAAGGAGGTCAAAGTTGGGGTCCACCACGTCCATACTACCAAGGAGGTAACTCTGGCAACTTCTCTGGTTTTAATTCCGGTTATAATCAGCCCTCCTTGAAAGATCTTGTGCTTGGTCAAGCTAAGGTTAATGATAACATCAGTAAAAAGCTTGCCACCACTGATAGGACTCTTGAGAGCATCCACACTAAGATAGAGGGTGTTTCCTCTGCTCTCAAGAATCAGCTGAGCTTTAATAAAATGATAGAAACCCAATTAGCTCAGTTAGCTGCTGCTGTTCCTACTGCTGAGTCGGGGAAAATCCCGGGGCAACCCGAGACCCCCTTAGAAAATGTTAATGCGGTTACCACGAGAGGAGGTAAGTCCACTCGGGATCCGCCATACCCTAACCATGCAGGAAAGGACACATCAGCTGAGAAGCCGGCAGAAGAAGAAGAACTGCCGCCCAGGAAAACGGCCCCACATGAGTTCTATGACACGAACCTCATGCCGTTTCCTGAAAGAAGAAGGAAGCCCACCGTGGACGAGCAGTTCACACGCTTCGTTGAGGTGATCCAGAAGCTGCACATCAACGTGCCCTTGCTGGATGCGATACAAGTACCCACGTACGCTCGCTACCTCAAGGATCTTATCAGCAACAAGCGCCCACTACCGACCACAGAAATTGTCAAGCTGACGGAAGAGTGTAGCGCTGCTATACTCAACCGGCTTCCTGAGAAGAAGAAAGATCCAGGGTGTCCCACGATCACCTGCTCGATCGGGACACAGAACTTCGACCATGCCTTATGTGATCTTGGGGCAAGTGTGAGCGTCATGCCGAAGGATGTCTTCGACAAGCTCAACTACACCACACTATCCCCCACGCCGATGCAGCTGCAGCTGGCCGATTCAACGGTCCGCTATCCGGCAGGGATCGCCGAAGATATTCCGGTGAAAATCCGGAATTGCTTCATCCCCGTCGACTTCGTAGTGCTTGACATGGACGTCGGGAAGAGCACACCGCTCATCCTGGGACGCCCATTTCTCAGCACTGCGGATGCTCGCATCAATGTAGGAGCCGGAGAAATCCGCTTCCACATCAATGACAAGGAGGAGAAGTTTGACTTTCGGCCACGGAAAGAACAGTGCAACATGATCCGTATCAAGTACGGGCCAAACCCAAGCAACATCAAGGAAGTGGAGGTCACTCCGCCAAAGAAGGACAGCCTCATCACATTCATGAAGAACTTCCTTGAGAAGGAAAAGGATGCACAGCAACAACTGATGAAGGCAAGGGGGCAAAGGTCACACATTAAGCAACAGCCTCCGAAGTCCACAAGGCAGCAACCTCCGAGGTCTGCAAAGAAACAGGCTGTGAAGCCTGCAAAACCGCAGCCTCCGAAGCCCGAGAAGCCACCGACCGCAACAAAGACCAAGAAGGTGTGGCGAGTGAAACAAGAAGCATCATCCGTGTCTTCATCTCCGGGACCGGACAACGCTTCATCGAGCTGAACGCCGGAGAAAAGTCCCGCTCGTCGGACTTTAAAAGGTGAGTCCTCGCCGGGAGGTTAAACCGGTATTTATCCATATTTGCTCTTTTAATTGCATATTTGCTTTCCACCACATTTTGATTTTTTCCGACCACTGCATTTCTGCATTTTTTTGAATTTTTTCCAGCCACCTTGAAATTTTTCAAACTCAATTGCATTTCTGAAAACTTAGAAAATAGGTTTTTGGGCTTTCCATTTTGAAAAGATTTTCTGTCGAGCTTTCTGAGCAAAAAGGCAGCAGGGGACAAATCCCCTAGCCGTTGGGGAACACATAGGAAAAAGGGGGCTGCCAGGAGGCGCACCTGCCAGGTCGGCCGACCTGGTGAGGTCGGCCGACCCCCTGGCCCCACCTTTTCCTGTGCTCCTTTCTCCAAACGGCTATATGGCCGTTGCTCTGTCCCTTTCTAATGGCCATCTTGCTATAAAAACCGCCCAGGAGGAGGAGCTTCACCATTCCAAGCTCATCTTTGACTCCCCTCCTTTGCTCACTTGTTGCTCTCCCAAAATTTCGTATTCTTCAACTTTACTACAGCCCCAAAAACCCAAAAAAATATTTCCCCTCTATTTTAGTGCATTTGCAAGTTGTTGTGAGAAGAAAACCAATTTCGGAGAAGCTCGGGTTTGTCGTTTTCACTAACGCTCACCCGAACACTTGTTCGATCTTGTTTTTGTTCTTGTCTTGTGTTTGTTCTTGTGTGCAGCCATGTTCAAACGAATGAAGCAAGTCGCCGGAATCAAGCGGAGAAAAAGCACTCGTGCAAGCACGAGTCAAGCATCCTCCGTCGAGCTCACACCAAGTCCGGGGCATGGTGACCCCGAAGCTGAAATTCCGGAGGAAAGGCCGGCCTTGCTCAGCACCGAGGAGCATCTCGACATCAAGGATGACCGTGAGGGCCAAGCCATCGCGCTCATGAGAGAACGGCCATTCGCCCACACCCGACGCTTCGATCCGGACTTCCTCGAGAAAATAGGTATGAGAGAAGAAATTGCCTCTATTTTTCGCACTATGGGTTGGCTAAATTTCGTAGAAGTAGATGAGCCGGGTTCTCGTTTGCTTACTATGCAGTTTTTATGCACCCTTAGAAAGTATGATGAAGGCATTTCTTTTCGCTTGTTTGGGCAAAAGCGCTTGGTCACATGGGGTGATCTTCATGCTATGCTAGGTCTAAATCCTAAATGTAGGCTAGACTTAGAGAAAGCGCTAAAGGGGTTCCATAAAGAAAGTTTTTGGAAAAAGATTTCCGGAAACGAGTGGGGTCCCAAGCCTAGAACAAGTGCCATCCATAATCCTACGCTTAGATTTATGCATGTGTGGTTGGCTATGACCTTGTTTCCTCGAGGTGACATTAGGGTTGTCCGGCAGGATGAATTGAAAATACTTTATGCCATGGTTAAGAAAATTAGGGTGTCACCCGCGGAATGCATGATTGATCAATGGTTAGACAATATAAAGTTGACAGGACCAATTGAGTGCACCTCTTTAGTTACTCGCATTGCGCAGAAGTGTGGTCTGCTTGAGAATGTTCATGTTGAATATTTGACGGTAGATAGAGAATTTCTAGGCGAGGACTATTTTATGCAAGGACATACTTTGAAACATGGTCCAAATAATACCTTGATCTATCACTTTCCCGGGTATACAAATGAATTCCCGTTACCTAACCCGGGTCTTCGTTTGTATCACTATCGGGCACTAACCCTCCCACTTGAGCCAGTGGGAGAAGTTCGCAGGCATAGTGTTTCAGGGCGACCGACACGTTCCCGTAGGCATATGGAGCCTACACCGGAGTTTCACACTCCGACCGGAGATCCAGTATGGGAGCAGTCCCCGCCACAGGACGAGGCGGGTGCATCAACATGGCAGGCCGGAGCATGGGAATCTCAGTATGATTACCCCATGCAGACATCATCAAGTTCAAGCGGACCGCCATCCTTTGCCACTCGGTCATTCTCATCCCGTGGGTTCCGTGAACTCAACTATGGGATGGCCGAGTTGACAAGGAGGGTGAACGACATTGATTTGCGCACCGAGAGCACGCAACAAACTCTCACGCAACATGTCACCGACACCCAGCAATGGCAGAATTTCAGCGACAACCAATTCCGCCAGCTGAATGCGATGATGGCTCAGAATTAGAACAATTGGGATGCCTTCTTCCGCTCCCAAGGCTACGACCCGAACCAGCAGATATGAGCAAGAACAAGCTTGGGGGAGGACCCCCCTTCTCACGGTAACTTGTATCTTTCCCCTTCCCTCTATTTTTTGCATTTGCTAAATCTGAAAATCCATAAAAATTTGCAAAACATAAAAAGAACAAAAATATTTCCCTTTTTCATGCCCGGTATGAATGTGTATAATTTTCCTATGTTGAGATGATGAATAGTTGCTCTGTCCTTTATTCCTCTCTAATGCTAGTTTACAACTTAGTACTCTCTCAAGAGTTAGGTTTGTTGGTAAATCTTGCCTTGAACTTGAATCTTGTGGGTAGCATATGCATTCTCTAGTTCTAAGTTGTTGAGAGGTATGATATGATAGATAGGGCTGCTATGATCTTGCTCAACGTAAAGCATGAATTTCGGAGTTTTATTTTTCAAAATGACAAATTGACAAGTTCCTCAATGATGAAATTCCCACCACAGCCATATGTAGTGTTTACATTTGAAAACCTTTACACATATGCTGCTTGTTTCACATTGAGCTTAGTCAAAATTGATGTGACCCTAGTAGAACTCTTTTCATGCTTTCTTGATCAAGATCATATACACACATCCACCGCCATGAGCTATCCTTCTAAATCAAGAAGATAGCATCCACCATATCCACCATATCCACCGTGAGCTATTCTTCTACACCGGAAGAAAGTCACTATCCATCCATCCATCCAAAGAAACACTCCATATATCCATTACAAAATTCCTCTCTCAAAGTATTCATTGCAAACTAGGACTATGGCTATGCAAAAAAAAAAGAAAAAAAAATGCTCAAAAAAGAGAGCAAGCAAAAGATAGCCATAGTCTAGAAACTCCAAAAGAGAGAAGGAAAATTCAAAAAGGAGTTATTTCTTCCCATCCACCATTCCTCCGTTCTCCCACACACTTGCACATCTTGATCAAGATTGTTTGAATTGATGTTTTTCTTGGATCCGGTCTTTTGACATAGCAATATTATGTGAACATGAGTGCCTCATATATCCCTACCTTGAGCTCCACATAAAGCCTTATTTAGAAATAGGTGATTATAGGCAACACTTTGCCTTGGTGAGGAATCATACACATATTGAGTGATCCGAGAGAATCATTTGAGGAACTTGGTTTTTATTTTCAAAATCTTTTGAAAACCTCCGGAATAACATAGCGGAATCTAGAGCAAGTGATTGGTGCCCTGCAATTGTTCAATCTCTCAACCGCCCAAGACAATGAGGTGTAAAAGCCCCATGGATCAAGGTAAATGGGTAAAGTTATGTGCCAACATATTTAATTCTAGGAAGAGTACTTTGTTATGCGCATAGTATTATTGAGGAGTAGGACATTGTAGCAACTCCTGATCAACAACTTAAGTTTATCTTTGCTTCGGGACGAGCAAAGGGTAAGCTTGGGGGAGTTTGTTGACGGCTGTTAAGTACCATTTTTAACCGTCAACTATACTCAAATAAAGGAGAATTTGGCATTTCATACACGCATGCTTTAGCACAATAATATAGTTCCACTTGTACTTGGAGAACTTTGTGCATGCAGGAGGAAATGTGAAGGAAACACCTCAAAAGGCAAGAAAACACACTTTCGACCAATCAGAGAGTGCCACATGGACGTCACACGGATTGAAGGGCCCATTTTCAGCACTTAACCGATGTAACTCCCTGTAATACCGCGCAAACCGACGTCAGGGCCCACAGGACAGCCACCTGGAGAAAGCACAGGCCAGGAGGGGCCACCCCCAGGTCGGCCGACCTGGTCAGGTCGGCCGACCCGGCCGGGCGCCCTCTCCGCCTGGGCTTCCACGTGTTGGCTCCTCCGCGACTCCTGATGATGGTTTGAGATGCCTTCCGTGGCGGTTACTCTCCCTTGCCGACCTATTGAGGCTATAAATAGGAGGGTGTGCCTTCACACTCAACACACACCACAAGAAGCATTTCTCTCTTGCTAGTAGTAGTTCTTGGAGTTTTAGTGGAGTTAGGCTGAGTCTAGAGCTCTCTAGTCCCAAGTCTTCACTTGGAATTGGTATGGCTCTTGTATCTTTTCCCTTTTGTAAGACTTTGCTCTTATCAATATATATATCTTTTCTATATAGTTGTGCTTGGGTCATGAGTTTCTTGTTAGATATTGTGATCCATATATGTGATAGTATAGTCTACTTGTGTGATAGTAGTTTATATTTATTATACTACTATTGTCATGCTAGTTATATACCGTCACTATAGTCTAGTTTATATGTTATAGTCTCTATGCTTAGTTTTAGCTGATAAAGTATAGCATGGGTTTGGTGATCATATTCGTACGGTAGCTCTGCCTCGTTAATAGTAATCGCGGAGGGGCAGAGTGCTCTTTGGTCATGCAAGTATGGTACTTGGGTGACTGATTTGCATCAATTATTCGTTAGTCTACTGGTTCGTTGAGGTAGGCGGCAGGTGGTGACAGCCCTGTCCGTCCTTTGAAATCCTCCCCGCTAGGCTAGTGCGTAGGCTCTTGGCGGAAGTCGCCTGTGGATGCAGGGGTAAGTCCGTGCCTGAAGTGCTATATTATTGACTGCTGAACCTGAGTGTGGGTCTGTATGTATTCTACTTAGGCTATGCAGCTGTATAGGAATGTATAGTAGGAGTAGCTTAGCCTAGTCTTTCCTCCACTAGACTTTATTTATTTAGTAGGAATCTTCTGTGTGTGTCACACTACCCGGTTATTATCATGTACCCGCCTGTCTTGGTTAAGATATCCTTGCTAATTGTTAACATGATCTTATATGTTAGTAACGCTTCTTGATCATACGCTTCTTGATCTTATATCTAGCAAAGAACTGTGATGACTACTATCAGTTGTACGATTAAGTGCTGGATTCCCAAATCTCTTTTGACTAACCCCCAGCACTGAGCCATTGACTTTTCCTTCTTGTTCTTTGTAGGCAGCAGGTGGAGGCTTGGAGAACAAATGGTTGATGGACTCCGGGTGTTCGCGCCACATGATCGGAGATGCAAAGTGGTTCTCCAGCCTCACTACCCTGAAGCAGCGGGAGTATGTGACCTTTGGAGATGACAAGAGAGGGAAAGTGAAGGCAAGAGGCGCAGTAAAGGTAAATGAAAAATTCACTCTCAAGGATGTTGGTTTGGTTGAGTGTCTCAAGTACAATCTCCTCTCTGTCTCTCAGCTTCTTGATGTTGGTTTGGAAGTGCGCTTTAAGTCGAATGCTTCTTGTGTTCTTGATTCAAGTGGTTCCTTGTTTTGTGGGATTTCTTGCATTGGCACAGTTTATCAGGCTGATTTTGCTGGTTCTACAGGTTCTCACAAGTGCTTGTTTGCTCAATCTTCTTCTGAGCTCTGGAAATGGCATAGGAGACTGGGTCACATGAGCTTTGACTTGTTATGTCGCTTGAGTGGCCTAGGTTTGATCCGAGGATTGCCTAAGCTCAAATTTTATAAGGATTTGGTTTGTGCTCCTTGTCGTCATGGGAAAATGATTGCCGCTTCTCATCCACCAATCAATTTGCTGATGACTGAACGCCCTGGAGAGTTGCTTGATATGGACACTGTTGGTCCTTCTCGGGTTCATTCGGCGGGTGGGAAGTGGTATGTTCTTGTGATTGTTGACGACTATTCTCGCTACTCTTGGGTCTACTTTCTTGAGAGCAAGGATGAAGTGTTTCATCACTTTCAGAGTTTAGCTTTGAGGTTGTTCAAGGAACTCCCTGGTGCATTATGAGCAATTCGTAGTGATAATGGCACCGAGTTCAAGAACTCCTCCTTTGATGCTTTCTGTCTAGAGCATGGTATTGAGCATCAGTTTTCAGCACCTCGTGTTCCCCAGCAGAATGGTGTGGTTGAAAGAAAGAACAAACCTTAGTGGAGATGGCCCGGACCATGCTCGATGAGCATAGGACTCCGAGGCATTTCTGGGCTAGGCCATTAGCACTACTTGCTATGTTTCCAATAGGATTTTCTTGTGCTCAATTCTTAATTTGATTTCTTATGAGCTGCGTTTTGGGAAAAAGCCCTCGGTTTCTCATTTGCGTGCCTTTGGCTGCAAGTGCTTTATTCTCAAGCGTGGCAATCTTGATAAGTTTGAGTCAAGGTCTTCCGATGGAATCTTTCTTGGTTACTCTCTTCATGGTCACTCCTACAGAGTTTTGAATTTGGAGACTAACACAATCGTAGAATCCTGCAATGTAACCTTTGATGAATCAAACTCTTGTGCAAGGAATGTGATTGAGTCTGCAGGTGACAAGGAGATGAAGGAGAGCATCTTTATGGAAGAGGACCTACAGGGCTTTGATGATGATGATGATGATTCACTTCATCTCTCATCTGAGCTTGTTCCTGCAGCTACCACTACTCCAGCAGAGGGTCCAGAAGGTTCTACATTGACTTCAGCGGCTATTGAGCAAGCTCCAGCTGTGGTTGAGGGGGAGGTACACTCTGAGAGAGAGGCCCCTCACCACATTCAGTGTCAACATCCAAACCAACAGATGATCGGTAATCTCTATGAGAGGACAACAAGGTCAAGGTCTGCACATCTTGCTTGCTTTACCAATTCTCTCTTTGTTGCAACCTTTGAACCCCGAGATGTTGGACACGCACTATCTGATGAACATTGGGTTAATGCCATGCATGAGGAGTTGGAAAACTTCGAGAGAAACAAAGTCTGGACCCTTGTAGAGCCTCCCAAAAATGTCAATGTCATAGGAACCAAGTGGGTGTTCAAAAACAAACATGGGGAGGATGGTGAGGTTGTAAGAAACAAGGCTAGGCTAGTTGCTCAAGGTTTTAGCCAAGTGGAGGGCTTAGATTATGGTGAAACCTTTGCTCCCGTTGCTCGCATAGAAGCCATTAGGATCTTGCTTGCATTTTTTGCCTCCAAGGGCATTAGACTTTATCAAATGGATGTCAAGAGTGCTTTCCTAAATGGTTTCATAGAGGAAGAAGTGTATGTGAGGCAACCCCCTAGCTTTGAGCACCACAAATACCTAAACCGTGTGTACAAGCTTCAGAAGGCTTTGTACGGGCTAAAGCAAACACCTAGGACATGGTATGCTAGGCTTAAGACCCTCTTGCTAGAGCGTGGGTATGTCATGGGGTGTGTGGATAAAACCTTGTTCACTCTAAAGCATGATTTTCTAATGGTTCAGATTTACGTGGATGATATCATCTTTGGTGGTTCCTCTCATGCTCTTGTGTCCAGATTTCAGGAAGCTATGGAAAGTGAATTTCAAATGTTGATGATGGAGAGCTCACCTTCTTTATTGGGCTTCAAATCAAGTAGTGCAAGCAAGGCACTTTCATACAACAAGCCAAGTACACGAAGGATCTCCTGAAGAAGTTCGACATGGTCAATATGAAGCCGTTATCTACACCAATGTCCACTACAACGGCTCTTGACCCCGATGAAGACTGTGAAGCGGTGGATCAAAGGGAGTACAGGAGCATGATTGGCTCCCTCTTGTACTTGATAGCGACAAGACCCGACATACACTTTGCGGTGTGTCTTTGTGCTCGTTTTCAAGCTTCCCCAAGGGTGACTCATATCAAGGCTGTCAAGCGCATCTTCAGGTATCTCAAATACACCCTTGAGTTCGGTCTTTGGTACTCTGCATCTTCATCTCTTGATCTCATTGGGCATTCGGATGCGGACTTTGCTGGGTGTAGAGTTGATAGGAAGAGCACTTCTGGTACTTGCCATTTCTTGGGTACTTCTTTGATCTATTGATCTTCTCGTAAGCAGTCGAGTGTTGCCCAATCCACCACAGAGGCTGAGTATGTAGCTGCTGCTCGCAAATCCTATGGATTGTGTCTACCATGAGAGACTATGGGTTGACTTTTAAGGGTGTTCCACTCATGTGTGATAACTCCAGTGCCACATGCTTAGCCAAAAACCCAGTCCAACATGGTAAGGTCAAACACATCAATGTGCGATTCCACTTCATGAGAGACAATGTTGAGAAGGGGGATGTTGAGCTCATACACAATGATACCAAAAACTAACTAGCTGATATCCTCACCAAGCCCCTAGATGCTTCGCGACATGCTTTTCTTCGGGGGGGACTTGGTGTCTGTCATCTGTATGGCATCATTTGAGGGGGAGTTGGTGTTCACTTGTATATATGTATCTTACCATTTTCGCTTTACATCTCATATGTAATATATGCATTGGTAGATGAGCTTTGATTCTTATGCTTTCTTGCATTTCTCTTAGTTATGATTGAGCTTGAGCTAAGTTGTGTGGATGTGATGGTAATCTCTCATGCTTAGATTTTCTAGATGGCATGTTATAGACTCATGTGAGCAACTTGCTAATCTTAAAGGTAAACTGAGCTTCTTGTGAACCTTATGATCTAATCTTGTCAAAACTTGCTCACCATGTGTATAGTTGCTCTTATCTTTGTTGAAACTTGTATTGAGGCTGGTCTAGAGGATGTCTTGGCTTTGGCACTGTGTGTTTGCGAAATGGAATGCTTTGCAAATGTTTAGCTCATGATGTAACATTGTGGGAACATGTGTCTTTTGTCTTGTGCATAATCTTGAAAAATCTGCTATGTGTTTTGATCAAGAATTACTCATAATGCTAAATCCAAACATTGTGACTTGAAGCCTCGGGGTATTTGCCATACCCAGTCGTGCGACCCTCTGCATGGATAAGAGGACACATGAGGATAAACAATAATCACTTGATCAACTGAGTCTCTGTTGCATATGTGAGCGTTTGTAGAGCTCATTTTCTGCGAATGCTTATTGCCCTTGTTGAGATTGAAACTGGCTAGATTCTTATGATTCACTTGGTGCTTGTTTTGCCTTGGATGAGAGTACTTACACATGTGGTGGCAGTTTTGCTCATGATAAGCAACTTTGATTCTATCTAAGCTAGTCAATCTTTCTGCTTAGCTTGTATAGCTCATGGTGTTTATGCCTTGCTATCTATTTTTGATCTTTGCATGATTGGGAGCTATTGCTTTTACACTTCATGACACTATAGTTATGGTTAGCAAAGTTAAATGCCTGTTTGCATAATTGTTGAAGCTCCATAGGTTTGTATTTTCATGAATTGCAGGTTTGCTTGTTCTTTCCCCTCTTTGATGAGTTCATTGCCAAAGGGGGAGAAAAATTTGGGGTCATGCACAAATATTGCTAAGAAACTCATATGATCCATTTTGCACTACATGAGACCTACCACAACTTGAAGGGGAGCATATCATGATCTTGAGCATTTTCTTGCGTTTTTCACATTCTTTGCGTCTCAAGTCGCTTTCTTTGCCATCTCTTGGTTTTGTAATCCCTACCTTGCTAGATGGCTTGTTTTCACCTTTTCTTTGGGTTTGTCCATTCGGATGTGCTTATTCGGCTTCTCATTTCAATCTCTAATCTTTGTGCATTTGGTGTTGTCAATGTACTCATCAAGGGGGAGATTGAGAAACCATGTGGATATGTACCATGGTTTGCTATATTTGTGATGAGTAATTGACTTGAGCGGATTTGGTGTTTGAGTTGAAATGCGGGAATCCAGGGATTGCATGGGTTTGCACGTTATGGTTATGACTAACCAGAGTTGGTGGAGATATTGGTGATATTGCAGGAGATGGGGAATGTGTTTTCTTGTCTCATGATGTGTAAGTCACTGGAGTCGACTTGGCGGTCAACAACGAGAGGATCGGGCACAAGTAGGGGACTTGGGGCCAGACGATCGGGATGCCGGGTGAAGTCAAGGGTGATCCACACCGTACATGTGGCGAGGCAAGAAGCACGGACGATTTCGCGGTTGAGCCTCAAAACCGTGGTGGTGATGAAGACGGCGTGTTGACCAAGTCAAGGTGAACGGGATGCCGGTGCAAGTGACACGGGGGCCCGATGGATAGGGACTGGGAGAGACTTGCCGGTGGTCAGGATTGCAGGACAAGGTGACACGCGTCAACATCGAGAAGTCATGCTTTGAGAAGCGTGCAAGGTGGTTTTCCGGTTTGGGCCACAAAACCGGTGGCAGTGGTTGGTGGTGCACGTGGCACCATCACGGAGCTTGCTTCAAGATGAAGCAAAGACATGAAGCGTTCGATGGCATTCGGGCGATGCAGTGAAAGATAGACGGTTATGTCCCCGGTTGTAGGTGGGTGTGTTATGTAGGTCAAGGGTACAGTGGTCATGTGGACAATAGACCTTAGGCCTATATAAGGAGAGGTGTGGCTAGTGGGAGAGGTGTCTCTCTTCCCATTAGCCTTGGGTTAGGACTCTATTCAAAGTGCTAGGAGAGGACTTCATGTTTTATTTTTTTGATACTAGGACTTCATGTTTTAGAGGAGAGTAGTGGGTGTGTGAGAGACATCTCTTGCTCTTCCAAATAGTGGGAGGAAGAGGGTGGCATCCTAGTCTTGTACCTATGGATCTTGTAGGCACCTTTCTATGATATGAGAAGTATTTTCATGCTCAAGATTTCCCTCTTCACTTGAATCCCGAAATTCCCTTTTTCTTATTTTCGAAGCTATTTTCTTGGTGATTATCGATCTGTTTTTTGGATGAGTTTTTGGCTCAGATTTCTTGAGAAACTTGTTGCTAGGATGAGCTAGAACAATACTCTATGGATCCTTGACCAAATCAATAGCTCTAGCACTTTGGATTTGAAGAATTTCTCAAGTTTCCCATTTTTGGTGTTCTTGGAACAAGATCTGAAATTCCTGATGATTCCTTGAGCCAATTGAGATGATTTTCTAGGATTAGGGTCGTGATGTGATGAGGATTCACTTGTCCAAAAATCGCATCATTTGGAGTTTGTTTGGTTAGGTTTTGGAGAAGATTTGCCAAATTCCTAAAAGTTTCTGCTGTTCTGTCAGGGTCGATCGGCACTGCCGACGACCAGGACCGGCACTGCCGGTGGGTCTCAGAACCCCGCACCAGCACTGCCGATGGGGTCAACTGGCACTGCTGGTGGTCCTGATCGGCACTGCCAGTGGTGGTTCAATAAGGTGCAGTTCGTGAGATTTTTTACTATCTCGAGTCTCTGTTGTTTCCTTTTTGTTTCCACTTTGTTTCTTGCTGTGGTTGATCACTCCTAGGGCTAATACACCACTAGTTGGTGTGTATATTCTTGGTGATTGGTTCGGAGGTTGGCTTGGGTTGTTCTTGGGATATAGGCCATATTCTCCTAGAGAATTTTGATTGGCTCCCATTCACCCCCCCCTTTGGTCGCCTTCTCGGTCCTTCAGTGACAGACGGCTTCGAGAGGCTCACACGTGGTAGAGCCATCCACAAGGAGACTCTTGGGAGAAACCTTGTGAACAATGTCTCCCACCGGGGACTTGGCTCATATCCCGCCGCCATCGACATCATCGGGACGAGTGAATCCATCCCCACATGGATCAAACCCCTTCTTGCCGACGACTACTATTGTGAGAGGTGTTGCAAGGATGGCCATGCCACCAAGGATTGTCCCATGGTGAGAAGTTCCATTGTTTTGCCTAACGCTAACTTGTTCCATGAAAACAAACATTTCAAGCTTTTTAGTAACAAGGATGGCAAGGTGAAAGCTAAGGCCTTGGGACCACCAAACAAGAAGAGGAAGGTCAAGAGCATATTGGTGCCTAAATGCATTGTTTATCTTGAGAGGTCAACGAAGTACAAGTGGGTGCCCAAGAACAAGACCTAGATGATGGTGATGGTGGTGGACTGGGAGTTTACTTGAAGATCAAGTGAAGTCCACCACAAGTGACATGGAACTCAATGACATATCTACTTATGAGGGAGGTATTCGTGTTTGTTCTTGGTAGTTGTAGTGTGTTCTTTCTTTTCTTGTATTGCATGGTAATTAAGACTCTTTTGTGACTAGAATATTTTGCATCCATGCATGTGTAAAAGAAAAATCACATAAAAAATTTAGTCAATGTCTAACCCATCCAAGATAGCTATAAGCAAGGGGGAGTGCTTGAGATGGTGGTTTGGCTTTTCTCAAGTCAAGGGTATGGCTTATAGTGAGTAAGCTTGGGAGGGGTTCAAACTTGACATTGTTAGGTTTCCTTTGTGTCTTGTTTAACTTTGCTTGCATTCACATGGCATGTTACTTTCATTGCATATGTATATTGCTTGTTGCATACATCATATAGAAAACACAAAGGAGGCTTATCACATTTGGAGAAATTTTTGCCTCATATGAGAATACTTCTCCACAAGTGTGACCAAAGGAAAGGTTTGTTCTTCATGCCCATTGAGTCATGATCAAATGAGCTCCGAGGTTAAATCTATTCATGCGGATTAAAGAGAAGTGACTCATACATTCCCATCACAATAATGACTAACCATTGCTTTCTTGAAGAAATATTTTGTTGAGTCATGTGTGTAAGGGGAGCTATGGTGGAACAACATCGTGACCAAGGAGCAACACCATGAAAGGGGGAGTTTCCTAACTCTTGCCATTTATTATTTTCTCCTTGTGTTTTGTCTTTGGTTTATGGTTTTTGGTGATAGGTGACAAAGGGGGAGAAGGAACATGAAGATCCAAAAGCCAAGTCTAGATCGATAACACAAAGGGTGGTTCTTGGTGAAGTCGAGAAGAACATGATGATCAAAAGAAGATGAACATAAGAAGATGATCAAGACAATGGTGCATGTTCACTTGGAGTACATATGAAGATCGTGACAAGATGAACATCTAAACCAACATGGAGAAGAATAACAATGGTGCATGTCCACAACAACAATGAACATTTACACCAACATGAACATCTACGCCCATGGTGCGTGTCTACACCAACAAGATCGACTACCACGACACCATGGCAGGCGCAAAATTCAACTCAAGCTCAATATCTAGTGCGCTACGTATTTGGGCAGTTCTCCCTCAACACCTAGTACATTCCAAGGTAAGGACCAAGGTAATCCATTCAAACCTATCTTTTCTCTTGGTTCCTTGTTCTTGTTCGAGTCTTTTGTCCCTTCCTTCTTATTCTTTTAGGACTCGTTTGTTTTAAATCACCATAAGTAGTGGTTGTCATCCATCACCAAAAAGGGGGATATTGTAAGGTTCATGACCATTGAGGTCACCCCAAGGTATGATTGTTTTGGAAGGACCGAGAAGGCGACCAGAGGGGGGCGGGGTGAACAGTAGCCAATTAAAATTCTTCAAGAGAACTTGACCTCAGAAGCGGGGTTCTCAGAAGCTACATATAGGGTCCATCGGCAGTGCTGGTAATTCCCATTAGCAGTGCTGGTGCGGGTTCTGAAACCCACCGTCAGTGCCGGTCCGGGTTGTCGGCAGTGCCGATCGACCCTGATAGAACAGGAAAAAGTTTTGGGATGAAGCAAAAACTTGGTCAAAACCTAATCAAACGAACTCCAAATGATGCGATTTTTGGACCAGTGAAGCCTCAACACATCACGATCCTAATCCTAGAAGATCAACTGAATTGGCTCAAGGAATCATCACAAATTTCAGATCTTGTGCCAAGAACACCAAAAAGGGGAAACTTAAGAAATCGTTCAAATCAAAGGTGCTAGAGCTCTTGATTTGGTCATGGACCTATGTATTGATCTAGCTCATCATAGCATGAAGTTTGCCAAGAAATCTGCCCAAAAAACTCATCCAAAAAAGGAGATCAAAAATTCCCACGAAAATAGCTCCGAAAATAGGGAAAAAGAGAAATTCGGGATTTAGGAAGAGGAGAAAATCTGCATGAAAATTTATCTCATAACATAGAAAGGTGCTTACAAGATCCATAGATACAAGGCTTGGAAGCCACTTGAATGAAGTCCTAACACAAGGCTAATGGCAAGAGAGACACGTCTTCCACTAGCCTTACCTCTCCTTATATAGGCCTAGGGTCTATTGCCCGCATGACCACTCTACCCTTGACCTACATAACACACCCACCTACCACTGGGGGCATAATCGTCCATCTTTCGGCTCATCACCCGAATGCCATCGGATGCTTCACATCTTTGCTTCGCCTCGAAGCAAGCTCCGTGATGGTGCCACGTACACCACCAACCATCGCCACCGGTTTTGCGGCCCAAACCAGGAAACTATCTCGCATGCTTTGCAAAGCGCGACTTCTCGATGTCGACACGTGTCACCTTGTCCTGTGATCCTGACCACCGGCTAGTCTCTCCTAGTCCCTGTCCATCGGGCCCCCTTATCACTTGCACGGGCATCCCGCTCGCCTTGATTTGGTCAACACACCATCTTCATCACACTATGGTTTTGAGGCTCAACTGCGAAACCGTCCGTGCTTCTCGCCTCTTCATGTGTACGGTGTGGATCACCCTTGACTCCACTCGGCATCGGGATCGTTCGGCCCCAAGTCCCCTAATTGTGCCCGATCCTCTCACCGTTGATCGCCAAGTCGACTCCAGTGACCTACACATCATGAGACAAGCAAACACATTTCCTATCTTCTACAACATCACCAATACCTCCATCAACTCTGGTTAGTCGAAACCATAATTATGCACACACACATGCAATCCCTAGATACCTGCATTTCAACTAAAACACCAAATCCGCTCAAGTCAATTACTCATCACATATATTGCAAACCATGACACATATCCACATGGTTTCTCAATCTCCCCCTTGATAAGTACATTGACAACCTCAAATGCACAAGATTAGAGAGTGAAATGTGAAACCGAATAAACTCATCCAAATGGCCAAACCCAAAGAAAAGGTGAAAACAAGCCATCTAGCAAAGTAGGGATCACAAAACCAAGAGTTGGCAAAAAAAGCGACTTGAGACACAAAGAATATGAAAAGTGCAAGAAAACTCTCAGGATCATGATATGCTCCCCCCTCAACTTGTTGTAGATTCCATGTAGTACAAAATGGATCATTTTAAGTTTCTGAGCATAATTTGTGCATGACCCAATATTTTCTCCCCCTTTGGCAATGAACACATGAAAGAACAAGCAAACACGCAAAACATGAAAATACAAACCTAAGGAGCTTCAACAATTATGCAAACAAGCATTTAACTTTGCTACCTATAAACATAGAGTCATGAAGTGTAAAAGAAATAGCTCACAATCATACAAAGATCAAAAATAAATAGCAAGGTATAAACACCAAGAGCTATACAAGCTAAGCAGAAAGTTTGACTAGCTTAGAGAGAATCAAATTTTGCTTATCATGAGAAAATCTGCCACCACATGTGTAAGTACTCCCATCCAAGGCAAAACAAGCATTCACAGAAAATGAGCTTCACAAATGCTTACATATGCAACAGAGACTCATTTGATCAACTGTTTATTGTTTATCCTCATGTGTCCTCTTATCCATACTGAGGGTCGCACGACTGTGTACGGCAGACACCCCGAGGCCTCAAGTCACAATGTTTGGATTTAGCATTTTAGAATTATTCTTGATCAACAGCACTTTGCAGCTTATCCATGGTTTATTCACAAGACAAAAGAGCATGTCTTTGCGGCAAAAGGAACACATGTTCCCACAATGTCCCATCATGAGCTAAACATTTGCAAATCCTTCCATTTCACAAACACAAGGTGCCAAGGCCAAGATATCCTCTAGACTAGCCTCAATGCAAGTTTCAACAAGGATAAAAGCAATTATACACATGGTGAGCAAGTTTTAGCAAGATTAGTTCGTAAGGTTCGCAAGAAGCTAAGTTTACCTTTAAGATTAGCAAGTTGCTCACATCAGTCTATAACAGGCCATCTAAAACATCTAAGCATGAGAGATTACCATCACATCCACACAACTTAGCTCAAGCTCAATCATAGCAAAGAGAAATGATAGAAAGCATAAGAATCAAAGCTCATCTACCAATGCATATATTACCTATGACATGCAATGCATAAAAGGTAAGATACATATATACAAGTGAAAACCAACTCCCCCTCAAATTATGCCACAAGGATGACACACACCAAGTTCCCCTCAAAGAAAAGCATGTCTAGTAGCATCTAGGGGCTTGGTGAGGATAACAGCTAGTTGGTTTCTAGTGTCGATGTATTTTATCTCAATATCCCCTTCTCAAAATTGTCTCTTAGGAAGTGGAATCGCACATTGATGTGTTTAACCTTACCATATTAGATTGGGTTTTTGGCTAAGCGTATGGCACTAGAGTTATCACACATGAGTGGAACACTCTTAAAGGTTAACCCATAGTCCCTCATGGTAGATACAACCCATAGGATTTGTGAGCAGCAGCTAGCAGCAGCTACATACTCAGCCTTTTGTGGTGGATTGGGCTACACTTGACTGCTTACGAGAATACCAACAGATCAAAGAAGTACCCAAGAAATGGCAAGTACCAGAAGTGCTCTTCCTATCAATTCTACACCCATCAAAGTCTGCATTCGAATACCCAATGAGATCAAAAGATGAAGATGCAGAGTACCAAGACCGAACTTAAGGGTGTATTTGAGATACCTGAAGATGCGCTTGATAGCCTTGTGATGAGTCACCCTTAGGGAAGCTTGAATCGAGCACAAAGACACACCGGAAAGTGTATGTCGCTGTCAGGTACAAGAGGGAGCCAATCATGGTCTTGTACTCCCTTTGGTCCATCGCTTCACAGTCTTCATCAGGGTCAAGTGCCGTTGTAGTGGACATTGGTGTAGACAATGGATTCATATTGACCATGTTGAACTTCTTCAGGAGATCCTTCGTGTACTTGGCGTGATGTATGAATGTGCCTTGCTTGCATTGCTTGATTTGAAGCCCAAGAAAGACGGTGAGCTCGCCCATCATCGACATCTGAAATTCACATTCCATGGCTTCTTGAAATCTGGACACAAGAACATGAGAGGAACCACCAAAGATGATATCATCCACGTAAATCTGAACCATTAGAAAGTCATTGCCATACCTGAGAGTGAACAAGGTTTTGTCAATACACCCCATGACATACCCGCGCTCTAGCAAGAAAGTCTTAAGCCTAGCATACCATGCCCTAGGTGCTTGCTTTAGCCCGTACAAAGCCTTTTGAAGCTTGTACACTTGGTTTGGGTATTTGTGGTGCTCAAAGCCAAGTGGTTGTTCTAAATAAACCTCATCTTCTATGATACCATTTGGGAAAGCACTCTTGACATCCATTTGATAGAGTCTAATGCCCTTAGAGGTAGCAAATGCAAGCAAGATCCTAATGGCTTCTATGTGTTATTGGCACTCCCCAAGTGCCCCTTTTTTATATGTGAATATAACCCCAATTAGAGCATAATTGATACTTATTAGGCCATTTACCTATGATATTGCCTATTTATTTGTATATATGTTGTTTTGGAGCTTTATTACAGAAACAGGTAAAATTGGCATTAAATTGATGCTGGAGAGGACAGGAATCCAGAACCGACAAAAAGCACTGAAGAAGCCCAGTGCGCCGATCGGCGCAGTCCATGAGCTGGTCGGCACAAGGGTGTTTTGGCCCACATAAGTGATCGAGGCCCATTCCACATGTTTATGGAAGTTTATCTGCTCAAGACACTTGAAGATATTTACCTAGAAGATTTGTGGAACTTCAAGATCTCAACTTGCAGTACAAGACATTATCTCGAAGGAAAAGGCCCACATGGCAGCTGTGGAAGGCAGAAGAAGCAACTTGGAAGAGAAATCCGAGAAGACACGGCTTGCACCGATCGGCGTAATCCTGCACCGATCGGCGCAACTGCCTTATTTTCTAGAAACGAAGTCCTCTACAAGTAGAACCTCTATAAATACTTGTAAACCCTGGTCTCGGTAGAGAGAGAGGTAGAAGTGACAGAGGAACAGATCCGTGAGTTAGAGCCACCGAAGCTTGCCCCGTTAGAATAGATCTCTAGTTGAGTTTCAAGAACCATTGGTGTTAGGAGTTGATCCATCAAGATAGGCCATCTCAATGGGTATGAATCTTACTCTATGTATCTCAAGGATGATTGAATATGTTGATGATGGTTTTGGTTATTTGTCTATCTTGATTCTATAATCATGCATGTCCTTATTCCAATTGCTTGGTTCAAGGCTAAGTTAGTAGATATTATCTTGATCATGGTGATTAGGATAGTATTTGGATATTGTATTGATTATGGTTGCTTGATGATGCTAGTAGTGTGGTTTAGCGGTGACAGCACTAAGCCTATGCAGCACTATTGGATAGTTGAGTAGGGTAAGATACTCGCTTGATTAATTGTTTCCTCTCGGCAGCGATAAATCAGGAGCCGCTCAGAAAGCAGGGTGGTCTTACTCATCATAGGTTTTCACTGATCTATGTAATTATCCATTATGATGCTATTCGATTAGACTTTCTAGTTATGATCTCACTAGTAGATACTTGGCTACTCACTTGACAGCTTAGGCTTACAAGGTATCTGACGCATTTTGGCTTAGATCCACCAGTGTGCCGATCGGCTCAACATCTGCACAGATCGACGTGACGATAGATTCATCAGTGTACCGATCGGCTCA
Organism: Eleusine coracana subsp. coracana; assembly: GCA_032690845.1. NCBI lineage: Eukaryota > Viridiplantae > Streptophyta > Magnoliopsida > Poales > Poaceae > Eleusine > Eleusine coracana. The sequence continues at coordinate 31,906,569 of CM064434.1, forward strand.
ACACCTACGTCGATCGGCGCAATGACAGATTTGCTATCTAGCGCATCTTTGCGCTAGCCAGTCTCCCCTCATGCAACCTGAATTCGACAGTAGCTTTCATTAGATCTTTTGCTGTTAACTTTGTTTAATTATCCCTAAGGTCCTAGTGGATTCGATAAACCTTGGAATACTCATTCAAGGGAAAAAGTGCTACAATCATACACCGTCCTCTTGCGGTATATAAGTGGATGCATAGTTATGACCAACAAGCTTACCTTTTTCTGGCGCCGTTGCCGGGGACCATATCCGCTTTTTAAACATTGTTTGATGTATTAGTGTTTAGTCATTGTGCTTTACTTGTCTCTTTAGTACATATATTCTGTTAAGTGAAACTAATAGGTATGGATGGTCCTAAGTCAAACAAACCCTCTAATTACACCGATGATCCAGAAAGACTCTTTCGCAAGAAGAGAACAACAGATAAGAGAAGCAAGTCACTTGGAGATTTAGCTGGAGAAGCAGTTCGTGCCATCCCTCGAGCATTATTCACAATAGAAGATCCAGTTCAAGATCAAGAAGAAGAGGAGATGACAGAGTTACCTATGGTTAATCGTCTCAAGCCTCAATTGACTAATGTTGTCAAGACAGATTTCCAAGAATCTCAAGATCAACTTCCATATCAATTGGAGAGATATGTTCGAATAGTGGCGCAACTACAGTTCACAGGTTCGAAATATCCCAATCATCACTTGCAACACTTCAATGAGGTTTGCAGTACATTCAAGATAGCGGGATTGGACGGAAACCAAGCACGTGTGCGGCTGCTCCCCTTCTGTCTAGTTGGATGCCCCAAGCAATGGTACAATGGATTGGAAAATCGAGTAAAAATGGTGTAGAACACATTAGCAGCTGAATTCTTGGCCAAGTACTTCCCTCCTAGTAACACTCAAGCTATGAAGAATTAGATTCTTGGATTTACAAAGAATGTTGATGAGAGCATTCGAGAAGCATGGGAGAGATACAATGTGTACTAGGATGCATGCCCTCATCATGGTCTGACAGTTGGAGAAGTTGTTGAGAGGTTCTACGCAGGATTGAATCAACTATCTCAACAACACTTGGATGCTTCTGCTGCAGGTTCATTCATGTCAAAAACTCCCACCCAAGCTAAGGATTTGATCAAGTTGCTAGTTGAAAATCAATCATGGGATAGTGAGAGAAGTTCAAGGAATTTGCAACCTTCAAAAGGATTGGTGAAGAGTGTGATTGAGAAGACTCATGAAGACTTGATTATAGATCGCCTCGACGCTATTCAAAGGAGGTTGGACAATAATCTTCATATCCCTAAGGAAGAGTCACTCAAGCTAGCAGAATCACGCTACACTTGTGATGAGTGTGGGGAATTTGGCCATGTGCAGAAAGATTGCCCTAAAGAGATGAAGATGCTAGAATATATGAAGAATAGTGGATGGAAGCCCCAATATCAGCAACAAAGGAGTTCTTTCTCTCCTAGTTCATCCATGCAAAAATATATCCCACTTCGTCTCCAATGTCATGAGTTCTTCCAAGCTCAAGAGAAGATCAACAAGGACAATCAAGCTAAATTCAAGGAGATTGATCGTGTCCTTGAGGGGATTAATGACAAGGTGATAGACATTGGGAGCTCCAATGAGCAAATTTTAAAGCATACCAAGATTATGGAGCAACAGATGGGACAGTTATCACAAGCCATTCAAGGCAACAAAGGAGCTATTCCTTGAAATACGAAGTCTGCAGAGCAATGGAAGGCAATAGCTATGATGTCAGGATAACAAACAGAAGATCCAGAGCACCCTACGGGAGCAAAGAAGCCCCGCGCCAATCGGCGCACACCTGGCGCCGATCGGCGCGATGGTCCTGACGGCACCGATCGGCTCCCTGAAAGTGCCAATCGGCGCAAGGAGGATGTTGACCTCTCTGGTCTAAAACTGAACATGGAGACATAGGAGCATGGACCTGCCACGTTCCTAGATACTCAACTACTGACGAAGACAGAAAGAGCGCGGCAACACGATGAGCAATTTGCAAGGTTCATCGATATTATGAAGAACCTTTACATCAATGTCCCTTTTGTTGCTGCTATTCAAGTATCCACCTACGCCAAGTACATCAAGGACATGATGCAAAACAAGAAGTCTCTAGCTTTTGAGGAGGTTGTGAAGGTTACTAAGGAGCTTATGGCGGTAATCAATGATGTTGCACTTGAGAAGAAACCCGACCTTGGATCACCAAGCATCAAATGCATGACTGGAACAAGGATATCTGATAGGTGCTTGTGTGATCCTGGAGCAAGCGTAAGTGTTATACCCTGTCATATATTCACAAGCCTCAATTTGCCTGAATTGGAGCCTACGGGTATGTGTTTGGAGTTAGCCAATCAATCGGTACGCTTCCCTGATAGAATTGCTGAGGATGTGCCTATTCAAATTGGAGATCACATTGTCCCTGTTGATTTTATTGTGCTTGATATGGATAAGAGAACGAGGACCCCGTTGAACTTAGGCAGACCCTTCTTGAGGACAGCAAAAGCAAGTATTAATGTTGGGAGTGGTGAGATAAGCTTCGATATAAGTGGGACTCCCTACTCTTTCAAATTTCATCCGAAGGTAGGAGAGTGTCGTACTATTGATGAAGTAAAGAGATACAAGACACCGTGGCAACGTGGCATTGAGAGTAATTGGAGGGGATGCATGGATAGGTCGTCCAAGCTATATGAGCCATGGAGATAAGAGAACCTTGTAGTGTCGCGGTTTCACATCTCGCACCGTGACACTAAGGATTGATTGTTTGCGGGGAGGTCGAGCTCTCTGATCTTTAAATAACTAGAGCTCTCTTGGGAGGCAACCCAATGATCGGGGGATTTAGAAGTTGTTTAGTGCTTGTGGGAGGGCAACCCGTTTCATCTAGTTAACTAGTGCTGGCCGGGGGGCAACCCGGTGTTTTTAATTTGCTTGCTTATAATAAAAACAATCTCCCAAATAAAAGAAATAGAGAAAGTGTGTGCTTAATTTTGGTGTGCTCTTGTGTTATCTATTTATTTGTGCAAAACTGTGTATATATATATACTGTGAGACTAACAACGCAGGAATAAAACAAAAAAGATCAAAAATAGGAAGGAATAGTGCTTGCATCGATCAGCGTGCGTTGATCGGCGTGTTATTGCCCAGGTCAGGACAGAATGCTGGCGATGCCCAGAACTGATGGAGTGCTAAGAATCAACCAACACAATAATTTTCAGAGATAGAGCTATTCTCAAGGTAATTAAAATCTTTTTGAATTAATCTTTATGTGAAAAATGGTTCCTAAATGACGCACAAAAGGATGAAGAGCAACATCTAGCAAAGAAGCGATGGGCCGGGAGTAAGAATGGATGTCGCGCTGATCGGCGTGCGTCAGCACTGTTCCACGTAGACACCAGATGGGCCCCGCTACGTATGTCAATGCTATAGGAATATTGGTAAAAGTGGAAAATTAGGAGAAAGAGATGAACACGAGGCATCAGGATCAGCGCCAGATCAAAAGACGAGGTGCAAGGGACTTGCGCCGTTCAGTGTTGTACTGCATTGATCGGCGCATGTACCCATGTAGTTCCTAAATGGGCGACAAACATGGCAGGCATTGATTTTGAAGAACAGGTATGATTACTATGCAGGTGTGCGGTGCAGAGGGGACACGGAAATGCCCAAAAGCTGAAAAAGAGCTGGCGCGTCGATCGGCATGGGCCCGTGTTGATTGGCGCAGTCAATCAAGACGTCGAGATTCCGTGTTGTTCCCCAATCAACCAACATGATGTACCGGGAAGAGACATCAAGGAGAGGAATCAAGCGTCAAGTTGTCAGAGAATTCAAAATTTGAATTGTTCTGATCGGCACAACTACGCGCCGTTTAGCGCGCTCTCAAAATTTTGAAATTCCAAGACGGGTCCTTCTCCTAGAAGTTTCCCACACTATAAAAGGGAGGCCAGGCACCCCCAGTTCAGCACACCATCCCGGTAATATTTCCACCTTCCCCACTACCACGATCTCGCACAGGTTCCGCATTCCTCGCAGATGGATTGTCTCCGCTCCTCCGTCGGCAAGTTGGGCAAGAGGCTGCACCGGGGAAACAATTCCGGTGGCAGCAGTGAGTCGAGCAGTCACTCCTCCAGGAGGGGGAGCATCGGTGCTCGCGATGACATGTCGGTGCGTGATGCATCCACTGGCTCGGCGGCAAAGATCCGCGCCCGCCACTCTGTCTCTGGCGCGCCCCTTCCAACGGGGCGTACTACGAGGAGCCAAACGGCGACAAGCCATGGGGTTCCCACATCACCACCACCACCGGCATTCATGCCACGCCCGGTGGAGGAGGGCTTCACCCTCCATAGCGCGGAGGAACAGTAGCACTACAATGCGGTGAGGGGAAGGTTCGTCCCCAACTTCGACTTGGACGAGACCTTCCTCACCACGATCGGCATGTGGGAGGACATAAGGAGGATTCTCAACAATCTCGGTTGGGCCAACTTCCACCTCCTCCCCATGGACTACAACCTCGACATCATCACTGAGGTTGCCTCTGCGATGAGGCTTGGCACCATCAAAGACGGCAATGAGGCCGTCAACTTTCGCGTCCGCGATATCAGCTATACTGAGACCATGGAGGCGGCGGCTCAAGCCTTCGGCTTTGACGCCGACATCGACGTCACCGACATCTTGGGACATGGGGAGTTGGACTCCTTTTGGAGGCGGCTCTTGCTCATGGAAGAGATGAAGCGCGGCAACATCTGCAACCCGACCATTCAAGTCTTTCATCGGTGGTTGGCGGCGCGCACAACCGACAAGGTCGACTCCAGCAACATCACCGATGCGGACTTGCGGTGGCTCTACAATGCCATCATGAGTCCATCGCATTGCAACCCTATGTCGGTGATGGTGCGGGGTTAGATCGACAAGAGGGGAAAGGAGAGCAAGAAGTTGGCCTTCGGGGACTATCTTCAACGCCTAGCAGCCCTCGTCTGTGAAGGCGACAGACCAGGAGGGCGGCGACGACAAGTGGGAGTACGCAACGAAGATCGGCGAGAATATAACTCGTGGCAATGTTGTCATGGGAAGTGTTCTCGCCGGCTTCCATGTCGGCGGCACCAACATCAGCCTCCCGTGTGCGGAGCTAGGAGTTTTCCTCCACCACAAGTTGGAGGGAGGAAATTGGCTTGAGGAAGGTCTCCTGGAGGGGGGCCGAGCTCTCAAGGACCACCGTGGGCGGGTTCAACAACTGACGACATTTACAGCAGCCGGCAGCGAGTGGGACTCCTGGAATTCACGCTAGGACCCTCAGTAGTACCAGACGGGGTGGGGCGATGCAGCGGGTGGTTTACAGCCCTCTGCTCTGGTTGGCGCAGGCGACGCGCCAGTCGGCGCAGCCTACTTCAGCGCAGGTATTGACTACAGGTACCAAGGACGTGAACCTGTGGTGCCTCTTGTGCCCGGTGTAGATTTGTTCGTGCCCATGCAGGGGTACATCAACAACAACATGCACTGCATCAAGCGCGTGGAGGATGCCTTGTCCCAAATGAGGAACAGCCATGAGGCGATGGGGGAGGAGTTCGAGCGACTCAAGGCACGAGTGCCTAGAAGTTGGCACATGTATCGGTTTCCCCGTTTGCGTTTTTCTTGTTTTCTTGCTATCTTTTTCTTTATTTGCTTATGTGTGTGTGTGAGCGGGTTGGGAAACCATGTATTGTGTGTGTTTACTTGCATGCAAGTGTGCTAGTAGTAGCTAGTAGTAAGTTAATTTTTATGCAAGTGTGCTAGTAGTAGTTAGTAGTAATTTTATTTCTACGCAAGTGTGTGCAAAAATCATCACCATGTATTCGAGTCTTGATCTTAATATAATGCTGGCGGTTATGCTCTTTTAGAGAATTGAATTATCTATTCTTTTTTGAAAAGTACCGATGAAGATCAAATAATGTTGAGCATTGAATAAAAACTTCGAACTTACACTTAATGATCATTCGGTAAATCTGTCTTATGTGGGGCAATTTTGAGTACCCATGTGCTTCATTTGTATTGTCCAATTTATGATGATAACTTAGTACCAATCTTTTAATCAATAAATTTTCATGTTGTGAACTTTTGGAATTTATTCATGTCAGGATCCTTACCTACCAATGCCATAGTTTGAGCAATTCTCATGAACCTTTGATAAGTACATGAACATTAAATTGATGATTGAGTTCAGTTAGGATTTAATTCTTTTTGGTATGAACTTTACTAAGATGGCAAATCTTTGTGTATCTTTTTCTAGCCTTGAATTACTCATGCAAAAATTCAATTCCGCTGAGTATCCTACCATAAATCAAAAATATCTTGTTGAGTATCATTCCTTGACCACACATTCAATTCCGCTGAGTATCCTACACATTATTTAATTCTTGAATAATTGTAGAAGCCAGACGAATCAAACACCAATGAAGGTTGGTGATTCAGGTTAAGAACCGATCGGCGCACCCTGCGCCAAGCACCGCAGCAGAGAGCAAAATAAAAAAAAAGGGGGGAGAAATAAAAAAACAGAAGAAGATAAAGATAAAAGTGGGAAGCTTTGTTGTTTGCTATGGGACTAGAAAAATTTGAAGTGTGGGGGGGATGGTATATGACATGCTTACTATCAAAATTTATTCTAATATAGCCATGAATCATTCCAACCATGTGCAATCTGATAATGGGAGTTCTTTTTCTTCCAAGATCAAATTTTTGCTATGCGCATGTCCACATATCCAAAGTGTCAGTCCTTTCTTAAATTTTTCTTTCTTAATGGCCATCTTGATAAAGTTCTATAATTCCTACAAGAATAATCTCCTAGATTTACAATATATTGATGATTTATGTTTGCAATCCTTGAATTACCTCACCTAGCTACTCATATAAGCCTTACACCAATATTATTTGATCATTATGATGTAGAATATAGGTTGAGTGATTTGAAAGATGAGTTGTTGCCATGGATTATTTGGAAGATAGGTTCTTATTGTTCACAACAATCTTTTGGGTGATTTACATGAGTGGAAAAGTTATAATTCATGAGTTTGACATGATTTATTGCTTTAGGGAGAAACTTTAAACTTTATGCCCATATTTGAACTATTTTGCTGAATGCCAATATGAAATACACCACAATAGAACAATGCTCAACATTTGCTGATTTGAGATATCTTTTATGAATAGAAAGATTATGTTCTTTGATTTTTCTTTTACTTTACTCGGGACGAGCAAAGCTTTAAGTGTGGGGGAACTGTTGGCACTCCCCAAGCGCCCCTTCTATATGTGAATATTACCCCAATTAGAGCATAATTGATACTAATTTAGGCCATTTACCTACGATATTGCCTATATATTTGTATATGCGTTGTTTTAGAGTTTTATTGCAGAAATAGGTAAAATTGGCGACTAAAGTCATGCTGGAGAGGACAGGAATGCAGAACCGATGAAAAGCACTAAAGAAGCCCAGTGCGGCGATCGGCGCAGTCCATGAGCCGGTTGGCACAAGGGTGTTTTGGCCCACAGAAGTGATCGAGGCCCATTCCACATGTTTTTGGAAGTTTATCTTCGCAAGACACTTGAAGATATTTACCTAGAAGATTTATAGAACTTCAAGATCCTCACTTGCAGTACAAGACTTTATCTCGAAGGAAAAGGCCCACATGGCAGCTATGGAAGGCAGAAGAACCGACTCGGAAGAGAAACCCGAGAAGACATTGCTTGCGCCGATCGGCGTAATCCTGCGCCGATCAGCGCAACTGCCTTATTTGCTAGAAACTGAGTCCTCTATGAGTAGAACCTCTATAAATACTTGTAAACCCTTGTCTCAGTAGAGAGAAAGGCAGAGGTGACAGAGGAACAGATCCATGAGTTAAAGCCACTGGGGCTTGCCCCGTTATAATAGATCTCTAGTTGAGTTTCAAGAACCATTGGTGTTAAGAGTTGATCTGTCAAGTTAGGCCATCTCGACGGGTATGAATCCTACTCTATGTATCTCAAGGATGATTGAATATGTTGATGATGGTTTTGGTGATTTATCTATCTTGATTCTATAATCATGCATGTCCTTATTCCAATTGCTTGGTTCTAGGCTAAGTAAGTAGATATTATCTTGATCAAGGTGATTAGGATAGTATTCAGACATTGTATTGATTATGGCTGCTTGATGATGCTAGTAGTGTGGTTTAGCGGTGACAGCCCTAAGCCTGTGCAACACTATTGGATAGTTGAGTAGGGTAAGATACTCGCGTGATTAAGGGTTTCCTCTCGGTAACGATAAATCGGGAGCCGCTCGGAAAGCAGGGTGATCTTACTCATCATAGGTTTTCACTGATCCATGTAATTATCCATTATGATGCTATTCGATTAGACTTTCTGGTTACGATCTCACTAGTAGATACTTGGCTACTCACTTGACAGCTTAGGCTTACAAGGTATCTGGCGCACGTTGGCTTAGATCCACCAGTATGCCGATTGGTTTAACATATGCACCGATTGACGTGACAAAAGATTCATCATTGTGCCGATCGGCTCAACACCTACGCCGATCGACGCAACGATAGATTTTCTGGCTGGCGCACCTTTGTGCTGGCCAGTCTCCCCTCATGGAACCTAAACTCAACAGTACTTTTGATTAGATCTTTTACTTTTAACTTTGTTTAATTATACCTAAGGTCCCAATGGATTCGATAAACCTTGGAATACTCAATTCAAGGGAAAAAGTGTTACAATCGTACATCGTCCTCTTGCGGCATATAAGTGGGTGCGTAGTTACGACCAACATGCTTGCAACAGGAGCAAAGTTTTCCCCATAGTCTAAGCCCTCCACTTGACTGAAACCCTAAGCAACAAGCCTAGCCTTTTTTCTAACAACCTCACCATCTTCCCCATGCTTGTTTTTAAACACCCATTTGGTTCCTATGACATTGACAACAACAAGAGGCTCTACTAGGGTCCATACTTTGTTTCTCTCAAAGTTCTCCAACTCCTCATACATGACATTAACCCAATGTTCGTCAGATAGTGGGTGTCCAACATCCCGGGGTTCAAAGGTTGCAACAAAGAGAGAATTGGTAAAGCAAGCGAGATGTGTAGACCTTGACTTTATTGTCCTCACATAGAGATTACCGATCATTTGTTGAGGTGGATGTTGATGCTGAATGTGGCTGGGGGCCTCTCTCTCAGAGTGTACCTCCCCCTCAACCACAATTGGAGCTCGCTCGACAGACACTGGAGTCGATGTAGAAGCTTCTGGACCCTCTGCTGGAGTAGTGGTACCAGTAGGATCAAGCTCAGATGAGAGATGAAGTGACTCATCATCATCATCATCCAAGCCCTGTAGGTCCTCTTCTACAAAGATGCTTTCCTTCAGCTCCTTATCACCCGCAGACTCAATCACATTCCTTGCATAAGAGTTTGATTCATCAAAGGTTATATCACAGAATTATATAATGGTGTAGTCTCCAAATTCAAAACTCTATAGGAATGACCATGAAGAGAGTAACCAAGAAAGATGCCATCGGAAGATCTCAACTCAAACTTATCAAGATTGCCACGCTTGAGAATAAGGCACTTGCAACAAAAGGCAGGAAAATGAGAAACCGAGGGTTTTCTCCCAAAATGCAGCTCATAAGAAGTCACATTAAGAATTGAGCGCAAGAAAATCCGATTAGAAACATAGCAAGCAGTGCTAATGGCCTCAGCCCATAACCGCCTCGGAGTCCTATGCTCATCGAGCATCGTCCGGGCTATCTACACCAAGGTTCTGTTCTTTCTTTCGACCACACCATTCTACTTAGAAAGACAATGTGCTAAAAACTGATGCTCAATATCATGCTCAAGACAGAAAGCATCAAAAGAGGAGTTTTTGAACTCGGTGCCATTATCACTGCGTATTGCTCGTAGTGCACCAGGGAGTTCCGTGAACAACCTCAAAGCTAAGCTCCAAAAGTGATGAAACACTTCATCCTTGCTCTCAAGAAAGTAAACCCAAGAGTAGCGAGAGTAGTCGTCAACAATCACAAGAACATACCACTTTCCACCCGCCGAACGAACCCGAGAAGGACCAACAGTTTCCATATGAAGCAACTCTCTAGGGCGTTCAGTCATCACCAAATTGATTGGTGGATGAGAAGCAACAATCATTTTCCCATGACAACAAGGAGCACAAACCATATCCGTATCAAATTTGAGCTTAGGCAATTCTTAGATCAAACCTAGGCCACTCAAGCGACATAACAAGTCAAAGCTCATGTGACCTAGTCTCCTATGCCATTTCTAGAGCTCAGAAGAAGATTGAGCAAACAAGCACTTGTGAGAATTAGGAGAACCAGCAAAATCAGCCTGAAAAACTTTCCTAATGCTAGAAATCCCACAAACCAAAGAGTCATTCGAATCAAGAACACAAGAAGAATTTTTCTTAAAGCGCACTTCCAAACCAACATCAAGCAGCTGAGAAACAGAGAGGAGATTGCACTTGAGATGCTCAACCAAACCAACATCCTTGAGAATGATTTTTTTAATTTACCTTTACCATGCCTCTTGCCTTCACTCTCCCTCTTTTGTCGTCTCCAAAGTTCACATACTCCCGCCATTTCAGGGGAGTGAGGCTGGAGAACCACTATGCATCTTTGGTCATGTGGCGCGAACACCCGGAGTCCATCAACCATTAGTTCTCCAAGCCACCACCTGCTGCCTACAAAGAACGAGAAGGAAAAGTCGATGGCTCAGTGCTGGGGTTAGTCAAAAAGCATTTGGGAATCCAACACTTAACCATACGACCGGTAGTAGTCACCACAGTTCTTTGCACATTATCATTCGAATGCATGGGACGAGAACCACGATGGGGAAAGCGTGGCCAGTCAAAGCGTCTCGACTCGAACCTTGGGCTGTGAGGATAGAAATCATCTATGTGAAAACCAAATCCACGCGAGTGACGCTCACCACGATAAGGAAAACATGGGGCGCCAAAGCGCTGCTGCGCAAAGCCTCTGTTTTGTGAATCAAAGCCATATGAGGGATGACCCTGTCCATAATAGGCACGAGAAAAAGAGTGAGACTGAAAGTCAACAAAATCATCATAAAAAGCATCCCAAGTCAATTTAGCTTGCTTCCTCTCAATCCTCTTACGCCTATAACAGAATTCATCCAAGTGGCCCTTGCGACCACAAAACATGCAAATGTAGACACCCTTAGAATTAGGCTTGGTTTGCATGGCAGGCTTGGATTTTGGCTTGTCTGTTTGCTTTGGATTGAAGGAGGGTTTTGGATTGGGTGGATAGTATGTGTCAGTGGGTTTTATGGTGTTTTCCTCATCCTTGAAGCTGGAGCTAGGTACAAACTTACCCACATTGTCACTCTCCTTGTCACACCTCTCAAGTCCCAAGCCCATGTTATAGGTTGACCTACAAGAACTCTTCTTCACTCTTGCAAAATCACCCTCAATCTTTTCCTCACTCACTAGGGTTCTTTGGAGCCTATGTCACAATCTGTATGCGTGCCTAGGAACAAGTTTTCACGCACACAGGACAATTATTATGATAAAAGAACAATATCTTTATTAAAATGATAATATTATTACAACAGTGACCCGTAGGTCAAAAAGAAAAGATTACATTGCAGTGGAATAAACTAAGTGTTAGCGTCCTTCAGCTCCCACAGAAAGTCGACCGGAAGACCGCATGCCTAGACTCCTTCCTCGTCTTCATAGTTGTACCTTCCTTCTCCTGTAGCTGAGCAATAATGTGGGATATAGCATGGGTGAGTACATGTCGTACTCAGCAAGTGGGGGAAAAGATGACATTGGGCTATAGACAAGGAAGGCTTAATGGGGTTATTTGCATGAGTTTTTAATTCCCTAAGCATCCAAATTACCTGGTGGGGTCATCCCAACCCTCAATCCATAGGGTACTATCCAAGCAAGTCCAAACCATCCAACCATTCCCAACCATTCCAATCAACCAACCCATAATCAACTAATCTTGTGAGGATTCCAGACCGCTCGTGACCGTGAGCACGACTATCATGATTGTTTGATACTCTGTAGAGTTTGTACCACTTACCCACAAGTCGTGATTTCGTCCCCTGTTGCCAGGTGGACTAGAGTCCCCATGTTGCCATGCCGGCCAAGCACTAGCACACTTCCTTTGGTGTGCGGCCAGGAGATCACTACGAGGCTTTTCCAAAGGTTCTCCCAGTACATGCTAGCCACTAAGGTTCCACTCCCGTCCATAAGTGATAGCCCCTCAACAAGAAGATCATCACCCCAGGAGCCCCCTCTTGAGCCATTCGGATACAAGGACAGTCCTCTTGACTTCCATTCCCCGCTCCACCAATATGCTGCACTGACACTAGGAGAACTCCTAATTAATCAGCCAAGCTATTCCATAGCAGCCTTGTGATGGCACTGTTGTCCTGGGTTACCTTTCCAAGAACCGGTTCCTAGGATCTACAACAAGCCTACCCACCAACCATGTGCCCACGGCACCACATCCATTCCATCCGGCTTGCATAGATCCCTAAGTCCATGTTGCTAACATAAATTATCATTCCACCCATGAAGTGACCTAGTTCATTAATCAATATTTATATCAAGCCAACCTCCCATAAGCAACCTAAGCATTATCTACCCACAACCAACCAACTAGTTCAATGCGACAAGGAAAAGGGATAAAACAATACTAGGAAAACCCTAACAATAGGTTCCCAATCAATTGACACAAGCATACAATTCTATAATAAACATTATAATAGGTACAAGATGCATCATGGACACTTGTCGTACATGATGTTGTTGTTCTATGACTACCGATTGTCTGACTTTATCTTCATGATTCCTTCTCCCGTTTTCAAGCGCACACCTATTCACACACATCAATAACAAACATACATGCTAAGAATAATATGCAACAACAGGTGCTAATCATGAGATATGAAGCGGGGCAGAAGGAGCTCACCAAGATTTATACAATGGCGGAAAGCCTCGCTACCACGGGTGATGGTACAAGGTGGATCACAACATGGCATCAAGTGATGATGTCGGCATTGATAGTGTCTCAATGATATAGTAGTGGCATCCTATAGAATACAGAATGGTGAGTTTTGGTGGAGCAGTTTGTCATAGACTGAGTCAAACGAATGCAATGGCAAAACAATTACAATTGTTGCAGAAATTTCTGGCATGACAGAACAGACATCCATGCAAGGGCAAGCGCGTTCCCGGAGATTTGCTGCAGGAATCAAGGAAGGAGTTTAACAATCATATGGAAATATATCAGGAACGTGATCTGGACAAGATGAATGTGATGGAATGCAAACTGGAAATCAGATCAAGGGGCCGAATCAAGATGAACCTGCACAGCGGCAGTTGACACGCCATTCACGTTCCTGGAAGAATAGGATATGATCTTGATGAATCCTCTGATGGACATGTAAAGGACTTGTGGGAACACACTCTGGTATGATGCCTTCTTCCGAAAGATCAAAAGTTGGCTTAGAATCATTGGGGGAATTCCAGTCGTGCGCCTAAACACGGCGAAAACATAAATCAGTGTCCCTGTGAAGACATCATAAAAAACACATGTGCGTTCCCAACTATAGGGTACTAGTCTAAAGAAAATAATTGAACATTAACATTTGCAGGTGTCGAGAACATGGCTGGGATAAGGTTATTGCATGAGTAATTCAACTGAATGAGAGATCGAGTGGCTAGATTGTGATGAGGTCGTGCAGCTGCAGGTCAAGTGCCAAAGGCGTTCCTGGAGGAATCGGGACAGATCTTAGCATATGCTTTGGTCAAGACGATCACGACTTCCTGAAATACATTGCGGATATGAATATGTATCAAGCACTCATCAGAATTGGGAGAAATAGAAAGGGAATTACCGATGTACGTGCTAGATGCGCCCAGAACAGAGAGTAGTGTCGATTGCAAACGCCATCCTGCTCGCATCACTCCTCCAATTGGGTTGAATTTTGGATATGTTGTAGAGGACATAGTTCACTACTCTCTGTAGAAATTTGGGCGCATTTCGTCGGGTAGATCATTGGGAACGTGGATGGAAATTAGAGGCATCATGGCTGGACAGGAAGATAGCAAGAGATGAACTCGACCCTAATGGTTGGGAATGAAGGTGAAGGGGGCAAGGGAGCTCGTGAGCCAGGCCAAGGGGCGTCCAGGGGTAACTTTAGAGGCCTAGGATAGGGAGAGGAAATGGTAGGGAAGGGAGGGGAGGGGCCAAGAGGCACACAAAACTGCCAGCCATGAATGGTGGTCATCATGTTGATCGTTTCATCTCCTTTTTGGTGGGGTTGACATATGAGTTATTGGGCAACGAAAATACCTTACTAAGTGGCATGTTGATGTTTTATTGAACACTAGCATGATCCTAGTTTGCTGCATGGCCCATAGGACAAAATGGAAGCATCGAGAGGAAGTGAAGAAACATGATGTTGTCGAGTTGGACATTCTGTGTAGTTGGAATACTAGCATAGTCTAGATTTTGTTGGACTTGGTATGAGAAAGATCAAGAAGAAGAGAACACTCGTAGGCTCACAAGGATGGATTAATGAACTCGTTTTCATGGTGTGCAGTTATAGTGGGACAAACTGTTAGACAAGGTTTTGATTTGGCTATTGACCGCATTAGATAAGTTAATGCTTGGTGGGAAGAGATATTAAGCAAAGCTAGGAAAAGAAAGGATGTGAGAAAAAATAATAATGACACTCAGTGTTTTCAAGGGAAAAAAGGGATGTGTGGAAGGATTCAAGTGAGAATATTATGAGAATTATGCCTTCTGAGTGTCAGAAAGGCTCACAACCTGAATTTGGAAAATGCGGGGTGTGACAAACTACCCCCCTTAAAAGGAATCTCGTCCTGAGATTCATAGAAGCTAGGACTTAAGAGTTGAACATAGAAGGTAATAATTTGGGAGGATCAAAAGGAAATGATGGAAGGGACAGTGAATAATGAATGATTGAACTATGAACTTGAATTAGGTCCACACTATATGCATCAAAGATAATAGATAGGTTTCAAAGATGAAATGTTGATCCAGGAAAGATAGGCTCAAACAACCTAAAACAATCATAACACATAATCACTCATTACTCTACAAACAATAGTCTACGCTGACATCCATTGCTTCGTGTCTTGTTGTGGCTGAAGTACTTCACTTCTCTTATTGAAAGTCTTTAGAGCCTTGTCTTACTGCTCTTGTTGTCGTGATGATGACTTTCGTGGTGGTGATTTGACAAACCGAAACAAGTTTTGGAGTCAACATACAAAATATTAATAACCTAAGTTAATTTGTTTAATTTAGAAAATAGCCCTTTTGCCTAAAATAAATTATAATTCTCTAATTAATTTATAATAAAATTTTAATCTATTATAAAAAATGTTGAAATTTAGTGGAATTGGGTCACAAACCAAAATTTGAAATTTTGGGGTGTGACAGCCTAGAAATTAGATAGCCATTTTCTTGGACTAGGACTCTGTTTTCCTTCCTAGTGATTACAAGCTTGTCCTTAAGAGACACACATACCTCACATGGTGGTGGAAAGACCATAGAGCGAGTTCCATTTAGCAGCTTGGACTCGAGCTCTTTGACTTTGAGGGTTTGAGCTTCCAACTCATTTGTGAGCTTGGGGAATTTCTGACATGCACCCAAAAAAGTTGGTCTAGCCTTGACTTCATCAAGCTCCTTGAGGGCACTCTCAAGCTGACTGACAACTTGAGCATGCACACGCTCCCTCTGACTCAGATCATTCATCACAACTTGACATGACTCACACTCTACAACAGTGACATCACAAGCAAGCTTAGACCTAAGCAAAGCAATTTCAAAATCAGCACTCTCCAACATAGACTTGAGCTCTCTACTCTCATGAACAACACTACGAAGCTTATCATCTTGCAAGAGCAGAACATCGCGCAAATGTTCAAGTTCAGAAGAGAGCTCATCAAGAGTGGGAGGTACCTTGCTTGTGTCAGAGTCGGATCCAGAGTCAGTGTCGTGATAGTTCTTTGCCATGAAGCAAAGCCCAATGAAATCATCCTTCCTCTTGACTCATGGCTTTTCAACCTGCTCCTCCAAGCTTGTAAGGCCTTCGCTTGATGTGAGGTCGACATCGCACAAGGCGGCAATGCAGGTGCGTGCAATGGCCTTGGCAAACTTCTTGGAGTTCTTGCCCTTCTTGTAGAGGTGGTTCTTCTTCTGCTTGAAGTCTTCAGTGTTGTTGTTGCGGTACCCGGCCTTCTTCTTCTTCTTGGGACAGTTAGCAATGAAGTGTCCCGGGTCACCGCACTTAAAGCAGGTTCTTCAGCCACCTCCTCTTCTCTCCTTCCGGATGTTGTAGAACTTCCTGAACTTCCTTGTGAGCAAGGACAACTCCTCGTCAGGAATGCACTCCATCTATTCATCGGAAGCTACAACAAGAGAAGACAAAGCAAACTCCAAAGAAGACTTGTCAAGTGAGGGGTTAGTTCCATAAGAAGCATCACTGTGACTACCCTTTTGAGAGCTAGAAAGCGAAGCCATGCTAGAAGCAGGATTAACATGATTAGGACAAGATTTCCTAGACAGTTCATGAGATTTCAGCTTGCTATATAGTTGCTCACAGTTCAAGGTATTGAAGTAAGAAGTTTCTTCTAGAGCAGCAATTTTAACCCCCCAAATATTTTCATCAAGTGAGTACAACAGTTGCTTAGCTCTATCATTATCACTGTACACAAGGTTACCACAAGTCTGCAAGTTGCACACAATTGCCTCAAACCTACGAAAGGTGTTATCTAGTGACTCGCTAGGTTTTTGTGCAAAGGTTTGGTATTGTCTATTGTAAGAATCCTTACGTATGGACTTGACTTGATTGGTACCCTCATGGTACGTGCAAAGCTTAACCCAGATAGCATGAGCAGTGTCAAGGTGTGCAACGCGATCATGTTCACTTCTACCAAGTGCAGAGAGAAGAATGTTGACAGCTTTGGAGTTGAGTTCATACTTGTTCAACTCACCTATGGGAGCGGTGTTGAGGTCGGTAGGTTTGTTGTATTCTTGCTCGATGATGTCCCAGATAGCACGTCCTTGACTCAGGAGATAAGCCTTGGTCCGCGACTTCCAGTAGGGGAAGTCCTCTCCGTCGAACATCTAGAGCTTGACCGTACGCTTCTCCATGTCGCCTTCAGATCACAAAGCCGGTAAAGGTAAACTAGTGATCAAATTAGCTCTGATACAGTTAAAGTACCGAGAAGGCAACCAAAAGGGGGGGGGTGAATGGGAGTCAATTAAAATACCTCAAGAGAACTTGGCCTATATTCCAAAAACAATCCAAGCCAACCTCCAAACTGATCACTAAGACTACACACACCAACTCGTGGTGTACTAGCCCTAGGAGTGATCAACCACAGCAAAGAAACATAGCGGAAACAAAATGGAACAAGAAGCGCTCAAAATAGGTTAGAACAGGATTCCCATCGGCAATGCCGATAACAACCATCGGCAGTGCCAGTTAGCACTATCGGCAGTGCCGGTCACTCCAATCAGCAGTGCTGATGCGGGGTTCTCAGAAGCTACATACAAGGTCCATCGGCAGTGCCGATAATTCCCATCGGCAGTGCCGGTGTGGGGTTCTGAAACCCACTGGCAGTGTCGGTCCTGGTCATCGGTAGTTGTTGGTCATAACTACGCACCCACTTATATACCGCAACAGGATGGTGTAAGATTGTAGCACTTTTTCCCTTGAATTGAGTATTCCATGGTTTATCGAATCCACTAGGACCTTAGGGATAATTAAACAAAGTTAACAGTAAAATATCTAGTCAAAGCTACTATCAAATTCAGGTTACATGAGGGGAGACTGGCCAGCGCAAAGGTGCGCCAGACAACAAATCTTTCATTGCGTCGATTGGCGCATGTGTGGAGACGTTCGGCACACTGGTGAATCTAGCATCGCGCCGATCGGCGCAGGTGTTGAGCCGATCGACACACTGGTGAATCTAAGCCAAAGTGCGCCAGATACCTTGTAAGACTAAGCCGTTAAGTGAGTAGTCAAGTATCTACTAGTGAGATTATAACCAGAAAGTCTAATTGAATAGCATCATAATGGGTAATTACATGGATCAATGAAAACCTATAATTAATAAGACCACACTGCTTTCCGAGCGGCTCCCGATTTATCGCTGCCGAAAGGAAACCCTTAATCACGCGAGTATCTTACCCTACTCAACTATCCAGTAGCACTACGCAGGCTTAGTATTGTCACCGCTAAACCACACTACTAGTATCATCATGCAACCAAAATTAATACAATGTCCGAATACTATCCTAATCACCACGATCAAGATAATATCTACTTACTTAGCCTAGAACTAAGCAATTGGAATAAGCACATGCATGATTATAGAATCAAGATAGACACATCACCAAAACCATCATCAACATATTCAATCATCCATGAGATACATAGAGTAACATTCATCACCGTCAAGATGGCCTACCTTGACGGATCAACTCCTAACACCAATGGTTCTTGAAACTCAACTAGAGACCTATTCTAATGGGGCAAGCCCCGGTGGCTCTAACTCGCGGATCTGTTGTTCCTCTGTCGCTTCTGCCTCCTCTGCTGAGACCAGGGTTTACATGTATTTATAGAGATTCTACTCGTAGAGGACTCGGTTTCTAGCAAATAAGGCGGTTGCGCCGATCGGCGCAAGCCGTGTCTACTCAGGTTTCTCTTCCGAGTCGGTTCTTCTGCCTTCCACAGCTGCCATGTGGGCCTTTTCCTTTGAGATAAAGTCTTGTACTACACGTCAAGATCTTAAAAGTTCCACAAATCTTCTAGGTAAATATCTTCAAGTGTCTTGCGCAGATAAACTTCCATAAACATGTGGAATGGGCCTCAGTCACTTCTGTGGGCCAAAATACCCATGCGCCAACCAACTCATGGACTATGCCAATCGGCGCACTGGGCTTCTTCAGTGCTTTTCATCGGTTCTAGATTCCTGTCCTCTCCAGCATCACTTTAATGACCAATTTTACCTATTTCTGTAATAGAGCTCCAAAACAACACATATACATATATATAGGCAATATCATAGGTAAATGCCTAAATTAGTATCAATTATACTCTAATTGGGGTAATATTCACATATAAAAGGGGCACTTGGGGAGTGCCAACAGTTCCCCTACACTTAAACCTTTGCTCGTCCCAAGTAAAGTAAAAGAAAGAAAAATCAAAGATATCTCATATCAGCAAATATTGAGCATTGTTCTATTGTGGTGTATTTCATATTGGTATTCAGCAAAATAGTTCAAATATGGGCATAAAGCTTAAAGTTTCTCCCCAAAGCAATAAATCATGTCCAACTCACAAATTATAACTTTTCCACTCATGTAAATCACTTAAAAGATTGTTGTGAACATAAAGAATCTATCTTTCAGATAATCCAAGGCAACTCATCTTTCAAATCACTCAACCTATATTCTACATCATAATGATCAAATAACATTTGGATAAGGCTTATATGAGTAGCTAGGTGAGGTAGTTCAAGGATTGCAAACATAAATCAACAATATATTGTTAAGCTAGGAGATTATTCTTTATAGAAATTATAGAAACTTTATCAAGATGGCCATTGAGAAAGAAAAATTTTAAGAAAGGACTCACACTTTGGATATGTGGACATGCTCATAGCAAATATTTGATCTTGGAAGAAAAAGAACTCCCATTATCAGATTGCACATGGTTGGAATGATTCATGGCTATATTAGAATGAATTTCGAGAATAAGCATGTCATATACCATCCCCCCACACTTAAAATATACCACCCCCCCTTCTTCTTCTTCTTCTTCTTCTTCTTCTTCTTTTGTTTCCTTTTTATCACTTTTTGTTTCTCCCTTTTTTTATTTTGCTCTCTACCGTGCCAATCGGTTCAGGGTGCGCTGATCGACTCTCAACCCGAATTCACCAATATTTGTTGGTATTTGATTCCTCTGGCTTGAATATTTATTCAAGAATTAAATATAGCCAGAAATATAGGATGAGTCAAGGAATGATACTCAACAAGATATTTTGGGTTTATGGTAGGATACTTAGCTGAATGGAATTTTTTGCATGAGTAATTCAAGGCTAGAAAAAGATACACAAAGGTTTTCTATCTTAGTAAAGATCATACCAAAAATAATTAAATCCTAACCGAACTCAACCATCAATTTAATGTTCATCTACTTATCAAAGGTTCATGAGAATTGCTCAAAATATGGCATTGATAAGTAAGGATCTTGAAAAGAATAAGTTCCAAAGTTCACAACATGAAAATTTATTTACGAAAAGATTGGTACTAAGTTATCATCACAAATTAGACAATACGAATGAAGCACATGGGTACTCAAAATTGCTCCAAATAAGACATATTTCCTGAATAATTGTTAAGTGTAAGTTTGAAATTTTTATTCAATCCTCAACATTATTTGGTCTTCATCGGTACTTTTCTAGAAAGAATAGATAATTCAATTCTCCTAAAAGAGCATAACCGTCACCATTATATGAAGATCGAGACTCGAATACATGGTGATGATTTTTGCACACACTTGCATAGAAATAAAATTACTACTAACACAGTTGCATGAAAGTAAGCTTACTACTAGCTACTACTAGCACACTTGCATGAAAGTAAACACACACGATACATGGTTTCCCAACCCGCTCACACACACATAAGCAAATAAAGAAAAAGATTGCAAAAAAACAAGAAAAACGCAAACCGGGAAACCAATACATGTGCCAACTCCTAGGCACTCTAGTCAAACGGAGGTGGAGATGGTGGCTTGTCGAAGCCATAGGAAGCCTTGAGTCGCTCAAACTTCTCCACCATCGCCTTGTGGTTGTCCCTCATTTGGGATGTGGCGTCCTCAACACGCTCGATGTAGTGCACGTTGTTGTCGATGTACCTCTGCATGGGCATGAAGAAGTCTGCGTTGAGCATAGGAGGCACCACAGGTACATGTCCTTGGTACCTGTAGTCAATACCTGTGCTGAAGTAGGTCGTGCCGGCCGGCACGTCACCTGCACCGATTGGTGCAGAGGGCTATGAACTGCACGCTGCATTGCTCGCCCTGGCTGGTACTGCTGAGGGTCCTGGTGTGAATTCCAGGAGTCCCACTCACTGCAAGCAGCTGTAAATGTTGCTGGTTGTCGAACCTTCCCACGGCGGTCCTTGAGAGCTCGGCCCTCCTCCAGGAGACCTTCCTCAAGCCAATTTCCTCCCTCCAGCTTGTGATGGAGGAAAACTCCTAGCTCTGCACACGGGAGCCTGATGTTGGTGCCGCCGACATGGAAGCCGGCGCGAACACATCCCGTGACAATATTGCCACGAGTCATATTCTTGCCGATCTCCGTTGCGCACTCCCACTTGTCATGGTGCCCACCTGGTCTGTCGCCTTCATAGACGAGGGCTGCTAGGCGTTGAAGATAGGCCCCGAGGGCCAACTTCTTGCTCGCCTAGCCCCTCTTGTTGATCCAACCCTGCACCATCACCGACATAGGGTTGCAATGAGACAGACTCACGATGGCGTTGTAGAGCCACCGCAAGACCATATCGGTGATGTTGCTGGAGTCGACCTTGTCGCCTGTGCGCGCCGCCAACCACTGATGGAAGACTTGAATGGTCGGGTTGCGGATGTTGCCGCGCTTTATCTCTTCCGCGAGCGAGAGCCGCCTCCAAAAGGAGTCCAACTCCCCATGTCCCAAGATTCCGGTGATATCGGCATTGGCGTCGAAACCAAAGGCTTGAGCCGCCGCCTCCATGGTCACCGTGCAGCTGATGTCGCGGATGCGGAAGTTGACGGCCTCGCTGCTATCTTCGACGGTGCCAAGCCTCATTGTAGAGGCAACCTCGGCGACGATGTCGAGGTTGTAGTCCATGGGGAGGAGGTGGAAGTCCACCGATCTGAGATTGTTGAGCATCCTCCTTATATCCTCCCACATGTCGATCGTGGTGAGGACGGTCTCGTCCAAGTCAAAGTTGGGGACGAACCTTCCCCTCACCGCGTGGTAGTGATGTTGTTCCTCCGCGCTCCGGAGGGTGAAGCCCTCCTCCACCGTGCGTGGCTTGAATGCCGGCGGTGGTGGTGATTTGGGAACCCCACGGCTTGCCGCCGTTTGGCTCCTCGTAGCACGCCCCATTGGAAGGGGCACGCCGGAGACGAAGTGGCGGGCGTGCATCTCTGCCGCCGATCCGGTGGATGCATCACCCACCAACATGTCGTCGCGAGCACCGAAGCTCCCGCTTGCGGAGGAGTCACCGCTCGACTCGCCGCTGTCGCTAGAACTGCTTCCCCAACAGCCTCTTGCCCAACTTGCCGACGGAGGAGCAGAGACAATCCATCTGCAAGGAATGTGGAACGTGTGCGAGATTGTGGATAGTAGGGAAGGTGGAGAGACAACCGGGATGGTGTGCCAAACTGGGGGCGCCTGGCCTCCCCTTTATAGTGTGGGAAACTTCCAGAAGAAGGACCCGCCTTGAAATTTCAAAATTTTGAGAGCGCACCGATCGGCACGTAGGTGTGTCGATCGGCACAATTCAAATTCTGAATTCTCTGACATCTTGGCGCTTGACTCCTCTCCTTTATGTTGCTTCTTGGCACATCATGTTGGTTGGTAGGGGAACAGCATGGAATCCCGACGTCTTGATTGATTGCACCGATCGGCACAGGTCTGCGCCGACCGGCGCGCCGTCTCTTTTTTAACTTTTGGTCAATTCCATGTCTCCTCTGCACCGCACACCTGCCTAGCAATCATACCTATGTAACATCCCACCCATTGAGAGTAGGCCCATGAGCACTTGTGTGAATGACGAGGTGTGAATTTAGTACCACCTCGCTAGTCTAATGGGAGGAGGACCAACATATAAGGCTAGGTTGTCCACCATCACCAACCTTGGGTTAGCCCTTTTATGTGAAGCGAGGACGAAAACGTAAATAGGTTGGTGGGTGTGTGGGGTCCACTCAAAATGCGAGTCCGGCCCAGCCATGTGTGGACTCCGGGTCGTTACAAGTGGTATCGGAGCTGACCCTCGCGGGCACGGTGCGCGTGGTGGCCAGGAGGCCCGGACATATGGTGCATGACGCGTGTAGGCTCATGCGTGGGACGCGGCATGACATGTGATCCAGCACTGGACACGGACGTGCCCAAGGGGGGAACGTTCCTGGTAGCTTGCCTAGTGTGGGTATGTTGTCTCTGTGTTCCGACGAGGACGTCGTTCCTTTGAGGGGGGGGGGGGGGGGGGGGAGGGTGTCTGTAACATCCCACCCATTGTGAGTAAGCCCATGAGCACTTGTGTGCATGAGGAGGTGTGAATTTAGTACCACCTTACTAGTCTAATGAGAGGAGGACCAACATATAAGGCTAGGTTGTCCACCACCACCAACCTTGGGTTAGCCCTTTTACGTGAAGCGAGGACGAAAGCGTAAATAGGTTGGTGGGTGTGTGGGGTCCACTCAAAATGCAAGTCGGGCCCAGTCGGATGTGGACTCCGGGTCGTTACACCTATTCTTCAAAATCGACGCCTGCCGCCTTTGTTGCCCATTTGGGAACCGCGTGGGTACCTGCACCAATCAGCGCAGAAGGGCGCCGAACGGTGCAAGTCCCTTGCGCCTCGTCTTTAAGCCTGGCACTGATCCTGATGCCTTGTGTTCATCTCTTTCATCTAATTTTCCGTAGTTCCCAATCTTTCTGTAGCATTGACATATGTAGCGGTGCCCATCTGGTAACCATGCCGAATAGCGCTGACGCGCACCGATCAGCGCAATGTCCATTCTTGCTCATGTCCCCTCGCTTCTTCGCTAGATGTCGCTCTTCATCCTTTCCTCGTTCATTTAGCAACCATTTTGCACACAAAAATTAATTCAAAAGATTTTTAATTACCTTAAAAGTAGCCCCGTCTCTGAAAATTACTATGCTGGTTGATTTTTAGCACTCCTTCAATTCTGCGCGTCGTCAGCCTTCTGTCCTGACCTGGGCAATAACACGCTGATCGGCGCAGATGTGTGCCGATCAGCGCAAGCACTGTTCCTTCCTATTTTTTATCCTTTTTTGTTTTATTCATGTGTTACTAGTCTTACAGTATATATATACACAGTTTTGCACAAATAAACAGACAACGCAAGAGCCTTGTTCGGGAGATTGTTTTTATTATAAGCAAGCAAATTAGGAGACCAGGTTGCCCTCCCGGCCAGCATTAATCAACTTCTAAATCCCCTGATCATTGGGTTGCCTCCCAAGAGCGCTCTAGTTATTTAGAGGTCAAAGAGCTTGATCTCCCCAAAAACAATCAATCCTTAGTGTCGCGGTGCGGGATGTGAAGTCGTGACACTATAAGGTCCTCTTATCTCCATGGTTCATATAGCTTGGGCGACCAATCCATATACCCACTCCAATTACTCTTGATGCCACGTTACCACAGTGTCTTGTATTTCTTCACTTCACCAACAGTACGGCAATCTTTCTGCACATGACCAAATTCTCCACACTTACCACAGGTGGAGCGTGACTCTGCTAGTTTGAGCGGCTCTTCCTTAGGGATATGAGGATTATTGTCCAACCTCCTTTGAATAGCGTCGAGGCAATCTATAATCAAGTCTTCATTGGTCCTCTCAATCACACTCTTCGCCACTCCTTTTGAAGGTTGCAAATTCCTTGAACTTCTCTCACTATCCCATGATTGATTTTCAACTAGCAACTTGATCAAATCCTTAGCTTGGGTGGGAGTTTTTGACATGAAAGAACCTGCAGCTGAGGCATCCAAGTGTTGACGAGATAGTTGATTCAATCCTGTGTAGAACCTCTCAACAACTTCTCCAACTGTCAGACCATGATGAGAGCATGCATCCATATGTTCATTGTATCTTGCCTATGCTTCTCCAATGCTCTCATCAACATTCTGTATAAATCCAAGAATCTTATTCTTCAAAGCTTGAGTCTTACTAGGAGGGAAGTACTTGGCCAAGAATTCAGCTGCTAACGTGTCCCACACTGTTTTTACTGGGTTTTCCAATCCATTGTACCATCACTTGGGGCGACCAACTAGAGAGAAGGGAAACAGCCGCACACGTGCTCGGTCTTCGGTCAATCCCGCTATCTTGAATGTACTGCAAACCTCAACGAAGTGTTGCAAGTGATGATTGGGATCTTCCGAACCTGTGAACGGTTGTTACGCCACTATTCCAACATATCTCTCTAATTGATATGGAAGTTGATCTTGAGCTTCTTGGAAATCTGTCTTGACAACATTAGTCAGTTGAGGCTTGAGACGATTAACCATGGGTAACTCTACCATCTCCTTACTGTGGCCTCTATTGTGAATAATGCTCGAGGTGTGACGTGGACTACTTCTCTAGCTAAATCTCCAAGTGACTTGCTTCTCTTCTCTGCTGTTCTCTTCTTGTGAAAGAGTCTTTTTGGATCATCGGTGTAATTACAGGGTTTGTTTGGCTTAGGACCATCCATACCTGTTAGTTTCACTTAACAAAATATATGTACTAAAGAGACGAGTAAAATTAAGCACAATGACTAGACACGAATACATCAAACAATGTTTAAAACCCTGCTATTGTCCCCGGCAATGGCGCCAGAAAAAGGTAAGCTAGTTGGTCATAACTACGCACCCACTTATATACCGCAAGTGGATGGTGTACGATTATAGCACTTTTTTCCTTGAATTGAGTATTCCAAGGTTTATCGAATCCACTGGGACCTTAGGGATAATTAAACAAAGTTAACAGTAAAAGATCTAGTCAAAGCTATTGTTGAATTCAGATCGCATGAGGGGAGACTGGCCAGCGCAAAGGTGCGCCAGACAGCAAATCTGTCGTTGCGCCCATTGGTGCAGGTGTTGAGCCGATCGGCGAAAGCCGTGTCTACTCTGGTTTCTCCTTTGAGTCGGTTCTTCTGCCTTACACAGCTGCCATGTGGGCCTTTTCCTTCGAGATAAAGTCTTGTACTGCATGTTGAGATCTTAAAGTTCCATAAATCTTCTAGGCAAATATCTTCAAGTGTCTTGCACAGATAAACTTCCATAAACATGTGGAAGGGGCCTCAGTCACTTCTGTGGGCCAAAACACCCGTGCGCCGACCAGCTCATGGACTACGCCGATTAGCGCACTAGGCTTCTTCAGTGCTTTTTGTCGGTTCTGGATTCCTCTCCTCCCGAGCATCACTTTAATCACCAATTTTACCTGTTTCTGCAATAGAGCTCCAAGACAACGCACATACAAATATTGTCGAGAGATATTCTCAATAGTAGATCGAGGTATGCGTATGATTATGAAAGATCGATGGACACACAAGACGCAAGGTTTAGACGGGTTCAGACCTCCCGGAGGATAACAACCCTACGTCCTTTGTTCTGTAGTGTATTATTCGGGATGCCCACGAAAAAGCCCCTACCCCTCCTTATATATCCGAGGGGAAGGGTTACATGGTAAGTATCTTAGTCGGTTACAACATGATTTCCGACTAGGACTCTATCTCTAACTTTCTATCTCTAGTATTGGCTTGTCGTGTACTCCAAGTAACAATCCGAGTAGTTATCTTCATGGGTCTTTATCTTTATTGGACTCCGGCCCACTCGGCAATATATCCAAGTTGCGAGGTATCCCTGGTATATATATACCATAGTAGCCCCCAAGCACTTCCCGTATTGAATTGTCGTCTTGGTTTACCTCAACAACTTATGAAATTCAGAAATGCTTTTTTTTCTATTAATCCTTATTCATAATTTCCTGAAAAAGACATAGCCTATGCATATAGCCCCCAACTCAGAACATTGTTGAAGCTATACTGAAGCAACTTTTGAGTTAAAAAAAATATCCAATTAATCTTATCCCTCCACAGAAAAAGGCATAATGAGGTATGAATCTCCCAATTTTGTCTTAACAAATTCCATATTTAGCCGAATTTTCTTACTCACCAAGTGATACATCACCAAATTGATATTTACATCCCTAATGCTGAAGTGCCCTTAATCCGAATCATTAACGACAAATTTCAATTGTTATAGCCCCCAAGATTGGTGATGTATCAATAGTGATAATATAACACGGAAACACAATACCCAAGATTGGTGCCAAGATAATCCGGGTGATTTATCATGGAATCTCGAGAGGTACAATTTCCAAGGCTGAAACTGCTATAATTTGAGTGATTTATCACAAAATCTCGAAAGGTACAATTTCCAAGGTTGAAACCGCAACAATCCGAGTGATTTATCACGAAATCTTGAAAAGTACAATCTCCAAGATTGAAACCGCAACAATCCAATTAATAAAACAGGACTTTAACAAATTACGAGAAGCCTCGGCCCAATAGGTCATTTAGCCCTTATAAAAAGGGACTCCAAACAGCCGCATCCCGTCGTCTTCATTTTGCTGCCGCCGCCTTCTTGCGCACACAAACCCTAGATCTCAGGATTCCATTTCCACCCCAAAGCTCCACGCAACTGCTTCCCACCACACTCAAACAAGAGCGATGGCCCCG
The DNA here is from genome assembly GCA_032690845.1 of Eleusine coracana subsp. coracana. Lineage (NCBI taxonomy): Eukaryota > Viridiplantae > Streptophyta > Magnoliopsida > Poales > Poaceae > Eleusine > Eleusine coracana. The sequence continues at coordinate 31,934,124 of CM064434.1, forward strand.
AAGCGCACCCGCCAAAGCTATAAGACACAATCCCAGAAGCAATATTCTCCTGAGAAGGGCGAGGAAGAAGAGCTAGTTTTCAACATCCCCGCCGCCATCAAGGAGTTCCCCATGTCAGCCATGGATTTAGAAAAAATCAACAGACTAATGACTGATGGCGTGTTGCAGGATCAACAGACCGGAGAATGGATCGAAGCCATAGGTCAGAAATTTCCCCAACCTCCCATTGACCAAATCATGGTTTTCTCCTCCTTTTTCTATCGTGGATTTGGGATCCCTTGTTGTGACTTCTTTCGCGGTCTTCTGTTCTTCTATGGCATCAACCTTGTCAATCTGAATCCAAATTCCATCTTACATATTGCTATCTTTATCCACCTGTGTGAGGTGTTCTTGGGGATTCCTCCCCATTTTGATACCTTCAAAGAAGTGTTTGTCTTGAAATCAAACAACAATAATATTATAGGAGGGGCCGGATTCCAACTAAGGAATAAATCCAAATACGTTGATGTACCACTTCCATCAACGAACAAAGGTTGGCATGCGGACTGGTTTTACCATGGAAACCATGTTCCACCTTTGTCAGAGACTACGGCCGAAGCCCCCAAGCCACGACCCGAGTGGTCAGCAAAGGCCCATCCAAACAAGAAGTCTCAAGTTGATGCCATATTAGAACACATTGCCTATCTCAAGTCCCAAGGTTATACTGGCGTACACGTTGTCGCAAGCTTCATATATCGCCGCGTGCAGCCTATTAAGAAATGTCATGTTCCTGGATGGAAGTTCCAACTAGGTTCAGACCCCACCATGGAAGCGCCAAAAACATTGTCAGAAAGGGAATTAACATTGCGGCTAGAAAACATATTTTCTTCACTCCTTGGTTGGACTCTAGGTAGTGCAAAATGTGGACCTCATTCCAAGACTGGCAGGAGTTCGGTAAGTTATCCACTTCTGTGCTTAAAAAGTCAATACTTCATGCATTATGTTCATCAATGAATAATACATAACATATATTGTAGAACCTTGATGTATACGTGTCCAACCCCCCTCTGTCGCCGATGCCGCAAAAGAAATCTCCCACTCAACCATCAGCTCCCAAGCGCCGCAAGGCACATATTGAAGATTCTGATGAAGAAGAATCGCTGGCTGAAAGAGTAGCTAGACTTCAAGAAGAGGCAAAGAAGAAGACTCCAGAGAAAACCTCCACCACTCGGCGGGCCATGGATGATAAAGGACAAAATTGTCCGAGTGAGCTAGCAAGGCAGGCACACATGAGACGGCGCCAGACATGACAGGCGCCCCAAGGCCAACCAGCCCCCCACCAAGAGTGTTGGGCATTAAATTGAAACGCCGCTCAAGGTAAACAAATCAATATAACTTAAAGCTTAATGATCCATTTGAATTAAATATGTAATTTTTGCCTAATTGGCAGGTCGTCCGGGCGATCGTCCTTTGGAGAAGTTCCGACACAAAGACCAGTTCCTGAAAAGGACCAGGAGACACCACAGGCTAGGTCATCCAAAGCTAATGTTCCAGACCACTCGGCAAAGAGACCGAGTGATTTAAAGAGTGCACTCGAATCCACTCAGCCAAAAGATAACCAAGCTAAATCACCCAATATCCCGGACCTAAATAAATCTGAGATGGCAACGGGTGCTGATACTCTTGCCTCCACCGGGCCCGAAGAGCCATCACTGGTTTTTGAATCTATGCCAGAGCCAACATACGAATATCCAATCGGCCCGAAGGAAAATGTCACGCCGACTCCTATTCACCGAGTGGTAAGAGAAGGTGCCTCAGACCAGCCAACACCGACTAGATCAATATATCATATTGGCCAATTTGCCATCACCGGATTTGATGAGTCGGTAGAGCAAGCGGAATTGGAAAATTTTGAAGAGCAAACTGAAAAAGCCTATCATTCCTTCCAGGTATTCCATGCTTTTCATCAATAATAATCACCGTTCCTGGTTATGAAGTTTCAAACATATAATTTGCCATCATTGCAGGCTCTGAAAACTCATATGGCCAACAAGAATAAGCTTCTGCAACATGTCGAAAGGCATTGTGCTAAAGCTGTCGATTTAGAAGATCAACTTGCCAAAGAGAGACTGGAAGTAGGGCGCTTATCAGTAGCGCTAAAAGCCCGTTCATCTCAAGTTGATGAACTTCAATTCGAGCTACAAGGTATGGGACCAATATAGCTTATTCCTCACACGTTATCTGTGTGACATGAACATTTAACCTCGTCCATACAGAGGCATCGCGGTCACTGGAATTGAGACAAAAACAAATGCCCAGGCGATCGCTCAAATTGCAAGTCTTGAAGGCCGTATAAGAGAACTAGAGTCATCTGCCCAAGCTCTTGAAACTTTGAAGTCCGAGAATCAAGGATTAAAGAAGCAGATCCAGGACTTGGCAGAGATCAAAAGGAATTTTGAAAAGCTAAAAGACGACCTCAAAACAATAAAAGAAAAACAAAATTCGTGGAAGAAAAGAGCTGAAGGTAAAAATGAATATATCTATATGTACAGGAATATATTTATGCGCTAAAATGTTTGTTACTGATAGGCGCTGAAGAAATAATAAAAAGCCAGAAAGAAAGAAACATAAAGCTGGAAACCGAAGTTATCAAAGCTGAGAAGATCTTCAAAAAGGCTGTGGATGAGCTAAACCAATTCCAAAAAGCCTTCAAAGAAATTGAAAAGCAAAAAGAAGAATATAAGAAAAAAGTCACCAGCCTTGAGGCTGAGAAAGTAGAAGTCGAGAAACGCCTAAGAGGTAAGTGTTTATTCAACTAATACCTTGATATTGAATTTCATTGTGCTGGACATATATGAATATTGTGCTCCTGTAGGATCAAAGAGGTCCTATGAGCTATTGTAGAAGAAATTTATAGAGGGTGATGAAAACCTTCGATGGTCTCTTGCAGCTCTTCAGAAGGATGCAGAGATGGTCGCCCAATACATATATCCTGAAGAAAAACCACCTCGATGTCGAGACCTGATGACGAGGCTACAATGGGCACCCGGCCGACTGAAAGAACATGCTCGACATGTTGCAAAGCTAGCCGGTGCACAGGTCCTGGCAATTGCAAAGTCCACATCACCAACATAGAGTTAGATGTGGTAGCCGAGGGCTTCCATGAAGATTTCTCTGATGAACAATGTGAAGCTCTCGTGGCTGAGGCACAAAAAACAACTCACATATTAGCCGACCAGATAGAGCTAGATCCCTTACCTAAATTGTAAAGAATTATAAAGCTTAAAATACTGTGTTACAGCTCTGATACTGTAATATAACCAATGTTCGATAGACCGCTAAGGTCTGGATTCATTACCTGTATTGTAATGAATTCTTGGTTCATGCTGCTTCGTATATGTATTGCATGAACTCGTGTTAGATACTCACAACCAATACACAACTCATGTCAGCCCTCTAAACAATGCCCCCAATAACCGATATGAACCATGGAGACTAAGAACTCACTCGGTCAAGCATATGCAAATTAGGAGAATTGCCTTGGTACCTAACAGACGGCAAGAACCCTGGGGACTAAGTAACCCGCTTGGTCAACATGCGCGAGTTAGGGTGATACCAAGTATCAGAATTTGGGTCATGATGTAAACAATAACAACAATTATTCATAGAAATCATAAATGCGAAATCAAATATCATGACTATTGTGTATATATATTTAATAATAGAAATACAATATATTATAATTACTAAGTATAAAAACGATGTAGCTGTGAAACATTCCAGGAACTTTGAAGGTCCGATCCGTCTTCATTCATCAATCGATAGGCGCCTGGCCGAGTGATTTCCTTTATAATAAAAGGTTCTTCCCATGGAGGCGATAGCTTGTGCTTGCCGACCTTAGACTGAACATGCTTCAAAACAAGGTCCCCGATAGAAAAACCCCGTGTTCGAACGTTTTTGTCGTGATAACGTTGCAAACTTTGCTAGTACTTTGCTGACCGAATTACGGTGGCATCCCGCTGTTCCTCCAACAATAACAAGTCGTCACACCTATAGTCGTTGGAGGTTTTTTCGTCATACGCTACCACACCGGGCGAGGTAAAAAGAATCTCGGTGGGTAACATGGCTTCTGAGGCATAAACCAGAGAAAAAGGGGAGTGCTCGGTGGCACGACTTATGTTGGTTCTAAGCCCCCACAGCACAGATTGTAATTCTTGAACCCATCATTGAGCGTACTTTTCCAATCGATCAAATATACGAGGCTTAATGCCAGAAAGCAGGAGGCCGTTTGCCCTCTCAACTTGACCATTGCTCTGTGGATGGGCGGCCGAGGCATAACCAATCTTAAAACCAACTCGGCCCGCAAACTCTTTAAACTCCTCTGCTATGAATTGAGTACCGTTCTCAGTGATTATCTTGTGTGGGGCACCGAACCGAGTGACTATTTCGGAGCCTTCTTTGCTGAAATCTTATCGACTGGCTTTGCTTCTATCCATTTAGAAAACTTGTCCACTGCTACGAAAAGGTGAGTAAAACCCCCTTGAGCTTTCACGAAAGGTCCGACGATGTCTAAACCCCATACTAAAAATGGCCAAGTTATTGGTATATTTTGAAGCTCTGTAGCAGGTACGTGCATCTGACGGGCGAAGAACTGACAACCTTCACACTTTCGGATAATTTCCTTGGCATCAGCGCCGGTGGTCGGCCAATAAAACCCTTGCCTCATTGCCTTGCCCGCAATTGTCGATGGGCCTGCGTGATTCCCACAAATGCCAGCGTGGATGTTTCCTAATATAGCTATGCCTTCATCTTGAGACAAGCATTTCATCAGTACTCCATGTGGGCTTTGCTTGTATAGGTGATGGTCAACTATATGATATGAACGCGACTTGCGAATAATCCGGAGGGCTTCGTCTTTGTCGGTCGGTAGTGTATCACGATCTAGATAATCAATGAAGGGAGTTCGCCAATCTACTTCAATGACAGCTACATGTGGTGCTACCCCCGCCTTTAGTGCCCACTGCTCCATAGTTTACTGGGTTAGTACAGATGGCTTATGCAGATCATCAAGGAATACTCTGTCGGGTATTTTAGATCTGCTAGACCCAAGTTTGGCCAGCTCATCCGCCTCTTCGTTATACTTTCGCAGGACGTGTTTATACTCAATGCCATCAAACTTGTCTTCGAGCTTCCGAACTTCGGTGCAGTAGGCTATCATGCTTTCGTGGGAACAACACCACTCCTTTGTTACTTGATTTATAACTAGCGCCGAGTCGCCAGAGACGCTTATCCTTTGGACGCCGAGTGAGATAGCTGTCCGAAGTCCGTGTAGCAGCGCCTCATATTCTGCAACATTGTTAGAGGCACGGAAGTGCATTCGAAGAACATACCGCAACTTGACTCCGTCAGGAGATACCAGTATGACTCCTGCTCCGGCGCCTTCCAGTTGCAAGGAGTCGTCAAACGCCATCTTCCAATAGCATAATTCTTGTGAGTCAGGAGGTAACTCACATTCTGTCCACTCAGCGACGAAGTCCGACAAAGCTTGACCTTTGATCGAATCGCGTGACTTAAAGGTGATATCATATGATCCGATCTCGATAGCCCATTTGGCGATTTTCCCAGTGGCCTCTCTGTTGTGAAGAAATTTGCCTAGGCCGAACGACGTGTGGACCTCAATTGGATGATCCTCAAAGTAATGCTTCAACTTCCTAGATGTCATCAATAATGCATAAATGAATTTCTGAAGCTGGAAGTATCGTACCTTGGATTCTGATAAGACTTCTGCCCGTTCCACCGCCAGCATCGTACCTTAGATGTCATCAATATACCTTTTGAGCCTTGCAATCTTTTGCCCGTTCCACCGCCAGCATAGTACTGACAACGTGTTTGGTTGCGAAAATGTACAGCTGCAAAGGTTCCTTTGGCTCTGGGGGAGTTAAGATTGGAGGACGACTAATATAAGCCTTAAAATCATCCAAAGCTTTCTGTGCGTCGTCATTCCAGATGAATGATTGTTGCTTCTTGAGTAATAAAAAAAAGGGTAACCCTCGAACGCCGAGTTGTGATACAAACCGACTGAGCGAAGCCATACAACCAGTGAGCTTTTGAATGTCTTTTTGTGAGTGTGGAGGTCCCATTCATAATATGGCATTTACCTTTTCTGGATTAGCTTCAATCCCTCTGTGTGATACCAAAAAACCAAGTAATTTTCCTGATGGGACCCCAAAGACGCATTTTTCTGGATTTAACTTTATTTTGTATTTTCGAAGGTTGCCGAATGTTTCATCTAGGTCGGATATTAAGTTGGTGGAGAGCCGAGTCTTGACTACCACGTGATCAATGTAAGCCTCGACATTCCTTCCTATCTGGTTGTCCAAACATCGCTGCATAGTCCGCTGGTAGCTGGCGCCAGCGTTTTTCAGGCCAAAGGGCATTGTTGTGTAACAGAAGGCTCCAAACAGCGTGATGAACAAGGTTTTAAGCTGGTCAGATTGGTTTAAGGGAATCTGATGGTACCCTGAATAGGCATCTAAGAAGCACAATAGAGCACATCCAGCCGTTAAATTAACCACTTGATCAATTCGTGGGAGAGTGAACGGATCTTTCGGACAAGCTTGGTTAAGGTCGGTGTAATCCACACACATCCGCCACTCCTTATTCTTCTTCCGCACCAGAACTGGGTTAGCCAACCAGTCAGGGTGGAAAACTTCTTTGATAAAACCGGCTGCCAGCAGTCGGCCAATTTCATTCCTAATTGCATCCTTTCGGTCTTGCGAGAATCGTTTAAGCCGTTTCCTTACTGGCTTGGCGTTTTCGCGAAGGTGAAGTTTGTGCTCAGCCTTTTCTCTTGGAACACCTGGAATGTCAGAAGGTTTCCATGCAAATATATCTTTATTATTTCTAAGAAAAAGGATGAGCACGCTTTCCTATTTATCTCGTAAATTGACCCCAATATTGGTGGTCTTGGATACATCATTGTCATCTAGGCTAATCTTCTTGGACTCCACAGCGTCTGCCTGTACCACAGTCTTCATCGTTTTCTTTGGAGCAGGGTCAAGCATGGCCTCCTCCGATGTTGCGATTGCTTCCTTCAGCTCGGCCAGCTCCGATGCTGCTACAATCTCCTCGGTCAACTCACAACTATCGTTGTCGCAGTCGTATGAGGTCCGCACATCCGAGTGGATTGATATGACACCGTTTGGTCCTGGCAGCTTCATCATCATATAAGGATAATGAGGTACCACCATGAATTTAGTGATGGCTGGCCGCCCTATAATGGCGTGATACGTAGAGTCGAGGTCGGTGACCTCAAAGGTAATTCGCTTCGTCCTGTAGTTTTTCCGAGTGCCGAAAGTCCCGGGCAAAGTGATTTGTCCTAGAGGGACTGTTTGCATGCCCGGGATCACACCATGAAACGGCAACCGACTCGGCTTGAGGTCCGTCAAGGGTATGCCAAGCTCCTTGAAGGTTTTCCCAAAAAGGATGTCCAGACTGCTACCACCAACTACCAGTACCCGATTTAGCCGGACTTGGTTAACAGTCGGCGTTAGCACTAAGGGATATTTCCTAGGCCTGGGGATGTGATCCCGATGGTCGGACCGATCAAAAGTAATTGGAACCTCTGACCATCGCAGATATTGAGGTACCACTGGTGACACCGAGTGGACCTCTCGGTAGAGGACCTTCTGCTGACGTTTCAAGTCGGCCGTAGACCGGCCATGGATGTAATTGACCTCGCGTTCGGGGTCTTGGAAGTCCTCCTTGTCCTCGTCTTGGTTATCCTTACCTGAATCCTTTTTGCCACCCCTGGGGATCCAGGGGCGTTCTTTACAGATCTTCAAGGCGTGATGGGCGAAATTTTTTAGCTTGAAACATTCCCTGGCTTTGTGAGCTCCATCATGTAGCAGGCAAGGGTCATCGAGTATCTTATCAAAGTCATCCTGAGTGATTAGTTTCCTCCTGGTCGGGCGCTCGGTGTTGGCCACTGTTTGGTCGTGCTTGCTCTTCATATCGCCGTCCTTGCTGTAATCGGATGGACCCAACTGGTCGCTTCCTTGTACTGGCGAACTTGAAATAGTGCCGAATTGCCTGCAGCATATTTCTCGGCCATAGTGAATAATTCTTTGGCTGACAGTCTGTCGGCAGCATCCAACCTTCCAATCTTCTTTATTAGGTCATCGTCGTCGAGTCCTCCCTGGAAGGCTGCGACAACTTGAGCATCCGAGATGTTAGAGATGGTATTTTTCACTCGGCAGAAGCGTTGGATGTACTCTTAAAGTGGCTCCCGATCTCGCTGCTTGATCCGGCCGAGTTCCTAGTGATTCCCTAGTCTGTCGAAGGTGGCTTGAAAATTAGCCATGAACTACCGACAGAGATCTACCCAGGAGGTGATAGAGTTGTCGGGCAGATTAGTGATCCAAGTTCTTGCTGCTGGGGCTAAGCACACATGCAAGTAGATGGCCATGACAAAGCTATCGCCACCGAGAGCTCGTATGGCTGTCGAATAAACGTGAAGCCAGTCACGCGGGTCCGTCTTGCCGTCATACTTCTCAATGCCGACCGGCCAGCTGACGGTTCAAAGTTCCCGAGTGAAAGCTCGGATGCCAGGCTCCTCATCATAATCGTTGGCGGCGGGAGTACGTTCTCGTTCGCGGCCAGCTTCTCGGTAATATCTATCATTGCAGCAGCCCTCATCACGTCGATCGTGGTAATGATCTTCTATATGTGGCTGCCGCCTACTGTCACCCTCATAGTCGACATAACCGCGCCGACGCCGTTCATCTTCATACTCTTGGCGGGATGCATCGTCGCGCTCCTGGCGTCTGTTGTCCAATCTGACCAGCGCATCTCAAGGTGGTATGCTGTTGCGCAGGTCGGCGCTTGGATGTCGATCATGGTACTCTGCAATGGGCCTGCGCCTGGGAACAGTAGGCGGGGTTGCCTCCCGGTTGGAGCGCTGTCGGTCTCTTCTATCCTCCCTGGGTACTGAACTAGCGGCTCCAGAGACTGATTTAGTCGACGTTGATCGTGCCGCATGCATCCCCAGTACAGCCGCATCCCTGATGTGCGCTTTCAATTGGTTGACCTGAGGTGTCAACTCTGGGGAGACTTGGAGCAGGGGCTCTATTGTTTGCAGGAGGGTTGCCGCAGCCGTAATGTTGTGTTGTGGGGTCTTGAAGATGTCTTCACCATCAAATTTTAAGGTGAGGTCTCCCATATCTAAGTTTTGCACGACTCGGGGTCTCTGCTGAGCATCCGGTCTTTGAAGCGGAGGAGTGGCGGCGTCTAGATCACCATCTTCGAGGTCGGTTCCACGAGGTATCGCGCGCGGTAGCATCCGCCGATGTTTCGCCATCTGCTTGCCCCTGAGCGGCAGGTGCTACCATGAATACCTCGTGGAAATCAGAGGAACAACTCTCTGAATCACTCGGCTCTTCAATCAAGTCTAGGAGTGACTCGCTTTTGAGGCCGACTGCTGCGATGAATCTTGATTCATCGAAAAATTTGGGATCTTCATTCGACTGGTCCATGTGATGAGCCGGGAGATCAACCGTAGTGTAACCCGAATCGACCAAGGTTGCCAATTGGGGTATTGCGGACAACATTGAGTTGCTGCCCGGAAGGGTTTCCGCCTGGAAAGCTGTTGCCGTGTTGTTGAGGCCAAGCGGGAATCGGCCAGCCGGATTGCTCTGGTCGGTCAAGGCAGCGTCTAAGTGGGCCGCGCCCTCACGCTTGACGAGGTTCCTATGCTGATCAGCGACGAGGCTGATAGTGCCAAAGCAGATCTTGTCTCCCGGGGTGAAACTTGATGTCGACAAAAGCCATCGATTTCGACGAAGCTACCCTCAACGCTGCCCCTTCCTAGCGCGCCAACTGTCGAGAGATATTCTTGATAGTAGATCTAGGTATGCGTATGAGTATGAAAGATCAATGGACACACAAGATGCAAGGTTTAGACAGGTTTGGGCCTGCCGGAGGATAACAACCCTACGTCCGGTGTTCTGTAGTGTATTATTCGGGATGCCCACAAAAGAGCCCCTGCCCCTCCTTATATATCTGGGGGGTAGGGTTACATGGTAAGTGTCTTAGTCGGTTACAACATGATTTCCGACTAGGACTCTATCTCTAACTTTCTATCTCTAGTATTGCCTTGTCGTGTACTCCAAGTAACAATCCGAGTAGTTATGTTCATGGGTCTTTATCTTTATTGGACCCCGGCCAACTCGGTAATATATCCGAGTGGCGAGGTATATCTGGTATATATATACCAAAAATATAAAGGCAATATCATAGGTAAATGGCCTAAATTAGTATCAATTATACTCTAATTACGATAATATTCACATATAAAAGGGGCACTTGGGGAGTGTCAACAGCAGTGCCGATCGACCCCGACAGAACAGAAAAAAGTTTTGGGATAAAGCAAAAGCTTGGTCAAAACCTAAACAAACGAACTCCAAATGATGCGATTTTTGGACCAGTGAATCCTCAACATATTACGACCCTAATCATAGAAGATCAACTCAATTGGCTCAAGGAATCAGGACGAATTTCAGATCTTGTGCCAAGAACACCAAAAAGAGGAAGCTTGAGAAATCCATCAAATCGAACGTGCTAGACCTCTTGATTTGGTCATGGACCTATGTAGGATTGATCTAGCTCATCATAGCATGAAGTTTCCCAAGAAATCCGCCCCAAAAACTCATCCAGAAAGGAGATCGAAAATTCCCACGAATATAACTCCAAAAATAGGGAAAAAGAGAAATTTGGGATTTAGGGAGAGGAGAAAATCTTGAGCACAAAAATTTATCTGATATCATAGAAAGGTGCTTACAAGATCTATAGATACAAGGTTTGGAAGCCACTTGAATGGAGTTCTAACACAAGGCTAATGGGGAGAGAGACACCTCTTCCACTAGCCTTACCTCTCTTTATATAGGCCTAGGATCTTTTGTCCACATGACCACTCTACCCTTGACCTACGTAACACACCCACCTGCCACTGGGGGCATAATCCTCCATCTTTCACCTCATCACCCAAATGCCATCAGACGCTTCACATCCTTGCTTCGCCTCGAAGCAAGGTCTGTGATGGTGCCACGTGCACCACCAACCACCGCCACCGGTTTTGAGGCCCAAACCGGAAAACCGTCTCGCATGCTTCTCAAAGCGCGACTTCTCGATGTGGACGCGTGTCACCTTGTCCTGTGATCCTGACCACCGGCAAGTCTCTCTTAGTCCCTGTCCATCGGGCCCCCTTGTCACTTGCACCGGTATCCCACTCGCCTTGACTTGGTCAACACGTCGTCTTCATCACACCACGGGTTTGAGTCTCAACCACGGAACCGTTCGTGCTTCTCATATCTCCATGTGTATGGTGTGGATCACCCTTGACTCCACCCGGCATCCTGATCGTCCGGTCCCAAGTCCCCTACTTGTGCCCGATCCTCTCACCGTTGACTGCCAAGTGGACTCCAGTGACCTACACATCATGAGACAAGCAAACACATTTCCCATCTCCTGCAACATCACCAATACCTCCACCAACTCCGGTTAGTCGAAACCATAATCATGCACACACACATGCAATCCCCGGATTCCCGCATTTCAACTCAAACACCAAATCCGCTCAAGTCAATTACTCATCACATATATTGCAAACCATGGCACATATCCACATGGTTTCTCGGTTTTGGTGATGAATGACAAACATGAAATGTGACTAATATCTACATGAGTGTTGTTCATATAGGAAACCTCTTCTATCTTATGATGATTGTCAATGGCGTCCTTGGCAATTGATGACAATGACCATAAGCATGGAGGCTTGTGAACTTGATGGAGTCCAAGGGTTGATGGAGATGGATCAAAGCAGAGAACAAGCTATGGTGCAAGTGTTTGGAGCACTTGACTAGTTGTTAGGGCTTTGAGTCCATAGGAAAAACTGGACTATCAAGGGGGTCTAGGTCATTCTCTTAGGTCATGTCTAGTCGGTGATGTGCAAGGTTGCTCGGTGAAATCATAGGCACTAGGTGACAGTGGAGGAGCCAAGGAGCTGTTGGAATAAGCCAGGAAACAAAGTCAAGCAAGGACGACAAGTTTTGGCTTCTAGACATAGAGACTAAACAGAGGGGTCAGTGGAGACCGGACTGTATGGTCACTATGGGGAGTTGTCCGGGACTTCCAGCAAGGAGCGAGGAATCTGACTATGCAGGAGCTATAGAGACCGGACGGTACAGTTAGGTGACCGGACCGTATGGTCAGTTCAGCTGAGGAACAGTGTAGAGAGGAAGCCAATGTTCTGGAGTCCGAAGACGATGTCCGATGTGTCAGACATGTCCGACGGTTGTCTAGACCGGACAGTCCGGTATACTAACTGGACTGTCCGGTCAGTATGGAGGAAACATCGGACAGAGAGCAATGGCTCTGAAGGAATCGACCGGTGGAGACCGGACTGTCCGGTCTAGACAATGACCGGACTATCCGATCAGTACATCCAGAAAGTTATTTCATGGAGCAACGGTTAGTTTGAGGTTGGAGGCCCATATAAACTCATTGGTAGGGTCTTGGAGACTGCCTTTGGCCATTGGGATTGCTGGGAGCATCTATTCGGAGCCAAAGGGCCAAGAGAGGAGCACTAGGAGAGGATGTTGGATATCTTGACAGTGCTAGTGGAGAGTAACTTGAGCATTGATGCACATCTAAGGCTAGAGTGTCCTTGAGGGTGTGATCTAGGTTGTTACTCTTGGTCTATGGTGAGACCTAGACCGGTTAGGTGTCGGTGATCGAGCCTATCGTGATTGGTTGTGAAGGCCGTCACACGTTTGTACACGGTTTGAGCCCACCGGTGAAAGGGGCATCACTAGTGAGCACCCGTGTCAGCTCGGGGAGTCCGGCAAGTTCTTGAGGGAGGCGAGCTTGTGCTTTGTGCAGCGGTGACACACACCGTGTCTTCACTTTAGGAGTGACTGTGGGCTCGTGGGCGAGAACTCCACTTGGTGGCAGGAGGGACCGGGACTCCGACGGGAGTGGTCCAACGAGGAGTAGGGGAAGGCGCTATTCTTCTGAGACCTCGGGAAAAAATATTGAGCCATCTCTTACTCTACTCCTTACTATGATGCTTTACTTTCCGCATTTACATACCATGCTATTCATGCTTGTGTGCTTACCTTGCTCTAGTTGACTACCTTGTAGACTTGCATGAATAGGCTTCTTTACTTGCTAGTAGTGCTTAGCCTTCATACTTGATCACTAGCATGTATGAGTTTTTGGCTTGATTGATCACCCTAGTATGTATTGTGCTACCCATGCTTGTATGCTTTCTATATGCTTGTTGATCTAGTAGCTTTGCTTGAGTAGAACTCCTTGCTAGCTAGTTGTTTGCTTCCACGTATCTTTGGCAACTAGCTTGCATAGGAGTTGTATTGCCTTTGTGTGATCCACTAGTATGCTTAGCTTGTTGTTCCTTTCATAGGACTATTATCTTGCTAGTGTGATCACCACTAGGATTGCATAGGAGTTGTATTGCCTTTGTGTGATCTACTAGTATGCTTAGGTTGTTGTTCCTTTTATAGGTTCATTTTCTTGCTAGTGTGATCACCACTAGAATTGTGTAGGAGTTGTTTTGAGTGGTCGGTTTTAGGAATTGGCGAATTTGGTACATAGTGCGAGTTCCCGATTCACCCCCCCCCCCCTCTCGGTCACTCGGTACTTTCATGTAGCCTCCTCACTAGTCTCCAAGTAGTCATTGCCCAAATGTCCTCTGTTGCCACAGACCTCGCATGTCATGCGATGGTCTAGAGCTTGTACTATGCCCTTCATGGTAGGGTCATCACGGATGTCGAGCCGCTTCAAGATAAGGTCCAGTTTCATGGCGGCAAGTCCATTTCCTTGATTGTTTGCATGCCTCACGTATGTGGCAAGAGTCGCTTATCACTCTAGCCTTGGTTAGAGACCATCTTCTGAATTAATTCGGTTGCCAGCTTGACGGTGAGTGAGAAGAAGGCACCTCCAGTGGTGGCATCAATGTGATGTGGTGGCATCAATGTGATGATGGCTTGAGGTTGTATGTCCATTGTAGAAGTTCTAGATAATAAGCCGTTTATTCATTCCATGATGGGGAGAGGCCAGGATGTACTCCTAAAGCCTCTTCCATGCTTCTGGTATCGTTTCTCCAATTGCCTGCTGGAAACTAGAAATTTTTCCTTGTAAAGTGTTGGTTTTACCCAACGGGAAGAACTTCATGAGGAACACAGTAGAGCATTTCTCATAGGTGTTGATAGCCTCCTTGTTGCCATAAAATCAATTGCTTGGCCTTCCCTAGCAGCGAGAACAGGAACGGACGGAGCCAAAAGGCATCCGGAGTCACGTTCCTTATGGTAAAGGTGCTGCACGACTCCAAGAACCACTGCAAGTGAGCATTGGCGTCCTCATTGGCTTTCCCACAAAATGGGCTAGCCTACACATCATGATCAGACTGATCTTGATCTCAAAGTTTCCGTCCCTGATGTCAATCTTGGTTCCAATGAGCACATTACTCATAGTGTGAGCGGAATAGTCCTAGAGAGCCTTCTCAGCCGTTGGCTTAGATATCGGTGGTGCGTTGATGACTAGTTGATCTGCAAGCTTAGAATGTCAAGGAGAAGAGATGTTAAGTCTACTTTTCCTTAGAACTCTTTCTGGATTCTCGATGAATGGTCATGCACTACCATGTTTTCACACCAAAGGCAGAAAGCATACAAGGATAGCCTGCACAAACAATGACTACCATACAATTCACATGGTCACGTTATTATCAACAATATATATATTTATCTATGCCTTTCCTGGCAATGGCGCCAAAAATGCTTGTTGACACTTGCTAATGTTTAATAGGATACATCGATATAATCATCCCCGGCAACGGTGCCAAAAATGCTTGTTGACACTTGGGTAACGTTTACTAAATTACATCAATATAATCATCCCCGGCTAGGTGCCAGAAATGCCTGTGGCACTTCTTAACATCGCACCAGACATAATTATAAAGATGCACTTCAGTGTCAATAGAGTAAGTTCCACAAGCATACGGATAATACCATTGTAGCATTTCACTATTGGATTGCTCCAATAGCTTGTCATTTTTTGTTCTACCATAGGAAGGCTATAGCATAAACATATGATTTTTAATAGTAATGTAGTCATAAAGATTGACATGAATAATCAGAGCTCATATAGGGGTAAGTATATAATACAGGATAAGGGTAGTGTGACACACAGAGCAATCATTCCTAAAGATAAATAAAGTCCTAAGTCACTAGGGAGTTTAGTTAGGAAAGCAAAGCTGTATCGCTAATGTTAGTCTACCTATGTAGTTACTTAGTCAAATATTTATAAGCATGGTTATACTAGTTATAGTCTAATGCATTCAACTCTTCAGATATGGATTCATGCCCGACATACACAAGGCAACTCCATCTTGGACACACGTCGTAACCGAACGTGGAGGAGTACAATGGACAGATAGGGCTGTCACCACCTACTGCCTACCTCTACAAACTGTGCATTCTGAGGTGATCAATACTAATAAGTAGTCTAAGCACCATGCTTACGTATTTAAGTAGAATCCTAGCATCAATCAGATACTAGAATCACATTTGGATTAACAAGTACTAAAGCCTACATAATTCTAACCCTACGGATTAACGACTCATGAGCTAAGCATTTTGAATCCTAATTGGATATCAAACCCCTGTTGAATCATCACAACTAGACTAAAGTATAACTAACATTATAACATTTAGACTATAGTAAATGTATATGACAATCATGACAATATGGTCGCAAGTCTATATCATCATGGAAGCATAAAGTCCTATGACATGAATATGATATATAACCAAACAAGGAACACATATCATAAGCATAACTATATGGAAGAAATATACTAATTGAATAGAGCAAAGTCATAATAATATAAAAGAGTAAAGGTAAAGATACAAGGGCCATACCAATAATCCTATGACTTGGAAACTTGAACAAGGCTCCTCCAACACTAAACTCCACTAGGACTAGGAAACTACTAAATAAAAGAGAGAAATGACTAGCTCTTGAGTGTGTGAGTTGGAGTGGAGTTCTCCCCCTCTATTTATAGGGGACAAAGGATGGTACTGGAGCATAACCACCATGGAACTGCCATGCACCGACCTTGCCAAAGAGCTCAGGAGTTGACACGTGGAGGCTCACCCAAAAAAGTCTCAAGATGATGAGAACAGTACACCTATGGATACACACAACACTCCTCCAACTAAGATGAAAGTTCATGTGCATCATCTGAATTTACAGATGACTTCGTTTCTAATGTTTCGTTTATGTGATTTTAAGAATAGATTCCTACCTAATGATTTAATTATTGTTAGGAACCATGAATATGATGATGACATAGCTGAGGAGGTGATTGGAGGCGTGATGGGCCAGTAAGGACGTCCAAGCCAAGGTGGAAACCCAATCCAAAACTGACTTCGAGTCTGTTTCGGGGTTTAGGACCAGTCTGCACTGAAACGGACGCCCAGGACGCATACGGACTCGGATTTGGACGTTATATATATGCATGGAAAGATAACAAAAAGATCTTTCCAACCCAAGTGGTCCCATATCAAAATTCATCACGAGGCATCAGCAAACGTTAAAACAAGTCGATGTCCAGAATCTGTCCTGGTGCTGCGACACCGTAATCGGCCTTTATGCCATGTATCGAGTTGAGCCCACTTAGGGTTTCGTCCAGGGGGTCATGCACGACCCTAGAGTATTCATATACAGCAGCCGCCTCTTCATTAGGGCTTGGGTTTTGCTTAGATTATTCTGTTAATAACAGTTTTGCCGTTTGATCGGTTTGTGAGATCCCAACTTGTGAGATTCATCGTATACTTGCAAATTTGTTAGCATTCTTCTTTGTTCTTGCTTGTGTTCTTGATTTGCAGGCAAGGATAAGCCTTCTCGACGAGGTCAATCGTTCTTGAATGGTTGATAACCAGAGGAGACGTTGTGCTGCGATTGCGGGGTTCAGAACGTGTCGTTCGGAAGCCGAATTGATTTGTGTATCGCCTCCGCCTTAATCAAGATTATCAGAACCTATCGGAAGATTGGGAACCCTTCTGAACAGGCACAAATTTTTGACTCTCGCAATCGTCAGTTCACACTCTCCAAGGTATCCTTTGCTTGTTGTAATTAAGAACTTTGTAAGGGCTTGGTGAGATGCTTCCATTTTCTTGTTGAGAGTTTCCACCGTTATTACATAGTAGTGATAGGAAAATATATTCTTGTGTGTTTTCTTGTTTGCTACTAACAATGACAGGTTCCAATACTCATGGGAATGAATTGATGGCATATCATGATGATACGAGTGTTGTAGCACAACGAGTGTCCGGTTCTCAAATGGAGAAGGTAGAGCAAAATCAATTGAACAATTTATTCCAGACTCACTTTGTTGTGAAGGATCGACGTTGTCGTGTCATCATTGATGGAGAGAGTAGGCACAACATCGCAAGCTTGGAGTTGGTCGAGAAGCTTGGCTTGACCACACAGCCACACCCATGTCCATACTACATCCAATGGGTAAATTCTTGTGGTAAGATAAAGGTAGATCAAATTGCACGCATTGAATTTTTTATTGGTTCTTACAAGGCTAGTGCAGAATTTGATATAGTACCTATACAAGAATGTCATTTGTTATTAGGTAAACCTTGGATTTTAACAAATAATGTTTCACATAATGCCATTGCTAATAGCTACTCATTTAAATACAATGGTAGAAGGGTTACTCTTAAACCTATGACTGCTGCTGAAATTTTAGAAGAGGACCAGCAAAGATTTGAGAGAAGAAAGAATGAACCATTTAGGATGGAATGGGCTATTTCAAATATTGCAACACTTCCATCAAAATCTGAATTACTAGAGAATGAACATATTTCTTTGCCTCTTGTTGCAACTAATATATTTCAGCATCTACATAAAGAAGATGATAGTGGGAAAGATAAAGAATAGGTTGTCGCTTCAGGTAAAAGCTTTCTTGATGTGATGAATTATTCCAATAATCTTGCTGTATTGGAACCTTATAATGACGTTTCTTTGTTACAAGTTGATTTATCTATTGGTCCTTGTGATAAAGAGGAGTTGTGTGCCAATGCTTCACTTATACCTTTGCCACAACAAATGAATGAGCTTGATGCTTTTGCTTATGATTCACCTAATGGTGCTGAAATAAAACATTTGATTTTAGTTACATGTGAAAAGGATGAGCAAAAATTGTTGACTTCTCTAAACACTTTGGGTTATATTGAATTTGATGTTCTTTGTGATCTAAATGACGTTTAGAAGAAAATCTTTTCTCAAACTGAATTTCCTTTATTGACAAGAAATAATTTTCATGCTATTGGCTATTATGATCATAGAGGTTTGTTTATGGTGCATAGAGTTTATATTTCTTCAACATTGAAACCTCCTTGTGTTGTGCAACTCAATGAGACACTAGAAAACTGCAATAACAATTGTCATGTCATATCAAGTTTTTCTACTGTTTCTAAGATCACACATTTTCTAACTTGTTATAAGAGTCAGGATGATGTTCATACTGCTGGCCAATTTTTCAAAGATGTTGTTCAGTTGTGTGACATGCCTTCTACTGTAGTTTCACATTCTGATGACAATTTTAATAACGCATATAAACATGAGGTGCTCCCAAGTTTGGGAATAGTTCTATATTTCATATTTCAGATTTGAGACAAATATTGGAAGAAAGAGATGGGATTAAGTCGAGGACGACTCTAATTCAAAAGGGGGAGAATGATGAGAACATCACACCTATGGATACACACAATACTCCTCCAACTAAGATGAAAGTTCATGTGCATCACCTGAATTTATAGGTGACTTCGCTTCTAATGTTTTGTTTATGTGATTTTAAGAATAGATTGCTACCTAATGATTTAATTATTATTAGGAACCATGGAGATGATGGTGACATAGCTGAGGAGGTGATTGGAGGCGTGATGGGCCAGTAAGGACGTCCAAACCAAGGTGGAAACGCAATCCAAAACCCACTTCGAGTCTGTTTCGGGGCCCAGGACCAGTCTGCACTAAAACGGACGCCCAGGACGCATACGGACTCGGATTTGGATGTTCTATATATCCATGGAAATATAACGAAAAGATCTTTCCAACCCAAGTGGTCCCATATCAAAATTAATCACGAGGCGTCGGCAATCGTTGAAACAAGTCGATGTCCAGAATCTGCCCTGGTGATGCGACACCGTAATCGGCCTTTATGCCATGTATCGAGTTGAGCCCACTTAGGGTTTCGTCCAGGGGTCATGCACGACCCTAGGGTATTCATATACAGCCTCCGCCTCTTCATTAGGGCTTGAGTTTTGCTTAGATTATTCTGTTGATAACAGTTTTGCCGTTTGATCGGTTTGTGAGATCCCAACTTGTGAGATTCATCGTATACTTGCAAATTTGGTTGCATTCTTCTTTGTTCTTGCTTGTGTTCTTGATTTGCAGGCAAGGATAAGCCTTCTCGGCGAGGTCAATCGTTCTTGAACGGTTGATAACTAGAGGAGACGTTGTGCTGCGATTGCGGGGTTCAGAACGTGTCGTTCGGAAGCTAGATCGATTTGTGTATCACCTCCGCCTTTATCAAGATTATCAGAACCTATCGGAAGATCAGGAACCCTTGTCCAAATCCGAGTCCGTATGCTTCCTGGGCGTCCGTTTTAGTGCAGACTGGTCCTAGGCCCTGAAACAAACTCGAAGTCGGTTTTGGATTGGGTTTCCACCTTGGCTTGGATGTCGTTACTGGCCCATCACGCCTCCAATCACCTCCTCAGCTATGTCATCATCATCTCCATGGTTTCTAACAATAATTAAATTATTAGGTAGCAATCTATTCTTAAAATCACATAAACAAAACATTAGAAACGAAGTCACCTGTAAATTCAAGTGATGCACATGAACTTTCATCTTAGTTGGAGGAGTGTTGTGTGTATCCATAGGTGTGATGTTCTCATCACAAGACCTGGTCGGTTGACCTCGGAGTGGGCCCCCCTCGGGGTGTGGTTCCTCGGGGTGGCTGGTAGGTGGATCCTCTTCTTAAATAAGTGTTCTCCAGAGAAATCCTGTGCATCCACGTATGCAATCCGAGGGAAGTCCAGTTGGTACCGTCTCATTGGTCCAAATGGTGTTTCCCCGGATTATTCTCCATTTCTCCACATATAATGTATCAAATCCATTCATGCACATGAATCTCCAAGGAAAAGTGGAATCTTATTATTCCTAACTAACATGCAAGCATGAAATGCTAAGTCTTCCCACTTTTATGAGTATATTGACGGTCGAAATTGGTATATAATGGCCGTCAACACTCGTGCTATGCTACATGAGTATGGGACTCATAAGATGTTTTGGGCAAAAGAAATCATTATGGTTTGCTACACTTCAAACTGTGTGTATATCCATCTTTTGTTGATGAAGACACCGTATGATCTATTGAATTCGACAGAAATTGAATGTTTCCTATTTTTGGGTCTTTGGCTGCACTTGCTACATGCTCAAGAAGAGGAGGAAGCCCGGAAAGTTTGAGAGCAGAATGGATGAAGGCACTCTTGTTGGGTACTCAGGGATGTCTAAGGCATATCAAATCTACAACTCAGCCACAGGATGTGTGGAAGAAACCCATGATGTGCAATTTGATGAGTCAAAATGTTCTCAAAAGGGAGATGAATTTCATGAAGTAAAAATTCGAGATGAGCCAATGAGAGAAGCTATGAGGAACATGCCCGTTTGCGAGGTTTTACCTCACGAGGCCAATGATGATGATTTTAGTGAGCACTCTACTCCACCACCTCAACCAGCCTCATCCTCCGAGGTGCAAGAATCAACCTAAGATGCAAATGACTCACCCACTAGCTCTTCCCAAGATTCAATGAGAGTGCACCCACCTAGCCACAAGGGAACCCAAGAGCGAAGTGAGCCACAAACTTCCCCACCCAATTCACCTCGAGCCACTTCTCCAATCTCTTCACACAACACCCCCTCATCCACTCCAGGTTCTAGTTCCAAGATAATAAAGCATATGAAAGATTCTCCCACCTCACTCAGAAGCCTAGACATTCATATTTCAAGAGAGCAAGCAATCCATGATGCACAAGATACTTCACCTAGACCTCCTCCCACTCAAGGAGAACCCGTCTCTAGAACCAAAGCATACTTGACCATTGGGAGTCCATCTCAAGGAGTTAGGATAAGAAGAAATTAGTACAAGCACAACTATGTGAGTGAAGAATATCTTGATGAGGCAAATGTTGCAATTGAGAACTTCTCCTTTGTTTCTATGATTGAGCCTACAACCATTAATGAAGCTATGGATGACCACAAGTGGGTTATTGCTATGCAAGAAGAGTTGAAAAAACTTCAAGAGACCAAAGAATCATAATGTTGTTGGCATCAAGTGGGTCTTTAAGAACAAACAAGATGAGAAAAAAGCAATTGCCAAGAACAAGGATCGCTTAGTGGCCAAGGGATATTCTCAAGTGGTGGGCACTGACTTCAAAGAAATATTTGCTCCTGTGGAACATCTTGAAGGAATTCAGATCTTATTTGCCAATGCATCACATAATGGCTTCAATCTCTATCAAATGGATGTGAAGATTGCATTCTTGAATGGAGAGATCAATGAGAAAATCTATATGGAACAACCTCTATGGTTTGAGGACCCTAAGCATCCAAGACATGTGTACAAGTTGAAGAAAGCTCTCTATGGCCTCAAGCAAGCACCAAGGGCATGGTATGGACATTTGAAGAACTTTCTTCTCAGGAATGGCTTTAAGATTGGAAGTATTGACAACACCTTCTTTACAAGGCATATTGGGAAGGACCTCTTTGTGTGCCAGATCTATGTGGATGATATCATCTATGGGTCAACCAATGAGAAGTTCAATGAAGAGTTTCAGGAGATGATGGCAAGGGAATTTCAAATGTCAATGATTGGAGAGTTGCATGTGTTCCTTAGTTTTCAAGTCAAGAAATTGAGAAAGGGAAACTTCATCTATCAAGAGAAGTATACCAAGGACCTTCTCAAGAGATTCAACATGGGAAAATGCAAGCCTTTGCATACATGTTGACACTTCTTAACGTCACATCAAGAATATCTCTATTTTTGGTATGGCGCCAGAAATGATTGTTGGCATTTGTTATGCTTTAAGAATAAAGTGAATTAATCCGCAAGCGCACAGAACACCATTGTAGCATTTCACCTGGGAGTATTCCAAGGTATCGTATTTACTTTCCTCTGGGAAGCTAGGCACAAGATTATGATGAGGACATCCCAATCATTCTTGTAAACCAAGAAAGCCATTATGTAAATCATGCTCCAAGCCAAGGCGATGTTACAAAATACAACATGTCGTCAACACCTAAACAGGTGAAAGCTACAATTATCTATATAAGTAATTATCTTCATAAGGAAAAACTACTACTTGGTTTATATGATTGCAGATTGAAGCATGTTGCAGTGTTGGAAGGATCGGTTACATCACGACATGTGCTGTTGACACAACAACAATATCACAAGGTGAACTCCATCCTTAATCAGTTTAATTCTAATTTTGACAAGGATTTTCTACTACCTAAATGTTCTACACTTCTTTTGATAAGGTTTACACATAAGGAGGAGCTCACTGGACCAACAAAGATGGGTTACATCAAAGAGAACACAAGTTACAAAGAAGCTGAACCAGTTCACATTTTCCTGATTCCAGAGGCAACTTCCAAGAGTCACGCACACCACAACTTCAATATTCTGCCCACATAATACACATGGACGGAAATATAATCAAGTGTACTTTCAACTCCAACAAACGGCTTGTCATTTGGACTTCCCACTAGGGAGTAATGATCATTTTAGTGGAGACTACCAGGGAGGCTGATACTTGCGCGTGACCTCAAGGGACTGCTGTTTTCACACCTTTCATCTACCCTTTTCTTAGTTGAAACTGTTGAACGTTTCACACCCAACTAGGAGGGATGTTCCTAGTATAAAGAACCTCCCTTTGGTTAGCCAAGTGCAATCAAATTCAGAGAGTGAGCTCTACCCCTTTGCTCTTTTGATTTCCCCGGAGATTACATAAGCGACGTTCGACGTCACCCAATTGGTGCTCCTGCTCCATTTGATTGCAGGTTGTGTTGGTTGGTAACTCAGAGTGTGGTTGGGCAAATCCTCGATTCGGGTTGCCGTATAGAGATGATGGTTGGCTTTGGGTTGATTTCATCAGGTTGCACTGTTATCCTGGCTTCTTGCAGCTAGTTATCTTGGTTTCTTTGAAGCTAGTTATCTTGTTCGTGATCCTACGTCATGAAGATCAAGCCACAGTCTCATCATTTGGTATCAAGAGCCATCATTGCCACAGTAGGATTGTTTTTTACCCTTAGCTACATATATTTTTTATCATCCTATCCACAAAAGCCATAAAAAAATATCCATAGCCCCTTGTTTTGATTTGTTATTGTGGTGAGTTTTGTTAAGTTTCAGTCCATTAGAGTCTTTTATTAGTTGCTGATCATATATGCCTTTGTGTGTCCTTTGTGCCTTCTCATTTATCTTGCTATAATCTGAAAATCTGAAAAAAAAAGAAGAACCTAGTCATTCCTTTCCGTAAACTTTGTTCCTATCTAGCTACTAGTTGCATTTAGTTATATATAAGTGTGCAAGTGTTATATCTAGTCTTATTTAGTATTGTGGCAACAAAAGAGTGAAAAAAAAGAAAAAAGAAAAGCTGTAGGAAAAAAAATTATAGAGAAAGTTGCAAAAGAAAGGAGAAGGATCAGATTGTTCGCATGCACAATGCTGAATTTTCATATCAAGTTGAGTGACCAGTTTGCTATCTTTCTTTGGTGCAATTTTGCTAAGAGATTCATTGTGAACCATCCATCCCTAGCATAATCCTTGTTTGCATCAAGTCTGAAAATTCATTTCCGCGTGTGTTGCATCAGTTACATCTTTCATATCTTGTGATCAGCACTAGGCATTGAACTTCTAGTTTGGATTGCTACTTAACTTTACAACAACTAGAATTTCAGATTGCTCCTTGTGCATCATTCCCCACCAAGCTCCACATAAAAGCCACCGTAAATGGAATCATGTTCGTGTATTCGCTTAACCATCACTTGTTACCGCCACGCGTTACTTTTGTAATCTGCAAGGAAACCATAAGAACTTTGGTTGGTAAGAGAAGTTGAGCTTGACAGATTCCACATATTTGTGTTACTATTCCACATGTATGCTTGCTATTGTTTCAAAAGAATTTTGTGAAACTAACCATGGCAGATCGCAAGGGTACATGCATCGCATTCTATGGAAGTTCTGATCCAGAGGAATTTCGTTATTGGAAAGAAGAAATGGAGTATGAGTTTGGACTCAAAAATGGTTCAGGAATAAGAATACATCGAGTCACACTTTAGTTCAGAGATTATGCTCGTGATTGGTGGAGATGGTATCTACAAAAGTATCTAATAAGAAAATGAGAAGATTTTTGCATTATCATGAGAAAAGAGTTTGTTCCTCAAGAGTATGAGCAAATTTTACTACGTCGTCTAAGGCACAAGAACCTAGGACACAAATCTGTCCAAGATTTCTACGATGATAAATCTTTTGCTATGCACCGAGCCAACATCATGGATGACATAAGAGCCATGACATATTTCAAGAGAGGTTTGAACTCTAGTATTGTTGCCGCTGTGAAAGAAAAATACTTTTCAAGTATGCATGACATGTTGAGTTATGCCATTAAGGTGGAAAAGAGAGTGAAGAAGCAGCAAGAAAACATGACACGTTGCATTAAGTTGTGCCAAGACTTTGTCTCTAGAAGAAAATTAGATTGTCAGTACAGTACCATCGTTTCTTGTAAAAATCATAAGAGCAAGAATTATGATGAGCCATCACATGTTGAGTTAAAAGGGACAATAGAGATTGGGAGTCGTATGCTTGAGAATTTTTCCAGTCATGTGGACATTGTGAACCATGGGAGGAAAGGATTGAAAAGTTCAGATCAAAAGCTGAAAAAGAAAAAGAAATTTCTACTACTATAGCTATGGATTGTGATCATCATGTTGAAGAGAGTATTGCACAAGAAGAGAAAAATGTTGCTTTTGTCCATGATGTGAGAACCATTGATCCAAAATGTGAAAGCAACCAACATGGTTCCATTCTAAAGTTTGGTAATTTTAGTACACAATTGAAGCAAGTTGAGAATCTTGAGGGCAACAATTTGTTGCAAACAACAACAAAATTCAAAGCCAAGCAACTCATTGATGAGCAAGAGGCAAAGAAATTGAATGAGAGTAGTGAGGTTGCTGCTGCACGTTCTCCATGTGCAAATCCAAAATCTTCTATACGTGAATTCTCTACTCACTTGCAGATCACTCAAGAATCATGCATGAGAAAATCCTCATGTTGTGAAATACCATCAGCTGCTATACCAATGGAACTCGTGACAAATGGGAGTATTTCAATGGGTCCAAACATGTCTCAAACTGTGAAGTTCGATCACAAGATAATGCTGCAATCAATATGACTGTTCCAAGGTCATTGGAGGTCATGAATCATTCAAATCAAGTCAATAATGGTCTTCAACGTGAAATGAAAAGTGTGCAACAGAATTGGAGTGAGAATGAGTGCAACACAGACAAATTGGGTGCAAGCGAAAACAAAAGTGGCATGAGTAATTTAATGAAATGTGAGGTTGAGGGCACCAACAATATGAGTGAGAGAGATACACCACACATCACAAGAGGAACTGATGAGGATAATTTAGAAACTAACACAATCACACCTACATCTTGTATTGTTCATCTTAATTTGCAGGATTCTAGGAACAATGAGGAGGAACTGGTTGCTCATGGATCCATACAACATGAAGAGATAAGCAAGAAGATAACAGTTGCACAGAATGGAGTTGTTTCCAGCAAAATATTGAGTCATGACAGTGAAAATAAAGGAAAGGATTCAGATATGATTACAGCAACCAAAGAACAATCACAAAAATTGAAAGGTAATATTTTTACTAGCCACAAACCTGAAAATGTTGAACTACTTACTCATGATGAAATGCTCATAAGAATTTGTCCTGCCAAATGTTTATGCTATCTCATACTTGATGAACATATTGTTCTTAATGAAATGCATGCGAAGGTTTCTAAGATAGCATCCATGAGTAATTCTTTATCTAGTATAACCCGCTGTAATATCAATTTCAATCTGGTTGGATATTATGTTTCAAATAAGTTCTTTGTTAGTGCTATTTGCATCACTTGTGATAATATTGTTGATTTGAAATTGAACAAAATATTGGAGCCATGTTTTTCTCAATATGAAATGAATAAATTGCTTCATTCTTGCTGTCCATCAAAAGATTTGTTGACCAGATGTTAATGTGTCATAGGAAATAAACACATTGACTGTGCCTTTGGAGCACTTAAATTTTTTTCTCTCATTAGTGAAAAATTTATTGCCAAGACAAAATTTGATATCTCAAATCAGTTGTGTGGTTTGAAAGAAATTTTTGTACTTCCATCTAGTAACTTGTTTGTAGGTCCGCTTAATATGATAGTGCAATTTGGCCACCATGTAAAAGGTAGTAAACTTAATATTTTTGATCCTGCATCATCTAAAAATTGTTGGCCATATGCAAATGGTAGATCCTATTGCAAGGAGAACCATGATATGTCAAATAAAAATGAATCCAATATTTTTCATAGTAATTCCTCTTGTGCGTATAGATCATTTCCAGGTATACAAAAGCCGAGGACGACTTTTCTTCAAGTGGGGGAGTATGATGAGGACATCCCAATCATTCTTGTAAACCAAGAAAGCCATTGTGTAAATCATGCTCGAAGCCAAGGTGATGTTACAAAGTACAACATGTCATCAACACCTAAACAGGTGAAAGCTACAATTATCTATATAATTAATTATCTTCATAAAGAAAAACTACTACTTGGTTTATATGTTTGAAGATTGAAGCATGTTGTAGTGTTGGAAGGATTGGTTACATCACGACATGTGCTGTTGATACAACAGCGATATCACAAGGTGAACTCCATCCTTAATCAATTTAATTCTAATTTTGACAAGGATTTTCTACTACCTAAATGTTCTACACCTCTTTTGATAAGGTTTACACATAAGGAGAAGCTCACTAGACCAACAAAGATGGGTTACATCAAAGAGAACACAAGTTACAAAGAAGCTGAACCAATTCACATTATCCTGATTCCAGAGGCAACTTCCAAGAGTCACGCACACCAGAATTTCAATATTCTGCCCACATAATACACATGGGTGGAAAGATAATCAAGTCTACTTTAACGTCCAACAAACGACTTGTCATTGGACTTCCCACTAGGGAGCAATGATCATTTTAGCGAAGACTGTGAGCGAGGCTGATAGTTGCACGTGACTTCAAGGGACTGTTGTTTTCACACCTTTCATCTACCCTTTTCTTAGTTGAAATTGCTGAATGTTTCACACCCAACTAGGAGGGATGTTCCTAGTATAAATAACCCCTGTATCTTAGTCATTTGGAACAACTTTGATAATAGAAAAGAACCCCCTTTGGTTAGCCAAGTGCTATCAAATTCAGAGAGTGATCTCTACCCCTTTGCTCTTGTGATTTCCCTGGAGATTACATAAGTGACGTTTGACATCACCCAAATGGTGCTCCTGCTCCATTTGATTGCAGGTTGTGTTGGTTGGTAACTCAGAGTGTGGTTGGGCGAATCCTCGATTCAGGTTACCGTATAGAGACGGTGGTTGGCTTCGGGTTGATTTTGTTAGGTTGCACTGTTATCTTGGCTGCTTGCAGCTAGTTGTCTTGGCTTTTTTATGCTAGTTATCTTGTTCGTGATCCTACGTCGTGAAGATTGGGCCACAGTCTCATCAGGTTATCTTAGTTTTAAAAAGATATAACTACAAGAGTTATACCAACTGACCAAAGACGGGGGTAAGGATGTTCAATAATAAAAGTGGGGGTAGCAACACAGGAGAAATCCATACTAAGAGAAATAAAGAGATCGCTTAAGCTAGCCGGGAGGACAACGAGTCTAAGTCTAAGATTCCTAAAAATATATCTTTCCAATATATACCTAAGTCAAGTGTCAAATCCTAGTTACTCGGGTTGAGTGCTTACACCAATTTCTTGGTACAACCTCGAGTCTTTCACCTGTTAGCTCACTTTGAGGCATGAAAACGTTCCACTAATATGGGTTGGTAACTAACCTCTGTACTAGTGATTACGCTATCGCTAGACAACCCTGCTTGAGACTTCCCGAACATGGTGGATTGCTAAAGGGATTTTGGACAGGGCTATCACCACCTGCCGCCTACCACACAGCCAATGGGGACGAATGCAAATCCAGCTAGCGTTAACATAGGCACCGCGCCTACACTTTCACCAGATATTCTTCCGTTGGCCTAGCGGAAGAATAGTCGGGAAATAACCAAGTCTAAGCTCGAAAAGAATCAAACTTAATTAAATCCTTGTCGGGAAACCCGTGAACTACGCAACAAAGTTTCTTCCTGATAATTATAACTTTGGGAAAATGACTAAGTTAAGATAAATACTTGACAAGATATAAAAGATAAAATATTTATATTGATAAAAGATAAGTCTTACATAAAGAGAAAAGATACAGGCGAGCTTATACCAAGACTCCAAAATAATTCTGGAATCCTAAGTGATGCTCTCGACTATACTCTAACTCCCGACTAACTAACCTACTCTACTAAGTAGGACAAGTAGTGGGAAATGGACTCCTTGATGTGTTTCTTGCTTCCATCCTTTTTCTGCTGATTTCCCCCTCTATTTATAGGTGGCGATGGTCCGGGGGGTATTTGTAGATGGAGGAGGGTCGGTTGGCCGAAGTCAGTGCGCCGGGCGGTGGGCCGTGCCGGGCGGCATGCACCGCCGGGCGGCAGCCTAGGCCGGGGGGTCATAGGATCATGTCGGTCCACAACCAACTTGTTTTGGTTGGCCTAGATCTTGTCCTGATAGCAGTTATTTGGTTCGTACAGACCGACTTCTTCGTTTTGGGGACGGTAGGCTTATTGGTCCTCATGGGCTGGCAACCCTGGGTGACCAACCTAGGCCGGGCAGCAAGCCAGGCTGGGCGGCGGTCTAGGATGGGTGTCGACCACCTCCGGGTCGCCCCTAGACTTCTCCCGGTTAGGCCACTTGTTTGGCTTTCGTCCTTAGCTATATTTCATCATTCTTAATCCGGGAGGAGAAAACGGCATCACAGTGAAGTGTTTTTACAAAACCAGCTGGGTCGGATGATCAGCCTGAAAAATGACTCTAGTTAACCAACCGGGTGGCTGATTTCAGCCATATATGACCCTGTCGGCCAGTTCCTGATTTCAGCCTGAAAACCACCCTGTCGGTCGATGAAAATGACTGTTTCACAGTCATGATCGGCCGACGGGTTGTTTCTTCATGTTTTTGCATATTTTGGCTCTCTTATGCCTACGAACACATATTTCACCAAAACTCATGGAACTTTATTAGTTTGAACAAATATTTATTAAACTTAAGTCTTTACCTTACATTCCCCGACCAGTTGATGGCCGATTATGGGTTTTATCGGCCGCCAACAATACACCTATAGTGACAAGCAAACCTTTGGATGATAATGTGAAGGGAAAACCGATGAACCCCAAGTTCTATAGATCAATGATTGGTTCTTTGCTCTACCTCACCGCCTCAAGACAGGACATCATGTTTAGTGTGTGCTTGTGTGTGCACTACCAAGTAAATCCAAAGGAATCATGACGAGGACATCACCAAGCTGGATACGCGTATATCATGGCCTTCCCCAAGTTACAAGTCGTCACCAACTCGGTCGCCGCGTTCGTCTCGGATTCAGCCGACACCCCTTCACGGTTTTGATGATATCTTCCACATCTGACGTCCAAACGAGGTGTTCTTTGATGCGTTGGAAAGGGGACGATGATGCCGTCGTTTTGGTTCTAGTCGTAGCTCTAGAAGGGTCATGAGTCATAATATGTGACCATGACAAGGTGCTGCGCCACCTATTTTGGGCCAACTTGGCCATGTATCGTGTCGGGCCTTAAGCCCATGTTGTGGGCGCCCCCTCTGGTCGCCCCCAACCCTAGGACGTTCCTGTTTCCTACATAAACTCAGTAGCCGCTGTCTTTTAGCTTTGGGTTTTGTTTAGTTCAGTTTTTCAGAGAGAAACTTGATCGAATTATTGTAACTGTGGCGACAAGTCCTTTTACAGTAATCCAGGGCCCCTATTCTTGTTCTACACCACTGTGGCGACTAGTCCTTTTGTGTTCAGAGCTTGAACCTTTTCTTGTGATTTGCTTCATCCATATTTGCAATTTTAGATTGCGTGTTTATCCTCTCTTGCTTGTGTTCTCGATTTCGCTTGCAGGAACAATCAAGTTGTGCTTGGTGTAACAGTTGCGGGGTTGGATCGTGTCTGATTCAAGCTGGGTCATCGACGTCGAGTTCCCCAAATTCGAGTTTATCCCCTTACCTCTCGGAAGATCGGGCCATATCTACATCAAGTGGTATCAGATTCCTAGGTTCCCCGTGAGGTATTATCGTGTTCTTCCCTTTAGATTCGTTTGTGTTCATCACCTTCTGTCCACGAAAAAGCCTACAAAAAAATATTTCCCCACCATCCCAGACATTGTTTAGCCTTTGCATGATTTAATTTCAGAGTCTGTAGTATTGAGCTTGTGTCCTAGTCGAGTTCAGTTGCTGGTTTGAATTTGTGTTTTGATCTCTGTTGCACACCACCATCACCATCGTGTTTTTCTATTGGATTCACCATCGTGTCACCCACCCACGATACCCACAATCCGTTGCCAACAAAAAAAAACCCTACCCGATTCTGTGTCACCCCCCCCTTCCCCCCTAAAACCCTATCTTGACATACCTTCGGTAAAACAGGCATAACTTTTCGCTCGTTGCTCCGATTGGGCTGAAAATTTTACAGCAGATTCTTCACTCAAAGTTGAGGTGACCCATACTCGACTCCGCCCTGTGTGCCCTAGTCAAAAAATTCAAAAAAAATAGGGAAAAATAGAAAAAAATTGTGAAGTCAAAAATAGCGCTTTCGGTGAAACTTTGTGATTTTGCCTACCCTTTGTTTTCCCTCTGTTTGAGTTGAAACTTCTTGTGGTTCCTTCCTTTGTGTTCCTCTATCACAGAAAAATAGTGGAAAAATTATACAAAAAAATCAAGATTTTGATTTGCACCCCCCCCCCCCTCGCCCTGAAAATTCTAAGTCTATGAAGTCTGTATTGATCCTTGCTGCCTTTGCCATTGTTCTTTGCCATTGTTCTTGCTGTCACAACTGTTTTTGAACACGATTCTTTTGCCAGCAATTAGGACACTGCTTTGGACATTTATTCAGTGCTACTATCTATTATTAATTTGTGTTCCATTAACATATATATTAGCCTTCCAAGCTATACATATTGCAGCACAGGTTTCTTCCTTGCAACTGTTACACCCAAGCTCAACTACAGATTGTGTCGACCTGTTTGGCTTTGGTAAGAACACTTGCAAGATTGTGATACATTGCTTCTGATATTGTTTTCCACTTTCTACACCCTCTGTGCTGCCTGCTAGTTGATAGGGCTAATCTTTTTGTTTAGTCTTGTCTTTTGCTTTTAATCATGTCAGAGAAAGGGAAAGGGACGCCTGGAGAGTTGGAGTCCCCTACAGACTTCAATGATTGCGTGTCCAAGGCCAAGCTCATGAAGCTTCTTGCGGACCAGCATACATTCATGGAAACGAAGTTTGCCGAGTTGATGGTGACACATCAACACTGTTGTCCACCGTATTGAGGATGTTGAACGACGACCTCCACCTCAACGAGCTGCTGCTGATGATGATTTTGACCATGATGCAGACCGTCTTCACCGTAATCAATACGGTATGGGAGGTAATAACAATCGTGGTAATACTGATACTTTTGTTAAGCCCAAATTTAACATACCACCTTTTGCCGGTAGTGCTGATCCTGAAGCATACTTAGATTGGGAACTTGCTGTTGAACAGAAATTTAATTCTCATTTAGTTCCTGCTGAGCATAGAGTTAGACTTGCTACTAGTGAGTTTACAGGTTTTGCTCTCTTTTGGTGGAATGATCTTTGCAATACTAATGCTTCTATACCTGCCACTTGGCCTATTTTGAAACAACGCATGAAATCTCATTTTGTTCCTCCTTATTACCAACGTGATTTATGTTTGAAATTACAATCTTTAACACACGGTAGTAACACAGTAGAGGAATATTATCAGGAATTGATTATTGGTTTAGCACGTTGTGATATACATGAAGATGATGTTGAAACTAGTGCTAGATTTTTTGGTGGTTTCAACCATGATATCCAGAATATTGTTGACTATAAAGAGTGGAATAGGTTCAGCCAATTGTATCATATTGCTCTTAAGGCTGAACGAGAAGTACAGGGACGCCTTCCACAACAATCTTGCAGGTCCAACACTGAGCAATATCTCCAGCAACGCACTGGAGTAGAGAACTTGAAGAGTTATATTGCTAAGACACCAGCAACAACTTTTCCACTTGCGCCTACTTCTGCAGCGCAATCGTCTAGTGTGCAGCACCAACACTAGAAGAAGGTTACTACTTCCGGTACTAGGAGTGGCTCCTCCACCACCATTATTTGCCACCGCTGCAAGGGCATGGGACATGTCATGAAGGATTGCCCTAGTCGTCGTGCTTTCATCGCTACCGCTGATGGGTATGAAAGTTCTAGTGATATTGAAGATGAATTTGCTCGTATGCCTAACCTTGTTGCAGATTCAACGGCGGTGCAGGAGACTACCACCGTTGATTCCATTGCTGCCACCGCGGGCTTTGCTAGCCTCATTGTACAATGTGTGTTGACCACTCAGGTGGGACAAGAGGAAGAACAACAACGCATCAATTTATTCTACATGTATCTCATTGTCGCGGATCGCCGTGTTCTCACCATCATTGATACTGGGAGCTGTAACAACTTGGTAAGTTCTGATTTGGTAAGCAAGCTTGGCTTGACCACGCATGCACTACATCAGCCCTACCACATCAAATGGTTGAACAATAGTGGTACGGCACAGGTAACTCGATCAGCACACATACACTTTTCAGTAGGTTGTTATCAAGACTCTGCTGATTTTCATGTTGTACCTATGCAAGCATGTTCGCTTTTATTAGGCCGTCCATGGGAATATGATACAGATGCTGCCCACCATGGTAGAACTGATACATATACATTCGTGCATAAGGACAGGAATATTACTTTGCGTCCATTATTGCCTGCTGATATTAGAAATCATTTTAAACTGCTTGCTGAAAATACTGAGAATAAACATGATAACAAACAACTTTCTGATGTTAAACATAAGGCTATTCAGTTAAAGGGAGGTGCTTTTCTTGCTATAACATCTACTGTTACTGATCTTTGTGATAATCATGATGCACCTTGCTATACTATGCTTTGTCGTGATATATCTTCTAT
Source organism: Eleusine coracana subsp. coracana (assembly GCA_032690845.1). Lineage (NCBI taxonomy): Eukaryota > Viridiplantae > Streptophyta > Magnoliopsida > Poales > Poaceae > Eleusine > Eleusine coracana. Next base: position 31,967,689 of record CM064434.1, read on the forward strand.
CGATGATTATGTATTTTGTACTTTGCATTCTGCTAGTACTAACCTGTTGCAGGAGATTGATGCTGAGATGGAGTCGAGGATGACTCCTATTCAAGAAGGGGAGGATGATGAGGACATCACCATGCTGGATACGCGCATATCATGGCCTTCCCCAAGTTACAAGTCGTCACCAACTCGGTCGCCGCGTTCGTTTCGGATTCAGCCGACACCCCTTCACGGTTTTGATGATATCTTCCACATCCGACGTCCAAACGAGGTGTTCTTTGATGCGTTGGAAAGGGGATGACGATGCCGTCGTTTTGGTTCTGGTCGTAGCTCCAGAAGGGTCGTGAGTCATAATATTTGACCATGACAAGGTGCTGCGCCACCTATTTTGGGCCAACTTGGCCATCTATCATGTCGGGCCTTAAGCCCATGTTGTGGGCGCCCCCCCTGGTCGCCCCCAACCCTAGGACGTTCCTGTTTCCTACATAAACTCAATAGCCGCTGTCTTTTAGCTTTGGGTTTTGTTTAGTTCAGTGTTCCAGAGAGAAGCTTGATCGAATTATTGTAACTGTGGCGACAAGTCCTTTTACAGTAATCCAGGGCCCCTGTTCTTGTTCTACACCACTGTGGCAATTAGTCCTTTTGTGTTCAGAGCTTGAACCTTTTCTTGTGATTCGCTTCATCCATATTTGCAATTTCAGATTGCGTGTTTATCCTCTCTTGCTTGTGTTCTCGATTTCACTTGCAGGAACAATCAAGTTGTGCTTGGTGTAACGGTTGCGGGGTTGGATCGTGTCTGATTCAAGCCGGGTCATCGATGCCGAGTTCCCCAAATTCGAGTTTATCCCCTTACCTCTCGGAAGATCGGGCCATATCTACATCAATCACATTTGAAGGCCATGAAGAGGATACTTAGATACCTCAAGTACACACCTGCCATGGGATTATGGTATCCTAGAGGAACAAGCTTTAAGTTACTTGGGTATTCGGACTCACACTTCACGGGGTGCAAAGTGAATAAAAAGAGTATATCGAGAGGTTGCCAATTTCTTGGAAGATCACTTGTATATTGGAGCTCAACGAAACAAAACTCGGTGCCTCTATCTATAGCTGAAGTGGAGAACATGGCAGCGGTAGCTTGTTGTACTCAACTTTTCTATATGAGACAAACACTCTCGGATTATGGCCTCAACTACACTCGAATGCCATTATATTGTGATAATGAAGCGGCAATCATGATGGCTCTCAAAACTGGAGATCATGGTCATGCAAAACATATTCAAGTCAAACATCACTTCATAAGGGACCATGTTGAGAAGAAGGACATTGAATTGGTGAGCATGCAAACTCATGAACAATTGGCGGATATCTTCACCAAGCCTCTCGACGAGAAGACCTTCAACAAGCTAATGGAAGAAATCATTGTTCTCAACCACTCAAACTTCACATGAGTAACCCTAAAGCTTGTCTCTTGTAAATATGTATTGCTTTCCTTTGTTTGTTTTTGTTGTTTGTGCTTGTGTTTTGTGCTTGTTTCTATTCTTCTTGTAGATTAACTTCAGACCTCCTTGAAATAGCAATGGACATGGGTTAAGCTTGGGAAGGTGGTTCATGGTGTGCCCAAGGCTTTGAAGAATAGTCCATTGTGAGTAAGCTCGAGAAGGGAACAACTCGTTGTTGGCACTATGGTTTGTAGCCTTTCTCTCTCTTTCTTTTAGCATCGCATCATGCATTTATATACTTGTTGTATTTGCATTCTTTGCATTCATGCATTCTTGCATCATGATACCTTACATGCTTCCAAGCATGTTACTAGGGGGAGTTGCTTATTTACAATGTAAGTATATGACCCTCTAGATGATCACATAGTGATCTTTGTGCTTCATGCCCATTGAGTCATGTTCAAACGAGCTTCAAGGTTAAATCTACTCACGTGGCTCAAAGACAAGTGACACATATTCCCATCACACAAATGACTAACCCTTGCATACTTGAGAAAATATTTGTGTCGTGTGTGTAGGGGGGTGGGGCTATGGTGGAATGCCATCATGACCAAGGAGGAGCATAATGAAAGGGGGAGTTTCCTAACTCTTTTATCTTAATTAGCCGCTCCTTGGTTCTCTTGTGTTTTGTCTTTGTTTTTGTGATTTTTGGTGATGGGTGACAAAGGGGAGAGGGACATGAAGATCCAAAAGCCAAGAAATGGGTGGCAACAAAAAGGGGAGAAGAACATGAAGATCGAAAATGTTGAGTGGACAACAAAAGGGGAGAAGAACATGAAGATCACATGAAGAAGAGATGACCAAATGAAGATGATCAAGATAATGGTGCATATCTACAACAACAATGAACATCTACACAGACATGAACATCTACATCTATGGTGAACATCTACACTAACATGAACATCTATGTTTGTGGTGCGTGTTGATGTCAGCAAGATCAACTACCACAACTTCGAGGTGGGCGCAAAATTCAACTCAAGAACAACATCGAGTGCGCCAAGTTTTTTGGGTAGTTCTCCCTCAACACCCAGCACATTCCAAGGGGGAGACTACTTCTAAGGTAAGGACCAAGGAAATTTTCAAACCTTTCTTTTCTCTTGGTTCCTTGTTTTCGTTCGAGTCTTTTGTCCCTTCTTTCTTATTCTTTTGGGACACATTCATTTTAGATCATCATAAGTAGTGGTTGTCATCCATCACCAAAAAATGGGAGATTATAAGGTTCATGACCATTGAGGTCACCGCATGGTATGATTGTTTTGATGATGAATGACAAACATGAAATATGACTAATGTCTACATGAGTATTGTGTGTGTAGGAAACATTTCTACTCTATGATGATTGTTGATGGTGATCGATGACAATGACTATAGGCATGGATCTTGATGGGGTCCAAGGGTGGAAGAAGATGAATCAGGGATAAGGAAAAGCTATGGAGCAAGTGTTTGGAACACTTCTCTAGTTGTTAGGGCGTTGAGTCCATATGAAAAAACCAGACTATCAAGGGGCTCTAGGTCATATCTCTTAGGTCATGCTAGTCTATGATGTGTTTGGATGCTTAGTGAAATCATAGGCACTAGGTGACAATGGAGAAGTGAAGGAGTTATTGGAAGAAGCCAGGAAACAAAGTCAAGAGAGGATGAGAAGTTTCAGCTTTTGGACAGAGAGACCAAGCAGAAGGCCAGTAGTGACCGGACTATACGGTCATCAGAGGAGAAGGCAGATCAGAGAGAAGACTTTGCGAGAAATCTGTTTGTGCTAGAGGCCATAGAGATCGAATGGTCTGATCTGTGTGCGTCAAGCGTAGAATAGAGAGGAAGCATTTCGGGATCTCTCTGGAATCGGTGAACAGGAAGAGACTGGATGGTCTAGTCTACTAACCGGATGGTCCGATCAGTGCGACATCACCTACACATAGTGAAACCAAGGGCTTTGGGAGCTATTCCAGGAGTGACCGGATGGTCCAGTCAGGCAGTGACCTGGCCGACCAGTCAGTGTGTCCAGAAAGGTGATCTCATGGAGCAACGGCTATTTCGAGGTTGGAAGCCTATATAACTTCATTGTTGAGGTCTTGGAGACCTCTTTTGGCCGGTGGAATTGCTAGTAGCATTTGTGAGGAGCCAAGATAAAAAAATAGGAGCAATAGGAGGAGATATTGGGTATTTGTGGTCTAGCAAGAAGGTCTTAAGCCTAGCATACCATGCCCTAGGTGCTTGTTTTAGCCCGTACAAAGCCTTCTGAAGCTTGTACACTCGGTTTGGGTATTTGTTGAGCTCAAAGTCAGGTGGTTGTTTTACATAAACCTTTTACTCTATGAAACCATTTAGGAAAGCACTCTTGATATCCATTTGGTAGAGTCTAATGCCCATAGAGGCAGCAAATGCAAGCAAGATCCTAATGGCTTCTATGTGTGCAACAGGAGCAAATGTTTCCCCATAGTCTAAGCCTTCCACTTGCCTGAAACCCTAGGCAACAAGCCTATCCTTGTTTCTCACAACCTCACCATCTTTCCCATTCTTGTTTTTGAACACCCACTAGGTTCCTATGACATTGACACCAACAGGAGGATCTACTAGGGTCAAACTTTGTTTTTCTCAAAGTTTTCCAACTCTTCGTGCATGGCATTATCCCAATGTTCATCAGATAGTGCGCGTCCAACATCCCGAGGTTCAAAGGTGGCAACAAATAGAGAATTGGTAAAACAGGCGAGATGTGTAGACCTTGACCTTGTTGTCCTCTCATAGAGATTAGCAATCATTTGTTGAGGCGGATGTTGATGCTGAATGTGGTGAGTAGCCTCTCTCTTAGAGCGTACCTCCCCCTCAACCAAAGCTCGAGCTGGCTCGATAGCTACTGAGGTCGATGTAGAAGCTTTTGGACCCTCTGCTGGAGTGGTGGAAGCAGCCAGAACAAGCTCAGATGAGAGATGAATCATCATCATCATCATCAGTGCCCTGTAGGTCCTCTTCTACAAAGGTGCTTTCCTCCATTTCCCTGCTACTTGCAGTCTCAACAACATTGCTTGCACAAGAGTTTGATTCATCAAAGGTTACATCACAGGTCTCTATGATGGTGTTAGTTTCCAAATTCAAAACTCTGTAGGAATGGCCATGAAGGGTGTAGCCAAGAAAGATGCCATCAGAAGATCTCGGCTCAAACTTATCAAGATTACCACGCTTGAGAATAAAGCACTTGCAACCAAAGGCACGCAAATGAGAAACAGATGGCTTCCTCCCAAAATGTAGCTCATAAGAAGTTACATTAAGAATTGAGTGCAAGATGGCCTCAACCCAGAACCGCCTCGGAGTCCTATGCTCATCGAGCATCGTTCGGGCCATGTCCACCAAGGTTCTGTTCTTTCTTTCGACCACACCATTCTGCTAAGGGACATGAGGTGCTAAAAACTAATGCTCAATACCATGCTCAAGGCAGAAAGCATCAAAGGAGGAGTTCTTGATCTCACTGCGGATTGCTCGTAATACACCAGGGAGTTCCTTGAACAACCTCAAAGCTAAGCTCTGAATGTGATGAAACATTTCATCCTTCCTCTCAAGAAAGTAAACCCAAGAGTAGTAAGAACAGTTATCAACAATCACAAGAACATACCACTTCCCACCCGTCGAACAAACCCGAGACGGATCAATAGTGTCCATGTGAAGGAACTCTCCATGTCGTTGAGTCATCACCAAATTAATTGGTGGATGAGAAGTGGCAATCATTTTCCCATGGCGACAAGGAGCATAAACCAAATCCTTATCAAATTTGAGCTTAGGCAATCCTCGAATCAAACCTAGGCCATTGTAAGCTTCATGACCATTGATGATTGGATCCCCGTGGTATGGATGTTTTGGTGATAGATGACAACTATGAAATTGTGGGCTAACATCTACACGAGTGTTGTCTTTGTAGGAATCATCTCTTAACTCTATGGCAAATCATGTGGATGATGGTGTCCTTGGCGATTGATGACAATGATCGCAAGCATGGAGGCTTGTGAACTTGATGGAGTCCAAGGGTTGATGGAGATGGATCAAAGCGGGAAACAAGATATGGTGCAAGTGTTTGGGAACACTTGAGTAGTTGTTAGGGCTTTGAGTCCATAGGAAAAACTAGACTATCAAGGGTGTCTAGATCATTCTCTTAGGTTATGTCTAGTCGGTGATGTGCAAGGTTGCTCGGTGAAATCACAGGCACTAGGTGACAGTGGAGAAGCCATGGAGCTGTTTGGAGAAGCTGGGAAACCAAGTCAAGCGAGGACGATGAGTTTCAGCTTCTGGACATAGAGACCGGACAGAGGTGTCAGTGGAGACCGGACTGTCTGGTCACTATGGGGAGTTTTTCGGGACTTAGCAAGAGGAGCAGGACTCTGTCAGCAGGAGACTCCATTCAGACCGGACGGTCCGGTCTGCTGACCGGATAGTCCGGTCAGTAGGAGTGCAGGGAGGCAGAAGAGGTGCATTTCGCGAAGGCTCGAGGAATGGAGAGAGAAAGTGGACCGGACGGTCCAGTCCAGTGACTGGACTGTCCGGTCAGTTGGAGTTTCAGCAGGGGCAGAGCCAGTTGTGCATCAAGTTGCACTGACTGGACTGTCCAGTTAGGCAGTGACCGGACTGTCCGGTCAGTGTGCCCAGGAAGCTGATTTCATGGAGCAATGGCTAGTCTGAGGTTGGGAGCCTATATAACTTTTTTGCTGGGGTCTTGGAGACCTCTCTTGGCTAGTGGAATACCTGAGAGCATTTAATAAGGTCTAAGAGGAAAAGAGGAGAGCACTAGGAGGAGATATTGCATATCTTGAGAGTGCTAGAGAAGAGTAGCTTGAGCATCTTGCACATCTAAGGCTAGGGTGTCCTTGAGGGTGTGATCTAGATTGTTACTCTGGGTCTATGGTGAGGCCTAGACTGGTTAGGTGTTAGTGATCGAGCCTATCGTGATTGGTTATGAAGGCCGTCATATGTTTATACATGGTTTGAGCCCGCCGTTGGAAGGGGCATCGCTAGTGAGCGCCTATGCCAACTCAGGGAGTCCGGCAAGTTCTTGAGGGAGGCAAGCTTGTGCTTTGTGCAGCGGTGACGCACACCGTGTCTTCACTCGAGGAGTGATTGCGGGCTCGTGGGTGAGAACTCCACTTGGTGGCGGGAGGGACCGGGACTCCGGCGGGAGTGGTCCAACGAGGATTAGGGGAAGGCGCCATCCTTCCGAGACCTCGGGAAAAAATCATCAGCATTCCTTGACCCTCTCTTTACTATTCCGCATTTGTGTGCTCTAGTGAGTAGGGTGACTTGTGGCTTGCATAGGCTAGTGTGATTGGCTTCCACATCTTATCTTATCATGAACACTAGCATGTGTAGGATCTTGGCCTACTAGACTTATTTTTGTTTCCTTATCTTGTTAGACTTAAGTAGCAAAATTGAAGTATTTGGAGTCGTGAGCATCTTACCGATTCACCCCCCCCCCCTCTCGGTACGCCTTCAGTCCTTACAAGTGGTATCATAGCCAAGTGCTCATCTTTGAGGCTTCATCGCCTTGAGTAAGGATGATGGGACCGGCGGGGAGTGTTCTCATATTCGATGGTGAGGACTATGCTTATTGGAAGGCTCGCATGCAAGCGTACCTTCAGTCCCTTGATCCAGAGATATGGTCGGTCACTCACGAGTCCGATACGAATGTGAACCTACTTGAGCTTGACTACATTAATTATAATGCTAAGGCCAAGAATGCTTTGTTTGGTTGCATTTCTAAGGATGTTTTTGCTCAGCTAGATGCTAGTACTACAACACATGGTATCTGGACTGAGATTCAGGGGCTCTATGGGGGCACCAGTGATGTCAAAGAGGAAAGCTACTATGTGCTAAAGAACAAGTATGATCACTTCACTAGATTGCCACATGAGAGAGCTCACACTGTTTATTCTCGTTTTCATGTACTTGTGGAGGAGATCAATGCACTTGGGGATGATTTCAAGATGAAGCCCGTCGAGGTGATAAGAAGATTCTTCAGGTTATTCAAAGACCCCAAGTACGAGTCCATCATCACCTTCATCTTGCAAGGTGACCTCAAGACCAAGACCATGAAGGAAGTAGTTGGCAAGATCACCACCTTCGAGAGCTATCAATTGGGGTTGGATGAGCCTCAACCATCCAATCTTGCTCTACCGGTTGACAAGCAAGAATCTAGCAAGAGCAAGAAGAACAAGAAGAAGGTGATCATTGAGGATGATGATGAAGAAGATGATGATAAGGGTGACTTGACCGAAGACTTGGCTCTTCTCATGAGGAAGATGAAGACCTTCAAGGATAAGTTTGCTTCCAAGTCAAGAAGCAAGTGCTTCAATTGTGGCTCAAAAAATCACTTTGTCCAAGAGTGCCCAAAGCCCAAGGAAGAAGCATTCAAGTCACAAGATTCATGTGAAGAAGAAGAAGAAGATCCCAAGGCCAAGCACAAGAAGAAGAGATACTTCAACAAAGACAAGAGCAAAGACAAAGCTCAAGACTACAAGAAGAAGTTCTCTCGCAAGGCACTTTTTGGAGAGTGGACAAGCGACAATTCAAGTGATGAATCCTCTTCCTCAAGTGATGAAGAAGTGGCCGGTCTAGCCATGATCAAGACTACACCTCCACGAGCTCTTCCTCCACCTCCCACGTGCCTCATGGCCGTGAGCCAACTTGGGGAGAGTGAGGATGAGAGCAGCGATGATGAGAAGCACACATGTGCCGAGTTGTGGAGCATGCTTAAGCAAGCCCATGACATCGCCATCAAGAAGTCTAAGATGTTGGAGGTGGTAAGAAAAGAGTGTAAGTTGGCTAAGGACCGTGTTGGTGAGATTGAGAGTGAGCTCAAGGACCTTGTCATATCTCATGATGCCCTAAAGAAGAGTTATGACAAACTCAAGGATGATCATGTAGAGCTTCATGAGAAGTACAAGGCCTTTGAGATCACTTATGAGGCCATCAATGTTGAGAACCTTATCTCTCCCTCCTCTAGTTCATCTAAGAATGATGCTTCTACTATGTGTGATGAACTAACCACCTTGATTGAGGTTTGTTCTCTTGAGCCACTTGTTTTGAAGGAATATCACAAGCTCAAGGAAGAGAGGAAGATGGTGATGGATGGCTTTGAGAGGCTCACACGAGGTAGAGCCATCCTCAAGGAGATCCTTGGGAGGAACCTTGTGAACAATGTCTCCCACCGTGCACTTGGCTCATATCCCACCGCCATCGACATCATAGGGACGAGTGATTCCATCCCTGCATGGATCAAACCCCTTCTCGCCGACGACTACTATTGCGAGAGGTGTTGCAAGGATGGCCACACCACCAAGGATTGTCCCATGGTGAGAAATTCCATTGTTTTTCCTAATGCTAACTTGTTCCATGAGAACACACATTTCAAGCTTTTTAGAAACAAGGATGGCAAGGTGAAAGCAAAGGCTTTGGGACCACCAAACAAGAACAGGAAGGTCAAGAGCATATGGGTGCTTAAGTGCATTGTTGATCTTGAGAGATCGGCTATGTACAAGTGGGTGCCCAAGAACATGACCTAGATGGTGGTGGTGGTGGACCAAGTGCTTTCATGAAGATGATGTGAAGTCCACACCACAAGTGACATGGACCTCAACGACCTATCTACTCATAAGGGAGGTAACCGTGTTAGTTCTTGGTAATTATTGTGTGTTTTTTCTTTCTCCTGCATTACATGGTAATTAGGAGACCTTTGTGACTAGTATGCTTTGCATCCATGCATGTGTAAATAACTAAAAGAAAAATCACATAAAAAAATTAGTCAATGTCTAGCCCATCCAAGATAGCTATAAGCAAGGGGGGGTGCTTGAGATGGTGGTTTGACTTCTCTCAAGGCAAGGGCATGGCTTATAGTGAGCAAGCTTGGGAGGGGTTCAAACTTGATATTGTTAGATTTCCTTTGTGTCTTGTTCTTAATATTGCTTGCATTCACATGGCATGCTTAGATTCATTGCATATGTAAATTATTTGTTGCATGCATCATATAGGAAACACAAAGGAGGATTGTCACATTTGGAGATACTTGTGCCTTATGCTTTATATGAGATTTGAAGGACTGAAAAGGCGACCAGAGGGGCGGTGAATGGGAGCCAATCAAAATTCTGTAAGAGAACTTGGCCTATATCCCAAAAACGAACCAACCCAACCTCCGAACCGATCACCAAGACTACACACACCAACTAGTGGTGTACTAGCCCTAGGAGTGATCAACCACAACATAGGAACATAGCGGAAACAGAAAGGAATAAGAAGCACTCAAAACTGGTCAATTCTGGACTCTCATCGGTAGTGCCGGTTGGCACCATCGACAGTGCCGATCACGCCCATCGGCAGTGCCGGTGCAGGTAGAAAGACTCTGTAGCCAATAGACACGATAGATCAGTAGTGCTGGTCGATGCTATCGGTGCGGTGTCCTGTACCCCATCGGCAGTGTAGGTCCTGGTCGTCGGCAGTGTCGATCGACCCCGATAGAACAGCAGAAACTTTCAGGAATTTGGCAAATCTTCTCCAAAACCTAATCAAACAAACTCCAAATGATGCAATTTTTGGATCAGTGAATCCTCATCACATCACGACCCTAATCCTAGAAAAACATCTCAATTGGCTCAAGGAATCATCACGAATTTCAGATCTTGTGCCAAGAACACCAAAAATGGAAAACTTGAGAAATCCTTCATATCGAAGGTGCTAGAGTTATTGATTCGGTCAAGGATATATAAAGGATTGTTCTAGCTCATCCTAGCAACACGTTTCTTAAGAAATCTGAGCCAAAAACTCGTCCAAAAATGAGATCGAAAATCACCACAAAAATAGCTCTGAAAGTGGGAAAAAGGGAATTTTGGGATTCAAGTGAAGAGGAAAATCTTGAGCACGAAAATACTTCTCATGTCATAGAAAGGAGCTTACAAGATCCATAGGTACAAGGCTAGAAAGCCACCCTCTTCCTCCCACTATCTAGAAGAGCAAGAGATATCTCTCGCACACCCTTTCCTCTCCTCTAAAATATGAAGTCCTCTCCTAGCACTTTGAATAGAGTCCTAACACAAGGCTAATGAAAGAAAGGCACCTGTCTCACTAGCCACACCTCTCCTTACATAGGCCTAGGGTCTATTGTCCAGTTGACCACTCTACCCTTGACCTACATAACACACCCACCTACCACCGGGGGCATAACCATCCATCTTTTTCCTCATCGCCCGAATGCCATCGGACGCTTCACGTCTTTGCTTCACTTGAAGCAAGCTCCGTGATGGTGGCATGTGTGCCACCAACCACCGCCACCGGTTTTGAGGCCCAAACTGGGAAACCGCCTTGCACACTTCTCAAAATGCAACTTGTCTATGTCAACGTGTGACATCCCATGTCACAAAAGGAGGTTAACAAAACCTAACATCAATTAGGGATAAGCAAAAGTATAATCAATCCAGGTGCCAAAGAATAAAAAGAAGAAACCTACTTAATTAAGCCTATAATATTCAAAAAAAAGAGGGGTCATTCACCAACATTACCAAAACCCATGGAAGTACCCCAATATTTTTGCATATTCTGAATGGCCATAAAAAAATATAACTTTGAGAATTTTTCCAGAATTTTTGGTAACCATTTAATACCTTAAAAATTCCCCTAAAGTCATAAGAGTGTATTTCGGGTTTGGAATTTTCCTAATTTATCAAACAAAACTAGCAGGTGCACCCAAAAGCAAAGTTGGATCACACGTTTCATTGAACCCAGACAAAAATTTGTGTCCAATTTGGAGCATGGGAACGTGTCGAAATTTACCAAACCCGAGTCCAAGTTCTGAGTCAAGCCGAGTCAACTGCCCCTTCTCTCTCCCTCTCGCTCCGGCCAGTCTCCGCCCGACATCGACGCGCCCCGTACGGTCGCCACTGCCGCTCTCCTGTTGCCCCACTCCGGCCACTACGCTGCCAACTTGCCGCCCTGTGCCACCGGCCAGAAATTGAAGTCGCCCACCACCGACAGCCACTCCCCTGCCGATAGTGCGACCTTCTCTCCCTCTCTCCCCCTCCCTCGGTTCTCTCCTCCGCCAGCCCGTTCAAAAAGCAGCAGCAGCACCCAGACTCATCCCTCTCACTCTCTCTCTCAGCTCGCAACCAGTTCTCCCACACTCCAGATCAGCCCCGAGTGCCGGCACCCTCTTCTCCTCCCTCTCCCCGGCGAAAACCGTGCCAGTGCTCTGTTCTTCCCCGCCATGACCGCCGTCGTGTCCAGCTCCGACTAGGTGGCCTCCCACTCCCTCCTTCCTTCGCAAATCGACGCGCAAGGTCATCACCTCACTCCCCTCTAACCCGCTTCCCCCCTCGTGCAGTGTGCTCACCGGATTTTGCGAAGCCCAAGCCACCGCCGCCGGGACCCGACACCCTCGCCGACGAGAACCCCCCTCCGGCCTTCCGCCTCGACGAGTTCCTCGACGCCTGCCGTCCCCGGACCACCGTGACGCTCGTCGACCGAACCCCGGCCTCCCTCTTCCACGGCACCATCGCGTGGACCTCGCCGGAGCTGCCTCTGCCGCCGCGCGTCGTCGCCGGCGCTCTCCGGTGAGCCACATCTCCCTTTGACCCCTCCACGAGCTCCCCTCGGCATGGAGACTCTCCGAGTCGCGCGTGAGCCCCGGCCGTGCCGCCGATCGGCCGCTGGGCCGAGCTCGCCGTCGCCGGCCACCGCGCGCGCGCGCGATTGAAGGATTTGAACCCAGTGGCAGATTTGTAAATAAGGGTGAACTTCGATTAAACTTGAAAATTCAATAACTCGAGAAATAAAAGGCCCAAAAATGTGAAATTAATTTTGTTAGACTCCAAAAATCATGCTCTACCAGAAAAACAGGATCAAGTCCAAGGTTATTCAGTAAATTAATTTATTTAATCCATCAAAGTCACATCCCTAATTTGCTTAATAAATTCATAAGTCATTATGTGTAAATGGTAAATTCATGAAATTTGCTCCGTAAGCAGCTCATGGCATATCTAAACTTTCTGCAAAAGAACATTTCCATTTTTATGCATATTTTCAATATTATTGCATAATCCTCATTTTCAGTAATTGAATTTATATAAATCATTGGCTGGGAATTTATTCATGAAATTTGGCATTCCTGTTCTTTATGCACTTGTACACTTGTGTAAAAATCTCATGAAAAATTTGAAGCTACTTAGGTATAAATTCCCTGTCAAAATTGATCAAGTGTTAAGTAACTAAGATATTCTTCATATAAATATTACTTCATGTGTGTATTTAAGGAAAGTAAGAATCAACTAATTTCTGGAAATCCATGGAAAATAACTCATCTTCACATTACAGTAGGATGTCTCATTGTGCAGCTATATGCTTTGGTTCTTGATTAATTATATGAACTAGAACTAGTAATGCAAATTAAAGGGCCATTTTAGGTATAGTATTAATTTACATATGGTCACTTTAGCTAAGTGGCTCAAAAATGAACTTTCTGAAATTTAACCCTAAGTACTACATTGTCATGTCATCATCAACCATGGTGTCAATTAATCAACATTTAGGCCATGCTCATGTTAAAGTAGACTTACACTAAGAGTGTGATGATTAAGAAATTGCATTTTTGTAGCTAGAAGTTTCTCCCTTCAAAAATTCAGTAGCTACCATGTCATACTTAGGTGTACACACATTCATAAATAAATGACTAGGCACTAATGTTTATTTGCTGAGGAAGTGCCATGAACTGCCATGCCATGCATTCCATCTTTAATCAAGAAAACTCCATGAAACCTCGTGCATTCCTTGGCATTAATGCATATCCGTTCCATATAGGGATCGAGACCGAGGAGATCACACCGGACTAGCAAGGAGCTGAAGTGCACTTTGGTGACGACGCTAACTACGATCACACCCAAGGCAAGCCCCGGTGCATAACCCATTTTATCACTCGAGTCCTTTTCTTTATCACAAGTTAGGAATACTGTATTGTGCATTAAGTGTAGGACTTGGATGCAACGCACTTGCATACTCCCGCAATGACCCATGATTAGTATGTTAGTAAGCCCTTCCGTTAGCAAATGCTATGCTTAAACTAGTGGAGTCAACGGTAGGTTAGAGATTCAACTATGGTTCGAGGGGTTGATGAACTCGATAAAAATGGAGCACCTATCGTTGCAACTCCGCGAACAAGTATTGAACTGTACCAAGTGCATACCTTTAATATGGGAATTGGTAAACCTAGTAACATGGGCGCCGTATTGTTGGACGGCCATACTCATCGATCCAGAGGTGATGTGAACAGCACGGTGGTTGCACGGGTTTGAGGACCGCTGGAGAGTGCATGGGTTAAGCCTCGGATACGAAGTACTGTATCGCGCGGAGGACGTGTACTCAGGATCGATGGCCCCGGATCGACTTTATAGCAACCTTGTGAACGGTGGCCATACGTGTTCTTAAATGATGCGTATGTCGTGTATTTGGGTTCTCCCTACAGGATGTAAATCAATTCGAATTGCCGTCCCTCACGGTTATGAGTACCTCTTGTTCGAGCGGCAATGATATGTTAAGTAGTAAAGTTGTGGTTAAGTTTTTCTGAAATTTTACTTATGCTATGGATACCTATTGCTATGGTGTATTGCTCTTTAGCTATATTCGTGTCTTAGTAGCCAGCTACCATCACCGTAGCTGTGTTCTACAATAAGCAAAGTAAAACTTTGATTAAAGAGGTTAAAAGTGCAGCATAGAACTAATATGAGCTTTTTATGCAAACATCAAATAAAACCGGTCAGCCCCCCTGCATACTAGGAGTCGGTTTTAGCAAACCGGTTGACGGGTAAGTCTTGCGGAGTATGTTAGATACTCAGGGTTTGCGTTGATGTTGTTTTTCAGGTCTCCCTCAAATGACCTATTGTGATTGTTGTAATAAGGTTGTGTGGGAAGGCGAGGAGCCTCAGAACTGGACCATCGAATGGGTCCCCAGCTCTCCTAATCTGGATGGGTGAGCCATCGCCATAGGGCCGGCATGGTTCACATAGGACTAAACGTCGTGTTTTGTCGTTTCACCGCTTCCGCAAAATTGTGTAATATGTACTAAGGACATATGTACTCGGATCTGAACGTAATCACATTTCACCCCTGGACTTGTAATGTTATGCACTTAAGTGATGTAATGTTGTAAATGATGAATGTTCATGTGTGAATGTTGTGTATGGTTACTTCGTTAACCATCTCCCGAGACGATCCTGTGCGACATACTCTACTTTTCGGAGTAGGGTTGTCACAGCTGGTATCAGAGCCGTCTTGGGATAAGCTACACATAAATGAGCATTTTAAAACATAAACAAACCGATTTTTACGCGTTACGGTGAGGTACGAACTAGTAGTGCCCATATAAGAGTCTTGTAGGTGGCAAAGCTAACCCCGGGTTATGTTTGTTTAAATTACTTGCAACTACGGAATCTTCAACGAAGGTATGTTTTATGCGAGGATCGGTTGCGCTGTAAATACCGAACGCCTTCCGGGTGGGCAAAGACCTGGGTTTTGATTGATGCGCGGACCGAATGCGCTTAAACGTCGGCTGCCTTCCGGGTGGGC
The DNA here is from genome assembly GCA_032690845.1 of Eleusine coracana subsp. coracana. Taxonomy (NCBI): domain Eukaryota; kingdom Viridiplantae; phylum Streptophyta; class Magnoliopsida; order Poales; family Poaceae; genus Eleusine; species Eleusine coracana. The sequence goes on from CM064434.1 coordinate 31,982,754, forward strand.
GAATACCTGGGCATAAACTGTCATTGTTATTTTGGCTTGTTTCTTTTGAATTTGATGTATTGTTTCTGAGATGAATCTCTTGCAGGTACTCTAACCACGTGCAGTGCGTTAGACAAACGTGTGTGAGGTGTGTGTGCCACCGGATGGATCGAGTTATATAATCGGTCAAGTTTTTGCGTTTTATGAGGAGGTAGGGAACCGTCATATTGAGCATTGGCATCCATGCACACCATATGCATTAAACCTTACCAAAACCTGTAAAAATATCATTGATACTGTGAACATGCGAAATGACTAAGTGTTGGACGAAATTGTATCCCTTTTTGCACCTAAACCAGGAATTTGAACCTAACCGGTAAGTGTCCCACCTCACCAGAAAAGTCAGTTTCACCAAAATGAGCATAACTTTCTCAGTTTTAATTGAATAGAGGTGAGTAAGTACTCGTTGGAAAGATGAAGTTTTTCTCTACATGTTTGGTTTAGAAAGTTTGTCTTAGAAAAATCTGGAACTAGGTCGAATTTTGCAAAAACAGTAGCCTTTTTCTGGAGATCAGAAACTGCCTCATTTCTGTCCCCTGTCTTTGGATGCTCATAACTCCCCGAGACCTTATTGGATGGATATGTGTGAGTATGCGTTGGAAAGATGAAGAAATTCTCTACAACAATTGTAAAACACAAAAATTTTAAGGTTGTCCAGAAACTAAGCATTTTTGCCCGTTACCACGGTTCACTCCATTGACCGTAGAAATTCGTCGTTACCGGTCATCGAGCGGATCGGGAACCTCGTGTCTTTTCTTTTACCAATCATCCCCTATGCTATTAGGAGCATGTGCGCTTAGTGGAATATTAAGTTTTGACTCACCCTTGCAAAACTTTATTCCGGCAGATGGATGATGGCAAGCGCATGATGGACCCGGAGTACCTTGCCGCTCGCGTCCTCGAGTCGGAACGAGAGCACGAGGCGCTGCAGTCCACGCTTGTTGCCCGTGATGCCCAGCTCGCGGAGCGTGATGCCAGGGTTGCAGCCCTTGTGGACAAGCTGCACACTAGCGAGTTGGAGCGGGCTGACCTTTTCGAGCAGCTTCATGATGCTCGGCTCATCATCGAGGATGATGCAAGCGGCGTGTTGCAGGAGCAGCTGCACCAACGCAACGCCCAGCTCACCGCTGCCCAAGGAGAGATTTACTCTCTTCATGGTCAGGTCACCGCTCTCTTGGAGGAGCGAAGCGAGCTGCAGGCCCAACGTGAAGAAGCTCAAGATGATCGTGATGTCATGGAAGGGAACCTCAACGACGCTCACGAGGTCATCGCACAGCAAGAGCAACTCATTGGACAGCTCCAAGCTGCTAATGATCAGCTGAACGCCATCCTTAACAATGAACCACCCATCCCACTCGCAGTGATTCCCCCCGATGACGCCGATCTGAGTGAGAACGGTGATTCCGGCACCAACTTCGAAGCACCCACAGGACCAGCAGCTATGGACGTGGAGTCCGATGGTGACAGTCATGCCGGGCGACCGAGTAGCCTTATGTACGTAGGGTGAAATCTCGTGAGACATCGTAGTCATGTGTACATGGTGTGGTAGTGTTATGCTAAGTTGTAACCTAAGCTCTCCGAGATCGTAGGGTGTAGTGTTCCGAGTGATGTAACCGAAGACTCGCTATGTATCGAATGTTGCATCACATGTATCGATGGCTTCATCATGAGTATGTTGCTTATGGTGTGGAAATTGTGGAATTTAAGCTATCTCTCGTGTCCGCACCGTTTAATTGTCCAGCATTTCAATTTGAGCAATCTGAAATTTTCTTTCATCACCATATTATAGCCTTGTTATCTTGTTGTCTCAGATGATGATCAGGCTAACATATTGATCATATGTCAGATGGTGCAAACTCGCCGTAGTGGAGAGAACGTCGGTGATGCTCCCGGGACCTCGAACATTGGCGGAACTGGGCCGCTGCCCAACGCGCCACCTCTGACGGCTATGGAGCAGCTCATCCACAATCAGAACGAGATGTTCCGCATGTTCATGGAGAACATGAACCGTCAGGGAGCTCACGGACCGCCACCACAGCAGCAGCGGGAATCCTCTTACGCCGACTTTTGGGCGACTCACCCGCCCACCTTCGGAGAAGCCGGTGATCCTCTGGAGCGGACAACTTCATTCGCACTCCTCCACTGCACCGAGCAGCAGAAGCCCCTCTTCGCCGCGCAGCAGCTCCGTGGTTCCGCAAGTGCTTGGTGGGCCAGCTTCACCGCCGCTCTCGCCGCGGGTCACCAAGTTACTTGGGTAGAGTTCTGCACTGCTTTCCGTGCACACCACATACCCGCTGGACTCATGATGCGCAAGTTGCAGGAATTCCTCAACTTGAAGCAAGGCTCCGGAACCGTGCAAGAGTATGCACGAAGGTTCAACTACTTGGCCCAGTATGCATCGTATCACGCTGATACGGATGAGAAAAAGAAAGACTGCTTTCGTTCGGGACTTACCCCGAAGCTACACGACCGATTGGCGCAAGTCACCGCCGGCACATTCAATGACTTGATGAGTGCCGCCATTGTGCAAGAAGACGCCATCCGTGCCAATCAAGAGGAGAAGAAGAGGAAACGTGCTATGGGGAGTTCATCCGGCTCTGCACCGCCCAAGTACAAGCTAGCAATCACGTCCCCGACCGGACAGAAGTTTTGGGCTGCGGTACCATCAGGGGGAGGACCTAGCCCGTCATTCTCGCAGCAGCACTCTCGATTCCATGGTGGGAACCAGCAGCAATCCTCTGGCTCTCGCCCACCGCAGCAGAACAACCAAGTGGCAAAGACCAACTCCTCACAGCCATGCTACAATTGTGGCCGCACCGGTCACTTTGCTAAAGAATGTCGGTTTCCGAAGCGCAACCCGAGCAACAACAACAACTTCAACACTTCTGGGAACCACAACAGCAACCACAACAGCGGCAACAACAATAATGGCAGCAATGGGAGTCGTCCTCAGTCGTCTACCCCCACTCCCAAGAATGGCCGAGTCAACTATACCACGGTCGAAGAGACCCAAGCTGGAGAACCCGTTCTCGCGGGTACGTTCTCGATCAACCAACATGCTGCCATGGTTCTTTTTGATTCAGGAGCAACGCATGATTTCATTAGTCAAGCGTGTGCAAATCATCTGAAAATTTCCCCCACCACTATGGGAACCCCGTACGTTATTACGTCTCCCGGTGGAAAAATAAGGGCTCATCTCGAGTTAAGGAAAGTGCCACTTAAGCTAGCCAACAACATATATCCCACTTCCCTAATCATCTTACATGGCCAAAGCATCAACATAATTCTCGGTATGAAATGGATATCTAGTCACAAAGCTGTATTGCACCTTGAGGACCGAGAAGTCCATTTGAACTCACCATTACACGGCCCTTCTATTCTCCGATTGCCGTATCTCAAGTCGTCCACCTCTCAAGTATGTCATGTGGAAGGGAAGGAGCTAGCACACATTCCAGTGGTTTGCGATTTTCCCGACGTCTTTCCAGATGATTTGCCGGGCATGCCTCCGGACAGGGATGTTGAGTTTAAGATTGAACTCGTACCCGGTACGACGCCTATCGCTCGTAGGCCGTACAAAATGGCTCCTAATGAATTAGCGGAGTTGAAAGATCAGTTACAAGAGCTCATGGACAAGGGCTATATCCGACCAAGTTCATCTCCCTGGGGTTGTCCCGCTCTCTTTGTGAAGAAGAAGGACAAGACCCTACGCCTATGTGTCGATTATAGACCGTTAAACGCGGTAACCATCAAGAACAAGTACCCTCTACCTCGAATCGATATCCTGTTTGAGCAGCTAGCGGGTGCTAAAGTCTTCTCCAAGATTGATCTCCGATCCGGTTACCATCAAATAAAATCCGAGCCGAAGATATTCCAAAAACAGCATTGTCCACCCGATATGGTCTTTTCGAATATCTCGTCATGTCTTTCGGTCTCACCAATGCTCCAGCCCATTTCATGTATTTGATGAATTCCATATTCATGCCCGAATTGGATAAGTTCGTAGTGGTATTCATCGATGATATTCTGATCTACTCTAAGTCCAAAGAAGAACACGCCGAACACCTTCGCATTGTTCTACAACGACTCCGAGATCACCAACTTTACGCCAAATTTAGTAAATATGAATTTTGGCTAAAGCAAGTTCCATTCTTGGGCCACATCATCTCAGCAGAAGGAGTAGCCGTGGACCCTAGCAAAGTAGAGGATGTGCTGAATTGGAAGGCTCCGAAATCGGTCAGACAAATTCGTAGTTTCCTTGGTCTTGCCGGTTATTACCGAAAATTCATTCCCAACTTCTCAAGTATTGCCAAGCCTATGACCAAGCTGCTGGAAAAGGATTCTAAGTTCAAGTGGAGTGGTGCATGTGAAGAAGCTCTTCAGTCACTCAAAAAGCATCTGACAACCGCTTCGGTTTTAGCTCAACCCGATATCACCAAACCATTCGATGTTTATTGCGACGCCTCCGGCACCGGATTGGGTTGTGTGCTTATGCAGGAAGGTCGTGTCATTGCCTATGCCTCACGACAGCTCCGGAAGCACGAGCAAAATTATCCCACTCATGACATAGAATTGGCCTCCGTGGTTCTAGCCTTATAAACTTGGTGCCACTACCTACTCCGTAATCTTGTCAACCTCTACACCGACCACAAAAGTCTCAAATATATCTTCACTCAACAAGAACTGAATATGCGGCAACGTAGATGGTTGGAACTGATCAAGGATTATGAATTGGAAATTCATTATCACCCCGGAAAAGCAAACGTGGTTGCCGATGCCTTGAGTCGAAGGGACCAATGCAATCACGCGATTGTTTGCTCTATGGAAGCTCGCCCGATCTCAGATCCGAGCGAACCAAGTCTTCGTGTCATTCCACACGGATCCTTATATAATTTGGGTCTCATTCCTACGCTTTGGGAAGAAATCGTGGAAGCCCAGAAGCAAGACAAAGGAATGGAGTATATCCGCCAAAAAATCAGAAAAGAAGAAGCTACATGTTTCTGACAAGACGAATATGGAGTACTTTGGTTCAACAATCGCCTTGTTGTTCCGAAGAATGAGTAGTTGAGAAAGAAGATTTTGGATGAGGCCCACTTGTCCAAATACTCCATACACCCTGGTAGGAACAAGATGTATCGTGGGCTAAGGGAAAAGTTTTGGTGGACACGCATGAAACGAGAGGTTGCTCGTTATGTCTCCGAATGTGACAGTTGTCAACGTGTGAAGGTCGATCATTTGAGAACAGCCGGTCTTTTACACCCATTAAAAATCCCCGCTTGGAAATGGGAAGACATTGCTATGGACTTCATCGTTGGACTACCCCTCACACCCATGAAGCATGATTCCATATGGGTTATTGTGGATAGGTTGACTAAATCTGCTCATTTTATCCCCATCCGTACAACCTACTCTACTAAGCAATATGCCGAGCTCTACATTGTGCGGATTCTATGCTCGCACGGTGTGCCCAAGACGATCATCTCCGATCGAGGCCCCCAATTTATTGCTCGTTTTTGGGAGCAATTGCACGCCTGTCTTGGCACCACTCTCATCCGCAGTTCCGCTTATCATCCACAAACCGATGGACAAACCGAGAGACTAAATCAATATTTGGAAGATTTATTAAGAGCTTGTGTGCTAGACAATCGTGGAAATTGGGAATCTTGCCTCCTGTTCGCTGAATTCTCCTACAACAATAGTTATCAAGAAAGTTTGGGAATGTCGCCATTTGAAGCTTTGTATGGTCACTCGGGTTGATCCCCGCTGAATTGGTCAGAGTCAGGAGAAAGGATTACTTTCGGTCCCGATCTGGTCACGCACGCCGAAGAGAAGGTGCGACAAATCCAAGCGAACATGGTGGCCGCACAATCCCGCCAAATAAGTTACTCTAATAAAAGGAGACGCCCATTGGAGTTCGAAAAGGGAGATCATGTCTATCTTCGGGTATCTCCCAACAAAGGTGTATCTCGTTTTGGAATCAAAGGGAAATTAGCACCCCGCTATATCGGACCTTTTCCGATCACGAAAAAGCATAGCGCCGTTGCTTATCGGTTGCAACTACCGGAAAATCTATAGCGGGTGCACAACGTCTTCCATGTCTCCCAACTCAAGAGATGTTTGAAGCCCCCGATCGACGTGGTTATCTCCGACACCGAGCAATTGGAAGAAGATCTCTCCTTCCCTGAATATCCCGTTCGCATCCTCGACCAAAAGGACCGGGTGACTCGCAGCCGCACTATCACCTTCTACAAAGTACAATGGAGTAACCATACTGAAGAGGAAGCCACATGGGAACAAGAGGAGTTTCTGAAAGCCAACTTTCCAGAATTTTTGGCCTCCCAAAACCGGTAACCATCCGCACCCCTCCCTCTTGCTCGTTCTTTTGCAAATCTCGGGACGAGATTCCCTTAAGGGGGGTGTGCTGTGACATCCCATGTCACAAAAGGAGGTTAACAAAACCTAACATCAATTAGGGATAAGCAAAAGTATAATCAATCCAGGTGCCAAAGAATAAAAAGAAGAAACCTACTTAATTAAGCCCATAATATTAAAAAAAGGGGTCATTCACAAACATTACCAAAACCCATGGAAGTACCCCAATATTTTTGCATATTATGAATGGCCATAAAAAAATATAATTTTGAGAATTTTTCCAGAATTTTTTGTAACCATTTAATACCCTTAAAAATTCCCCTAAAGTCATAAGAGTGTATTTCGGGTTTGGAATTTTCCTAATTTATCAAAGCAAAACTAGCAGGTGCAGCCAAAAGAAAAGTCGGAGCACACGTTTCCCTGAACCCGCACAAAACTTTGTGTCCAATTTGGAGCAAGGTAACATGTCGAAATTTACCAAACCCGAGTCCATGTTCTGAGTCAAGCCGAGTCAACCGCCCCTTCTCTCTCCCTCTCGCTCCGGCCAATCTCCGCCCGACACCGACGCACCCCGTACGGTCGCCACTGCCGCTCTCCTGTCGCCCCACTCCGGCCACTGCTCTGCCAACTTGCCGCCCTGTGCCACCGGCCGGAAATTGAAGTCGCCGACCGCCGGCAGCCACTCCCCTGCCGACAGCGCGACCTTCTCTCCCTCTCTCCCCCTCCCTCGGTTCTCTCCTCCGCTGGCCGGGTCAAAAAGCAGCAGCAGCACCCAGACTCATCCCTCTCACTCTCTCTCAGCTTGCAACCAGTTCTCCCACACTCCAGATCAGCCCCGAGCGCCGGCACCCTCTTCTCCTCCCTCTCCCCGGCGAAAACCGTGCCAGTGCTCTGTTCTTCCTCGCCATGACCGCCGCCCTGTCCAGCTCTGACTAGGTGGCCTCCCACTCCCTCCTTCCTTTGCAAATCGATGCGCAAGGTCATCACCTCACTCCCCTCTAACCCGCTTCCTCCCTCTTGCAGCGTGCTCACCGGATTTCGCGAAGCTCGACACCCTCGTCGATGAGAACCCCCCCTCCGGCCTTCCCCCTCGACGCCGGCCGTCCCTGGACCACCGCGACGCTCATCGACCGAACCCCGGCCTCCCTCTTCCGCGGCACCGTCACGTAGACCTCGCCGGAGCTGCCTCTGCCGCCGCGCGTCGTCGCCGGCGCTCTCCGGTGAGCCACATCTCCCTTTGACCCCCTCCACGAGCTCCCCTCGGCATGGAGACTCTCCGAGTCGTGCGCGAGCCCCGGCCGTGCCGCCGATCGGCCGCTGGGCCGAGCTCGCCGTCGCCGGCCGCCGCGCGCGCGCGTTTGAAGGATTTGAACCCAGTGGCAGATTTGTAAATAAGGGTGAACTTCGATTAAACTTGAAAATTCAATAACTCGAGAAATAAAAGGCCTAAAAATGTGAAATTAATTTTGTTAGACTCCTAAAATCTTGCTCTACCAGAAAAACAGGATTAAGTCCAAGGTTATTCAGTAAATTAATTTATTTAATCCATCAAAGTCACATCCCTAATTTGCTTAATAAATTCATAAGTAATTATGTGTAAATGGTAAATTCATGAAATTTACTCAGTAAGCAGTTCATGGCATATCTAAACTTTCTGCAAAAGAACATTTCCATTTTTATGCACATTTTCAATATTATTGCATAATCCTCATTTTCAGTAATTGAATTTATATAAATCATTGGCTGGGAATTTATTCATGAAATTTGGCATTCCTGTTCTTTATGCACTTGTACACTTGTGTAAAATCTCATGAAAAATTTGAAGATACCTAGGTATAAATTCCCTGTCGAAATTGATCAAGTGTTAAGTAACTAAGAAATTCTTCATATAAATATTACTTCATGTGTGTATTTAAGGAAAGTAAGAATCAACTAATTTCTGGAAATCCATGGAAAATAACTCATCTTCACATTACAGTAGGATGTCTCATTGTGCAGCTATATGCTTTGGTTCTTGATTAATTATATGAACTAGAACTAGTAATGCAAATTAAAGGGCCATTTTAGGTATAGTATTAATTTACATATGGTCACTTTAGCTAAGTGGCTCAAAAATGAACTTTCTGAAATTTAACCCTAAGTACTACATTGTCATGTCATCATCAACCATGGTGTCAATTAATCAACATTTAGGCCATGCTCATGTTAAAGTAGACTTACACTAAGAGTGTGATGATTAAGAAATTGCATTTTTGTAGCTAGAAGTTTCTCCCTTCAAAAATTCAGTAGCTACCATGTCATACTTAGGTGTACACACATTCATAAATAAATGACTAGGCACTAACGTTTATTTGCTGAGGAAGTGCCATGAACTGCCATGCCATGCATTCCATCTTTAATCAAGAAAACTCCATGAAACCTCGTGCATTCCTTGGCATTAATGCATATCCATTCCATATAGGGATCGAGACCGAGGAGATCACACCGGACTAGCAATGAGCTGAAGTGCACTTTGGTGACGACGCTAACTATGATCACACCCAAGGCAAGCCCCGGTGCATAACCCATTTTATCACTCGAGTCCTTTTCTTTATCACAAGTTAGGAATACTGTATTGTGCATTAAGTGTAGGACTTGGATGCAACACACTTGCATACTCCCGCAATGACCCATGATTAGTATGTTAGTAAGCCCTTCCGTTAGCAAATGCTATGCTTAAACTAGTGGAGTCAACGGTAGGTTAGAGATTCAACTATGGTTCGAGGGGTTGATGAACTCGATAAAAATGGAGGACCTATCATTGCAACTCCGCGAACAAGTATTGAACTGTACCAAGTGCATACCTTTAATATGGGAATTGGTATACCTAGTAACTTGGGCGCCGTATTGTTCGACGGCCATACTCATCGATCCAGAGGTGATGTGAACAGCATGGTGGTTGCACGGGTTTGAGGATCGCTGGAGAGTGCATGGGTTAAGCCTCGGATACGAAGTACTGTATCGCAGGGAGGACGTGTACTCGGGACCGATGGCCCCGGATCGACTTTATAGCAACCTTGTGAACGGTGGCCATACGTGTTCTTAAATGATGCATATGTCGTGTATTTGGGTTCTCCCTGCAGGATGTAAATCAATTCGAATTGCCGCCCCTCGCGGTTTTGAGTACCTCTTGTTCGAGCAGCGGCAATGATATGTTAAGTAGTAAAGTTGTGGTTAAGTTTTTCTGAAATTTTACTTATGCTATGGAAACCTATTGCTATGGTGTATTGCTCTTTAGCTATATTCGTGTCTTAGTAGCCAGCTACCCTCACCGTAGCTATGTTGTACAATAAGCAAAGTAAAACTTTGATTAAAGAGGTTGAAAGTGCAGCATAGAACTAATAGGAGCTTTTTATGCAAACATCAAATAAAACCGGTCAGCCCACCTGCATACTAGGAGTCGGTTTTAGCAAACCGGTTGACGGGTAAGTCTTGCGGAGTATGTTAGATACTCAGGGTTTGCGTTGATGTTGTTTTTCAGGTCTCCCTCAAGCGACCTATTGTGATTGTTGTAATAAGGTTGTGTGGGAAGGCGAGGAGCCTCGGAACTGGACCATCGAATGGGTCCCCAGCTCTCCTAATCTAGATGGGTGAGCCATCGCCATAGGGCCGGCATGGTTCACATAGGACTTAACATCGTGTTTTGTCGTTTCACCGCTTCCGCAAAATTGTGTAATATGTACTAAGTACATATGTACTCGGATCTGAACTTAATCATATTTCACCCCTGGACTTGTAATGTTATGCACTTAAGTGATGTAATGTTGTAAATGATGAATGTTCATGTGTGAATGCTGTGTATGGTTACTTCGTTAACCATCTCCCGAGACGATCCTGTGCGACATACTCTACTTTTTGGAGTAGGGTTGTCACACAACGCATGTCACCTTGTCCCGCGATCCTCACCACCGGCAAGTCTCTCTCACTCCCTGTCCATCGGGCCCCCTTGTCACTTGCACCGGCATCCCGTTCGCCTTGACTTAGTCAACATGTCGTCTTCATCACCACCACGGTTTTGAGGCTCCACCGCGAAACCATCCGTGCTTCTTGCCTCTCCACCTGTACGGTGTAGATCACCCTTGACTTCACTCGGCATCCCAATCATCTGGCCCCAAGTCCCCTACTTGTGCCCGATCCTCTCGCCGTTGACCGCCAAGTCGACTCCAGTGACCTACACATCATGAGACAAGAAAACACATTTCCTATCTCCTGCAACATCACCAATTCTGCCACCAACTCTAGTTAGTCAAAACCATGACATGCAAACCCATGCCATCCCTGGATTCCCGCATTTCAACTCAAACATCAAATCGGCTCAAGTCAATTACTCATCACAAATATAACAAACCATGGCACATATCCACATGGTTACTCAATCTCCCCCTTGATGAGTACATTGACAACACCAAATGCACAAAGATTAGAGATTGAAATGCGAAGCCGAATAAGCACATCCAAATGGCCAAACCCAAAGAAAAGGTGAAAACAAGCCATCTAGCAAGTAGGGATCACAAAACCAAGAGTTGGCAAAGAAAGCGACTTGAGACGCAAAGAATGTGATGAGCGCAAGAAAATGCTCAAGATCATGAAATGCTCCCCCTCAAGTTATGGTAGGTCTCAAGTACTGCAAAATGGATCATATAAGTTTCTTAGCATTATTTCTGCATGACCCCAAAATTTTCTCCCCCTTTGGCAATGAACTCATCAAAGAGGCAAAAGAACAAGCAAACATGCAATGCATGAAAATGCAATCCTAAGGAGCTTCAACAATTATGCAAATAGGCATTTAACTTTGCTAACCATAACCATATTGCCATGAAGTGTAAAAGTAGTAGCTTCCAATCATTGAAAGATCAAAAATAGATAGCAAGGCATAAACACCATGAGCTATACAAGCTAAGCAGAAAGATTGACTAGCTCAAATAGAATCAAAGTTGCTTATCATGAGCAAAACTGCCACCACATGCGTAAGTACTCCCATCCAAGGCAAAACAAGCACCAAGTGAATCAAAAGGATAATAGCCAGTCTCAATCTCAACTAGGGCAACAACCATTCATAGAAAATGAGCTCTGCAAACGCTCACATATGAAACAGAGACTCAGTTGATCAAGTGATTATTGTTTATCCTCATGTGTCCTCTTATCCATGTGGAGGGTCGCACGACTAGTTACGGCAAACAACCCGAGGCTTCAAGTCACAATGTTTGGATTTAGTATTTTAGAATTATTCTTGATCATAGCACTTAGCAGATTATTCAAGCTTATGCACAAGACAAAAGAGCATGCCTTTGCGGCAAAAGGAACACACGTTCCCACAATGTTTCATCATGAGGTAAACATTTGCAAAGCCTTCCATTTCGCAAACACAAGTTGCCAAAGCCAAGACATCCTCTAGACTAGACTCAATGGAAGTTCCAACAAGGATGAAAGCAATTATACAGATGGTGAGAAAGTTTTAGCAAGATTAGATCATAAGGATCACAAGAAGCTCAGTTTATCTTTAAGATTAGCAAGTTGCCCACAGGAGTCTATAACAGGCCATCTAGAAAATCTAAGCATGAGAAATTACCATCACATTCACACAACTTAGCTCAAGCTCAACCATAGCAAAGAGAAATGCAAGAAATCATAAGAATCAAAGCTCATCTACCAATGCATATATTACATATGAGATGCAATGCGAAAATGGTAAGATACATATATACATGTGAACACAAACTCCCCCTCAAATGATGCCATAAGGATGACACACAGCAAGTTCCCCCTGAAGAAAAGCATGTCTAGAAGCATCTAGGGGCTTGGTGAGGATATCAGCTAGTTGGTTTTAGGTATCAATGTATGTGAGCTCAACATCCCCCTTCTCAACATTGTCTCTCAGAAAGTGGAATCTCACATTGATGTGTTTGACCTTACCATGTTGGACTAGGTTTTTGGCTGAGCATATGGCACTAGAGTTATCACACATGAGTGCAACGCCCTTAAAAGTTAACCCATAGTCTCTCATGGTAGACACAATCCAAAGGAATTGTGACCCACAACTAGCAACAGCAACATACTCAGCCTCTATGGTGGATTGGGAATACTTGACTGCTTACGAGAAGACCAACAGATCAAAGAAGTACCCAAGAAATGGCTAGTACCAGAAGTGCTCTTCCTATCAATTCTACACTCAGCAAAGTTCGCATCCAAATACCCATTGAGATCAAGAGATGAAGATGCAGAGTACCAAAGACCGAACTCAAGGGTGTATTTGAGATACCTGATGTCACACCCCAATTTTTCAAATTTTGGTTTGTGACTTAATTTTCAGTAAATTTTAAAACTTTTTATAATAGACTAAAATTTATCCTAAATTAATTAGAGTGTCATCATTTATTTTAGGCAAAAGAATTATTTTCTAAAAGAAATTAACTTAAATTAGGTTATTATTATTATTATTATTATTATTATTATTATTATTATTATTATTATTATTATTATATTGGGTGTTGTATTCATGCCTATTAGATGCATTAGGTTTTTGTTGAATAAAAAAGAATTGAAAATCCTTTTAAAATTTGAGTTTGTTTTCATTTAGAAAAATAGAAAGGGAAAAGGAAAGAAAGAGGGAATAAATCCCAGCCAGCCCTTGGGCCTAATCTCCCACCCGCGGCCCAGCTCTCCCCCTCTTACCTTCCCCCTCCCGGCCTGCCACGGCCATGGGCCGAATTCCCTTTTCCCTCGGCCCAGCACCCGTGCGCGCCCATGCAGCCCGTGCCCCACCAGCCACCACGGCCCACGAGCCCACCTGCACCCCCGAACCCTAGCTGCACGCCCAGCGCCGCCGCCGCCACCTCGGCGTGCCCGCACAGCCGCCTAGGGCACCGCACCCTATAAAGGGGTGGGTCCCACGCACAAGCGCCCCCTTTGGCCCCCGCGCCGCCTTTCCCCACCCCGCCGCCTCTCGCGCGCCCGGCTCGCCATCGCCGCCGCCTCTTGCCGCGAGCCGTCGCGTGCTCGCCGTCGCCTGACCATCTCCGGCCGCCTCCGCGCGTCGCGAGCCCCCCCCCCCCCCCCCCGGACTAGCCCCTCTCGCCACGTCGCCCCCGTCACCTTTCCCCCTGGTCTCCCGCGCCCACGTAGTGCTCCCCGGTGAGCTCGGGCACGACGTCAATGGCCGCCGCCGCCAATGGTCCACCGTGGACCATAGACCCGCTAGTCAATCCCAGGTCCACGGTGGCATAGACCTGGTCCATGGCTTTTAGGTTTATTTTTTTTTATTCTTTTAATTTTTGATTATGTTGAACCTTTGCGTATAGGCCCCTGTACTTCGATAAATTAGTTTCTAACCCTAATTTTTCTACAGAGCCTATATTTCATTATATTTAGGCCCATGAGCTTATGATTAATTATTTTCTAGTCCTATATTTTTGCAGATAAGCCCTAGACTCTTCATAAATATTATTTAGTTCCAGAATTTAGCAAAAACAACCTTATGCTTATTTTTAATTATATTTTTGTTCAGTAATTTTATAAAGACACCCCTGTACATATTTTTAATTTTAGTCTTGTAATATACAAAAACAACCCTATACCTTCTAGTAATTTTATTTTAGCCCTAAATTTTTATAAATAATAATTTAGGCTGGGCATTTTACACCAGGCCCCTGAACTTAGAAATAATTATATTTTTGGCCCTATAAATTTTATAGTTAGGCCCCTGAACTTTTCCAAAATTACTTTTGGTCCTTGAAATTTTCGTGAATTATATTTCATAGGTATATTTTATAGTGTAGCCCTTATATTTTTTCTAAAATTATTTCTAGGTCCCTGAACTTGTCTGTTTTTACTATTTTAACCCTAGACTTTAAACCTTCGTAACTTTTTACTCGTAGCTCCGATTGAGGTGATTCTTGCGCTCACGTGATCGTAGCAACGCGTACTTTTTCATAGTATTGTTTTCTTTGTTGTTTATTACTGTGTGCAGTGTTGTTTCTTAGTTTGTTTGTATGCTTGTGTTTTTGGTGTGACGTTGAGTAGACAAGCCGCTGTTAGAGAACTTCCGGGATCTCCAACTTGAAGACATTGAGCAGCAGCAAAGGAAACCAGGAAAGTGTTCTTGATGCATTTTGAACCTATGTTTTATATTCCCTCTATCTCTATGCATGCTTGTTAATATTGAATCCCATGTGTCATATCCTGTTCCATATTATTCCTTGCCGCCTGAGTTCTGGTGTAGCTTATTAGTATGGGTACGTCATGCTTAGTTTGCTATGTCGGGAATGGAAGTGTCTATTGTTAATCTTGACTAATGATTCACTTTAACATAATGATCATGAGGGATGAGTAATCCTTCATAGCAACATGGAACCTAGGTGATCCAAGCAGGAGGATGGCAACGATGGTGCGGGTATGCACGTGTACTCAGTATAGTACTGTTGGATTGTGGTGGTACCTGCTTGGGATCACAAGAGTAGTTGTGGAGCGTCCACCCAGGAAAATAGCGCAAAGCACAGGGTTGATATGGGTAGGCTTGGTTTAGTATCGAGATGTGTTCCCAGTTCTATGAGCAGTCGAGGACGGAGGACGGGACGGTTTACTCTCGGACTCAGGCGATGGATCATTTACTCCTAGCCACGGTGCCAGAGGGGGCTTCTGTAGGAACGGTTTAATTCCGCAGCGGTGAAACCTTAGCGTGCTTTGTTTGCAAGTTGGGAAGCACTCTGAACGACCTTGTGGTGATCTCTTGGCCTCACACCTACGGTATTGTGATTTGGGCAACATGGAGACTCTCTAATCACTGCATAGTGATAAAATCACCAACCTGTGGGTAAGTTGTGCAACCTCTGCACAGTGTCAAACTGTTATAACAGCCGTGCTCACGGTCATGAGCGGCCTGGATCCTCACACATTTAGGAAGGTGGTCTATGGGTGGACTTGGTGGGTAGCCAAGTTTGGTTAGCTACAGGCGGTGTAACCTGTAGTGTGGTTTCATATGGGCGGTTTAACCCATGATTTGCTACAGGCGGTGTAACCTGTAGTGTGGTTTCCTATGGGCGGTTTAACCCATGGTTGGTTACAGGTGGTTTAACCTGTAGTGTTGGACAGATGAGATAACTGGTGGGAACTTTTCACCTAGTAAATAGGATGGCTTTTCTACTAGGTGTAGGTGCTCATTTATGCAAATGAACCATTGTGTTAGCCTTTCTTCTATTAAGCTTGCATGTCATATTTTCCCCACTTGCTGAGTACGGCATGTGCTCACCCTTGCTATTTCCCTTTGTTGTTGTACTATAAACTGCTGCTCAGAAGATAGAGATATGGACTACATTGATGAAGACTACTACTAGGCGTGTGTGCCCTCAGTCCATTGCCTGTGGTGTTATGGTGTCTTCCGCTATTATTTGTCGAGAGAGTCGATTTAGTCTTCAATGACAATTATTTATGTAATAATGATACGCTTTATTAATGACATTGGTTATACTGTTATTCACTTTACTGTCGATATATGTGAAACTTGTTCCTGGGCATACATATGATAAGCACTTTGTTTTGTCCTTAAAACCGGGTGTGACACCTGAAGATGCGCTTGACAGCCTTACGATGAGTCACCGTTGGGGAGGCCTGAAAGCGAGCACAAAGACACACTGCAAAGTGTATGTCGGGTCTTGTAGCTGTCAGGTACAAGAGGGAGCCAATCATGCTCCTGTACTCCCTTTGATCCACCGCTTCACAGTCTTCATCAGGGTCATGAGTCGTTGTAGTGGACATTGGTGTAGACAACGGCTTCACTTTGACCATGTCGAACTTCTTCAGGAGATCCTTCGTGTACTTGGCTTGATGTATGAAAGTGCCTTTCTTGCACTGCTTGATTTGAAGCCCAAGAAAGAAGGTGAGCTCTCCCATCATCGACATCTGAAATGCACTGTCCATAGCTTCTTGAAACCTGGACACAAGAGCATGAGAGGAACCACCAAAGATGATATCATCCATGTAAATCTGAACCATTAGAAAGTCATTGCCATGCTTAAGAGTGAACAAGGTTTTATCAACACACCCCATGACATACCCACGCTCTAGCAAGAAGGTCTTAAGCCTAGCATACCATGCCCTAGGTGCTTGCTTTAGCCCGTACAAAGCCTTCTGAAGCTTGTACACATGGTTTGGGTATTTGTGGTGCTCAAAGCTAGAGGGTTGCCTCACATACACTTCTTCCTCTATGACACCATTTAGGAAAGCACTCTTGACATCCATTTGATAAAGTCTAATGCCCTTGGAGACAGCAAATGCAAGCAAGATCCTAATGGCTTCTATGCGAGCAACAGGAGCAAAGGTTTCACCATAATCTAAGCCCTTCACTTGGCTAAAACCTTGAGCAACTAGCCTAGCCTTGCTTCTCACAACCTCACCATCCTCCCCATGTTTGTTTTTGAACACCCACTTGGTTCCTATGACATTGACATTATTGGGAGGCTCTACAAGGGTCCAGACTTTGTTTCTCTCAAAGTTTTCCAACTCCTCATGCATGGCATTAAGCCAATGTTCATCAGATAGTGCGTGTCCAACATCCCGGGGTTCAAAGGTTGCAACAAAGAGAGAATTGGTAAAGCAAGCTAGATGTGCAGACCTTGACCTTGTCATCCTCTCATAGAGATTACCGATCATCTATTGAGGTGGGTATTGACGCTGAATGTGGTGAGGAGCCTCTCTCTCAGAGTGTACCTCCCCCTCAACCATAGCTGGAGCTTGCTCGATAGCTGCTGAAGTCGATGTAGAAGCTTCTGGACCCTCTGCTGGAGTAGTGGTAGCAGCAGGAACAAGCTCAGATGAGAGATGAAGTGAATCATCATCATCATCATCAAAGCCCTGTAGGTCCTCTTCTACAAAGATGCTCTCCTTCATCTCCTTGTCGCCTACAGACTCAATCACATTCCTTGCACAAGAGTTTGATTCATCAAAGGTTACATCGCAGGATTCTATGATGGTGTTAGTCTCCAAATTCAAAACTCTGTAGGAATGACCATGAAGAGAGTAACCTAGAAAGATTCCATCAAAATATCTCGACTCAAACTTATCAAGATTGCCACGCTTGAGAATAAAGCAATTGCACCCAAAGGCACGGAAATGAGAAACCGATGGCTTTCTCCCAAAACACAACTCATAAGAAGTCACATTAAGAATTGAGCACAAGAAAATCCGATTGGAAACATAGCAAGCAGTGCTAATGGCCTCAGCCCAAAACCACCTCAGAGTCCTATGCTCATCGAGCATCGTCCGGGCCATCTCCACTAAGGTTCTATTCTTTCTTTCAACCACACCGTTCTGCTGGGGAACCCGAAGTGCTGAAAACTGATGCTCAATACCATGCTCAAGACAGAAAGCATTAAAGGAGGAGTTCTTGAACTCGGTGCCATTATCACTACGAATTGCTCATAATGCACCAGGGAGTTCCTTGAACAACCCTAAAGCTAAGCTCCAAAAGTAATGAAACACTTCATCCTTGCTCTCAAGAAAGTAGACCCAAGAGTAGAGAGAATAGTCGTCAACAATCACAAGAACATACCACTTCCCACCCGTCGAACGAACCCGTGAAGGACCAACAGTGTCCATATGAAGCAACTCTCCAGGACGTTCAGTCATCACCAAATTGATTGGTGGATGAGAAGCGGCAATCATTTTCCCATGACGACAAGGAGCACAAACCAAATCCTTATCAAATTTGAGCTTAGGCAATCCTCGGATCAAACCTAGGCCACCCAAGCGACGTAACAAGTCAAAGCTCATGTGACCCAGTCTCCTATGCCATTTCTAGAGCTCAGAAGAAGATTGAGCAAACAAGCACCTGTGAGAACCAGGAGAACCAGCAAAATCAGCCTGAAAAACTTTTCCAATGTGAGAAATCCCACAAACCAAGGAACCACTCGAATCAAGAACAAAAGAAGCATTCGACTTAAAGCGCACTTCCAAACCAACATCAAGAAGCTGAGAGTGAAGGTCTCATTTACCTGAGAAACTCAACCAAACCAACATCATTGAGAGTGAAGGTCTCATTTACCTTTACCGCGCCCCTTCCCTTCACTCTTCCTCTCTTGTCATCTTCAAAGGTCACATACTCCCGACGCTTCAAGGGAGTGAGGCTGGAGAACCACTTTGCATTTCTGGTCATGTGGCGCGAACACCCGGAATCCATCAAGCACTTGTCCTCCAAGCCTCCACCTGCTGCCTACAAACAACGAGAAGTGAAAGTCGATGGCTCAGTGCTGGGGTTAGTCAAAAAGCATTTGGGAATCCAGCACTTAACCATACGACCGGTATTAGTCATCACAGTTCTTTGCACTTTATCATTCGAACGCATGGGACGAGAACCACGATGGGGAAAACGTGGCCTATCAAAGCGTCTCAACTCAAACCTTGAGTTGGGAGGATAGAAATCATCTGTGTGAAAGCAAAATCCACGCGAGTGATGCTCACCATGATGGAGAAAACATGGGGTTCCAAAGCGCTGCTGCGCAAAGCCTCTATTTCATGAATCAAAGCCATATGAGGAATGACCCTAACCACGATAGGCACGAGAAAAAGAGCGAGGCTGAAGGTCAACAAAATCATCATAAAAAGCATCCCTAGTCAACTTAGCTTGCTTCCTCTCAATCCTCTTACGCCTATCACATAATTCATCCAAGTGGCCCTTGCGACCACACAACATGCAAATGTAGACACCCTTAGGATTAGGCTTGGTTTGCATTGCAGGATTGGGTTTTGGCTTCTCTATTTGCTTTGGATTGAAGGAGGGCTTTGGATTGTGTGGATAGTATGTGTCAGTGGGTTTGATGGTTCTTTCCTCATCCTTGTTGTTGGAGCTAGGTACAAACTTACCCACATTCTCACTCTCCTTGTCACACCTCTCAAATCCCAAACCTAAGTTATAGGTTGATCAAGAAGCACTCTCCTTCACTCTTGCCAAGTCACTCTCAATCTTCTCTTCACTCTCAATCTGGAGCCTGGACACAAGGTAGTCATTTTCCTGAACTAGGGCTTTGTTTTCCTCCCTAGTGATTACAAGCTTGTCCTTAAGAGAGACACACACCTCATAAGGTGGTGGAAGGACCTTAGAGCGAGTCTCATGAAGCAACTTGGACTCAAGCTCTTTGACTTTGAGGGACTGCGCTTCCAACTCATCTGTGAGCTTGGGGCACTTCTAACATGCACCCAAAAGAGTTGGTCTTGCTTTGAACTCATCAAGCTCCTTGAGGGTACTCTCAAGCTGACTGGCAACTTGAGCATGCACACTCTCCCTCTGTGCAAGATCACTCATCACAACTTGACAAGACTCACAATCAACAACAATGTCCTCACGAGCAAGCTTGGACCTAAGCGAAGCAATTTCAAAATCAGCACTCTCCAACTTAGACTTAAGCTCTCTACCCTCACGAACAGCACTGCGAAGCTTATCATCTTGCATGAGCAGAACATTGCGCAAATGATCAAGTTCAGAAGAGAGATCATCGAGAGTAGGAGGTACCTTGCTTATATCGGAGTCGGACCCAGAGTAAGTGTCGTGGTTGTTCTTTGCCATGAAGCAAAGCCCGGTGAATTCATCCTTCCTCTTGACTCGTGGCTTTTCAATCTCCTCCTCCGAGCTTGTAAGGCCTTCGCTTGATGTGAGGTCGACATCGCTCAAGGCGGCAATGTAGGCGCGTGCAATGGCCTTGGCGAACTTCTTGGAGTTCTTGCCCTTCTTGTAGAAGCGGTTCTTCTTCTGCTTGAAGTCTTCAGTGTTGTTGTCACGGTACCCGGCCTTCTTCTTCTTCTTGGGACAATCAACGATGAAATGTCCCAGGTCACCGCACCCGAAGCAGGTTCTTGAACCACCTCGTCTTCTCTCCTTTCGGTTGTTGTTGAACTTCTTGAACTTCCTTGTGAGCAAGGACAGCTCCTCGTCAGGAATGCACTCTATCTGTTCATCGGAAGCTGCAATAAGAGAAGACAAAGCAAACTCCAAGGGAGACTTGTAAAGTGAGGGGTTAGTTCCATGAAAAGCACAACTGTGATCACCCTTCTAGGAACTAGAAAGAAAAGCCATGCTAGAAGCAGGAATAGCGACATTAGGACAAGATTTCCTAGACAGTTCATGAGATTTTAGCTTGCTATACAGTTGCTCACAGTTCAGGGTATTGAATTCAGCAGTTTCTTTTAGAGCAGCAATTTTAACCCCCCAAACATTTTCATCAATTGAGTAAAGTAGTTGCTTAGCTCTATCGTTGTCATTGTACACAAGGGTACCACAAGCCCGCAAGTTGCACACAATTGCCTCAAACCTACGAAAAGTGTCATCAAGTGACTCACCCGATTTCTATGCAATGGTTTGGTACTGTCTATTGTAAGAATCCTTACGCATAGACTTGACCTGGTTGGTACCCTCATGGTAAGTGCAGAGCTTATCCCAAATAGCATGAGTAGTGTCAAGGTGTGCAACCCTATCATGATCGCTCCTACCAAGTGCACAATCTAGAATATTGACAGCTTTGGAGTTATTCTCATACCTGACTAGCTCACCTGTAGAAGTAGTTTTCAGGTCTTGTGGTATAGTATACTCCTGATCAACGATCTCCCAGTAAGGGAAGTCCTCTCCATCGAACATCCACAACTTGATAGCACACTTCTCCATGTCGCCTTCGGATCACAAAGCCGGTGAAGGTCAACTAGTGTTCAAACTGGCTCTGATACCAATTGAAGATCTGAGAAAGCGACCAGAGGGGGGGGGGGTGAATGGGAGCTAGGAACAAACTTACCCACATTCTCACTCTCCTTGTCACACCTCTCAAATCCCAAGCCTAAGTTATAGGTTGACCTAGAAGCACTCTCCTTCACTCTTGCCAAATCACTCTCAATCTTTTCCTCACTCACTAGGGTTCTC
Organism: Eleusine coracana subsp. coracana; assembly: GCA_032690845.1. Classification (NCBI taxonomy): domain Eukaryota; kingdom Viridiplantae; phylum Streptophyta; class Magnoliopsida; order Poales; family Poaceae; genus Eleusine; species Eleusine coracana. The sequence continues at coordinate 32,004,094 of CM064434.1, forward strand.
TGGAGCCTAGAAACAAGATAGTCATTTTCCTGAACTAGGACTTTGTTTTCCTCCCTAGTGATTACTAGCTTGTCCTTGAGGGTGACACACACTTCACACAGATGTGGGAGAACTTTCGTGCGAGTCTCATGAAGTAACTTGGACTCAATCTCTTTGACTTTGAGGGACTGAGCTTCCAACTCATTTGTGAGCTTGGGGCACTTCTGACATGCACCCAAAAGAGTTGGTCTAGCTTTGAGCTTATCAAGCTTCTTGAGGGCACTCTCAAGCTGACTGGCAACTTGAGCATGCACACTCTCCCTCTAACTCAGATCATTTATCACAACTTGACAAGACTCACACTCTACAACCATGTCATCCTTAGCAAGCTTAGACCTAAGCGAAGCAATTTCAAAATCAGCACTCTCCAACATAGACTTAAGCTCTGTACTCTTACGAACAGCACTGCGAAGCTTATCATCTTGCAAGAGTAGAACATCGCGCAAATGATCTAGTTCAGAAGAGAGCTCATCAAGAGTGGGAGGTACCTCGCTTGTGTCAGAGTCGGATCCAGAGTCGGTGTCGTGGTCGTTTTTTGCCATGAAGTAAAGCCCTGTGAAGTCATCCTTCCTCTTGACTCGTGGCTTCTCAACCTCCTCCTCTGAGCTTGAAAAGCCTTCGCTTGATGTGAGATCGACATCGCTCAAGGCAGCAACGCAGGCGCGTGCAATGGCCTTGGTGAACTTCTTGGAGTTGTTGCCCTTCTTGTAGAAGCGGTTCTTCTTCTGCTGGAAGTCTTCAGTGTTGTTGTTGCGGTACCCAGCCTTCTTCTTCTTGGGACAGGCAGCAATGAAGTGTTCCGGGTCACCGCACTCGAAGTAGGTTCTTGAACCACCTCCTCTTCTCTCCTTCCGGTTGTTGTAGAACTTCCTGAACTTCCTTGTGAGCAAGTACAGCTAATCATCAGGAATGCAATCCATCTATTCATCAGAAGCTGCAACAAGAGAAGACAAAGGAAACTCCAAAGAAGACCTTTCAAGTGATGGGTTAGTTCCATAAGAAGCACAACTGTGCTCACCCTTCTGAGAACTAGAAAGCAAAGCCATGCTAGAAGCAGGAATAGTAAGATTAGGAGGAGATTTCCTAGATAGTTCATGAGATTTCAGCTTGCTATATAGTTGCTCACAGTTCAAGGTATTGAATTCAATAGTTTCTTCTAGAGCAGCAATTTTAACCCCCTAAACATTTTCATCAAGTGAGTACAGCAGTTGCTTAGCTCTATTATTGTCATTGTACACAAGGTTACCAGAAGCCCGCAAGTTGCACATAATTGCCTCAAACCTACGAAAGGTGTCATCTAGTGACTCGCCAGGTTTTTGTACAAAGGTTTGATACTGTCTATTGTAAGAATCCTTATGCATAGACTAGACTTGGTTGGTACCCTCATGGTAAGTACAGAGCTTAACCCACATAGCATGAGCAGTGTCAAGGTGTGCAACCCTATCATATTCACTCCCACAAAGTGCAGAGAGCAGAATATTGATAGCTTTGGAGTTGTTCTAATACCTGACTAACTCACCTGCAGATGCAGTGTTCAGGTCCTGTGGTATAGCATACTCCTGCTCAACAATCTCCCAAATTGCACGTCCTTGACTCAGCAGGTACATCTTGGTCCCTGACTTCCAGTAGGAGAAGTCCTCTCCATCAAACATCCACAGCTTAATAACACACTTCTCCATGTCGCCTTCGGATCACAAAGCCGGTAAAGGTAAACTAGTGATCAAACCGGCTCTGATACCAATTGAAGGACCGAGAAGGCGACCAGAGGGGGGGGTGATTGGGAGCCAAACAGGTTAATTCTAAACTCTCATCGACAGTGCCGACCAAAGCCATCGGCAGTACCTGTTGGCACCATCGGCAGTGCCGGTCACGCCCATCGGTAATGTCGGTGCAGGCAGAAAGACTCTGAAGCCAATAGACACGACAGATCGGTAGCGCCGATCGATGCTATCGGTAGTGCCAGTGCGGTGTCCAGTACCCCATCGGCAGTGTCGGTCCTGGTCGTCTGCAGTGCCCATCGACCCCGATAGAACAGGAGAAACTTTCGGGAATTTGGCAAATCTTCTCGAGAACCTTACCAAACGAATTCCAAATGATGCGATTTTTGGGCCAGTGAATCCTCATCGCATCACGACCCTAATCCTAGAAAATCATCTCAATTAGCTCAAGGAATCATCACGAATTTCAGATCTTGTGCCAAGAACACCAAAAAGGGAAAACTTGAGAAATCCTTCAAATCGAAGGTGCTAGAGCTATTGATTCGGTCAAGGATCCATAGAGGATTGTTCTAGCTCATCCTAGCAACAAGTTTCCCAAGAAATCCGAGCCAAAAACTCATCCAAAAATGAGATCGAAAATCACCATGAAAATAGCTCCAAAAATGTGAAAAAGGGAATTTTGGGATTCAAGTGAAGATGGAAATCTTGAGCACGAAAATACTTCTCATATCATAGAAAGGTGCTTACAAGATCCATAGGTACAATGCTAGGAAGCCACCCTCTTGCTCCCACTATCTGGAAGAGCAAGAGATGTCTCTCACACACCCTTTCCTCTCCTCTAAAACATGAAGTCCTCTCCTCGCACTTTGAATAGAGTCCTAACACAAGGCTAATGAAAGAGAGGCTCCTCTCCCACTGGCCACACCTCTCCTTACATAGGCCTAGGATCTATTGTCCACATGACCACTCTACCCTTGACCTACATAACACACCTACCTACCACCGGGGGCATAACCGTCCATCTTTTTCCTCATCACCCGAATGCCATCGGATGCTTCACGTCCTTGCTTCATCTCGAAGCAAGCTCCATGATGGTGCCATGTGCGCCACCAACCACCGCCACCTATTTTGAGGCCCAAACCGGGAAACCGCCTTGCATGCTTCTCAAAGCACGACTTCTTGATGTCGACGCGTGTCACCTTGTCCCGCGATCCTGCCCAGAGGCAAGTCTCTCCCAGTCCCTGTCCATCGGGACCCCTTGTCACTTGCACCGACATCCCATTCGCCTTGACTTTGTCAACACGCCGTCTTCATCACCACCATAGTTTTGAGGCTCAACCGCGAAACCGTCTGTGCTTCTTGCTTCTCCACGTGTACGGTGTGGATCACCCTTTACTTCACTCGGCATCCCGATCATCTCGCCCCAAGTCCCCTACTTGTGCCCGATCCTTTCACCTTTGACCGCCAAGTCGACTCCAGTGACCTACACATCATGAGACAAGCAAACACATTTCCCAACTCCTGCAACATCACCAATTCTTCCACCAACTCTGGTTAGTCAAAACCATGACATGCAAACCCTTGCAATCCCTGGATTCCCGCATTTCAACTCAAACATCAAATCAGCTCAAGTCAATTACTCATCACAAATATAGCTAACCATGGCACATATCCACATGGTTACTCAATCTCCCCCTTGATGAGTACATTGACAACACCAAATGCACAAAGATTAGAGATTGAAATACGAAGCTGAATAAGCACATCCAAATGGCCAAACCCAAAGAAAAGGTGAAAACAAGCCATCTAGCAAGTAGGGATCACAAAACCAAGAGTTGGCAAAGAAAGCGACTTGAGACATAAAGCACGTGAAGAGCACAAGAAAATGCTCAAGATCATGAAATGCTCCCCCTCAAATTGTGGTAGGTCTCATGTAGTGCAAAATGGATCATATAAGTTTCTTAGCATTATTTATGTATGACCCCAAAATTTTCTCCCCCTTTGGCAATGAACTCATCAAAGAAGCAAAAGAACAAGCAAACATGCAATGCACGAAAATGAAAACCTAACGAGCTTCAACAATTATGCAAACAAGCATTCAACTTTGCTAACCATAACCATAGAGCATGAAGTGTAAAAGCAGTAGATTCAATCATGCAAAGATCAAAAATAGATAGCAAGGCATAAACACCATGAGCTATACAAGCTAAGCAGAAAGATTGACTAGCTCAGATAGAATCAAAGTTGCTTATCATGAGCTAAACTGCCACCACATGTGTAAGTACTCCTATCCAAGGCAAAACAAGCACCAAGTGAATCAAAAGGATAATAGCCAGTCTCAATCTCAACTAGGACAACAAGCATTCGTAGAAAATGTGCTCTACAAACGCTCACATATGAAACAGAGACTCAGTTGATCAAGTGATTATTGTTTATCCTTATGTGTCCTCTTATCCATGCGGAGGGTCGCATGACTGGGTACGGCAAACACCCCAAGGCTTCAAGTCACAATGTTTGGATTTAGTATTTTGGAATTATTCTTGATCACAACACTTGCAGATTATTCAAGCTTATGCACAAGACAAAAGAGCATGCATTTGCGGCAAAATGAACACACGTTCCCACAATGTTTCATCATGAGCTAAACATTTGCAAAGCCTTCCATTTCACAAAAACAAGGTGCACCAAAGCCAAGACATCCTCTAGACTAGCCTCAATGGAAGTTCCAACAAGGATGAAAGCAATTATACACATGGTGACCAAGTTTTAGCAAGGTTAGATCATAAGGTTCAGAAGAAGCTTAGTTTACCTTTAAGATTAGCAAGTTGCTCACATGAGTCTATAACAGGCCATCTAGAAAATCTAAGCATCAGAAATTACCATAACATTCACACAACTTAGCTCAAGCTCAATCATAGCAAAGAGAAATGCAAGAAAGCATAAGAATCAAAGCTCATCTATGAATGCATATATTACATATGAGATGCAATGCAAAAATGGTAAGATACATATATACAAGTGAACACCAACTCCCCCTCAAATGATGCCATAAGGATGACACACACCAAGTTCCCCCTGAAGAAAAGCATGTCTAGAAGCATCTCAACATTGTCTCTCAGAAAGTGGAATGTCACATTGACGTGTTTGACCTTACCATGTTGGACTGGTTTTTTGGCTAAGCATATGGCATTGGAGTTATCACACATGAGTGGAACGCCCTTAAAAGTTAATCCATAGTCTCTCATGGTAGACACAATCCATAGGATTTGTGAGCAGCAGCTAGCAGCAGCAACATACTCAGCCTCTTTGGTGGATTGGGCAACACTCGACTGCTTACGAGAAGACCAATAGATCAAAGAAGTACCCACGAAATGGCAAGTACCAGAAGTGCTTTTCCTATCAATTCTACACCCAGCAAAGTCCGCATCCGAATACCTAATGAGATCAAGAGATGAAGATGCAGAGTACCAAAGACCGAACTCAAGGGTGTATTTAAGATACCTGAAGATGCGCTTGACAGCCTTGCGATGAGTCACCCTTGGGGAAGCTTGAAAGCGAGCACAAAGACACACCGCAAAGTGTATGTCGGGTCTTGTCGCTGTCAGGTACAAGAGGGAGCCAATCATGCTCCTGTACTCCCTTTGATCCACCGCTTCACAATCTTCATCAGGGTCAAGAGCCGTTGTAGTGGACATTGGTGTAGACAATGGCTTCACATTGACCATGTCGAACTTCTTCAGGAGATCCTTCGTGTACTTGGCTTGATGTATGAAAGTGCCTTGCTTGCACTGCTTGATTTGAAGCCCAAGAAAGAAGGTGAGCTCTCCCATCATCGACATCAGAAATTCACTTTCCATAGCTTCCTGAAACCTGGACACAAGAGCATGAGAGGAACCATGGCACATATCCACATGGTTACTCAAGATTACATCTCCGTAAGTGTGACCAAAGGAAAGGACTTCATGCCCATTGAGCAAGCTCTTATGAACTCCGAGGTTAAATCTACTCGCGCGGTTCATGGACTAAGGCTCATACATACCCCTTTGGTTCTTATTTGCCTTGGTTCTTATTTGCTCGGTCTTTCATTTGGCATTTGCGAAAACTACGAGGCCATAGAGTGCCATTATTTGAAAATGAGTGTTTGAGAGTTCCCTCTATATTCCAAGTGCGGTGTTCTTTTGTGTGTTTAGCGAGGGCACATGGAAAATAGAGAAAGTCCTTGATTCAGCAAATTCTGGAAGTGACCGTACAGTCCGGTCAGTGGCACTGGAAACAATGCCTAGGGGGAGCCTAGTCATAGAGACGGGACAAGATGGTCCTAGAGACCGGACAGTTCGGTCTGCAGTGGCCAGTAGATGCCGACCTGACCGGATAGTCCGGTGTAGAGACCGATCAGTCCAGTTGATCACGCATCGTGCTTTCCGATCTGACCTTGATTGATCTCGGCCATCGATTACGATTTGACGTAGGTCAAAATCGATCAGAACCGATTTGGCTTCATACTCGTTCAATTCCGACACCGAGTTCTTGCCCCCACCGCGACAACCTCGTCGACGCCGCCTCCGCCGATTTCGCCGTCGTCGCCTCACCTTCCAGAGCCGCCGCCGGCCTCACCCACGCGCACGCCCGTCGCTTGCGACCACAACAGCACCGCCACCGCGCACCGCCATCTCCACTCACGTTGTGCCCGTGCTTCCCTTCCCGCGCAGCCTCCTCTGCCGAGAGCCGCCGCCATCGACAGCAGCAGCTCCACCGCGCGCGCACAGAGCCAGTCCAGAGCCGAGTTTTCCCCCTCCACCTCCATTGCCGGCAAGACAAAAGTTCAAGTTTTTTGGTGATCGGAGAGTGCGCACGGTGTTCCTTTGTTCTTGGCACGTTTACACTCTTCCTAGGGTATTGCTACTTTCCACAATTCATTGTTTATGCCCTAAATTTCCAAGTCATTAGTTTAATTGATGCAATTAGAATATCTTCCCATGATTAGTTGCATTTATTAGCTAATTGACTCAACCTAGGATGCAATTAATTATCTGCATATCTGTTAATTGCAATTCTAGGGTTTGTCTCCTGTCTAGTCTAAAGTTAGATTTATTGTCATTATTTGACTCTACACTAGATGATTCGCACCAGCCACATATAATCGATGATCACTACTATTGTTACTCTGCATAATTGTCTGAGTGATCATGTCCTTCACTCAGTGCTAGGAATTTTTTTTTCGCATTCTTTCCTAGCGGTGCGTTGCTTGTAGATGTATTAGGACTCTATGCTTATCCCATCTACACCTATGTGAGTGCAGTGACAGCAGCAGCAGACAGAGATGGCAGGGTCAGGACAGCACAAGGGAAAGGGATAGATGCCTGAGAAGCCCAAGACCAAGAAGAGACCAAGACTGGATCCAGAGTCAGAGAGAGCCAGGAGAGTGGCCAGGCACCTAGATGCCATTGATCAGTCACGGAGGACTCCAGGATCACGCTTGATCCTAGAGCAGCCTCGTGAGGCATAGGGTCTGAGGAGGAGCACCAAGCAGAGGACAACACCTCTAGCTGTCGGAGTGGTACCACTGCCGTGGATGCAGCGTACTCTGGTTTCCCATCAGGGGAGATCGTCGAGAACTACGGATCAGGGATCCTCCAGGCAATAGGAGGAGTCTGAGGAGGAGGAGACTGGAGAGGAGGAGATCTCAGAGTTAGAGTCTGAGGAGCTAGTTGAAGAGGAGTCAGAGGAGGAGCTAGAGCAGACTGTTCCCTAGATGACAGCTCACCGAGCAGGAGACCTGAGGTGCACTTGTGAGGTGTGCACGAGGAGGCTGCAGAGACTTGTTCAGGTAGCCGGTGAGCCGGATATCCTCAAGGTTCCTGCAAAGGACCTTAAGGTACTTTCGTTCGTGTCTTTCGAGCAGTGGGTGCTAGTTCCCCGAGACCCTGCTGCTGGAGAGAGGTACTGGACGGTGCTCCAGAGGAGGATAGGACAGGGCTTGAGACACTGTGTTGCCTTGAGGACGTGAGACAGGGTGCTTGTACCATAGCAGTACACCACCTACTAGGCCATGAGGAGGGCCACACACACAGACATGGAGCAGTACTTCTCGTACCTGCCAGGACTAGCTGTGCTAGTCACTGCTCCACTCAGGTTCAGGGAGGACGTGATCCTCGATTTCTATGCGATGTTGTGGGTTGCCAGAGACCGCTCAGAGTTCTTGATCCTGTTCAGAGGGCAGCCAGAGCGAGTCACCAGGGAGGACCTGATCTCCCACCTAGTACTCCTAGCTTCAGACTTCTAGCTTTACAAGAGTGCCTATGGTACACTGGAGCCACCCCGCAGACCTCAGGGAGGCAAGCAGCCTTCAGACAACTGTGACAACCTTACTCCGAAAAGTAGAGTATGTCGTACAGGATTGCCTTGGGAGATGGTTAACGAAGTAACCATAGACAGCATTCACACATGAACATTCATCATTTACAACATTACATCACTTAGGTGCATAATATTACAAGTCCAGAGGTAAATATAATTAAGTTCAGATCTGAATACATATGTCCTTAGTACATATTACACAAATTTGCGGAAGCGGTGAAACAACAAAACACGACGTTTAGTCCTACGTGAACCATGCCGGCCCTATGGCGATGGCTCACTCATCCAGATTAGGAGAACTGGGGACCCATTCGATGGTCCAGTTATGAGGCTCCTCGCCTTCCCACACAACCTTATTACAACAATTACAATAGGTTGCTTGAGGAAAACCTAAAAAACAACATCAACGCAAAGCCTTAGTATATAACATACTCCACAAGACTTACCCGTCAAAAGGTTTACTAAAACCGACTCCTAGCATGCCGAGGGGCTGACCGGGTTTATTTGACAATTGCATAAAAAGCTCCTATTGGTTCTATGTTGCACTTTCAATTTCCTTAAACAAGATTTTACTTTTCTTATTGTAGAACCCAGCTACGGTGAGTCTAGCTAGATGCTAAGACATGAATATAGCTAAAGAGCAATACATCATAGCAACATGTATCCATAGCATAAGTAAATTTCAGAAACTTAACCACAACTTTACTACTTAACACATCATTGCCGCTACTCGAACAAGAGGTACTCATAACCGCGAGGGACGGCAATTCGAATTGATTTACATTCTACAGGGAAAACACAAATACACGACATACGCATCATTTAAGAACACGTATGGCCACCGTTCACAAGATTGCTATAAAGTCGATCCGGGGCCATCGATCCCGAGTACACGTCCTCCCCGCGATACAGTACTTCGCATCCGAGGCTTAACCCATGCACTCTCCAGCGGTCCTCAAACCCGTGCAACCACCGTGCTGTTCACATCACCTCTAGATCGATGAGTATGGCCATGCAACAATACGGCGCCCAAGCTACTAGGTTTACCAATTCCCATATTAGAGGTATGTACTTGGTACTGTTTGATACTTGTCCGCGGAGTTGCAACGATAGGTGCTCCATTTTATCAAGTTCATTATCCAAGTGAACCATTGTTGAATCTAGAACCTACCGATGACTCCACTAGTTTAAGCATAGCATTTGCTAACGGAAAAGCTTACTAACATACTAATCATAGGTCCTTGCTGGAGTATGCAAGTGTGTTTCATCCAAGTCCTACACTTAATGCACAATACAATACTCCTACTTGTGATAAAGTAAAAGGACTCGAATGACAAAACTGGGTTATGCACCGGGGCTTGCCTTGGGTGTGATCGTAGTTAGCGTCTTCACCAAGGTGCACTTCAGCTCCTTGCTAGTCCGTTGTGATCTCTTCGGTCTCGATCCCTATATGGAATGGACATGGATTAATTCCAAGGAATACACAAGGTTTCATGGAGTTTCCTTAACTAAAGATGGAATGCATGGCATGACACTTCATGGCACTTCCTCAGCAAATAAAAATTAATGACTAATCATTTATTCATGAATGTGCACACCTATGTATGACATGGTAACTACTGAACTTTTGAAGGGGACAAACTTCTAATTACTAGAATGCAACTTTTAATTATCACAATCTTAGTGTAAGTCTACTTTAGCATGAGCATGGCCTAGATGTTGATTAAATGACCTCACATGCTGATGAGGACATGACAATGTAGTACTTAGGGTCAAATTTCAGAAAGTTCATTTTTTTTGAGCCACTTAGCTAAAGTGACAATGTGCAAACTAACACTATACCTAGACATGGCATTTTTAATTTCATCACTAGTTCTAGCTCACATAGTTAATCAAGAACCAAAGCATAGAACTGAAACATGAGAATTTCTACTGTAATGTGAAGCTGAGTTATTTTCCATGGACTTCCAGAAATTAATTTATTTCTACTTTCCTTAAATACACACATAAAGTAACATTTATATGAAGAAATTCCTAGTTACTTAGCAAATGATCAATTTCGACAGCAACTTTGTACATAGGTAACTTCAAATTTTTCATGGGATTTTTCATAAGTGTACAAGTGCATAAGGAACAGGAATGCAAAATTTCATAATTAAATTCCTAGCCAATAATTTACATAAATTCAATTACTGAAAATGAGGATTTATGCAATAATACTAAAAATATGCATGTAAATGGAAATGTGCTTTTGGAGAAAGTTTAAGGATGCCAACAAATGCTTACTGAGCAAATTCCATGAATTTACCATTTACACATAATTTCTTATGGATTTATTAAGCAAATTGGGGTTGTGAATTTGATGGATTAAATAAATTAATTTACCAAATAAACTTGGACTAGATCCTGTTTTTCTGGTAGAACAAGATTTTAGGAGTTGAACAAAATTAATTTCACAATTTTTGGCCTTGTATTTCTCGAGATATTGAATTTTGAAGTTTATTCAAAGTTCGCTATTATTTATGGTTTTGCCACTGGGTTCAAATTTTTCCAGGCGCGCGCGCGCGCCTGCGCGGCGGCCGATGATGGCGAGCTCGGCCCCGCGGCCGATCGGCGGCACGGCCGAGGCTCGCGAGCTACTCGCATGATCTCCATGCCGAGGGGATCTCGTGGAGGGGGTCGGAGGGAAGAGGGTCTCACCGGAGGTGGCCGGCGACGACGCGCGGCAGCAGAGGCAACTCCGGCGAGGTCCACGCGACGGTGCCGAGGGAGAGGGAGGCCAGGATTCGGTCGATGAGCTTCGCGGTGGTCCGGGGACGGTCGGCGTCGAGGAACTCGTCGAGGGGGAAGGCCGGAGCAGGGTTCCCGTCGGTGAGGTGGGGCGGTTTCGGCGGCGGTGGTCTTTTCTCCTCAAATTCCGGCGAGGGCACTGCACAGGGGAGGGAGGGAGTCAGAGGGGAGTGGGGTGGAGTCCTTGCGCGTCGATTTGCGAAGAAAGAGGGGACGGAGAGCTGGCCTAGGCAGAGCTCGAGGCGACGACGGCCATGGCAGCCAGAACAGGTCACTGGCTCGGTTTTTTCGCCGGAGAGAGGAAGGGGAAGTGAGTGCCGGCGCTCGGGGGTGCTCGGGAGGGTGTGAGAGCTGGTTGCGAGTTGAGAGAGTGAGAGAAATGAGGCTGGTGTGCTGCTGCTGCCGCTGCTCCCCTTTTGACTCGGCCGGCGGAGTGATGGCCGAGAGCGGTGAGAGAAGAGGAGAGAGGGAGGGAGGGTCGCGCTGTCGGCAGGGGAGTGGCTGCCGGTGGTGGGCGGCTTCAATTCCTGGCCGGTGGCACAGGGCGGCGAGTTGGCAGCCCAGTGGCCAGCATGGGGCGACAGGAAATCGGCGGTGGCGACAGTGCCCGGGTACAACCCGGTGTCGGGTTAGAATTGGCCGGGGAGAAGAGGAAGATTGACCCGGTTTTGACCCTGGACCTTCACTCGGGTTTGCTCTGTTTTCCCATGTTACATTGCTCCAAATTGGACCCAAATTTTTGTGTAGGCTCAGGAGAACGTGTTCTCCAACTTTGCATTTGGGTGCCCCAGCTAGATTCGTACTGAGAAATTATGAAAATTCCAAACCCGAAATACACTTTTCTGACTTTGGGGGAACTTTTAAGGGTATCAATTGGTTACCAAAAATTCTGGAACAATTCTCAAAATTCTATTTTATTATGGCCATTCAGAATACTTCCATGGGTTTTGGTAATGTTTGTGAATCACCCCTTTTTGAATATTATGGACTTAATTAAGTAGGTTTCCTCTTTTTATTCTTTGGCACATGGATTAATTATACTTTTGCTTAGCTCTTAATTGAAGTTAGGTTTAGTTAACTTCATTTTTGTGACATGGGATGTCACAGCACACCCCCCTTAAGGAAATCTCGTCCCGAGATTTGCAAAAGAACAAACGAGAGGGAGGGTTGCGGGTGGTTACCGGTTTTAGGAGGCCAAGAATTCCGGAAAATTGGTCCTTAGAAACTCTTCTTGTTCCCATGTGGCTTCCGCTTCAGTATGGTTACTCCATTGCACCTTGTAGAAGGTGATAGTGCGGCTGCGAGTTACCCGGTCCTTTTGATCGAGGATGCGAACGGGGTATTCGGGGTAGGAGAGGTCTTCTTCCAATTGCTCGGTGTCGGAGATAACCACGTCGATCGGAGGCTTCAAACATCTCTTGAGTTGGGTGACATGGAAGACATTGTGCACCCGCTCAAGATTTTCTGGTAGTTGCAACCGATAAGCAACGGCGCTATGCTTTTCCGTGATCGGAAAAGGTCCGATATAGCGGGGTGCTAATTTCCCTTTGATTCCGAAATGAGATACACCTTTGTTGGGAGAAACCCGAAGATAGACAACGTCTCCTTTTATTAGAGTAACTCATTTGGCGGGATTGCGCGGCCTTCATGTTAGCTTGGATTTGTCGCACCTTCTCCTCGGCTTGCGTGACCAGATCAGGACCGAAAGTAATTCTTTCTCCTGAGTCTGACCAATTCAGCGGGGTTCGACACGAGTGACCATACAAAGCTTCAAATGGTGACATTCCCAAGCTTTCTTGAAAACTATTGTTGTAGGAGAATTCAGAGAACGGGGGGCAAGATTCCCAATTTCCATGATTGTCTAGCACACAAACTCTTAATAAATCTTCCAAATATTGATTTAGTCTCTTGGTTTGTCCACTGGTTTGTGGATGATAAGCGGAACTGCGGATGAGAGTGGTGCCAAGACAAGCGTGCAATTGCTCCCAAAAACGAGCAATAAATTGGGGGCCTCGATCGGAGATGTTCGTCTTGGGCATACCGTGCGAGCATAGAATCCGCACAATGTAGAGCTTGGCATATTGCTTAGTAGAGTAGGTTGTATGGACGGGGATAAAATGAGCAGATTTGGTCAACCTATCCACAATAACCCATATGGAATCGTGCTTCTTGGGTGTGAGGGGTAGTCCAACGATGAAGTCCATAGCAATGTCTTCCCATTTCCAAGCGGGGATTTTCAATGGGTGTAAAAGACCAGCTGTTCTCAAATGATCGGCCTTCACACGTTGGCAAGTGTCACATTCGGAGACATAACGAGCAACCTCTCATTTCATGCGTGTCCACCAAAACTTTTCCCTTAACCCGCGATACATTTTGTTGCTCCCGGGGTGTATGGAGTATTTGGACAAGTGAGCCTCATCCAAAATTTTCTTTCTTAGCTCCTCATTCTTCGGAACAACAAGGCGATTGTTGAATCAAAGTACTCCATCTTCATCTTGTCGGAAACATGTAGTTTCTTCCTTCCCGATTTTCTAGCGAATATACTCCATTCCTTTGTCCTGCTTCTGGGCTTCCACGATTTCTTCCCGAAGAGTAGGAATGAGAGCCAAATTATATAAGGATCCGTGTGGGATGACACGAAGACTTGGTTCGCTCGGATCTGAAATCGGGCGAGCTTCCATAGAGCAAACAATCGCGTGATTGCATTGGTCCCTTCGACTCAAGGCGTCAACAACCACGTTTGCTTTTCCGGGGTGATAATGAATTTCCAATTCATAATCCTTGATCAGTTCCAACCATCTACGTTGCCGCATATTCAGTTCTTGTTGAGTGAAGATATATTTGAGACTTTTGTGGTCGGTGTAGAGGTTGACAAGATTACCGAGCAGGTAGTGGCACCAAGTTTATAAGGCTAGAACCACGGAGGCCAATTCTAAGTCATGAGTGGGATAATTTTGCTCGTGCTTCCGGAGCTGTCGTGAGGCATAGGCAATGACACGACCTTCCTGCATAAGCACACAACCCAATCCGGTGCCGGAGGCGTCGCAATAAACATCGAATGGTTTGGTGATATCGGGTTGAGCTAAAACCGAAGCGGTTGTCAGATGCTTTTTGAGCGACTGAAAAGCTTCTTCACATGCACCACTCCACTTGAACTTAGAATCCTTTTCCAGCAGCTTGGTCATAGGCTTGGCAATACTTGAGAAGTTGGGAATGAATTTCCGATAATAACCGGCAAGACCAAGGAAACTGCGAATTTGTCTGACCGATTTCGGAGCCTTCCAATTCAGCACATCCTCTACTTTGCTAGGGTCCACGGCTACTCCTTCTGCTGAGATGATGTGGCCCAAGAACGGAACTTGCTTTAGCCAAAATTCATATTTACTAAATTTGGCGTAAAGTTGGTGATCTCGGAGTCGTTGTAGAACAATGCGAAGGTGTTCGGCGTGTTCTTCTTTGGACTTAGAGTAGATCAGAATATCATCGATGAATACCACTACGAACTTATCCAACTCGGGCATGAATATGGAATTCATCAAATACATGAAATGGGCTGGAGCATTGGTGAGACCGACAGACATGACAAGATATTCGAAAAGACCATATCGGGTGGAGAATGCTGTTTTTGGAATATCTTCGGCTCGGATTTTATTTGATGGTAACCGGATTGGAGATCAATCTTGGAGAAGACTTTAGCACCCGCTAGCTGCTCAAACAGGATATCGATTCGAGGTAGAGGGTACTTGTTCTTGATGGTTACTGCGTTTAACGGTCTATAGTCGACACATAGGCGTAGGGTTTTGTCTTTCTTCTTCACAAAGAGAGCGGGACAACCCCAGGGAGATGAACTTGGTCGGATATAGCCCTTGTCCATAAGCTCTTGTAACTGATCTTTCAACTCCGCTAATTCATTAGGAGCCATTTTGTACGGCCTACGAGCGATAGGCGCCGTACCGGGTACGAGTTCAATCTTAAACTCAACATCCCTGTCCGGAGGCATGCCCGGCAAATCGTCTGGAAAGACATCGGGAAAATCACAAACCACTGGAATATTTGCTAGCTCCTTTCCTTCCACATGACATACTTGAGAGATGGATGACTTGGGATACGGCAATCGGAGAATAGAAGGGTCGTGTAATGGTGAGTTCAAATGGACTTCTCGGTCCTCCAGGTGCAATATAGCTTTGTGACTAGTCATCCATTTCATATCGAGAATTATGTCGATGCTTTAGCCGTTTAAGATGATTAGGGAAGTGGGATATATGTTGTTGGCTAGCTTAAGTGGCACTTTCCTTAACTCGAGATGAGCCCTTATTTTTCCACCGGGAGACGTAATAACGTACGGGGTTCCCATAGTGGTGGGGGTAATTTTCAGATGATTTGCACATGCTTGACTAATGAAATCATGCATTGCTCCTGAATCAAAAAGAACCATGGCAGCATGTTGGTTGATCGAGAACGTACCCGCGAGAACGGGTTCTCCAGCTTGGGTCTCTTCGACCGTGGTATAGTTGACTCGGCCATTCTTGTGAGTGGGGGTAGACGACTAAGGACGACTCCCATTGCTGCCATTATTGTTGTTGCCGCTGTTGTGGTTGTTGTTGTTGTTCCTGGATGTGTTGGAGTTGTTGCTGTTGCTCGGGTTGCGCTTCGGGAACCGACATTCCTTAGCAAAGTGATCGGTGCGGCCACAATTGTAGCACGGCTGTGAGGAGTTGGTCTTCACCACTTGATTGCTTTGCTGCGGTGGGCGAGAACCAGAAGATTGCTGCTGGTTTCCCCCATGGAATCATGAGTGCTGCCGCGAGAATGACGGGCGAGGTCCTCCTCCCGACTGTACTGCAGCCCAGAATTTCTGTCCGGTCGGGGAAGTGATTGCTAGCTTGTACTTGGGCGGTGCGGAGCCGGATAAACTTCCCATAGCACATTTCCTCTTCTTGTCCTCTTGATTGGCATGGATGGCATCTTCTTGCACAATGGCGGCACTCATCAAGTCATTGAATGTGCCGGCGGTGACTTGCGCCAATCGGTCTTGCAGCTTCGGGGTAAGTCCCGAACGAAAGCAGTCTTTCTTTTTCTCGTCCGTATCGGCGTGATACGACGCGTACTGGGCCAGGTAGTTGAACTTCCGTGCATACTCTTGCACGGTTCCGGAGCCTTGCTTCAAGTTGAGGAACTCCTGCAACTTGCGCTCCATAAGTCCAGCGGGTATGTGGTGTGCATGGAAAGGAGTGCAGAACTCCGCCCAAGTAACTTGGTGCCCCGCGGCGAGAGCGGCGGTGAAGCTGGCCCACCAAGCACTTGCAGAGCCATAGAGCTGCTGCGCGGCAAAGAGGGGCTTCTGCTGCTCGGTGCAGTGGAGGAGTGCGAACTTCAACTCCAACGTGCGAATGAAGTTGTCCGCTTCCAGAGGATCACCGGCTTCTCGGAAGGTGGGTGGGTGAGTCGCCCAGAAGTCGGCGTAAGAGGATTCCCGCTGCAGCTGTGGTGGTGGTCCGTGAGCTCCCTGATAGGTCATGTTCTCCATGAACATGCGGAACATCTGGTTCTGATTGTGGATGAGCTACTCCATAGCCGTCAGAGGCCCAGTTCCGCCAACGTTCGAGGTGCCGGGAGCATCACCGACGTTCGCTCCACCACGGCGAGTTTGCACCATCTGACATATGAACAATATGTTAGCCCGATCATCATATGAGACAACATGATAACAAGGCTACAATATGGTGACGAAATAAAATTTCAGATTGCTCAAATTGAAATGCTGGACAATTAAACGGTGCGGACATAAGAGATAACTTAAATTCCATAATTTCCACACCATAAGCAACATACTCATGATAAAGCCATAGATAGATGTGATGCAACTTTCGATACATAGCAAGTCTTCGGTTACATCACTCGGAACACTGCACCCTACAATCTCGGAGAGCTTAGGTTACAACTTAGCATAACACTACCACACCATGTACACATGACTATGATGTCTCACGAGATTTCACCCTACGTACATAAGGCTACTCGGTCACTCGGCGTGGCTGTCACCATCGGACTCCATGTCCATAGCTGCTGGTCCTGTGGGTGCTTCAAAGTCGGTGCCAGAATCACCGTTCTCACTCAGATCGACATCATCGGGGGGAATCACCGCGAGTGGGATGGGTGGCTCATTGTTAAGGATGGCGTTCAGCTGGGCATTAGCAGCTTCGAGCTGTCCAATGAGCTGCTCTTGCTGTGCGATGATCGCGTGAGCGTCGTTGAGGTTCCCTTCCATGACATCACGCTCATCTTGAGCTTCTTCGCGTTTGGCCTACAGCTCGCTTCGCTCCTCCAAGAGAGCTGTAACCTGACCATGAAGAGAGTAAATCTCTCCTTGGGCAGCGGTGAGCTGGGCGTTGCGTTGGTGCAGCTGCTCCTGCAACACGCCGCCTGCATCATCCTCGATGATGAGCCGAGCATCATGGAGGTGCTTGAAAAGGTCGGCCCGCTCCAACTCGCTAGTGTGCAGCTTGCCCACAAGGGCTGCAACCTTAGCGTCCCGCTCCGCGAGCTGGGCATCACGGGCAACAAGCGTGGACTGCAGCGCCTCGCGCTCTCGCTCCAACTCGAGGACACGAGCGGCAAGGTACTCCGGGTCCAACATGCGCTTGCCATCATCCATCTGCCGGAATAAAGTTTTGCAAGAGTGAGTCAAAACTTAATATTCCACTAAGCACACATGCTCAAAATAGCATAAGGGATGATTGGTAAAAGAAAAGACACGAGGTTCCTGACCCGTTCAATGACCGGTGACGACGAATTTCTTCGGTCGACGGAGTGAACCGCAGTAATGAGCAAAAACGCTTAGTTTTCGGACAACCTTAAAATTTTTTTGTTTTACAATTGTTGTAGAGAATTTCTTCAACTTTCCAACGCATACTCACACATATCCATCCAATAAAGTCTCTGGGAGTTATGATCATCCAAAGACAGGGGACAGAAATGAGGCAGTTTCTGATTTCCAGAAAAAGTCTTCTGTTTTGGCAATATTCGACCTAGTTCCAGATTTTTCCAAGACAAACTTCCTAAACCAAACTTGTAGAGCAAAACATCAGATTTCCAACGAGTACTTACTCGCCTCCATTGAATTAAAACTGAGGAAGTTATGCTCGTTTTAGTGAAACTGACTTTTCTGGTAAGGTGGGACACTTACCGGTTAGGTTCAAATTTCTGGTTTAGGTGCAAAAGGGGTTCAATTTCGTCCAAAACTTACTCATTTTGCATGTTCACAGTATCAATGACATTTTTACAGGTTTTGGTAAAGTTTAATGCATATGATGTGCATGGATGCCAATGCTCAATATGACGATTAACTACATCCTCACAAAAAGAAAACTTGACCTATTATATAACTCGATCTTTTCAGTGGCACACACACCTCTCACACCCTTCTAAGCGAACTACACGTGGTTAGTGTTCCTGCAAGAGATCCATTTCAGAAACAATACATCAAATTCAAAAGAAACAAGCCAAAATAACAATGACAGTTTATGCCCAGGTATTCGCCCAGCCGGAAGGCAGCCGACGTTTAAGCGCATTCGGTCCGCGCATCAATCAAAGCCCAGGTCTTTGCCCACCCGGAAGGCGTTCGGTATTTATAGCACAACCGATCCGCGCACAAAGACATACCTTCATTGAAGAATCCGTAGTTGCAAGTAATTTAAACAAACATAACCCGGGGTTAGCGTTGCCACCTACAAGACTCTTATATGGGCACTACTAGTTCGTACCTCACCGTAACGCGTAAAAACGGTTTGTTTACGTTTCAAAGTGCTCATTTGAGTGTAGCTTATCCCAAGACGGCTCTGATACCAGCTGTGACAACCCTACTCCAAAAAGTAGAGTATGTCGTACAGGATCGCCTTGGGAGATGGTTAACGAAGTAACCATACACAACATTCACTCATGAACATTCATCATTTACAACATTACATCACTTAGATGCATAATGTTACAAGTCCAGAGGTAAATATAATTAAGTTCAGATCTGAATACATATGTCCTTAGTACATATTACACAAATTTGCGGAAGCAGTGAAATGATAAAACATGACGTTTAGTCCTACGTGAACCATGCCGGCCCTATGGCGATGGCTCACTCATCCAGATTAGGAGAACTGGGGACCCATTCGATGGTCCAGTTCTGAGGCTCCTCGCCTTCCCACACAACCTTATTATAACAATTACAATAGGTCGCTTGAGGAAAACCTGAAAAACAACATCAATGCAAAGCCTGAGTATCTAACATACTCCGCAAGACTTACCCATCAAAAGGTTTACTAAAACCGACTCCTAGCATGCCGGGGGGCTGACCGGGTTTATTTGACAATGGCATAAAAAGCTCCTATTGGTTCTATCCTGCACTTTCAATTTCCTTAAACAGATTTTACTTTGCTTATTGTAGAACCCAGCTACGGTGAGTCTCGCTAGCTGCTAAGACATGAATATAGCTAAAGAGCAATACATAATAGCAACATGTATCCATAGCATAAGTAAATTTCAGAAACTTAACCACAACTTTAGTACTTAACACATCATTGCCGCTGCTCGAACAAGAGGTACTCATAACCGCGAGGGACGGCAATTCGAATTGATTTACATCCTGCAGGGAAAACCCAAATACACGACATACGCATCATTTAAGAACACGTATGGCCACCGTTCACAAGATTGCTATAAAGTCGATCCGGGGACATCGATCCCGAGTACACGTCCTCCCCGCGATACAGTAATTTGTATCCGAGGCTTAACCCATGCAATCTCCAGCGGTCCTCAAACCCGTGCAACCATCGTGTTGTTCACATCACCTCTGGATCGATGAGTATGGCCGTCCAACAATACGGTGCCCAAGCTACTAGGTTTATCAATTCCCATATTAGAGGTATGTACTTGGTACTGTTCGATACTTGTCCGCGGAGTTGCAACGATAGGTGCTCCATTTTATCAAGTTCATTATCCAAGTGAACCATAGTTGAATCTAGAACCTACCGTTGACTCCACTAGTTTAAGCATAGCATTTGCTAACGGAAAAGCTTACTAACATACTAATCATAGGTCCTTGCTGGAGTATGCAAGTGTGTTTCATCCAAGTCCTACACTTAATGCACAATACAATACTCCTACTTGAGATAAAACTAGGTTATGCACCGGGGCTTGCCTTGGGTGTGATCGTAGTTAGCGTCTTCACCAAGGTGCACTTCAGCTCCTTGCTGGTCCATTGTGATCTCCTCGGTCTCAATCCCTATATGGAATGGACATGCATTAATGCCAAGGAATACACAAGGTTTCATGGAGTTTCCTTAACTAAAGATGGAATGCATGGCATGACACTTCATGGCACTTCCTCAGCAAATAAAAATTAATGACTAATCATTTATTCATGAATGTGCACACCTAAGTATGACATGGTAACTACTGAACGTTTGAAGGGGACAAACTTCTAATTACTAGAATGCAACTTTTAATTATCACAATCTTAGTGTAAGTCTACTTTAACATGAGCATGCCTAGATGTTGATTAAATGACCTCACATGCTGATGAGGATATGACAATGTAGTACTTAGGGTCAAATTTCAGAAAGTTCATTTTTTTTGAGCCACTTAGCTAAAGTGACCATGTGCAAACTAACACTATACCTAGACATGACATTTATAATTTCATCACTAGTTCTAGCTCACATAGTTAATCAAGAACCAAAGCATAGAACTGAAACATGAGAATTTCTACTGTAATGTGAAGCTGAGTAATTTTCCATGGACTTCTAGAAATTAATTTATTCCTACTTTCCTTAAATACACACATAAAGTAACATTTATATGAAGAAATTCCTAGTTACTTAGGAAATGATCAATTTCGATAGCAACTTTGTACATAGGTAACTTCAAATTTTTCATGGGATTTTTCATAAGTGTACAAGTGCATAATGAACAGGAATGCCAAATTTCATAATTAAATTCCTAGCCAATAATTTACATTAATTCAATTACTAAAAATGAGGATTTATGCAATAATACTACAAATATGCATGTAAATGGAAATGTGCGTTTGCAGAAAGTTTAAGGATGCCCTGAAATGCTTACTGAGCAAATTTCATGCATTTACCATTTACACATAATTACTTATGAATTTATTAAGCAAATTAGGGTTGTGACTTTGATGGATGAAATAAATTAATTTACTGAATAAACTTGGACTTGATCCTGTTTTTCTGGTAGAGAAAGATTTTAGGAGTTGAAAAAAATTAATTTCACAATTTGTGGCCTTGTATTTCTCGAGACATTGAATTTTGAAGTTTATTCAAAGTTTACTGTTATTTACGGTTTTGCCACTGGGTTCAAATTTTTCTAGGCGCGCGCGCGCACCCGCGGCCGATCGGCGGCACGGCCGGGGCTCGTGAGGGGGTCGGAGGGAAGAGGGTCTCACCGGAGGTGGCCGGCGATGACGTGCGGCGGCAGAGGCAACTCCGGCGAGGTCCACGCGACGGTGCCGAGGGAGAGAGAGGCCGGGGTTCGGTCAACGAGCTTCGTGGTGGTCCGGGGACGGTCGGCGTCGAGCAACTCGTCGAGGGGGAAGGCCGGAGCAGGGTTCCCGTTGGTGAGGTGGGGCGGTTTCGGTGGCGGCGGTCTTTTCTCCTCAAATTCTGGCGAGGGCACTGCACAGGGGAGGGAGGGAGTCAGAGGGGAGTGGGGTGGAGTCCTTGCGTGTCGATTTGCAAAGAAAGAGGGGACAGAGACCTGGCCTAGGCAGAGCTCGGGGCGACAGCGGCCATGGCGGCCAGAATAGGCCATGGCGGCCATGGCGAAGTGACTGCCGGCGCTCGGGGGTGCTCGGGAGGGTGTGAGAGCCGGTTGCGAGTTGAGAGAGTGAGAGAAATGGGGCTGGTGTGCTGCTGCTGCTGCTGCTCCCCTTTTGACTCGGCCGGCGGAGTGATGGCCGAGAGCTGTGAGAGAGGAGAGAGGGAGGGAGGGTCGCGCTGTCGGCAGGGGAGTGGCTGCCGGCGGTGGGCGGCTTCAATTCCCGGCCGGTGGCACAGGGCGGCGAGTTGGCAGCGCAGTGGCTGGCATGGGGCAACAGGAAATCGGCGGTGGCGACAGTGCCCGGGTACAACCCGGTGTCGGGTTAGAATTGGCCAGGGAGAAGAGGAAGATTGACCTGGTTTTGACTCTGGACCTTCACTCGGGATTGCTCTGTTTTGCCACGTTACCTTGCTCCAAATTGGACCCAAATTTTTGTGTAGGCTTAGGAGAACGTGTGCTCCAACTTTTCTTTTGGGTGCTCCAGCTAGATTCGCTTTGAGAAATTATGAAAATTCCAAACCCGAAATACACTTTTCTGACATTGGGGGAATTGTTAACGGTATCAATTGGTTACCAAAAATTCTGGAACAATTCTCAAAATTCTATTTTATTATGGCCATTCAGAATATGCAAAAATATTGGGGTACTTCCATGGGTTTTGGTAATGTTTGTGAATGACCCCTTTTTGAATATTATGGACTTAATTAAGTGGGTTTCCTCTTTTTATTCTTTGGCACATGGATTAATTATACTTTTGCTTAGCCCTTAATTGATGTTAGGTTTAGTTAACTTCATTTTTGTGACATGGGATGTCACAACAACCTTGTGTCAATTGCTTTCCCAGCTCCCCACACTCCAGGTTTTGAGAGAGGCCCTGCTAGACTCACTGTAGAGGCCAAGGTGGTGAGAGTGATAGTCACCAGGACTATCATTCCCAGGTCTGGCTACAGAGAGGAGTTCACGCTATTACACTAGTGGGCTGTAGCAGCCATCTTGAGGAGGTAGACTTTTGACCTAGCAGGCCTTCTCATTGGAGAGATGGAGGATGTCATTTCTGAGAGGGTTGGAGGACGTCACTTGGTCTATGGTCCCTACATCTGTTATCTCTTGAGGAGGTTGGGCCTAGTGACGGAGGAGCAGTACGACGCTTTTCCTGAGGTGACTACCAGCTACTCACCTGGAGTCCCTAGGGAATCCCAGTCTACCTCCAGCCAGCACACAGGAGAGGAGGAGCAGGAGTCACCGGTGCTTCACGAGCAGGCAGCTCAGCCTGAGGTAGTGATTTCTGAGTCAGCCAGTGCAGGACCACCTCCCAAGCCGACAGGTTCGCAGTCTGAGAACACTGTCACAGTGACAGCACTAGCAGGACGACTGGGTGAGTTTATGCAGAGTGTGTCAGAGGATAGACGTCAGATGATGGATCTTATCAGAGGACAGGCAGATCTTCAGCGCCAACAGATGGCCCTTTGAAGGACCCAGAAGGCGACCAGAGGGAGGGGGAGTGAATGGGAGCCAATCAAAATTCTCCAAGAGAACTTGGCCTATATCCCAAAAACAATCCAAGCCAACCTCCGAACCGATCGCCAAGACTACACACACCAACTAGTGGTGTACTAGCCCTAGGAGTGATCAACCACAGCAAAAAAACACAGCGGAAACAAAAAGGAAACAACAGAGACTCGAGATAGTCAAAAACCTCACAAACTGCACCTTACTAAACCACCACCGACAGTGCCGATCAGGACCATTGGCAGTGCCGGTTGGCCCCATCGGCAGTGCTGGTGTGGGGTTCTGAGACCCACTGGCAGTGCTGGTCCTGGTCGTCGGCAGTGCCGATCGACCCCGACAAAACAGTAGAAACTTTCAGGAATTTGGCAAATCTTCTCCAAAACCTAATCAAACGAACTCCCAATGATGCAATTTTTGGACCAATGAATCCACATCACATCACGACCCTAATCCTAGAAAATCATCTCAATTGGCTCAAGGAATCATCACAAATTTCAGATCTTGTGCCAAGAACACCAAAAAGGGGAAACTTGAGAAATCCTTCAAATTGAAGGTGTTAGAGCTATTGATTCGGTCAAGGATCCTTAGAGGATTGTTCTAGCTCGTCCTAGCAACAAGTTTCTTAAGAAATCCGAGCCAAAAACTCGTCCAAAAATGAGATCAAAAATCACCACGAAAATAGCTCCAAAAATAAGAAAAAGAGATTTTCGGGATTCAAGTGAAGAGGGAGATCTTGAGCATGAAAATACTTCTCATATCATAGAAAGGTGCTTACAAGATCCATAGGTACAAGGCTAGGAAGCCACCCTCTTCCTCCCACTATTTGGAAGAGCAAGAGATGTCTCTCACACACCCTTTCCTCTCCTCTAAAACATGAAGTCCTCTCCTACCACTTTGAATAGAGTCCTACCACAAGGCTAATGGGAAGAGAGGCCCCTCTCCCACTAGCCACACCTCTCCTTATATAGGCCTAGGTTCTTTTGTCCACTTGACTAGGGATGAAAACGGTCGGAAATGATCGGAAGAAGGCTTAATTGTTTTTGCTTTCATATTTTTTTCTGGAAGCGAAATCGATTACGGTATGGACGAAAACGAATACGGCGTCGGTATTTCGGTAAAGTCAGAAATGATATTATTGCAACTAAAATGGACGGTATCGATCGAAAATCGATATTAACAATTAGAAACATGAATCGTGAAGTATGACACTGATAAAACAAGAAAATTGGAGTGTATTTATTATTGAATAATTGTATATACATATATGAGTATTATATTTGCAAAAATAGAAAGTAGTCAAAATTTATGTTGAGAAATTTATAATTTGTTTTAGGCTAGAAGAATCACTTGACTTTTAGAGAGATTTGCTATAATCAAAATACTGAATATGGTAATTACCTACATTACTTTACGGTAATTTCCACGTTAAAATGGAAATTTGTAGAAATGATCGGAAGACTTCAAAATTGTTTTCATTACCACTTCCATAAATTACTACCATTTTTGCTTCCACTTCTTCGGAATATTATTTTTGCATATTGCGGTCGATAAAATGCAAAAACGAGCATCGGTAAACCGATAATTACCACTTTTGCTTTCATCCCTACACATGACCACTCTACCCTTGACCTACATAACACACCCACCTACCACCGGGGGTAGAACCGTCCATTTTTCCTCATCGCCCGAATGCCATCGGACGCTTCACATCTTTGCTTCATCTCGAAGCAAGCTCCGTAATGGTGCCACGTGCACCACCAACCACCGCCACCGGTTTTGAGGCCTAAATCGAGAAATCGCCTTGCACGCTTCTCAAAGTGTGACTTCTCGATATCGACGCATGTCACCTTGTCCCACGATCCTGACCACCAACAAGTCTCTCCTAGTCCCTATCCATTGCCCCCCCTTGTCACTTGCACCAGCATCCCGTTCGCCTTGACTTGGTCAACATGCCGTCTTCACCACCACCATGGTTTCGAGGCTCAACCTCAAAACCGTTCGTGCTTCTTGCCTCTCCACGTGTACGGTGTGGATCACCCTTGACTTCACCCGACATCCCGATCGTCTGGCCCTAAGTCCCCTACTTGTGCCCGATCCTCTCATCGTTGACCGCCAAGTCGACTCTAGTGACCTACTCATCATGAGACAAGCAAACATATTTCCCAACTCCTGCAGCATTACCAATTCCTCCACCAACTCCGGTTAGTCATAACCATGATATGGAAACCCATGCAATCCCCGGATTCCCGGATTTCAACTCAAACACCAAATCCGCTCAAGTCAATTACTCATCACAAATATAGCAAACCATGACACATATCCACATGGTTTCTCACTCTTGTCTCCGCTCTAGTGACTCAGATGACGGAGCTTACTGAGAGGCAGGCTGATCAGCAGCTAGGACCTTTCGTGTTTCCTCAGTTTCAGCACCTACAGACTCAGCCAAGACCCTTCACAGCATTGATGACAGCACAGTCCAGCGGACTGTCACTCTCAGGGGTCTTACCGATAGGGGGAGCAGGACAGACTTTCTCATTAGCACAGCTCTCTCACGTGTTAGCCTTCTCTGTGTCAGCGTTGTTTGTCTCATGATCACACTTTTTGAGCTCGCAGATGGCAGGACACTCCAGCTTATAGCACGTACTGGTCAGGAGTCTATTCTCAGACATTGTGCACACTACTCGTGCACACTCCCAAACCGCCCAGAGTCAGTGGCAGCTTCAGCTCCACCTCTTACTACCACTGTTTCCACCCTTACTACTCAGGCAGCAGAGGATCTTGTCCGTGGAGGTTTCACTCAGTAGGACATGACAGACCTCATTCTACTCCAGACGTCAGCTTAGGAGACTGCCACGGTCACTATAGTAGCACAGGACAGCGGGTCTGAGTCGCCTATAGACCTTGGTTTCTTTGAGCAGCTAGATGCTCAGGCGACACAGGCTCAGGGAGCACAGCAGGATCCACCTCAGGAGCAGCCTGGAGCAGAGCCCACAGAGGATGTCACTGCACCACTTCCTTCAACCATGAGCGCATAGATGTTCATCTTTTCCCGCCTTTTTGGCTTTTTGGTGCCTCTTGCCAAAGGGGGAGAAGACATTAGGTCTAGGGGGAGTGGTAGTGTGATATTGTTATGATCGAGAGTAGCTTGTATCTAGAGGGAGCTACGAGGTTTTGGGAGATAGACCATTTGGTTCTTAATTTAAGAAGTTATTCGTTGTTCGTGGATTATGATGCGTCATGGATTTCATTCGCTTGTGTTTGACTCATTTTGATCTCACTTGGTTTATTTCCTTCTCATATGCAATGCTTGTATTTATTTATTATCTTATATGCATGTGTATGATATCATGATGGTGAATGCTTGTTCTTAATTCTTATGCATTGTCATGCTAACTTGTTGCATCTCATCATTTATGCCTTGCATTGCATGTCCTTATGCTTTCATTCAATATATTGCCATGACATGCATGCATGTTTCATCTAAAGTATTGATTGGGTAGGACCTTATACGTTTCTCTCATATGTTGATTGGTTTCTCTCGATCTTTGTGTAGCTTGTTTAGTCCGGTTATTCATTAAAGTTTTTTAATTAAGTAGTGGTTGTCATCTTTGCTTCACCAAAAAGCTATGTGATTGGCTTCCGCATCTTATCTTATCATGAACACTAGCATGTGTAGGATCTTGGCCTACTAGACTTGTTTGGGTTTCCTTCTCTTGTGAGACTTAAGTAGCGAAATTGAAGTGAGTCGTGAGCGGCTTACCGATTCACCCCCCCCCCCCCTCGGTACGCCTTCGGTCCGTACAGCCATTCAAGCGACAAAGCAAGTTAAAACTCATGTTACCTAGTCTCTTATGCCATTTCCAGAGCTAAGAAGAAGATTGAGCAAACAAGCACTTGTGAGAACCAGGAGAAACAACAAAATCAGCCTGAAAAACTTTACCAATGCCAGAAATCCCACAAACCAAAGAGCCATTCAAATCAAAAACACAAGAAGCATTTTTCTTAAAGCACACTTCCAACCTAGCATCAAGCAACTAAGAGACAGAGGGGAGATTGTACTTGAGATGCTCAACCAAACCAACATCCTTGAGAGTGAATTTTTTATTTACCTTTACCGCGCCCCATGCCTTCACTCTCCCTCTCTTGTCATCTCCAAAGGTCACAAACTCCAAGCGCTTCAAGGGAGTGAGGCTGGAGAACCACTTTGCATCTCCGGTCATGTGGCGCGAACACCTGGAGTTCATTAGCCACTTGTTCTCTAGATCTCCACCTGCTACCTAAAAAGAACGAGAAGGAAAGATCAATAGCTCAGTGTTGGGGTTAGTCAGAAAGCATTTGGGAATCCAGCACTTCACCATATGGCTGGTAGTAGTCATCACAGTACTTTGCACATTATCATTCAAACAAATTGGAAGAGAACCACGATGAGGAAAACATGGCATGTCAAAGCATCTCGACTCAAATCTGGGGTCGTGAGGATTGAAATCATCTGTGTGAAAGCCAAATCCATGCGAGCGACACTCACCAGGATGGGGAAAATGTGGGGCACCAAAGCATCGTTGCACAAGGCCTCTATTTTTGTCAATCAGAGCCATATGAGGAATGACCCTGTCCATGATAGGCACGAGAAAAATAGCGAGGCTAAAAATCAAGAATATTGTCATGATGCACATTTCTAGTTAATTTAGCTTGCATCCTCTCAATCCTCTTACGCCTATAGCAGTACTCATCCAAGTGACCCTTACGACCGCAGAACATGCAAATGTAAACACTCTCATGTTTAGGCTTTGTTTGCACAGGAGGTTTGGGTATTGGTTTCTCTGTTTGCTTTGGGTTGAAGGAAAGTTTGGGGTTTGGTGGATAGTATGTGTTAGTGGGTTTGATGCATTGTTCCTCATCCTTGTAGCTAGAACTAGGCACAAACTTACCCAAATTTTCACTCTCTTTGTCACACCTCTCAAATCTCAAGCCCATGTTGTAGGTTGACCTACTAGCACTCTCTTTGTCTCTTGATAAGTCACTCTCAATCTTCTCCTCACTCACTAGGCTTCTTTGGAGATGAGAGATGAGATAGCCATTTTCTTGAACTAGGTTCTTGTTTTCCTCTCTAGTTTTTGCAAGCTTGTCCTTAAGAGAACCACACACTACACATGGTGGTGGGAGAACCTTAGAGCGAGTCTCTTTTAGTAGCTTGGACTCGAGCTCTTTAACTTTGAGGATTTGAGCTTCCAACTCACTTGTGAGCTTGGGGCACTTCTGACATGCACCCAAAAGAGTTGGTCAAGCCTTAAATTCATCAAGCTCTCTAAGGGCACTCTCAAGCTGACTGGCAACTTGAGCATGCACACTTTCCCTCTATGCAAGATCATTCATCACAACTTGACAAGACTCACACTCAACAACAATGTCCTCTTTGACAAGCTTACACCTAAGCGAACTGATCTCATACTCAGCACTCTCATCCTTAGACTTAATCTCTCTACTCTTGCGAATACCATTGCATAGCTTATCATCTGGCATGAGCAAAACATCACGCATATGATCATGTTTGGAAGAGAGCTCATCAAGAGTGGGAGGTACCTCGCTTGTGTTGGAGTCGGAACCAGAGTTGGTGTCATGATCATTCTTTGCCATGAAGCAAAGTCTGGTGAAGTCGTCGTTCCTCTTGACTCGTGGCTTCTTAGTCTCCTCCTCCGAGCTTGTAAGGCCTTCGCTTGATGTGAGGTCAACATCGCTCAAAGCGGCAACGCATGTGCGTGCAATGGCCTTGGCGAACTTCTTGGAGTTCTTGCCTTTCTTGTAGAAGTGGTTCTCCTTCTGCTTGAAATCTTCAGTGTTGTTGTTGTGGTACTGGGGCTTCTTCTTCTTCTTCTTCTTGGGACAGTCAGCAATAAAGTGTCCTAGGTCACCAAACTCGAAGCAGGTTCTTGAACCACCTTCTCTTCTCTCCTTGGGGTTGTTGTAGAATTTCCTACACTTCCTCAGGAGCAGGGACAGCTCCTCATCAGGAATGCACTCCATCT
Source organism: Eleusine coracana subsp. coracana (assembly GCA_032690845.1). Lineage (NCBI taxonomy): Eukaryota > Viridiplantae > Streptophyta > Magnoliopsida > Poales > Poaceae > Eleusine > Eleusine coracana. The sequence goes on from CM064434.1 coordinate 32,033,360, forward strand.
ATTCATCGGAAGCTGCAACAAGAAAAGAAAGAGCAAACTCCAAAGAATTCTTGTCAAGTGAGGGGTTAGTTCCATAAGAAGCACCACTGTGACTACCCTTTTGAGAGCTAGAAAGCAAAGCCATGCTAGAAGCAGGATTAGCATGATTAGGACGAGATTTCCAAGACAGTTCATGAGATTTCAGCTTGCTATACAGTTGCTCATAATTCAGGGTATTGAATTCAGCAGTTACCTCTAAAGCAGCAATTTTAACCCCCCGAACATTCTCATCAATTGAATACATCAGTTGCTTAGCTCTATCATTATCATTCTACACAAGGTTACCACAAGCACTCAAGTTGCACACAATTGCTTCAAACCTACGAAAAGTTTCATCTAGTGACTCGCCAGGTTTTTGTGCAAAGGTTTGGTATCGTCTATTGTAAGAGTCCTTACGCATAGACTTGACTTGATTCGTACCCTCATGGTATGTGCAAAGCTTTACCTAAATTTCATGAGCAGTTTCAATATGTGCAACACGATCATGTTCACTCCTACCTAGAGCAGAAAGCAGAACATTGATAGCTTTGGAGTTGTTTTCATACTTGTTCGACTCACCTACCGGTGCAGTGTTAAGGTCATCCGCTATGGCGTAGTCCTGCTCAACGATCTCCTAAATTTCATGTCCTTGGCTTAAGATATAAGCCTTGGTCCATGACTTCCAGTAGGGAAAGTCCTCGCCATCGAACATCCCAAGCTTGACCGCACACTTCTCCATGTCGCCTTGGAATCATAAAGCCGATAAAGGTCAACTAGTGATCAAACTAACTCTGATACCAATTGAAGGACCGAGAAGGTGACCAGAGGGGGGTGAATGGGAGCCAATTAAAATTCTTCTCAAGAACTTGGCCTATATCCCAATTACAACCCGAACCAGCCTCTCAAAGAATCACCAAGGCCACACACACCAATTTGTGATGTGCTCACCCTAGGAATGACTCACACCAGTAGAAGATCTAAAGAGAAGCAAAGAATAACACCGAAGACTTGAAACTAGGAAAGAAAACACAGAATAGGCAACTCAGACTGACCATCGGCAATGCCAGTCAGGCGCATTGGTAGTGCCGATTGGTACTACCGACAGTGTCGGTCATATCATCAGTAGTGCCGATTGAATTCGGAATGAAGACAAAAAGCCTGAGCAGGTCATCGGCAATGCCGATCTGGATTTTCATCCCCGCATCGGCAGTGCTGGTGGAAAGATCGGCAGTGCCCATCGACCCTCGACAGAATAGGATTTGGCTTTGGATTAGGCAAAAATTTGACCAAAACCTAATCAAATGAACTCCAAATTGTGCGATTTTTGGACCAACCAATCCTTAACACATCATGACCCTAATCCTAGAATATCTACTCAATTGGCTTAAGGAATCGTCAAAAATTTCAGATCTTGTGCCAAGAACACCAAAAAGGGGAAACTTGAGAAATCTTTCAAATCAAAGGTGCTAGAGCTTATGATTCGGTCAAGGAACCGTATAGGGCTGTTCTAGCTCATCATAGGACCAAGATCCACAAAGAAATCCAGCCAAAAACTTGCCCAAAAATAAGATAAAAAATTCCCACAAAAATAGCTCCAAAAATAGAGAAAAAGAGAAATTCGGGATTTAGGGAGAGAGAAGAACTTGAGCACGAATTTGAGTCTTATATCATTGATTCATCAAGTCAACGTACATGGATATATGGCTAGGAAGCCACCCTCTTCCTAGCCATATATTTGGAAGAGCAAGAGATGTCTCTCACACACCCTCTCCTCTCCTCCATTACATGAAGACCTCTCCTAGCACCTTGAAATGAAGACCTAAGGCAAGGCTAAGGGACATAGAGGCACCTCTTCCACCAGAGCTACCTCTCCTTATATAGGTTGTCGCTGCCTTCCAAGGTGGACTCCACAACGATGACTTGATCAAGTAGATTGGAAGACTAGACGCTGCTGGAGGTTTGTCGGCCAAGGAACTGTTCACTATGGCTGACAAGTATGCTGCTTGCAACTCGGCCCTCTTTCAAGTTCACCAAAACAAAGATGAGGCACCACGGAATCACAACCAGGCGGGACCGTCCAATTATAATAAGAACGGTGATAGGAAGCGCAAGCCGGACCAAACGGTGGCAAACACAGAGCGCCCCAATCAGAGAAGGCAGGTCACTCAAGATGACTTCGACAAAATGCTGGATGGTCCTTGCCTGCTGCATGATGGAGCACATAAGGCCAGAGAGTGCTTCAAGTTGAAGAACTTCACGCATCACGCATTGAAGGTCTACAAAGATTGCCCTTGGGTCCCCAAAGGCGGCAGAAAGGACGCTGATAAGGACAACGAGGAGGAGGATAAGGAGGAATTTCAAGATCCCGAGCGCAAGGTCAACTACATCTGCGGAAGGTCCATGGCACACTCTAAGCGTCAGCAGAAGATCCTCTATAGGGAGGTTCACTCGGTCTCGCTAGCAGTGCCTCACTATCTACGGTGGTCTGAGGTCCCGATCACATTTGATCGATCGGACCACCCGGATCACATTCCTAGACCCGGAAAATACCCGCTAGTGCTAACATCGACCGTAAACCATGTCTGGTTGAATAGGGTTCTGGTGGATGGCGGCAGCAGTCTGGACATCCTTTTTGTGAAAAACTTCAAGGAGCTCGGCATACCTCTAATTGACCTCAAGCCCAGTAGATCACCGTTTCATGGTGTGATCCCTGGCATGCAGACAATCCCGCTGGGGAAAATCACTCTGCCCATGACGTTTGGTACCCGGGAGAACTACAGGATGGAGCGCATCACCTTCGAGGTCACGGATCTGGACTCCACCTATCATGCCATCATAGGGCGGCCAACCATAGCCAAGTTCATGGCCATACCTCACTACCCGTACATGATGATGAAGCTTCCGGGGCCAAACGGACTCATCTCACTCCATTCGGATGTCCGTACCTTGTATGACTGTGACAACCGGAGCTGTGAGCTGACTGAGAAGAAGGTGGCGGCATCAGAACTCGATAAGCTAAAGATGGAAATTGCGAAGGCGGAGGAGGCCATGCTTGACTCGCCTCTTAAGAAGACGTTGAAGGCCACGGTGCAAGCGGAAGCCGTGGAGTCAAAGAAGATACAGTTAGATGCTAGTGATGTATCCAAGACCACCAATATTGGGGTCAATTTAAGTGATAAATAGGAAAGTGCGCTCATCCTTTTTCTTCGAAATAATAAAGACATATTTGCTTGGAAGCCCTTGGATATGCCGGGTGTTCCAAGGGAAAAGGCTAAGCACAAACTTCACATTCAAGACAATGCTAAACCTGTGAGGCAACGACTTAGACGATTTTTGCAAGGTCCTCGTGGAAGCCTTCAGCGATAACATCCAAGTCCAGGCTGGAAATGTGTGATTTGGCAATAGCCAACACTTGAGCACAGGCTAGCTCAGCTATATGATGGGCATGCTGGCTCACTTGCTTCGGCGCTTCTCGTAGCCGGACCAGGAGGTCTCGACACTTAGATGGCTTCTCTTCAGGAATAATGTACTGGGCCACTGCCTCTGCATCACTCTGCAAAGCTGCAAGAGACCAGCGAAGATTTGCGTCACCCTCAACAAATTTCTTTTGTAACAACTCGTAAGCTCTTTGAGACCCTACAGAGGCAAAATAAATACATTTGTAGAGGAAAATATAGTTCCAGCAATGCAGGTAATATCAACCGTTTACCTTTGAGGCATTTTTCTATAGCAGCTTTTTTTGCTTCAAGAGTAGTTGCCTTTGCTTTGAAGTCTTCTTTCAGCTTCTCAACTTCTTTGAAAGACACCGTGAATTTATTCAGTTCATCTATGGCCTTTTTGAATATGTCCTCGGCTTTAGATAGCTCGGTTTTCAATGTTGAATTTTTCTCTCGTTGAGCTTTTCGTTGTTCATCAGCCTCTATTAAAGGTCACGAGTAAGTGGTCAGCCACAAGATAAAGGGCGAGACAGGGAAACCATACCTTGGGATTTCTTCTTCCAGTGATCCTTGGATTCCTCCATGGTCTTGAAGCCAGCTTTCAGTTTTTCGAAGTTCTTCATGACTTCCTCCGATGCTTGCAATCGCTCTGACAATTCTTGATTGTGCAACCGCGTCAGAGGAAGACTTTGACACCTTCAAGCGATCCTTCAGTTCGGCAATCAAATTTGTCGAGTCAGCTTCCCTCTAATTTTTAGAGGCAAGCTCCTGCGACAAATTTGCGACAGGGCATTCAGCAATTACATTATGTGGAATTCTTGACATACTCATGATCAAAAGGGACTGCTGATGGCATACCTGACATCCTGCCTTGCAAGACGTCTATCCGGGAGGAGTATGATTTCAGCTCGAGGGTCAGATGACCGACTTCTAACCTCTCCCTAGCAAGCTGATCTTCGATATCTAGGGCCTTCGCCAATTTTCTGCTGGCAAATTGCAACACCTTGTTTTTGCCAGCCATGTGCGCTTTCAGTTTCTAAAAAAAACCATGCATGGGTTAAGTTTGTCATATCTTATAATTTGAAGACATATGCGTTAGCACCATACCTGGAATGAGTGAAAAGCTTTTTGAGTCAGCTCTTCAAATATCTTCAACTCTTCTTGTTCATGAGCTTCATCAAAGCTGCTGGTGGCCCTTAAAACCCAATATTGGCCACCAACCGGTCGGGAAAAACAAGGTAAAGACCAAACTTTCATGAATATTTGTTTAAACTAATAAAGTTCCACGAGTTTTGGTGAAATATGTGTTTGCAGGGTCAAAAGGGCTAAAATCATGTAAAAACAAGAAGAAACACCCCATCGACCGATTCTGCCTTAAAACTGCAGGCCGACAGGGTCATATGAGGCTGAAATCAGGGCCTGGCAGGGTCGTGATGGCTGAAATCCGAACCCAGCCGACAGGGTTATATCAGGCTGAAATCAGCCACCCGGCGGGTAAAAACAGAGTCGTCATGAGGCTAACCAGCCGACCCTGCAAAACACTCCAAAATGAAGCCGTTTTCCATTTCTGGACTAAGGAGGGTAAAAAGTGGAGAAATAGAGGAGGAATTCACGTGGCACAACATGGACAAGTCAAGAGGTGACCAGGGGGGGGGTCAGCACCAAAGATGGGCCGCCGCCTGGTACAGGCCGCCGCCCGGCCTGGCTTGCCGCCTGGCCTGGGTTGGCCACCCAGGGTCGCCAGCCCATGAGGCCCACAACTTCTACTGACCCCAAAACAGAGATTTCGGTGGAAACCAACCAAGGGTTGCCACCGGGACAAGATCTAAGCCATCCAAAGAAAGTCGGTTGGAAATCGACCAAATCCAGTGGCCGCCCGGCGGTGCATGCCGCCCGGCGTGGCCCGCCGCCCGGCGGGGGATTTTTTTGCCACCGACTCTCCTCCATTTTAAAGTACCCGCCAAGTATCCGCCACCTATAAATAGAGGGGGAATTCGGCAGAAACAGAGGCATCAAGCAAGTGAAACACATTGGAGTCCATTTCCCACTACTTTTCTTACTAGTAGAGTAGGTTAGTTAGTCGGGAGTTAGAGTCTAGTCGAGAGCATCGCTCAGTATTCCGGAAGTCGTCTCGGAGTCTTGGTATGAGCTCTCTTGTATCATTTCTCTTTTTGTAAGACTTATCCCTTATAAATATAATTATATTTTCTTATTTATCCTGTCAAGTATTTATCTTTACTTAGTCAATTTTCTTAAGTTACAAATATCGGGAAAGAACTTTAAAGCATAGTTTACGGGATTCCCGGCTAGGATTTAATTAAGTTTAGTTCTTGTATAGAACTTAGACTTGGTTATTTCCCGACTATTCTTCCGCTAGGCCAACGGAAGAATATCTAGTGAAAGCGTAGGCGTGGTGCCTAAGTTAGCACTAGCTGGTTTTGCATTCGTCCCCATGGGCTGTGTGGTAGGCGGCAGGTGGTGACAGCCCTGTCCGTCCATTTAGTATTCCACCATGTTCGGGAAGTCTCAAGCAGGGTTGTCTAGCGGGAACGCGCCCACTAGTGTATGAGGTTAGTTACCGATCCTATTAGTGGATCGTTGTCGTGCCCCGAAGTAAACTTATTGGTGAAAGACTCGAGGCTGTACCATGAATTTGGTGTAAGCACTCAACTCGAGTAACTAGGAATTTTGACACTTGACTTAGATAAAATAGGAAGATATAATCTTAGGAATTCTAGACTTAGACTCGCTGTCCTCTCGGCTAGCTTAACCGATCTCTTTATTTATCTTTGTGTGGATTTCTCCTGTTTCACTACCCCAACTATCATTATCGAACATCCTTACCCCCGTCTTGGTATAATTCTTATAGTTATATCTTTGTTAAACCAAGATACTCTTACGCCTAGCTTCCTGCGGAAAATAAATACGATACCTTGGAATACTCCCGGGTGAAATGATACAATAGATGTTCCGTGCGCTTGCAGATTAATTCATATTTCTCTTAAAGCATAACAAACATCAAATCATTTCTAGCGTCATACCAGGGATAGTGATATTCTTGGTGCGACGTTAATAAATGCCAACTGTGACACCCCAGGTGTCTCACCTTAACCTAGCAAAAATGAGGAGCACAAATCATGGAAATGATGACATAAAATGATAGAGCCTATCTATTAATTTAATTATAGGCAAATAATTACTCTGCAACCAAGTTATTGAAACAACTTAAGAATTTCAATACAACTCATGCCAAAAAAATTCATCATCTGTTTGGTAATAATAAAATAGAATATTAATTTATTGGGCATTTTATCTGCTTGGCAAGACCCTTAATTAATTAATTGATTCTTAAGTAACTAATTAATGCATTAAATAAATTCTGAAAATATGTTATGAAAATTTCAAATAAAATTCACCAAAGTGTTATCCACCTTTTAAATAGTCAGTCCACCAAATTTCACTAATTTAGGAAGTCCCTAGCTATTTTATTTTGATTTATTAAAAACCAGTTTTGACCAGGGACCTTTTTGTGAGGATCTTGAAAGATCAGGGGGCGCAGTGTAAGAATTCCTTTCTTCTCTCTCCCACTGGCGCAGAGCCTGCCGACTCCAATGCCGGCGCAAGCCATGGCCCGCCTTCAACCCACATCGGGACCGCGTGTGCTATAGCCGCCGTTGACCATCTCTCTGCCTCCGCCCTGTGCCATCCTTCTGCCTCTGCCGAGCGCGTGAACCAACGGCCGTTCCTCGTCTCTTCTCCCTCTCTGCACGATAACCCAACCCGGCCGGTGACCTTCAATTCTCCCCCCCTTTGCCGCTTCTGGCCTCAACCACTTCGCTAACCTTCCCACGGCATCTTAGCGCACCAGTGAGCCACGCGGAACCGAGCTGCTCTCTCACTTCAACCCTCTGTTCTTCCATTTCTTCTCTCCCCCACCAGTCGCCATTATCGAACCTGAGTCAGCCTCTCGCAGCCACTGCTTCCTTGCTTTCCAACCTGAGCTGAGACCTTCAACGCACTCACATACTCCCCCTCTACCCTCCTCTGGCCCTGCCTAGCCAAGTTCGTGCACAACCAGAGTGAATCAAAGGAAAACTAGAAGTGAATTCCCCCGGCGACGTCCTCTGTTGTTAACCGGAATTCACAGCAGTCGGTGAGCCTCCTCGTCCCGTTCCTTTTCGCTCGTAAGAGCCAAATCTCAACGCACCCCCCGACTCATTTCTCCTTCGATTTCGTGCACCAGGACGCCGGCATTTTGTTTTTCCCCGGCCCAACCCGTCGCCACTGATCACCGGAGCCACCTCCACGATGAGCCCCTGTTTTCGGCCTCCTTCGACATCAACCAACGTGATGCCGAGTCTCTCCGAGTCGCCATGAAGCTGTAGGAGTAGACCTCGTTCGTCTTTCTGCTCGGAGCCATTTCCGCGACCCCGTCGGATCTCCCTCTTCTGCCGTCTCTCGCCGACGACCACTTTTCGGTGAGATCCCGATCCCACGACCCACACCAATCTCTCCGCCTTAGTGCGTGCCTTGTTTTACAGCTTTCGTGGCGAGTTTCCGACCCGCGTAGTGCCCGGCAGCGAGCCCTCCGGTGAGCCCGACCCCGCGCTGGCGAGCCCACTAGCATCCTCCTGGCAGCTGAGCTGGAACCCACGTGGCACTGAAGTGGTTGCCACATGGCACTGACGTGTCATTAGTTAATACCAGAAATACCCAGAAAATTCCAGAAAAATTCATAAAACTTTGAAAACTCCTAGTAAATCGAATTTAGCTCCAATGAAGCCCAAACAAAATTTGTTAGGTTCACCTTGAAGAGCTCTATTTTAGTAAAATGATAAATCTTAGCCCCTGTTAATGCATTTTTGATAAATGATTAAATTGTGAAAACACAAATTAATTCACCAGAAATTGTAGGAATGGAATTAAATCTTGATTTTTGATAAATCTTGATTTTTGGCATGTTTAGTAAAATATAAATTATTTTAGGCTCTAGAAATTATTTAATGTGTTCAATTAAATTAATTCTAGTAATTATTTTATAATTAATTGGCCCCTGCCACTTGGCATAAAAATCATTCACACAAATATCTGTGCTCAGTAAATTACACAAGTCCAAACACCTAAATTTACTTAATTAAATGAAATTAATTGCCTATATAACTATTTTACTTTAATACATGCTAGTAAGTAGAATAATAATATCCAGAGGCTGTAAATTGGTAAAAATGTAATTCACCTATGTCTCTATTCATGATAAATCACTCAAGTCCATAATAGATTGGTTACTATTTTAATTACGTAATTGTTCTGAAAGACTATAACAACCCTAAATAAATGATTAACACATATAAAATGATGAAACTCTAATTGTTTCTTTGAAGCATATGGCTTCGAGACCATTGAAGCATATGGCTTCGAGAACATAATAATAATTTATCAACATCAAAACACAATGTGCTTGCATGTATCATATCATTGCATATATCGGTGTGACGACAATACCGATAACACCTTTATCATCATATAGGCAACGACAACCAGTCGCCCGAAGAGGATCAGAAGGATACTGAGTCTCAGGAACAAGAGGTTGAAGTCGCTAACACTAGTGTCAATCCAGGCAAGCCCCGGTTTTCATTCACCATTTTATAAAGTTGCTAGTTTCAATATTACTAGTGTCTGTGATTATTGTTGCATTAGGTCATAGGAGTTGATTGGAACCCACCTTGCATGATACCCAAAATGACCTAGACCTCTGTCATTAGAACTTTGGTAGTATCGGTACTGTTATGCTAAGCTTAGTAATGAATAGGCTCGTTAGGCATTATTATTACTAAGAAATGAACTTGATCACTGGAACGGGATCTATAAAAGATGTTTATTTTGATGTTATGACCGGGCAGGGAAGATGCATGTGTAGGTTTGCAGTAATACATGGGTGTTGACTGTGGTAGCCCTGCCTTGTCGAACCTAGGACTCAACTGTGGTCAGCCCCTTGGTCAAGTATTGAACAGTACCGAATGCATGCTAGTCTATGGGCACTAGTAAACCGATGTAGCATTGACGCGGCAATGAGGATGGTACCTAGTACAGTGGTCGTTGACCCTTCTGCTGCTAGAGTGGACGGTTCATACCGTGAAGTACTGATGGCAGGACGGCATGCCCACTCGCTGAGACTGGACCCGGACCGAGTTGTTCTTCATCCTTGTGAAAGGTTGCCATATACGACCTTAATTGGTGCATATTTGTCGTGTATCTCGGGTTGTCCCAGCCAGTGTAAGTCAATTGCAATTGCTGTCCCTCACAGTAATGAGTACCACTTGGTCATTGAGTCGTCACGTAGTTGCACATGGTATTTGGAAAATTGATTATAATGATTATTGCTAATGTTACTATTATTGCTCTTATGTTGTACTTATCTTATGTATTGCTTTATTTTCTTATTGTTGCAACTAAAGTTACATTCTGCTCTACCTAGTTAAATTGAGAAGTAAAACTCGATAGAACTAATAGGTTGCTTAGTGCGAGTCTTTTCAAACAAGCCACCTATTAGAGCCATTGCATTTCTAGATGTCCGACGGGTAAGACTTGCTGAGTAATTAATTAGTACTCAGGCTTTGTGCCACTGTTGTTTTCAGGTAATGAAGAGGTAGAGTTGCCTGAGAATGTGCTGCCCTGGGACATGCAAGTCACTGAGGGTTGGACTACCCACTGGGAGTCCGACTCGTCACCGCAGTACTGATGTGTGTTGCTAGAGTGATGGTTCTTCGGGCATGAACCATTACTATGTTGTATCGTCGAGCTCGTAGCTTCTTATCGTATTTTCTTCTACTGTGTTTTCAAAAACATCAAGAACATGTAATATTCCGCTGCACTCTGAGGACATATTGATGTAATATTCAACTTCAATTCAAACCACTGTTGTATTTTCAAGTGTCTGCGTTATCAGCACCGTTGGGACCTCGACCCTCCGGGAAGGGGCGCCACAGCTGGTATCAGAGCCGTAGTCCATGATAATACAACAAATAAATCATATTTTCGAAAACCACAACGTTGCGAGTGAGAATACATTAGTATTGCCCCTAGTAGATAATAGGGTGGTGACAAGGCTAAACTGGGTTATGTTTGTTTATGTTATTGCATCTACGGCTTCTTCAAACAAAGGTACATGCGTGCTTAACCGGCACGCGTGATATCAGTGTCTGTGCTCGTAGGCGGATATGAGACACTGTTGGCTCTTGACTTATAATGGGGTGATCCTTTTCCATGGATCGTTACTAGTAAAACTGTGCTTCTTTTCATAGTTTCTTTTGAATTTGATATATTGTTTCTGCAATGGATCTTCTACAGATACGCTAACGCCGTTAGTATAACATTTAGAATGACTTACGTGTGAGTGCGGGTCGTCACCACATATTCGTGCCACTAAGTATCGGCAATGATAGGTGTTGTGTTGTGAGGAACGATAGGTTAATAAACTATAGACTTTGCATCATGCATCCCATTATAACTAAACTAAAATTTGGTTCTCTCCTTGCTCACCAACCTCTGAATAAAAATTTTCTAAACCGGATAAGTATAAAATTCTAAATAAAAAGGTTAACAAGAATCTGTCCTGTTTTTAGCTGCCAACTTCAAAAATTCATAACTAAAGTTATACTTCGGATTTTTAGGTGTTTAAATACAATCTGGAAAGCCCTATAAGTCTATTTTCATCTCCAATAGGTTTCACCATCTTCCCAGTTTTCCTCTGTCTAGTAGAGCCAAAACATTAAGCCTGTATCAATCTGAAACTGAATTTGTTTTGAAACCCATTGCCGTATTATTGACCCTTGAGGCTGGAAATTGTGAACAAAAACTTTGTTTCTGTATTTCATAGCACTATATATGAAATGCATTGTTACTCATGGAACATTGTACTCACCATTGGGTTTATGTTCCAGATGGGTGACCACGGTTTTGAGGAGCTTTCGCACGACAGGTGGCGCTACACCACCGGACTCCACCACCGTGGCTTTCCTACACTGTTGTGGGACCTCCTATGCTTGTTGGGCTACGACGAGCCGCCCTCTTACAAGGGCCGCGAGGTCCGTCATCACGGCATGACTCTTGCTGAGGTGCACATCAGCGTGCCCACACACCCGCGCAACCTCGGCATGGCGGGTAAGGAGAGCACGACGACTTGTGGGAGCCTCCGTGAGGGCTTGGAGAGAGTCGCCCACAGGGCTCTCACCCACTTCTGCGGGCGCCACACAGCAGCGCTCTCTGGGACTCCGTTTGAGATGATCCCCATCTGGCATCAGGCCAACCCGGTCTGGCAGAGGCGCGTGAGGCGCATCGCCAATGACAACTACCCGACGTACCACGCAGGGTACCACCGTGTGTCCTACTACTCCGAGTACCGCCTCAACTTGGATGAGGAGGCTAGCAGCCATAGCAGTATCATACTGGCTGAGGCCGAGCAGGTCTGGGTCCAGAGGAATGACCTGCAGACAAAGGTTGACGCATAGCAGAGAGAGATTCAGCGACTGACCGCTGCTCTTGAGGCGAGTGAGACTCGTGTTACTGAGGTGACTGGACAGCGCGACACCCTCGCGTAGGAGGTTGACAGACGTGGTGTGATTATGCAGCAGCGCGCCAACCACAACGAGCACCTGCAGCATTAGTTGACAGCTGCACAGCACGAGATGGAGCTTATGGGAGAGGATTTAGAGACCCTGACTCAGGAGAATCAGGGCCTGCAGCAGCAGCTTGAGGCAGCCCTCGCACCACCGGCAACACCAGAGGGGGAGGACCCACAGGAGGATATGGACGAGGAGTCTGACATAGACTATGAGGCACCAGCTCGAGGCAAGACCTAGGAGGACCGTGGTAGACTAGATTAGTCTCGGAAGTCAGGGTCAGTTGGGTAGGTAACTTTTGGCGAACCACGCGAGGTTGTTGTATTTTGGGGTTGAGGCGTGAGACGTTTTTGTAACTCGAGGGCCACATATTCCGAGTCATGTATTAAAACTATGATGATTTGCGCTATGCATTGGGTGTACCCTTAGTAGCTATTGTTGTTGCAACAAAGTTAATTGTACTCATTGACTCAATCAAAGTACTTTCTTTGTAGATGGCTGAAAACAATGAACAACCACCATAGGGTTGGGAAAATACCGATGACCTGCAGTTCACAGGGATGATTCACTTGTTTTGGAGAGTTCTCTAGAGATTCGGATACTCCATTCCTCCCACCTATGTTGGCAAGGAATTCCAGGAGCATGGAGTCCCCTCATGTGTCATCCATGTGGCAGTTCCCGCCAATTACTCCGTCATCCCTGCATGGGAATCTTGGACCCTTAGCATCACCGAGACAGATCTGCCTTCCACCTAGAATGTAGCTGCATTCAAGGCATTTACTCGATTCTGTGAAGACCACAAGCATGATGTTGCTGGAACACCCGTTGCCTTGCTACCCATTAATGATGTGACGGATTTCGAATGGATGAGGCATGTGGATTTCATCTTTGATCTAAACCACCTCCACCATGATCCTATGCTGCCCAAAATAGAGTATTATGGTTTGTCCACGTTCCCTTTGTGCACAAACTTGTGCCAGCGATTGGATGTGTTCTATTCTGCACTACGATATTCTAAGGTCGAAAAACAAGCTAAAGATGAAGAAATTGCAGAACTGAACCAGCAAATCCAAGCCAAGAATGAAGAGATGGATGCGATTCTAGACGAACGTGACCAAGCCTTGCAGGATGCAGCGGATTTTGAGCATGACATGATTGAGGCTCAAGATGACTTGAACGCATTCAAGGCTGCCCATCTTCCTATTGAAGGGAATTGGGATGAGATCTTCTATAACATCCCGCCCCTCTGAGACCGGACCCGCTTACCCTGGCAGCTCTCTAGGATCTCAAGACTATCCTCACAGACCAACATATGTCTTTTTTGTGCACTTTATCCTCACTCGTGCGCAACCGGGAATGACTTCCCGGTCGGTCACCCATCCCTAAATTGCTCCAAGCTAAGCACCCTTAACTTTGGAGGTCTTTCGGGATGAGCTTCCGGAAAAGAAGTTGCAACTTATTGGTATGAGTATTCTATCAATCCTATTAAGTCTTGGGCCAGGATGTTACATCTTCATAGAGTATGGAGAACAAGACGATGTGATGATGGCACCTGCCGGTGTTGATGACGAGGAAATGATGGATCTGGAGGAACTAGGAGAGCCTATAGAACAGGAAGAACCAGAAGAGCCGGAAGACTTAGGCCAGGAGTAGATGATTCGCTACCCCTGTGTACGGTCATGTAGTATATGTATCCCTAGTTTGAAATTGGAGTGTGAATCTTGCATAATGTGTCCGCAATACCGTAACTAGGCGTCGGCACGTATATGAAAGGAACCGTGTGATGATGTCCTTTAATAGCCATGTAGACTGAATTGAATCAATGGAGATGGTTGTCATTCTGAGATTTTACCGTATCCCTTGCAAATTTATATTTTTGCGCATGTAATTTATGGAATATTATGAGAAACAACTAATGTGCAACCGTATAAATTGCAGCATGGTGCGTACTCGGAACACGGAAGATCTTGAGAGCTCTCAGCAAGGAGCGAATGCTGAGCCTTCATTAGCTAAAGTCCTGGCCGCTACACTCAACAGGCAGCAGAATGACTCCGAGCTGCTCTATCGGTTGGTAGACATCACGATCCACCTGGCTGGACATGGAGATAACCACAACAACCGCAACAACCAGCCCCGTCAGAGCACTTACTCAGATTTCCTGGGTACCCACCCACCCACCTTCGAGCGTGCCAGAAAACCGCTGGACGCCGACCACTGGTTGCGCCGGACCGAGTCTAAATTCAGTCTGTTGGAGTGCACCGAGCACCAGAAGGTGTTGTTCATCACCCAACGACTCCATGGCTCTGATAGTGCCTGGTGGGCCAACTATGAAGCTTCTCTATCCGCTGGACGCCGTGTGGAATGGAATGACTTGAAAGCTGCTTTTCGTGCTCATTTCATCCCCGCTGGTCTCATGCAGAGAAAGTTCCAGGAATTTATGGATCTAAAACAAGGAGGGAGGAACGTCCTCCAATATTCTGAAGCTTTCACTCATCTTGCTCAGTACGCCACTGAGTATGTTAATACTGAGGAAAAGAGGAGGTACGCATTCTTGCGTGGGATGAATGCCACGCTCAAGGAACGTCTGACTTGGCAGACGACTGACACATACAACAATCTAGTCAATGCTGCTATTGTCCAGGAAGGCGCTATGCGTCAAGTTGAAGAAGAAGACCACAAGAGAAAGGCCCCTGCTACTGCCTCTGCTTCCCCACAGGCGAAACATCGCTTGATATATACTTCACCTACCGGACAACGTTTCCGGGCAGCACCGCAGCAACAACTTCAGCAACGATTTGGCCCGAACTACTCGAGATCATCACAGCAGCAGAACTTCCCACCTCGTGCACCTTACCAACAGCAGAACACTCAGTACCGTGCACCGTATCAGCAACAAGGGAACCCGAGTGCTCGTGTCCCACTGACTGCTGATCGTGGAGGCAACTACCCTTGCTACAATTGTGGTCGTCCCGGCCACTTTGCAAAGAACTGCACTGCACCAAGGCGCAACAACAACAGCAATAGCAATCAGCGTCAGAACTAGAGCAAGAATGTGAATGCACCATCACGTGGTGCCCAAGTGAACTACACCAATGCGGAAGATATCCCTCAGGGCGAACCCGTGCTGACCGGTACGCTCTCACTCTATCGCCAGCCTGTCCTTGCACTTTTTGATTCTGGTGCTATGCATAATTTCATTAGCCAAGCATGTGTGCAAAAACTTAATCTTCAACCCCAGACTATAGAAAGACGCTACACAATTTGTTCCCCCTCTGGACAAATTAGTGCCAATCAAATAATTTGCAAAGCTCCACTGGAAATAAACAAGAAAATCTACCCCACGGATTTTATCATGCTTAGCCACCAAGGAATTGATTTGATTTTGGGCATGTTCTGGATGAAAACTCATAGAGCCATGCTAGATATCGAGCCCCGCATCGTTCACATCAACTCCCCTCTACATGGAAAGGACACATTTTCTCTAAACACCAATTCATTGAAAGCCTTGATTGTCCATCACTTGGAACGGCAATCGCTCGATAACATCCCCGTTGTTTGCGAGTATCCAGACGTATTTCCCGAAGATATCTCTGGCCTACCACCTGACCGTGAAGTGGAATTTAAGATAGAGCTACAGCCAGGAACTTCTCCGATATCTCGTCGACCTTATAAGATGGCCCTAAATGAGTTCTCCGAACTGAAAAAGCAATTGAATGAGTTATTGGAAAAGGGATTCATTCGCCCAAGCACTTCACCTTGGGGCTGCCGTGCTATTTTTGTGAAGAAGAAGGACAAATCTCTACGTCTCGTTGTTGATTATCAACCTCTCGACGAAGTTACCATCAAGAATAAATACCCATTACCATGAATTGATATCGTTTTTAATCAATTAGTTGGTGCTAAGGTATTTTCAAAAATTGACCTCCATTCGGGTTATCATCAAATCAAAGTCAGAGCAGAAGATATTCCGAAGACCGCCTTTTCTACTAGATACGGATTATTCGAGTATCTAGTAATGTCATTCAGATTGACAAATGCTCTAGCTCATTTCATGTATCTCATGAATTCAGTATTTATGCCAGAGTTAGACAAATTTGTGGTAGTATTCATTGACGACATCCTCGTCTATTCTAAGCATGAAATCTACCCCACGGATATCAAATAACGACATCCTCGTCTATTCTAAGTCCAACGAAGAGCATGCTGAACATCTTCTCATTGTTCTTCAATGTCTTCAATGTCTACGCTCCAAGTGTGAATTTTGGTTGGACCTTGTGCCATTTCTTGGTCACATAGTCTCTGCAGAAGGAATCTCTGTAGAGCCTACCAAGGTTCAAGACGTGCTAGATTGGAAGCCACCAAAGACAGTTCACCAAGTACACAGTTTCCTCGGGCTAGCCGGATATTATCGTAGGTTCATACCAAATTTTTCTCGGCTGACCAAACCCATCATGGAGCTGCTGAAAAAGGAGAAAAAGTTCAATTAGAACAGCCATTGTGAAGAAGCATTTCAAGTATTGAAGAAATTATTGACAACTGCCCCAGTACTGGCTCAACCTGACATCATCAAGCCATTCGACGTATATTGTGATGCGTCTGGGACAGGACTTGGATGTGTACTCATGCAAGAAGGTCGTGTCATAGCCTATGCATCTCGATAGTTAAGGAAGCACGAAGAGCACTATCCAACTCATGATTTGGAGCTAGCTCCAGTTGTACTTGCACTAAAAATATGGAGGCATTATTTGCTCGGCAACTTAGTGCACATTTACACAGACCATAAGAGTTTGAAATATATCTTCACCCAAACTGATCTGAACACGAGACAACGTCGATGGCTAGAACTGATTAAGGATTATAACCTGGAGATTCATTATCATCCGGGCAAGGCTAATGTAGTAGCCGATGCGTTAAGCAGAAAGGTCCACTGCAACAACTTAGAGCTAGAAGTTCAGGATAGAAATGACCGTGAAACTAATTCCGAACCCAACCTTCATGTTTTACCTGCTGTAGTGATTAGCAACCTAAGTATGCAATCTACCCTTCATGAAGAAATCATTGCTGCACAGAAAATTGGCGTTGGTATGAATCATATCCGTCAAAACGTTGAAGATGGTAAGGCAAGATGCTTTACCCAAGACTCGGACGGTACTCTATGGTTCAATAACCGCTTAGTAGTATCAAAAGACTTTGAACTTTGATGGAAAATCTTGGATGAAGCGCATCACTCCAAGTACTCCATCCATCTGGGTAGTAACAAAATGTACCAAGACTTGAAGAAGAATTTCTGGTGGACAAGGATGAAGCAAGAAATTGCTCGGTATATCGCGGAATGCGATACTTGTCAGAGAGTTAAAGCTGATCATTTGAAACAAGCCGGATTACTTCAATCATTGAGTATTCCCGCTTGGAAATAGGAAGACATCAGCATGGTTTTTATTGTTGGTCTCCCCCTCACCTCTCAGAAGCATGATTCAATTTGGGTCGTTGTGGACCGACTCACGAAATCTGCCCACTTCCTACCAATCAATAACACCTACAAGATAAAGCAATATGCAGAACTATACGTAGCAAGAATTCTATGTCTTCATGGAGTACCCAAGACCATTGTTACGGATCATGGTTCACAGTTTGTCACTCGTTTTTTGGAACAACTGCATGCATCACTAGGTACCAAGCTGATTCGGAGATCCGCTTACCATGCCACCACTGACGGAAAAACAGAGCGTGTCAACCAGATTTTGGAGGATATGCTTAGATCATGTATTTTAACACATGGTGGCAATTGGGATGAGTATTTGCCTTATGCGGAATTTTCATACAACAATAGTTACCAAGAGAGTCTGAAAATGTCACCATTTGAAGCACTCTGTGGTCGTAGTTGTAGAACACCGCTAAACTGGTTTCAATCTGGAGAAAGGGTAACCTTTGGTCCCGACCTTGTCAAGGATGTGGAAGAAAAGGTTCGTACCATTCAAGCAAATCTTAAAGCTGCTAAATGTCATCAAGAGAAGTATACAAACAGACGACGTAGGCCACTGTACTTCAACAAGGGTGATTACGTCTATCTCAAGGTGTCGCCTATGAAGGGTATCCAACGGTTTGGAGTCAAAGGAAAGTTAGCTCCCCGTTATATTGGACCATTCCAAATTCTGGAACGGTGTGGAAACATGGCCTATAAGCTAGAGTTACCCACTAATCTATCCGGAGTTCATCACACCTTCCACGTCTCCCAGCTTAAGCGATGTCTCAAGCCACCCATCGACAAAATCTTGGAAGAGTATGACCAACTCCAACCCGATCTCACGTACTCCGAACAACCCGTGAAGATCCTCGACGAGAAAGAGCGCACAACCCGTAATAGTACCCTCAAATTCTACAAAGTTCAATGGAGTAACCACTCAGAGGATGAGTCTACTTGGGAATGGGAAGAGTTTCTGAGTACTCACTACCCGAAATTTTGGTCATCGTACACAGGTATGTTTGACCACCGTATTCCCCTCTAGTTTACCTTGTTCTCAATCTCGGGACGAGATTTCCTTAAGGAGGGAGGGCTGTGACACCCCAGGTGTCTCACCTTAATCTAGAAAAAATGAGGAGCACAAATCATGGAAATGATGACATAAAATGATAGAGCCTATCTATTAATTTAATCCTAGGCAAATAATTACTCTGCAACCAAGTTATTGAAACAACTTAAGAATTTCAATACAACTCGTGCCAAATAAATTCATCATCAGTTTGGTAATAATAAAATAGAATATTAGGAATTTATTGGGTATTTTATTTGCTTGGCAAGACCCTTAATTAATTAATTGATTGATTCTTAAGTAAGTAATTAATGCATTTAATAAATTCTAAAAATATGTTATGAAAATTTCAAATAAAATTCACCAAAGTGTTCTCCACCTTTTAAATAGTCAGTCCACCAAATTTCACTAATTTAGGAAGTCCCTAACTATTTTATTTTGATTTATTAAAAACCAGTTTTGACCAGGGACCTTTTTGTGAGGATCTTGAAAGATCAGGGGGCGCAGTGTAAGAATTCCTTTCTTCTCCCTCCCACTGGCGCAGAGCCTGCCGACTCCATCGTCGGCGCACGACACGGCCTGCCTTCACCCCACCTCGGGACCGCGCGTGCTAGAGCCGCCGTTGACCCTCTCTCAGCCTCCACCCTGTCCCATCCTTCTGCCTCTATCGAGCGCGCGAACCAATGATCGTTCCTCCCCTCTTCTCCCTCTCTGCATGATAACCCGACCCGGCCGGCGACCTTCAATTCTCCCCCCTTTGCTGCTTCTAGCCTCAACCACCTCGCTGACCTTCCCATGGCATCTAAGCACACCAGTGAGCCACACGGAACCGAGCTGCTCTCTCACTTCAACCCTCTGTTCTCCCATTTCTTCTCTCCCCCACAAGTCGCCATTACCGAACCTGAGTCAGCCTCTCGTAGCCACAGCTTCCTTGCTTTCCAGCCCGAGCTGAGAGCTTCAACGCACTCGCATACTTCCCCTCTACCCTCCTCTGGCCCTGCCTAGCCAAGTTCATGCACAACCCGAGTGAATTGAAGGAAAACCAGAAGTGAATTCCCCCGGCGACGTCCTCTACCGTTTACCGGAATTCGAAGTAGTCGGTGAGCCTCCTTGTCCCATTTCTTTTCTCTTGTAAGGGCCAAATCTCAACGCACCCCCCCCCCCAACTCATTTCTCCTTCGATTTGTGCACCAGGACACTGACATTCTATTTTTCCCCGGTCCCAACCCGTTGCCGCTGATCACCGGAGCCGCCTCCACGACGAGCCCCTATTTCCGGCCTCCTCCAACGCGAACCGACGTGAGGCCGAGTCTTTCCGAGTCGCCGTGAAGCTGTAGGAGTAGAGCCCGTCCGTCTTTCTACTCCGAGCCATTTCCGCGACCCCGCCGTATCTCCCTCTTCTGCCGCCTCTCGCTGACGACCACTTTCCGGCGAGATCCCGATCCCGCGACCCACACCAATCTCTCCACCTTAGTGCGTGCCTTGTTTTACTACTTCCGCGGCGAGTTTCTGACCCACGTAGTGCCCGGCAGCGAGCCCTCCGGCAAGCCCGACCCCGCACCGGCGAGCCCACTGGTATCCTCCTGGCAGCTGACTGGAACCCATGTGGCCCTGACGTGGTTCCCACATGGCACTGACGTGTCATTAGTTAAAACCAGAAATACCCAGGAAATTCTAGAAAAATACATAAAACTTTGAAAACACCTAGTAAATCAAATTTAACTCCAATGAAGCCCAAACAAAATTTGTTAGGTTCACCTTGAAGAGCTCTATTTTAGTAAAATGATAAATCTTAGCCCCTGTTCATGCATTTTTGATAATTCATTAAATTGTGAAAACACAAATTAATTAACCAGAAATTCTAGGAATGGAAATTTTTGGCATGCTTAGTAAAGAAATAATTATCTATCACCATAAATTTTGGTTTAGTAAAATATGAATTATTTTAGGCGCTGGAAATTATTTAGTATGGTCACTTAAATTAATTCTAGTAATTATTTTATAATTAATTGGCCTCTGCCACTTGGCACAAAAATCATTCACACAAGTCTCTGTGCTCAGTAAATTACACAAGTCCAGAAACCTAAATTTACTTAATTAAATTAAATTGATTTCTCATATAACTATTTTACTTTAATAAATGCTAGTAAATAGAATAATAATAATCCAGAGGCTGTAAATTGGTAAAAATGCAATTCACCTGTGTATCTCTTCATGTTAAATCACTCAAGTCCAGAATCGATTGGTTACTATTTTAATTACCTAATTATCCTGAAAGACTATAATAACCCTAAATAAATGATTAACACACATAAAATGATGAAACTCTAATTATTTCTTTGAAGCATATGGCTTCGAGAATATAATAATAATTTATCGACATCAAAACACAATGTGCTTGCATGTATCATATCATTGCATATATCGGTGTTACGACAATACCAATAACACCTTTGTCATCATATAGGCAACGACAACCAGGAGTCCGAAGAGGATCAGAAGGAAACTAAGTCTCAGGAACAAGAGGTTGAAGTCGCTAACACTAGTGTCAATCCAGGCAAGCCCCGCTTTTCATTCGCTATTTTATAAAGTTGCTAGTTTCAATATTACTTGTGTCTGTGATTATTGTTGCATTAGATCATAGGAGTTGATTGGAACCCACTTTGCATGATACCCAAAATGACCTAGACCTCTGTCATTAGAACTTTGGTAGTATCGGTACTGTTATGCTAAGCTTAGTAATGAATAGGCTTGTTAGGCATTATTATTACTAAGAAATGAACTTGACCACTGGAACGAGATCTATAAAAGAAGTTTATTTTGATGTTATGACCGGGCAGGGAAGATGCAAGTGTAGGTTAGCAGCAATACATGGGTGTTGACTGCGGTAGCCCTGCCTTGTCGAACCTAGGACCCGTCCGTGGTCGGCCCCTTGGTCAAGTATTGAACAGTACTGAATGCATGCTAGTCTATGGGCACTAGTAAACCAATGTAGCATTGACGTGGCAATGAGGACGGTACCTAGTACAGTGGTCATTGACCCTTCTGCTGCTGGAGTGGGCAGTTCATACCGCGAAGTACTGATGGCAGGACGGCATGCCCAATCGCTGAGACTAGACCCGGACCGAGTTGTTCTTCGTCCTTGCGAAAGGTTGCCATATACGACCTTAATTGGTGCGTATCTGTCGTGTATCTCGGGTTGTCCCAGCTGGTGTAAGTCAATTGCAATTGCTGTCCCTCGCAGTAATGAGTACCATTTGGTCACTGAGTCATCACGTAGTTGCACATGGTACTTGAAAAATTGATTATGATGATTATTGCTAATGTTACTATTATTGCTCTTATGTTGTATGTATCTTATGTATTGCTTTATTATCTTATTGTTGCAACTAAAGTTACATTCTGCTCTACCCCGTTAAATTGGGAAGTAAAACTCGATAGAACTGATAGGTTGCTTAGTGCGAGTCTATTCAAACAAGCTACCTATTAGAGCCATTGCATGTATAGATGTCCGACGGGTAAGACTTGCTTAGTAATTAGTACTCAGGCTTTGTGCCACTGTTGTTTTTTGGTAATGAAGAGGTAGAGTTGCCTCTGAGAATGTGCTGCCCTGGGACATGCAAGTCCCTAAGGGTTGGACTGCCCACTGGGAGTCTGACTCGACGTCGCAGTACTGATGTGTGTTGCTAGAGTGATGGTTCTTCGGGCATGAACCATTACTATGCTGTATCGTCGAGCTCGTAGCTTCTTATCGTATTTGCTTCCGCTGTGTTTTAAAAAACATCAAGAGCTTGTAATATTCCGCTGCACTCTAAGGACTTATTGATGTAATATTCAACTTCAATTTGAACCACTGTTGTATTATCAAGTGTTTGTGTTATCAGCACCGTTGGGACCTCGATCTTCCAGGAAGGGGCGCCACACCAACAAGCATTTCTGGCGCCATTGCCGGGGAAGCAATAGGCTAAGATATCAGAATTTTAACATTGATATTTCTATTAAGAGGTTACCACTTTTCTTAGCGGGCTTACCCTTGTTCTATTTATTTGTGGTGTAAACAGGACGCTTTATGACTGGTTTCGACCTACTAGACAACTACCACAATGATTCGGAGGCTTTGTTGAGGAGAGTGTGTCAAAGACTCACCCCTCCTCGGCCCGTGCTTGCTCTGGCAGCACCTCCGATCATTCAAGCTCAGCTGCTAGTCCCGTCTCCGTCCGCTCAACCAATCATGGCTAAAAGACGATCCATGACTACTCCGTCCCGTCTGCAGACAACATCCGCACCGGTCCGAACTCGAACATGGGCAACGGAAGCTATGAGCTGAAACCGGCCTTAATCAACATGGTTTTGGCCAGTCCTTTCTATGGCAAGGCATCGGTAGATGCAAACGCCCACCTCCAAGAGTTTTTGGCAGTGTGCCGCACTTTCACCATTAGTGATGTGACCCCTGAGGCCATTCGCCTTCGCCTATTCCCATTTTTACTCTTGGGGAAGGAGAAGCAGTGGTTCTATAGCAATCAAGAAGAGCTCACCACATGGGACAAGTGCTCCAACGCCTTCCTTGCCAAGTTCTTCCTGCTAGGCAAAACCAATGCCCTGCGGAATAAGATTTCAAGTTTTCAACAGCTAACTAACAAGAGCATTCCTGAGGCATGGGAACGTTTCCAAGAATACACTCTAGCATGCCCACATCACGGAATGCAAGATTTGTTGCTGATCCAAAGCTTTTACCATGGGCTCAACCGCCCCGCTCGCGAGCACCTAGATGCAGCCGCTGGAGGTTCCTTCTTCTCTCTAAAGGTCAAAGAAGCTCAAACTCTCATAGAAAAGATGGTCGCCAATTACAGTGGCTACGATGAGAGATAGAACCAGCCGCAACCCAAGATGAGGGGAGTCCACCAAGTTGATGGTATTGACGTGTTAGCAATTAAAATGGATCAACTTTTGAAGAAAATGGACGGACCTCAGACTGTCCAATCCTTGGACTCTCGCATGACTTCCGAAGTCTATGGAAACCTTGGACACATGGGAAGCCACTGCCCTGAGACTCAAGAAGAAGAAGTGAACTACCTCAACAACAACAACAACAACAACGGGTTTAGGCCCCGTACGAACAACTTCGGATGGGAGTCCAAGGCGAACCTCTCCTTCGACAAGAACATGGGTAACTCTAGAAACTTTACTCATAATGAACCCTCCTTCCGTGATCTTGTTCTAGGACAATCTAAAATCAATGAAAGTATTAGTAGAAAATTTATTGCTACTGATAAAGTCCTAGAAAGCATAGATTCTCATATGGAATCCTTTGATACCTCTCTGCAAAACAAGCTTAGTCATAATAAAATGTTAGAAACACAAATTACTCAGCTGGCCGCTTCTATTATTAAGCCTAACTTTGGCAAGCTCCTCGGTCAGCCGGAAGCTAGTCCCAAAGAAAATGTTAGTGCAATCACAACTAGAGGCGGAAAATCTACACAAGATCCGCCAAACCCTAACATTGCAGGGAAGACCGGGGAAACCAATGAAGAATCAGAAGGAGAGGAGGAAATTGAAGTTGAGGAGGCAAAGGCACCTCTCAAGAAGGCGCCACATGAGTTCTATGATACCTCGGTGTTGCCGTTCCCCTCTCGACAGAGGAAGCCAATGGTGGATGAACAATTCGGGAAGTTTGTGGAGGAAATAAAGAAATTATACGTCAACTTACCACTACTTGATGCTATGCAGGTTCCTACATACTCCAAGTATCTAAAGGACATCCTCAACAACAAACGCCCAATGCCATCTATGGAGGTTGTCAAATTAACTGAAGAATGCAGCACCGCTATCTTGAACTCCTTCCCAGAAAAGAAGCGAGATCCGGGATGCCCAACCATCCCATGTTCCATCGAGACACAACAATTCAACAATGCCCTTTGTGACTTGGGGGCAAGCATTAGCATCATGCCGAAGGTAGTGTATGACAAACTCAATGTCAATTCATTATCTCCTACAGCAATGTGCTTGCAGCTCGCTGACCAATCAGTCCGCTACCCGGCGTGCATTGCGGTGGACGTACCCGTACGGATAAGGAACTCTCTTGTGCCCATTGACTTTGTGGTACTAGATATGGAGGCCGATGCAAAGACACCCCTTTAATAAGAAGGTCATTCCTTAGCACTGCAAATGCCAACATTTATGTTGGGGCTGGAGAAATCCACCTTAACATTAATGGGCACGATGAAAAGTTCGCCTTCAAGCCCCAAACGGAACAATGCAATCAGGTATGCATCTTTTATGGCAAAAATCCTAACACGGTGCAGAAAATTGAGGTGTATCCAATCCCACCAAAAATGGGTGTACCGGCGGTTAAAGTTCAAAGCATACCACCGCCGCCCAAGAAGAAGAACGAGCCTCAAGAAATAAAGAAAAGGTCACCGCTAAGCCAAAGAAAATCAAACAAGTATGGCGGAAGAAAGAAGTTGCACCGATCATGGAAAATTCTCCATCCACGACGGGCACCATGCAAAATTGAGAACGGAGAACGTCTTGTTGGAGACGTAAAATTTGAGCCCTCGTCGGAAGGTAACCGATATTTATCCCCCTTTCATAGCATTAGATTAGGTTGATTTTATTCCTCTTTCTTTAACCATTAAACTAGGATATAAAAAAATTAAAATTTGAAAACTTGAAAATTTTTGGTAATGTTTCGGCCAAGTCCCTTGCCGGGAGGTCATTTTCGAGTCAAAATGACCATCCGGGGTGCTGATTCAGGGCTGTAACCCAGCCTGAAATAACCCAGATTTCAGCACCCGCGAGGTCATTTTTCATGAAAAACGACCCCCGGCTGGGTCATTTCTGCCGTCCGGCAGGCCATGCCGCCCGGCACAACTTTTCATCAGATTCTTGGCCCTTTTAATGGAAAGATGATGGCCATGAGTGGTGGAGGTGTGGCCAGCCTTAACTTGAAGAAAAATGCTCATCAAAAGCCCCACCATGAGTGAAAGTGAATGAATGAGAGCCACCCATGTTACCTCATTCTTTCACCACTCACATTCACCTACCACCCTACTCACCTAGGTCTCATGGGTGGCAGCACACTCATTGCAAACATACAACTTTGGCCATCCCATCACTCTATCCTTGCTCCCTACACTCTTAGCAAATTTCTGGATAAATTGAGCAAGTGGATCACATGGCACTTGGGCCTAGCCACCTCCCATCACCACTAGAGCAATAATAGAGCAAAAGAGAGAAAAAGGGAGTGCCGGCCGGCATAGGGCGCCGCCCGGCCTGGCTCGCCGGTCGGCTTGGGACGCCGCCCGGCCTGGCTCACCGGCCAGCATGGCGCGCCGCCTGGCCTGGTCTCTCCTCCCCCAAGGCTCCTCTTAAGCCTATAAATAGAGGGCTCTCTCTCCTTTGTTTCTCCACCCTTTGCTGAAAACATTTGCTCTCCCTCACAAACTCTCTCTCTTTGCACTTCTTTTCTCACTCAACTAGTTAGTGCACTTTGTACTTAGCAATAAAAGTGTGCTGCACTAAAACCAACTAGAGAGAATTTGTTGTCACCCTTGCACGTTTAAGCGACTAACACTTGGACTACTAATCGAACGACTAACCGCTAATCATTATCATCATTTTGTCCTTCGGGTATTGTGTCCAAGTAACCCTTTTGTAGGAATGGCAAATATTTGGAGAGGCATCTACACCAAGTTCAGCTACAGCAGCAGCTCAAGCCGTGGGAGGCGCACACCTAGTGAGTGTTCGGAAGCAGAGCACTCCAGAGCTTCACATAGGCATACTCCGAATTATATCTTGGATTCAATGTCCATATCTGAACCTCCAACGGAGCAAAGTGTGCAAAATGAAGAGTTTGACAAGTTCATGGAGAGTGAAGAAAATATGGTGTTCAATGATTACGACGAGCGAAGCAAGTTCACCGCCATTCAGGACCGCGAGTTCACATCCGTGCGCAAGTTCGACCACAACTTCCTCGAGCAAATCGACGTCTTCACCGATTTCGAGTATGCACTCAACACGGCCGGATGGTATGATTTCTACCACCTTGATGATTACGGTTCAAAATGGCTTACCATTGAATTCCTTTGCACCTTAAAAATCCTCACCACTCCATTAGACAAATTAGGCACTCCCTACACATTCCGTCTTTTTGGTGAAACCTATGAACGGTCTTTAAAACAAATTAGTACCTACTTTGGTTTTGACCGTAAGGCCGCTATAGACATTAATAAACTTAAAGGTTTCACCCCTCAAGGACTATGGGCCAAGATAGGAAGTCCCGTCACAGGGCAGGAACGCACTAGCGACATTCATAACCCTTCACTCTATATAATTTACCGTTTCATCACTCACTACCTCACCCCTCGGGGTGACGTACGTTCAGTGAATAGTTTGGACAAGGCCTATCTTTATGCTGTGATAAAGAAAATTAAAACGAACCCCACTTTCTTTCTCATCAACCATTGGCTCACCCTAGCATTCAAGCAACATGGACCTATCACTTTCACACCTTTTGTCACTAGAATTGCTAGAAAGGTTGGCGCGCTCCATAGAGCTAGAACAGATCGTCTCCCTAGTGCTTCTTTGCTAGGGAAATATCACTTTTGGCCAGCCCACCATTTGAAGGAAGAGAACAATAGGTTCTACATGCTTTATCCAGCGCAAGATGCAGAGTTAGAATTGCCTAACCCCGATCTTGGGTAAAAAAGAACTAGCTCGTCAACACACTACACCAGCTCATCCCATGAAGAGTTTGAACCATCCAATCCTTATGGGATGGGAAGTTACTATCAACCCCATGGAGGCATAGGAACTTCATGTTCTACCCGATTCACATCATACAACTTTCCAGAGTTGGAAGGTGACATGCAATACTTGGCTGCAAACGCTTATGAGACCAACATGCGAACCCAAGAAATACAAGCAGCCACAAGGGATAGGCAAGAATGGCAGCAACAAACATCGGAACAACTTCAGACAAACCTCTCCATGATGGATCAACTATTCGGCCACTTCAACATCAACTATCAACCGCCAAAGTGAATGTCATCCAAGCTTAAGCCTTGCAAAGACCTAAGCTTGGGGAGGTACATGAAGCAAGGTACGCCAATTGTCCTACCCTCTCTTCCTAATTTTTTTAGTTAAGTTGTTTTATTTCCTTTATATATTATAAAAAAAATCCAAAAAGATTTTTAGTTTTGATAAAGTTTAAGAAAACCCAAAAATATTTTTCACTTTCAAGGAAAACCATAAAAATTTGCAAAACTAAAAAGAACAAAAAGATTTCCCTTTCCAAATAAAATTGAGAACTTGGTCTCTACCTTGCCTATGGAAATGATGAATAGTTGCTCTGTTAGCTCCCTGTGAGTTTCAAGTACACAACCTCTACTCTTCATTTTGGTGGGTAATGTTAGTTTCTCTATGTTTCTCTATGATGATAACGCTAGTTTCTCTATGTTTTAGTGGGAGCAAAATGGCTAATAAACACCAAGTCTAGTTGTTGGAATTCATGATATAGCATGTTTTGATGAGTCTATGATCACCTCATGATTAGAGTCCAATGAATTCTTTCAAAACCATGCTGCAATAAAACCTCCTACTTGGTGTAGTTCTTCCCTATGATAGAAAAAAAAACTCCTACCAAGGCCAGATATGAATTGTGAACCCACTTTTATGCCATCCATGTATGCATTGAGTTTGGTTAGGATTTTATCCTTATGAGGGACTTGCACTTTCAAAGCCAACCATTTTCCTTCACGCTGCTTGGTTACGCGGTTTCCATAGTGGATTCAAACGTCCACTTCACCAAGCATGTTAGCCAAAAAATCTCTCCTTTGCGAAAACCTTGATCCTACAAGAAAGATTTTGGTCCTCCCAAAATAAATACTCAGAAAAAGTTTGCAAAAATATTTGAACCATTGAACTAGCTTCCCTACACTATGAGAGCTGAAAAGAAAGAAAAAGAAGAAAAGAAAATGAGAAAAAAAAAGTTATCAGCTCTCATAGATGTACAAATGTCAAGTTTCAAGGTTCATTCTTTGAGCAAAATAAAGGACAATCCTTTCTTTCTAGCATAAAAATCCAATCTTTGTTAAAGACTTTTGCTATTGTACTTGTCGAGAGATATTCTCGATAGTAGATCTAGGTATGTGTATGAGTATGAAAGATCGATGGACACACAAGATGCAAGGTTTAGACAGGTTCGGGCCTCCCGGAGGATAACAACCCTACGTCCTATGTTCTGTAGTGTATTATTCGGGATGATCCCTCCGAAAGAGCCCCTGCCCCTCCTTATATATCCGGGGGGCAGGGTTACATGGTAAGTGCCTTAGTCGGTTACAACGTGATCTCCGACTAGGACTCTATCTCTAACTTTCTATCTCTAGTATTAACTTGTCGTGTACTCCAAGTAACAATCCGAGTAGTTGTCTTCATGGGTCTTTATCTTTATTGGACCCCGGCCCACTCGGCAATATATCCGAGTGGCGAGGTATCCCTGGTATATATATACCACAGTAGCCCCCAAGCACTTCCCATATTGAATTGTCGTCTTGGTTGGCCTCGACATCTTATGAAATTGGGAAGTGCTTTTTCTATTAATTCTTATTCATAAATCCCTGAAAAAGACATAGCCTATGCATATAGCCCCCAACTCAGAAGGTTGTTGAGCCTACACCGAAGCAACTTTTGAGTTATTGAAAAATATCCAATGAATCTTGTCCCTCCACAGAAAAGGGCATAATGAGGTCTGAATCTTCCAATTTTGTCTTAACAAGCTCCATATTTTGCTGAATTCTCTTATTCGCCGAGTGATACTTCACCAAATTAATATTTACATCTCTAATGCTGAAGTGCCCTTAATCCAAATGATTAATGACAAATTTCAATTGTCATAGCCCCCAAGATTGGTGATGTATCAATAATAATAATATAACACGGAAACACAACCCCCAAGATTGGTGCCGAGATAATCCGAGTGATTTATCATGGAATTTTGAAAGGATCAATGTTTGAGGCTGAAACTACAGTAATCCAAGTGATTTATCATGAAATCTCGAAAGGTACAATTTCCGAGGCTGAAACTACAGTAATCCGAGTGATTTATCATGAAATCTCGAAAGGTACAATTTCCAAGGCTGAAACTACAACAATCCGAGTGATTTATCACGGAATCTCGAAAGGTACAATTTCCAAGGTTGAAACCGCAAAAATTCGATTAATAAAACTGGACTTAACAGATTACGAGAAGCCTCGACCCAGTAGGTCATGTAACCCTTATAAAAAGGGCCTCCAAACAGCCGCATCCCTTCGTCTTCATTTCGCCGCTGCCGCCTTCTTGCGCACACAAACCCTAGATCTCAGGATTCCATTTCCACCCCAAAGCTCCACGCAACTGCTTCCCACCACACTCAAACAAGAGCGATGGCCCCGAAGCGCACCCGCCAAAGCTATAAGGCATAATCTCAGAAGCAATCTTCTCCTGAGAAGGGCGAGGAAGAAGAGTCAGTTGTCGACATCCCCGCCGCCATCAAGGAGTTCCCCGTGTCAGCCATGGATTCAGAAAAAATCAACAGACTGGTGATTGATGGCGTGTTGCAGGATCAACAGACCGGAGGATGGATTGAAGCCATAGGTCAGAAATTTCCCCAACCTCCCGTCGACCAAATCACAGTTTTCTCCTCCTTTTTCTATCGTGGATTTGGGATCCCTTGTTGCGACTTCTTTCGTGGTCTTCTGTTCTTCTATGGCATGAACCTTGTCAATCTGAATCCAAACTCCATCTTACATATTGCTATCTTTATTCACCTGTGTGAGGTGTTCTTGGGGATTCCTCCCCATTTAGATACCTTCAAAGAACTATTTGTCTTGAAATCAAACAGCAATAATGTTATAGGAGGGGTCGGATTCCAACTAAGGAATAAATCCAAATACGTTGATGTACCACTTCCATCAACGAACAAAGGTTGGCACGTGGACTGGTTTTACCATGGAAACCATGCTCCCCCTTTGTCACAGACTACGGCCGAAGCCCCCAAGCCATGACCCGAGTGGTCAGCAAAGGCCCATCCAAACAAGAAGTCTCAAGTTGATGCCATATTAGAACACATTGCCTATCTCAAGTCCCAAGGTTATACTGGTGTACACATGGCCGCAAGCTTCATATGTCGCCGCGTGCAGCCTATTAAGAAACGTCATGTTCCTGGATGGAAGTTCCAACTAGGTTCAGACCCCACCATGGAAGCGCCAGAAACATTGTTAGAAAGGGAATTAACATTGCAGCTGGAAAACATATTTTCTTCACTCCTTGGTTGGACTCCAGGTAGTGCGAAATGTCGACATCATTCCAAGACTGGCAGGAGTTCAGTAAGTTATCCACTTCTGTGCTTAAAAAGTCAATACTTCATGCATTATGTTCATCAATGAGTAATATGTAACATATATTGTCGAACCTTGATGTATACGTGTCCAACCCCCCACTACCGCCGATGCCTCAAGAGAGATCTCCCACTCAACCATCAGCTCCCAAGCGTCGCAAGGCGCATATTGAAGGTTCTGATGAAGAAGAATCGCTGGCTGAAGAGTAGCAAGACTTCAAGAAGAGGCAAA
The DNA here is from genome assembly GCA_032690845.1 of Eleusine coracana subsp. coracana. Taxonomy (NCBI): domain Eukaryota; kingdom Viridiplantae; phylum Streptophyta; class Magnoliopsida; order Poales; family Poaceae; genus Eleusine; species Eleusine coracana. The sequence continues at coordinate 32,064,569 of CM064434.1, forward strand.
GAAGAAGACTCCAGAGAAAACCTCCACCACTCAGCGGGCCATGGATGATAAAGGACAAAATCGTCCGAGTGAAGCTAGCAAGGCAGGCACCCATGAGATGGCGCCAGACATGACAGGCGCCCCAAGGCCAACCAACCCCCCACCAAGAGTGTCAGGCATTAAATTCGAACGCCGCTCAAGGTAAACAAATCAATATAACTTAAAGCTTAACTATCCGTTTGAATTAAATATGTAATTTTTGTCTAATTGGTAGGTCGTCTGGGCGGTCGTCTTTTGAAGAAGTTCCGGCACAAAGTCCAGTTCCCGAAAAAGCCCAGGAGATACCATAGGCCGGGTCATCCAAAGATGATGTCCTAGACCACTCGGCAAAGAAACCGAGTGATTTAAAGAGTGCACCCAAATCCACTCAGCCAGAAGACAACCAAGCTAAATCACCCAATATACCGGACCTAAATAAATCTGAGATGACAATGGGTGCTGATACTCCTGCCTCCACCAAGCCCGAAGATCCATCACTGGTTTTTGAATCTATGCCAGAGCCAACATACGAATATCCAATCGGCCCGGAGGAAAATCTCATGCCGACTCCTATTCACCGAGTGGTAAGAGAAGGTGCCTCAGACCAGCCAACACCGACTAGATCAATATATCATATTGGCCAATTTGCCATCACCGGATTTGATGAGTCGGCAGAGCAAGCAGAATTGAAAAATTTTGAAGAGCAAACTGAAAAAGCCTATCATTCCTTCTAGGTATTCCGTCCTTTTTGTCAATAATAATCATCGTTCCTAGTTATGAAGTTTCAAATATATAATTTGCCATCATTGCAGGCTCTGAAAACTCATATGGCCAACAAGAATAAGCTTCTGCAACTTGTCGAAAGGCATTATGCTAAAGCCGTCGATTTAGAAGATCAACTTGCCAAAGAGAGACTGGAAGTAGGGCGCTTATTAGTAGCGCTAAAAGCCCGTTCATCTCAAGTTGATGAACTTCAATTCGAGCTACAAGGTATGAGACCAATATAGCTTATACCTCACACGTTATCTGTGTGACATGAACATTTAACCTCGCCCATACAGAGGCATCGCGGTCGCTGGAATTGAGACAAAAATAAGATGCCCAGGCGACCGCTCAAATTGCATGTCTTGAAGGCCATATAAGAGAACTAGAGTCATCTGCCCAAGCTCTTGAAACTTTGAAGTCTGAGAATCAAGGATTAAAGAAGTAGATCCCGGACTCGGCAGAGATCAAGAGGAATTTTGAAAAGCTAAAAGACGACCTCAAAACAATGCAAGAAAAACAAAATTCATGGAAGAAAAGAGCTGAAGGTAAAAATGATTATACCTATATGTACAGGAATATATTTATACACTAAAATGTTTGTTACTGACAGGCGCTGAAGAAATAATAAAAAGCCAGAAAGAAAGAAACATAAAGCTGGAAACCGAAGTTATCAAAGCTGAGAAGATCTTCAAAAAGGTTGTGGATGAGCTAAACCAATTCCAAAAAGCCTTCAAAGAAATTGAAAAGCAAAAAGCAGAATATAAGGAAAAAGTCGCCACCCTTGAGGCTGAGAAAGTAGAAGCCGAGAAACGCCTAAGAGGTAAGTGTTTATTCAATGAATACCTTGATATTGAATTTCATTGTGCTGGACATATACGATTATTGTGCTCCTATAGGATCAAAGAGGTCCTATGAGCTATTGCAGAAGAAATTTATAGAGGGTGATGAAAACCTTCGATGGTCTCTTGCAGCTCTTCAAAGTATGCTGAGGTGGTCGCCCAATACATATATCCTGAAGAAAAACCACCTCGATGTCAAGACCTGATGACGAGGCTACAAGGGGTACCCGGCCGACTGAAAGAACATGCTCGACATGTTGCAGAACTAGCTGGCGCATAGGTCCTGGCAATTGCAAAGTCCCACATTCCCAACATAGAGTTAGATGTGGTAGCCGAGGGCTTCCATGAAGATTTCTCTGATGAACAATGTGAAGCTCTCGTGGCTGAGGCGCAAAAAATAGCTCACATATTAGCCGACCAGATAGAGCTAGATCCCTTACCTAAATTGTAAAGAATTGTAAAGCTTAAAATACTATGTTATAGCTCTGATACTGTAATATAACCAATGTTCGATAGACCGCTAAGGTCTAGATTCATTACCAGTATTGTAATGAATTCTTGGTTCGTGCTGCTTCGTATATGTATTGTATGAACTCGTGTTAAACACTCACAACCAATACACAAGTCATGTTAGCCCTCTAAACAATGCCCCCAATAACCGATATGAACCATGGAGACTACAAACTCACTCAGTCAAGCATATGCGAATTAGGAGAATTGCCTTGGTCCCTAACAGACGGCAAGAACCCTGGGGACTAAGTAACCCGCTTGGTCGACATGCGCGAGTTAGGGTGATACCAAGTATCAGAATTTGAGTCATGATGTAAACAATAACAACAATTATTCACAGAAAACATAAATTGCAAAATCAAATATCATGACCACTATGTATATATATTTAATAATAGAAATACAATAAATTATAATTACTAAGTATAAAAATGACGTACCTATGAAACATTCCAGGAACTTTGGAGGTCCGATCCGTCTTCATTCATCAATCGATAGGCGCCTGGCCGAGTGATTTCCTTTATAATAAAAGGTCCTTCCCATGGAGGCGACAGCTTGTGCTTGCCGACCTTAGACTGAACTTGCTTCAAGACAAGGTCACCGATAGAAAAACCCCGTGTTCGAACGTTTTTATCGTGATAACGTCACAAACTTTGTTGGTACTTTGCCATCCGAATTAGGGTGGCATCTCGCTGTTCCTCCAACAATAACAAGTCGTCACACCTAGAGTCGTTGGAGGTTTTTTCGTCATAAGCTGCCACACGGGGAGAGGCAAAAAGAATCTCGATGGGTAACATGGCTTCTGAGCCATAAACCAGAGAAAAAGGAGAGTGCCCGGTGGCACGACTTACGTTGGTTCTAAGCCCTCACAACACAGATGGTAATTCTTGAACCCATCGTTGAGCGTACTTTTCCAATCGATCAAATATACAAGGCTTAATTCCAGAAAGCAGGAGGCCGTTTGCCCTCTCAACCTGACCATTGCTTTGTGGATGGGCAGCCGAGGCATAACCAATATTAAAACCGACTCGGCCAGCAAACTTTATAAACTCCTCTGCTGTGAATTGAGTACCGTTGTCAGTGATTATCTTGTGTGGGGCACCGAACCGAGTGACTATTTCGGTCATAAACTCGATGGCCTTCTTTGCCGAAATCTTACCGACTGGCTTTGCTTCGATCCATTTAGAAAACTTGTCCACTGCTACGAAAAGGTGAGTAAAAGCCCCTTGAGCTTTCATGAAAGGTCCGACGATGTCTAAACCCCATATTGAAAACGGCCAAGTTATTGGTATATTTTGAAGCTCTGTAGCAGGTACGTGCATCTGACGGGCGAAGAACTGACAACCTTCACACTTTTGGACAATTTCCTTGGCATCAGCACCGGTGGTCGGCCAATAAAACCCTTGCCTCAATTCTTTGGCCGCAATTGTGGATGGGCCTGTGTGATTCCAACAAATGCCAGCGTGGATGTTTCCTAATATAGCTATGCCTTCATCTTGAGACAAGCATTTCATCAGTACTCCATGTGGGCTTTGCTTGTATAGGTGATGGTCAACTATATGATATGAACGTGACTTGCGAATAATACGGAGGGCTTCGTCTTTGTCGGTCGGTAGTGTATCATGATCTAGATAATCAATGAAGGGAGTTCGCCAGTCTACCTCAATGACAGCTACATGCGGTGCTACCCCCGCCTTTAGTGCCGACTGCTCCACAGTTTGCTGGGTTAGTACAGATGGCTTATGCAGATCATCAAGGAATACTCCGTCGGGTATTTTAGATCTGCTAGACGCAAGTTTGGCCAGCTTGTCCGCCTCTTCGTTATACTTTCGTAGGACGTGTTTATATTTAATGCCATCAAACTTGTCTTCGAGCTTCCGAACTTCGGTGCAGTAGGCTGTCATGCCTTCGTGGGAACAACACCACTCCTTTGTTACTTGATTTATAACTAGCACCGAGTCGCCAGAGACGCTTATCCTTTGGACGCCGAGTGAGATAGCTGTCCGAAGTCCGTGTAGCAGCACCTCATACTCTGCAGCGTTGTTAGAGGCACAAAAGTGCATTCAAAGAACGTACCGCAACTTGACTCCGTTAGGAGATACCAGTATGACTCCTGATCCGGCGCCTTCTAGATGTAAGGATCCGTCAAACGCCATCTTCCAATAGCATAATTCTTATGAGTCAGGAGGTAACTCATATTCTATCCACTCGGCGACGAAGTCTGACAAAGCTTGACCTTTGATCAAATCGCATGACTTAAAGGTGATATCATATGATCCGAGCTTGACAGCCCATTTGGCAATTTTCCCAGTGGCCTCTCGGTTGTGAAGCAATTCGTCTAGGCCGAACGATGTGTGGACCTCAATTGGATGATCCTTAAAGTAATGCTTCAACTTCCTAGATGTCATCAATAATGCATAAATTAATTTATGAAGTTGGAAGTATCGTACCTTGGACTCTGATAAGACTTCACTGACGAAATATACTGGTTGTTGCACCTTTTGAGCCTTGCCATATTCCGCCCGTTCCACCGCCAGCACAGTACTAACAACATGTTTGGTTGTGGAAATGTACAGCTGAAAAGGTTCCTTTGGCTCTGGGGGAGTTAAGACTGGCGGACGACTAATATAAGCCTTAAATTCATCCAAAGCTTTCTGTGCGTCATCATTCCAGATGAATGATTCTTGCTTCTTGAGTAATCGAAAAAAGGGTAACCCTCGGACGCCGAGTCGTGATACAAACCGACTGAGCGAAACGATACAACGAGTGAGCTTTTGAATGTCTTTTTGCGAGTGTGGAGGTCCCATTCGTAATATGGCATTTACCTTTTCTGGATTAGCTTCAATCCCTCTATGTGATACCAAAAAACCAAGTAATTTTCCTGATGGGATCCCAAAGACGCATTTTTTTGGATTTAACTTTATGTTGTATTCTGAAGATTGCCGAATGTTTCATCTAGGTCGGATATTAAGTTGGTGGAGAGCCGAGTCTTGACTACCATGTCATCAACATAAGCCTCGACATTCCTTCCTATCTGGTTGTCCAAACATCACTGCATAGTCCGCTGGTAGGTGGCGCCAGCATTTTTCAGGCCAAAGGACATTGTTGTGTGACAGAAGGCTCTGAACGGCGTGATGAACGAAGTTTTAAGCTGGTCGGATTGGTTTAAGGGAATCTAATGGTACCCTGAATAGGCATCTAAGAAGCACAACAGAGCACATCTAGCCATCAAATCGACCACTTGATCAATTCGTGGGACAGTGAACGGATCTTTCGGAGAAGCTTGGTTAAGGTCGGTGTAATCCACACACATCCGCCACTCCTTATTCTTCTTCCGTACCAGAACTGGGTTAGCCAACCTGTCGGGGTGGAAAACTTCTTTGATAAAACTGGCTGCCAGCAGTCGGCCGATTTCTTTCCTAATCGTATCCTTTCGGTCTTGCAAGAATCGTCTATGCCGTTGCCTTACTGGCTTGGCGTTTTCGCGAACGTGAAGTTTGTGCTCAACCTTTTCCCTTGGAACACCTGGCATGTCAGAAGGTTTCCATGCAAATATATCTTTATTATTTCTAAGGAAAAGGATGAGCGCGCTTTCCTATTTATCTCCTGAATTGACCCTAATATTGGTGGTCTTGGATACATCATTGTCATCTAGGCTAATCTTCTTGGACTCCACAGCGTCCGCCTGTACCGCAGTCTTCATCGTTTTCATTGGAGCAGGGTCAAGCATGGCCTCCTCCGCAGTTGCGATTGCTTCCTTCAGCTCGGCCAGCTCCGATGCTGCTACTATCTTCTCGGTCAACTCACAACTGCCGTTGTCACAGTCGTGTGAGGTCCGCACATCCGAGTGGATTGATATGACACCGTTTGGTCCTGGCAGCTTCATCATCATATAAGGATAATGAGGTACCACCATGAATTTAGCGATGGCTGGTCGTCCTATAATGGCATGATACGTAGAGTCGAGGTTGGCGACCTCGAAGGTAATTCGCTCCATCCTGTAGTTTTCCCGAGTGCCGAAAGTCACGGGCAAAGTGATTTGTCCTAGAGGGACTATTTGCATGCCCGGGATCACACCATGAAACGGTGACTGACTCGGCTTCAGGTCTGTCAAGGGTATGCCAAGCTCCTTGAAGGTTTTCACAAAAAGGATGTCCAGACTGCTACCACCATCTACCAGTACCCGATTTAGCCGGACTCGATTAACAGTCGGCGTTAGCACTAAGGGATATTTCCCAGGCCTTTGGATGTGATTCGGATGGTCGGACCGATCGAAAGTAATTGGAACCTCTGACCATCACAGATATTGAGGTACCACTGGTGAGACCGAGTGGACCTCGATAGAGGACCTTCAGCTGACGTTTCAAGTCAGCCGTAGACCGGCCATAGATGTAATTGACCTCGCGTTCAGGGTCTTGGAAGTCCTCCTTGTCCTTGTCTTGGTTATCCTTATCTAAATCCTTTTTGCCACCCTTGGGGATCTAGGGGCATTCTTTACAGACCTTCAAGGCGTGATGGGCGAAATTTTTAAGCTTGAAACATTCCCTGACTTTGTGAGCTCCATCATGTAGTAGGCTGCCCCTACCTGGTGCGCCAACTATGGAGAGATATTCTCGATAGTAGATCTAGGTATGCGTATGAGTATGAAAGATCGAAGGACACAAAAGACACAAGGTTTAGACAGGTTCGGGCCTCCCGGAGGATAACAACCCTACGTCCTGTGTTCTGTAGTGTATTATTCGGGATCATCCCTCCGAAAGAGCCCCTGCCCCTCCTTATATATCCGGGGGGGGGGGGGGGGGCAGGGTTACATGGTAAGTGTCTTAGTTGGTTACAACGTGATCTCCGACTAGGACTCTATCTCTAACTTTCTATCTCTAGTATTGACTTGTCATGTACTCCAAGTAACAATCCGAGTAGTTGTCTTCATGGGTCTTTATCTTTATTGCACCCTAGCCCACTCGACAATATATCTGAGTGGCGAGGTATCCCTGGTATATATACACCACAGTACTAGTCCACTCTTTCGTGTGAGTCCATTCTCTCCCTCTCCCCTGGACATTATTTCCAAATGGTAGGAATGAGAAAGTGCAAAGTCTTTTCGCTAGGACCATCTCTTAACTTAACAAAATATGCATATTAGATGTGCCATCCTACCAAGCTCCACATATAAAGCCAAATTTCATAGAGTATGATGAGCACTTGGTGAGGAAATACACTTTTTGAGGGATGAGAGTCATAGTGAAAAATTGCACCAAGAGGGAAAATTTTAGATCTTATGTAGCATTTCAAAAGCTTTGGACTCATGATCATGTAGGAAGTTGAGTGACAAAATCTAAACTAGTTGTTCTAAGTTCCAACCGCTCATGACAAGGTCATAAAATTCCTAAGAGCCCAACTTACAATGAGAAACACTTAGTGATCAATTTGTGCTGGTTTACTATTACCCCTATGTTGTAGGAGTATGTGTTTGTGCACTTGATCCTTGCAGGGCTCTAATATTGAAGCAACTCCTGATCCATCAGTTCCAAGTTTTAATTTGCTTGGGACGAGCAAAGGTTTAAGCTAGGGAGGTGTTGGTGGCCCTTAAAACATAATATTGGCCACCAACCGGTCGGGAAATACAAGGTAAAGACCAAAGTTTCGTGAATATTTGTTTAAACTAATAAAGTTTCACGAGTTTTGGTGAAATATGTATTTGCAGGGTCAAAAGGGCTAAAATCATGTAAAAACAAGAAGAAACACCCCTTCGGCCGATTCTGCCTTAAAACAGCAGGCCGATAGGGTCATATGAGGCTGAAATCAGGGCCTGATAGGGTCGTGATGGCTGAAATCCGAACCCAGCCGACAGGGTCATATCAGGCTGAAATCAGCCACCCGGCGGGTCAAAATAGAGTCGTCATGAGGCTAACCAGCTGACCCTGCAAAACACTCCAAAATGAAGCCGTTTTCCATTTCCATTCTAAGGAGGGTAAAAAGTGGAGAAATAAAGGAGGAATTCATGTGGCACAACAAGGACAAGTCAAGACGTGACCCGGGGGGCGGGGGGGGGGGGGGGGGGGGGTCGGGACCAAAGATGGGCCACCTCCCGGCACAGGCCGCTGCTCGGCCTGGCTTGCCGCTCGGCCTGGGTTGGCCACCCAGGGTTGCCAGCCCATGAGGCCCACAACTTCTATCGACCCCAAAACAGAGATTTCGGTGGAAACCGACCAAGTAACCGCCATCGGGACAAGATCTGAGCCGTCCAAAGAAAGTCGGTTGGAAACCGACCAAATCTAGTGGCTACCCGGCCTGGCCTGCCGCCTGATGGTGCATGCCGCCCGGCATGCCTGGACGCCCGGCACAAGTGGCTGCCCGGCGTGGCCCGCCGCCCAGCTGGGGATTTTTTGCCCACCGACTCTCCTCCACTTTGAAGTACCCGCCAAGTATCCACCACCTATAAATAGAGGGGGAATTCGGTAGAAACAAAGGCATCAAGCAAGTGAAACACATTAGAGTCCATTTCCCACTACTTTTCTTACTAGTAGAGTAGGTTAGTTAGTCAGGAGTTAGAGTCTAGTCGAGAGCATCGCTCGGGATTTTGGAAGTCATCTCGGAGTCTTGGTATGAGCTCTCTTGTATCTTTTCTCTTTTTGTAAGACTTATCCCTTATCAGTATAATTATATTTTCTTATTTATCTTGTCCAGTATTTATCTTTACATAGTCAATTTCCATAAGTTACAAATATTGGGAAAGAACTTTGAAGCATAGTTTACGGGATTCGCTGCTAGGATTTAATTAAGTTTAGTTCTTGTATAGAACTTAGACTTGGTTGTTTCCTGACTATTCTTCCGCTAGGCCAACGGAAGAATATCTAGTGAAAGCGTAGGCGTGGTGCCAAAGTTAGCACTAGCTGGTTTTGCATTCGTCCCCACAGGCTGTGTGGTAGGTGGCAGGTGGTGACAGCCCTGTCCGTCCATTTAGTATTCCACCATGTTCGGGAAGTCTCAAGCAGCTTTATCTAGCGGGAACGTGCCCACTAGTGTACGAGGTTAGTTAACGACCCTATTAGTGGATCGTTGTCGTGCCTTGAAGTAAACTTATTGGTGAAAGACTCGAGGCTGTACCATGAATTTGGTGTAAGCACTCAACCCGAGTAACTAGGAATTATTACACTTGACTTAGATAAAATAGGAAGATATAATCTTAGGAATTCTAGACTTATACTCGCTGTCCTCTCGGCTTGCTTAACCGATTTCTTTATTTATCTTAGTGTGGATTTCTCCTGTTTCACTACCCCAACTATCATTATCGATCATCCTTACCCCCGTCTTTGGTCAGTTGGTATAGTTCTTATAGTTACATCTTTCTTAAACCAAGATACTCTTACGCCTAGATTCCCTGCAGAAAATAAATACAATACCTTGGAATACTCCCGGATGAAATGCTACAATAGATGTTCCGTGCGCTTGCGGATTAATTCATATTTCTCTTAAAGCATAACAAACATCAAATCATTTCTGGCATCATACCAGGGATAGTGATATTCTTGATGCGATGTCAAGAAATGCCAACAAAAGCCGGCAATGGCATGTTTGCCAACGTGATAAACCACTCAGGCGAACTCAGGCTCTTCCTCAACTCCTTCTCTCACCACTCGGTGGATGGGTATTGTGGCTACATCTGGTTCAGGGCCGATTGGATAGTCATATGTTGGCTCCGGCATTTTCTAAAATATTAATGAAGGCGACCCAGTGTCCTTTGGCATAGAAGCCTCATGGGTTGAGTCCATTGCAGGGGAGTTCAAGTCCGGCATGGGCGAGTTTTTTGTCGCATCATGACCATCATTTGTTCCCGAAGGTGGGGGAGAAGCTTTCGAATCACTTGGTTTTTTGGCCAAGTGGCTGGGACCATCATCCTGAGGCGTCTTTGACCTGGTCTTAGAGTTGCCTTCCTCAGGATTGATGTTTTGTGGTGTCGTGCTTCCCGAAGACGCGAACCCCGAGGCTCTAGACCCCGAGGCTCTAAAAGGACGAACAAGGCATTAGCAAGCCATGATGTCACAAAAAGAGCAGGGTAAGTTCAGAAATCCATACTTAGCCCGACGCTTAAATTTCAAGCCGAACACCTTCGGAGGCGGGCTAGTCGGTCTAGGGCTTTGTGTCTTCGAGGCATGAGCAGAAGATGTTTCTTTTTCTGCACTCGGTCGGGAGTGATCTTCGGCAACATTGGGCCTTGGATTATTTGTTGCTCCTGGCCGAGTGGCAGGAACCTCTTTTGAAGCCTTACGCTTTCTTTCTTTTTCAAGTCTGGCAGTCCGCTCTGCCAGAGGTTCATCATCGTCAGATTCTTTGATTTGCACCTTTCGGCGTTTTGGTGCAGCCGGCTGTTTGGGTGACCTTTCTGGGGCTGCTGGAGGCAACGGAGGGTTTGATGAATACAAGTCAAGAGCCTGAAATTCATATCATACGATTACTACCAGTCATAAAAATGCTAGAGATGGGACGCAGCCATAAGAAGTGATCACTTACATCATTCCTGGTGATTTTTGAATGATAACCCATCCTGACGGAACCTGGGGTCCAGTCAAGCAAAGAGGAGAAGACACCCTGCATTCAAAGTGTCAACTCTCATTCTGTTAACTCTTCAGGTACCACTATAGTAGGGTCCTTTTTCAAGTTGAATTTTCAAGCAGGGATGTGGCATTTTTTAATCGGTTCCACGCGCCGATAAATGAAACTGGCAGCCACATGGACTCCGTCGTATCCCTTTTTCTTCAAATCTGCAATTTCCTCTAGTACCTTGTCGACCTATAGTTTCTTGTTTGGAGACGCCTTTGCCGACCACTCGGGTCATGACACTGGCGCTTCAGCTACAAACTCCGACAATTATGGCGCATGGTTCCCATGGTAGAACTAGTCAGCATGCCACCCTTTGTTTGTTGAACGGAGAGGAACCTCGATATACTTTGACTTGTTCCTAAGCTGGAATCCAGCTCCCCCAATCACATTATTATTGTTTGATTTTAACACGAATAGCTCTTTGAAGGTATCAAAGTGTGGGCTGATCCCCAAAAAAGCTTCACATAGGTGGATGAATATGGAAATGTGGAGAATAGAATTGGGATTCAGATTCACCAGATTGATTCCATAGAAAAATAGCAATCCTCAGAAGAAATCGCTACAGGGGATCCCAAACCCATGATAAAAGAATGAGGCGAAGACGGTGATATGTCCAACAGGGGGTTGCGGAAATTTCTGACCTAGTGCTTCGATCCAATCTCTAGTCGGCTGATCCTGAAGGACTCCGATGATTATCAGCCTGTTGATCTTCTCCGTGTCCATGGCAGAGGCTAGGAACTCTCTGATCCCCATCGGAATGTCAAAGTAAGCTTCATCTTCTGTTGAAGTAGGGGATGCTTGCTTTCATGAGTCTTTTGCGCTTGGGCGAGATCTCTTTGGAGCCATGGAGCAGTGGATTTGAGGAAATGGAAAGATTTAATGCCGAACTGGGTGCGAGGGAAGATCTAGGGTTCGAAGCAAGAGGCGACGGAAGCAGAGCGAAATGGAGGTGAGGAGTCATGAATGAGATAAGTGTGCTTATGTGGTGACTGATTAACCTAATTGACTCTTTACAGTAATGGGCCTACTTAGCCCGCTAGCTCACTTCTGAATGTCAGGGTGCGTCCTTTTAGGGTAGCTGGGATGATGTCTATTATATTCCATTTACAATGACACTCAGATTGAAACAGTGCCAATCTTGGGGGCTGTTATCTGGGAAATTGTGATCACTCACTCGGATCACATCAGCGCCAATCTTTGGGGCTGTTATCTGGGAAATGTGATCAATCACTCGGATCACATTAGTGCCAATCTAGGGGATGGTTATTTGGGAAATTGTGATCAATCATTCGGACCACACCAGCGCCAATCTTGGGGGCTTCTATCTGGTAGATTGTGATCAATCATTCGGATCATATCATCGCCAAATTTTGGAGGCTGTTATCTGGGAAATTCTGGTCAATTACTTGTATCACAACAGCGCTAATCTTGGGGGTTGTTATTTCGAGATTTGTGATTAATCACTCGGATTGTCATCACCAATCTCGGGGGCTGCGGTTTTGAATTTCATGATAAGTCACTCGGACTGAAGTATCATCAGACTTGGGAATCTATTGTTTTTAAATCGGTGATGAATCACTCGGATAATGGTCATATAATATGCAGTAGAGCTGATTATCTTGACAAGTCACTCAATCTTTTCAGGAAAGTGTTAGATTCGAATAGCCAATGTTTTTAGCTCACAAGGCATTTCATTCAAAATGTCTTCTGTGTAGGGGGCTATGATTGGTTATTGATAACTAATATTTCTGGTCTTTAAATTCACAAATTGTTTTAGGAAAGTATTCAACGTCTCTTGAGTTAGAAGCTGGACCACCGAGATATCGAAGCAAATTTTCTGTTTATCAAGTTGAAGTACTTTTCAATTCCAAGAGATGTTGAAGAAAATTGGAGTTATGATTGAAATTGGAAAGTCCTTGGGGGCTACTATGGGATATATGTACCTGGGATACCTGACCACTCGGTTATATGGCCGAGTGGGCCAAGGGCTTGGTTATGACGTGTTCAAGAGTACGGCTTAGAAAATATTTATTCAGATATTTATGTTGAGTAATCATCAAGTTAGGTTAGCAGATAGGATGGAATCTTCTGTAACCGAATGATAAATTACCATATAAGCCGCTGCCCTTCGGATATATAAGGAGGGCAGGGGGTCTTCGATAGAGGAGAGAGACGTATTGGAACCCTAATTCCAATGCGCCATCAAGCAATACAAGAACACCAAACAAACAGGACGTAGGGTTTTTATCCGCAAGGAGGCCCAAACCTGTATAAACCCTATGTCCTATGTCCATCAATCTTTCACACTCATACGCATACCTAGATTAACTATCGAGAATATCTCTTGACAATGATTCTAGTTTTTTATCAATGCTGGGATTCTACTTAAATCTATATGCGCGGTGCTTAGACGGCAAGGTAGTATTAATCACCTCGTAATCTATGGTTTGTAGAGGTAGGCAATAGGTGGTGACAGTCCTATTGGTCCTTTGCACTCGTCCATGTTCGGTTACGACGTGTATCGAAAATGGAGTTGCCTTTTTGTATGCCGGGCAAGAATCCGTACACGAAGTGTTGAATTAATTAAACTATAACTAGTATAACCTTGCATATAATTATTTAACTAAGTAACTATATAGGTAGACTAACATTAGAGATACAACTTTGCTTTCCTAACTCAAATTCCCTAGTGACTTAGGACTTTATTTAACTTTAGGAATGAGTACACTATGTGTCACACTACCCCTACCATTATTATATACTTAACCCTGTATGAACTCTGAATTCTCATACCAATTTTTATGACTATGTTACTATTAACAATCATATATTTATGTTATAGCCTTCCTTTGGTAGAACTATAAATGACAAGCTATTGGAGCAATCCAATAGTCAAATGCTACAATGGTATTATCCGTGCGCTTGCGGATCTTACTACTATGTCCACAGGTATTTCTGGCGCCGTGCTGGGAATAGTGATATTTCTAGTGCAATGTTAGCAAATGTCAAGAAGCATTTCTGGCGCTGTTGTCGGGGAAGGCTTAGACTAATATATATTGTTAGTAGTGACATAAGCATATTGGTTGTATGGTAGTCATTGTTTATGCAGGCTAACCTTGTATGTTTTCTACCTTTGGTGTGAAAACAGTGTAGTGCATGATCGGTTTCGATCTGCCTAAGAAGTTCATCGAGAATCTAGAAAGAGTTTTTAGGAAAAGTAGACTTAACATCTCTTCTCCTCGAACCTCTAAGCTAGCAGATCAACCAGTCATCACCGCACCATCGAGATCTAAGTCAATGGATGATAAGGCTCTCAAGGACTATTTCTCTCCCTCTGCCAGTAACAGGCTCATTGGGCCCGAGATTAACATCGGGGACCATAACATTGAGATCAAGAACAGTCTAATCACGATGGTGCATCCTAGCCCATTTTGGGGGAAAGCCAATGAGGACTCTAGAGCTCACTTGCAACAGTTCTTGGAGTTGTGCAGCACCTATGCCGTAAGGAACATGACTCCGGATGCCATTAGGCTCCGTTTGTTCCCGTTCTTACAGCAATAAGAAGGATGTCAACACCTAGGAGAAATGCTCTACTGCGTTCCTCATGAAGTTCTTCTCATTGGATAAAACCAACTCCTTACGAGGAAGAATTTCGAGTTTCCAGTACGCGGCTGGAGAAACAATACCAAAAGCATGGGAGAGGCTTCAGGAGTACATCCTGGCCTGTCCCCATCATGGAATGGATACATGGCTAATTATCCAGAACTTCTACAATGGACTAACAGCCTCAAGTCGTTAGCACATTGATGCCACTGCTGGAGGAGCCTTATTCTCACTCACCGTCAAGCTTGCATCCGAGTTAATTGAGAATATGGTCTCCAATCAAGGCTGGAATGATGAGCGAATCTAGCCACGTGCGCAAGGCATGCACACCATCAAGGAAACAAACATGCTCACTGTAAAAGTGGACCTTATTGTGAAGCGGCTCGACATCCACGACGACCCCAGCCTGAAGGGCACAGTACAAGCTCTGGACCATCGCATGACATGCGAGGTCTGCGGCAACACAGGACATTCAGGAAATGGCTGCCAAGAGAATGTTAGGAGGCTGCGTTCATGAACAACGGGATCACCCTCAAGAAGGTCAGGGGTGGCAACAACACCCCTATCAAGGAGGTAACAATGGTTATTTCAACAATCCTTTCAATCCTAACCAACCTTCCTTGAAACATGTTGTCTTAGGCCAAGCTAAAATAAATGAAAATTATAGTAAAAAGTTTGTCTCCACTAACAAGACCTTAGAAAACATTAATGCTAAGTTAGAAGGACTTTCTTCTACTCTTAAGAGCTAGCTTAGTTTTAATAAAATGTTTGAAACTCAGGTAGCACTGATAGCTGTCGCTTTGCCTGCATTAAACTGCCAGAAAATTCCAAGGCAATCCGAATCTACCCTACAAAATGTTAATGCGGTGACAACACATGAAGGTAAGTCCACCTATGACCTGCCTTATCTTAACAGTGCAGGGGCAGATAGTGTGAAGGAGGATGGACCCTCTAGCGACATTGAAGATGAAGTGGTTCATGATGGGAAGACGGCTCCGCCAGAGTTCTATGACCCAAGCACTCAGTCATTTCCCCCATCGAAATAGGAGGCCAACTGTGGATGAGCAATTTGCCCGCTTTGTTGAAGTTATCAAGAAGATCCACATCAACGTGCCCTTGATGGATGCGATGCAAGTTCCAACCTATGCTCGCTACCTCAAGGAGATTATTAAGCTTAAAGAAGAGTATAGTGCTGCTATACTCAACTTGCTTCCTGAAAAGAAAAAGGATCCCGGCTGTCCCACAATCTCATGCTCAATTGGGACAGAATTCTTTGATCAAGTACTTTGTGATCTTGGAGCCAGTGTCAGTGTCATGCCTAGGGATGTCTTTGGCAAGCTAAACTTCACGGACTTAGGCCCCACTCTTATGCAGCTACAGCTAGCAGACGCGTCAGTATGGTACCTCACGGGGATTGTAGAAGACATTTCGGTCATGATTCATGGATGTTTTGTGCCCATGGTTTTTATGGTGCTAGATATGAACGTCGATAGGAAAATGCCGCTCATACTTGGGTGGCCATTCTTAAGCACCGCAGATGCACAAATTGATGTTGGGGCCGGAGTAATCCACCTCAACATTCATGGCATGGCGGAGAAATTTGACTTTCGACCAAGAGTGGAAAAATGCTCCATGGTGAAAGTTAACTTTAGGCCAAACCCGCAAAGCATCAAGGAAGTAGAAGTGAGGCCAAGAACGGACAGCCTAATGGACTTCATGCTAAACTTCTAGGCACAAGAGAACCCCACTCTTGTCGCCTCGAAAAAGAAGGCAACAGACACGCCTGAACTCTGGACAAAGAAGCAACAGGTAAAGAAGAATCCTTCATCCACACCACCCAAGAAGGTGAAAAAGGTTTGGCGGCCAAATAAGACATCCAAGACCTCATCTCCGGACAAGGATGAGCCGACAGTGTGCTAAACGACGAAGAAGAGAATGTCCCATCCGCCGGTCTCAAAATTAGTGAACCCTCGCCAGCAGGTTAAACAGTATTTATCCATATTTCACTTTCCAAACCTTTTTTATTTCAATTTGCATATTTGATTTTTTTCACTACATGTTGGAATTTATTCCAACCTAATTTACAAAATGGAATTTTTCAGAGTTTATCTTTTTGAGATTTTAGATTTGCAGAAAATTTGAAAATGTTTTTTCTTTGAAACATATTTTCTTTCTTGTGGGCCACCACTAGTGAGGCCCACTGGCCAAAGCTGTGGACTAGAGGAGCTAGTCCCTGGTCGGCCGACCAGAGAGCAATGGCTCTCTGGGCCC
This sequence comes from Eleusine coracana subsp. coracana, assembly GCA_032690845.1. NCBI lineage: Eukaryota > Viridiplantae > Streptophyta > Magnoliopsida > Poales > Poaceae > Eleusine > Eleusine coracana. Next base: position 32,081,176 of record CM064434.1, read on the forward strand.
CACTTGCCCCAACGGCTAGCAGGCAACGACCAAGTTTCAAATTGACCACTACCCTGCTCTGCTATTTAATGCAATGGTCGGGACAGGGAGTTCTTCACTCCATTCACATTTTTTCACCTCTCCGCTTTGCTCTAGCCATTTACTTCCATTTTCTCCTTGCTCTTGCATTGCTCAATACTCTGAAATTCCACTAAAAATATTTACATTGATTTCATTTGCATTGAGAAGTTGATTTCACATTTGCAAGAGCTTTCAACGGAGTTTTTTGTTTGGCGTTTTCCCCGTTCGAGTTGCTCTTGTGTTGGTTTGTTCAAGTGTCCAATGATGAACATGATGAAGCGAGCCTTAAGCAAAGTGGAGAACAATGTGATGCGAAGCCCGAGCAGTCCTACTCCTTCAATGGTATATAATACTCTCTCTCATCCCCAACGTTTTGAGGAAGAGTCGGATGCACAAGCCGAGGAACAGCCAAAAGGAGAGCCAAAAGCACTGCTGGATTTCAGCAATGTTCAACTCTGACCCAACACCGACTACGACCTCAACTTTGTTGGAAAGAGAGAACAAGACATCTATTGAATGATCACTGGCTGGTCTTATGTTCCTATGCAAACATATGATCCAGACTTTCTTTCCAAGATAGGTATGGATACTAAATTTGCTTCTATCTTTCATGTTATTGGATGGGATGGTTTTATTCCGGTAGATGAGCCCTGCTCTCGCTTGCACCCTTCAGTGGGATAGTGAGTGGATTTCATTCCGATTTAATGGAATGAAAATCTCACTCACTTGGAAGCAATTCAGTAATTTGCTAGGTTTTTCTCCTATTGTTGCTTTGAATTTTCATTCCAAAAATTTCAGTTTTGACAAAAGCAGTTTTTGGGAAGAAATAATAAGGCACACCTATTGACGGTTGTTAAACACCAATTCTGACCATCAATATAGCCATAAATAAGGGAAGACTTAGCATTTCTTACATGCATGTTAGCTAGGAATAATGATTCCAGTTGTCCTTGGAGATTTAAGTGCATGTAGAGAGTATATATAAAGGAGTAGAGAAATGGGGGGAGATCCTTGAAATAACATTCCGACCAACGGGAGAGTGCCAACTGGACTCCCCATGGATCAAAGACAAGGCTGCACAAGATTGCACCCAAGAAACTGACTCAAATCAGAAGAGGACTCACTTGTCTACCATCTAGAGAAAGCATAAGGCCATAGGGCCCAGGGCCAGGTCGGCGGACCTCCCCCCCTGGTCTCCCGACCTAGTCTTGAGGCCTTTTCGGATGGGCCTCCATGTGGTGCTTCCTCAGTGAATTTCTGAAGTCGGTGCATGGCGGTTCCATGGTGGTTACTCCTCAGTACCAACTTATGGCCCCTATAAATAGAGTGGAGTGCCTCCCACTTCAACACACACCAAGAAGAATCCATTTTCTAGGATTACACTTAGTCCTTAGGTCCTACTAGAGTTTAGAATAGAGGAGAGCTGACTAGAGGTCCTTGACCTAGTCTTGAAGTCTTGGGTATAGTTCCACAGTATCCCTCTCTAGTAAGACTTGCTCCTTTTATTAATAGAATTTTCTTCTTTAATCCTTGTTCTTTATTCATTTATACTAGTGTGATAGTCATGTGGCTAGTCATGTTTGATTGCTCTATGCTTCACATACTCATACTAGTCTGTCTATGCTTTTGCACTCGTTCAATGCATAGTATGGTCAGACATGCTTTAGTCCATAACTTGTTAATCCGTAGGGTTAATGTTACATGTGTTATAGTGTTTAGCTTGATGATCCACAGGGTCAATGTTATGCGTGTCTTAGCCCTTGACTTGTGGATTCGTAGGGTCAGAGTTATGCATTCTCTAGTACTAGACTCGTTGATTTATCGGGTTAGAGTTAGGTGTATGTTGGTGGCCCTTAAAACCCAATATTGGCCACCAACCAATTGGGAAATACAAGGTAAAGACCAAATTTTCGTGAATATTTGTTTAAACTAATAAAGTTCCACGAGTTTTGGTGAAATATATGTTTGTAGGGTTAAAAGGGCTAAAATCATGTAAAAACATGAAGAAACACCCCGTCGGCCGATTCTACCTTAAAACAGTAGGCCGACAGGGTCATATGAGGCTGAAATCAGGGTCCGACAGGGTCGTGATGGCTGAAATCCGAACCCAGCCGACAGGATCATATCAGGCTGAAATCAGCCGCCTGGCGGGTCAAAACAGAGTCATTATGAGGCTAACCATCTGACCCAGCCGACCCTACAAAACACTCCAAAATGAAGCCATTTTCCATTCCTGGACTAAGGAGGGTAAAAAGTGGAGAAATAAAGGAGGAATTCACGTCGCACAACATGGACAAGTCAAGACGTGACCCGGGGGGAGGGGGGTAGGCGCCAAAGATGGGCCCCTGCTCGCCACAGGCCGCCACCCGGCCTGGCTTGACGTTCGGCAGGGCTTGCCGCCTGGCCTGGGTTGGCCACCCAGGGTTGCCAGCCCATGAGGCCCACAACTTCATCCGACCCCAAAATGGAGATGTCAGTGGAAACCGACCAAGTAACCGCCATTGGGACAAGATCTGAGCCTTCCAAAGAAAGTCAGATGGAAACCGACCAAATCCAGTGGCCGCTCGGCCTGGCCTGCCATAGCAGTGCATGCGGCCCGGCATGCCCTGCCGCCTGGCACACGTGGCCGCCCGGCGTTGCCCGCCGCCTGGCGGGGGATTTCCTGCCCACCGATTCTCCTCCACTTTCAAGTACCCGCCAAGTATCTGCCACCTATAAATAGAGGGGGAATTCGGCAGAAAGAAAGCGTCAAGCAAGTGAAACACATTGGAGTCCATTTCCCACTACTTTTCTTAGAGTAGGTTAGTTAGTCGGGAGTTAGAGTCTAGTCGAGAGCATCGCTCGGGATTTCGGAAGTCGTCTCGGAGTCTTGGTATGAGCTCTCTTGTCTCTTTTCTCTTTTTGTAAGACTTATCCCTTATCAATATAATTATATTTTCTTATTTATCTTGTCAAGTAATTATCTTTACTTAGTCAATTTCCTGAAGTTACAAATATCGGGAAAGAACTTGGAAGCATAGTTTACGGGATTCCCAGCTAGGATTTAATTAAGTTTAGTTCTTGTATAGAACTTAGACTTGGTTATTTGCCGGCTATTCTTCCGCTGGGCCAACGGAAGAATATCTAGTGAAAGCGTAGGCATGGTGCCGAAGTTAGCACTAGCTGGTTTTGCATTCGTCCCCACAGGCTGTGTGGTAGGCGGCAGGTGGTGACAGACCTGTCCATCCATTTAGTATTCCACCACGTTCGGGAAGTCTCAAGCAGGGTTGTCTAGCGGGAACGTGCCCACTAGTGTATGAGGTTAGTTACCGATCCTTTTAGTGGATCGTTGTCGTGACCCAAAGTAAACTTATTGGTGAAAGATTCGAGGCTGTACCATGAATTTGGTGTAAGCACTCAATCCGAGTAACTAGGAATTTTGACACTCGACTTAGATAAAATAGGAAGATATAATCTTAGGAATTCTAAACTTAGACTCGCTGTCCTCCCGGCTAGCTTAAACGATCTCTTTATTTATCTTAGTGTGGATTTCTCCTGTTTCACTACCCCAACTATCATTATCGAACATCCTTACCCCCATCTTTGGTCAGTTGGTATAATTCTTATAGCTATATCTTTGTTAAACCAAGATACTCTTATGCCTAGCTTCCCTGTGGAAAATAAATACGATACCTTGGTATACTCCCGGGTGAAATGCTACAATTGATGTTCCGTACGCTTGCGGATTAATTCATATTTTTCTAAAAGCATAACAAACATCAAATCATTTCTGGCATCGTACCAGGGATACTGATATTCTTGATGCGACATTAAGAAATGCCAACAAGCATTTCTGGCGCCGTTGCCAGGGAAGTAATAGGCTAAGATATCAGAATTTTAACATTGATATTTCTCTTAAGAGGTTACCGCATTCCTTAGTGGGCTTACCCCTGTTATGTTTATTTGTGGTGTAAACAGGATGCTTTATGACTGGTTTTGACCTACCAGACAACTACCACAACGATCTAGAGGCTTTGTTGAGGAGAGTGCGTCAAAGACTCACCCCTCCTTGGCCCGTGCTTGCTCTTGCAGCACCTCCGATCACTCAAGCTCAGCTGCAAGTCCCATCTCCGTCCACTCAACCAATCATGGCTGAAAAGACGATCCGTGACTACTCCGCCCCGTCTGCAGACAACATCTGCACCAGTCCGAACCCGAACATGGGGAATGAAAGCTATGAGCTGAAACCGGCCATAATCAACATGGTTCTGGTCAGTCCTTTCTGTGGCAAGGCATCGGAAGACGCAAACACTCACCTCCAATAGTTTTTGGCAGTGTGTAGCACTTTCACTATGAGGGATGTGACCCTTGAGGCCATTCGCCTTCGCCTATTCCCGTTTTCACTCTTGGGGAAGGCGAAGCAGTGGTTCTATAGCAATCAAGAAGAGCTCACCACATGGGACAAGTGCTCCAACGTCTTCCTTGCCAAGTTCTTCCCACTAGGCAAAACCAATGCCCTGCGGAACAAGATTTCAAGTTTTCAACAGCTAACTGACGAGAGCATTCCTGAGGCATGGGAACGTTTCCAAGAATACACTCTGGCATGCCTACATCACGGAATGCAAGATTGGTTGCTGATCCAAAGCTTTTACCATGGGCTCAACCGCCCCGCTCGTGAGCACTTAGATGTAGTCGCTAGAGGTTCCTTCTTCTCTCTGAAGGTCAAAGAAGCTCAAACTCTCATAGAAAAGATGGTCGCCAATTATAGTGGCTACGATGAGAGACAGAACCAGCCGCAACCCAAGATGAGGGAAGTCCACCAAGTTGATGTCTGTGGAAACCTTGGACACATGGGAAGCCACTGCCCAGAGACTCAAGAAGAAGAAGTGAACTACCTCAACAACACCACCACCAACAACAACGGGTTTAGGCCCCGTACGAACAACTTCGGATGGGAGTCCAAGCCAAACCTCTCCTTCGACAAGAACATGGGTAAATCTGGAAACTCTACTCATAATGATCCCTCCTTCCATAATCTTGGTCTAGGACAATCTAAAATCAATGAAAGTATTAGTAGGAAATTTATTGCTACTGATAAAGTCCTATAAAGCATAGATTCCCGTATGGTCAGAGGTCAGATCTACCAGTACCCGATTTAGCTGAACTCAGTTAACAATCGGCGTTAGCACTAAGGGATATTTCCCAGGCCTGGGGATGTGATCCGGATGGTCGGACCGATCAAAAGTAATTGGGACCTCTGACCATCATAGATACTGAGGTACCGCTGGTGAGACCGAGCGGACCTCTCTGTAGAGGATCTGCCATAAACCGACCACAGATGTAATTGACCTCGTGTTCAGGGTCTTGGAAGTCCTCCTTATCCTCGTCTTGGTTATCCTTATCTGACTCCTTCCTGCCACCCTTGGGGATCCAGGGACGTTCTTTGCAGACCTTCAAGGCATGATAGGCGAAGTTTTTCAGCTTGAAGCATTCCTTGGCTTTGTGGGCTCCATCATGTAGCAGGCAAGGGCCATCGAGCATCTTGCCGAAGTCATCCTGAGTGACTGGTTTCCTCCTGGTCGGGCGCTTGGTGTTGGCCACCGTTCGGTCTTGCTTGCGCTTCATATCATCGTCCTTGCTGTAATCGGACGGACCCGACTAGTTCCTTCGGGTCGCCTCCTTGTACTGTCGAACTTGGAATAGAGCCAAATTGCCAGCAGCATATTTATCGGCCATAGTGAACAGTTCTTTGGCTGACAGTCCGCCGGAAGCATCCAACCTCCCAATCTTCTTTATTAGATCATCATCGCGGAGTCCTCCTTGGAAAGCGGCGACAACTTGAGCATCCGAGATGTTAGGGATGGTATTTTTCACTCAGCAGAAGCGTTGGATGTACTCTCAAAGTGGCTCCCGGTCCCGCTGCTTGATCTGGCAGAGTTCCCAATGATTCCCTGGCCTGTCGAAGGTGGCTTGAAAGTTGGCCACGAACTGCCGATAGAGATCTGCCTAGGAGCTGATAGTGTTGTCGGGCAGATTAGTGAGCCAGGTTCTTGCCGCTGGGGCTAGGCAAACATGCAAGTAGTTGGCCATGACAAAACCGACCGTCTAGCTGACGGTTCGAATCTCCCAAGTAAAGGCTCGGATGCTAGCCTCCTCGTCATAATCGTTGGTGGTCGGGGTCCATTCTCGTTCGCGGCCAGCTTCTTAGCGAGATCTATCATCGTGGCGGCCCTCGTCCCGTCGATCACAGTAATGATCGTCTCTGTGTGGCTGCCGCCTGTTGTCATGTTTGTAGTCAACATAACCGCGCCGACGTCGTTCATTTTCGTACTCTCAGTGGGCTGTATCGTCGCGGCTCCTACTATCTGTTGTCCAGTCGGACCCGCGCATCACGTGGTGGTATGCCACTGTGCATGTCGGCGCTCGGATGCCGATCATGGTACTCTGCAATGGGCCTGCGCCTGGGGACAGTAGGCAGGGTTGCCTCCCAGTTGGAGCGCTGTCGGTCTCTTCTATCCTCCCTGGGTACCGAACTGGCGGCCCCAGAAACTGACTTATTCGGCGTTGATCGTGCCGCATGCATCTCTAGTACAGTCGCGGCCCTGATGTGTGCTTTTAATTGGTTGACCTAAGGTGTCAACTCTGGGGAGGCTTGGAGCAGGGGCTCTATTGTTTGCAGGAGGGTCGCCGCGGCCGTGATGTTGTGCTGTGCAGTCTTGAAGACGTCTTTACCATCAAGTTTGAAGGTGAGGTCTCCCATATCTAGGTTTTGCATGACTCGGGGTCTATGCTGAGCGTCCGGTCTACGAAGCGGAGGAGTGGTGGCATCTGGATCACCGTCTTCAAGGTCTATTTCATGTCAATCTACACGCGGCGCGGTACCGTGCGCGGCAGCATCCACCGATGTTTCGCCGTCGGCTTGCCCCTGGGCAGTAGGTGCCACCATGAATACCTCGTGGAAATCCGAGGAACAACTCTCTGAATCACTCGGCCCTTCAATCAAGTCCAGGAGTGACTCGCTTTCAAGGCTGATTGCTGCAACGAATCTTGGTTCATCGAAAAATATTGGATCTTCGTCCGACTGATCCATGTGATGAGGCGGGAGATCAACCGAAGTGTAACCCGAGTCGACCAAGGTTGTCAATCGGGGCGTTGCGGGCAACGTTAGGTTGCCGCCCGAGAGGGTTTCCGCCTGGAAAGCTGTCACCGTGTTGTCGAGGCCAAGTGGGAATTGGTCGGTCGGATCGCTCTGATAGGCCGTGGCAGCGACCGAGCGGGCCATGCGTTCTTGCTTGACAAGGTTCTCGTGCTGATCGGCGATGAGGCTGACAACGCCAAAGCAGATCTTGTCTCCCGGGCAAAACTTGATGTCGATAAAAGCCATCGATTTCGATGAAGCTACACTCAACGCGGCCCCTACGTGGCGCGCCAACTGTTGAGATATATTCTCGATAGTAGATCGAGGTATGCGTATGAGTATGAAAGATCGATGGATACAGGCCACAAGGTTTATACAGGTTTGGCCTCCCGAAGGATAATAACCCTATGTCCTGTTTGGTGTTTCTGTATTGCTAGGGTTCACACTGGAATTAGGGTTCCAATACGAGTTTGTCTCTTGCCGAAGGCCCCGTGCCCTCCTTATATATCCGAAGGGCAGGGATTTACATGGTAATCTTTTAGTCGGTTACAACAGATTCTATCTATCCAACATATCTGCTAACCTAACTTGCTGCTTACTCAAACAAGTATCTAAGTAAATATTTTCTGGGCCGAATACACCATACCCAAGCCCCCGGCCCACTCGACCAGTTAGCCGAGTGGTAAAGTATCCCGGGTATATATGTCCCACAAGCCATAAAAAAATGCTAGAGACACAAATTGCTCAGCTGGCCGCTTATGTTGTTTAGCCTAACTTGGGAAAGCTCCCCGGTCAGCCGGAAGCTAGCCCCAAAAGAAAATGTTAATGTGGTCACAACTAGAGGCGGAAAATCTACACAGGATCCGCCAAATCCTAACAATGCTGGGAAGACCAGGGAAACCGATGAAGAGTCAGAAGGGGAGGAAGAAATTGAAGTTGAGGAGGCAAAAGCACCCCTCAAGAAAGCACCGCACGAGTTCTATGATACCCCGCTGTTGCCATTTCCCCCTCAACAGAGGAAGCCGACGGTGGACAAATAATTCGGGAAGTTTGTCGAGGTAATAAAAAAATTATATGTCAACATACCACTACTTGATGCTATGCAGGTTCCTACATACTCCAAGTACCTAAAGGAAATCCTCAACAACAAACGGCCAATGCCATCCACGAAGGTCATCAAATTGACGGAGGAATGCAGCGCTGCTATCTTGAACTCTCTTCTAGAAAAGAAGTGAGATCCGGGATGTCCAACCATCCCTTGTTCCATCGGGTTGCAGAAATTCAACAATGCCCTTTGTGACTTGGGGGCGAGCGTGAGCGTCATGCCAAAGGTAGTGTATGACAAACTCGATGTCAATTCATTATCCCCTACAGCAATGTGCTTGCAGCTCGCCGACCAATCAGTCCGCTACACGGCGGGCATTGCGGAGGATGTACCCGTAAGGATAAGGAACTCTCTTGTGCCCGTCGACTTTGTGGTACTAGATATGGAGGCCGATGCAAAGACACCCCTTATACTAGGAAGGTCGTTCCTTAGCACTGCAAATGCCAACATTGATGTTGGGGCTGGAGAAATCCACCTTAAAATGGGCATGACGAAAAGTTCGCCTTCAAGCCCCGAACGGAACAATGCAATCAGGTACGCATCTTTTATGGCAAAAATCCTAGCACGGTGCAGAAAATTGAGGTGTATCCAATCCCACCAAAAATGGGTGCACCGGCGGTTAAAGTTCAAAGCATACCACCGCCGCCCAAGAAGAAGAATGAGCCACAAAAAATGAAGAAAAAGGTCATCGCCAAGCCAAAGTAAATCAAACAAGTATGGCGGAAGAAAGAAGTTGCACCGATCGTGGAAAATTCTCCATCCACGACGGGCACCATGCAAAATTGAGCGCGGAGAATGTCTTGTTCGAGACATAAAATTCGAACCCTCATCGGAAGGTAACCGATATTTATCCCCCTTCATAGCATTAGATTAGGTTGATTTTATTCCTCTTTCTTTAACCATTAAACTAGGATTTAAAAAAATTAAAATTTGAAAATTTTTGGTAATGTTTCGGCCAAGTCTCTTGCCTGGAGGTCGTTTTCGAGTCAAAATGACCATCCAGGGTGCTGATTTAGAGCTGTAACCCAGCCTGAAATAACCCAGATTTCAGCATCCGGGAGGTCATTTTTTATGAAAAACGACCCCCGGCTGGGTCATTTCTACCGCCCGGCAAGCCATGCCGCCCGGCACATTTTTCTTCGGATTCATCGCACTTTTAGTGTAGAAATGATGGCCATGAGTGGTGAAGGTGTGGCCATCCTTAACTTGAAGAAAAATGCTCATCAAAAGCCCCACCATGAGTGAAAGTGAATGAATGAGAGCCACCCATGTCACCTCACTCTTTAACCACTCACATTCACCTACCATCCTACTCACCTAGGCATCATGGGTGGCAGCACACTCATTGCAAACATACAACTTTGGCCATCCCATCACTCTATCCTTGCTCCCTACACTCTTAGCAAATTTCAGGACAAATTGAGCAAGTGGATCACCTGGCACTTGGACCTAACCTTCTCCCATCACCACTAGAGCAATAATTGAGCAAATAGAGGGAAATGACCTGCTGGCCGGCATGGGCTGCTGCCCGGCGTGTCCTACCGCCCGGCATAAAAATTTCTCCCCCAATACTCCTCTTGAGCTTATAAATAGAGGGCACACTCTCCTTTGCTTCTCCACCCAAAGCATTCGGCGAAAAACTTCGTCTCTCCCTCACAAACTCTTTCTCTTTGCACTTCTTTTCTCACTCAACTAGTTAGTGCACTTTGTACTTAGCAATAAAAGTGTGCTACACTGAAACCAACTAGAGATAATTTGTTGTCACCCTCGCACGTTCGAACAACTAACACTTGGACTACTAACCGAACGACTAACCACTGACCATTATCATCATTTTGTCCTTCGGGTATTCTGTCCAAGTAACCCTTTTGCAGGAATAGCAAATATTTGGAGAGGCATCTATGCCAAGTTCAGCAATAGCAGCAGCTAAAGCCGTGGGAGGCGCACACCAAGTGAGCGTTCGGAAGCAGAGCACTCCAGAGCTTCACATGGGCATACTCCGAGTTATCTCTCGGATTCAATGTCCATATCTGAAGCTCCAACAGAGAAAAGTGTGCAAAATGAAGAGTTTGACAAGTTCATGGAGAGTGAAGAAAATATGGTGTTCAATGATTACGACGAGCAAAGCAAGTTCACCGCCATTCGGGACCGGGAGTTCACATCCGTGCGCAAGTTCGACCACAACTTCCGCGAGCAAATCGGCGTCATCGCCAATTTCGAGTACGCACTCAACACGGTCGGATGGTATGATTTCTACCAACTCGATGATTACGGTTCCAAATGGCTTACCATTGAATTCCTTTGCACCTTAAAAGTCCTCACCACTCCGTCAGACAAATTAGGCACTCTCTACACATTCCGTCTTTTTGGTGAAACCTATGAACGGTCTTTAAAACAAATTAGTACCTACCTTCGTTTTGACTGTAAGGCCGCTGTAGACATTAATAAACTTAAAGGTTTTACCCCTCAAGGACTATGGGCCAAGATAGGAAGTCCTGTCATAGGGTAGGAGCGCACTAGCGACATTCATAACCCTTCACTCCGTATAATTCACCGTTTCATCACTCACTACCTCACCCCTCGGGGCAATGTACGTTCAGTGAAAAGTTTGGACAAGGCCTATCTTTATGCTGTGATAAAGAAAATTAAAATGAACCCCACTTTCTTTCTCATCAACCATTGGCTCACCCTAGCATTCAAGCGACATGGACCTATCACTTTCACATCTTTTGTCACTAGAATTGCTAGAAAGGTTGGCGCGCTCCATAGAGCTAGAACAGATCATCTCCCTAGTGCTTCTTTGCTAGGGAAAGATCACTTTTGGCAAGCCCACCTTTTAAAGGAAGAGAACAATAGGTTCTACATGCTTTATCGCAAGATACAGAGTTAGAATTGCCTAACCCCGAGCTCACCATCATTGGTAAAAAGAACTTTCTGTACAATTGGCAAGCTCCCGTGCAGCGTGCATGACATAGTGTTTCAGGGGATAGACCACGAGCAAGAGCTCCTCAAACGGGTGCTTCGGGAAGCTCTCAATACCATTGGGAGGAACCACAGTACCCTGAATTTACTAGCTCGTCAACACACTACACCAGCTCATCCCATGAAGAGTTTGAACCATCCAATCCTTATGGGATGGGAAGTTACTATCAACCCCATGGAGGCATAGGGACTTCACGTTCTGCCCGATTCACATCATACAACTTTCCGGAGTTGGAAGTTGACATGCAATACTTGGCTGCAAACGAGACCAACATGCCAACCCAAGAAATACAAGCAGCCATAAGGGATAGGCAAGAATGGCAGCAACAAACATTAGAATAACTTCAGACAAACCTCTCCATGATGGATCAACTGTTCGGCCACTTCAGCATCGACTATCAACCACAGCAATGAATGTCATCCAAGCTTAAGTCTTGCAAAGACCTAAGCTTGGGGAGGTACGTGAAGCAAGGTATGCCAATTGTCCCACCCTCTCTTCCTATTTTTTTAGTTAAGTTGTTTTATTTCCTTTATATATTATAAAAAAATCCAAAAAGATTTTCAGTTTCGATAAAGTTTAAGAAAACCCAAAAATATATTTTTTTGCTTTCAAAGAAAAACCATAAAATTTTGCATAACCAAAAAGAATAAAAATATTTCCCTTTTTAAATAAAATTTGAGAACTTAATCTCTACCTTGCCTATGGAAATGATGAATAGTTGCTCTATTAGCTCCCTGTGAGTCTCAAGTATACAACCTCTACTCTTCATTTTGGTGGGTAATGGTAGACCGGCATGATGAAAGGCTAGTCTCTCTATGTTTTAGTGGGTGCAAAATGGCTAATAAACACCAAGTCTAGTTGTTGGAATTCACGATATAGCATGTTTGGATGAGTCTATGACCTCCTCATGATTAGAGTCCAATGACTTCTTTCAAAACCATGCTGCATTAAAAACCCCCCTACTTGGTGTATGTCTTTCCTATGATAGAAAAATTCCTACCAGGGCCAGATATTAATTGTGAACCCAGTTTTATGCCATCCATGTATGCATTGAGTTTGGTTAGGATTTGATCCTAATGAGGGACTTGCACTTTCAAAGCCAACCATTTTCCTTCGCGTTATCTTTGAGTTCTCAAACAATCATATTTGGTTACGTGGTTTCCACATTGGATTCAAGCGTCCACTTCACCAAGCATGTTAGCCAAAAATCTCTCCTTTGCAAAAACCTTGAACCCACAAGAAAGATTTTGGGTCTCCCAAAATAAATGCTCAGAAAAAGTTTGCAAAAATATTTGAACCATTGAACTAGCTTCCCTACACTATGAGAGCTGAAAAAAATGAGAAAAATTATCAGCTCTCATAGATGAACAAATGTCAAGTTTCAAAGTTCATTCTTTGAGCAAAATAAAGGACCATCCTTTCTCTCTACCACAAAAATCCAATCTTTGTTAAAGATTTTTGCTATTGTGCTAGTCCACTCCTTCGTTGTGACATCCCATGTCACAAAAGGAGGTTAACAAAACCTAACATCAATTAGGGATAAGCAAAAGTATAATGAATCCAGGTGCCAAAGAATAAAAAGAAGAAACCTACTTAATTAAGCCCATAATATTAAAAAAAAAGGGGTCATTCACAAACATTACCAAAACCCATGGAAGTACCCCAATATTTTTGCATATCCTGAATGGCCATAAAAAATTATAATTTTGAGAATTTTTCCAGAATTTTTGGTAACCATTTAATACCCTTAAAAAATTTTCTAGGCTCGGGTTTGGAATTTTCCTAATTTATCAAAGCAAAACTAGCAGGTGCACCCAAAATCAAAGTTGGAGCACACGTTTCACTGAACCCACACAAAAATTTGTGTCCAATTTGGAGCACGGGAACCTGTCGAAATTTACCAAACCTGAGTCCAAGTTCTGAGTCAAGCCGAGTCAACCGCCCCTTCTCTCTCCCTCTCGCTCCGGCCAGTCTCCGCCCGACACCGACGCGCCCCGTACGGTCGCCACTGCCGCTCTCCTGTCGCCCCACTCCGGCCACTGTGCTGCCAACTTGCCGCCCTGTGCCACCGGCCGGAAATTGAAGTCGCCCACCGCCGGCAGCCACTCCCCTGCCGACAGCGCGACCTTCTCTCCCTCTCTCCCCCTCCCTCGGTTCTCTCCTCCGCCGGCTGGGTCAAAAAGCAGCAGCAGCACCTAGACTCATCCCTCTCACTCTCTCTCAGCTCGCAACCAGTTCTCCCACACTCCAGATCAGCCCCCGAGCGCCGGCACTCTCTTCTCCTCCCTCTCCCCGGTGAAAACCGTGCCAGTGCTCTGTTCTTCCCCGCCATGACCGCTGCCGTGTCCAGCTCCGACTAGGTGGCCTACCACTCCCTCCTTCCTTCGCAAATCGACGCGCAAGGTCATCACCTCACTCCCCTCTAACCCGCTTCCTCCCTCGTGCAGCGTGCTCACCGGATTTCGCGAAGCCCGAGCCACCGCCGCCGGGACCCAACACCCTCGCCGACGAGAACCCCCCTCCGGCCTTCCCCCTCGACGAGTTCCTCAACGCCGGCCGTCCCCGGACCACCGCGACGCTCGTCGACCGAACCCCGGAGCTGCCTCTGCCACCGCGCGTCATCGCCGGCGCTCTCCGGTGAGCCACATCTCCCTTTGACCCCCTCCACGAGCTCCCCTCGGCATGGAGACTCTCCGAGTCGCGCGCGAGCCCCGGCCATGCCGCCGATCGGCCGCTGGACCGAGCTCACCGTCGCCGGCCGCCGCGCGCGCGCTTTTGAACGATTTGAAACCAATGGCAGATTTGTAAATAAGGGTGAACTTTGATTAAACTTGAAAATTCAATAACTCGAGAAATAAAAGGCCTAAAAATGTGAAATTAATTTTGTTAGACTCCTAAAATCTTGCTCTACCAGAAAAATAGGATCAAGTCCAAGGTTATTGAGTAAATTAATTTATTTAATCCATCAAAGTCACATCCTTAATTTGCTTAATAAATTCATAAGTAATTATGTGTGAATGGTAAATTCATGAAATTTGCTTAGTAAGCAGTTCATGGCATATCTAAACTTTCTGCAAAAGAACATTTCCATTTTTATGCATATTTTCAATATTATTGCATAATCCTCATTTTCAGTAATTGAATTTATATAAATCATTGGCTGGGAATTTATTAATGAAATTTGGCATTCCTGTTCTTTATGCACTTGTACACTTGTGTGAAATCTCATGAAAAATTTGAAGCTACCTAGGTATAAATTCCCTATCGAAATTGATCAAGTGTTAAGTAACTAAGAAATTCTTCATATAAATATTACTTCATGTGTGTATTTAAGGAAAGTAAGAATCAATTAATTTCTGGAAATCCATGGAAAATAACTCATCTTCACATTACAGTAGGATGTCTCATTGTGCAGCTATATGCTTTGGTTCTTGATTAATTATATGAACTAGAACTAGTAATGCAAATTAAAGGGCCATTTTAGGTATAGTATTAATTTACATATGGTCACTTTAGCTAAGTGGCTCAAAAATGAACTTTCTGAAATTTAACCCTAAGTACTACATTGTCATGTCATCATCAACCATGGTGTCAATTAATCAACATTTAGGCCATGCTCATGTTAAAGTAGACTTACACTAAGAGTGTGATGATTAATAAATTGCATTTTTGTAGCTAGAAGTTTGTCCCTTCAAAAATTCAGTAGCTACCATGTCATACTTAGGTGTACACACATTCATAAATAAATGACTAGGCACTAATGTTTATTTGCTGAGGAAGTGCCATGAACTGCCATGCCATGCATTCCATCTTTAATCAAGAAAACTCCATGAAACCTCGTGCATTCCTTGGCATTAATGCATATCCATTCCATATAGGGATCGAGACCGAGGAGATCACACCGGACCAGCAAGGAGCTGAAGTGCACTTTGGTGACGACGCTAACTACGATCACACCCAAGGCAAGCCCTGGTGCATAACCCATTTTATCACTCGAGTCCTTTTCTTTATCACAAGTTAGGAATACTATATTGTGCATTAAGTGTAGGACTTGGATGCAACACACTTGCATACTCCCGCAATGACCCATGATTAGTATGTTAGTAAGCCCTTCCGTTAGCAAATGCTATGCTTAAACTAGTGGAGTCAACGGTAGGTTAGAGATTCAACTATGGGGGTTGATGAACTCGATAAAAATGGAGCACCTATCGTTGCAACTCCGTGAACAAGTATTGAACTGTACCAAGTGCATACCTTTAATATGGGAATTGGTAAACCTAGTAACTTGGGCGCCGTATTGTTGGACGGCCATACTCATCAATCCAGAGGTGATGTGAACAGCACGGTGGTTGCACGGGTTTGAGGACCGCTGGAGAGTGCATGGGTTAAGCCTCGGATACGAAGTACTGTATCGCGGGGAGGACGTGTACTCAAGATCGATGGCCCCGGATCGACTTTATAGCAACCTTGTGAACGGTGGCCATACGTGTTCTTAAATGATGTGTATGTCGTGTATTTGGGTTCTCCCTACAAGATGTAAATCAATTCGAATTGCCGTCCCTCTCGGTTATAAGTACCTCTTGTTCGAGCAGTGGCAATGATATGTTAAGTAGTAAAGTTGTGGTTAAGTTTTTCTGAAATTTTACTTACGCTATGGATACCTATTGCTATGGTGTATTGCTCTTTAGCTATATTCGTGTCTTAGTAGCCAGCTACCCTCACCGTAGCTGTGTTCTATAATAAGCAAAGTAAAACTTTGATTAAAGAGGTTGAAAGTGCAGCATAGAACTAATAGGAGCTTTTTATGCAAACATCAAATAAAACCGGTCAGCCCCCCTGCATACTAGGAGTCGGTTTTTAGCAAACCGGTTGACGGGTAAGTCTTGCGGAGTATGTTAGATACTCAGGGTTTGCGTTGATGTTGTTTTTCAGGTCTCCCTCAAGCGACCTATTGTGATTGTTTTAATAAGGTTGTGTGGGAAGACGAGGAGCCTCAGAACTGGACCATCGAATGGGTCCCCAGCTCTCCTAATCTGGATGGGTGAGCCATCGCCATAGGGCCAGCATGGTTCACGTAGGACTAAACATCGTGTTTTGTCGTTTCACCGCTTCCGCAAAATTGTGTAATATGTACTAAGGACATATGTACTCGGATCTGAACTTAATCATATTTCACCCCTGGACTTGTAATGTTATGCACTTAAGTGATGTAATGTTGTAAATGATGAATGTTCATGTGTGAATGCTGTGTATGGTTACTTCGTTAACCATCTCCCGAGACGATCCTGTGCGACATACTCTACTTTTCGGAGTAGTGTTGTCACATTCGTGTGAGTCCATTCTCTCCCTCTTCCCTGGACATTATTTCCAAATGGTTGGAATGAGAAAGTGCAAAGTTTTTTTCGCTAGGACCATCTCTTAACTTAACAAAATATGCATACTAGATGTGCCATTCTACCAAGCTCCACATATAAAGCCAAATTTCATAGAGTATGATGAGCACTTGGTGAGGAAATAAACTTTTTGAGAGATGAGAGTCATAGTGAAAAATTGCACCAAGAGGGAAAATTTTCAATCTTATGCAGCATTTCAAAAACTTTGGACTCATGATCATGTAGGAGTTTGAGTGACAAAAATCTAAACTAGTTGTTCTGAGTTCCAACCGCTCATGACAAGGTTATAAAATGCCTACGAGCCCCACTTGCAATGAGAAAGACTTAGTGATCAATTTGTGCTGGTTTACTATTACCCCTATGTTGTAGGAGTATGTGTTTGTGCACTTGATCCTTGCAGGGCTCTAATATTGAAGCAACTCCTGATCCATCACTTCCAAATTTTAATTTGCTCAGGACGAGCAAAGGTTTAAGCTTGGGGAGGTGTTGGTGGCCCTTAAAACCCAATATTAGCCACCAACCGGTCGGGAAATACAAGGTAAAGAACAAAGTTTCGTGAATATTTGTTTAAACTAATAAAGTTTCACGAGTTTTGGTGAAATATGTGTTTGCAGGGTCAAAAGGGCTAAAATCATGTAAAAACATGAAGAAACACCCCGTCCACCGATTATGCCTTAAAACAGCAGGCAGACAGGGTCATATGAGGTTGAAATCAGGGCCCGGTAGGATCATGATGGCTGAAATCCGAACCCAGCCGACAGGGTTATATCAGGCTGAAATCAGCAACCCGGCGGGTCAAAACAGAGTTGTCATGAGGCTAACCATCCGACCCAGCCGACCCTGCAAAACACTCCAAAATGAAGCCGTTTTCCATTCCCGGACTAAGGAGGGTAAAAAGTGGAGAAATAAAGGAGGAACTCATGTGGCACAACATGGACAAGTCAAGACGTTACCGGGGGGGGGGGGGGGGGGGGGGGGGAGGGGGGTCGGCACCAAAGATGGGCTGCCGCCTGGCCTGGGTTGACCACCCAGGGTTGCCAGCCCATGAGGCCCACAACTTCTACCGACCCCAAAACAGAGATTTCGGTGGAAACCGACCAAGTAACCGCCATCGGGACAAGATCTGAGCCATCCAAAGAAAGTCAGTTGGAAACCGACCAAATCCAGTAGCCGCCCGGCCTGGCCTGCCACCTGGAGGTGCATGCCGCCCGGCATTCCCGGCCGCCCGGCACACGTGGCCGCCCGGCGTGGCCCGCCGCCCGGCGGGAGATTTTTTGCCCACCGACTCTCCTCCACTTTGAAGTACCAACCAAGTATCTACCACCTATAAATAGAGGGGGAATTCGGCCGAAAGAAAGCATCAAGCAAGTGAAACACATTGGAGTCCATTTCCCACTACTTTTCTTACTAGTAGAGTAGGTTAGTTAGTCGGGAGTTAGAGTCTAGTCAAGAGCATCGCTCGGGATTCCGGAAGTCGCCTCGGAGTCTTGGTATGAGCTCTCTTGTATCTTTTCTCTTTTTGTAAGACTTATCCCTTATCAATATAATTATATTTTCTTATTTATCTTGTCAAGTAATTATCTTTACTTAGTCAATTTCCATAAGTTAGAAAAATCGGGAAAGAACTTTGAAGCATAGTTTACGGGATTCTCGACTAGGATTTAATTAAGTTTAGTTCTTGTATAGAACTTAGATTTGGTTATTTCCCGGCTATTTTTCCGCTAGGCCAACGGAATAATATCTAGTGAAAGCGTAGGCATGGTGCCGAAGTTAGCACTAGCTGGTTTTGCATTCGTCCCCACGGGCTGTGTGGTTGGCGGCAGGTGGTGGCAGCCCTGTCCGTCCATTTAGTATTCCATCATGTTCGGGAAGTCTCAAGCAGGGTTGTCTAGCGGGAACGTGCCCACTAGTGTACGAGGTTAGTTACCGACCCTATTAGTGGATTGTTGTCGTGCCTTGAAGTAAACTTATTGGTGAAAGACTCGAGGCTGTACCATGAATTTGGTGTAAGCACTCAACCCGAGTAACTAGGAATTTTGACACTTGACTTAGATAAAATAGGAAGATATAATCTTAGGAATTCTAGACTTAGACTCGTTGTCCTCCCGGCTAGCTTAACCGGTCTCTTTATTTATCTTAGTGTGGATTTCTCCTGTTTCACTACCCCAACTATCATTATCGAACATCCTTACCCCCGTCTTTGGTCAGTTGGTATAATTCTTATAGTTATATCCTTGTTAAACCAAGATACTCATACGCCTAGCTTCCCTGCGGAAAATAAATATGATACCTTGGAATACTCCCGGGTGAAATGCTACAATAGATGTTCCGTACGCTTGCGGATTAATTCATATTTCTCTAAAAGCATAACAAACATCAAATCATTTATGGGGTCGTACCAGGGATAGTGATATTCTTGATGCGACGTTAAGAAATGCCAAGAGTGTACCATTATTCTAGACTTGTTGGTTCAAAGGGCCAAAGTCCCATGGGAATCGATAGTATTATTTGGTAATGTAAGCATGGTACTTAGGTTGGCAAATATCTCTAAGTGCTTGATTGCCCCACAAACAGGAATAGGTGTGGCAGTAAGGACTTAATTGCCTTTTGTCACGAGCCCTAGTAAAGGATTGCTAGCAGGTGGTGATAGCCCTGTTGTGCGTTGACACTTCTTAATGTCGCATCAAGAATATATCTATTCCTGGTATGAAGCCAGAAATGATTGTTGGCATTTGTTGTGCCTTAAGAATAAAATGAATTAATCTGCAAGCGCACGAAGCACCTTTGTAGCATTTCACCCAGCAGTATTCCAAGGTATCATATTTGTTTTCCTCAGGGAAGCTAGGAGTAAGATTATCTTGGTTTAACAAAGATATAACTACAAGAGTTTTACCCACTGATCAAAGATGGGGGTAAGGATGTTCAATAATAGTAGTAGGGGTAGCAACACAGGAGAAATCCACACTAAGATAAATAAAGAGATTGGTTAAGCTAGCCGGGAAGACAGCGAGTATAAGTCTAAGATTCCTAAAGATATATCTTTCCAATATATACCTAAGTCAAGCGTTAAAATCCTAGTTACTCAGGTTGAGTGCTTACACCAATTTCTTGGTACAGCCTCGAGTCTTTTACCTGTTAACTCACTTCAAAGCACGAAAACGTTCCACTAATATGAGTTGGTAACTAACCTCTGTACTAGTGATTATGCTATTGCTAGACAACCCTGCTTGAGACTTCCCAAATGTGGTCGATTACTAAAGGGACGGACAGGGCTGTCACCACATGCCGCCTACCACACAGCCCATGGGGACGAATACAAATCCAGCTAGCATTAGCTTAGGCATCGCACCTACGCCTTCACTAGATATTCTTCCGTTGGCCTAGCGGAAGAATAGCTGGGAAATAACAAAGTCTATGCTTGGAAAGAACTAAACTTAATTAAATCCTAGCCAGGAAACCCATGAACTATGCAACAAAGTTTCTTCCCGATAATTTTAACTTAGGGAAAAAGACTAAGTTAAGATAAATACTTGACAAGATATAGAAGAAAAGATATTTATATTGATAAAGGATCAGTCTTAGATAAAGAGAAAAAATACAAGAGAGCTCATACCAAGACTCCAAGACAATTCCGAGATCCCGAGCGATGCTCTTGACTGGACTCTAACTCACGACTAACTAACCTACTCTACTAAGTAGCACATGTAGTGGGAAATAGACTCCTTGATATGTTTCTTGCTTCGATGCCTCTCTACTGCCGAATCCTCCCTCTATTTATAGGTGGCAATAGTCCGGGGGGCATTTGTAGTTGAAGGAAGGTCGGTTGGCCGAAATTGGTACGCCAGGTCGCATGCACCACCGGGCGGCCGTAGGATCGTGTCGGTTCATGACCGACTTATTTTGGTTGGCCTGGATCTTGTCCCGATGGCATATATTCGGTCGGTTCATACCGACTTCTCTGTTTTGGGGCCGATAGGCCTATTGGGCATCATGGGCTGACAACCCGAGCCCGGGTGGCAAGGCAGGCCGGGTGGCGGCCTATGTCGGGTGCCGACCCCCTCCGGGTTGCCCCTTGTCCTCTCCCGGTTAGGACACTTGTTGGCCTTCTCTTCCTTTGATATATTTCATCATTCTTAATCCGGGAGGAGAAAATGGCATCATGTGATGTGTTTTTGCAAAACCGGCCGGGTTGGATGATCAGCCTGAAAAACGACTCCGGTTAATCAACCGGGTGGCTGATTTCAGCCATATATGACCCTGTCGGCTGGTTCCTGATTTCAGCCTGAAAACAACCCTGTCGGCCTGTGAAAACGGTTGTTTCACACTCGTGATCCAACGTCGGGGTGTTTCTTCATGTTTTTACATATTTTGGTTTTCTTACACTGACAAACGCATATTTATTAAACTTAGGTCTTTACCTTGCATTTCCCGACCGGTTGGTGGCCAATTTTGGGTTTTATCGGCCGCCAACACTTCCCCAAGGTTAAACCTTTGCTTGTCCTGAGCAAATTAAACTTAGAAGTGATGGATTAGGAGTTTCTTCAATGTTAGCACCCTACAAGTATCAAGTGCAAAAACACATACTCCAACATAATATGGGTAAGTATAAACCAGCACAACTATGTCACTAAGTCATTCTCAATATGCAGCGGGGCTTGTTGGCATTATATAACCTTGTCATAAGCGGTTGAAGTCTAGAACGGCTAGTTTAGACTTTGTCATGCAATCTGCTATTCGATCATGAGTCCAAAGTTTTTTTGTAGTGTTGCATAAGATTGAAAATCTTCCCTCTGGGTGTAATCTCTCACTATGGCTCTCATGTCTCAAAGGGTGTATTTTCTTACCAAATGCTCATCCTACTTTCTAAAAGTTTGGGTTAAATATGTGGAGCTTGGTAGGATGTCACATTTAGCATGCATATATTGTTAAGCTAAGAGATGATACTAGCGAAAGACATTGCACTTCCTAATTCCAATCATTTAGAAATAATGTCTAGGGGAGAGGGAGAGAATGGACTCGCGCGAAGGATTGGGCTAGCACAGTTGCAAAAGTCTTGGGTGAAGATTTATGCCAAATATTTGATTTTTGTGCTAGAGAAAAAGGATGGCAATTTTATTTTTTTGCTCAAAGAAATATTTTATTTTTGTATGAACCTTGAAGCTTTTTGCTATAGCACATCCATGAGAGCTAATAAATTTTTCCTTTCTTTCATCTTTTGCTTTTTTTTCTTCCAGCTCTCATGGTGTAAAGAGGCTAATTCAATGGTTCAAATTTTTTTTGCAAACTTTTTCTCAGCAATTGGGAGGACCATGATCTTTTAATGGGATCAATGACATTGATCCTCCACTCATGGCCATCATCTCTTCCGACAAGGGTCCAGATTTTTCCTCTCGAACAAGAGGTTCTCCGTGTTTAGTTTTTCATGGTACCCTTCGTGGATGGAGAATCTTCCACGATCGATGCAACTTCTTTCATCCGCCATATTTGTTTGATCTTCTTTGTTTTGGTAGGGACCCTTTTCCTCATTTCTTGTAGCTCGTTCTTCTTCATGGGTAGCAGTGGTGCGCTCTTGACTTTTGCCACAGGTGCACCCGATTTTGGTGGGATTGGGTACACCTCTTTTTTCTGCACTGTGTTAGGATTCTTGCCATAAAAGATGCGGACCTGATTGCATTATTCTGTTCGGGGCTTAGAGGCAAACTTTTCTTCATTCCCATTAATGTTAAGGTTGATTTCTCTAGCCCCAACATCAATGACGGTGTTTGCGGTGCTGAGGAATGGCCTTCCTAGTATAAGAGGTATCTTTACATCGGCCTCCATATCCAGCACCACAAAGTCGACGGGAACGAGACAATTCCTTATCTTCATGGGTACGTCCTCTGCGATACTCGCTGGGTAATAGACTGATTGGTTGGTGAGCTGCAAGCACATTGTTGTAGGAGATAATGAATTGACATTAAGTTTGTCATTGACGCTCATGCTTGCCCCTAGATCATAGAGGGCGTTGTTGAAGTGTTGCATCCCGATGGAACATGGGATGGTTGGGCATCCCGGATCTCGCTTCTTTTCTAGGAGGGAGTTTAAGATGGCGGAGCTGCATTCCTCTGTTAATTTAACAATCTCAGTGGACGGTATTGGGTGTTTGTTATTGAGTATGTCCTTTTGGTACTTGGAGTAGGTGGAAACCTGCATAGCATCAAGTAGAGATATGTTGACATATAATTTCTTTATTACCTCCACAAACTTGCCGAATTGTTCATCCACTCTTGGCTTCCTGTGGCGAGAGGGAAATGGCAACATCGGGGTATCATAGAACTCATGTGGTGCCTTCTTGAGAGGCGCCTTTGTTTCCTCAACTTCAATCTCTTCTTCATCCCCTGACTTGGATTGGGTTCCCTATCCTTCCCTACATTGTTATGATTTGGCAGATCTTGTGTAGATTTTCTACCTCTAGTTGTGACCGCATTAACATTTTCCTTGGGGCTAGCTTCCGGCTGACCGGAGAGCTTGCCAGAGTTAGGACAATAGAGGCGGCCAGCTGAACAATTTGTGTTTCTAACATTTTGTTATGACAGAGCTGGTTTTGCAGAGAGGTATTGAAAGCTTCCATGCGAGAATCTATACTTTCTAGGACTTCATCAGTAGCAATAAATTTCCTACTTATACTTTCATTCATTTTAGATTGTCCTAGAACAAGATCACGGAAGGAATGTTCATCACGAGTGAAGTTTCCAGAGTTACCCATATTTTGTCAAAGGAGAGGTTTGACTTGGACTCCCATCCAAAGATGGTCGTGCGGGGCCTAAACTTGTTGTTGTTGTTGTTGTCGTTGTCGTTGTTGTTGTTATTGTGTTGTATTTGTTGTTGTTGTTGTTCTTTTTGTTGTTGTTGCTGTTGTTGTTGTTGTTGTTGTTATTGTTGTTGTTGTTGTTGAGGTAGTTTACTTCTTCCTGAGTCTCTATACAATGGCTTCCCATATGTCCAACATTGCCACTGACTTCACAAGTCATGCAAGAGTCTAAGGACTGGGCAGTCTGTGGTGAATCCATCTTTTTTAACAGTTGATCAATCTTGATCGCTAGCATGTCAATACCATCAACTTGGTGGACTCCCCTCATCTTGGGCTGCGGCTGGCTCTGCCTCTCATCATAGCCACTGTAGTTGGTGACCATCTTTTCTATGAGCGTTTGAGCTTCTTTGACCTTCAAGGACAAGAAAGAACCTCCAACGGCTACATCTAGGTGCTCATGAGCGGGGTGGTTGAACCCATGGTTAAAGCTTTGGATTAGCAACCAATCTTGCATTCCACGATGTGGGCATGACAAAGTGTACTCTTGGAAGTGTTCCTATGCCTTAGGGATGCTTTCATTGGTTAGCTATTGAAAACTTGAAATTTTGTTCCGTAGGGCATTGGTTTTGCCTAGCGGGAAGAACCTGGCAAGGAAAGCGTTGGAGCACTTGTCCCATGTGGTGAGTTCTTCTTGATTGCTGTTGAACCACTGCTTGGCCTTCCCCAAGAGTGAGAATGGGAAAAGGCGAAGGCGAATGGATTCAGGGGTCATATCGTCTCTCATGGGGAAAGTGCTGCACACCGCCAAGAATTGTTGGAGGTGAGCGTTTGCATCTTCCGATGCCTTGCCACAAAAGGACTGGCCAGAACCATGTTGATTAAGGCTGGCTTCAGCTCATAGCTTATGTTCCCAATGTTCAGGTTCGGACCGGTACGGATGTTGTTTGTAGATGGGGCATAGTAGTCCCGAATTGTCTTCTCAGCCATGGTTGGTTGAGTGGACATAGACGGATCTTGCCATTGAGCTTGTATGATCGGAGGTGCTTCAAGAGAAAGTCTAGGCTGAGGAGGGGTGAGTCTTTGATGCACTCTCCTCAACAAAGCCTCCGGATCGTTATGGTAGTTGTCTGGTAGGTCGAAACCAGTCATAAAGCATCTTGTTTACACCAGAAATAAACAGAACAAGGGTAAGCCCGCAAAGGAAAATGGTAACTTTTTGGTAGAAATATCAATGTTAAATTTCTGATTTCTTAGCCTATTGCTTCCCCGGCAATGGCGCCAAAAATGCTTGTTGACACTTCATAACATCACATCAAGAATCTCTATTCCTGGTACAGCATGCAAAATGATTGTTGGCATTTGTTGTGCTTTAAGAATAAAATGAATTAATCCACAAGCGCACGAAACACCATTGTGGCATTTCACTCAGGAGTATTCAAAGGTATTGTACTTATTTTCCTTAGGGAAGCTATGCGAAAGATTATCTTGGTTTAACAAAGATATAACTACAAGAGTTTTGCCCACTGACCAAAGATGGGGGTAAGGATGCTCAATAATAGTAGTAGGGGTAGCAACATAGGAGAAATCCACACTAAGATAAATAAAGAGATCGGTTAAGCTAGCCGGGGGGACAGCGAGTCTAATTCTAAGATTCCTAAAAATATATCTTTAATATATATACCTATGTCAAGGGTCAAAATCCTAGTTACTCGGGTTGAGTGCTTACACCAATTTCTTATTACAACCTTGAGTCTTTCACCTGTTAACTCACTTCAGGGCACAAAAATGTTCCACTAATATAGGTCGGTAACTAACCTCTGTACTAGTGATTACGCTATCGTTAGACAACCCTGCTTAAGACTTCCCGAACATGGTGGATTACTAAAGGGACAGACAGGGCTGTCACCACCTGTTGCCTACCGCACAGCCCGTGGGGATGAATGCAAATCCAGCTAGCGTTAGCTTAGGCAATGTGCCTATGCCTTCACTAGTTATTCTTCCATTGGCTTAGCGGAAGAATAGCTGGGAAATAACCAAGTCTAAGCTCGCAAAGAACTAAACTTAATCAAATCCTAACCGGCAAACCTGTGACCTATGCAACAAAGTTTCTTCCTGATAATTGTAAGTTAGGGAAAATGACTAAGTTAAGATAAATACTTGACAAGATATAAAAGAAAAGATATTTATATTGATAAAGGATAACTCTAACATAAAGAGAAAAGATACAAGAGAGCTCATACCAAGACTCTAAGAAAATTCCGGAATCCCGAGCGATGCTCTCGACTAGACTCTCACTCCCGACTAAGTAACCTATTCTACTAAGTAGCACAAGTAGTGGGAAATGAACTCCTTGATGTGTTTCTTGCTTCGATTCCTCTCTTCTGCCAAATTCCCCCTCTATTTATAGGTGGCAATTGTCCGGGGGGTATTTGTAGGTGAAGGTGGGTCGTTTGGCCGAAGTCGGTGCACCGGGCGACGGGCCGTGCTAGGCGGCATGCACCGCCGGGTGGCAGCCTAGGGCCGGGCAGCTGTAGGATCGTGTTGGTTCATGAGCGTGTTGTTTTGGTTCGCCTAGATCTTGTTCCGATGGCGGCTATTTGCTCGGTTCGTACCGACTTCGCCGTTTTGGGGCTTGTAGGCCTATTGGGCTTCATGGGCTGGCAACCCCGGGTGGCAACCCGAGACCGGGTGGCTGGCCAGGCCCGGTGCCGACTCCCTCCGGGTTGCCCCTTGACTTCTCCCAGTTAGGGCACTTGTTGGCCTTGTTTTCCTTAGCCATATTTCGTCATTCTTAATCCGGGAGGAGAAAACGGCACCATGGTGAAGTGTTTTTGCAAAACCAGCCGGGTCGGATTATCAGCTTTAAAAATGACTCTGGCTAATCAGCAGGGTGGCTGATTTTAGCAGTATATGACCATGTCGGCTAGTTCCTGATTTCAGCCTCAAAATGCCCCCGTCGGCCGGTGAAAACAGCTATTTCACAGTCGTGATCAGCCAATGGGGTGTTTCTTCATGTTTTTACATATTTTGGCTCTCTTATGCCTGCAAACACATATTTCACCAAAACTCATGGAACTTTATTAGTTTTAAAAAATATTATTAAACTTAGGTTTTTACTTTGCATTTCCCGACCGGTTGGTGGCCGATTTTTGGTTTTATCGGCTGCCGACATTGTGCTTATTAATCCTCCTTGTCTCGACTTGGCATAGGACATAGGCTTGTATGAGTTGCAGGTATCCAAATCGACAAGAGTATAGAAGTACATACGGACCCAACTTAACTCTTCCTAACCCATTTAACCTAGAGATTGGACTAATGTTAGATTGGATTGTTCTATGTATCACTACCCATAATCCTTTATTATCCTTATCCCTATCTATGATTTTGGTATATTATTAGTAATGTGGTTATGAACATGCTATGTCTTAACCACCGCCTTTCCTTGGGAGAACTATAAATGAAAGCCATTAGAGTAATCCAGTGGTCAAATGCTACAACAGGATGTCCGTGCGCTTACGGATTTAACTTGCCCATACTAACCATCAGTTGAGTTCTACCAACAATTATTTCTGGCGCCTTGCCTAGTCTATTTATTTGGTGTGACTTAGCAGATATCAACAAGCATTTTTGGTGCCTTTACCGGGGATAGTAATATTTCTGGTGCGACGTTATGAAATGTCAACAAGCATTTCTGGCGCTGTTGCCAGGAAAGGCGCTGTTAAAAGCGAATCACTAGCATTGTTCCCAATTATATTTCTGCTAATTACCATTGTCTAGATAGGTTTACCTTTTCTTTGTTTTCTCTATAAGTGAAAACAGGGTAGTGTCCTGCTCATTGGACATAAAATTGGTGAGTCCTTGCCAATGGTAAATTTGTAGTTATCTCATATTTTTCTTTCCACAAATCTTTTGATTTTCAAATGCATTTGCATATTTGATTTTTTCCACCACATCTACATGTTGGAATTTATTCCAACTCATTTCCCATTTTCAAAATTATGTATAAAAAATAATAGAATTTTAGAGTTCATCTTTTGAGAAATTGAGAGTACAAAAGATCAAAAAAAAATTTCTTTGAAATATATTTTCTTTCTCATGGGCCACCACAAATAGGGCCCACTGACCAGTGCAGAGGACCAGAGGGGCCATCCCCATGTTGGGCGACCAGGCTATTGGTCAGCCGACCAGAGAAAAATGGTTCTCTGCCCCTCCTTGCCCCAACTGCTAGCTTGCAACTATCATGTCCCAATACGACTGTTGTTTCGCTCTGCATTTTGAGGCAAGGTCCACAAGGGGAAGTTTTTTGCCGCATGCACGTATTTCACCTCTCCATTATGATCTGGGCATTTGTCATCATTTTCTTCAGGATCTGGCATCATTAAACACTCTGAAATTCTACCAAATACATTTGCTTTAAGTTTCATTTGCATTCGCAAGTTGGTCTCTCATTTGCAAGAGCTTTCGATGGAGCTTTCGATTGGTTTTCAACTAACCTTAACCCCCGTTCGAGTTGCTCTTGTATTGGTTTTCTCACATGTGCGGCAATGAAAGGTAAGTTGGCAGGAAGCTCAAGCAATGCACCAATGAAAGCAAGTCCTACACCGCTAATGGTGTACAACACAAGCGCACACCACCAACGTCTGATGGAGGACGTACCTAT
Organism: Eleusine coracana subsp. coracana; assembly: GCA_032690845.1. NCBI lineage: Eukaryota > Viridiplantae > Streptophyta > Magnoliopsida > Poales > Poaceae > Eleusine > Eleusine coracana. Next base: position 32,109,284 of record CM064434.1, read on the forward strand.
GGAGGAACCGTAAATTAAGGAAGAAGCTGCAACCTTGCCGGTTGAAAGCAACACTGAGATTAAGCTTCTCTTTGACAACAACCTTAAATTGGTTGGAAACAAAGAACATGGCATCTTTTGGGCTGTCACCGGCCAGTCTTACACTCCTACGCGAGTGTATGTTATGAACTTTCTTTCCACAAAAGGTGTGGATAAAAACTTTGCTTTTGTCGTCCATGCTACAGGGTGAAATGCTTCATTGCCGGTAATTGAGTCTTGCTCGCGCTCACTCATAGTCTAGTTTCTGTGCACCCCTCGCTTGGATGATTAGAGGATTCTATTTCGGTTCACTAGAATTGAATTCTCTCTGAATTGGAGAAACTTTATTGACGCACTATGCTTTTATTCCTTATGCACTTTAGACTTAGATATTGCATATGAGGGTTTTGTTAAAAGCACATTTTGGGAGGATCTCAACAATCATGTCGTGCTTCGCCTAGAACTAATCATGTCCATAATTCTACCTTCCGTTCTTTGCAACCGTGGATGACTATGACTCTATTTCCTAAAAGAAAGATTTTAGGACCATGCCTTATACTAAAATTTTAAATTTTATTCTACATGGTTAGTAAGATTAAAATTTTGCTAGTCCTAGCTATGGTTAGACAATATATCAAGAGGCTTACATAAATATATAAAATCGAATGAACATCTTTGACCTCTCGCCTTGCACATAACTATGGGCTGCTCAATCGAGCTCAATCATATGATCCCACCAATGCCCCTATTTATCAAGGAGAGAGATATATTTGGTAGGGACATACTCTCAGGTATGCTCTATTTGTCTTCTTGGGTATGTGAATGAGATTTGGTTACCTAACCCGGATTACCATTTATATAACCATGGGAAATAACCATTCCACTGTAGATGACCACCACTGTTCAAGTGAGCACAAGACAGCTTTGGGGGAGTTCCTGCCCCTAAATGTGAGGTAACTTGTATCATTTCCTTTTTCAACCACCACACGCATGATAAAACTAAAAACATGAAAAAGATTTGTTTCCCTTTTTTATGCATGATAAATAGAAAACTAAAATAAATAAATAAATTCATGCGTAGTATGAATCCATAATGTTTCCTATGTTGAGATGATGAATAGTTGCTCTGTCTTTTATTCCTTTTATATGCCCGGTTTTCAACCTTTCACCTCAAACATACTAGTGGATCCTTCTAAATTGTTGGGAGATATGATATGGTTAGTTAGGTCTGCTATGATCTTCCTCAGTTTGTGAAACTTGACACCCAGTGAATTAATTTGACAAAAATGACAAGTTACTCAATGATATAAATTCCTACCACAGCTCTATGTTGTTCTACATTGCACGCATATGCTACTAGTGTTTTCATTGAGCCCTGTCAAAATTGTGTGACCCTAGTGAGAAACATTTTTCTGCACTCATGATCAACTCCACGCACATCACGCTAAGTGTCCACACTAGAAATTAGTAATCCCCCATGTCACAGCATCCATCCAAAAAATAAAGACTCAGTTGTCATGATTGATCACTCCTTATGGCAATCAAGGTTATGGCTTTCGAAAAAAAGAGAGAAAAAGATTCTTGTTCCATGAAGAGCTTGACAAAAAAAAAGAGAAAAAAACTCATGCTCCATGAGGAGCTTGAGAGAAAAAGGAGAAAAAAGGTATAGCCTTGAAGGACCGAGAAGGCGACTAGAGGGGGGGGGGTGAATGGGAGCCATTTAAAATTCTTTACAAGAATTTGGCCTATGTCCCAAAATGAATTGAACCAAACCCTAAAGCAAGTCACCAAGGTTACACACACCAACATGTGATGTGGTAACCCTAGGAATGACTAGTAGCAGCGGAAGAGAATAGGAGAACCACAAGAAAATAGCTATGACAAATGACTCTCAAAGAAATGCACACAAAGCAGGCTCACTGGACTACCATCGGCAGTGCCGATCATAGGCATCGGTAGTTGAAAGGACCGAGTGACCGAGAGGGGGAGGGAGCTGAATTGGGAATTCACACATTGTACCAAATTCACCAATTACTAAAACCGACCACTCAAAACAACTCCTATACAATTCTAGTGGTGATCACACTAGCAAGATAATGAACCTATGAAAGGAACAACAACCTAAGCATACTAGTGGATCACACAAGGCAATACAACTCCTATGCAAGCTAGTGATCAAGTATGAAGGCTAAGCACTAGTAGCAAGTAAAGAAGCCTTTTCATGCAAGTCTACAAGGTAGTCAACTAGAATAAGGTAAGCACACAAGCGTGAATAGCATGGTATGTAAATGTGGAAAGTAAAGCATCATAGTAAGAAGAAGATTAAGAGATGGCTCATGATTTTTTTTAGAGGTCTCGGAAGGATGGCGCCTTCCCCTACTCCTCGTTGGACCACTCCCACCGGAGTCCCGGTCCCTCCTGCCACCGATATGGAGTTCTCGCCCACAAGACCGCAATCACTCCCGGAGTGAAGACACGATGCACGTCACCACTGCCATCATGGCAAAAGCTCGTCTCCCTCGAGAACTTGCTAGACTCCCCGACCCGACATGGGTGCTCACTAGTGATGCCCCTTTCAACGGTGGGCTCAAACCGTGTACAAACATGTGACAGCCTTCATAACCAATCACCATAGGCTCGATCACCGACACCTAACCGGTCTAGGTCTCACCATAGATCAAGAGTAACAATCTAGATCACACCCTCAAGAACATCCTAGCCTTAGATGTGCAAGATGCTCAAGTTACTTTCCACTAGCACCCTCAAGATATGCAATATCTCCTCCTAGTGCTCTCCTCTTTTCCTCTTGGACCTTACCAAATGCTCTCAGGTATCCACTGGCCAAGAGTGGTCACAAAGACCCCAGCAACAAAGTTATATAGGCACCCAACCTCAAACTAGTCGTTGCTCCCTGAAATTAGCTTTTTGGGCCTAGTGACCGGCAATCCGTTCACTGCCTGACCGGACCGTCCGGCCACTGCAACATCGAGTTCCAATGGCTCTGACCCCTTTGTTGACTCCTGCTTACCAGACCGTATGGTTGGCTGACCAAACTGTCTGGTTTGTTTCTCTCTCCAGTCCAGAAACATTTCACGCAACAGCTTCCTCGTTGCCCAGAATGATTTGTATAGACCGGACCGTCCAGTATGTAGACCGGACCATCCAGTCTCTACAGTTCCCAACTCTGGCAATCTCCTCACTTCTTTGCTGTAGTCTCTGGATAAAACCTATTAGTGACCGTACAGACCAGTCACCACTAACTCCTCTGTCCAGTCACTTCGTCCAGAAGCTAAAACTCCTCGTCCTTGCTTGACTTCGTTTCCCGGGTTCTTTGAACAGTTCCTTGGCTTCTCCACTGTCAACTAGTGCCTGTGATTTCACCAAGCAACCTTGCACATGACCAACTAGACATTGCCTAAGAGAATGACCTAGACCCCCTTGATAGTCCGGTTTTTCATATGGACTCAAAGACCTAACAACTAGACAAGTGTTCCCAACACTTGCTCCATAACTTGTCCTTAGCCTTGATCGATCTTCATCAACCCTTGGACTCCATCAAGCTCACAATCCTCCATGCTTGCGGTCATTGTCATCAATCGCCAAGGCCACCATCAACAATCATCATAGAGTAGAAAGGTTTTCTACATGGACAACAATTGTGTAGACATTAACCGCATTTAATGTTTGTTATTCATCACCAAAACATCATACCTTGGGGTGAACTCAATGGTCATGAACATTACAATCTTCGCCTTTTTGGTGATGGATGACAACCACTACTTATGATGATCCAAAACGGATTAGCAAGAAAGAACCAAAGGAAAACAAAGGATTGAAAGGCATACTGTCAAGGATAAATACCAAGGGGGGGGGGGTGGGGCATGTGGCACCCCCTAAGCGCAAAAGCACCACTCAGATGGGCCCCACATTGAGGCATTCACATGACAATCGTGCCTTAGCTGTGACAGTCGCACCACGCCCCCGACTCGCCCGACCCTTGGGTAGCCAGGAACTAGCCGCGCCTCGCTCGACCCCTCGATGGGGGTCGTGCAATCCACTGCCTCCGACCCCTCGGGAGAAGTCGAGCGCCCCGCTGCGCCACGCCCCGCCCAACCCCGCGGTTGGGGTCTGGACCTCTAACCGTGGGTCCCACCCGATCATCAGACGGGCCCCACCACCTTCATCTCCCGCCAGTGGAAGTCCGAACCCCGACGAGACGGGATGGATAGGCCCAAACCATACTCTAGGACAAGATAGATTCTAACTCCAGGTGGGCCTGAGCAAATATGGGTCGGCGTCCTAACCCCGGCAGGTTAGGGATGAACGGGTCGGTGGTCATCAACAACCAATCACTCAGTCTTAAATGTCGTACCCGCCACACACGCACAGTATCAGGGGGTCAAATCCCTCTGTACACCTTGTTGCGCCCGTCACCGTTCACACCTGCTATCGCGGGTAGGCGTGACAGGGCACTTGATGGTGCCAACTCCCAACGATATCCCTCATAGTGGACGTACGGGACGGTCGATGGGAGGCAGGAGCATCTGTCGTCTGGACAACATGACCGCGCCCATGATGCACCTCAGCACACAAGGCGGAGCATGCCATCAATAGGGACAAGGAAGACATGGCCTATCGCCGGAAGACGGGGGCATGCCCGAGCACAGTGCCCTCCATCTGACGTGGCGGGCAGGACGAGGGACTCACTAGGACCAAACACCATGCCATCGACCCGGAGTTGCGCCTTCTTTCACACGCCTCCACTAGCTCTATATGCACAGGATCCCGCTCCTCACTCTCTCTCTCTCTCTCTCTCTCTCTATGTAAATGGGCCCCTTTTCCTTGGAGTATAAAAGGGGAGGGGTTACCCACTCTTCTAGGGCGGGGGGCAATTGAAGTAGGATGATAGAGGTGCGCACACCCACACTCACACTACATAGATCATCGGCATTGGAGACTTGCAATTTTCCCTCCTCTCTCACCACCCTTGTAACTCTCCCCGGAGCAAGTAACACGAGCAGGCAACTGAACTGGACGTAGGGGTCTTCCCTGAACCAGTATAATCCCCCGTGTCTTCTTGCTTAGCCATCATTGAGTTTGAAACGCGCATCCCCATGAACAAATTCTACTGGTCGGTGATCTAAACACCAATAGTTGGCACGCCAGGAAGGGGTCCTTTGCGCGTTTTTGTCTCACCAGTTCCTGGCTAGGATGGACACTCCTTCCATCTTCTGGGCTCCTGACAGCAGCGTGTTCTTCGGGTGCCTGGAGTTTGTTGCCACTACGGACCGGAAGCTGTTGTGTGTTAGCATTCCGGCTCCTTCACCTCCCTCGACCCTGACGTCCGCCCCAGAGGCGGTGCATTCGTGATGGCTCGAGGTGGAAGGCGACATGCTCGGCCGCACAGTCATAGCGGACCGCATGCTACGACTCATCGATGAGTCGCTCCCGGACCCCATCGCAGCTGCCGTCGCGGTTGCCAATGAGGCTATGCGCGTGGTCCAGCTTGCGTCGGCCAGGCCATGTGTCACAAGCCATTCAGTGACGCCACCTAGGTATGGTGATCAGCTCTGGCTCCACCTAGAGCACGACCTGGGCCCTGCGCCCGACCAGGAGGACCTCCGCACCTTCGCGTTCGCCTTGGCGAACATCCACCGGTAGCTCCTCGAGGAAAAGCCCCTCCACCCGAGGCGACTCCTCGAGGCTCCTTCGGTGGGCTACCCGTTTGGCCTTTGGAACACCATAGGGTGCATCCAGGATGCAACCATCAGGCGTCCAATATTCGCTCTCACGGATCCGGGCTTCATCGGCGTGGTCGACCACCCCGACGACTCCCTCTTCGACCTCCTCGATGTGGGGTCATGCGAAGACTCCGACTCCAGGAGCTATGCGGGAAGCCACGGCTCCCCATGCAGATGCCATATGCTGCAACCCACGCCCCCGTCAATGATGGGGGGCGCCGGAATCTCGATCGTCAGAGCCTTGGCGAACCCTAGGACTCCCCCCCCCCCCCCCGCCTCTGACAAACCCGGCGACGGGTGTAGGGGCGGGTGAGGCGGTTGTCAACATCCCTTTCACCAACGCCGGAGGGCTGCAGCCCACCACGGACGAGACAGACCACCAGCTGTGGCTGAGAGCTTGCCTGGCGGAGCTGGAGGAGGCCCGGTGCCTTCTCGAGCATGAGAAGGAAGAAATCGACCACGAGTTGGCCCGCACTGGCACAGGCGGGCGCGCTCGCACCATGGTTCGTGACGTCCACTGGTGCATCCTCTTTGATGATCAGGGGTCCCTGCAGTTCACTTGCACGGAGCAAAACATAGCGGCAGCTGCTACGCTGCTCAAAACTCTCCCTGAGCCCACAACACTGGAGGCCCAGCAGGCCCAACGGGAAGATACGGTGCTCCTGCCAAGGCCGCCAAGCTCCAGGCGGAGAGCTCACTAAGGTGAGCCACCCAGTCCAGCTAGCAGATATCCACATCTAGGCGCGCGGCGGCAGGCAGCACCGCTGCATCACAACAACTCTTGGTCCGGCTGCCAACTCTGGCTGGCGACACGCCTAGGAGGGCCCCGGTCCACGACCAGGTGGGGCCGAAGTGTGACGCACACCACACGCTCAAGGCGCACTAGCGTGAGAGGGAACGGCTGAACAAGGAAAGGGGTCATCAACCGCGTCGTGGAGGCCGGTACAACGACACCGACGACGAGAAGGATAGAAGCCAGAGCCCTCCCGGGCCTCGGGACTTCAGCCCACGAATCCGTAGCATCGAGTTCCCTCAGCACTTCCGGGCTCCCACGACTGTCACCAAATATGCAGGCGAAATGAACTAGGGCCTTTGGCTTGAGGGCTATTGTCTCGCGTGTCAGGCGGGGGGAGCCGTCGATGACCTCGCCATCATCCGCAACCTCCCTTTATACCTCGCGGACTCGGCCCACGCTTGGCTCGAGGACCTCCCTGAAGGCCAGATCTATGACTGGGGTGACCTGAGGGATATCTTCGTTGGCAACTTCCAGGGGACTTATGTCCGGTCAGGCAACCCCTAGACCTTAAGAACTCCTAGCAGAAAGCTGGAGAATCCCTCAAGGACTATATTCGGTGCTTTAGTAAGAAGTGCAACAAGTTGCTCAATATGGGTGATGCGGACATCATCAGAGTCTTCACCTCCGGCACCACTTCGGAGTAGCTCATCCATGAGCTAGGACAAAGGGGCCCGCGAACAGCGCGAAAACTCCTGGACATTGCCATGAGTTTCACCTCCGAGGAGGAGTGTGTCGGAGCTATCCTCCGGCGTGCCCCAGAGGGAAAGGGAAAGGGCAAGTGGGGCAACAAATCTGGTGGCGGTCCTTCAGATCGTCCAAAGAAGAAGAAGAACAAGCCACGGTCTACGCGCGACCCAGTCATGGCCTCCGCCGAGCATGAGCCACAGGGGCCGCCGACGGGGGAGGCGCCGAACTATTTCGAGAATAAGTGGAATGGACCGTGCCCTAATCACGGGTTTCCTATCATGTACCTCCTCAAAGACTGCTCGATGATGAAAAAGTTCCTTTGGGAGGAGGCCAAGAAGGGAGACCCGGAGAAAGCATTGGAGCCAGGTGTCCAAGACCCTGTCGACGGCGAACACAAGCAGCGAGGACCCGTGTTCTCTAACCCTAAAGGCTGTCACATGATCTTTATGAGGCTCGAGTCCCGAGGAATTCGCCGCACCTCCAAGCTCGAGCGTCATGTGGTTTTCTCGGTGGAACCCGCACATCCAGCTTTCCTCAAGTGGTCGGACCTGCCGATCATGTTTGACCAGTCGGATCACCCTCAACCCGTGCCACGGCCGGCCGCTACCCCCTCGTGGTTGACCCCATCATTGCTGACGTCTGCCTATCCAAGGTGATGATGGACGGGTGGAGCTGCATCGACATCCTGTATGCCGATACGCTCGACCTGCTCGGGATCGATGGGGCAAGCCTCCAACCGGCTGGCGCGCCCTTCCATGGCATTGCTGCAGGACGGCAAGCCGTGTGTCTTGGTTGGATTAGCTTACCCGTCATGTCTGGGACTCCGTCCAACTTCCAAACCGAGACCCTCCGTTGGTGGTTCCTATGTACCCGTTTTATATGCCAATAACCACCACTATCATACCGTATTCTCAACATAATCATGTGTTTTACCTCTAATATTGATGATTTTCACATGTAGTGTCGTTTTAGTGCTTTATTGCAGAAGCAGGTGAAAACACGATAAAATGGCTCTTATATGAGATGTACCGACATGAAGCCCGACTCGCCATGCAAGGAGGGCTTCCCACTGGCCTATGAAGGATGCAAGACACTCCACAATGTCCGTGAGGTCCAATGTGCAAGCTAAAGGTCGTGCCCAATGCCTAAGGATTTCTAGAAGGTTTATCCGGAAGGAAAGTTCATTGGCGGAGTCCAGAAACAGCACTGTATTGTCACGCAATTTCGGTGCCTAAGACTTCGTCAAATAGGAAAATGCAGAATACCAAAGTTGAAGATCTCATCCAGGTCTTTTTGAAACATATATTATTTGCATTTATTGGACTCCAGAGCTGGGAGATATGGGCCCTGCAAGGCAGGCTGCATAGAAGAATCCGAATCAGGACAGATATTTTGGTATCACAATTTTGGAGATCTCAACATCCGAATATGAAGATCCCAATAATACCAAAGTTGTACATCTTTTCAAGCTCTACGAGATTGAATCAAAGTTTGCTTCATTTGGAATAAGGAAATATTGGTTATGATTAAAGTAAGTCGGCGCTATTTATGGAAGGTAGGAAACCGACATGGATTCAATCTCTAAGAGCTAAACTTGGTGGCCAAGCAAGAGAGGATGTGACCAGAGGCTATATAAACACCATATGACATCCAACAGAGGACAACAAGGGGGAGAATTAGGCTATAGGAGCCACCGCACATCGCCAGAGGCCATCAGAGTTGAAGAGCCACCAAATTGAAGAGATGTAGTCTAATCGGGTAGGGACCCTGAGTGGTGCACTACACTGGAGCAAGGAGAAGTAGAGCTATGTACCTTAAGAGTCGTCAACGAAGCATCATGGCTGTGCTGATCGGTGCACCAGTTGTGCCGATCGGTGCGTCCCTGGCGGTGATGAATATTGGTACAGTTATCAATTCATGTTATCTATCTTGATTCTATCCTTGGCTGCAATTCGTGTTCATCTGGATTGATTGATCTTATATGCGCTTATTTAATTGCTTAGATGTACATGTAAGTATTTAGATGCTATCTTAATCGTGGTGATTAGGCTAGTATTCTGATCTTGTATGAATCATGATTACTTGATGATGCTAGGGTGTGGTTTAGTTGTGACAGAGCTAAGCTTGCGTAACACATTTAGATAGTCAAGTAGGGGTTAAGACACTCGCGTGATTAAGGGTTTCCTCCCAGCAGCGCTAAATCAGGAGCCGCTCGGAAAGTAGGGTGGTCTTGCTCATCTTCGATGTTTACTGATTGTTTAAAGTGCCAAGTAAGCTAGGATTAAGATGATAATGACTACTGCCTCAGTGCCGATTGGCACACCAGTTGCGCACAACATTTCTTCGACCACTAGATGCATATAGGCTAACTCCAGGTGATACTCCTTGGTCGATGTGTATGCTCCTACTCCCACAAGCCTTGGCTAATTAAGCATCTGGCGCACTTAGGCTTACTAAGGCATCAAGCGTACTTTGGCTCAGGTTTGCAACTTCGACTTTAATCTTTTTTTGACTCTCTTGTATGTGCAATATGTACTTAATGATAGAATTGATTTGTTAGATGAAATAGTAAACTCTGAACATGGTTCTCTTGCTGATCCTCGTGGATTCAATTATACCTTGGAATACTCTAAGGGAAAAAGTGCTACAATGTACACCGTCCTGTTGCGGTATATAAGTGGGTGCGTATTAACGACCAACACCCTCGTCTTCAAGGTCATCGATTTCCCGGGAATGTATCACGCTCTCTTGGGACACCCATGCTACGCCAAGTTCAGGGCCGTACCCAACTACACCTACCTGAAGCTCAAAATGACGGGCCCTAAAGGGCTCATCACCGTCAGCGCCTCCCTCTAACGCGCTTTCCAGTGTGAGACCGAGAATGGTGACCTAGCCGCTGCCACGGTGGCCTCCGCGGGAGAGCTCGAGGGGATCCGAGCCAGCCTTGACAAAGGGACACCTAATGCCAGCCACAAGAATGCATCGTTCAAGCCTGCGGAAGATACAAAAGAGGTGCAGATCGATCCCGAGGGTGACAAGGACAACACGGTGAGAGTGAGGGTGATCCACACTCCCAAATAGGAAGACGCGCTTGTCAACTTTCTACGCGGCAATGCCAACATTTTCACATGGAAACCCTCGAACATGCCCGGCATACCGAGGGAAGTCACCGAGCACTCCTTAAACATCAAGCCGGGTTCCTGACCGGTGAAGCAAAGCCTGTGCCGCTTCGATGAGGAGAAGCACAGGGCAATCTGGGAGGACATCGTGAAGCTCTTGGCGGCTGGGTTTATTAAAGAGATGTATCATTCCGAGTAGTTAGCTAATCCTATCCTTGTAAGAAAGAATAATGGGAAATGGAGAATGTGTGTTGATTATATGAGCCTTAAAAAGGCATGTCCAAAGGATCCTTTCCCTTTGCCACGCATAGACCAGATACTTGACTCGACGGTGGGATGTGAGACTCTATGTTTCCTAGACGCCTACTCCGGGTATCATCAGATCGCGATGAAAGAATCCGACCAGCTCGTGACATCTTTCATCACACCGTTCGGCTCTTACTGCTATGTAACAATGCCCTTTGGACTTAAGAATGCCGGCGCGACTTTCCAGTATTGCATGCAACGGTGCTTCGACCATTTGACCGGTCACACTATTGAGGCCTATGTTGACGACATCGTTGTCAAGCCCAAGAAGGTAGATACCCTCGTGGCCGACCTCGAGTGCGTCTTCGTCAAACTACGTGTGAACAGCGTAAAACTCAACCCCGAGAAGTGCGTCTTCGGGGTCCCAAGGGGGATGCTTGTCGGGTTCATTGTCTTCGGGCAAGGCATCGAGGCCAACCCCGAGAAAATCCACGTGATCGAGGGTATGGGCCCAGTTCAGAACCTCAAGGGGCTACAATGCCTTACGGGTTGTCTTGTGGTGTTGAGTTGTTTCATCTCGCGCCTTGGTGAGAGGGTGCTCCCGCTATACAGACTCCTAAAGAAGTTTGACAGTTTTGAGTGGAACCCTAAAGCGCAAACCGCCCTCGACGATGTTAAGCGCATCTTGAGCAACGCCCCAATACTAACATCCCTGACACCGGGAGAGGTGCTGCTACTCTATGTAGCGAAGACGACTCAAGTCATGAGCTCGGCGCTCATAGTCGATCAAGAAAGGGAGGGCCATGCCCTCAAAGTCCAACACCCCGTCTACTACATCAGCGAGGTCATGTCCAACTCGAAGACCGTGTATCCTCAGAGCCTTAAGATCCTCTACGTAGTGATGGTGGCACGGTGCAAACTCCGACACTACTTCGATTCCCATCCGATACATATTGTGAGTTCCTTTCCCCTTCGAGAAATTATACAGAACAGGGACTCGGCGGGCAAGGTCACCAAGTGGGCGTTCGAGCTGATGGGGCACGACGGCACATACCAACCTCAAGTGGCCATCAAGTCCAAGGTGCCCGTCGACTTTGTGGTGGAATGGACCGAGGCGCAGCTCCCACCGTCTCCTGTCGATCAAGAGTATTGGGTCCTATACATTGACGGATTACTCATGCGCACAGGAGCAGGGGTTGGCCTCCACTTTGTCTCTCCACTCGAGGTACGTATGCGGTATGCTATTCGTTTACATTTCCCCGCATCGAACAATGTCGCTGAGTATGAAGCACTCACCCATGGGCTCAAAATCGCCGCTGAACTCGGCATTCGGTGGTACGCTATTCGTTTACATTTCCCCGCACCTCGGCTAGAACTCCGAGGTGACTCACAGCTTGTGGTTGACCAGATCATGAAAGAATCTAGCTGCCAGATGAACACCATGGAACACTACTGCCAGGAGGTCCGCAAGCTCGAATTTGATGGGATAGAACTCAAACCAATCCCATGGCGCCTCAATGATGCGGTCAACGCATTGGCCAAGATGGTGTCGATGCTCAAGACCGGCAGTAAATATATAGGGCTACGTCGAGACCAAGAACTATGATGGTTACACAAGACGCCGAATTATACAGGTTCGGGCCCTCTCAATGAGAGTAAAAACCCTACGTCCTGTGTTCTGTATTAAATTGATTGTCAAGAGATGTTAAGCCAAAATTGCCTCTAACTCTCTCCCTCTGTCTGTCTCCCATGGGGGGTACCTTGCCGCCTTATATATCCGGTCGGTAGGGGAGTATATGCAGAGTCCTAGTCGTACTCTACAAGAATTCTATATGGAAAGTCTAATTTTTCTTGTCTTGTACTCCAAGTTGAGTCGGTCGGCTTCCTTGTTGATGAAGTACCCGGTCGGCCACCGACTTAGCCTTGTGTGAGGATACCTGTAAAGCAAGTATCCCACAATATCCCCCAAGTGCTTTCTGATTTTGAGCTTTAATTCTCCGAATGATCTAAAGATCATAAATTAGGAAGACCTCGTTATCGAAGTTTGTGATAGATCTGGTGCACCGGTCAGGTGCACCTAATCAGGTGTAGCCCCCGACTCTTGTATAATTTGGAGACTAACAAATAATGCAAGAGTCTAATTGTATTAGCTCTTATTAATTTGTTTATAGATATTCAAACTATCAAGTTTGAATCTTTTAGACCTCTGGTTAACAAACCCTTGGGTCCTATTGCTAAGTGACCACTTTGCCGACCGATCATTAGACCGACCGAGTGGCACATATTATTCTTGAGTGATAGGTCGGTCGAAATTTTATGACTCCAGTCATATTCAATATTTAGCTAAATGACTTTTGTCAAAATAGCTCTTCCCTAATTCCAATCAATCGTTCAAGTCTAAATTTGGTAATTCTGGTTATTTGACTTTAGTCAATACCATAACCTTTGAACTTGTACTATATGACCATCAAGTCCTTTGCCACATGATCATCAAATCACATAGATATGGCAAAATAATTCTCGGGTACTTCTCATCAAAGAAGCCCCCGAGTCTCATTTTTCTAGATTTGTAACCCTAATGGGCTTAAGTCCTTAATTAACCTCTAAGTTAATATTAGGGTCGCACTATAGTACAGCCCACCCCGGCCCATGGGACCCTTAGGTCAAAAAGGCAAGGGTATCAAAGGCTGCACCAGGTTGACCTTTAGTCCACGCCGCATTTGCTCGCGAACTCTTCGTCTTCCTTGCGCCTTCTCTGCTCTCACGACTCCTCTGTTTTTCTGGCTAGGGTTAGCTTTCTCGCTTCCGGCCACCACAGATCCCGCCGAGTTTAGCCCCTGAGCTTTGGCAAAGTTTTTCAAACTCCTTCACCGTGTTCAATCATGTTCGTGATGGGTCACAAGAGGACTTCCATTTCAATCCCAGCTTCTTCCGCCGCCGCCGCCACCGCCGCGTCGTCCTCGTCGGAGGTCGACATCCCGGAGCAACTTCGGGAGTTCTCAAAGAGCAGCCTTTCACAGGCTGACATGAACAAGATGGTGTTGGATGGCGTCGTTCTAGAGCAAGCTCGGATCGACTGGAAGGTACCCCGCGAATCCTACCCCATTCCCATTCACCAGTAGATCGTAGTGTTTCGCTCATTCTTGGAGCATGGCTTTGGAGTTCCCAGCTGCAGTTTTTTGCACGGGCTCCTTTTTTCATTGGGATTGAGCTTGTCAACCTCAATCCCAACTCCATTCTTCATATTGCCATCTTCGTACATTTGTGTGAAGCTTTTCTTAGCGTTCTCCCCCATTTCGATCTCTTCCGCCATCTGTTTGTCCTCCGACCGCTGCCCACCAAGGAAAACCAAGTGGCCATAGGCGGCGTCAGCGTCCAGTTATGCAAGAAGGAGGTCTACATCAATGTCCCATTGAAGACCGAAAACAAGAATTGGAAGGACGAGTGGTTCTATTGTGACAACCCTCCCCCTGTTCTTGCTGACTTCACTGGTGCAAAGGCTATTCCCCAAGCGCATTGGACAGAGAGGCGCGATCTGACAGATCCTCAAGTGGTCGCCCTGCTCAAGAAAATTGCCGATCTAAAGGCTGAAGGCGTCGATGGCATCACAGTGGAAAAAAGTTTTATCATTCGACGAGTTCAGCCCCTGAAGCTTCAATGTCACCCGGCATGGGACTATGTTAATGAGGATGAGACCAGGGAAGTGCCGGATCCACCAAATGGCGAACTCCGCCGAAGACGCTAGGTGAAGATGTTTGAAGGTGAAATCCTTCAGGACCATTCTTTGGTCTCAAAGGCGTATAACAAGGGCACAATGCGAGCCCGAGTAATCCTCAGTCTGCCTTTAGCTAGCCCTTGTTATCCTATCCTGAGATTGTACTCATTGTTTTGATCTCTATGCAAGTGCTGGATACTTATGTATCTCATCCCCCGCTCCCTCAGACCGATACTGAGGGACCTAGTCATGTCAAGAAGACACCACTGATCGGCGCTGGGGGTTCCAGTTCCTCCGCAGGCGCTCGGCCAGTCGGCGTCACTCCCGTTGTTACTCTGGCCTCCACTAACAAGCTCCAGAAGCGGACCATTGCGCGCCGTTGCCAATATGTGGGGGACCAGGACGACGATGAAGAAATAACTGCCGTAGATGCTGGTCAACCTGCTCCTGCAACCTCCAGCCGACCTTCAGACCAACCGGAGCCCCCGAGCCAAACTCAGAGGTCAACGAAAGAGGTAGTGCAGACTGGTAAGTCTGACCAGCCCTCTCAAAGAGGAAGGAGACTGATTTTCAGTCAACTTCTTCAAAGAAGAGGCTATGTTAGATCAAGCTCAAGAAGGCTCCTAGGTTTAATCTTTAAACCCTATAGTCCTTGTCTCTTATTGTTGATCTCAACATCTCCTGATCTCTTTCTTTTATTTATTTATTTATTCTTGGCAGTCGGACAAGTGATTCTCAGAGTGCTCCGGGATCTGAGGATACTCGGTCTGCGCTCCCACTTCATTCGACTGGTGTGTCCCATTCGGTTGGCAAGTCTTTAGACACGCTGACCGAAGTGGATAAGCTGTTTGAACAGACGGTTCCTGCCTCCACTCCCGGGCCTCTATCTCAGACCACTCCGACTAATATCTCTTTGCCTCTTGACAAAAGTAAAAGAACTCTTCCTGCAGATATGCTTAGTCGGCCTGGGGTAGAGGATGCAGTGATTTTGCACCAACACCGGGAGTCTAGCAAGGTAACTCAACATTATGCTTTTACCTTGCTTTGCTCTCATCTTTTAGCACATTTATCTTCTGATATCAGAAAGTGTATGCTCTTGTGGAGCGAAAGTAGGCTAGAGTGGAATATCTTGAAGCCGAAACTTTTGGTATGTCCTTGGTCGCCTAATCTTCTTGTCTTTATGTTTTAGACTAACTTCTTATTTGTCTTGCTAGTCACCGGTCAGCAGCTCTCCAAGGCCCTAGAGGAAAACAAGAAGCTGTTGGTTGACCGACAAGAGATAAACAAGGTCTTAGACCAAGTTCGTGCAGATTTGGCTGGTAAGTTTTCCTTCCATCCATCTTTAAGCAATCTGCTGACCACTTCTAACGCTAAAAGCTTTACTTTTAGCTCGTGATTAAAAAGATCACCGATCTAGAGAAGTTGACTTCCAACCAACAGAGGTTCGCTGACGCCTTGAAGGTTGAGAAGGAAAGCCTCTCCAAATTGGCTGAAGACCAGAAGACAGAGATCACTTGCCAGGAGGAGCTGAAGGGGTCTGACGTGTAGATAGAGGAGGCTAAGGCTATCTCCAAATCTTCCAAATGTAAACTTGCCAGTAAGCCTTCGACTTCTTCCTTCTGCTTGATTCTTCTGTTGATCATACTGACCAATAATTATTATTTGCAGCTCTATCTTACGCCGCTCGGAAAGCAATGAACTATGTTCATGCTAACCGAGTAGAGCAGACCGGTCACTCTCTAGACTACTTGCTGGAGCATGCTTCGGAAGCCATTGCTCATAACACTCGACGAGTGGCGACCGAAGCCGGGAGTCAAGTGCTGGCGATTTGCCAATCCTGGTCTCCTGATCTGCCATTGGGCAAGATCAAAGAGGGATTTAACCCCGACCTGACCAACGACCAATGTCAACTGCTCCTGGATTCCATGCTAGAGACTTCCCAGGCCTTGGTCGAAAATATAGAAATCAATCCGACCGTGCCGACTCCCCCAGCAACTCCAGAGGTCGAACTTCGGGCTGACTCTTCTTCTCCTTGAAAGGAGATATAATCCTATAATATTGTAAAACATTAGTAGTATTTTTGTAATGATACTTGTCTATAAACTAATCTTATGCTTTTATAGATTTAGAAGTTTGACAAAGATATCATTGACATGTTTCTATCAAGAGAAACAAAGAATGCATCGGTCTGCCATAACATATTAGGTTGTAACCCGTAACCGCGTAACAAACAGAATCAACCAATCGACACATGACCTCTCACACTTTTAGCTCTAGGTTTAGTGTAGTGGTAGTCTAATGTGCAGCACAAAGTATTTAACCATGATGTATAAGCGTAAGACCAAAATAATAAAGACCGAAACTCAAGATCTCAAGATCTTATGATAATAAGTCAGTCAAAAAATAGGCCAAAACCAAAATATGGTTAGACCGAGATGGGACACTATTGCTAGCCCCCTGGCTCGATTGTTTAATAGTATAAATTAAGGAATCGAGACAGATATAGAATGAAAATCATCAGAAAGTCTGTCATTAATAAAGACCAAAGTATAGAAATGACATAGCTGATTTATGTTCCAGGAGTTTGGAATATCATCACCGTCTTCATACATCAGTCGGTAAGCCCCCGGGCGAGTGACTTCCTTCACTACATATGGTCCTTCCCAATTCGGAGAGAGCTTATGCTGATTCTTTGTCGATTGCACTCGGCAAAGCACTAGGTCTCCAACTTGAAATTGGCGACTGCGGACGTTCTTATCATAATAACGACGCAAGCCTTGTTGGTAGAGTGCCGACCGAAACAGAGCGCGATCACGCAACTCCTCTGCCGCAATCAAATCAATCTCTCGGTTCTCCTCAGAAAGCTTTTCATCCTACGCTTGAACTCGTGCTGAGACAAGACTGACCTCAGTTGGCAACATAGCTTCTGAGCCATAGACAATTGAAAAAGGTAATTGTGTAGTAGCCCGACTGGTGTTTGTCCGAAGCCCCCAAAGGACTGAAGGCAACTCTTTTACCCACCGACCGGCATAAGGTTTGAGTCTATCAAATATCCGCGGCTTTAATCCTTGAAGAATCATAGCATTGGCCCGTTCGACCTGCCCATTGCTTTTCGGATGAGCCACTGATGCAAAGTGGATCTTTGTTCCCATCTCATCGGCAAAGTCTCGGAACTCCACTGAAGTGAATTGAGTGCCATTATCGGTAATGATATCATGAGGAACTCCAAACCGAGTGAATATATCTTTGACAAACTCGATCGCCTTTTTGGATGTAATCTTGCCGACCAGCTTTGCTTCAATCCATTTGGTGAATTTGTCGATAGCAACAAACAAATGGGTGAACCCGCCTGGCGCTTTCTTGAAAGGACCGACAATATCAAGCCCCCAAACAGCAAAAGGCCAAGTCAATGGTATCATGTGAAGTTGCTGTGAAGGCACATGTGTTTGTTGAGCGAAGAATTGACAACCCTCACACTTCTGAACAACTTCGTGTGCATCTTCGACCGCCGTGGGCCAATAAAACTCTTGCCGAAAAGCTTTGCCGACCAAAGTCCTGGAACCTGCATGATTTCCGCATATTCCCGAATGAATCTCTTCTACCAACTTCTAGCCTTTCGGAATTGAGATGCATCGCATCAAAATGTTGGAACCACCCCTTTTGTAAAGTTCGTCCCCCACCAACAAGTATCCTCGAGATCGGATTTCCAATCTTTGCTGCTCATCAGGATCCAAGGGCAACGTTCCCTTATCCAAATACTGAATGAGTGGGTCATGCCAGTCGGTCTTGGAGACATCATCATCAACAAGATCAACAATAATACTCATCAACACGTTTGACCGGGAAGAAATTGTTGGGGAATCTAGAACATGTAGGAAAACACCCGGCGGTACTACAGACCGAGATGATCCTATCTTGGCTAACTCATCAGCCGCCTGGTTATTATCTCGGAGAACATGTGTGAACTTCAATCCATCAAACTTGTCTTCAAGTTTTCGCACTTCTTGGCAATAAGCACTCATGTTATCATCTACACAATTCCAATCCTTGGTGACCTGATTAATGACCAAGGACGAATCACCAAATATGTCGATGCACTTAATTCCCAGTGACACAGCAACGCGCAGATCGTGCAGAAGAGCTTCATATTCTGCAGCATTATTAGACACGCGAAACATGACTTGAAGGATGTATCGAAGCCTTTCTCCAATAGGCGAGATAAATACAACTCCCGCACCTACCCCTTGTAATTGAAGGGAACCATCAAAGTACATTTTCTAGTACTCGATATCTTGGGCAGTAGGAGGATTTTGAATCTTTGTCCACTCGGCAACGAATTCAGCTAACGCTTGTCCCTTTATAGCCGACCGAGGCGTGAACGTAATAGTATACTGACCAAGCTCAACTTCCCACTTGGCTATTTTTCCTTCAACTTCTCGGTTATGTAATACCGTCCCAAGTGCAAAAGAAGTTTGAACTTCAATTGGATGAGCTTGGAAATAGTGCTTCAACTTCCTTGAGGTGATCAATAATGCATATAACAACTTCAAGATCTGCTGGTACCTTGTCTTAGAGGCGCTAAGAACCTCGCTCACAAAGTAGACCGGATGTTGTACATTTTGCACATGTCCCTCCTCTTCTCGGTCGACTGTCAAAATAGTACTCACAACCTGGGTTGTGGCCGAGATGTAAAGCTGAAGTTTTTCTCCTGGCTCCGAAGGCACCAATACTGGAATACTGCTGAGATGAATCTTTAATTCATCCAGTGCCGACTGCGCCTCCTCAGTCCAAACAAAGCCGTCCTACTTTTTAAGCAACCGGAAGAGTGGTAACCCCCTAACCCCCAATTGGGAAATAAAGCGACTCAAAGATGCCATGCATCCGGTCAGCTTCTGAATGTCCCTTTGAGAATTAGGCGGCTTCATATCAAGGATTGCCTTGATTTTATCTGGGTTAGCCTCTATACCTCGTTTTGAAACAATGTAACCGAGTAACTTTCCCGATGGAACCCCAAAAACACACTTTTTAGGATTCAGCTTCATTGAATAATGTCTCAGATTGTCAAAGGTCTCTGCCAGGTCAGAGAGAAGTTCTTCAACTTTTCGAGTCTTGACAACGATGTCGTCAACATACGCTTCAGCATTCTGACCGATCTAAGTGGCAAGGCAGCGTTGAATACCTCGTTGGTAAGTCGCGCCAGCATTTTTCAGACCGAACGGCATAGTGATATATTAATAGGCGCCGAAGGGTGTTATAAAGGAAGTCTTGATCTGATCTTCGACTCTCAGTGGGATCTGGTGATAGCCTGAATAGGCATCCAGAAAGCTGAAAAGCTCACACCCGGCTGTCGAATCTACAATCTGATCAATACGAGGAAGAGCAAAGGAGTCTTTTGGATAGACCTTGTTGAGATCGGTATAATCAACACACATCCTCCACTCTTTATTCTTTTTAGGTACAAGGACTGGATTTGCTAACCAGTCGGGATGATACACCTCCTTTATAAACTTAGCTTCTAATAATCTAACTACCTCCTTCTTCATAGCGTCCTTGCGATCTTTGCGTAAATCTTCTAAGCCTTTGACGAACGGGGGTAGCCCCTAGAGATACCCTTAACACGTGCTCAATCTTTTCCCTAGGAACTCCCGGCATGTGAGATGGTTTCCATGCAAAGATATCCCTATTTTCCTGGAGGAAAAGAGTGAGCGCGAGTTCCTATTTTTCATTAAGGTTGACCCCAGCATAAGTCACCTTATCGGGGTCCTCTGGATCGAGCGAAATCTCCTTGGTTTGGATGTCATCGGTCTGAATCTTGTCCTTGGTAGGTTTCTTTGTAGGAACCTCCGTTCCAGTCTGCTCCTCTATATCGACCACCTTCTGGATCTCCTTTTGGTTTGGCAGCATCAACTGTTTGGTAGCCATCTCACAACTCTATACATCACAATCAAAAGAATTCTAAAGATCAGAGTGGAGGGAGATTATTCCGTTCGGGCCTGGCATCTTGAGGGTGAGATACGGATAGTGCGGAACAGCCATAAACCTGGCCATCGTCGGTCGATCGATGATAGCATGGTATGCTGACTCGAAGTCTGCCACCTGGAAGAGGATATGCTCTATCCTAAAATTATCATGGGTGCCAAAGGTGACTGGCAGAGTGATTTGTCCAATTGGGACTGAAGTCTTCCTAGGCACAATCCAATGGAAGGGTGAAGAACTTCGTTGGAGGTCATTGATTGATAGACCGAGCTCTTGAAAGGTCCTAGTGAAGATTAGGTCCAAACTGCTTCCTCCATCGATGAGTACTCTGTTGAACTTCACCTCCTTCATAGTCGCAGCAAGCACCATTGGGTACCGACCTGGTTTTGGTAGATGTTTTGGTTGGTCCGACCGATCAAAGGTGATTGGCTTCTCAGACCACCTCATATACTGAGGCATTGTTGGCTCCACCGAGTTAATTTCTCGAAGCTCTAACTTTTGCTTGCGCTTGGATGTATAGGCATCTGGGCCTCCGAAGATGAAGTTTACTTCTTTGCGAGGCACCTGGAACTCACCTGAATCATCCTTGTCATCATCATCCTTGGGCTTGTCTTTGTTGCTGTTGTTGCGCCTCGGGGGATCTTTGGCCACCATGAGCGCAGCTGTTGCAAAACCCTTCAGATAATTGCAATCCTTTGCTTTGTGGTTTCCCTTGGGGTGCCAAGGGCAAAGGCCACTCAGCAACTCATCAGTAGACGGCTGGTTCGTCCGAGGATTCTTCCAAAACCGGTCCACTGTGTTGACAGCATTGTCAGGTTTTCTCTTCTTGTCCTTCTTGGAGGACTCAGGCTTGTCCGACCGCTTCTCCTTGCCCTTTCCTCGGATATCATCAAGTGCAGACTCCCCTGATGCATACTTGTCAGCAACCTCGAAGCACTCTTGAGCGGTGAGCTTGAGATCATGGTTCCTCCGATCCATTTTCCGGACCAGAACGTCAGTGCAAATTCCACCCAGGAAGGCAGTAATGATTTGCTGATCGGGGACGTTGGTGATCTCAGTCTTCTTAGCGCAAAACCACTTGATGTAGTCACGAAGAGGCTCATCTCCTTTCTGCTTGATTCGAGTGAGGTCAAAGTGGTTGCCCAGTCGGTTGCAAGTTGCTTAGAAACTTTCTATGAGTTTCCTGTTGAGGTCTCCCCAAGATGTGACTGACTCCTCAGGTAGAGATATGAGCCATATCCGAACGGTAGGATCTAAGCAGACCGGAAGGTAATTAGCCATTACGTAGGAATCACCTCTAGCCGACCGGATCGCCGTGCTATAGAGTTGTAGCCACTCTCGGGGGTTGGTTTGTCCATCATATTTTTTGATGGGAACCGGCTTGAATCCTTTCGGCCATCGAGCAATGCAAAGTCGAGGGACGTAAGCCTTGATGCCATCGATCTCGTCATCAATCAGCGTTGGTGACCGCCTTTGTCGGTCTGGGGACGTGGTTGGGCTACGACAGTGTCGTGGGCCAACATCCTCGTCATGATGATGTCGTCAATTGCCATCATTATCGTGCCGATCCCGATCGTCATGTCGATGTCGGTCATCGTGGTTGTCTCTTGGAGGAGGGTTCTGACGATCATCCCGTTGGTTGTCCCATCGGGCTTCTCGTCGGTCATCCCACCGGTCTTCCCGTCGGGCGTCCATTCTTCATTCACGTCGCTCTTCCTCATAGCGTCAGTTGTCCCGAGCGCGCTCCTCGTGGTGAGAGTTGATGGTGTCTCATCCATCATGGAGGCTGAGAGAATTTCTCAGATCTTCGTGCCTTCGCCGACCCTGATGAGATACATGGCTGGAACTTGCGACCGACTGAGACTTTGCAGCATCTTGTGCTATTGCGGCTTTGAGCATAGCCACCGCCTTCTGCATAGCAGGAGTTTGATAATGGGCATCAACCATTAAGGTGTCAAGCGATGTCTTGGCCCCGGTGATGTTATTCTGTGGGATGTGGTAGACCTTAACACCATCCACTTCAAGGTCAGGGCCAAGATCCAGTCGGCGTGCACTACGCGATCCGCGCAACACTCTTGGTCCACGGTGGTGACCGACCGATAATTCATCAGCTGGTTTTGGAGACCACCGGCTAGATTCCCTTCTTCTTCGGCATCTGGATTCTCATCCTGGTTTCCAGCAGCAGGATCTACTATATCCACCATGTTGAATGTATGGAGATATGAGTAGGTCGATCCGACTATGTCCTCATCAAATGACCGATCTGACGTTGAGTCATATCCGAAGGAAGAGTCTTCCTGCTCGGATCCGAGTGGGATCAGTGTAGGGATAATGTTAGACGGACTCGGTGATCGCACCATGGGGCTGGCTGCGATCGAGTCTGATCTGTAGTCGTTCAGACCTAGGACTCCATTGTCGCCGACCGCAAAGTCAAGTGATCCAAAGGAGATCTTGAAGTCCGGCGAGTATTGGATGATGGGAAGTTCGGCCATCATAGTCGACGGAGAATCCCGGCGAGCCTTGTCCCCTACCTGGCGCGCCAACTGTCGATGCTCAAGACCGGTAGTAAATATATAGGGCTACGTCGAGACCAAGAACTATGATGGTTACACGAGATGCCGAATTATACAGGTTCGGGCCCTCTCAATGAGAGTAAAAACCCTACGTCCTGTGTTCTGTATTGAATTGATTGTCACGAGATGTTATGCCTAAATTGCCTCTAACTCTCTTCCTCTGTCTGTCTCCCATGGGGGTACCCTGCCACCTTATATATCCGGTCGGCAGGGGAGTACATGCAGAGTCCTAGTCGTACTCTACAAGAATTCTATATGGAAAGTCTAATTTTTCTTGTCTTGTACTCCAAGCCGAGTCGTTCGGATTCCTTGTCGATGAAGTACCCAGTCAGCCACCGACTTAGCCTTGTATGAGGATACCTGTAAAGCAAGTATCCCACAGATGGCGTCTTCCCAAATGACCAGCATGAGCCCTTAGTTCGACCTAAGGAGCCTGCGCCACCCAAACAGGGGTCGAGCGACCCCAAAGAGCATGGACGAGGGACCGAAGAATCACCCCCAGTGACCCTGCAACTCGTGGACGTGATGGAGATCGACGGGCCAGACGACTCACACAAGTCGGACGACCAGTCGAGCGAACCAGGGGTCGAACGAATCAATCCCAAGGTCGAACGAGACGCTCTCCCGCGTCACGGGAGAGTTCCCTACATTGAATTCCTTGCCCGCGACATGCTTCCCGCCGATGGGACCGAGGCCAAGCGGCTCTATCACCACGCCAAGTCATTCACTTATATCAATATGGAGCTTTATAAGCACAACGTTACCAAGATCATATACACTGTATCCCCATCAGCAAGGACATCTGGCTTCTCATCGACATCCATGGAGGAGGGGGGTCTGTGGTCATCACGCGGCGCCTCGAACCCTTGTGGGCAACGCCTTTCACAAAGGTTTCTACTGGCCTACGGCCGTGGGTGACGCAACCCGCATAGTCAAAACCTGCAAGGGTTGCTAGTATTACGCCTGTCAGACACATCTTCCAGCTGAAGCCCTTTAGACGATCCCCCTTACATGGCCCTTCATGGTATGGGGCCTGGATCTGGTTGACCCGCTTAAAAAAGCACCCAGGGGCTACACCCACTTGCTTGTCCCAGTCGATAAGTTCACTAAGTGGATCAAAGCATGCTCGCTAGTGAAGATCCAGTCGGAGGAAGGAGTCGAGTTCTTTCTCGACATCATCTACCGATTTGGAGTCCCAAACTCCATAATCACGGATAACAGGACGCAATTCACAGGGAAAAAAATCCTAAAGGTTTGCGATGACTATCACATCCGCGTCGACTGGGCCGCCATTGTACACCCCAAAACAAGCGGCCAGGTTGAGCGAGCAAATGGCATGATCCTCAAAGGGTTGAAGCAACGAATCTTCAACCCGACCATCGTCTTTAACCACCTAAAACAATTCAGCGGTCAATGGGCAACCGAACTCCACATCGTGCTCTGGAGTCTACGCGCGACCCAGAGTTGTGCGACCGGCTTCACCCCCTTATTCATGGTCTACAGGTCCGAGGCGTGATTACGGGGCACCACGAGTGTGCGCATGTAATGAGCAAGGTAACGAGATGGCACTGCAAGACGTGATGGATCAAATAGACAAAGCGTGATACGTCGTGCTCCTCCACTCGGCCAAGTGCCAACAAGCACTCCACCGCTACCACGATCGGAATGTGAGGGATCAAGGCCTCCTTGTGGGCGACCTCATTTTATGCAGGGTTCAAGATAGCAGGGGTCGGCACAAGCTCTCGCCGCCTTGGGAAGGCCCATATGTCATCTCTCGAGTCATTCGGCCCGGCACCTACAAGTTGAAAACTATGGAGGGCGACGAGCTGAAGAATGCATGGAACATCTCACAGCTACGTAAATTCTTTCCGTAGCTTTCCATTTCATGCATCCTTTGCACATTTTGCTCACTCTCAAGTGACACCCAACCCAACCTGAGGCTTCGGGCACCACTCGAGGATACAAGGGGCGTGGCACCACACGGTATTTCTCTCTTTTCTTTTGAAAACTACATTGGACCTCAAGGCTCACTGTGGCGACGAGCGAAGTAAGTCACGCGCAAGGCAAGTTCACGATCAAGTCAGTTGGACGGCGCATCATCATGCTAGCCCCAACGGCCGTGATAATGGCGATCACCGATGCGACCAAACCTCGAAGGGCGCAGGGGCTCAAACTTCGCAAAAATCAAAACAAAAGAGAAAAAGGCCCAATATTTGAAGCAAACCAAATTTGAATTAAAATTGTCTAAGGCCACCATGGGCCAACGAAAGTAGGTAAGTACCAGTTTGAATTTAAATTATTACATGGGCATGATGACCCACCGAAACGACTAATACAACAAAAAACAGCTACTGACTAATTCTTCTCCTCAGCTCCAGGGAGCGCCTCCTCCTCGTGCATGCGAGCCAGGGTGTCGGTGTAGGGGCCAGTGCAAACCCGCATCGCCTCCATCTGCTCAAGAGTGTGCCCTTCAACATGGCCCGTGCTCAGGGCCTCGAACTCAGCTTTGACCAGGTCGAAGTGAGTGGCGAATACGCTAAAGGCGAGGCGCACATAGAATCCAACCCCCCCCCCCCCGCCAGATCCACTCGCGACCCGCCTCCATCATCCCCCCGACTAGCTCAACTGGGGCGGCATCAGGCGGGAGGTCCACTTGAAGGTCTCGCGCGGCCCGGCCCGTCAAAGTGCGGAGCGCGCCTCCTGCTTCGACCTCCTGTCGGAGCGAGCCGTCGACCGCCGCCAGCCTGGACCCGAGCTTTGCACAACACACACCAGAGTCAACAAGGCAAACGAAGATGGCACAAGAGGAGGTGATGAAACGTAGAAAAGATTTTACCTTCCTCCCACTTATGGGAGTTCTATAGTTGCAACAGATAACCAGTGGCAGGGCAAGGTCGTCTGCCCCTCTGCCGGCCTGCTCCAGAGAGGCCTCTAGCTCGAACAGTCGCGTCCCGAGGTCCTCCCCATGCCGGCGCTCCTCCTCTAGCTCTCGATGGGCACCGGCCAGGGCCTGATGAGACGCCACAGCCGAGGCCTCGCACTCGAGTCTCAAGGCCCGGTAGGCAGCAAGGACCCGAAGCTCGGTGGGGCTGCACATGTCCTCCATCGATTGGAGCTTGCCCTCCAGCAATGTGCGCTCCTCCGCCGATAGAGGCAAGGCCCCCTGGCCGAGAGCATCCGTAGCGAGCCCCGCGCCGATCATGGCGAAGTCCCTCACTTCGACACGCTCCAAGGCAACGGTCTTGTCACCTCCGCCTGCCGCGGCGCCCGAAGTCCCGACGCTCACCGGAACACCGCCTCTAGTGACCATGGTTGCTGCCAGAGGCACAGTCGCCTGGGAGCCCGCTTCGGTCACGGCGACAACCGTGACATCACGCGCTCGCGCCTCCTTCATGGCGGTCGCCATGACATCACATGCTCGCGCCTCCTCCATGGAGAAAGCCTCCGCGTTCCGCGCTCACGCCTCCTCGGCAGCGGAAGCCGCCGTGTCACACGCTCGTGCCTCCCCCGTGGCACCACCTTCAGTTGCTTCATGATAGACAGCTTCAGATGGTGATGATCTTGGCCTAGGGCCCGATGCTTCTCCACGGGCGTGTCGCCACCCTTCGACTCCTCCCATGGACGCTTCTCCGTGGCCACGACATGGGACATGACTTTGGCTGCAATGGCCACGGTCGGCATCTCGACCTGTGCCGACTTGACCACCCCCTGGATGGGAGAGCCGGCCGCCAGGGTCAACGTGACGGAGACATGCCCGGCCGGTGCTGGCTTTCGGAGGCTCTCGACCGATCCAGATTGACTCAGCGCACCGGAGCCGGCGCAAGCTGATGATACTAGGGACGACCCCATCCCTAGGGTCGGTCGTGTGAAGGGCGCGTAGCCAAGGGCGGCAGCCAACCCGGCGTCATCACATCGTGGTGGTCATCATCATTGTCATCGTCGTCGTTGTTGTCATCATCATCATCACCGACGCACTCCCCTTCGTCGATGTTTTCATCCCTGGTAGGGTCCTCAAACCCACTTAGGCCCTCGGAGTCGTCGGAATTCTCCTCCTCCCCCTCCTCCTCAGTTGATTTAGTCGATGGGGTGTTCGGGTTCTCACCCCTCTGCTCCTTCTCCTCTCGTAGCGCTTGACGCCGCCGCGACCTTTCCTCCTTCTTGAGCTTGGCTCGGATGTCAGCATCTTTGTTCTTCCTAGCCTCTCGCCTGGCCTCCCGCCGCTCCACGTCCCTGAAATGGTTGGCGGTCCGATTGACCCTCCCCTCCGGCAATCGGAAGGACAGGGGTCCGGATGAAGCACACCCATTGGGACTAAAGGTAAAAAGGTGAGAAGAGGACATCAAAGTCAAATCGCGACAAGAATAAGGAAGAGGAAGAACTAATGACAGCATTTCAGCAAGAGAGTATGAATCCTTAACACATCGACCGCTTGCAATTCGGGGTGCATCGCCCGCATTCCCGGAACAGGCCAGGTCGGCGCGGACAGACCCAGTGCCGCCTTCACCCGCTTCGCTACCTTGGTGTCGGGTAGCAGCTCCTCCACCATCTATGTTGTCTGGCACCTCGCGGCTGCCGCTATCGACAAGGAACATCGAGAGCCGGTGGTGGCACAGCGGTGTGAACTGCCTCTTGTGGTACCACCTGACAACTCCCACGTCGTTGACCCCTAACCTCTTTAGGATGGCGATGGCAGCAAGAGCGCTCCCGATCCACTTCTTCCCGCTCTTCCCCTTCCCCCACTTCCAGCAGCCCTGGGCCTCTGTTGACTTTTGCTAAGCCATATTAATAAATCATTCCCGGCACGGGGCCAGAAACGGTTCACTAATATGTCCCAGAGTCAAGTAGGTAAAATCCGCAAGCGCACGGAGAATACCGCTGTAGCATTTCACCCGGAAGTATTCAGGGTATCGTATTTGTTTATCCCAAAGGAAGGGTATGATCAAGAAGCGTTACTAACATATAAGATCATGTTAACAATTATCAAGGATATCTAAGCAAGACAGGCGGGTATATGATAATAACCGGGTAGTGTGACACACACAGAAGATTCCTACTAAATAAATAAGTCTAGTGGAGGAAAGACTAGGCTAAGCTACTCCTACTATACATTCCTATACAGTTGCATAGCCTAAGTAGAATACATACAGACCCACACTCAGGTTCAGCAGTCAATAGTATAGCACTTCAGGCACGGACTTACCCCTGCATCCACAGGCGACTTCCGCCAAGAGCCTACGCACTAGCCTAGCAGGGAGGATTTCAAAGGACGGACAGGGCTGTCACCACCTGCCTCCTACCTCAACGAACCAGTAGACTAACGAATAATTGATGCAAATCAGTCACCCAAATACCATACTTGCATGACCAAAGAGCACTCTGCCCCTCCGCGATTACTATTAACGAGGCAGAGCTACCGTACGAATACGATCACCAAACCCATGCTATGCTTTATCAGCTAAAACTAAGCATAGAGACTATAACATATAAACTAGACTATAGTGACAGTATATAACTAGCATGACAATAGTAGTATAATAAATATAAACTACTATCACACAAGTAGACTATACTATCACATATATGGATCACAATATCAAACAAGAAACTCATGACCCAAGCACAACTATATAGAAAAGATATATATATTGATAAGAGCAAAGTCTTACAAAAGGGAAAAGATACAAGAGCCATACCAATTCCAAGTGAAGACTTGGGACAAGAGAGCTCTAGACTCAGCCTAACTCCACTAAAACTCCAAGAACTACTACTAGCAAGAGAGAAATGCTTCTTGTGGTGTGTGTTGAGTGTGAAGGCACACCCTCCTATTTATAGCCTCAATAGGTCGGCAAGGGAGAGTAACCGCCACGGAAGGCATCTCAAACCGTCATCAGGAGTCGCGGAGGAGCCAACACGTGGAAGCCCAGGCGGAGAGGGCGCCCGGTCGGGTCGGCCGACCTGACCAGGTCGGCCGACCTGGGGGTGGCCCCTCCTGGCCTGTGCTTTCTCCAGGTGGCTGTCCTGTGGGCCCTGACATCGGGTTGCGCGGTATTACAGGGAGTGACGTCGGTTAAGTGCTGAAAATGGGCCCTTCAATCCGTGTTACGTCCATGTGGCACTCTCTGATTGGTCGAAAGTGTGTTTTCTTGCCTTTTGAGGTGTTTCCTTCACATTTCCTCCTGCATGCACAAAGTTCTCCAAGTACAAGTGGAACTATATTATTGTGCTAAAGCATGCGTGTATGAAATGCCAAATTCTCCTTTATTTGAGTATAGTTGACGGTAAAAAATGGTACTTAATAGCCGTCAACAAACTCCCCCCAGCTTACCCTTTGCTCGTCCCGAAGCAAAGATAAACTTAAGTTGTTGATCAGGAGTTGCTACAATGTCCTACTCCTCAATAATACTATGCGCATAACAAAGTACTCTTCCTAGAATTAAATATGTTGGCACATAACTTTACCCATTTACCTTGA
Source organism: Eleusine coracana subsp. coracana (assembly GCA_032690845.1). Taxonomy (NCBI): domain Eukaryota; kingdom Viridiplantae; phylum Streptophyta; class Magnoliopsida; order Poales; family Poaceae; genus Eleusine; species Eleusine coracana. Next base: position 32,138,627 of record CM064434.1, read on the forward strand.
TCCATGGGGCTTTTACACCTCATTGTCTTGGGCGGTTGAGAGATAGAACAATTGCAGGGCACCAATCACTTGCTCTAGATTCCGCTATGTTATTCCGGAGGTTTTCAAAAGATTTTGAAAATAAAAACCAAGTTCCTCAAATGATTCTCTAGGCTATGGCTATCTTTTGCTTGCTCTCTTTTTTGAGCATTTTTTTTCTTTTCTTTTTGCATAGCCATAGTCCTAGTTTGCAATGAATACTTTGAGAGAGGAATTTTGTAATGGATATATGGAGTGTTTCTTTGGATGGATGGATGGATAGTGACTTTCTTCCTGTGTAGAAGAATAGCTCACGGTGGATATGGTGGATATGGTGGATGCTATCTTCTTGATTTAGAAGGATAGCTCATGGCGGTGGATGTGTGTATATGATCTTGATCAAGAAAGCATGAAAAGAGTTCTACTAGGGTCACATCAATTTTGACTAAGCTCAATGTGAAACAAGCAGCATATGTGTAAAGGTTTTCAAATGTAAACACTACATATGGCTGTGGTGGGAATTTCATCATTGAGGAACTTGTCAATTTGTCATTTTGAAAAATAAAACTCCGAAATTCAAGCTTTACGTTGAGCAAGATCATAGCAGCCCTATCTATCATATCATACCTCTCAACAACTTAGAACTAGAGAATGCATATGCTACCTACAAGATTCAAGTTCAAGGCAAGATTTACCAACAAACCTAACTCTTGAGAGAGTACTAAGTTGTAAACTAGCATTAGAGAGAAATAAAGGACAGAGCAACTATTCATCATCTCAACATAGGAAAATTATACACATTCATACCGCGCATGAAAAAGGGAAATATTTTTGTTCTTTTTATGTTTTGCAAATTTTTATGGATTTTCAGATTTAGCAAATGCAAGAAATAAAGGGAAGGGGAAAGATACAAGTTACCGTGAGAAGGGGGGTCCTCCCCCAAGCTTGTTCTTGCTCATATCTACTGGTTCGGGTCGTAGCCTTGGGAGCGGAAGAAGGCATCCCAATTGTTCTGATTCTGAGCCATCATCGCGTTCAGCTGGCGGAATTGGTTGTCGCTGAAATTCTGCCATTGCTGGGTGTCGGTGACATGTTGCGTGAGAGTTTGTTGCATGCTCTCGGTGCGCAAATCAATGTCGTTCACCCTCCTTGTCAACTCGGCCATCCCATAGTTGAGTTCACGGAACCCACGGGATGAGAATGACCGAGTGGCAAAGGATGGCGGTCCGCTTGAACTTGATGACGTCTGCATGGGGTAATCGTACTGAGATTCCCATGCTCCGGCCTGCCATGTTGATGCACCCGCCTCGTCCTGTGGCGGGGGCTGCTCCCATACCGGATCTCCGGTCGGAGTGTGAAACTCCGGTGTAGGCTCCATATGCCTACGGGAACGTGTCGGTCGCCCTGAAACACTATGCCTGCGAACTTCTCCCACTGGCTCAAGTGGGAGGGTTAGTGCCCGATAGTGATACAAACGAAGACCCGGGTTAGGTAACGGGAATTCATTTGTATACCCGGGAAAGTGATAGATCAAGGTATTATTTGGACCATGTTTCAAAGTATGTCCTTGCACAAAATAGTCCTCGCCTAGAAATTCTCTATCTACCGTCAAATATTCAACATGAACATTCTCAAGCAGACCACACTTCTGCGCAATGCGAGTAACTAAAGAGGTGCACTCAATTGGTCCTGTCAACTTTATATTGTCTAACCATTGATCAATCATGCATTCCGCGGGTGACACCCTAATTTTCTTAACCATGGCATAAAGTATTTTCAATTCATCTTGCCGGACAACCCTAATGTCACCTCGAGGAAACAAGGTCATAGCCAACCACACATGCATAAATCTAAGTGTAAGATTATGGATGGCACTTGTTCTAGGCTTGGGACCCCACTCGTTTCCGGAAATCTTTTTCCAAAAACTTTCTTTATGGAACCTCTTTAGCGCTTTATCTAAGTCTAGCCTACATTTAGGATTTAGACCTAGCATAGCATGAAGATCACCCCATGTGACCAAGCGCTCTTGCCCAAACAAGCGAAAAGAAATGCCTTCATCATACTTTCTAAGGGTGCATAAAAACTGCATAGTAAGCAAACGAGAACCCGGCTCATCTACTTCTACGAAATTTAGCCGACCCATAGTGCGAAAAATAGAGGCAAATTCTTCTCTCATACCTATTTTCTCGAGGAAGTCCGGATCGAAGCGTCGGGTGTGGGCGAATGGCCGTTCTCTCATGAGCGCGATGGCTTGGCCCTCGCGGTCGTCCTTGATGTCGAGATGCTCCTCGGTGATGAGCAAGGCCGGCCTTTCCTCCCGAATTTCAGCTTCGGGGTCACCATGCCCCGGACTTGGTGTGAGCTCGACGGAGGATGCTTGACTCGTGCTTGCACGAGTGCTTTTTCCCCGCTTGATTCTGGCGACTTGCTTCATTCGGTTGAACATGGCTGCACACAAGAACAAACACAAGACAAGAACAAAAACAAGATCGAACAAGTGTTCGGGTGAGTGTTAGTGAAAACGACAAACCCGAGCTTCTCCGAAATTGGTTTTCTTCTCACAACAACTTGCAAATGCACTAAAACAGAGGGGAAATTTTTTTTTTTGGGTTTTGTGGCTGTAGTAAAGTTGAAGAACACGAAATTTTGGGAGAGCAACAAGTGAGCAAAGGAGGGGAGTGAAAGATGAGCTTGGAATGGTGAAGCTCCTCCTCCTGGGCGGTTTTTATAGCCAAGGAAGCAAGATGGCCGTTATAAAGGGACAGAGCAACGGCCATATAGCCGTTGGGAGAAAGGAGCACAGGAAAAGGTGGGGCCAGGGGGTCGGCCGACCTCACCAGGTCGGCCGACCTGGCAGGTGGGCCTCCTGGCAGCCCCCTTTTTCCTATGTGTTCCCCAACGGCTAGGGGATTTGTCCCCTGCTGCCTTTTTGCACAAAAAGCTCGACAAAAAATCTTTTCAAAATGGAAAGCCCAAAAACCTATTTTCTAAATTTTCAGAAATGCAAATGAGTTTTGAAAAATTTCAAGGTGGCTGGAAAAATTCAAAAATGCAGAAATGCAGTGGTCGGAAAAAATCAAAATGTGGTGGAAAGCAAATATGCAATTAAAAGAGCAAATATGGATAAATACCGGTTTAACCTCCTGGCGAGGACTCACCTTTTAAAGTCCGACGAGCGGGACTTTTCTCCGGCGTTCAGCTCGATGAAGCGTTGTCCGGTCCCGGAGATGAAGACACGGATGATGCTTCTTGTTTCACTCGCCACACCTTCTTGGTCTTTGTTGCGGTCGGTGGCTTCTCGGGCTTCGGAGGCTGCGGTTTTGCAGGCTTCACAGCCTGTTTCTTTGCAGACCTCGGAGGTTGCTGCCTTGTGGACTTCGGAGGCTGTTGCTTAATGTGTGACCTTTGCCCCCTTGCCTTCATTAGTTGTTGCTGTGCAACCTTTTCCTTCTCAAGGAAGTTCTTCATGAATGTGATGAGGCTGTCCTTCTTTGGCGGAGTGACCTCCACTTCCTTGATGTTGCTTGGGTTCGGCCCGTACTTGATACGGATCATGTTGCACTGTTCTTTCCGTGGCCGAAAGTCAAACTTCTCCTCCTTGCCATTGATGTGGAAGCGGATTTCTCCAGCTCCTACATCAATGCGAGCATCCGCAGTGCTGAGAAATGGGCGTCCCAGGATGAGCGGTGTGCTCTTCCTGACGTCCATGTCAAGCACTACGAAGTCGACGGGGATGAAGCAATCCCGGATTTTCACCGGAATATCTTCGGCGATCCCTGCCGGATAGCGGACCGTTGAATCGGCCAGCTGCAGCTGTATCGGCGTGGGGGATAGTGTGGTGTAGTTGAGCTTGTCGAAGACATCCTTCGGCATGACGCTCACACTTGCCCCAAGATCACATAAGGCATGGTCGAAGTTCTGTGTCCCGATCGAGCAGGTGATCGTGGGACACCCCGGATCTTTCTTCTTCTCAGGAAGCCTGTTGAGTATAGCAGCGCTACACTCTTCCGTCAGCTTGACAATTTCTGTGGTCGGTAGTGGGCGCTTGTTGCTGATAAGATCCTTGAGGTAGCGAGCGTACGTGGGTACTTGTATCGCATCCAGTAAGGGCACGTTGATGTGCAGCTTCTGGATCACCTCAACGAAACGTGTGAACTGCTCGTCCACGGTGGGCTTCCTTCTTCTTTCAGGAAACGGCATGAGGTTTGTGTCATAGAACTCATGTGGGGCCGTTTTCCTGGGCGGCAAATCTTCTTCTTCTGCCGGCTTCTCAGCTGATGTGTCCTTTCCTGCATGGTTAGGGTATGGCGGATCCCGAGTGGACTTACCTCCTCTCGTGGTAACCGCATTAACATTTTCTAAGGGGGTCTCGGGTTGCCCCGGGATTTTCCCCGACTCAGCAGTAGGAACAGCAGCAGCTAACTGAGCTAATTGGGTTTCTATCATTTTATTAAAGCTCAGCTGATTCTTGAGAGCAGAGGAAACACCCTCTATCTTAGTGTGGATGCTCTCAAGAGTCCTATCAGTGGTGGCAAGCTTTTTACTGATGTTATCATTAACCTTAGCTTGACCAAGCACAAGATCTTTCAAGGAGGGCTGATTATAACCGGAATTAAAACCAGAGAAGTTGCCAGAATTACCTCCTTGGTAGTTGGGACGTGGTGGACCCCAACTTTGACCTCCTTGTGGACGGTAGCCGTTGTTGTTGTTGTTGCCCATGAACATTGCGTCCTCACGGGTCTCAGGGCAGTCATTGCCCGAGTGTCCCGTGTTGCCACAGACCTCGCAAGTCATATGAGCGTCTAGGGCTTTCACTTCTCCATTGGCTTGGTCGTCCATCTTCTTCATGAGAAGGTCAATCTTGGCGGCGAGCATGTCAACCTCCTTGACGGAGTGCATGCCTCGCTGGCGAGGTTGGAGGCGCTCTTCATTCCAACCTTGGTTGGACACCATCTTCTCGATCAAATCTTTTGCCTTGCTCACAGTGAGCGAGAAGAAGGCTCCACCAGCAGCAGCGTCGAGGTGGTCGCGGGCCGACGGAGTAAGCCCGTTGTAGAAGTTCTGGATGATCAGCCAATCATCCATCCCGTGGTGGGGACATGCCAGGATGTACTCCTGGAGCCTCTCCCATGCCTCAGGAATCGACTCCTTCGACTCCTGCTGGAAGCTTGAGATCTTTCCGCGGAGGGCATTGGTCTTGCCCAGCGGGAAGAACTTTGCAAGGAATGCAGCTGAACACTTCTCCCAAGTGTTCACAGCTTCAGGGTTTGCGTAGAACCACTGTCTCGCTCTCCCAAGGAGAGAGAACGGGAACAGTCGAAGGCGAACAGCGTCGGGGGTGACGTCCTTCATTTTGAACGTGTTGCAAATCTCCAGGAATTGCTGGAGATGAAAACTAGCATCCTCATTGGCTTTCCCACAGAATGGGCTAGCCTGCACCATGGTGATGAGACCGGTCTTGATCTCGAAGTTCGCATCTCCCACATTGCCAGCTGGTCCCGTAGGGATGTTGGCAGCGGAGGGAGCGGAGAACTCGCGGAGGGTCTTGTCGGCCATTTGCTCAGAGCATGATGGTGCGGGAATGACAGGTTCGATTGGCCGAGTCTCCTTACGAGGAGGGGTGAGCCTAGCTCGTGTCCTTCTCAGGAGTGACTCAGGATCTTCAGTGAAGTTTGTCGGCAAGTCGAAACCAGTCATACACTACCCTGTTTTCATACAAAATGCAGAAAACAAAGCAAGGTTAACCTGCTTAGGAGATAGCCTTAATAATTGCAACACTACTATATACATTAGTAATTTTTCTTGAATCATACGCCTTCCCCGGCAACGGCGCCAGAAATGCTTGTTGACTTTTGCTAAGCCATATTAATAAATCATTCCCGGCACGGGGCCAGAAACGGTTCACTAATATGTCCCAGAGTCAAGTAGGTAAAATCCGCAAGCGCACGGAGAATACCGCTGTAGCATTTCACCCGGAAGTATTCAGGGTATCGTATTTGTTTATCCCAAAGGAAGGGTATGATCAAGAAGCGTTACTAACATATAAGATCATGTTAACAATTAGCAAGGATATCTAACCAAGACAGGCGGGTATATGATAATAACCGGGTAGTGTGACACACACAGAAGATTCCTACTAAATAAATAAGTCTAGTGGAGGAAAGACTAGGCTAAGCTACTCCTACTATACATTCCTATACAGTTGCATAGCCTAAGTAGAATACATACAGACCCACACTCAGGTTCAGCAGTCAATAGTATAGCACTTCAGGCACGGACTTACCCCTGCATCCACAGGCGACTTCCGCCAAGAGCCTACGCACTAGCCTAGCGGGGAGGATTTCAAAGGACGGACAGGGCTGTCACCACCTGCCGCCTACCTCAACGAACCAGTAGACTAATGAATAATTGATGCAAATCAGTCACCCAAATACCATACTTGCATGACCAAAGAGCACTCTGCCCCTCCGCGATTACTATTAACGAGGCAGAGCTACCGTACGAATACGATCACCAAACCCATGCTATACTTTATCAGCTAAAACTAAGCATAGAGACTATAACATATAAACTAGACTATAGTGACGGTATATAACTAGGATGACAATAGTAGTATAATAAATATAAACTACTATCACACAAGTAGACTATACTATCACATATATGGATCACAATATCAAACAAGAAACTCATGACCCAAGCACAACTATATAGAAAAGATATATATATTGATAAGAGCAAAGTCTTACAAAAGGGAAAAGATACAAGAGCCATACCAATTCCAAGTGAAGACTTGGGACTAGAGAGCTCTAGACTCAGCCTAACTCCACTAAAACTCCAAGAACTACTACTAGCAAGAGAGAAATGCTTCTTGTGGTGTGTGTTGAGTGTGAAGGCACACCCTCCTATTTATAGCCTCAATAGGTCGGCAAGGGAGAGTAACCGCCACGGAAGGCATCTCAAACCGTCATCAGGAGTCGCGGAGGAGCCAACACGTGGAAGCCCAGGCGGAGAGGGCGCCCGGCCGGGTCGGCCGACCTGACCAGGTCGGCCGACCTGGGGGGTGGCCCCTCCTGGCCTGTGCTTTCTCCAGGTGGCCGTCCTGTGGGCCCTGACGTCGGGTTGCGTGGTATTACAGGGAGTGACGTCGGTTAAGTGCTGAAAATGGGCCCTTCAATCCGTGTGACGTCCATGTGGCACTCTCTGATTGGTCGAAAGTGTGTTTTCTTGCCTTTTGAGGTGTTTCCTTCACATTTCCTCCAGCATGCACAAAGTTCTCCAAGTACAAGTGGAACTATATTATTGTGCTAAAGCATGCGTGTATGAAATGCCAAATTCTCCTTTATTTGAGTATAGTTCACGGTAAAAAATGGTACTTAACAGCCGTCAACAGCCTCGACGATGTTGCGTCCGGTGTACCCGGGGAGAGGGTGCAATTCCTCGTTGCGTAGGTAGAACCACCTCCTGTGCCACCCTGAATGGGTGGTCGAAGTAGGCATCTGAATGTACCTGCTCGCGCGCTCATTGCGAAGGCGGATTCCCACGCACCCGATGGTGTAGGGGAGCGAATCAGCCCAGGTGGCCTTATACCTGATGCAGACGGCGAGGAAGAAGTGGCACCATAGGTCGAAGTTGGGGGCGATCCCAAGGAACCCCTCACACAAGGCCGCGAAGGCCATGATGTGTTGGATCCCGTTAGGGTTCAGAGGCTGCAGCTCTGCCCCGTAATACTGGAGCAGAGCCCTGAGGAAGTCATGCACCAACCTTTCGAGCCCACGCTCGCGGAAGGGGATGAATGACACCATATAGCCCGTCAGGGGCTCCGGCCGCAGCTCATTCCCCAACATAATCCACTCCACCGCCTCAATGAGGGGGGCAAGGAACCCGGCCTGGACTAGTCCCTCCAGCTCCTTCTTCATCACCATAGATCGAGAAAACACCGACATGGTGGAGGCGAGGCGGCAGTAGAAAGGATTAGAGAAGAAGAAAGGGAGGTGAAAGCATGGAAGCAACACGAGGGAAATGAAGACGGGGGACTCGGCATCAAGGGGCTTAAATATGGGGCTGCACCCATAGCACAATCGAAATGAACTGCTGGAAATCCATCCATCACCCACTAGGTGAAGAGTCTCTTAACTCCCCACCACACACCGCGCATAGACGCGGTGTTCCACGCATCTCCATAAGTCCACCTCGTGAACTGCTCTGTAAACTCCTCGACTTTTGTGAACGGCCCCGCGCACCATGGACCCCACCACTACTTCCACTATGGTGAAGAAATGCTCCCTCGGCTGCCGCACCACAGAAGAGAGAACGACTACTCGTCTTACCCGGGACCACCATGACACAAGCTCCAAGTAAATCACTTTTGTTCAATCTCCTCCTATTTACTCGAGAAGTAGGGACGGCCACGCAGGGCCTATCCAAGCCCCGCGCTGTACTTTGAGCTCTAGAAATGGTAGAGCATGCAGGACCCACCGACTAGGACCCGCTGCTTCAAGATCCCCTCACAAGCGAGGACAAACGAAGCACTAGGCGAGTCGCACGATCCCCCTCTCCCCCCCCCCCCCCAATGGGATGGGCGACACAGGTAAGACGGGATAAGGGGTTGAAAACTACCCCGACGGCTTGATGGCGCTGTGGTACTAAGGTTGGCCCCGTGAAGGGGTTCAACAGCCGTCGAGAGCTCCAAACAGAGCGAGGGGCACGAGCGATGGGCACACCCAGTGGCCAATGCCCTGACCCTCGAGGGTCGTGGGCATTGCGGAGTAGCATTTGAGTCCTGCTCCGACCCGTCCTTTGGTATCTCCCCAGAGAGAGGCAGCTAGCCATCGCGTCCTATCGAATGGTCATGACAACAAGTCGAGTCAGAAAGACAGGTTTATGGGATCGACCACCAGCTAGTCCACTGGGACCCCGTCGACGGGAAACTGGGGCTATCACCCGAACAAACCCGATAGCAGCTCACCGAGCAGCCATGCTAAGAAACCATGTGAATATGTGCCATGGTTTCCAATATTTATGATGAGTAATTGACTTGAGCGGATTTGTGTTTGAGTTGAAATGCAGGAAAGATTTAGAGCTCCACTCAAAAGGTTTTAGCACTACCAAAGTGCTTAGAAAATAGGGAGAGAGTGAGGGAGAGTTAGGAGGAGGTTCGGGCTTGTCGGCGCCTTCTCCACACTTGTACCTCAGCGGATGCTTTCCTTTCTTAGTAAGTATTCGTGATCTTCCTTTGGTATTTAAGTTTTCTTTTTAAGTAAGTTCTTCCCTTAGTTGCTTACGAGATCATCGCTCTACTTAGTTAGAGTATCATAGTCTTCTATAAGTGTGACGTTGAGACTTTGATAGTAATTAATAGCGTAGACATGGTGTCTAGGCTAGAAGTTACCTTTGTTTGTCGAGTGCCCCTTGGTTTGTAGAGGTAGTCGGTAGGTGGTGACAGCCCTATCCGGCCTTAGTAATCCTCCACGTTCGGGTACGTCGTAGAGCTATTGGCCGGAGTCGCCTGTGGATGCAGGGGTAAGCCGGTGCCCGAAGTAAGCATTTATAGACTGAACCTATCTTATTTTAGGATCTTTTACCATAGGAATCCTCTCTACCCTCTGCCTACCATATTCTTGTTGTCCTTGGACGGATTAGTTTAGAAGAATAGAACACACACTAAAACTGTGATTCGATAACCTGGAATACTTCTAGATGAAGTGCTACATCGGTATCCGTGCACTTGCGGATTTATCTGTGAACATAGGAAATACCAACAAGCATTTTTGGCGCCGTTGCCGGGGATAGTAATATTTCTGGTGCGACGCTAAGAAGTGTCAACAAGCATTTCTGGCGCCGTTGCCGGGGATAGTAATATTTTTGGTGCGACGCTAAGAAGTGTCAACAAGCCCGCCGCGCGGAGGGGGAATTTTCGCCCACCGACTCTTCTCCACCTTGAAGTACCCGCCAAGTCTCCGCCACCTATAAATAGAGGGGAAATTCGACATAAACAAGAGGACAACACAAGAAGAAGATTTAGAGCTCCACTGAAAAGGTTTTAGCACTACCAAAGTGCTTAGAAAATTGGGAGAGAGTGAGGGAGAGTTAGGAGGAGGTCCGGGCTTGTGGGCGCCTTCTCCAGACTTGTACCTCAGTGGATGCTTTCCTTTCTTAGTAAGTATTCGTGATCTTCCATTGGTATTTAAGTTTCCTTTTTAAGTAAGTTCTTTCCTTAGTTGCTTATGGGATCATCGCTCTACTTAGTTAGAGTATCATAGCCTTCTATTAGTGTGACATCGAGACTTTGATAGTAATTAATAGCTAAGACATCGTGTCTAGGCTAGAAGTTACCTTTGTTTGCCGCGTGCCCCATGGTTTGTAGAGGTAGTCGATAGGTGGTGACAGCCCTATCTGGCCTTAGTAATCCTCCACGTTCGGGTACGTCGTAGAGCTGTTGACCGGAGTCGCCTGTGGATGCAGGGGTAAGCCAGTGCCCGAAATAAGCATTTATAGATGAACCTATCTTATTTTAGGATCTTTTACCATAGGAATCCTCTCTACGCTCTGCCTATCATATTCTTGTTGTCCTTGGACGGATTAGTTTAGAAGAATAGAACACACACGTTCCCTGTGATTCGATAACCTGGAATACTCCTATGTGAAGTGCTACATCGGTATCCGTGCGCTTGCAGATTTATCTATGAATGTAGGAAATACCAACAAGCATTTCTAGCGCCAATGCCAGGGATAGTAATATTTCTGGTGCGACGCTAAGAAGTGTCAACATGCATTTGTAGCCCCGTTGCCAGGGATAGTAATATTTCTAGTGCGACGCTAAGAAGTGTCAACAAGCTCGCCGCCCGGCGGGGGAATTTTCACCCATCGACTCTCCTTCACCTTGAAGTACCCGCCAAGTCTTCGCCACCTATAAATAGAGGGTAAATTCGGCATAAACAAGAGGACAACACAAGAAGAAGATTTAGAGCTCCACTCAAAAGGTTTTAACACTACCAAAGTGCTTACAAAATAGGGAGAGAGTGAGGGAGAGTTAGGAGGAGGTCCGGGCTTGTCGGCGCCTTCTCCACACTTGTACCTCAGCGGATGCTTTAATTTCTTAGTAAGTATTCATGATCTTCCATTGGTATTTAAGTTTCCTTTTTAAGTAAGTTCTTTCCTTAGTTACTTATGGGATCATCGCTCTACTTAGTTAGAGTATCATAGCCTTCTATTAGTGTGACATCGAGACTTTGATAGTAATTAATAGCTAAGACGTGGTGTCTAGGCTAGAAGTTACCTTTGTTTGCCGCGTGCCCCATGGTTTGTAGAGGTAGTCGATAGGTGGTGACAGCCCTATCCGGCCTTAGTAATCCTCCACGTTCGGGTACATCGTAGAGCTGTTGACCGGAGTCGCCTGTGGATGCAGGGGTAAGCCAGTGCCCGAAGTAAGCATTTATAGATGAACCTATCTTATTTTAGGATCTTTTACCATAGGAATGCTCTCTACCCTCTGCCTATCATATTCTTGTTGTCCTTGGACGGATTAGTTTAGAAGAATAGAACACACACGTTCCCTGTGATTCGATAACCTGGAATACTCCTAGGTGAAGTGCTACATTGGTATCCGTGCACTTACGGATTTATCTGTGAATGTAGGAAATACCAACAAGCATTTCTGGCGCCGTTGCCAAGGATAGTAATATTTCTGGTGCGACGCTATGAAGTGTCAACAAGCATTTCTGGCGCCGTTGCCGGGGATAGTAATATTTCTGGTGCGACGCTAAGAAGTGTCAACAAGCATTTCTGGCGCCGTTGCCGGGGAACAATTGTTGTTCTATCTTTAAACCTTTTTCGTCCTTGTACCTTTTTTTTCTTTATTTATTTCTTTCCCCATTTCTTCAATGGAGCAACCTTCTATCCAATCCTTTTCTGCTCCAAAGGGCGAGTTCCTTGACCCACCGCCGTCCGCAGACCCAATTCGTACTTCTAGCTATGAACTTCGCCCTGGCTTTATAGCCATGGTTCGGGAACAATGCTTTTCTGGTTTAGATAGTGAAAACCCATATCATCACCTACGAGAATTCGAGGAACTGTGTTCGTGCCTTTCTGTAAAGGGCATGACACAGGAAACTCTAAAGTGGAAATTGTTTCCCTTTTCCTTCATGGAGAGGGCGAAACAATGGTACACTCGTACTGTCGGGAGTGTAAATGGTGATTGGGAAGAACATCGAGATAAATTTTGTCTCGCTTTCTTCCCTATGTCCCATATTGTCTCCCTTCGTATGGAAATTCTTGGTTTTCGCCAGAATGAGAAGGAATCTTTAGGTGCAGCCTGGGCTAGGCTTAATTTGCTATCCAAATTCGGACCCAACCTTGCAATTCCTGAGCCGATGTTGCTACAACATTTTTGTGAGGGTTTGAATAAGGAAGCTGCCCTATACCTCGACATTGCCGCTGGAGGATCATTTGTCCACAAGACCGTGATGGAAGGAAAAGAAATCCTAGATCGTATTCTAGAAAACACTTCCTTCCTTTCTGATCACGCCGAACCCCTCCAGGAGGAAGCCAAGTCGAGCCATGAGGAACTCTTAATAGCTGAATCCAACCACATTTCTTGCATACCCCAACATTCGACAATTGAGCCCTCACCCGAACCGGGAACACCTAGGGAAAAAAAATTCAACCCTTAGAATTCCCATTTGACTTTGAGGAAGATATTTTTGAAGATTATGGAAACACCTCAAGGTATTGTTGCCAAAAGAAACCCCCGACTCCCGTCTCTCCTCCTGAGCCACTTGAAGAGGCATTCCTCCAAGAGATGGTGAAGGAGTTAACTTCAATTATGAGCGATGAATGGTTGTGAGAGGTTGAGCTATCCTCTAAAGTAATTCAAATTTTCTCTCCCTCTTCAACTATTCGATGCGACATTAGAGGAGTCACGGTGGAAGTTCTTTATAATCCCACTGTTGGTGCCAACATAGTTTCTAGTGTCTTTGCATTTGACATTTTGGACGATACGCCATTGGCACCAACTAGTAAATCCTTCAAGAGCCCCTTTGGCCCTATTTTAGAAGGATACGGGATTTTGCAAGATGTGACAGTAAGGCACGCAAACATCGAGGCTGTCCTAGACTTCCATATCTTTGACATTTAGGATTTTGATGTCTTAATTGGACATCCGATTGAGAAATTACTCATGGATGTACCATTGCTTGGAAGTCTCGACGTAAAACTAGGGAGGGAAAAGTTTTCTGTGCTGATCTCCCGATCAAGGAACTCCCTACTAGATCCTTCCCCCGAGGAAGAGCCAATCGAGGAAGTAATGGCTATTCTTCAATTTGATTCTCCTAAACCCCTTCTAGAAAGAGATGCTAAAGAGTTTATCCAAGAGGAGGATGAGTTTCAGGAGACAATTGAGCTACCCATTGAAGAACCACCATCACGACCTCCGATTGAACTTCAGCCCTTGCATTCTGGCCTACGCTATGCTTTCCTAAATGGCGACCTAGAAGCCCGTGTTATCATAAGTGACAGACTATCTGAGGAAGAAACTGCTAAACTTTTAGCCATCCTAGAAAAGCATCGTTTTGTCCTAGGCTACTCACTCCAAGACCTTAAGGGAATTAGTCCCGCTCTTTGCACCAATCGCATTCCCATTGATCCTGATAGCACACCTTCTAGGGAGCCTCAGAGGAGGCTAAATAATGCAATGAGAGAGGTAGTTAAGAAGGAGGTTTTGAAACTTTTGCACGCCGGGATAATTTATCCCGTTCCTCATAGTGAATGGGTTAGCCCTGTGCAAGTAGGGCCTAAGAAGGGAGGCATGACGGTTGTTAGAAACGATAGAAATGAGTTGATCCCACAACGCACCGCCACGGGATGGAGAATGTGCATCGACTATCGGAGGCTCAACAAGGCAACAAAAAAGGATCATTTCCCGCTGCCCTTCATTGATGAAATGTTGGAACGTCTTGCCAAGAATTCCTTCTTTTGTTTCCTTGATGGGTACATCAAATTCCCATCCATCCTGATGATCATAGTAAGACTACCTTCACAAGCCCTTACGGAACCTATGCCTATAGGAGAATGTCATTTGGGTTGTGTAATGCACCCGCTTCATTCCAAAGGTGAATGATGTCTACATTCTCAGACATGATCGAAGAAATCATGGAAGCTTTTATGGATGATTTCTCTGTTTATGGGAAAAAATTTATCATTGTCTTGAGAACCTAGATAGAGTCTTACAAAGATGCCAAGAAAAGGACTTAGTACTTAAATGGGAAAAGTGCCACTTTATAGTCCAAGAGGGCATCGTTTTAGGACACCTTGTGTCCGAGAGGGGTATTGAGGTGGATAGAGATAAGATTGAGGTCATAGAAAGGCTTCCACCTCCGATTAATGTTAAGGGGATCCGTAGTTTCTTAGGACATGTAGGATTTTACCGGCGTTTTATCAAGGACTTTTCCCAGATCGCCAGACCCCTCACTAGTCTTTTGGCTAAGGATGCTCCCTTTGATTTTGATGATGAGTGTCTACATTCCTTTAATATCCATAAAAAGGCAGTCATCTCAGCTCCAATCATTCAACCCCCTGATTGGACGCTGCCCTTCGAAATCATGTGTGATGCTAATGACTATGTTGTTGGGGCTATTCTTGGCCAAACCAAAGATAAGAAGCATCACGCCATAGACTATGCTAGCAAGACCTTGACAGGAGCACAACTTAATTATGCCACTGTAGAAAAAGAGCTCCTTGCCGTTGTTTTTGCTATCGATAAGTTTAGGTCATACTTAGTAGGAGCAAAGGTTATCGTTCACACTGATCATGCTGCACTAAAATACCTGCTCACTAAGAAAGATGCTAAACCAATGCTAATTAGATGGATTCTTCTACTCCAAGAATTTCACCTTGAAATTAGAGATAAGAAAGGAGTAGAGAGTTCTGTTGCGGATCATTTATCGCGTATGCAAGTGACTTACATGCTGGAAATTCCAATAAATGACTTCCTCCGCGATGACGGACTCCAACCCTGGTATGCAGACATTGTGAATTTCATTGTTGCAGGGTATGTACCACCAGGGGAGAACAAGAAGAAGCTCATCTATGAGAGACGATGTCACGTATGGGATGACCCGTACCACTACAGAGTGTGTTCGGACGGGTTGCTAAGGAGATGTGTCCCAAGAATTGAAGGCACCCAGATAATCGAGAAATGCCATGCATCTCCATATGGAGGCCACTTTGGTGCATTCCGCACCCAAGCAAAAATCTGGCAGAGTGGATTCTTCAGGCCATCAATGCATGAAGACACAAAAGAATTCATCCGAAGATGTCGAAATTGCCAGAAGCATGGAGGAATTACTGCTTGCAACGCAATGCCCCTAACATACAACCTTCAAGTGGAATTATTCGATGTATGGGGTATTGACTTCATGGGACCGTTTCCAAAGTCCTATGATAGCGAGTACATCTTGGTGGCCGTTGAGTATGTATCCAAATGGGTAGAAGCAATACCATGCAGAGCTGCCAACTCCAAGCACGCCCGAAGAATGTTCCACGAGATCAACTTTCCTCGTTTTGGAACACCGCGGATGGTGATAAGTGACGGAGGGTCTCATTTTATTGATAAGACCTTCCAAAACTTCTTAAGAGAGCTTGGAGTAAAACACAACATTGCAACTCCATACCACCCTCAGACAAGCGGGCAGGTAGGAACTTCAAATAAATAGATTAAGAACATCCTGCAGAACACCGTGAATGAGATGGGGAGTGGATGGAAGATGAAGCTGCCAGATGCACTTTGGGCATATAGGACAGCATGCAAAACACCGATTGGTATGTCTCCCTTCCAGCTCGCATATGGAAAAACATGTCATCTACCAGTCGAGATGGAACATAGAGCACATTGGGCCATCTGAAAATGGAACATGGATCTTAGGGAGGCCAGGAGACGTAGAAAAATACAGCTGTCCGAGTTAGAGGAATAGAGAGAGAAGGCTTACCATAGTGCCAAGATCTACAAGGATAGAACCAAAAGATGGCACGACCGAAGGATCAAGCCTAAGGAGTTCAAGCCAAGCGACAAGGTGTTGCTCTTCAACTCCAGAGTCAAGTTGTTTGGTCATGGAAAGCTTCGGAGTAAATGGGAAGGACCATTCATCGTCATTAATGCTGCATCGCATGGAACAATCACACTCCAAGATGACGGAGGGAACCAGTTTAAAGTAAATGGTCATCGTTTAAAAGTCTTCTTAGAGCCAGATGACAACGAAGGTAAGGAGGTAGATGTGATCAATTTAATTGATTTCAATGCTCTATTCTAGCATTCCTCTCTGCATTCTCTCTCATTCGAATAAATTTAGACTCCCCGGTCCTAGACCCGGTAGAGTCCTTTTTGTTTTCACAACCCTTTGTTTGTTTTGAATAAAAAGCAGCCAGGTACAAGAACAAGTGTGGGGGAGGCTTCTCAGGATTTTCAATGTGCAAACAACAGAAGTCAACATCATGAGAAAGAGCGTGGCGTCCAGGCACATCCCAACTTCCACCCTCTTCAATACGACGGTTTGCGCACCCAATTCCTTCACCTCCTTGTTTTGTGAGTTAAAATTATTTTCTCTTGAATCAATTATAAAAATTTAACTTGAAAAAATTAAAATGAACCTTGTGGAACCCTCATTTTATTTCATACTTCTATTTGGTAGGCTTGCATGCTCCTTATTCGTAGTTCATAAACCTATTACTTGTGAAATACATCTTTAGGAAAGCATGTCACCTAGGTAGTTGATGCATGAGATATGGTTTGACGAAATGAATCTTTCTCTTATGCTTGATATGCTTGGGAATTTTTCTTATAAAAAAAATCAAAAAATTAAAATCAATAGCTTGACTCCTCAATGATTATATCTTCCTACCAAAGCCATATGATGAACTCATTGAAAATCTTATGCATATGCTACTTGTTGTTTCATTGAACTTTGTCAAATTGTTGTGACCCTTGTGAGTTACTATTTATGACTTTTTGATCAAGATTTTGTTCACATCACATTGCTAATACTTCTTCACTTGAAGTTAGCACCACCATATCCATCATCCATGTGCTATTTCTTCTAGACTGGAAGATAGCAAGTCCATGTCATCATCCATCCATTAAATAAAGTACTCCATCATATTCTGATAGACTCCCTCTCCAGATATCCCTTATAAAAGTGACATGGGCTACTCATGATTTAAAAAAAAGGTGAAAAAAATTGGGAAAGAATTAGCCCATGTTCTAAAATGCCTATCCAATAGAAGGGAGGGAGCATCTTAAAAGAAAAGGGAGTATTCACATTCAGTCATTTTCCATCCACATATCCACATGTGCACATGCTTGATCAAAAGTTCATGAATTATTCTCCATGGATACAGTTTTTGACATAGTAATATATGAGACACAAGTATGCCTCCCTTTTATACCTACCTTGAGCTCCACATAAAGCCATATTTAGAAGTACGATGAAAAGAGGCAATGTCCTGGTGAGGAACTATACACATCGAGCGATTTGAGAGAATCATTTGAGGGGTACAACTATGATTTGTTTTGAAAATCTTTTAAAAAACCCAAGCTACATAGCAGAATGAGTGAAGATGATTAGAGTCAAGACCATTCCATCCTTCAACCACCCAAGGTAACATGATAGACACTTTAAAAGTTCATTGGTATAGGTATGACTTGGAATAATTTGCACGATACCATCATACCTATTGAAGTTATGATTCACCTTAGTCTCTATTCCTTTACTCGAGGACGAGCAAAGACTAAGTGTGGGGGTGTTGTTGACGGTCCTTAAATGCCAAATCTGACTGTCAAATACTTACATAAACAACATAAAAGAAATAAACAAAATAGTGATAGCAGTTTATTATTAACCATTTTCACGAGTTTTGGTGAGACATGTGTTTGAAGGTATAAAAGAGCCAAAATATGCAAAAACATGAAGAAACACCCCGTCGGCCGATATTGTCGTAAAATAGCCGGCCGACAGGGTCGTATGAGGCTGAAATTAGGGCCTGGCAGGATCGTGATGGCTGAAATCAGAACTCAGTCGATAAGATCATATCAGGCTGAAATCAGCCACTCGGCTGGTTAAAACAGAGTCTCATCAGGCTGAACCATCCGATCCAGCTTACCCTGCAAAACAATCCATCATGAAGCCGTTTTCCATCCCCGGACTAAGGAGGGCAAAAAGTGAAGAAGTAAAAGAGGCATCCACATGGCACAACATGGACAAGTGAAGACATGACCCGGAGGGGGCCGGCACCAAAAATGGGCCGCCGCCCGGCACAAGCCGCCGGCCGGCCTGGCAGGCCGCCTGGCCTACCCCGCCGCCCGGCCTGGGCTTGCCGCCTGGCAGGGTTTGCCTCCTGGCCTGGCCTACCGCCCGGCTTGGGTTGCCCACCCAGGGTTACCGGCCCATGAGGCCCATGAGGCTTACCGACCCCAAAACGGAGATTTCGGGGGAAACCGACCAAGGAACTGCCATCAAGACAAGATCTGAGCCGTCCAAACCGAGTCGGTTGGAAACAGACCAAATCCCGTGGCCACCCGGCCTGGGCTGCCGCCCGGCATGCCCGGCCGGCCGGCAGGGGAATTTTTGCCCACCGACTCTCCTCCACCTTGAAGTACCCGCCAAGTCTCCGCCACCTATAAATAGAGGGGAAATTCGGAATAAACAAGAGGACAACACAAGAAGAAGGTTTATAGCTCCACTCAAAAGGTTTTAGCACTACCAAAGTGCTTAGAAAATAGGGAGAGAGTGAGGGAGAGTTAGGAGGAGGTTCGGGCTTGTCGGTGCCGTCTCCACACTTGTACCTTAGTGGATGCTTTCCTTTCTTAGTAAGTATTCGTGATCTTCCCTTGGTATTTAAGTTTCCTTTTTAAGTAAGTTCTTTCCATAGTTGCTTACGGGATCATCACTCTACTTAGTTAGAGTATCATAGTCTTCTATAAGTGTGACGTCGAGACTTTGATAGTAATTAATAGCATAGACGTGGTGTCTAGGCTAGAAGTTACCTTTGTTTGCCGCGTGCCCCACAGTTTGTAGAGGTAGTCGATAGGTGGTGACAGCCCTATCCGGCCTTAGTAATCCTCCACGTTCGGGTACGTCGTAGAGCTGTTGGACGGAGTCGCCTGTGGATGCAGGGGTAAGCCGGTGCCCGAAGTAAGCATTTATGGACTGAACCTATCTTATTTTAGGATCTTTTACCATAGGAATCCTCTCAATTGCCTACCATATTCTTGTTGTCCTTGGACGGATTAGTTTAGAAGAATAGTACACACATGTTCCCTGTGATTCGATAACCTGGAATACTCCTAGGTGAAGTGCTACATCGGTATCCGTGCGCTTGCAGATTTATCTATGAACGTAGGAAATACGAACAAGCATTTCTGGCGCCGTTGCCGGGGATAGTAATATTTCAGGTGCGACGCTAAGAAGTGTCAACAAGCATTTCTGGCGCCGTTGCTAGGGATAGTAATATTTCTGGTGCGACGCTAAGAAGTGTCAACAGTGTGCATGATTATGGTTTCGACTAATCAGATTTGGTGGAGGTATTGGTGATATTGCAGGAGTTGGGAAATGTGTTTGCTTGCTCATGATGTGTAGGTCACTGGAGTCGACTTGGCAGTCAACGGCGAGAAGATCGGGCACAAGTAGGGGACTTGGGGCTGGATGATGGGGATGCCGGGTGAAGTCAAGGGTGATCCACAATGTACACATGGAGAGGCATGAAACATGGGCGGTTTCGCGGTTGAGCCTCAAAACCGTGGTGGTGATGATGATGGCGTGTTGACCAAGTCAAGGCGTACGGGATGCCAGTTCAAGTGACAAGGGGGCCCGATGGACAGGGACTAGGAGAGACTTGCCAGTGGTCAGGATCACAGGACAAGGCGACACGAGTCAACATCGAGAAGTGGTGCTTTGAGAAGCGTGCAAGGCGGTTTCCCGGTTTGCCTCAAAACCGGTGGTGGTGGTTGGTGGTGCACATGGGACCATCATGGAGCTTGCTTCGAGACAAAGCAGAGACGTGAAGTGTTCGATGGCATTTGGGCGATGAGGCGAAAGATGGATGGTTATGCCCCCGGTGGTAGGTGGGTGTGTTATGTAGGTCAAGGGTCGAGTGGTCATGTGGACAATAGACCCTAGGCCTATATAAGGAAAGGTAAGGCTAGTGGAAGAGGTGCCTCTCTTCTCATTAGCCTTGTGTTAGGACTTCACTCAAAAACCTTGTACCTATGGATCTTGTATGGATGTTTCCATGACATGAGATTTATTTTCGTGCTCAAGATTTTCCTCTCTCCCTAAATTCCGAATTTCTCTTTTTCTTTATTTTCAGAGCTATTTTTGTGGGATTTTTTTATCTCCTTTTTGGACGAATTTTTGGGGCAGATTTCTTGTGGAACTTGTTGCTATGATGAACTAGAACAATCCTTCATAGGTCCTTGACCAAATCCATAGCTCTAGCACCTTCAATTTGAAGGATTTCTCAAGTTTCCCCTTTTTGGTGTTCTTGGCACGAGATCTGAAATTCGTGATGATTTCTTGAGCCAATTGAGTTGATCTTCTAGGATTAGGGTCATGATGTGCTAAGGATTCACTAATCCAAAAATTGCATCATTTGGAGTTCGTTTGATTAGTTTTTGGAGAAGATTTGCCAAAATCCTGAAAGTTTTTCCTGTTCTGTCGAGGTCGATCGGCACTCCCGACGACCAGGACCGGCACTGCCGGTGGGTTGCAAACCCGGCACCAGCACTGCCGATGGGTCTCACCAGCACTGTCGATGGCCCTGATCGGCACAACTAGTGGTGGTCCAATGAGGTCAAGTTTTTGAGTCACTTGGCTACTTTGATTCCTTGTTGTTTATGGTTGTTTCCGCTGTGTTTCTTTGCTAAGGTTGATCACTCCTAGGGCTAGTACATCACGAGTTAGTGTGTGTAGTCTTGGTGATCGGTTTGGAGGTTGGCTTGGGTTGTTTTGGGGATATAGGCCAAGTTCTCTTGGAGAATTTTGATTGGCTCCCATTCACCCCCCCCCCCCCCCCTCTGGTCGCCTTCTCGGTCCTTCAATTGGTATCAGAGCCAGTTTGATCACTAGTTGACCTTCATCATCTTTGTGATCTGAAGGCGACATGGTGAAGCATGCAGTTAAGCTCTGGATGTTCGATGGAGAGGACTTCCCCTACTGGAATTCGCGGACCAAGGCTTCTCTCCTGAGTCAAGGACGTGCTATCTGGGACATCGTCAAGCAAGAATACAACATACCTGCCAACCTCAACACCGCTTCTACAAGTGAGTTGAACAGGTATGAACACAACTCCAAAGCTGTCAACATTCTGCTCTCTGCACTTGGTAGAAGTGAACAAGATCGCGTTGCACACCTTGACACTGCTCATGCTATTTAGGTTAAGCTGTGCACATACCATGAGGGTACCAATCAAGTCAAGTCTATACGTAAGGATTCTTACAATAGACAGTACCAAACCTTTGCACAAAAACCTGGCGAGTCATTAGATGATACCTTTTGTAGGTTTGAGGAAATTGTGTGCAACTTGCGGGCTTGTGGTAACCTTGTGTACAATTACAATGATAGGGTTAAGCAACTGCTGTACTCACTTGATGAAAATGGTTGGGGGGTTAAAATTTCTGCTCTAGAGGAAACATCTGACTTCAACAACCTGAATTGTGAGCAATTGTATAGCAAGCTAAAATCTCATGAACTGTCTAGGAAATCTCGTTCTAATCTTGCGATTCCTACTTCTAGCATGGCTATCTTAGAAGGGTAGTCACAGTGATGCTTCTTATGGAACTAACCCCTCACTTGACAAGTCTTCTTTGGAGTTTGCTCTATCTTCTCTTGTTACAGCTTCCGATGAACAGGTGGAGTGTATTCCTAACGAGGAGTTGTCCTTGCTTACAAGGAAGTTCTACAACAACCGGAAGGAGAGAAGAGGAGGTGGTACAAGAACCTGCTTCAAGTGCGGTGACCCAGGACACTTCATTACTGACTGTCCCAAGAAGAAGAAGAAGGTTGGGTACTGCGATAACAACACTGAAGACTTCAAGAAGAAGAAGAACCGGTTCTACAAGAAGGGCAAGAACTCCAAGAAGTTCGCCAAGGACATTGCACGCATCTGCGTTGCCGCCTTGAGTGATGTCGACCTCACATCAAGTGAAGGCCTTACAACCTCGGGGGAGGTGGTTGAGAAGCCACGAGTCAAGAGGAAGGATAACTTCACCGGGCTTTGCTTCATGGCAAAGAATGACCACGACACCGACTCTGGATCTGACTCCGACAAAAGCGAGGTACCTCCCACTCTTGATGAGGTCTCTTCTGAACTTGATCATTTATGTGGTGTTCTGCTCTTGCAAGATGATAAGCTTCATAGTGCTGTTCGTGAGAGTAGAGAGCTTAAGTCTAAGTTGGACAGTGCTGATTTTGAAATTGCTTCGCTTAGGTCTAAGGTTGCTAAAGATGACATGGTTGTAGAGTGTGAGTCTTGTCAAGTTGTGATGAATGATCTGAGTCAGAGGGAGAGTGTGCATGCTCAAGTTGCCAGTCGGCTTGAGAGTGCCCTCAAGGAGCTTGATGAATTCAAAGCTAGGCCAACTCCTTTGGGTGCATGTTAGAAGTGCCCCATGCTCACAAATGAGTTGGAAGCTAAAACCCTCAAAGTCAAAGAGCTTGAGTCCAAGCTGCTCATTGAGACTCGCTCGAAGGTCCTTCCACCACCCTGTGAGGTGTGTGTCTCTCTTAAGGACAAGCTTGTAAGCACTAGGAAGGAAAACAAAGTCCTAGTTCAGGAAAATGACTATCTTGTTTCTAGGCTCCAGAGAACCCTAGTGAGTGAGGAAAATATTGAGAGTGATTTGGCAAGAGTGAAGGAGAGTGCTTCTTGATCAACCTATAACTTGGGCTTGGGATTTGAGAGGTGTGACAAGGAGAGTGAGAATGTGGGCAAGTTTGTGCCTAGCTCTAGCTACAAGGATGAGGGAACAATCCATCAAACCCACTGACACATACTATCCACCAAACCCCAAACCTTCCATCAACCCAAAGCAAACAGAGAAGCCAAATCCCAAACCTTCTGTGCAAACAAAGCCTAAATGTGAGAGTGTCTACATTTGCATGTTCTATGGTCGTAAGGGTCACTTGGATGAGTTCTGTTATAGGTGTAAGAGGATTGAGAGGGAGCAAGTTGAGTTGACTAGGGATGCTTCTTATGATGATTTTGATGGTTTTCAGCCTCGCTCTTTTTCTTGTGCCTATCATGGACAGTGTCATTCTTTATATGGCTTTGATTAACAAAACAGAGGTTTTGCGCAGCAATGCTTTGGTGTCCCATGTTTTCCCCATCGTAGTGAGCGTCACTCGCGTGGATTTGGCTTTCACACAGATGATTTCTATCCTCACAGCACAAGGTTTGAGTCGAGACGCTTTGACAGGCCACGTATTCCCCATCGTGGTTCTCGTCCCATGCGTTCGAATGATAAGGTGGAAAGAACTGTGATGACTACTACTGGCCATATGGTTAAGTGCTGGATTCCCAAATGCTTTTTGACTAACCCCAGCACTAAGCCATCAACTTTTCCATCTTGTTCTTTATTGGCAGTAGGTGGAGGCCTGGAGAACAAATGGTTGATGGACTCCGGGTGTTCGTGCCACATGGCCGGAGATGCAAAGTGGTTCTCCAGCCTCACTCCCTTGAAGCGCCGGGAGTATGTGACCTTTGGAGATGATAAGAGAGGGAGAGTGAAGGCAAGAGGCGCGGTAAAGGTAAATGAAAAATTCACTCTCAAGGATGTTGGTTTGGTTGTGTATCTCAAGTACAATCTCCTCTTTGTCTCTCAGCTTCTTGATGTTGGTTTGGAAGTGCGCTTTAAGGAAAATGCTTCTTGTGTTCTAGATTCAAATGGCTCATTGGTTTGTGGGATTTCTAGCATTGGGAACGTTTTTCAGGCTGATTTTGCTGGTTCTCTTGGTTCTCACAAGTGCTTGTTTGCTCAATCTACTTCTGAGCTCTAGAAATGGCATAGGAGTCTGGGTCACATGAGCTTTGACTTGTTATGTCGCTTGAGTGGCCTAGGCTTGATCCGAGGATTGCCTAAGCTCAAATTTGATAAGGATTCGGTTTCTGCTCCTTGTCATAAAATGATTGCCGCTTCTCATCCACCAATCAATTTGGTGATGACAGAACGCCCCGGAGAGTTGCTTCATATGGACACTGTTGCTCCTTCTCGAGTTCGTTCGGCGGGTGGGAAGTGGTATGTTCTTGTGATTGTTGACGACTACTCTCGCTACTCTTGGGTTTACTTTCTTGAGAGCAAGGATGAAGTGTTTCATCACATTCAGAGCTTAGCTTTGAGGTTGTTCAAGGAACTCCTCCTTTGATGCCTTCTATCTTGAGCATGGTATTGAGCATCAGTTTTCAGCACCTCGTGTTCCTCAGTAGAATGGTGTGGTCGAAAGAAAGAACATAATCTTGGTGGATGTTGACACTTCTTAACATCGCACCAGAAATATTACTATCCCTGGCAACGGCGCCAGAAATGCTTGTTGACACTTCTCACCATCGCACCAGAAATGTTACTATCCCCAGCAACGATGCCAGAAATGCTTGTTCGTATTTCTTATGATCACAGATAAATCCGCAAGCGCACAGATACCGATGTAGCACTTCACCTAGGAGTATGTGTGTATCGATCCTCTAACTAATCCGTCCAAGGGCAACAAGATATGGTAGGCAAAGGTAGAGAGCATTCCTAATGGTTAAGGATCCTATAATAAGGTTGGTTCGGTCTCTACTGCTTACTTCGGGCACCGGCTTACCCCTGCATCCACAGGCGACTCCGGCTAACAGCTCTACGACGTACCCGAACGTGGAGGATTACTAAGGCCGGATAGGGTTGTCACCACCTACCGACTACCTCTAACAAACCATGGGGCACGTGGCAAGCAAAGGTAACCTCTAGCCTAGACACCACATCTATGCTATTAATTACTATCCTAGTCTCAGATCCACGCTTATAGAAGACTAAGATACTCTAATTAAATAGAGCGATGATCCCGTAAGCAATAAAGGAAAGAACTTACTTAAATAAGAAACTTAAATACCAAAGAGGAAACATGAACACTTACTTGAAAAAGAAAGCATTCATCGAGGTACAAGCGTGGGGACGATCACCGACAAACCCGATGCTTCCCCGAACTCTCCCTCACTCTCTCCCTATTTTCTAAGCACTTTGGTAGTGCTAAAGCCTTTTGAAGTGGAGCTCCATACTCTTTTTCTTCTGTGTTCTTTTTCTGCCGAATTCCCCCTCTATTTATAGGTGCCGGAGACTTGGCGGGTACTTCAAGGTGGAGGAGAGTCGGTGGGCGAAAATTCCCCCGTCGGGTGGCGGGCCACGCCGGGCGGCCATGTGTGCCGGGCGGCCGGGCATGCTGGGCGGCATGCATCGCCGGGCGGCAGCCCAGGCCGGGCAGCCACGGGATTTGGTCGGTTTCCAACTAACTCGCTTCGGACGGCTCAAATCTTGTCTTGATGGCGGATCCTTGGTTGGTTTCCCCCAAAATCTCCGTTTTGGGGTCGGTAAGCCTCATGGGCCTCTTGGGCTGGTAACCATGGGTGGCCAACCCAGGCCAGGCGGCAAACCCTACCAGGCAGCAAGCCCAGGCCGGGCGGCGGCCTGTGCCGGGCGGCAGCCCCTTTTGGGTGCCGACCCCCTACGGTCATGTTTTGACTTGTCCAAGTTATGCCACATGAATGCCTCCTTTATTTCTCCACTTTTATCCTCCTTAGTCCGGGGACGGAAAACGGCCTCATGATGGAGTGTTTTGCAGGGTTGGCTGGGTCGGATTGTTCAGCCTGATGAGACTCTGTTTTAACCAGCCAGGT
Organism: Eleusine coracana subsp. coracana; assembly: GCA_032690845.1. Taxonomy (NCBI): domain Eukaryota; kingdom Viridiplantae; phylum Streptophyta; class Magnoliopsida; order Poales; family Poaceae; genus Eleusine; species Eleusine coracana. The sequence continues at coordinate 32,164,556 of CM064434.1, forward strand.
GGCTGATTTCAGCCTGATATGACCTTGTCGGCTAAGTTCTGATTTCAACCATCATGACCCTGCCGGGCCCTGATTTTAGCCTCATACGACCCTGTCGGCCGGCTGTTTTACGGCAGGATCGGTCGACGGGGCGTTTCTTCATGTTTTTGCATATTTTAGCTCTTTTATACCTTCAGACACATGTCTCACCAAAACTCGTGGAAATGGTTAATAATAAACTGCTACCACTAGTTTGTTTACTCCTTTTATGTTGTTTATGCAGGGATTTGACAGTCAAATTCACAATTTAAGGACCATCAACAACACCCCCACACATAGTCTTTGCTCATCCTCGAGTAAAGGAATACAGACTAAGGTGAATCATAAGTTCAATTGGTATGATGGTAGCATGCAAATTATTCCAAGTCATACCTGTACCTATGAACTCTTAAAGTGTCTAACATGTTACCTTGGGTGGTTGAAGGATGGAATGGTCCTGACTCTAATCATTTTCACTCATTCTGCTATGTAGCTTGGGTTTTTGAAAAGATTTTCAAAACAAATTATAGTTGTACCCCTCAAATGATTCTCTCAAATCGCTCGATGTGTATGGTTCCTCACCAGGACATTGCCTCCTTTCATCCTGCTTCTAAATATGGCTTTATGTGGAGCTCAAGGTAGGGATAAAAGGGTGGCATACTTGTGTCTCATATATTACTAAGTTCAAAACTGGATCCATGGAGAACAATTCATGAACTTTTGATCAAGGATGTGCACATGTGGATATGTGGATGGAAAATGACTGAATGTGAATACTCCCTTTTCTTTTAAGATGCTCCATCCCTTCTATTGGATAGGTGTTTAGAACATGGGCTAATTCTTTCTCTATTTTTTTCACTTTTTTTTGAATCATGAATAGCCCATGTCACTTTTACAAGGATATGTGGAGAGGGAGTCTATCAGAATATGATGGAGTACTTTATTTAATGGATGGATGATGACATGGAAGTGCTATCTTCCAGTGTAGAAGAAATAGCACATGGATGATGGATATGGTGGTGCTAACTTCCAGTGAAGAAGTATTAGCAAAGTGGTAAGCACAAAATCTTGATCAAAAAAGTCATAAACAGTAACTCACAAGGGTCACAACAATTTGACAAAGTTCAATGAAACAACAAGTAGCATATGCATAAGATTTTCAATGAGTTCATCATATGGCTTTGGTAGGAAGATATAATCATTGAGGAGTCAAGTTATTGATTTTAATTTTTTTTTTGTAAGAAAAATTCCCAAGCACATCAAGCATAAGAGAAAGATTCATTTCGTCAAACCACATCTCATGCATCAACTACCTAGGTGACATGCTTTCCTAAAGTTGTAGTTCATAAGCATCAAGTCTATGAACTAGGAATAAGGAGCATGCAAGCCAACTAAATAGAAGCATGAAAGAACATGAGGCTTCCACAAGGTTCATTTTAGTTTTCTACTTATATTTTTATGATTTATTCAAGATAAGTTTGGTTTAACTTGGAAACTAGGGAGAAAGGGATAGAGTGTGCAAACCACCGCTCTTGAAGAGGTAGAGGTCAAGGGGAACCATGGCTAGGTCGATTGCCCTTGTAGTTTGGTCGATGTTGCTTGGAGCCCGATCGCCTCGCCCTATGTCGTGTTGGCTTAAGTGAAGATGCGCAACGTGTCCATGGGAGGCCTTGTATTGTTTGTACGTTGAGAATCTTGAAGGCCTCCCCCACACTTGATCTTGTACCTGGCTGCTTTATTTGAAGAAGAACAAAAACAAAAAGAAAAAGTGTGAAAACAAAAAGGGACTCTACTGGCTTTATGGGCCAAATAGAGTCACAACTTTATTTATTATTTTTTTCTTTTCTAGGCGCACTATAAAATTGAATTGAATAGAAATAAAAAGGGGAAATAAACTAAAGCGCCACTGGGCGGAGTTCATAGCCGGATGTGAAAATTGGATCCGCAGACGGCGGTGGCTCAAAGAACTCGCCCTTCGGAGCAGAAAATGATAGGATAGAAGTTTTCTCCATGGTGGAAAAAGAAAAGAAATAAAAGGAAAAGGAAAAAAAGAAAAGATACGAGGATGAACAAGGTTCAAAGATGATACAACAACCGTTCCCCGGCAACGGCGCTAGAAATGCTTGTTGACACTTCTTAACGTCACACCAGAAATATTGCTATCCCGGGCAATGGTGCCAGAAATGCTTGTTGACACTTCTTAGTGTCGCACCGGAAATATTACTATCCCCGGCAACAGCGCCAGAAATGCTTGTTGGTATTTCTTATGATCATAGATAAATCCGCAAGCGCACAGATACCGATGTAGCACTTCACGTAGGAGTATTCCAGGTTATCGAATCACAGGGAACGTGTGTGTATTGATCCTCTAACTAATCCGTCCAAGGACAACAAGATATGGTAGGCAAAGGTAGAGAGGATTCCTAATGGTTAAGATCCTATAATAAGATTGGTTCGGTCTTTACTTCTTACTTCGGGCACCGGCTTACCCCTGCATCCACAGGCGACTCCGGCCAACAGCTCTACGACGTACCCGAACGTGGAGGATTACTAAGGCCGGATAGGGCTGTCACCACCTACCGACTACCTCTAACAAACCGTGGGGCACGCGGCAAACAAAGGTAACCTCTAGCCTAGACACCACGTCTACGCTATCAAATACTATCCTAGTCTCGGATCCACGCTTATAGAAGACTAAGATACTATAATTAAATAGAGCGATGATCCCGTAAGCAATAAAGGAAAGAACTTACTTAAATAAGAAACTTAAATACCAAAGAGGAAACATGAACACTTACTTGAAAAAGAAAGCATCCGTCGAGATACAAGCATGGGGAAGATCGCCGACAAACTCGGCGCTTCATCGAACTCTCCCTCACTCTCTCCCTATTTTCTAAGCACTTTGGCAGTGCTAAAGCCTTTTGAAGTGGAGCTCTATACTCTTCTTCTTGTGTGTTCTTTTTCTGCCAAATTCCCCCTCTATTTATAGGTGGCGGAGACTTGGCGGGTCCTTCAAGGTGGAGGAGAGTCGATGGGCGAAAATTCCCCCGTCGGGCGGCAGGCCACGCCGGGCGGCCATGTGCCGAGTGACATGCACCGCCGGGCGGCAGCCCAAGCCGGGCGGCCACGGGATTTGGTCGGTTTCCAACCGACTCGCTTCGGACGGCTCAGATCTTGTCTTGATGGCGGTTCCTTGGTCAGTTTCCCCCGAAATCTCCGTTTTGGGGTCGGTAAGCCTCATGGGCTGATAACCCTGGGTGGCAAACCCAGGTCGAGCGGCAAGCCCAAGCCGGGCGGCCTGGCAGGTCGGGCGGCAGCCTGTGCCGGGTGGCAGCCCCTTTCGGGTGCCGACCCCCTCCGGTTCATGTTTTAACATGTCCAAGTTATGCCACATGAATGCCTCCTTTATTTCTCCACTTTTACCCTCCTTAGTCCGCGAACGGAAAACGGCCTCATGATGGAGTGTTTTGCAGGGTCGGCGGGGTCGGATGGTTCAGCCTGATGAGACTCTGTTTTAACCAGCCAGGTGGCTGATTTCAGCCTGATATGACCTTGTCGGCTAAGTTCTGATTTCAGCCATCACGACCCTGCCGGGCCCTGATTTCAGCCTCATACGACCCTGTCGGCCAGCTGTTTTACGGTAGGATCGGTCGACGGGGCGTTTCTTCATGTTTTTGCATATTTTAGCTCTTTTATACCAGCAAACACATGTCTCACCAAAACTCGTGGAAATGGTTAATAATAAACTGCTACCACTAGTTTGTTTATTCCTTTTATGTTGTTTATGCAGGGATGTGACAGTCAGATTTGGCATTTAAGGACCGTCAACATTGGAGATGGCCCGGATGATGCTCGATGAGCATATGACTCCGAGGTGGTTCTGGGCTGATGCCACTTGCACTTCTTGCTATGCTACCAATCGGATTTTCTTGCGCTCAATTCTTAATGTGACTTCTTATGAGCTACGTTTTGGGACGAAGCCATCTGTTTCTCATTTGCGTGCTTTTGGTTGCAAGTGCTTCATTCTGAAGCGTGGCAATCTTGATAAGTTTGAGTCGAGATCTTTTGATGGCATCTTTCTTGGTTGCTAACACCATCGTAGAGTCCTGCAATGTAACCTTTGATGAATTAAACTCTTGTGCAAGCAATGTGATTGAGACTGCAGGTACCAAGGAGATGGAGGAGAGCATCTTTGTAGAAGAGGACCTACAGGTCTTTGACGATGATAATGATGATTCACTTCATCTTTCATCTGAGCTTGATCCTGCTGCCACCACCACTCCAGCAGAGGGTCCAGAAGCTTCTACATCTACCAGCAGCTGTCGAGTGAGCTCCAGCTGTGGTTGAGAGGGAGGTACGCTCTGAGAGAGAGGTTCCTCACCACATTCAGCGTCAACATCCACCTCAACAAATGATCGTTAATCTCAATGAGAGGACAACAGGGTCAAGGTCTGCATATCTCGCCTGCTTTACCAATTCTCTCTTTGTTGCAACCTTTGAACCCCGGGTTGTTGGACATGCACTATCTGATGAACATTGGGTTAATGCCATGCATGAGGAGTTGGAGAACTTTGAGAGAAACAAAGTGTGGACCCTAGGAGAGCCTCCTGTTGGTGTCAATGTCATAGGAACCAAATGGATGTTTAAAAACAAGCATGGGGAAGATGGTGAGATTGTTAGGAACAAGGCTAGGCTTGTTGCTCAGCGTTTTAGTCAAGTGGAGGGCTTAGACTGTGGGGAAACCTTTGCTTCTGTTGCACGCATAGAAGCCATTAGGATCTTGCTTGCATTTGCTGCCTCTAAGGGCATTAGACTCTATCAAATGGATGTCAAGAGTGATTTCCTAAATGGTTTCATAAAGGAAGAGGTTTATGTAAAACAACCACCTGGCATTGAGCACCACAAATAACCAAATCGTGTGTACAAGCTTTAGAAGGCTTTGTATGGGCTAAAACTAGCACCTAGGGCATGGTATGTTAGGCTTAAGACCTTCTTGCTAGAGCGTGGGTATATCATGGGGTGTGTGTTGATAAAACCTTGTTCATTCTAAAGCATGGCAATGACTTTCTAATGGTTTAGATATACGTGGATGATATCATCTTTGGTGGTTCCTATCATGATCTTGTGTCCACATTTCAGGAAGCCATGGAAAGTGAATTTCAGATGTCGATGACGGGCGAGCTCACCTTCTTTCTTGGGCTTCAAATCAAGCAGTGCATGCAAGGCACTTTCATCCATCAAGCCAAGTACACAAAGGATCTCCTGAAGAAGTTCAACATGGTCAATGTGAAGCCATTGTCTACACCAATGTCCACTACAACGGCGCTTGACCCTGATGAAAACTATGAAGCAGTGGACCAAAGGGAGTACAGGAGAGCTCCCTCTTGCACCTGACAGCGACAAGACCCGACATGTGTGTCTTTGTGCTCGCTTTCAAGCTTCCCCAAGGGTGACTCATCGCAAGGCTGTCAAGCGCATCTTTAGGTATCTCAAATACACCCTTGAGTTCGGTTTGTGGTACTCTGCTTCCTTATCTCTTGATCTCATTGGGTATTCGAATACGGACTTTGTTGGGTGTAGAATTGATAGGAAGAACACTTCTGGTACTTGTCATTTCTTGGGTACTTCTTTGATCTGTTGGTCTTCTCATAAGTACTCGAGTGTAGCCCAATCCACCAGAGAGGTTGAGTATGTAGCTGCCGCTAGCTGCTGCTCATAAATCCTATGGGTTGTATCTACCATGAGGGACTATGGGTTGACCTTTAGGAGTGTTCCACTCATGTGTGATAACTCCAGTGCCATATGCTTAACCAAAAACCCAATCCAACATGGTAAGGTCAAACACATCAATGTGCGATTCCACTTCCTGGGAGACAATGTGGAGAACGGGGATGTTGAGCTCAAATACATCGACACCAGAAACCAACTAGCTGATATCCTCACCAAGCCCCTAGATGCTTCTAGACATGCTTTTCTTTGGGGGGAATTTGGTGTGTGTCATGCTTATGGCATCCTTTGAGGGGGAGTTGGTGTTCACTTGTATATATGTATCTTACCTTTTATGCATTGCATCTCATATGTAATATATGCATTGGTAGATGAGCTTTGATTCTTATGCTTTCTTGCATTTCTCTTTGCTATGTTTGAGCTTGAGCTAAGTTGTGTGGATGTGATGGTAATCTCTCATGCTTAGATTTTCTAGATGGCCTGTTATAGATTGATGTGAGCAACTTGCTAATCTTAAAGGTAAACTTAGCTTCTTGTGAACCATATGAACTAATCTTGCTAAAACTTGCTCACCATGTGTATAATTGCTTTTATCCTTGTTGAAACTTGCATTGAGGCTAGTCTAGATGATATCTTGGCCTTGGCACCTTGTGTTTGTGAAATGGAAGACTTTGCAAATGTTTAGCTCATGATGGGACATTGTGGGAACGTGTGTTCCTTTTGCCACAAAGGCATGCTCTTTTGTCTTGTGAATAAACCATGGATAATCTGCTAAGTGCTTTTGATCAAGAATAATTCTAAAATGCTAAATCCAAACATTGTGACTTGAGGCCTCGGGGTGTTTGTCGTACCTAGTCGTGCGACCCTCCATATGGATAAGAGGACACATGAGGATAAACAATAAACACTTGATCAAATGAGTCTCTGTTGCATATGTGAGTGTTTGTAAAGCTTATTTTCTAGGAATACTTGTTGCCCTATTGTGATTGAAACTAGCTAGTTTCTTATGATTCACTTGATGCTTGTTTTGCCTTGAATGGGAGTACTTACACATGTGGTGGCAGATTTTCTCATGATAAGCAAAATTTGATTCTCTCTAAGCTAGTCAATCTTTCTTCTTAGCTTGTATAGCACTTGGTGTTTATACCTTGCTACCTATTTTTGATCTTTGTATGATTGTGAGCTATTGCTTTTACACTTCATGGCTCTATATTTATGGGTAGCAAAGTTAAATGCTTGTTTGCATAATTGTTGAAGCTCCTTAGGTTTGCATTTTCATGTTTTGCATGTTTGCTTCTTCTTTGATGAGTTCATTGCCAAGGGGGAAGAAAATATTGGGTCATGCACAAATTATGCTAAGAAACTTAAAATGATCCATTTTGCACTACATGAAACCTACCACACGTTGAGGGGGAGCATATCATGATCTTGAGCGTTTTCTTGCACTTTTCACATTCTTTGTGTCTCAAGTTGCTTTCTTTGCCAACTCTTGGTTTTGTGATCCCTACTTTGCTGAATGGCTTGTTTTCACCTTTTCTTTGGGTTTGGCCATTTGGATGAGTTTATTCGGTTTTGCATTTCATGCTCTAATCTTGTGCATTTGAGGTTGTCAATGTACTCATCAAGGGGGAGATTGAGAAACCATGTGGATATGTGTCATGGTTTGCAATATATGTGATGAGTAATTGACTTGAGCAAATTTGTGTTTTAGTTGAAATGCGGGAATCCGGGGAATGCATGTGTGTGTGCATGAGTATTGTTTCAACTAACCAAAGTTGGTGGAGGTATTGGTGATATTGTAGGAGTTGGGAAATGTTTTTTCTTGTCTCATGATGTGTAGGTCACTGGAGTCGACTTGGCGGTGAACGGCGAGAGGATCAGGCACAAGTAGGGGACTTGGGGCCGGACGATCGGGATGCCAGGTGAAGTCAAGGGTGATCCACACCGTACACGTGGAGAGGCAAGAAACATGGAAGGTTTCGCGGTTGAGCCTCAAAAGCGTGGTGGTGATGAAGACGGCATGTTGACCAAGTCAAGGCGAACAGGATGCCGGTTCAAGTGACAAGAGGGCCTAATGAACAGGGACTAGGAGAGACTTGCCGGTGGTCAGGATCGCGGGACAAGGTGACACGAGTGAACATCGAGAAGTCACGCTTTGAGAAGCGTGCAAGGCGGTTTCCCGGTTTGGGCCTCAAAACCGGTGGTGGTGGTTGGTGGTGGACGTGGTACCATCACGGAGCTTTCTTTGAGATGAAGCAAAGACTTGAAGCATCCGATGGCATTCGGGCGATGAGGCAAAAGATGGATGGTTATGCCCCTGGTCCAAAAATCGCATAATTTGGAGTTCATTGGATTAGTTTTTCGAGAAGATTTGCCAAAATCCCGAATATTTTCCTGTTCTATCGGGGTCGATCGGCACTGCTGACAACTAGGACCGGCACTGCCAGTGGGTTGTAATACCCCGCACCTGCACTGCCGATGGGGCCAACCTACACTGCCGATGGCCCTGATCAGCACTGCCGGTGGTGGTCCAGTAAGGTCAGGTTTTTGAGTCACTTTGCTACTTTGAGTCCTTGTTGTTTATGGTTGTTTCCGCTATGTTTCTTTGCTAAGGTTGATCACTCCTAGGGCTCCTACATCACGAGTTGGTGTGTGTTGTTTGGTGATCGGTTCGGAGGTTGGCTTGGGTTTTTTTTTGGGATATAGGCCAAATTCTCTTGGAGAATTTTGATTGGCTCCCATTCACCCCTGTAAGGATCATGACCATTGAGGTCACCTCGAGGTATGGAGTTTTGGTGATGCATGACAAACATAAAATGTGACTAATATCTACAGGAGTGTTGTTCGTGTAGAAAACCCTTTCTATCTTATGATGATTGTCTACGGCGTCCTTGGCAATGGATGACAATGAACGCAAGCATGGAGGCTTGTGAACTTGATGGAGTACAAGGGTTGATGGAGATGGATCAAAGCGAAGAACAAGCTATGGTGCAAGTGTTTGGAACACTTGAGTAGTTGTTAGGGCTTTGAGTCCATATGAAAAACCGGACTATCAAGAGGGTCTAGGTCATTCTCTTAGGTCATGTCTAGTCGGTGATGTGCAAGGTTCCTCGGTGAAATCATAGGCACTAGGTGACAGTGGAGAAGCCAAGGAGCTGTTCGGAGAAGCCAGGAAACCAAGTCAAGCGAGGACAACAAGTTTCAGCTTCTGAAAGTAGTGACCGAACAGAGGGGTCAGAGGTGACCGGACTGTACAGTCACTATGCGGAGTTTTCAAGGACTTAGCGTGAGGAGCAAGGACTCTATCTGCAAGAGACTCAATACAGACCGGACAGTCCGGTCTGCTGACCGGATGGTCCGGTTAGTAGGAGTGCAGGGACGATAGAGAGGATGCAGTTTGCGGACCTCCCTGGAATGGAGAGAGAAAGAGGACTGGACGGTCCGGTCCAGTGATTGGATAGTCCGGTCAGTACAGAGGATTCCTTGGACAGGGAGCCAATGGCTGGGAGAGCCATTACCAGAGTGATAGGACAGTCCAGTCAGGCAGTGACCGGACAGTCTGGTCAGTGTGTCCAGAAAGGCAATTTTGTGGAGCAACGGCTAGTTTGAGGTTGGGAGCCTATATAACTTTGTTGTTGGGGTCTTGGAGACCTCTCTTGGACAGAGAAATACCTAAGGTTAATTGGTAAGGTCCAAGAGGAAAAGAGGAGAGAACTAGGAAAGGATATTGGATATCTTGAGAGTGCTAGTGAGAGTAACATGGAGTGATCTTGCACATCTAAGGCTAGGGTTTCCTTGAGGGTGTGATCTAGGTTGTTACTCTTGGTCTATGGTGAGACCTAGACCGGTTAGGTGTCGGTGATCGAGCCTATCGTGATTGGTTGTGAAGGCCATCACAAGTTTGTACACGGTTTGAGCCCACCGTTGGAAGCGGCATCAATAGTGAGCGCCCGTGTTGGCTCGGGGTGTCCGACAAGTTCTCGTGGGAGGCGAGATTGTGCCTTGTGCAGCGGTGATGCACACCGTGTCTTCACTCGAGGAGTGATTGCGGGCTCGTGGGTGAGAACTCCACTTGGTGGCGGGAGGTACCGGGACTCCGGCAGGAGTTGTCCAACGAGGAGTAGGGGAAGGCGCCATCCTTTTGAGACCTCGGGAAAAAATCATGAGCCATCTCTTACTCTACTTCTTACTTTAATGCATTACCTTCCGCATTTACATACCATGCTATTCATACTTGTGTGCTTATCTTGCTCTAGTTGACTACCTTGTAGAATTGCATGAATAGGCTTCTTTACTTGCTGGTAGTGCTTAGCCTTCATACTTGATCACAAGCATGTATAGGTGTTGCTTTGGCTTGATTGATCACCCTAGTATGTATTGTGTTACTCATGCTTGTATGCTTTCTATATGCTAGTTGATCTAGTAGCTTTGATTGAGTATAACTCCTTGCTAGATAGTTGTTTGCTTCCGCATATATTTGGTAACTAGCTTGCATAGGAGTTGTATTGTGTTTGTGTGATCCACTAGTATGCTTAGGTTGTTGTTCCTTTCATAAGTTCATTATCTTGCTAGTGTGATCACCACTAGGATTGTGTAGGAGTTGTTTTGAGTGGTCAGTTTTAGGAATTGGCGAATTTGGTACATAGTGCGAGTTTCTGATTCACCCCTCCCGCCTCTCGATCACTCGGTCCTTTCAAGTGGTGTCAGAGCCAAGTGCTCATCATAAGGCTTAACCGCCTTGAGTAGTGACCGTATTGAGTTGGGATGTCATCCCATTCGGGGACGGGTCATGGCTCATGGAAGGATCGCTTTAAAAGCTACCTAAATGCCATGATTCCGGATGAGTTGATGGATACTCTTGTGGAATTTTCCAATACCTTTACCGATGGTCATGTGTATGATGATTGTGACGATTGCATGGATGTGCCTTCTACTAGTGAGTGCCTAGACTCTTCTAGCAATGACTTGATAGATTGCTCTACTAGTATGCCTAACATGATGATTGATAATGATGTGTCTCTTGATCTTGCTTGCTCTACTAACATTGATGATGTTTGTGAGTCTCCTATTGATCATGCTAGTAGTTCTATTGTTGAGGAGTTCTTTGCTTTTAATGCTAATGATAGTGAGGACTTACTTGACTCTCTTATTCGCTTGCAAGGTATTGTGGACAGGATTGGGGCAACTTCTTTCGAGCTTCCCAAGATTGTGATAGTGGAGAAGATCCTCTCCTTAGTTCCGAGTAGCAAGCTCTTCTACGTCACACTTGACCTTCTCATGGAGAAGAGTCCCTCTGTAGAAGATGTGATTGAGCTGCTCTTCAAGGGAGGAGACTGCCGCAAGCTGGCATGGAAGAGGACATTCAAGGCAACTCATGAAGCATCCTCGACCAAAAGGAAAGGAGTAGCTTCAAGCTCAAACTTCTTTGATCCCTCCACAAGATTGTCTTGCAACAACTTTTACAACCCCTTTGGAGCAAGACATACATCGGGCACTTCGTCAAGCTCTACCTCAAGTGTCATTCCAAGTCCTACTCCAAGCATTTTGAGTGGACCGAGCATTGGTGTAGGTGGAGCACCAACAACAATGCTCGCTCGATCATTTGAGATGATCAATCTTGCGGCTTCGGCTCCGACGCCTCCACCTCCTCTGCTCCCTCCACCACAAGATCATCTTTGGCATCTTCGTCGAGCTCACCAACAAGACCTCCTCTTTGAACTTGGTGAATTTGTGAGAAATCCAAATGATGACCTTTGTGAGAATCTATTGAGCATCTATGATCTTGTGTGTAGGATTAACTCTTTCAGGGGACTTCGGAAGATTGCACCACATGAAGTGATTGACAAGCTCCTCCAACAAATCACAACTCCTGAGAGGAGTTTCTTACTTGAGGAGGTAGTCAACAGGAGACATGAGCTCTCAATTGAGAGAGCAATGGAGATGATACTCGTACTCCACTCTCAAGTGGGACATGTGCTTGAGCACATCACTGTACTCTATGATCCTTCCTATTACTACATCAACCTTGACAATGTGCACATGGGGGATGATCATGGACATTGGAGATATCATGCTCCTCACTATCCCATTAGGAGGAGACTATTGGATGGGATTGCAAGAATCCTTACCTATGAGGATGGTCTCATTGCTCGACATCATGAGGTTAGTGCTAGTCAATCAAGTAATGCTTTGGATACTAACTCCTCTTCCTCTAGTGCATGTCTTATGGCTACTACTAGGGTCAACTACAAGAGTGGAGGCACTCATTGGATTCTTGATAGTGGGTGCACTAAACACATGATCGGGAAGCCAACCATGTTCACCACCATTCATGAAGATGAAGAGAGTGAGAAGGTGACTTTTGGGGATAACTCAAAAGGAAGAGTTAGGCTCGGGCAAGGTGGCCATCACACATGACCTCCATCTCTCCAAGGTCTTCCTTGTGGAAACCCTCAACTTCAATCTTCTATCTATTGGTCAACTTTGCGACATGGGTTTCAAGTGCACATTTGATGAGAACGATGCAACCATTGAGAATGCCAAGAGAGGGCTAGTATTTCATGGAGTGAGACATGGGAACTTGTATGTCACGGACTTTAAGTCAAGTAATATGCCACCAAGCACTTGCCTATTCACCAAGGCATCCAAGGGATGGTTGTGGCATAGAAGACTAGCACATGTTGGAATGAATCAGCTCAAGAAGATTGTCAAGAGAAATCTAGTTGAAGGAATCAAGGATGTGACCTTTGAGAAGGATAAATTGTGCAGCGCTTGTCAGGCAGGGAAACAAGTTGCATCCTCACATCCCACCAAGTCATTCATGTCTACATCTTGTCCTCTAGAGCTCTTGCACATGGACTTGTTTGGGCCAACACATTACAAGAGTCTAGGAGGCAATCTATATTGCTTGGTGATTGTTGATGATTTCACGAGATATACTTGGACCTTCTTTCTTGTGGACAAATCTCAAGCTAGTGGTATCTTCAGAAAGTTTGCTAAGAGGGCAAAGAATGAGTTCAATGTTAGCATTGTGAAGATAAGGAGTGACAATGGGATGGAATTCAAAAACACCACAGTGGAGGAATATTGTGACAAGAAGGGGATCAAACATGAATTCTCCGCTACATATACTCCTAGGCAAAATGGAGTAGTGGAGAGGAAGAACAAGACGCTCATCACTCTTTCTCGTGCCATGTTGGATGAGTATGGAACTCATGAGAAGGTTTGGACGGAGGCAATCAACACGGCTTGCTACACCTCCAACCGTGTCTATCTCCACCGTTTGTTGAAGAAGACACCATATGAGCTATTGGTGGGATGGAAACCCAATGTTTCCTATTTCTGAGTCTTTGGATGCAAGTGTTACATTCTCAAGAAGAGGAGAAAGCCCGGGAAGTTTGAGAGCAGAACTTATGAAGGCATTCTTGTTGGGTACCCTGGGACTTCTAAAGCATATAGGGTCTACAACTCCACCACCGGATGTGTGGAGGAATCCTATGATGTGCAATTCGATGAGTCAAATGGGTCCCAAAAGGAGGATGAATTTCATGAAGTGGACATTGGAGATGAGCCTATGAGGGAAGCTTTGAGAAACATGCCCGTGGGCGAGGTTTTACCCCACGAGGCCAATGATGGTGATGTTGATGAGCCCTCTACTCCACCACCTCAACCTACCTCATCCTCCGAGGCACAACAAACAACCCAAGATGCCACAAATACTCCCACAAGCTCCTCCCAAGATTCATTAAGAGTACACCCACCAAATGATGAGGAATCTGAAGTGAGAAATGACCCACAAACCTCCCCACATACTTCATCACAAACCACTTCTCCTACTTCTTCACAAGATAACCTCCCATCCACCTCAAGCCCAAAGTCCAAAACAAGAAAGCATAAGAGTGACTCCTCCACCACTCTTAGGATACAAGACACTCATATATCAAGAGAGCAAACAATTAATGAATCACAAGATACTTCACCAAGAGCCTCTCCCACACAAAGAAAACACCATCCTAGACCCAAGGGCATCAACAAAGATCATTCACAAGACTTGATCATTGGGAATCCATCACGTGGAATAAAGACAAGGAGGAATAAATACAAGCCCAACTATATGAGTCAAGAGAATAGTGATGAGGCCAATGTTGATATTGAGAACTTCTCTTTCGTCTCTATGATTGAGCCCACTACCATTGATGAAACTATAAATGATCACAAGTGGGTAATTGCCATGCAAGAAGAATTGAACAACTTCAACAGGTGTAAAGTGTGGAAATTGGTTGAGAGACACAAGAATCATAATGTGGTTGGCACCAAGTGGATCTTCAAGAACAAGCAAGATGAGAAAGGAGCAATTGTCAATAACAAGGCTCGCCTAGTGGCTAAGGGATATTCTCAAGTGGCGGGGATTGACTTTGAAGAGACCTTTGCTCCCGTGGCCCATCTTGAAGCCATTCGGATCTTACTTGCATATGCATCACATAATGGCTTCAAGCTCATTCAAATGGATGTCAAGAGTGCCTTTTTGAATGGAGAAATCAATGAGAAAGTCTATGTGGAACAACCTCCGGGGTTTGAGGACCCAAAACATCCAAGGCATGTATACAAATTGAGGAAAGCTCTCTATGGTCTCAAGCAAGCACCAAGGGCATGGTATGAACACTTGAGGAACTTCCTACTCAAGAATGGATTCACCATTAGAAGCATTGATAGCACCTTGTTCACGAGGCATGTTGGGAAGGATCTCTTTGTGTGCCAAATCTATGTGGATGATATCATCTATGGGTCAACCAATGAGAAGTTCAATGAAGAGTTTTGGGAGATGATGGCTAGGGAATTCCAAATGTCAATGATTGGAGAGTTGCACATGTTCCTTGGATTCCAAGTCAAGCAATTGAGAGAGGGAAACATCATTTATCAAGAAAAATATATCAAGGACCTTCTCAAAAGAATCAACATGGAGAATTGTAAGCCCTTGCACACACCTATGGCTACAAGCAAACCCTTGGATGATGATGTGAAAGGGAAACCGGTGAACCCCAAGCTATGTAGATCAATCATTGGGTCTTTGCTCTATCTCACCGCTTTGAGCCGGACATTATGTTTAGTGTGTGCTTGTGTGCATGCTATCAAGCAAATCCAAAGGAGTCACACTTGAAGGCCGTGAAGAGGACAATGAGATACCTCAAGTACACACCTACTGTAGGCTTATGGTATCCTAGAGGATCAAACTTTGAGTTACTTGGGTATTCGGATTTCGACTTCGCGGGTTGCAAAGTGAATAGAAAGAGTACATCGGGTGGTTGTCAATTTCTTTGAAGATATCTAGTTTGTTGGAGCTCAAAGAAGCAAAACTCCGTGGCTCTATCGACCGCCGAAGCGGAATATATGGCGGCGGGAGCTTGTTGTGCACAACTTCTATACATGAGGCAAACATTCTCGGACTATGACCTCAACTACACCCAAATGCCACTATATTGTGATAGTGAGGCGGCAATCAAGATGATTCTCAAGACGGGAGATCATGGTCATGCGAAGCATATTCAAGAGAGACATCAATTCATAAGATTGAGAAGAAGGACATCGAGTTGGTGAGCATGCGAACTCATGAACAATTGGCGGACATCTTCACCAAGCCACTTGATGAGAAGACCTTCAACAAGCTAAGGGGATAACTCAACGTTCTCAACCTCTCCAACTTCACATGAGTAACCCTTGAGCTTGTCCTTTGTACATACATATAGTGTTTTGTTTGTCCTTGTTTATGTCTTTGTTTGTGCTTGTTTCTCTTCTTTTGTAGGTTGACTTCGGACCTTCTTGAGATAGAAATGGACATGGTTTAAGCTTGGGAAGGTGGTTCATGGTGTACCCAAGGCTTTTAAGAATGGTCTATTGTGAGCAAGCTTGAGAAGGGAACAACTCGTTGTTGACACTTTGGTTTATAGTGGTTCTCTCTCTATTGTTTACCATCGCATCATGCATTGTATACTTGTTGCATTAGCACTCTTTGCATTTTTGCATCCTTGCATTATGATACCATACATGCTCCCAAGAATGTGTCTAGGGGAAGTTGCTCATTTACAGTGTGAGTACAGGACTCTCTAGACGATCAAATAGTGACATTTGTGCTTCATGCCCATTGAGTCATGTTCGACCGAGCTCCGAGGTTAAATCTACTCGCGCGGCTCAAAGACAAGTGGCTCATACATTCCCACCTCCCTAATTACTAACTCTTGCACATTTGAGAAAATCTTTTGTTGAGTCATAAGTGTAGGGGGAGCTACGACGGAACATCACTACAACCAAGAAGAAGCACCATGAAATGGGGAGTTATTCTAACTCTTGCCAATTATCTTATGCCTCTTGGTTTTTGTTATGTTTTTGTGTGGTTTTTGGTGATAGGTGACAAAGGGGGAGAGAAAACATGAAGATCCAAAAGCCAAGTCATCTAGGTCAAAGTTGGAGAAGAAACATGAAGATGGCGGTTGATAACACAAAGGGGGGAGAGGAGAACATGAAGATTCAAAAGACAAACCCGTGAAGAATGGAACATGAAGATCACATAAAGATGAACTTGAACATGAAGATAACAATGACTGTGCGTGTCTACAGCGACAATGAACACCTTCACCGACATGAGCATCTACGTCCTTGGTACGTGTCTACATCAACAAGATTGACTACCATGACACCAAGGCGGGTGCAAATTTGGCTCAAGCTCAATATCTAGTGCGCTACATAATTGGGTAGTCTTCCATCAATACCTAGCACATCTCAAGGGGGAGACTACTTCCAAGGTAAGGACCAAGGTATGCCCTTCAATCTTTTCTTTTCCTTTGGTTCTTTCTTGCTCATCCGTTTTTGGATCATCATAAGTAGTGGTTGTCATCCATCACCAAAAAGGGGGAGAATGTAAGGATCATGACCATTTAGGCCACCCCGAGGTATGGAGTTTTGGTGATGCATGACAAACATGAAATGTGACTAATATCTACACGAGTGTTGGTCGTGTAGGAAACCCTTTCTATCTTATGATGATTGTCTACGGCGTCCTTGGCAATGGATGACAATGACCGCAAGCATAGAGGCTTGTGAACTTGATGGAATCTAAGGGTTGATGGAGATGGATCAAAGTGGAGAACAAGCTATGGTGCAAGTGTTTGGAACACTTGAGTAGTTGTTAGGGCTTTGAGTCCATAGGTTAAATCGAACTATCAAGAGGGTCTAGGTCATTCTCTTAGGTCATGTCTAGTCGGTGATGTGCAAGGTTGCTCAGTGAAATTACAGGCACTAGGTGATAGTGGAGAAGCCAAGAAGCTGTTCGGAGAAGCTGGGAAACCAAGTCAAGCGAGGATGACAAGTTTCAGCTTCTAGACGTAGTGATCGGATAGAGGGGTCAGAGGTGACCGGACTGTATGGTCACTATGTGGAGTTTTCTAGGACTTAGCATAAGGAGCAAGAACTCTATCTGCAGGAGACTCCATACAGACTGGACGATCTGGTCTGTTGATCGGACGGTCCGGTCAGTAGGAGTGCAGGGACGACATAGATGATGCAGTTTGCGAACCTTCCTGGAATGGAGAGAGAAAGAGGACTGGACGGTCTGGTTCAGTGACCGGACAGTCCAGTCAGTACAGGGGATTGCCTGGATAGGGAGCCAACAGCTGGGAGAGCCGTTACCAGAGTGACCGGATAGTCCGGTCAGTGTGTCCAGAAAGGCAATTTTGTGGAGCAATGACTAGTTTGAGGTTGGGAGCCTATATAACTTCATCGGTGGGGTCTTGGAGACCTCTCTTGACCAGAGGAATACCTGAGGATAATTGGTAAGGTCCAAGAGGAAAAGAGGAGAGCACTAGGAAAGGATATTGGATATCTTGAGAGTGCTAGTGAGAGTAACATGGAGTGATCTTGCACATCTAAGGCTAGGGTGTCCTTGAGGGTGTGATCTAGGTTGTTACTCTTGGTCTATGGTGAGACCTAGACCAGTTAGGTGTCGGTGATCGAGCCTATCGTGATTGGTTGTGAAGGCCATCACAAGTTTGTACATGGTTTGAGCCCGCCGTTGGAAGGGGCATCAATAGTGAGCACCCGTGTCGGCTTGGGGAGTCTGATAAGTTCTCGAGGGAGGCGAGTGTTGGTGGCCCTAAAAACCCTATATCGGCCACCAACCGGTCGAGAAATGCAAGGTAAAGACCAAAGTTTCATGAATATTTGTTTAAACTAATAAAGTTCCATGAGCTTTGGTGAAATATGTGTTTGCAGGTTCAAAAGGGCCAAAATTATGTAAAAACATGAAGAAACGCCCAATTGGCCGATACTGCCTAAAACGGTCGGCAGACAGGGCCGTATGAGACTGAAATTAGGGCCCGTGCAGGGTCGTCATAGCTGAAATCAGAACCTAGCCGACAAGGTCATATCAGGCTGAAATCAGCCACCTGGCTAGTCAAAACAGAGTCTCATCAGCCTGAACCAATCCGACCCAGCCGACCCCGCAAAATACTCCACAATGAGGCTGTTTTCCATCCTCGGACTAAGGAGGGTAAAAAGTGAAGAAGTAAAGGAGGCATCCACGTGGCACAACTTGGACAAGTGAAGACATGACCCGGAGGGGGTCGGCACCAAAGAGGGCCGCCGCCTGGCACAGGCCGCCGGCCAGCATGCCAGGCCGCCCTGCCTACCCCGCCGCCTGGCCTGGGAATTTCCTCCCAGGGTGTCGAGCCCACTTGGTCCATCATGCCAACCCATGCCAAGTGGATAAGGCTGTTGAAAACCGACCCAAAACCGTCATCCGGACCAAATCTGAGCCGTCCGAGGGAAGGCGGTCAGGAACCGACTTCATCCAATGGCCGCCCGGCCTGGCCTGCCGCCCGGCGGTGCATGCCGCCCGGCGGGGGAAATTTTGCCCACTGACTCTCCTCCACCTTAAAGTACCCGCCAAGTCTTCACCACCTATAAATAGAGGGGGAATTCGGCAGAAGTGAAAGAATATAGAAGAAATAAGCATTAGTCCCAAGTTTTACCCAAGTAGAAGAGTAGAGGTGTGGGAGGAGGAGTTTGGAATGCTGGCTCCTTCAACTTGTGCCTCGGGGATTGAATTTCCTGTGTGAGTAATCTCCCTCATCTTCGGGGCCGGGTAACATGTAGTAGAATTCTTGCCCAAGTAATAAAGTGAGTATTTCTATCCTTTTATTCTGTGGGATCCTCGTGCATAACTTTTTATTGCTCTGTAGCATTATCTTGTTATGCTTACCAATTCTAGAACTGGTATGAAAGTCTATGTTTAGACGTGGTGTTTGGACTTAGCTTTCCTGGGATTGCATTCATCCCCACGGGCTGTGTGGTAGGCGGTAGGTGGTGACAGCCCTGTCCGTCCAATATTGAATTCCACCATGTTCAGGAAGTCTCAAGAAGGGTTGTCTAGCGTTAACGTGCCCACTAGTACATGAGGTTAGTTACCGACCCTTACCTATGGATCGTTATCGTGCCCCGAAGCAGATATTTGGAAATAGAATTCTCACTAAGTTACTTGGAGAAGGTTCACTACATTTGATTGCCTGGCCCGAGGACTTCTTCTCCCTATAGAGTACACTTTGTTCTGCACCCTCATCACTAGGACTTGATAGATTAGGAGTGACACTTTACTCGTTCCCTGTGGAAATCAATACTCTGGAATACTTCCGGGTGAAAGCTACGTCGGCATCTATACGCTTGCAGATTTTCCCTGTTTGGCTTAAGAACCGCCTACAAGCTTTCTGGCGATGTTGCTAGGGAATGGTAGCAGTGCCATTCCGACCTCCGTCTCGTCCGTTAGTTTTTCTTTGTTTTTCGCCCTACCACTAAATTAGGTTGTTTTTAGTCTCATCTTTAACCATTAAATTAGGCTATAAAAGAAAAGAATTTAAAGTTAAAATTTTGAAAAAAAACATTGGTGATGGCTCGGTCAAGTTTACTGGCCGGGAGGACAAATTTCATCAAATACGACCACCCAGGTGATAATCTTAGGCTCCTGTCCAACCAGTCAGTTTTTAGCACCCTAGAGGTCGTATTTCATGAAAACGACCACCTGGCTAAGTAATATTCAAGTACCCAGAATCCAACCCGACCAGTCAAATATTAGTACCCGGGAGGTCAAATTTCAGCAAAAACGACCCTTCGGGTGATGGTCTGATCATCCAGCCCGGCTAGTCGGATTTCAACAAACCAGGAGGTCATATTCCATGCAAATGACCACCCGGCTGGGTAAATTTTTGGGAGGTCAGATTTTATCAAATTTTAGCACCCGGGAGGTCATATTTGGCGAAATATGATCACCCGGCTAGCTAATCTTGAGCCACATAACCTGAAATAACCCAGTCCAGTTTTATCACCCTGGCGGTCATTTTTCATGAAAACGACCACCCGGCTGGGTCATTTCTGCCACCCGGCAAGCCATGCCGCCCGGCACAACATTTTCTTGGATTCTTGGCACTTCTAATGCAGAGATGATGGACATGAGTGGTGAAGGTGTGGCCAGCCTTAACTTGAAGAAAAAATGCTCATCAAAAGCCCCACCATGAGTGAAAGTGAATGAATCAGAGCCACCCGTGTCACCTCACTCTTTCACCACTCACACTCACCTACCACCCTACTCACCTAGGCCTCATGACTGGCAGCACACTCATTGCAAACATACAACTTTGGCCATCCCATCGTTATACCCTTGCTCCCTACACTCTTAGCAAATTTCTAGACAAATTGAGCAAGTGGATCACATGGCACTTGGACCTAGCCTTCTCCCATCACCACTAGAGCAATAATAGAGCAAATGGAGGGAAATGACCTGCCGACTGGCATGGGCTGCCGCCCGGTGTGTCCCGCCACCCGGCATAAAAAGTTTTGCCCCAAGGCTCCCCTCGAGCCAATAAATACCAGGCACACTCTCCTTTGTTTCTCCACCCTCAGCTGAAAACATTTTCTCTCCCTCTTCACCCTCGTCTCACTTCACTAGCCCTCTCTAGTAAGTGCACTTTGCACATAGCAATAAAAGTGTGCTGCAATAAAACCAACTAGAGAGAAATTGTTGTCACCCTTGCACGTTTGAACGACAAACACTTGGACTACTAACCGAACGACTAACCGCTAACCATTATAATCATTTTGTCCTTTGGGTATCGTGTCCAAGTAACCCCTCTTGCAGGAATGGCAAATATTTGGAGAGGCCTCTACACCAAGTTCAGCAGCAGCGGCGGCTCGAGCCGTGGGATGCGTACGCCAAGTGAGCGCTCAGAAGCCGAGCACTCGAGAGCTTCACATGGGGGATAGGCCAGGGACAAGACCACCTCAAAAAGGTGCTTCGGGAAGCTCACAATATCATTGGGAGCAACCACAAGTCCCAGGATTTACTAGCTCATCACACTACACTAGTTCATCCCATGAAGAATATGAACCGTACAATCCTTATGGGACGGGGAGCTACCACCAACCTCATGGAGGCATAGGCACTTCACATTCTGCCCGATTCACATCGTACAACTTTTTGGAGTTGGAATAAGACATGCAATACTGGGCTGCCAATGCTTATGAAACCAACAAAAAAAAACTCAAGAAATACAAGCAGCCATAAGGGATGGACAAGAATGGAAGCAACAAACGTCAGAACAACTTCAGGCGAACCTCTCCATGATGGACCAACTGTTCGGCCACTTCAACATCGAGTATCAACTACCGTAGTGAAAGTTATCTAAGCTTAAGTCTTGCAAAGACCTAAGCTTGGGGAGGTACCCAAACTAAGGTGCGCCGCTTGTTCTATCCTCTCTCCCCCTTTCTCTAGTTGAGTTGTTTTAAGAAAACCCAAAAATACTTTTTTTCAGTTTTTGAAGAAAATCATAAAAATTTGCATAACCAACAAGAATAAAAATATTTCCCTTTTCAAATAAAATTTGAGAACTTAGTCTCTGCCTTGCCTATGGAAATGATGAATAGTTGCTCTGTTAGCTCCCTGTGAGTCTCAAGTATACAACCTCTACTCTTCATTTTGGTGGGTAATGGTAGACCGGCATGATGACAAAGCTAGTCTCTCTATGTATTAGTGGGTGCAAAATGGCTAATAAACACCAAATCTAGTTGTTGGAATTCACGATATAGCATGTTTTGGATGAGTCTATGATCTCCTCATGATTAGAGTCCAATGATTTCTTTCAAAACCATGCTGTAATAAAAACCCCCCTACTTGGTGTATATCTTTCCTATGATAGAAAAATTCCTACGAAGGCCAGATATTAATTGTGAACCCACTTTTATGCCATCGATGTATGCATTGAGTTTGGTTAGGATTTGATCCTTATGAGGGACTTGCACTTTCAAAGCCAATCATTTTCCTTCGCGTTATCTTTGAGTTCTCAAATAATCATGCTTGGTTATATGGTTTCCACATTGGATTCTAGCATCCACTTCATCAAGCATGTTGGCCAAAAATCTCTCCTTTACGAAAACCTTGATCCTACAAGTAAGATTTTGGTCTTCCCAAAATAAATGCTCAAAAAAAGTTTGCAAAAATATTTGAACCATTGAACTAACTCACCTACACTATGAGAGCTAAAAAAGAAAGAAAGAAAAGAAGAAAGAAAGGAAGAAAGAGAAAAATGAGAAAAAATTATCAGCTCTCATAGATGTACAAATGTCAAGTTTCAAGGTTCATTAAATCCTTTGAGCAAAATAAAGGACCATCGTTTCACTCTAGCATAAAATCCAGTCTTTTGATAAAGATCTTTGCTATTGTGCTAGTCCACTCCTTCGCGTGAGTCCATTCTCTCCCTCTCCCCTGGACATTATTCCCAAATGGCTGGAATGAGAAAGTGCAAAGTCTTTTCGCTAGGACCATCTCTTAACTTAACAAAATATGCATACTAGATGTGCCATCCTACCAAGCTCCACATATAGAGCCAAATTTCACTTTGGTGAGGAAATACACTTTTTGAGAGATGAGAGTCATAGTGAAGGATTGCACCAAGAGGGAAAATTTTCAATCTTATGCAGCATTACAAAAACTTTGGACTCATGATCATGTAGGAGGTTAAGTGACAAAATCTAAACTAGTTGTTCTGAGTTCCAACCACTCATGACAAGGTATGCCTAAGAACCCCACTTACAATGAGAAAGACTTAGTGATCAACTTGTGCTGGTTTACCATTACCCCTATATTGTAGGAGTATGTATTTGTGCACTTGATCCTTGCCGGGCTCTGATATTGAAGCAACTCCTGGTCCCGCACTTCCAAGTTTTAATTTGCTCGGGATGAGCAAATGTTTAAGCTTGGGGAGGTGTTGGTGGCCCTAAAAACCCAATACCAGCCACCAACCTGTCGGGAAATGCAAGGTAAAGACCAAAGTTTCATGAATATCAGGCTGAAATCAGCCACCCGGCTAGTCAAAACAGAGTCTCATCACGCTGAACCAATCTGACCCAGCCAACCCTGCAAAACACTCCATCATGAGGCCGTTTTCCATCCCTGGACTAAGGAGGGTAAAAAGTGAAGAAGTAAAGGAGGCATCCACGTGGCGCAACTTGGACAAGTGAAGACATGACCCGGAGGGGGTCGGCACCAAAAAGGGGCCGCCGCCGGCAAGCCAGGCCGGCCGGCCTACCCCACCGCCCGGCCTGGTAATTTCCTCCCGGGGTGTCCAGCCCACTTGGCCCATCATGCCAACCGACGCCCGGGGATAAGGCGGTTGAAAACTGATCCAAAACCGTCATTCGGACCAAATCTGAGCCATCCGAGGGAAGGCGGTCGGGAACCGACTTCATCCAATGGCCGCCCGGCCTGGCCTGCCGCCCGGCATGCCCGGCCGCCCGGCGTGGCCCGCCGCCCGACGGGGGAAATTTTGCCCACCAACTCTCCTCCACCTTGAAGTACCCGCCAAGTCTTCGCCACCTATAAATAGAGGGGGTATTCAGCAGAAGTGAAAGAATAGAGAAGAAATAAGCATTAGTCCCAAGTTTTACCCAAGTAGAAGAGTAGAGGTGTAGGAGGAGGAGTTCGGAATGCTATCTCCTTCAACTTGTGCCTCAGGGATTGAAGCTCATGCGTGAGTAATATCCCTCATCTTCGGGGCCGGGTAACATGTAGTAGAATTCTTGCCTAAGTAATATAGTGAGTATTTCTATCCTTTTATTCTGCGGGATCCTTGTGCATAACTTTTTATTGCTCTGTAGCATTATCTTATCCAATTCTAGAACTGGTATGAAAGTCTATGTTTAGACGTGGTGTTTAGACTTAGCTTTCCAGGGATTGCATTCGTCCCCACGGGATGCGTGGTAGGTGGCAGGCAGGTGGTGACAGCCCTGTTCGTCCAATATTGAATTGCACCACGTTTGGGAAGTCTCAAGCAGGGTTGTCTAGTGTTAACATGCCCACTAGTACATGAGGTTAGTTACCGACCGTTACCTGTGTATCGTTATCATGCCCCAAAGCAGATATTTGGAAATAGAATTCTCACTAAGTTACTTGGAGAAGGTTCACTACATTAGATTGCCTAGCCCGGGGACTTCTTCTCCCTATAGAGTACACTTTGTTCTGCACACTCATCACTAGGACTTGATAGATTAGGAGTGACACTTTACTCGTTCCCTATGGAAATCGATACTATGGAATACTCCCGGGTGAAAGCTATGTCGGCATCTGTACGCTTGTAGATTTTCCCTATTTGGATTAAGAACCGCCAACAGCGAGCTTGTGCTTTGTGCAGTGGTGACGCACACCATGTCCTCACTCGAGGAGTGATTGTGGGCTCGTCGGCGAGAACTCCACTTGGTAGCGGGAGGGACCGGGACTCCAGCGGGAGTGGTCCAACAAAAAGTAGGGGAAGGCGCCATCCTTCCGAGACCTCAGGAAAAAATCATGAGCCATCTCTTACTCTACTCCTTACTTTGATGCATTACCTTCCGCATTTACATACCATGCTATTCATACTTGTGTGTTATCTTGCTCTAGTTGACTACCTTGTAGAATTGCATGAATAGGCTTCTTTACTTGCTAGTAGTGCTTAGCCTTCATACTTGATCACTAGCATGTATAGGAGTTGCTTTGGCTTGATTGATCACCCTAGTATGTATTGTGTTACTCATGCTTGTATGCTTTCTATATGCTAGTTGATCTAGTAGCTTTGATTGAGTAGAACTCCTTGCTAGCTAGTTGTTTGCTTCCGCGTATTTTTGGTAACTAGCTTGCATAGGAGTTGTATTGCATTTGTGTGATCCACTAGTATGCTTAGGTTGTTGTACCTTTCATAGGCTCATTATCTTGCTAGTGTGATCACCACTAGGATTGTGTAGGAGTTGTTTTGAGTGGTCGGTTTTAGGAATTGGCGAATTTGGTACATAGTGCGAGTTCCTGATTCACCCCCCCCCCCCCCTCTCGGTCACTCGTTCCTTTCAACCCCCGCTATGGTCGCCTTCTCAGTCCTTCACATGTTTCAGCCGCCAAGGCAAAAACATGGCCCGGCTGTATCCTCCATTCCTCGAACGGAACGCGGAAGAAGAAAATGAAAAAGTTGACCGATTCTTCCGCATTGAGCAGAGACGCGAGGGTCGGCATCGCCAAACGAGACCCAACGACGGGGTCACAATCCTTTATTCGTTGATTAACAAAACCATGTAAGGCTGACTTATACAGAACTCTCTTCCTCTCTCCCTGATGAGGACATCACTCCTAAGGATACATGCAACACTCCTCCAATTCTAGAGTTGCAAGGTCCAATGACTAGAGCTCGTGCACGACGACTAAATTTAGAGGTGAGCTTGTTCCTACGTTCTTCATTATATGTCACTTTTGAGAATGGTTTGCTACCTAATGATTATATTGTAATTAGGAACCATGGAGAGGACCAGGAGATGATGGGAGAAGGACTTGGAGACATGGAGAACCAGCAAGGACGTGGAAGCCAAGATGGATGCCCAACCAAAACCGACTTCGAGTCTGTTTCGGGGCTCAGAACCAGTCTGTACTAAAACGGATGCCCAGGACGCATACGGACTCGGATTTGGACGTTCTACATATGCACGGAAAGATAAGAAGAATTCCTTTCCAATGCCGCCGTTCTCATATCAAAATTCATCCGGAGTCATCAGGAATCATCAAAACAAGATAGGGTCCAGAATCTGTTTCGGTGCTGCATCGCCTGTTTTTGGCCTTTGGGCTTTGTATCTAGTTGAGCCCAATTAGGGGCACATCCAGAGGGTCTTGCACGACCCTAGGGTATTCATATACAGCTGCCACCACACCATTAGAGTTTGGGTTTTGGTTAGATTATTCTGTTCATAATAGTTTCGCCGTCATCACGGTTTGTGAGACCCCAAATTCGTGAGATTCATAATACATCTGCAATTGTGTTGTATTCTTCTTTGTTCTTGCTTGTGTTCTTGATTCGCAGGCATGGATTAGCCTTCTTGGCAAAGTCAATCATTTTAGGACGGTTGATAACCAGAGAAGACGTCGTGCTGCGATTGCAGGGTTTAGAACGTGTTGTTCTGAAGCCGGATCGATTTGTGTGTCGCCTCTGACCAAATCAACGTATCCAGAACCTTTCGGAAGATCGGGAACCCTTGTCCACATCAAGTGGTAATCAGAGCTTCAGGTGCACCGTCAGGTTCACACTACCCTTAGTTAATTTTGTTTTGTGTTCATCCTATCGTCCACAGAAAAGCCCAAAAAAATTTTCCCTCCGCCCAAAACCACGTGTTTAGCCTCTGCATATTTCAATTTCAGAGTCCGTAGTGTTGAGTTTGTGTCCTAGTTCTTGTTTAGTCGCTGGTTAGCTTCTTGGTCTTGCAAGTTTCTACCGCTGCTTCGTCAAAGATTTCAGCACCATTGCTGCACCTTTGTATGAGTTGACAAAGAAGGGCGTTGTTTTCTATTGGGGTAAGGTACATCATGAGTCTTTTGATGCTTTGAAGGATAAACTTACACATGCACCATTGCTGCAATTACCTAATTTTGATAAGATTTTTGAGCTTGAATGTGATGCTAGTGGTATAGGCATTGGTGGTGTTTTGATGCAAGATAGTAAACCTGTTGCATACTTTAGTGAGAAAATTACTGGGCCTGTTTTGAATTACTCCATATATGATAAGGAATTGTATGCACTTGTATATTGTTTACAGACGTGGCGTCATTATTTGTTGCCCAAAGAATTTGTTATTCATTCTGATCATGAATCACTTAAGTATATTCATTCTTAATGTAATTTGAACCATAGACATGCTAAATGGATTGAGTTTATTGAGTCTTTTCCTTACATTATTAAACATAAGAAAGGGAAGGATAATGTGATCGTTGATGCTTTATCTAGGCGCTATACTTTATTGTCTCAACTTGATTGTAGAATTTTTGGACTTGAGGCAATTAAAGAACAATATGCTGCTGATGTTGATTTTAAGGATGTATTGCTGCATTGTAAAGAAGGTCGTGCATGGAATAAATTTCTGTTGAATGATGGATTCTTGTTTAGAGCTAACCGCCTATGCATTCCAGTTGGTTCCGTTTGTCTTTTGTTGTTACAGGAGGCGCATGGAGGTGGATTGATGGGTCATTTTGGTGCCAAGAAGACGGAGGATATTTTGGCCACACACTTCTTTTGGCCAAGGATGAGGAAAGATGTTGAGCGCTTTATTGCTCACTGCACTACATGTCAAAAAGCTAAGACTCGCTTGAATCCACATGGTTTATACATGCCACTTCCTGTTCCTTCTATTCCTTGGGCGGATATTTCTATGGACTTTGTTTTAGGACTGCCTAGGACTAAGAGGGGGAGTGATAGTATTTTTGTTGTTGTGGATAGATTTTCTATGATGGCACACTTTATACTGTGTCATAAAACTGATGATGCTAGTTATATTGCTGATCTCTTTTTCAAAGAAATTGTACGTTTGCATGGTATGCCTTCTACTATTGTTTCAGATCATGATGCAAAATTCTTGAGTCACTTTTGGCGCACACTTTGGAATAAGTTGGGTACAAAGTTGTTGTTTTCTACAACTTGTCACCCACAAACTGATGGACAAACTGAGGTGGTGAACCGCACTTTGGGTACTATGTTGAGAGCTATTTTGAAGAAAAATGGAAGCAATGGGAAGAATGTTTGCCTCATGTTGAGTTTGCATATAATCGGGCAACACATTCTACTACCAAGGTAAGTCCTTTCAAGGTAGTGTATGGTTTTGATCCCCGTACTCCACTTGATATTCATGAGAGAGTTCATGTTGATGCTAAGGAGCGTGCTGAATTTAATTTGAAAATGCATGACACCACTAGACTTAGCATTGAAAAGATGAATGACAAGTATAAAATTGTTGGTAGTAAAGGTAGAAAAGAAGTAAAACTTGATGTGGGAGATTTAGTATGGTTACACTTGAGAAAGGATAGATTTCCAGATTTGAGAAAGTCTAAATTAGTGCCTAGAGTTGATGGTCCTTTCAAAACAATTGAGAAGATTAATAATAATGCATACAAACTTGAGTTGCCTCCCGAGTTCGGGGTTAGTCCTACTTTTAATATTTCAGATTTGAAACCATACTTGGGATAAGAGAATGAGCTTGAGTCGAGGACGACTCCACTTCAAGAGGGGGAGGATGATGAGGACATCACTCTTAAGGATGCATGCATCACTCCTCCAATTCTAGAGTTGCAAGGTCCAATGACTAGAGCTCGTGCACGACGACTAAATTTAGAGGTGAGCTCGTTCCTACGTTCTTCATTATATGTCACTTTTTAGAATGGTTTGCTACCTAATGATTATATTGTAATTAGGAATCATGGAGAGGACCAGGAGATGATGGGAGAAGGACTTGGAGACGTGGAGGTCCAGCAAGGACGTGGAAGCCAAGGTGGAGGCCCAACCAAAACCGACTTCGAGTCTGTTTTGGGGCTCAGGACCAGTCTACACTAAAATGGATGCCCAGGACGCATACCGACTCGGATTTGGACGTTCTACATATGCACGGAAAGATAATAAGAAGACCTTTCCAATGCCCCTGGTCTCATATCCAAATTCATCCAGAGTCATCGGGAATCATTGAAACAAGAGAGGGTTCAGAATCTGTTTCGGTGCTGCATCGCGTGTTTTTGGCCTTTGGGCTTTGTATCTAGTTGAGCCCAATTAGAGGCGCGTACAGAGGGTCTTGCACAACCCTAGGGTCTTCATATACAGCCGCCACCACACCATTAGGGTTCGGTTTTGCTTAGACTATTCTGTTCATAACAGTTTCACCGTCATCACGGTTTATGAGACCCCAAGTTCGAGAGATTCATAATACATCTGCAATTGTGTTGCATTCTTCTTTGTTCTTGCTTGTGTTCTTGATTCGCAGGCAGGGATTAGCCTTCTCGGTGAGGTCAATCATTTTAGGACGGTTTATAACCAGAGGAGACGTCGTGCTGCGATTGCGGGGTTTAGAACGTGTTGTTCTGAAGCCGGATCAATTTGTGTGTCGCCTCCGACCAAATCAACGTATCCAGAACCTTTCGGAAGATCAGGAACCCTTGTCCACATCACTCCCCTCTTTACAAAGGCAAGCTCCAATGGCTAAAAAACAAAGAGAACGAGAAAAAAGATTCAACCTAGGAGGTATATTACAAAGGAAAGAGCGGTACCCGCACCTCGGCGGGTACATACGAAGTGAAGCGCCTCTGATGCTTCGTCGTTGGGGAAAGATGCCCTCATATGAAGTCGGCCTTTTCCCCCAACGAGGAAGGCGAGCAGCTCGATCGCGCCATACGGCTATTGCTGAAGCTGCTCCTTGGGACTAAGGGCCCCTCCATCAGCAGGAAGTCTGACCCAGCGCCTCTCTCTGACCCCATCCCTACAGATGCCGCTAAGGGCAAACACAATGGGACCTAATAAGCCATGGAAACGTACCATGTGAGGTCCCCTTTATCTTCACCTCACCCGAATAAGAGGAGGACACAACAGAAGTTGAGCCAACCTTCTCATCACCGGCAAGACAGCCATGCCGGAGCGGCTGAAAACTTATCACCGGCGAGTCATCATCCACGTCCCCGTCACCAGAGGAATCATCACACTCGAGAGCCATAAAGACAATAGTCTACTAAGCGGGAGTCGCTCGTGTCTCGGGCGCCCTTGAGCTTGGTGTGTAAGCCTTAGGCATGAGGATGAAGCAACACATAGCTCTGCCGCGCTCTTAAATAGCCGAGCCAGGTCATTGGATACTCTTCTCAGGCGACGGGCCCGAGGCGGCTCCAAAGGCAGCGCTAGCACGCTACATGAGGAAAGGAGCCTGACATCACCGACAACATCATGAGCTGCATCCTGCGCGATGGGAAACTCGCTACAGAAAGATGCTTCTGCGCTCCGCACACCGAAGGGAGACAAGAGGCCTGCTGCTCGGGCAGCATCAAGTCCCGCCTTTCTAGGTGAAACATGATGAGACACCTCGCACTGACTTGGGGACCGGGCCCTCCCCCTCCGCAGACGCTCCACACCGTCCGCTCTGCCCGAGACGCAGGGCTCAGAAATCACGGGTATCATGGCGTCCTCATGAATCAAATCTGACGAATAAAGCCAAAGAACGAGTCCACACGGACTCCTCCTCTGGCTCGAGGGCTACAACTGACGGGTGCGCTCGCGTGCACCTCTTACACGCAACAAGGGAACCTACTACAACTACGTCCAGCCGAGGCACGAGTTTCGTAAAAACTCGCCCCCGACTCGGGGGCTACACTCGTCGGGTGCACTCGCGCACACTTCAAACGAGTTGGACAACCCATAAAGCACCTTCCCTACTCTGGCTTACGCCGGCATCAAAAATCCCCTGAACGACTCTCCGACTCGATCGGGGCTCGGGGGCTACTGTCGAGGATAAATACCGGGTGCCACATGGCACCCCTAATTGCCAGAGCGCTACTCAGATGGGCCCCACATCGAGGCATTCACGTGACAATCATGCCTTAGCCGCGACAGTCACACCACACCCCCGACTCGCCCAACCCTTAGGTAGCCAGGAACCAGCCACGCCTCGCTCGACCCCTCGACGGGGGTCATATGACCCACTACCTCCGACCCCTCGGGAGAAGTCGAGCGCCCCGCTGCACCACGCATCGCTCGACCCCGTGGATGGGGTCGGAACCTCTAACCATGGGCCCCACCCGATTGTCAGATGGGCCCCGCCACCTTTGACTCCTGCTAGTGGAAGTCTGAACCTCGACGAGATGGGACGGATAGGCCCAAACCATACCAGAAATGGTGGGATGGAGAACATCGATTACCCTGTCAGGACAAGACAGATCCCAACTCCAGGTAGGCCCGAGCAAATATGGGTCGGTGTTCTAACCCTGGCTGGATAGGGATAAACAGGTCGGTGGTCATCAACAACCAATCACTTGGTCTTAAATGTCGTACCCGCCATGCACGCACAGTATCAGGCGGACAAATATCCCTGTACACCTTGCTGCACCCATAATTGCCAACACCTGCTGACGCGGGTAGGCGTGGCAGGGCACTCAATGGCGCCAACTCCCGACGATATCCCTCATAGCGGACGTACCGGACGATGATGGTTGGCAGGAACATCCGTTGTGCGGACAACATGACCGCGCCCATGACGCACCTCAGCACACAAGGCGGAGCACGCCATCAACAGGGACAAGGAAGACACAGCCTATCGACAGAATACGGGGGCATGCCCGAGCACAATGCCCTCCATCTGACGTGGCGGCCAGGAAAAGTAACCCACTAGGACCAAAGACCACATCGTCGACCCGGAGTTCTGCCTTCTTTCGCACACCTCCACCGGCTCTATATGCATAGGATCCCGCTCCTCTCTCTCTCTCTCTCTCTCTCTCTCTCTCTCTCTCTCTCTCTCTCTCTCTCTCTCTCTCTGTAAATGGGCCCCTTTTCCTTGGAGTATAAAAGGGGAGGAGGTACTCACTCTTCTGGGGAGGGGGGCCATAGAAGCAGGACAATAGAGGTGCACACACCCATACTCACGCTACATAGATCATCGGCATTGGAGACTTGGAGTTGTCCCTCCTCTCTCGCCACCCTTGTAAGTCTCCCCGGAGCAAGTAACACGAGCAGGCAACTGAACTGGACGTAGGGGTCTTCCCCGAACCAGTATAATCACCCGTGTCCTCTTGCTTAGCCATTGCCAAGCTTGAAATGCACATCCCCATGAACAAATTCGACTGGTGGGTGATCTAAACACCGACACATACCTTGGTCCTCACCTTGGAAGTAGTCTCTCCATTGAAATGTGCTAGGTGTTGAGGGAGAACTATCCACTTACTTAGCGCACTTGGATGTCAATCTTGAGTTGAATTTTGCGCCCGTCTTGGTGTCGTGGTTGATGATCTTGTAAACATGGACCAAGGATGTAGATGTTCATGTCAGTGTAGATGTACATTGTCGATGTAGACATGCACCATCGTTGTTCTTCTCCATGTTGGTGTAGATGTTTATCTTAATATGATCTTCATGTGTACTTCAAGTGCACATGCACCATTTGCTTTGTGTTCTCCTCTTTGTCACCTTATATCTTGCTTGTGTCTTCATGTTCCTCTCCCCTTCTCATCTTCGTTTGATCATCATGTTCTTCTCTCCCTTTCTGTGTTCTCAACTTAGGCTTGGCTTTTGGATCTTTATGTTCCTTCTCCCCCTTTGTCACCGATCACCAAAAACCACACCAAACACATAATGGAACCAAGAGGCAAGAGATAGTTGGCAAGAGTTAGGATAACTACCCCTTTCACGGTGCTCCTCCATGGTCTCAATGGTGTTCCACTGTAGCTCCCCCCTACACTTATGACTCAACAAAATATTTTCTCAAATATGCAAGGGTTAGTCATTTCAGAGATGGAAATGTATGAGCCACTTGTATTTGAGCCGCGTGAGTAAATTTAACCTCGAAGCTCGGTTGAACATGGCTCAATGGGCATGAAGCACAATTATCACTATTTGATCATCTAGAGAGTCATGTACTCACATTGTAAATGTGCAACTCCCTCTAGATACATGCTTGGGAGCATGTATGGTATCACAATGCAAAGATGCATGAATGTAAAGAATGCGAATGCAACAAGTATACAATGCATGATGCGATGGTAAAAGTAAGAGGAGAGAACTGCTACAAACCAAAGTGTCAACAACGAGTTGTTCCCTTCCCAAGCTTGCTCACAATAGACCATTCTTCAAAGCCTTGGGTATACTATGAACCACTTTCCCAAGCTTAACCTATGTCCATTGCTATATCAAGAAGGTCCGAAGTCAACCTACAAAAGAAGAGAAACAAGTACAAAACAAGGACACAAACAACAAAACAAACAAACACTGCACATATTTACAAAGGACAAGCTCAAGGGTTACTCATGTGAAGTTAGAGAGGTCGAGTACATTGCGTTCTCCCCTTAGCTTGTTGTAGGTCTTCTCATCGAGTGGCTTAGTGAAGATATTCGCCAATTGTTCATGAGTTCACACACTCACCAACTCGATGTCCTTCTCAACATGATCCCTTATGAAGTGATGCTTCACTTGAATGTGCTTTGCATGACCATGATCTCCAGTTTTGAGAGCCATATTGATCGTTGTTGGTGGTTTCTAGATGCCCATTTTATCTACCAAAAAGGATGTTTTGCGTCTTAATTTGGTGGTTTGGACTAACAATTAACCCCATATTTGCATAGATTTCAAGTTGTTCTATTTTGGATGTAATCACAGGAAACAGGTGTCAAACAGGGCAATTATGGATAAAGAGCTAAAGAGTAACGAAGATGGGCCAGATGCAGATCCACGCCGATCAGTGCATGAAGGAAAAGATGATGAAAACATGACCTAGTCTGGGAAATAAGAAGGCCCAGCCCAGTATGAGTCAGAGTCGGTGGAAGTTGACCTAATCCCGTTGGATATAGAAGGAAGATAATTATCAAGAGCCAAGGGGGACAAGAGAGACGGCAATCACGAGAACCAGTTATTAGAACTAGGGTTCCAGGATATTGGTGGTGAAGGTTGGTCAACACCGACCAGATCCACCAGAAGGGAGGTCGCGTCGATCAGCATGACGCCTGCGCCGATCGACTCATGCGTGTTCCAATGCTATTTCTCATCCCTCTGCTATGTGTAGCAGAAGGATGAGTGAGTAGTCTCATATTCTCTTCTCTGGTTCGGTGATCTGGTCATGTAACTCTCACACTTATTGATACTCTCTCGATGAATTTAATCTATGTGATGAACTTAATTGCACATCTATTTATCCATTTCATTAGTGTATCGGCCAATACACTTTTGCCCATTACATAGTGCAAGAAACCAGTGGGGAGCTAATAGCCTCTGTAGTGACAGCCGGGGTGAACGAAACCACCATGTATTGTAGAATATTAGAGTCATCACTTGAGTTGATAAGAATAAGGTTGCATGCTAGTGAACCAATCCTAAGGAGAGAATCCTTCATTATCCTGTTACCTCTTCAATAACATTCACCCTCCACTCTCTCACCGGCATCACTCACACCAACCAACCCATTGCAATTTGTTAGTAATCCTTTAATAGTAATTGTTCTGCTCGTTCCTTATGGATTCGATAACCTTGGAATACTCTAAGGGAAAAAGAGCTACAACTGTATACTATCCTCTTGCGGTATATAAGTGGGTGCGTAATTACAACCAACAAGCACTTTTTCTAGTGCCATTGCCAGGGAACAAGCCAGTTCTTTTACTATTAATATTTTACTAACGTCTAATCCTCTCTTTTCTAGTTGTTTTTGTTTTTGTGTTTTGTGTGAATTTTCAGGATGAGTATGACAGGTCCTTCTCTGATGCTCAGGGAGCTTTCTCTACCATCTCCAGACGTGCTAGTGCCTCAATCCTCAGATCAGAAGGCCATGGCCTCCTCGTATGTGTTGAACCCCATTATCATTAGCTTGGCTGAAGCAAACATGTTCTTTGGAGCAAAAGAGGAGAACCCGTATGCTCACTTACAAGATTTGGAGGCACTTTGCCAAACATTCCATCATGAATGAGTGCCTCAGGATCTTTACAGGTGGTTGCTTTTCCCATTCTCTTTGGGAGGAAAAGCCAAAGAGTGGCACAAAGCAGCATCTCGAGAAGCAAAAGGTAAGTGGAGTGAGTTAGTTGGAAATTTTTGTCTCCACTATTTTCCTTTGCCAAAGGTGCAGAAGTTGAGAAGAGAGGTGGTGAACTTCTTACAAAAAGATGAAGAATCTCTCGCGAAAGCCTGGACGTGTTTTCAAATATTGTTGAAACAAGGACCTGACCTCAGCATTAATGAGAATATGTGTGCTCAAACCTTCTACATGGCCATAAACAAGGCATCGAGGATGCATTTGGACAGATCGGCTAGAGGAAGTTTTCTGAGGTTGATAGCCAAGGCAGGTATCGAATTGTTAGGTAAAATTATCGAGAATGATGCTTTGCACAAGCATTGGGAAGAATATCTAGAAGCAAATTAGCAATGCCTAGAAGTTATGCAGAAGGAAGAGTCACTGGTTGAACAGATCTTGATGTCCGAGAGTAGAGCAATGATTACTTCAGAGCATAAATTCGAAGAAATAGAGCACGTCCGACCCGCTTCTGTAGATCTGACGTGTGCGCCGATCGGCGCAGTCGCGACGACAGGAGAACCGATCACCCTGATGACTCCGTCGAGTTGGAAAGAATATACCAAGATAGAAGGTGCGATTCTAGACCACCACCTGAAGGAATTTGAAGGCAACTTTGCTAAACCAAAGAGGGATAGAACATTGGCGAATGCTAAACCACTTGATGAATTCGAGCCGATGGACTGGATTCCTATTGATTTTTCGCGCGAGTTGCTCAATATGAGAAGATCCTTCAGTCCGCAAGACGCCTTCGAAGCTGGAATTGAGTATAATTTCCCAAGTAATTGCCACAAATTGGAAATTTTCGATCAAGAGATTATTGGGAGAGTTTTAGGGAAGCTTTACAAGGATGATATAGGGCTTAATGGAATGGAGGTGAAACAAGAGAAGAGATTGCTAGACACTTGCTTTGAGCCATCTCGCTACGAAGGATTATGTGGTGTGTATGTTGTAGGTCTCGCTGAAGAGGAAGAAGAAGAACCGTACATACCATGTGAGATATCGGGGAAGAAATTTCTTAAAGCCTTATGTGACTTTGGTTACCGTGTCAGCTTGATGACTTATGATGCATTCATGAGCATGCCTTGTGAAACTCAACAATGGCTGATGGGGACTGAACTTGAGCTAATCACGGTGGATGGAGGGAAGACCAAACCACTAGGAGTGATCAAGAATGTTGAAATTGAGATCAGCTCAAAAACAATAATGGTAGATTTCTTCGTTCTAGCCAATAAAGAAACTAGTGTTGAACACATCATTCTGGGAAGGCCATTATTAAGATTAGTACAAGCTAATCTAGATGCTGGGAAAGGTCAAATTACGCTACACCTAGGAGAGGAAGAAGTGAAATTTCAATTTAACAATCCATCTCACCAGGACCCTTCTTACTGTCAGGAATTCTACCCAGAGGAAGATGAGAAGATAGGAATGGATATGGGAGACCCGCTAGACCGCATCCTGCGCAGAACTGACAAGCATACCGCCAGCACCGATCGGCGCGACGCTTGTGCCGATCGGCTCAACCAGGAAAATTCCACCGATCGGCGTGATGCTTGCGCCGATCAGCTCAACCAGGAAAATCTCATCGAATGGCGTGATGCTTGCACCGATCGGCTCAACCAGGTAAATCCTGATTTTGAACCTCTCAGGGAGCTGGATCCAGATGAAGCGTTAGAAGTGGAACAGAAGGAACTTCCAAAGGAGCTATGCTATGAATATCTAGGGAAGAATAGAACATATCCTATTATTGTGAACAACACCCTAATGAAAGAAGAAACAGAGAAGCTGCTTGCTGTGCTGAAAAGGTATAAGAAAGCTATTGGTTACACATTGGATGACATCAAGGGAATCAGCCCCGCATTTTGCACCCACAAGATTAACTTGGAGGAGAATGCTAAATCAGTGGTTGAAGGGATGCGAAGGTTGAAGGAATCAATGAAGCCAGTGGTTAAAAAAGGAGATTTTGAAGCTGCTTAATACAGGTATGATCTACCCTATTGCTGATAGTGAATGGGTTAGTCCAGTACATTGTGTGCCGAGGAAAGGAGGGTTGATAGTAGTGCCTAATGAGAACAATGAGTTGATCCCTCAAAAGACTGTAACTCGATGGAGAATATGCATAGATTATAGAAGTTTGAACAAGGTGATGAAGAAAGATCATTATCCTCTTCCATTCATTGACGATGTGCTTGAAAGGTTAGCAAGGAATTCATACTTTTGTTATTTGGATGGATATAGTGGTTTCTTTCAAATACCGGTAAGACCAGAAGATCAGCGAAAACTACTTTTACTTGCCCTTTTGGGACATTTGCATATAGAAGAATGTCATTTGGTCTTTGCAACGTGCCCGCCACATTTCAAAGATGCATGAATGCAATATTCGCTGAATTCATAGAAGACATTATGGAGGTATTTATGGATGACTTCAGTGTGCATGGTGTCGAATTTGATAGTTGTTTGGAGAATTTGGAGAAGGTTTTGAAAAGGTGTGTTGAATGCAACTTAGTTCTTAATTGGGAGAAGTGTTACTTCATGGTAATAGAAGGGATAGTACTTGGTGATGTCATATCTAATAAAGGGATAGAGGTTGATAAAGCAAATGTATCTACAGTTGAGAAATTACCTCCCCCTACTGATCTTACAACTTTGAGGAGTTTTCTTGGACATGCCAACTTCTATCGAAGATTTGTTAAGAATTATTCGAAGATTGCTAAGCCCCTGACAGAAATATTGAAGCAAGATACAGAATTTGTCATGAACGATGAAAGACTCTTTGCCTTCAGGAGATTGAAGGAAGCTCTATGCTCTGCACCCATTATGCAGCCACCTGATTGAAGTTTACCTTTTGAAATTATGTGTGATGCAAGTGACTATGTAATTGGAGCTGTTCTTGGAGAATGGAAAGAAGGTAAAGTGCATGCTATTTATTATGCTAGCCAAACTTTGAATGAAGCATAGATCAATTATACAACAACTGAGAAAGAGATGTTAGCTGTTATATTTGCTTTTGAGAAGTTTAGATCCTACATTCTAAATTCTAAGGTGATTGTCTATACTGATCATGCTGCTATAAGATACCTGGTTTCAAAGAAGGAGTCTAATCCTCGGTTAATGCGATAGGTATTGATGCTGCAAAAATTTGATTTGGAGATAAGAGATAAGAAAGGAGTAGAAAATTCTACAGCAGATCATTTATCTCATCTTGAATCATCATCAACCGAGCCAATAAGAGATGAAATGCAACAAGAGCAGTTGTTTGCCGCATTTGATCATAGAGAGAATTGGATGATGGATATTATCAAAGATTTCAAGGGACAAACAGATATGATGAACTAGAACACGAGGAGAAGAGTTAAGAGTGAAATGAGAAAATTTATATGGGCCGACCCATACTTGTATAGGTATTGCAAGGATGGAGCAGTATGGAGATGTGTACCCAGAGAAGAACGAGCGAGCATTTTAGCAAAGTGTCATTCTTCGGATTATGGGGGACATTACAGCTACTTTAGAACATAGGCAAAGGTATGGGCGAGTGGATTCTATTGGCCTACTATGCATGAAGATGCAAAAAGGTATGTTGCCACATGTGCTCAATGCTAACGAATAGGAAATGTTAACAATAGGAATGCAATGCCTCTTAAGTACAATCTTCAAGTCGACATCTTTGCTGTTTGGGGTATGGATTTTATGGGACCCTTTGTGAATTCTCATGGTTTCGAGTACATATTGGTCGCTGTTGATTATGTCTCCAAGTGGGTCAAAGCAATGGCATGCAAGGCCAATACTACAAAGAATCAAGGAGTATACTTTAGGAGCAGATATTTCCTAGGTATGGAGTACCGAGGATAATAATTACAAATGGAGGATCCCATTTTATAGGAGGAGAATTTACTAGGTTTTTAACTAAATCTGAAGTTGAACATAGAATTGGAACAGCCTACCATCCCCAGACAAATGGACAAGCAGAAACGTCAAATAAGCAATTAAAGGGGATTCCGCAGAAGATTGTTAGCAAGGTAGGAAAAGATTGGGCTATGAAGCTTAATGGAGCGTTATGGGCATATAGGACGTGATTCAAGACACCAATTGGTATGACACCATATCAATTCATCTATGGGAAATTATGTCACCTACCGGTGGAATTGGAACATAAGGCTTATTGGGCTATAAAGGAAATGAATTTGGATCTTGATGCCTGTTGACTTTTGCTAAGCCATATTAATAAATCATTCCCGACACGGGGCCAGAAACGGTTCACTAATATGTCCCAGAGTCAAGTAGGTAAAATCCGCAAGCGCACGGAGAATACCGCTGTAGCATTTCACCCGGAAGTATTCAGGGTATCGTATTTGTTTATCCCAAAGGAAGGGTATGATCAAGAAGCGTTACTAACATATAAGATCATGTTAACAATTAGCAAGGATATCTTAACCAAGACAGGCGGGTACATGATAATAACCGGGTAGTGTGACACACACAGAAGATTCCTACTAAATAAATAAAGTCTAGTGGAGGAAAGACTAGGCTAAGCTACTCCTACTATACATTCCTATACAGTTGCATAGCCTAAGTAGAATACATACAGACCCACACTCAGGTTCAGCAGTCAATAATACAGCACTTCAGGCACGGACTTACCCCTGCATCCACAGGCGACTTCCGCCAAGAGCCTACGCACTAGCCTAGCGGGGAGGATTTCAAAGGACGGACAGGGCTGTCACCACCTGCCGCCTACCTCAACGAACCAGTAGACTAACGAATAATTGATGCAAATCAGTCACCCAAATACCATACTTGCATGACCAAAGAGCACTCTGCCCCTCCGCGATTACTATTAACGAGGCAGAGCTACCGTACGAATACGATCACCAAACCCATGCTATACTTTATCAGCTAAAACTAAGCATAGGGACTATAAAATATAAAATAGACTATAGTGACGGTATATAACTAGCATGACAATAGTAGTATAATAAATATAAACTACTATCACACAAGTAGACTATACTATCACATATATGGATCACAATATCAAACAAGAAACTCATGACCCAAGCACAACTATATAGAAAAGATATATATATTGATAAGAGCAAAGTCTTACAAAAGGGAAAAGATACAAGAGCCATACCAATTCCAAGTGAAGACTTGGGACTAGAGAGCTCTAGACTCAGCCTAACTCCACTAAAACTCCAAGAACTACTACTAGCAAGAGAGAAATGCTTCTTGTGGTGTGTGTTGAGTGTGAAGGCACACCCTCCTATTTATAGCCTCAATAGGTCGGCAAGGGAGAGTAACCGCCACGGAAGGCATCTCAAACCGTCATCAGGAGTCGCGGAGGAGCCAATACGTGGAAGCCCAGGCGGAGAGGGCGCCCGGCCGGGTCGGCCGACCTGACCAGGTCGGCCGACCTGGGGGTGGCCCCTCCTGGCCTGTGCTTTCTCCAGGTGGCTGTCCTGTGGGCCCTGACGTCGGGTTGCGCGGTATTACAGGGAGTGACGTCGGTTAAGTGCTGAAAATGGGCCCTTCAATCCGTGTGACGTCCATGTGGCACTCTCTGATTGGTCGAAAGTGTGTTTTCTTGCCTTTTGAGGTGTTTCCTTCACATTTCCTCCTGCATGCACAAAGTTCTCCAAGTACAAGTGGAACTATATTATTGTGCTAAAGCATGCGTGTATGAAATGCCAAATTCTCCTTTATTTGAGTATAGTTGACGGTAAAAAATGGTACTTAACAGCCGTCAACAAACTCCCCCAAGCTTACCCTTTGCTCGTCCCGAAGCAAAGATAAACTTAAGTTGTTGATCAGGAGTTGCTACAATGTCCTACTCCTCAATAATACTATGCGCATAACAAAGTACTCTTCCTAGAATTAAATATGTTGGCACATAACTTACCCATTTACCTCGATCCATGGGGCTTTTACACCTCATTGTCTTGGGCGGTTGAGAGATAGAACAATTGCAGGGCACCAATCACTTGCTCTAGATTCCGCTATGTTATTCCGGAGGTTTTCAAAAGATTTTGAAAATAAAAACCAAGTTCCTCAAATGATTCTCTCGGATCACTCAATATGTGTATGATTCCTCACCAAGGCAAAGTGTTGCCTATAATCACCTATTTCTAAATAAGGCTTTATGTGGAGCTCAAGGTAGGGATATATGAGGCACTCATGTTCACATAATATTGCTATGTCAAAAGACCGGATCCAAGAAAAACATCAATTCAAACAATCTTGAGCAAGATGTGCAAGTTTCTAGGCTATGGCTATCTTTTGCTTGCTCTCTTTTTTGAGCTTTTTTTTTTTTTGCATAGCCATAGTCCTAGTTTGCAATGAATACTTTGAGAGAGGAATTTTGTAATGGATATATGGAGTGTTTCTTTGGATGGATGGATGGATAGTGGCTTTCTTTCGGTGTAGAAGAATAGCTCACGGTGGATATGGTGGATGCTATCTTCTTGATTTAGAAGGATAGCTCATGGCGGTGGATGTGTGTATATGATCTTGATCAAGAAAGCATGAAAAGAGTTCTACTAGGGTCACATCAATTTTGACTAAGCTCAATGTGAAACAAGCAGCATATGTGTAAAGGTTTTCAAATGTAAACACTACATATGGCTGTGGTGGGAATTTCATCATTGAGGAACTTATCAATTTGTCATTTTGAAAAATAAAACTCCGAAATTCAAGCTTTACGTTGAGCAAGATCATAGCAGCCCTATCTATCATATCATACCTCTCAACAACTTAGAACTAGAGAATGCATATGCTACCCACAAGATTCAAGTTCAAGGCAAGATTTACCAACAAACCTAACTCTTGAGAGAGTACTAAGTTGTAAACTAGCATTAGAGAGGAATAAAGGACAGAGCAACTATTCATCATCTCAACATAGGAAAATTATAAACATTCATACCGCGCATGAAAAAGGGAAATATTTTTGTTCCTTTTATGTTTTGCAAATTTTTATGGATTTTCAGATTTAGAAAATGCAAGAAATAAAGGGAAGGGGAAAGATACAAGTTACCGTGAGAAGGGGGGTCCTCCCCCAAGCTTGTTCTTGCTCATATCTGCTGGTTCGGGTCGTAGCCTTGGGAGCGGAAGAAGGCATCCCAATTGTTCTGATTCTGAGCCATCATCGCGTTCAGCTGGCGGAATTGGTTGTCGCTGAAATTCTGCCATTGCTGGGTGTCGGTGACATGTTGCGTGAGAGTTTGTTGCATGCCCTCGGTGCGCAAATCAATGTCGTTCACCCTCCTTGTCAACTCGGCCATCCCATAGTTGAGTTCACGGAACCCACGGGATGAGAATGACCGAGTGGCAAAGGATGGCGGTCCGCTTGAACTTGATGACGTCTGCATGGGGTAATCGTACTGAGATTCCCATGCTCCGGCCTGCCATGTTGATGCACCCGCCTCGTCCTGTGGCGGGGGCTGCTCCCATATCGGATCTCCGGTCGGAGTGTGAAACTCCGGTGTAGGCTCCATATGCCTACGGGAACGTGTCGGTCGCCCTGAAACACTATGCCTGCGAACTTCTCCCACTGGCTCAAGTGGGAGGGTTAGTGCCCGATAGTGATACAAACGAAGACCCGGGTTAGGTAACGGGAATTCATTTGTATACCCGGGAAAGTGATAGATCAAGGTATTATTTGGACCATGTTTCAAAGTATGTCCTTGCACAAAATAGTCCTCGCCTAGAAATTCTCTATCTACCGTCAAATATTCAACATGAACATTCTCAAGCAGACCACACTTCTGCGCAATGCGAGTAACTAAAGAGGTGCACTCAATTGGTCCTGTCAACTTTATATTGTCTAACCATTGATCAATCATGCATTCCGCGGGTGACACCCTAATTTTCTTAACCATGGCATAAAGTATTTTCAATTCATCTTGCCGGACAACCCTAATGTCACCTCGAGGAAACAAGGTCATAGCCAACCACACATGCATAAATCTAAGTGTAGGATTATGGATGGCACTTGTTCTAGGCTTGGGACCCCACTCGTTTCCGGAAATCTTTTTCCAAAAACTTTCTTTATGGAACCCCTTTAGCGCTTTATCTAAGTCTAGCCTACATTTAGGATTTAGACCTAGCATAGCATGAAGATCACCCCATGTGACCAAGCGCTCTTGCCCAAACAAGCGAAAAGAAATGCCTTCATCATACTTTCTAAGGGTGCATAAAAACTGCATAGTAAGCAAACGAGAACCCGGCTCATCTACTTCTACGAAATTTAGCCAACCCATAGTGCAAAAAATAGAGGCAAATTCTTCTCTCATACCTATTTTCTCGAGGAAGTCCGGATCAAAGCGTCGGGTGTGGGCGAATGGCCGTTCTCTCATGAGCGCGATGGCTTGGCCCTCGCGGTCATCCTTGATGTCGAGATGCTCCTCGGTGATGAGCAAGGCCGG
This sequence comes from Eleusine coracana subsp. coracana, assembly GCA_032690845.1. Lineage (NCBI taxonomy): Eukaryota > Viridiplantae > Streptophyta > Magnoliopsida > Poales > Poaceae > Eleusine > Eleusine coracana. The sequence goes on from CM064434.1 coordinate 32,207,815, forward strand.
CCTTTCCTCCGGAATTTCAGCTTCGGGGTCACCATGCCCCGGACTTGGTGTGAGCTCGACGGAGGATGCTTGACTCGTGCTTGCACGAGTGCTTTTTCTCCGCTTGATTCCGGCGACTTGCTTCATTCGTTTGAACATGGCTGCACACAAGAACAAACACAAGACAAGAACAAAAACAAGATCGAACAAGTGTTCGGGTGAGCGTTAGTGAAAACGACAAACCCGAGCTTCTCCGAAATTGGTTTTCTTCTCACAACAACTTGCAAATGCACTAAAATAGAGGGGAAATATTTTTTTGGGTTTTTGGGCCTGTAGTAAAGTTGAAGAACACGAAATTTTGGGAGAGCAACAAGTGAGCAAAGGAGGGGAGTCAAAGATGAGCTTGGAATGGTGAAGCTCCTCCTCCTGGGCGGTTTTTATAGCAAGATGGCCGTTAGAAAGGGACAGAGCAACGGCCATATAGCCGTTTGGAGAAAGGAGCACAGGAAAAGGTGGGGCCAGGGGGTCGGCCGACCTCACCAGGTCGGCCGACCTGGCAGGTGGGCCTCCTGGCAGCCCCCTTTTTCCTATGTGTTCCCCAACGGCTAGGGGATTTGTCCCCTGCTGCCTTTTTGCTCAAAAAGCTCGACAGAAAATATTTTCAAAATGGAAAGCCCAAAAACCTATTTTCTAAATTTTCAGAAATGCAATTGAGTTTTGAAAAATTTCAAGGTGGCTGGAAAAATTCAAAAAAATGCAGAAATGCAGTGGTCGGAAAAAATCAAAATGTGGTGGAAAGCAAATATGCAATTAAAAGAGCAAATATGGATAAATACCGGTTTAACCTCCCGGCGAGGACTCACCTTTTAAAGTCCGACGAGCGGGACTTTTCTCCGGCGTTCAGCTCGATGAAGCGTTGTCCGGTCCCGGAGATGAAGACACGGATGATGCTTCTTGTTTCACTCGCCACACCTTCTTGGTCTTTGTTGCGGTCGGTGGCTTCTCGGGCTTCGGAGGCTGCGGTTTTGCAGGCTTCACAGCCTGTTTCTTTGCAGACCTCGGAGGTTGCTGCCTTGTGCACTTCGGAGGCTGTTTCTTAATGTGTGACCTTTGCCCCCTTGCCTTCATCAGTTGTTGCTGTGCAACCTTTTCCTTCTCAAGGAAGTTCTTCATGAATGTGATGAGGCTGTCCTTCCTTGGCGGAGTGACCTCCACTTCCTTGATGTTGCTTGGGTTCGGCCCGTACTTGATACGGATCATGTTGCACTGTTCTTTCCGTGACCGAAAGTCAAACTTCTCCTCCTTGCCATTGATGTGGAAGCGGATTTCTCCGGCTCCTACATCGATGCGAGCATCCGCAGTGCTGAGAAATGGGCGTCCCAGGATGAGCGGTGTGCTCTTCCCGACGTCCATGTCAAGCACTACGAAGTCGACGGGGATGAAGCAATCCCGGATTTTCACCGGAATATCTTCGGCGATCCCTGCCGGATAGCGGACCGTTGAATCGGCCAGCTGCAGCTGCATCGGCGTGGGGGATAGTGTGGTGTAGTTGAGCTTGTCGAAGACATCCTTCGGCATGACGCTCACACTTGCCCCAAGATCACATAAGGCATGGTCGAAGTTCTGTGTCCCGATCGAGCAGGTGATCGTGGGACACCCCGGATCTTTCTTCTTCTCAGGAAGCCGGTTGAGTATAGCAGCGCTACACTCTTTCGTCAGCTTGACAATTTCTGTGGTCCGTAGTGGGCGATTCTTGCTGATAAGATCCTTGAGGTAGCGAGCGTACGTGGGTACTTGTATCGCATCCAGCAAGGGCACGTTGATGTGCAGCTTCTGGATCACCTCAACGAAGCGTGTGAACTGCTCGTCCACGGTGGGCTTCCTTCTTCTTTCAGGAAACGGCATGAGGTTCGTGTCATAGAACTCATGTGGGGCCGTTTTCCTGGGCGGTAGTTCTTCTTCTTCTGCCGGCTTCTCAGCTGATGTGTCCTTTCCTGCATGGTTAGGGTATGGCGGATCCCGAGTGGACTTACCTCCTCTCGTGGTAACCGCATTAACATTTTCTAAGGGGGTCTCGGGTTGCCCCGGGATTTTCCCCGACTCAGCAGTAGGAACAGCAGCAGCTAACTGAGCTAATTGGGTTTCTATCATTTTATTAAAGCTCAGCTGATTCTTGAGAGCAGAGGAAACACCCTCTATCTTAGTGTGGATGCTCTCAAGAGTCCTATCAGTGGTGGCAAGCTTTTTACTGATGTTATCATTAACCTTAGCTTGACCAAGCACAAGATCTTTCAAGGAGGGCTGATTATAACCGGAATTAAAACCAGAGAAGTTGCCAGAGTTACCTCCTTGGTAGTTGGGACGTGGTGGACCCCAACTTTGACCTCCTTGTGGACGGTAGCCGTTGTTGTTGTTGTTGCCCATGAACATTGCGTCCTCACGGGTCTCAGGGTAGTCATTGCCCGAGTGTCCCGTGTTGCCACAGACCTCGCAAGTCATATGAGCGTCTAGGGCTTTCACTTTTCCATTGGCTTGGTCGTCCATCTTCTTCATGAGAAGGTCAATCTTGGCGGCGAGCATGTCAACCTCCTTGACGGAGTGCATGCCTCGCTGGTGAGGTTGGATCGCTCTTCATTCCAACCTTGGTTGGACACCATCATCTCGATCAAATCTTTTGCCTTGCTCACAGTGAGCGAGAAGAAGGCTCCACCAGCAACAGCGTCGAGGTGGTCGCGGGCCGACGGAGTAAGCCCGTTGTAGAAGTTCTAGATGATCAGCCAATCATCCATCCCGTGGTGGGGACATGCCAGGATGTACTCCTGGAGCCTCTCCCATGCCTCAGGAATCGACTCCTTCGACTCCTGCTGGAAGCTTGAGATCTTTCCGCGGAGGGCATTGGTCTTGCCCAGCGGGAAGAACTTTGCAAGGAACGCAGCTGAACACTTCTCCCAAGTGTTCACAGCTTCAGGGTTTGCGTAGAACCACTGTCTCGCTCTCCCAAGGAGAGAGAACGGGAACAGTCGAAGGCGAACAGCGTCGGGGGTGACGTCCTTCATTTTGAACGTGTTGCAAATCTCCAGGAATTGCTGGAGATGAGCACTAGCGTCCTCATTGGCTTTCCTACAGAATGGGCTAGCCTGCACCATGGTGATGAGACCGGTCTTGATCTCGAAGTTCGCATCTCCCACATTGTCAGCTGGTCCCATAGGGATGTTGGCAGCAGAGGGAGCGGAGAACTCGCGGAGGGTCTTGTTGGCCATTTGCTCAGAGCTTGATGGTGCGGGAATGACAGGTTCGATTGGCCGAGTCTCCTTACGAGGAGGGGTGAGCCTAGCTCGTGTCCTTCTCAGGAGTGACTCAGGATCTTCAGTGAAGTTTGTCGGCAAGTCGAAACCAGTCATACACTACCCTGTTTTCATACAAAATGCAGAAAACAAAGCAAGGTTAACCTGCTTAGGAATTAGCCTTAATAATTGCAACACTACTATATACATTAGTAATTTTTCTTGAATCATATGCCTTCCTCGGCAACGGCGCCAGAAATGCTTGTTGACTTTTGCTAAGCCATATTAATAAATCATTCCCGGCACGGCAGAAACGGTTCACTAATATGTCCCAGAGTCAAGTAGGTAAAATCCGCAAGCGCACGGAGAATACCGCTGTAGCATTTCACCCGGAAGTATTCAGGGTATCGTATTTGTTTATCCCAAAGGAAGGGTATGATCAAGAAGCGTTACTAACATATAAGATCATGTTAACAATTAACAAGGATATCTTAACCAAGACAGGCGGGTACATGATAATAACCGGGTAGTGTGACACACACAGAAGATTCCTACTAAATAAATAAAGTCTAGTGGAGGAAAGACTAGGCTAAGCTACTCCTACTATACATTCCTATACAGTTGCATAGCCTAAGTAGAATACATACAGACCCACACTCAGGTTCAGCAGTCAATAATACAGCACTTCAGGCACGGACTTACCCCTGCATCCACAGGCGACTTCCGCCAAGAGCCTACGCACTAGCCTAGCGGGGAGGATTTCAAAGGACGGACAGGGCTGTCACCACCTGCCGCCTACCTCAACGAACCAGTAGACTAACGAATAATTGATGCAAATCAGTCACCCAAATACCATACTTGCATGACCAAAGAGCACTCTGCCCCTCCGCGATTACTATTAACGAGGCAGAGCTACCGTACGAATACGATCACCAAACCCATGCTATACTTTATCAGCTAAAACTAAGCATAGGGACTATAAAATATAAAATAGACTATAGTGACGGTATATAACTAGCATGACAATAGTAGTATAATAAATATAAACTACTATCACACAAGTAGACTATACTATCACATATATGGATCACAATATCAAACAAGAAACTCATGACCCAAGCACAACTATATAGAAAAGATATATATATTGATAAGAGCAAAGTCTTACAAAAGGGAAAAGATACAAGAGCCATACCAATTCCAAGTGAAGACTTGGGACTAGAGAGCTCTAGACTCAGCCTAACTCCACTAAAACTCCAAGAACTACTACTAGCAAGAGAGAAATGCTTCTTGTGGTGTGTGTTGAGTGTGAAGGAACACCCTCCTATTTATAGCCTCAATAGGTCGGCAAGGGAGAGTAACCGCCACGGAAGGCATCTCAAACCGTCATCAGGAGTCGCGGAGGAGCCAATACGTGGAAGCCCAGGCGGAGAGGGCGCCCGGCCGGGTCGGCCGACCTGACCAGGTCGGCCGACCTGGGGGTGGCCCCTCCTGGCCTGTGCTTTCTCCAGGTGGCTGTCCTGTGGGCCCTGACGTCGGGTTGCGCGGTATTACAGGGAGTGACGTCGGTTAAGTGCTGAAAATGGGCCCTTCAATCCGTGTGACGTCCATGTGGCACTCTCTGATTGGTCGAAAGTGTGTTTTCTTGCCTTTTGAGGTGTTTCCTTCACATTTCCTCCTGCATGCACAAAGTTCTCCAAGTACAAGTGGAACTATATTATTGTGCTAAAGCATGCGTGTATGAAATGCCAAATCCTCCTTTATTTGAGTATAGTTGACGATAAAAAATGGTACTTAACAGCCGTCAACAATGCCACCGGAGTGAAAAGAAAGATGGAAATAAGCGAATTGGAAGAGATGCGATTGCATGCATATGAAAAAGCGGCCATATACAAAGAGAAGACAAATAAGTGGTACGATAAGAAGCTTTTGAAGAAGGAATTCAAGGAAGAAGATCATGTGCTCCTATATAATTCGTGATTCAGATTATTTGGTAAAGGTAAACTTCGAAGCAAATGGGAGGGACCTTATCTTATGAATACGGTGTTACCTTCAGGAGCTGTAATCATAATGGATATCAAGAGAAACAAATACACTGTGAATGGACAATGTCTAAAGGTATATATAGAACCCAACATATTTGAATTAAAATCTTTTGATGTGTATTTTACTGCTTAGTGCCTCGTGTGGTCGAGCTTAATGACGTAAAACAAAAGCTCTGTATGTATTTTGATTTTCGTGATTTTTCTGCTTCTCATTTGGTAGTTTAGTGTACCGCGCCGATTGGCGTAGCCCTGCACCGATCGGTATGGCGGAGTCTTTTGGGTTTTGGAGTCAGTTTTGGACCTTGCCTTTTTAAAACTCATTAAATTCCACAAAAAGAGATAGAGTCCTAGTCTAGTTGGAAATCAAGGGATATAAATATGAGAGGACAACAACCCCATGGATCAACTCGCATTACATCATCACCAGAACAAAACCCTAAGAGCAGAAGCGATGGTAGGCGGCGCATCGGGCAGCAACCAAGATGGCACCGATCGGCGCAACGCTTGCGCCGATCGGTGTGACCCTAGCGCCGATCGGCTCGGTGGTAGATTTCCGCAGCCCTCTACAAATTTGTCTTGGGAAGAAGTCGATGAAGTGCTGACGCCAACACCAGATGATCCTCTCATCTGGTCAAACCTGCAAAAGAAATTCATGAAGAAAAGCAAAGCTGACGCGTGGAACGCCGACAAGGCAAAGATGGACAATGAACTTCAGCAGATGATGAAGAGAGTATTGGTGCGCAAAGGAAATTTTGTAGCGCCTATTAAAAGTTAAGCTGTTTCTCAAGGGTATACCATGGAAAGTCTTCTTGATCTTGCTAAGCCCTTGTCGTATGAAGATTTCCTATCTTTTGAAAGATCATTGACTGGGCAAGAGAAGGAAGAGCTAGATGAGGAGATCTTTCTCACAATCCATAGGAGCCGACTCTATAGTGATCATGACATTGCCGCCAAGTATGAACTCAAGCTGCGCGAGGAAGCCGAAGAAGCCATGTTCGAGCAAGATGCGGAAAAGGATCTTCAAGCTAGAAGGGATGAATCCTCTCCCAAGGTTCTTACTAATTGGGAAAGTTTTCAAGAAAATAAGATTCATAAGGACAGTCATATTGAGCGTTGCAAGTGTTTCTTTTGTGCTAAAGATCTTCAATACAAGGTTGAACTCCAATTGGCGGAAGATCCAACTTTCATACCTAGAGATGTATTATATGATGATGGCTATCGCGTAGTTCCTGGAGGGAGGACACCTAAGGAGATTAATCATGAGATTTTACAAAGGCAGCAGAATAAGGCAATCCATGAGCAAAATCTAGAGCAGTTAGCTGAGTATATGAAGGAAGATGCCAGCTACGCCGATCGGCGTGACACTAGAGCCGATCGGCGCAACCTGAAGATGGCTGAATTTATTGATCTGACGGCTCTGCCAAGTGAAGACGAAGAACCTGCTACAGAGAAGTGTAAGACTACACCAGAGGTTCACAGATCTGCTAGACTATCGGGTAAGCCAATTTAAAAGTATTCTATATGGGATAGCGACTTTGATCCGTCTGACTATTTGGAAACTTTTGAGAGTGGTGATCCTAATATGTCTGGATATTTTGGTGATGATTCTAATATGCGAAGAAGCTTTGGTAGTCCTAAGTTTGAAAATTGGGGAACACATGAAGAATACAGTAATGACAGGTCAGCAGGAACTTCAAGAGTTAATGGTAATATAGTGGGAGGTAAAGGATGTCGCAATGGTGAAAGAACACCACCACACCGATTGGCTCAACCTTTGCGCCAATTGGCTCAGAGGAGTTTGAACAGTGTCTCCCCTTGTAGCGTTGAAAATCATAACCTACAACCGCCTACTTGCTATCCTGATTGCCGAAGAAACATTGAGCGCCTGTATCTAGACAGAGATCGTGCTTACAAGGATCAAAGGGATGTGGATCATAGAATCCAGGATACAATTGAGATGAATGAAGCGGACTACACTTTTCTCATAAGGAATATAAGACGAATTTTCCGAGTCTTAAACAGGCATGGTCTGCATGATTAGTGTGTTGAGTTTCTTCTCATGCAATGAGGACATTGCAAATTTTGAGTGTGGGGGAAGAGCTTTGCCATTAGTCATAGTTTTTAAGTGTTTTTTAGTCTAGTTTCTTGTTTGTTTTTATGAGTGTTTGTTTTTCTTATGAGTGTTTATTTAAGTTTGTGTGCATGCTTAAAAGAGTCATGAGTCATGTTGAGAGTTGCTTCAAGGTCTTTATGTACTTTGAATTATTGCATTGTCTTTAATATAGTTAGTGTCGACTGTCAAATTGAAAGTGCCCCATATTATTTATCTTGTCTTTTTGATAATTGATTGGTTGATTACTTGAATTAGTTGGTTACCACTTAACTTTTGGGCTTTGTATTTGTGAAAATTTATTTTGACTCATCATAAGCTAAAGCAAAAGCAAGGTCTAAATATGCCTACATAGCCGAGTGAATGAGAGCAAGCTACACATTTGAACTAATTGGATTGTAAGTAACTTTGTCAACTTTTTGCTCATGATTTCGACCAAGTTAGGAAAGGATGATCTATTTGTTTATCTCTATATTTCTAGCCATTTTTATCCATTCAAATTCCTTGCTATTATGGAAACCATACATCTTTGTTTCTCCCTCCTCCTTCATACAACCTATATTCTCGATAAAAGGGAATTCAGAAAATTTCCGCTGTTGTACAAGACAGAAATTGCTGATTATATCAGGAATAGAAAACAAGTGAAATAAAAAGAAAACAAATATAGACCGCATCGATCGGCACAGAGTTGCGCCGATTGGCTCTATTGAAAAAAGAGAAAGAAAAAAATATAAAAAAAGGGGAGATAAAGAGAAAATGTATTCCCTGAGAGGCAATAAGGTCATCGAAGAAAGCAGCTTTCTCATTGAAACATTTTTCTTTCTTTTCTTTAGATCTTCTAGATTCCTCTTCTCCATTAAAGCTCTTTTCCAAGAAAATCCTTTCTTAGTGGGAATGATTGAGCACATTGTTGACATGGTTAATCTTATGGTTTAATTCCAAGAAAATCCTTGATTAGATAGGAGAGGGAAGGAAATACACTTGAGAGATCTTGAAAGGACCAAATGCTTGATGTTTGATGCTAAAGATGAGTCGAGGAGAACAAAAATTGTTTTTGAAAAGGTTTTGTGGTGATTTCATTAAGTTCAAGTATGATGTGCCGATTGGTTAAAAGGAGATGAGAAAAAAATCTTTGTGGAGCGATAGTGAGTAAAAATGATGATTGAGATTGATTGCATGAGAGATGGTGTAAAGATTCTTGTTACATATTTGATTTTGTATTGCTCGAGAACTAGCAATGATTTGAGTGTGGGGGAACTGTTGGTGGTTTCTAGATGCCCATTTTATCTACCAAAAAGGGATGTTTTGCGTCTTAATTTGGTGGTTTGGACTAACAATTAACCCCATATTTGCACCGATTTTTAGTTGTTCTATTTTGGATGTAATCATAGGAAACGGGTGTAAAATAGGGCTATTATGGATAAAGAGCTAAAGAATAACGAAGATGGGCCAGATGCAGAGCCACGCCGATCAGCGCAGGAAGGAAAAGATGATGAAAACACGACCCAATCCGGGAAAGAAGAAGGCCCAACCCAGTATGAGTCAGAGTCGGTGGAAGTTGACCTAATCCCGATGGATACAAAAGGAAGATAATTATCAAGAGCCAATAGGGACCAGAGAGACGGATCGCGAGAACCAGTTATTAGAACTAGGGTTCTAGGATATTGGCGCGAAGGTTGGTCAACACCGACGAGATCCACCAGAAGGGAGGTCGCATCGATCGGCGTGACGCCTGCGCCGATCGGCTCGTGCATTTTCCAGCGCTATTTCTTATCCCTCTGCTATATCTAGCGGAAGGATGAGTGAGTAGTCTCATATTCTCTTCTCTTGTGCGGGGATCTGGTCATGTAACTCTCACACTTATTGATACTCTCTCGATGAATTTATTCTATGTGATGAACTTAATTGCACATCTATTTATCCTTTTCATTAGTGTATCGGCCAATACACTTTTGCCCATTACATAGTGCAAGAAACCAGTGGGGAGCTAATAGCCTCTGTAGTGATAGCCGGGGTGAACGAAACCACCATGTCTTGTAGAATATTAGAGTCATCACTTGAGTTGATAAGAATAAGGTTGCATTCTAGTGAACCAATCCTATCGAGAGAATCCTTCATTATCCTGTTACCTCTTCAATAACATTCACCCTCCACTCTCTCACCGTCATCATTCACACCAACCAACCCATTGCAATTTGTTAGTAATCCTTTAATAGTAATTGTTCCGCTCGTTCCTTGTGGATTCGATAACCTTAGAATACTCTGAGGGAAAGAGAGCTACAACTGTACACCGTCCTCTTGCGGTATATAAGTGTGTGCGTAATTACGACCAACAATTGTCACCTCACTATCACAATATAATGGCATTTGAGTGTAATTGAGGCCATAATCCGAGAGCTTTTGCCTCATATAGAGAAGTTGGGCACAACATGCTCCTGCCACCATGTACTCCGCTTCGGCTGTAGATAGAGCCATCGAGTTTTGCTTATTTGAGCTCCAAGATACTAGAGATCTTAAAAGAAATTGGCAACCTCCCGATGTACTCTTCCTATTCACTTTGCAACCCGCGAAGTCCGAATCCGAATACCCAAGTAACTCAAAGATTGTTCCTCTAGGATACCATAAGCCCATGGTAGGTGTGTACTTGAGGTATCTCATTATCCTCGTCACGGCCTTCAAGTGTGACTCTTTTGAATTTGCTTGGTAGCGTGCACACAAGCACACACTAAACATGATGTCCGGTCTTGAAGCGGTGAGATAGAGTAAAGAACCAATCATGGATCTATAGAGCTTGGGGTTCCCAGTTTCCCTTTTACATCATCATCTAAGGGTTTGGTTGTTGCCATAGGTGTGTCCAAAGTCTTGCAATTCTCCATGTTGAATTTCTTGAGAAGATCCTTGGTATACATTTCTTGATAGATAAAGTTTCCTTCTCTCAATTGTTTGACTTGGAAACCAAGGAACACATGCAACTCTCCAATCATTGACATTTGGAATTCCCTCGCCATCATTTCCCGAAACTCTTCGTTGAACTTCTCATTGGTTGACCCATAGATGATATCATCCACATAGATTTGGCACACAAAGAGATCCTTCCCAACATGTCTTGTGAACAATGTGCTATCAATGCTCACAATCTTGAAACCATTCTTGAGAAGGAAGTTCCTCAAGTGTTCATACCATGCCCTTGGTGCTTGCTTGAGGCCATAGAGAGCTTTATTCATATTGTATACATGTCTTGGATTTTTGGGGTCTTTAAACCCTAGAGGTTGTTCCACATAGACTTTCTCATTGATCTATCCATTCAAGAAAGCACTTTTGGCATCCATTTGAAAGAGCTTGAAGCCATTGTGTGATGCATAGGAAAGTAAGATCCGAATAGCTTCAAGACGGGCCACATGAGCAAAGGTTTCTTCAAAGTCAATTCCCGCCACTTGAGAGTATCCCTTAGCCACTAGGCGAGCCTTGTTTTTGACAATTGCTCCTTCCTCATCTTGCTTGTTCTTGAAGACCCTCTTGGTGCCAAACATATTATGATTCTTAGGCCTCTCAACCAATTTCCATACTTTGCACCTCTTGAAGTTGTTCAACTCTTCTTGCAAGGCTATAACCCATTTGTGATCATCCATAGTTTCATCAATGGTAGTGGGCTCAATCATAGAGATGAAAGAGAAGTTCTCAATTGCAACATTGGCCTCATCATCATTTTCTTCACTCACATAGTTGGGCTTATATTGATTTCTCCTTGTCTTTACTCCTTGAGATGGACTCCCAACGATCAAGTTACGTGAATGATCCTTGTTGATGGCCTTGGGTCTAGGATGGTAGTTTTCTTGAGTGGGAGGAGCTCTAGGTGAAGTATCTTGTGCATCATGGATTTCTCGCTCTTTTGAGATATGAGTATCTTGAATTCTCAGTGAGGTGGAAAAGTCACTCATATTTTGTTGTTGTTTTGGAGCTAGAGCTTGGTGACGATATGGGACTATTTTGTGAGGAGCTTAGGGAGGTGATTCGATGTGTAGTATTTGGATAGGATTGGGGCACACTTCTCTCTTGAGTTCCCTCATGGGTAGATGGCTGCACTCTCAATGAATCTTGGGAGGAGTTAGTGGGAGAGGTAATGGTGTCTTGGTTTGGTTCTTACACCTCGGAAGAAGAGGTTGGTTGAGGTGGTGGAGTTGAGGTCTCATCAATGTTTCTATTATTGGCCTCGTGGGGTAAAACCTTGCCCACTGGCATGTTTCTCAAAGCTTCCCTCAGACTCACCTCTAATGTTCACTTCATGAAATTCATCTCCCTTATGAGAACCATTTGACTCATCAAGTTGCACATCATATGACTCTTCTATACATCCAGTGGCTAAGTTGTAGACTTGATATGCTTTAAAAGTCCCTGAAAACCCAACAAGAATGCCTTCATTAGCTCTTCTCTCAAACTTCCCTGGCTTTCTCCTCTTCTTGAGAATGTTGCACTTGTAGCCAAAAACTCGGAAATAGGAAACATTGAGTTTCCGTCCCACCAATAGCTCATATGGAGTCTTTTTTAACAACCGGTGGAGATATACATGATTGGAGGTATAGCAGGCTATGTTGATTGCCTCTGCCCAAAACCTCTCATGAGTGACGAGCGTCTTGTTCTTCCTCTCCACTACTCCATTGTGCTCGGGAGTATATGTAGCGGAGAATTCATGCTTGATCCCTTTCTTGTCACAATACTCCTGTATTGTTGTGTTTTTGAACTTAGTCCCATTGTCACTCCTTATCTTCACAATGCTAGCCTTGAATTCATTCTTTGTTCTTCTTGCAAACTTTCTGAAGATATCACTTGCTTGAGACTTGTCCACGAGAAAGAAGGTCCAAGTGTATCTCATGAGGTCATGCACAATCACCAAGCAATATAGGTTCCCTCCTAGACTCTTGTAATGTGTTGTCCCAAACAAGTCCATGTGCAAGAGCTCCAGGGGACGAGAAATAGACATGAATGACTTGGTGGGATGTGAAGGTGCAACTTGCTTCCCAGCTTGACAAGCACTACACAATTTGTCCTTCTCAAACATGACGTCCTTAATTCCTTCAACTAGACTCCTCTTGACCACTTTTATGACTTGATTCATTCCAACATGTGCCAGTCTTCAGCCATCCCTTAGTTGCCTTAGTGAAGAAACAAGTACTTGGTGGCATGTTGCTTGATTTGAAGTCCGTGACATACAAGTTCCCATGCCTCACTCTATGAAATACTAGCCCTTTCTTTGAATTCTCCATCATTGCACCATCCTCATCAAATGTGCACTTGAAACCCATGTCAGCGAGTTGACCGATAGATAGAAGGTTGAAGTTGAGGGTTTCCATAAGAAAGACCTTGGAGAGATGGAGGTCCTCAGTAAGGGCCACCTTGCCTGGTCCTCTAACTCTTCCATTTGAGTTATCCCCAAAAGTCACCTTCTCACTATCTTCATCTTCATCAATGGTGGTGAACATGGTTGACTTCTCAGTCATGTTTTGAGTGCACCCACTGTCAAGAATCCAATGAGTACCTCCACTCTTGTAGTTGACCCTGGTGGTAGCCATAAGACATGCACTAGAGGAAGAAGGGTTAGTATCCAAAGCATCACTTGATTGACTAGAACCAACCTCATTGTGTCGAACAATAAGACCATCCTCATAGATAAGGATTCTTGCAATCCCTTCCTGAAGTCTCCTCATAATGGGATAGTGAGGAGCATGATACCACCAATATCCATGACCATCCCCATGTGTATCTCATCGAGGTCGATGTAGTAATGGGGAGGATCATAGAGGTCGGTGACGTGCTCATGCACATGTCCCACTTGTGAGTGGAGCACGAGTACCATCTCCATTGCCCTCTCGATTGAGAGCTCATGCTTTGGTTGACAACCTCCTCAAGTAGAAAGCCCCTCTCAGGAATTGTGATTAGTTGGAGGAGCATATCAATTACTTCAATAGATGTTATCTTCTGAAGACCTCTGAAGGAGTTTATCCTGCACACAAGATCATAAATCCTCAAGAAAGTCTCGCAAAGATCAACATTAAAGTTCCTCAAAATTTTATCAAATTCAAAGAAAAACTCATGTTGTGGAGCTCGACGCATGTTCCAAAGTCGATCTTGTGGTGGAGGAGGTGGAGGCGCCAGAGCCGTAGCCACAAGTTTCATCATCTCAAATGATCGAGCGAGCATTGTTGTTGGTGCTCCCCCTACGCCAATACTTGGTCCACCCGAAGTGCTTAAAGTAGAACTTGGAATGGCACTTGAGGTAGAGCTTGACGAAGCGCTTGATGATGATCTTGGTGAAGGTATCGCTCCGAAGGGGTTGTAGAAGCTGTTGCAAGGCAATCTTGTGGAGGGATCAAAGAAGTTTGAGCTTGAAGCTACTTCTTTCCCTTTGCTTGAAGATGCTTCATTGTTTACCTTGGACGTCTTCCTCCCAATCATATTTATGGTGATCTCCTCATCCTTGAAGAGCAGCTTGATCACATCCTCAACGGAGAGACTCTTCTCCATGAGAAGGTCAAGGGTGACGTAGAAGAGCTGCTACTCGGGAGCAAGGAGAGGAACCTCTCGACTATCACAATCTTGGGAAGCTCAAAAGAAGTAGCCGCAATTCCGTCCACCATACCTCGCAAGCGAATAAGAGAGTCAAGTAAGTCCTCATTGTCATTAGCACAAAATGCAAAGAACTCCTCAACAAGAGAACTACTAGCATGATCAACAAGAGACTCACAACCATCATCAATCCTAGACATGTTAGTGGGGCAACCAAGATCAAGAGACACATCATTATCAATCATCACATTAGGCACACTAGTAGAGCAACCTATCAAGTCAACACTAGAAGTATCGAGGCACTCACTAGTACTAGGCACATCCGCACAATCATCACAATCCTCATGCACATGATTATCAGTGAAGGTATTAGCGAAGTCCACAAGAGTATCCATCAACTCATCCGGGATCATGGCATTTAGGTAGCTTTTAAAGCAATCCTTCCATGAGCCATGACCCGGGCCCGAATGGAATGACATCCCAACTCAATACGGTGACTACTCAAGGCGGTTAAGCCTTATAATGAGCACTTTGCTCTGATACCACTTGAAAGGACCGAGTGATCTAGAGGGGGGGGGGGTGAATCGGGAACTTGCACTATGTACCAAATTCACCATTCCTAAAACCGACCACTCAAAACAACTCCTACACAATTCTACTGGTGATCACACTAGCAAGATAATGAACCTATGAAAGGAACAACAACCTAAGCATACTAGTGGATCACACAAGGCAATACAACTCCTATGCAAGCTAGTGATCAAGTATGAAGGCTAAACACTACTAGCAAGTAAAGAATCCTATTCATGCAAGTCTACAAGGTAGTCAACTAGAATAAGGTAAGCACAGAAGCATGAATAGCACAGTATGTAAATGCGAAAAAGTAAAGCATCATAGTAAGGAGTAGAGTAAGAGATGGCTCATGATTTTTTCCCGAGGTCTCAGAAGGATGGCGCCTTCCCTTACTCCTTGTTGGACCACTCCCACCAGAGTCCCGGTCCCTGCCGCCACCGACGTGGAGTTCTCGCCCACGAGCCTGTAATCACTCCTGGAGTGAAGACACGGTGCGCGTCACCTCTGCCATCATGGCACAAGCTCGCCTCCCTTGTGAACTTGTCGGACTCCTGAGCTGACACGGGCGCTCACTAGCGATGCCCCTTTCAACGACGGGCTCAAACCATGTACAAACATGTGACGGCCTTCACAACTAATCATGATAGGCTCGATCACCGACACCTAAGATCTAGAGTAACAATCTAGATCACAACCTCAAGGACACCATAGCCTTAGATGTGCAAGATGCTCAAATTACTCTCAAATAGCACTCTTAAGATATGCAATATCTTCTCCTAGTGCTCTCCTCTTTTCCTCTTGGACCTTACCAAATGCTCTCAGGTATTCCACTGGACAAGAGTGGTCACAAAAACCCCACCAACAAAGTTATATAGGCTCCCAACCTCAAACTAGCCATTGCTCCATGATATCAGCTTTCTAGGTCTAGTGACCAGACTGTCCGGTTACTGCCTGACCGGACCATCCGGTGACTGCAACATCGAGTTCCAACAGCTCTGACCCCTTTGCTGACTCCTGCTGACCGGACCGTACAGTCAGTTGACCGGTCCATACAATCCATTTCTCTCTGTAAGCTTCATGACCATTGATGATTGGATCCCCGAGGTATGGATGTTTTGGTGATAGATGACAACTATAAAATTGTGGGCTAATATCTACACGAGTGTTGTCTATGTAGAAACCATCTCTAAACTCTATTATAAATCATATGGATAATGGTTGCCTTGGCGATTGATGACGATAACCACAAGCATGGAGGCTTGTGAACTTGATGGAGTCCAAGGGTTGATGGAGATGGATCAAAGCGGAGAACAAGCTATGGTGCAAGTGTTTGGAACACTTGACTAGTTATTAGCGCTTTGAGTCCATAGGAAAAACTGGACTATCAAGGGGGGTCTAGGTCATTCTCTTAGGTTATGTCTAGTCAGTGATGTGCAAGGTTGCTCGGTGAAATCACAGGCACTAGGTGACAGTGGAGAAGCCAAGGAGCTAGTCGGAGAAGCCGGGAAACAAAGTCAAGCAAGGACGACAAGTTTCAGCTTTTGGACATACAGACCGGACAGAGGGGTCAGTGGAGATTGGACTATCCAGTCACTATGGAGAGTTGTCTTGGACTTACAGTGGACAGCGAGGAAACTATCTGTGTCTCAGAGCTATAGAGTCCGGACGGTCCAGTCTATAGACTGGATGGTCCAGTCTGTGTGGCTCGATACAGAGCAGCGAAAAAGCAACACGAAAGCTCCTAGACTAGAGAGTGAAACGGACTGGATGGTCTGGTCTAGTTACCAGACAGTCCGGTAAGTATAGGAAAGTTGTCTGGACAGTGCAGCCAACGGTTCTGGGAACCGTTCCAGAGAGACCGGACGGTCTGGTCTAGGAGTGACCAGACAGTCCGGTCATTAGGTCCAGAAAGGCAATTTCGTGAGGCAACGGCTAGTTTTAGTTTGGGAGCCAATATAACTTCGTCTCTAGGGTCTTGGAGACCTGTCTTGGCCAGTGGAATACTTGAGAGCATTTGGTAAGGTCCAAGAGGAAAACAGGAGAGCACTAGTGTAACATCCCGCCCCTCCGAGGCCGGGCCCGCTTACCCTGGCAGCTCTCTAGGACCTCAAGACTTTCCTCACAGACCAACACATGTCTTTTCTATGCAGTTTGTCCTCACTCGTGCGCACCCGGGACAAACTTCCCGGTCAGTCACCCATCCCTAAATTGCTCCAGGGTAAGCACGCTTAACTTTGGAGTTCTTTGGGGATGAGCTTCCAGAAAAGAAGTTGCAACTTGTTGGTATGAGTATTCTATCAATCCTATTAAGCCTTGAACTAGGATGTTACACTCTCACCCCCTTAGAAGATCGACGTCCTCGTCGATCAACCCCAAGCCAGGAACTTCCCCTCTTGGTCATGTCTGTGTGACCAGTGCCAGCGCATGTGCCATGCTGCGTGACCACTCCGGGCCCACACCAGCCATGCACACCATGCCTGCGCAACTGCAACCCCACGCACCCGTGAAACCGTAAAGGTCGGCTCTGATACCAACTGTAATATCCCGCCTCTCCGAGGCTGGGCCCACTTACCCTGGCAGCTCTCTAGGACCTCAAGACTTTCCTCACAGACCAACACATGTCTTTTCTGTGCACTTTGTCCTCACTCATACGCACCCGGGACAAACTTCCTGGTCGGTCACCCATTCCGAAATTGCTCTAGGCCAAGCACGCTTAACTTTGGAGTTCTTTTGGGATGAGTTTCCGGAAAAAAATTGCAACTTGTTGGTATGAGTATTCTATCAATCCTATTAAGCCTTGGGCTAGGATGTTACAACTAGGAGGAGACATTGCATGTCTTGAGAGTGCTAGAGAAGAGTAGCTTGAGCATCTTACACATCTAAGGATAGGGTGTCCTCAACGGTGAGATCTAGATTGTTACTCTTGGTCTATGGTGAGACTTAGACCAGTTAGGTATCGGTGATCGATCCTATCGTGATTGGTTGTGAATGCCGTCACACTATTGTACACGGTTTGAGCCCACCGTGGAAACGGGCATCGCTAGTGAGCGCCCATGTCGGCTCGGGGAGTCCAGCAAGTTCTCCAGGGAGGTGAGCTTGTGCTTTGTGCAGCGGTGACGCACACCATGTCTTCACTCTAGGTGTGATTGTGGGCTCGTGGGCGAGAACTCCACTTGATGGCGGGAGGGACCGGGACTCCGGCGGGAGTGGTCCAACAAGGATTAGGGGAAGGCGCCATTCTTCTGAGACCTCGAGAAAAAAATCATGAGCATTCCTTGACCCTCTCTTTACTATTCCGCAATTATGTGCTCTAGTGAGTAGGGCGACTTGTGGCTTGCATAGGCTAGTGTGATTGGCTTCCACTCTTTATCATATCGTGAACACTAGCATGTGTAGGGTCTTGGCCTACTAGAATTGCTTAGGTTGCTTATCATGTTAGACTCAAGTAGTGGAATTTGAAGTAATTGGACTCATAAGCGGCTTACCGATTCACCCCCTCACCCCCTCTTGGTACGCCTTCGGTCCTTACAAGTGGTATCAGAGCTAAGTGCTCATCTTTGAGGCTTCACCGCCTTGAGTAAGGATGCCGGGACAGGCGGAGAATGTTCCTATATTCAATGGTGAGGACTATGCTTATTGGAAGGCTTGTATGCAAGCCTACCTTCAGTCCCTTGATCCAGAGATATGGTCGGTCACTCACGATTCTGATGCGAATGTGAACCTACTTGAGCCTGACTACATTAAGTGTAATGCTAAGGCAAGAATGCTTTGTTTTCTTGCATCTCTAAGGACGTTTTCTCTCAGCTAGATGCTAGTTCCTCAGCACATTGTATCTTGACTGAGATTCAGGGGCTCTATGAGGGAACCAGTGATGTCAAAGAGGAAACATACTATGTGCTGAAGAACAAGTATGATAACTTCACTAGATTGCCACATGAGAGAGCTAACACTGTTCATTATTGTTTTCATGTACTAGTGGAGGAGATCAATGCACTTGGGGATGATTTCAAGATGAAGCCCGTTGAGGTGATAAGAAGATTCTTGAGGCTATTCAAAGACCCGAAGTATGAGTCCATCATCAGCTTCATGTTGTAAGGTGACCTCAATACCAAGACCATGAAGGAGGTACGTGGCAAGATCACAGCCTTCGAGAACTATAAGTTGGGGTTGGATGATCCTCAACCATCCAATCTTGCTCTATCGGCTGACAAGCAAGAATCTAACAAGAGCAAGAAGAACAAGAAGGTGATCATTGAGGATGATGATGAAGAAGATGATGATGAGGGTGACTTGATCGAGGACTTGGCTCTTCTCATGAAGAAGATGAAGAACTTCAAGAACAAGTTTGATTCCAAGTCAAGGGGCAAGTGCTTCAATTGTGGCTCAAAGAATCATTTTGTCCGAGAGTGCCCAAAGCCCAAGAAAGAAGCACTCAAGTCACAAAGATTCAAGTGAAGAAGAAGAAGGCCCCAAGGCCAAGCACAAGAAGAAGAGGCACTTCAACAAGGACAAGAGAAAAGGCAAAGGCAAAGCTCAAGAATACAAGAAGAAGTTCTCTCGCAAGGCCCTTGTTGGAGAGTGGACAAGTGAAAACTCAAGTGATGAGTCCTCTTCCTCAAGTGATGAAGAAGTGTCCGGTCTAGCCATGATCAAGACCACACCTATACGAGCTCTTCCTCCACCTCCCACGTGCCTCATGGCCATGACCCAACTTGGGGAGAGTGAGGATGAGAGCAGCGATGATAGTGATGATGAAGAGCTTTCATGTGCCGAGCTTTGGAGTATGCTTGAGCAAGCCCGCGACATCACTGTCAAGAAATCCAAAATGTTGGATGTGGTAAGAAAAGAATGTAAGTTGGCTAAGTACCATGTTGGTGAGCTTGAGAATAAGCTCAAGGACCTTGTCACGTCTCATGAGGCCCTAAACAAGAGTTATGATAAACTCAAGGGTGATCATGTAGAGCTTCATGAGAAGTACAAGGCCCTTGAGATCACTTACGAGGCCATCAATGTTGAGAACCTTGCCTCTCTCTCCCTAGTTCATCTAGGACTGATGCTTCTACTATGTGTGATGAACTAACCACCTTAGTCAAGATGTCTTCTCTTAAGCCATTCATTTTGGAAGAATATCACAAGCTCAAGGAAGAGAGGAAGATGGTGATGGACGGCTTTGAGAGGCTCACACGTGGTAGAGCCATCCACAAGGAGATTCTTGGGAGGAACCTTGTGAACAATGTCTCCCACCGGGGACTCGGCTCATATCCTGCCGCCATCGACATCATAGGGATGAGTGATTCCATCCTCGCATGGATCAAACCCCTTCTCGCCGATGACTACTATTGTGAGAGGTGTTGCAAGGATGGCCACGCCACCAAGGATTGTCCCATGGTGAGAAGTTGCATTATTTTACCTAATGCTAACGTGTTCCATGAGAACACACATTTCAAGCTTTTTAGGAACAAGGATGGCAAGGTGAAAGCTAAGGCTTTAGGACCACCAAACAAGAAGAGGAAGGTCAAGAGCATATGGGTGCCTAAGTGCATTGTTGATCTTGAGAGATCGGCTACGTACAAGTGGGTGCCCAAGAACAAGACCTAGATGATGATGGTGGTGGACCGAGCGCTTTCATGAAGATCAAATAAAGTCCACCACAGGTGACATGGACCTCAACGACCTATCTACTCATGAGGGAGGTAATCGTGTTTGTTCTTTGTAGTTGTAGTGTGTTTTTCTTTCTCTTGCATTGCATGGTAATTAGGACTCCTTTGTGACTAGTATGCTTTGCATCCATGCACGTGTAAATATCTAAAAGAAAAACACATAAAAATTAGTCATTGTCTAACCCATCCAAGATAGCTATAAGCAAGGGGGAGTTCTTGAGATGGTGGTTTAACTTCTCTCAAGGCAAGGGCATAGCTTATAGTGAGTAAGCTTGGGAGGGGTTCAAACATGACATTTTTAGGTTTCCTTTGTGTCGTGTTTTTAATATTCCTTGCATTCACATGGCATGTTTACTTTTATTGCATATGTAAATTGCTTGTTGCATGCATCATATAGGAAACACAAAGGAGGCTAGTCCCACTTGGAGATATTTGTGCCTCATGCTCTATATGAGATTACATCTCCATAAGTGTGACCAAAGGAAAGGATTGTGCTTCATGCCTATTGAGCAATCTCTTATGAACTCCAAGGTTAAAACTACTCACGCGGTTCATGGACTAAGGCTCATACATACCCCTTTGGTTCTTTTTTGCCTTGGTTCTTATTTCCTCGATCTTTTACTTGGCATTTGCAAAAATTCTAAGGCCATAGAGTGCCACTATTTGAAAAGGAGTGTTTGAGAGTTCCCTCTATATTCCAAGTGCAGTGTTTGTTTGTGTGTTTAGCGAGGTACTTAGAAAATGGAGAAATTCCTTGTCTCAACAAATTTCTGGAAGTGACAGTATAGCCCGGTCAGGTGACCATACAGTCCAGTCAGTGGCACTAGACACAGTGCCTAGGGGGAGCCTGGTTGTAGAGACCAGATAGAATGGTCCTAGAGACCGTACCGTCCGGTCTACAAAAGCCGGCTGACCCCAACCTGACCAGACAGTCTAGTGTACAGATCGGACCGTCCGGTCAGTTTGTTTCGTCACTCGATTCCGCTCCCAATCTGAGTTGTTGATCCGTCCTTGTGTGATCTCGGTCGTTCAATTGGTTTTTGACCTAGGTCAAAGTGTCAGACATTTTGGTTGGTTCCTTGTTCGTTCCTCTAAGTCGAGAGCACGCCCAGACTTCGCCACCTTTGCACCCTTGCCATCACCGACCAAGGCCAAGTCGCCGCTGCCGATACCGCGCACCGCGCACACCCCTACTATGTAGCTCTCGCACGCCGCTGCTCACCCGCACCTGCCCCACCGTGCCACCTCGCCTCCATGCACATAGCCGTCTCCATATGTGCCGACTCTAGCGCCGCCGCCCGCAGAGCCGCCGCTGCCTCCACCCGTGCAAGCCGTCTTGCCATAGCCACGCCGCCTCTGCCACCTCCCGCACGCGCACACATTGCCACCAGAGCCGAGCTAGATTTCCACCGATTTCCTCTCCTTTCTCGATCTCCATTGCCGGCAAAGTTCAAGTCTTGACCTTTCTCGGTGATCGGAGCGGTGTCCCGCAGTGTTCTTTGATCTTGGTGTGTCGACTTCCCCCAGGGTATTGTGCCATTCACTCCTTTCATCAATTGATGCCCTAAATCCTGAGTAATTAGTTAATTGATGCAATTAGTACTAGTTCCCATCTTTTAGTTGCATTAATTAATTAATTGGCTCAACCTAGATGCAATTCTCCTGT
This sequence comes from Eleusine coracana subsp. coracana, assembly GCA_032690845.1. Classification (NCBI taxonomy): domain Eukaryota; kingdom Viridiplantae; phylum Streptophyta; class Magnoliopsida; order Poales; family Poaceae; genus Eleusine; species Eleusine coracana. Next base: position 32,229,693 of record CM064434.1, read on the forward strand.
CTAGTCTGTAGTTAGAATAATTGCCAATTATTTGACCGCACACTAGATGACTTGCACCAGCCACTCATAGTCGATGATCACTGTTGTTACTTTGCATATTTGCCTAGTGATCATGCCCTTCATTTAGTGCTAGGATTTCTATTGCGCATTCTTACCTGGCGGTGCTTTGCTTGTAGTTTTACATAGGATTCTATGCTTATCCTATCTAAACCTAAGTGCGTGCAGTGACAGTAGAGCAGTCAGTAGTCAGATGGCAGGGTGAGGACAAGACAAGGGAAAAGGGAAAATGCCTGAGAAGCCCAAGACCAAGAAGAGACCGAGACTGGACCTAGAGTCAGAGAGAGCCAGGAGAGTGGCTAGGCACCTGGATGCCATGGAGTAGTCACGGAGGACTCCAGGGACTCGGCTAATCTTAGAGCAGCTCCATGAGACATAGAGCTTGAGGAGGAGCACCAGGCAGAGGACTGCACCTCAGGGGAGATCATCAAGAACTGTGGATCAGGGATCCTCCAGGCAGGAGGAGGAGGAGTCTGAGGAGGAGGAGATCACAGAGGAGGAGACCCCAGAGTCTGAGTCTGAGGAGCTAGTTGAGGAGGAGGCTGATGAGTCAGAAGAGGAGGCTGAGCAGACTGTTCCCCAGAGGACAGCTCACCGGGCAGGAGACCCGAGGTGCACGTGTGAGGTGTGCACTAGGAGGCTACAGAAATTGGTTTAGGCAACTGGAGAGCCCGATATCCTCAAGGTTCCTGCAAAGGACCTTAAGGTGCTTTGATTGGTGCCTTTCGAGTAGTGGGTTCCTGTCCCTAGAGACAGCGCTACTGGAGAGAGGTACTGGACACCCCTCCAGATGAGGATTGGAGAGGGTTTGAGACGTTACCTTAGCCTAAGGGGCAAGGATAGAGTCTTCGTGCCGCAGCAATACACGACCTACCAGGCCATGAGGAGGGCCATCAGCACAAACATGGAGCAGTACTTCATGTACCTGCCAGGGCTAGCAGAGCTAGTTACTGCTCCACACAGGTTTAGAGAGGACGTGGTCCTTGAGTTCTACACGACGCTGTGGGTTGTCAGAGACCGCTCAGAATTCTGGTTCCTGTTCAGAGGGTAGCCACAGCGAGTCACCAGGCAAGACTTGATCGCCAACCTAGGACTCCTGGCTTCAGACTTCCATCTTTACAGGAGTGCCTACGGTACACTGGAGCCACCCCACAGACCTTAGGGAGGGAAGCTGCCTTCAGACGACCTAGTGTTGACTGCTTTCCCACCTCCGCACACCCCATGATTTGAGAGAGGCCCTGCGAGGCTCACTACAGAGGCCAAGGTGGTGAGAGCGATAGTCACCAGGATTATCATACCCTGGTCTGGCTACAGAGAGGAGTTCACACTCTTACACCAGTGGGTTGTAGCAGCCATTCTGAGCAGGCAGACTTTCGACTTGGCGGACCTTCTCATTGGAGAGATGGAGGAGGTCATCTCAGAGAGAGTTGGAGGATGTCACTTGGTCTGTGGCCCCTACATCTGCTATCTCTTGAGGAGTATGGGCCTAGTGACGAAGGAGCAGTACGAGGCTTTCCTTGAGGTGACCACCAGCTACGCACCTCGAGTCCCTAGGGGATCACAGTCTACCTCCAGCCAGCACACAGGAGAGGAGGAGCAGGAGTCACCGATACTTCATGAGCAGGCAGCTCAGCCAGAGACGGTGGTTGCTATGTCAGCCAGCACAGGAGCACCTCCCCAGCCGACAGGTTTGCAGTCTAAGGACACTATCACTGTGGCAGCACTAGCAGGACGGCTGGGAGAGTTTATCATGAGGACATCACCATGCTGGATACGTGCATATCATGGCCTTCCCCAAGTTACAAGTCATCACCAACTCGGTCACCGCGTTCGTCTCGGATTCAGCCGACACCGCTTCACGGTTTTGATGATATCTCCCACATCCGACATCCAAACAAGGCATTCTTTGATGCGTTGGAAAGGGGACAACGACGCTGTCATTTTGTTTCTGGTCCTAGCTCCAGAAGGGTCGTGAATCATGCTGTGTGGTGCCACCTATTTTGGGCCAACTTGGCCATGTATCATGTCGGGCCTTAAGCCCATGTTGTGGGCGCCCCCCCCCCTGGTCGCCCCCAACCCTAGGACTCCCCTGGTTCTAACATAAACTCAATAACCACCGTCTTTTACATCATCCTTCCCTTATTAAATTGGAGTCACCCTTGACTCCATCTCATCATCAATGTCCTGCAAAAGGTTAGTACTAGCAGAATGCAAAGTACAAGATACATGATCATTAATAGAAGATATATCACGACAAAGCATAGTATAGCAAGGTGCATCATGATTATCACAAAGTTCAGCAACAGTAGATGTCATAGCAAGAAAAGCACCTCCCTTTAACTGAATAGATTTATGTTTAACATCAGAAAGTTATTTGTTGTCTTGTTTATTCTCAGTATTTTCAGCAAGCAGTTTAAAATGATTTCTAATATCAGCAGGCAATAACGGACGCAAAGTAATATTCCCGTCCTTATGCATGAAAGTATATGTATTAGTTCTACCATAATGGGCAACATCCATATCATATTTCCATGGACGGCCTAATAAAAGCGAACATGCTTACATAGGTACAACATGAAAACCAGCATAGTCATGATAGGAACCGACTGAAACATCATGCAGTCCTAAAGTAAGATTCATAATAGGTACAAAATACATCAAGGACACTTGCCATAAATTAGATGTTGCTTCTTAGTGATAACAAATCTTGATCTTCATCCACGTACGATTCCCGTGCGTAAAAATCCTATTCATGCAATACATACAAAGCATACACACAATAAATACACAATTCAAGGTATAGAACAATTGGGTGTGGTTGAACAAAGGTTCCAATTGGACAGTTTATTGTGATACAAGAGTTTAGATGCAAGAACCGCTTAAATGTATTAGATGAAAAGATGTGGAAGATTGAAGTTACAAGGGCTAAAGTGCAAGAAGCAGAGGTGGAAAGGCTCCTTAGTTTTGAGTAATAGGTAAAATAGGTGTTAACATGCAAGGTGATAACCTGGTGGACTGGGTTCACAAGTTCATGTACAATGGTAAGGTGTTAGTCCATGTGTCGATGGTGGACCATGAGAATGAGTGAGCAGCATTGCTACTGTGTGGACAGACAACGTGGCAAAAGAAATGTGCGTTCCTGTGGTTCCAACGCATAAATAAATATGAGACTTGAATTGGCACGTGGAACGACATGTGGAACATGTGAATGGCATGATTATTTGGACAAAAATTCCCCTGATCAGAAGATCAATTGGTTTGAACCGGACAAGGTCGTGCAGCAACAGCTCAGACGCCGACGGCGTTCCTGATGACACCACGGCTGTTCTAGGAGAAATCTCTAATGGAGATGATCATAGGACCCTGGAACACAATCAGGAGTGTTGGTTGTATCAAGAACATCTCCACATTAGGAGAAAAGGGGATAGAATTACTGTCGTGCATGCTGGATTCGCCAAAAACAGGGAGAAACTGTTATTGTGATGAAGATCCTAGATGTATTCGAAGTCCAATGGTTGTGGTTTTTGGATATGTTGTATAGGACATCTGGGTGCACCTCCACGAAAATTTGGGCCGCAATTGGAGGGTGGATCTCCAGGAATGTGATTGAACATCTGCTGATCTGGCAACAGTGTTTGGAAGGGCCAGGTTCATGACGGCGTTCTGGCTTGTTCGTAAAGGATCTGAGCGCATCCACCTGTGTACATCTATAATACATGGTGGAACACGATATGACACAGATGGCATCGATAAAAAGGCAGAAGATCATTCGGGAACGCGAAGAACAAACCTGGTGCACCAGATGAACGTGTCCAGGAGCAGGGCAGCAGGCATGGCGACGAGGATATCTCCCAATATGTTGACAATATGGTAGACCTGCTCTGGATGGTCGTGTGCAACAACATGGAACATGATCTGGTGAAATCTCATGGCATTTGGGTGGCTAGATCATCAGGAACGCCAATGCCAATCTTCAGCAATGTAGCTGACGCGAGAGCAGCAAGGCATGGCGGCAGCCTGGCAGCGTGGTGAGGGTTTGAGAGGGTGGGGAGGACGTGGGAGGAGGGCTAGTATTTATAGGAGGGGTGGGGCAGGTGTGGGAAGAATATGGGAAGAAAATTAAGAAGAATTAATGTATTTATTGGAGGTAAACATGAAAGGCATAGAAAATATGGAAAGGATATTATTCTCTTGTTCTTACCTTATGAATGCTAATGGAAGGTGGGGCTTATTTTCACAGAGATGTTTATCGAAGGTGGGGTTAACATGGAAGGCGTCACGTCTAGGAACATTCATGCGTTATGTAAAACGAATGTGGATGACATTGAGTCTCGATACATTAACGACGTGTAAGGTGATATATATGATGAACAAAGATGCAATGTGATGAAATAAGTTTGGAAGATGGTGTTTGACGATGCATTCATGTGAGTCAAGTAGACAATGATAGTTGAGCCCCATTTTAAAATAGAATGTACATTCATAAAATTTGATTAAAAGGATTTCAATTTTCTAAAATTAACATGGAATCCAAAAATGACAAAATATTGAAATAAATAAAATAAAATGATTTTACTTATTTAAAAAGGTTTTGGTTTAAAACTGAAAACTTTTGTGACATAGAGTAATTTCTTCAACCCAATAAAATCATTGTGAATTTGCAAAGTCTTTTATAAATAGTTTCAAAATTTGAGAAATCCATATATATTTTTGAAAGCGGTTCATATTTCAAAATGGGAAATTTTGGGATGTGACAATCACTAAACTGCTGTTATTTCCATAACCTTTGGGCCTCCTCCGTGTTCTCGCATGGTTGCCCATTTGTTAGGGTGTTTTGCCTTGATTTATGGGATAGAAATTCATGGCCTTTATCGTTGTACTTCTAGAGAGGCTTTTATGTGAAGCTTGATATAGGAGTATATCATATTTTGCAATGTCAAAAGAACCAGATCAGAGAAGAAAACAAATTATATATTGCGAGCTATGTACTTTTGGTTTGGGCATGTCTGTCATACTCTCTCTCTCTCTCTCTGCTACATAATCCCATTTAGGTGACCGCATACAAGAATGTCTAGAGGTCACCATCACTATTGTAGTGAACCTGTCACATCCGGGTTCCAGAGATCCTAATTAGAAAAGCACAATAAAGACAACCTCTAAAAAACAATGGTTGTCCTATGTGAATTGTCAAGCAGAGATAACTTGTGGGTGAGAAACCGAAAAATTATAACATTGTTCAAAGCAAATTTAGATAAGGAAGTTTTTCTAGTTCAGCTCCAAACCATTTGGATGTTTGTTATGCTTCTATATCTTCAAAATGATAATAAGATGGTTGCTAAGAAATCATAATATTTTTCATTTTTCATAGCATTCAATCAACTAAAAATTTTTAGTCCATGGTTTACTTTATTTTTTTATTTTTCCTTTTATATAATTATCTGTATAATAACTATAAACTGTTGGATTTAGACCCGATGGCACAAAACGGTTATTGAAAGTTGCCTACACTTCCAGTGAATTGAAAATTATCAAGTCCCAACATTTTTTACAATATCATAATATGATGGCTGAAAATAGAAATTGCTTGCAAAACGACACAGTAATACATATAGTATTGCCATCTGATGTATTGATATCAACCAACAACTACGGTGTGACATAGGCCAATAATTCATTGGATATACTCATAGCCGGCACCATTTCCAGTGACTTCTGCAATCCCCCTCACATATTTATTTGTTGGGGGCAAAGGTGCAAGGTCCTGTGAATCCGTCTATTATTGCTCGACACCCTTGAGGCGTTTTGTTGTGTTCGATTATTATAATAACTAATTATTATTATAATAACTAATTAACTTATTTCAAAAATAATATAATAACTAGCAGTTTGATTCAAAGTGGATTTCCAGAAATCCACCGCCTGAACATGGCGAGACATCTTTCTGGCTGAAACTCTGGTGCCGTGTGTCCTCCTCCCTGTACAACAAACAACTAAATCATGCAACTATTTTCACTCACCAAAAGTTCTACAATAAGTGATATAAATTAGTAAGTTGGATACAATTCAGTATTTCTGGAAATATGCAGCCTGTGTAACCAACATACGTCACCATTATATTTTATTTCTGACATCCTATTTCTTAAAGATGACAATGATCACTATATTAGTAAGCATAAAATATACAAAGAAAATTAATATAACATCACCTTAACTGTAGCGAAGGTCAAGTTGTTCGAATATGCTATAGTGAATCTGTAGAACAAATATGAATGTTTAAGTATACATGATTAATTAGTAAGGCCATCATCGATCTATGAAGCTAATAATATCTCACCCAGCGGATTGACCATGGAGGTGCCATGCCCTCCAGTCATGAGTAACTGAAAAGTTGAGAGATCTCACCCAAGCCTGTGTACCAGTTAATGGTACAACAGCATCATGGTCGCCACTGTTCATAAATTATTGTAACGTTAGATGTTGGAAGAAGAAAAAATGTGACATAGAAAGAGTTTTTGCAAACTATGTAATAAGTGGATGACATAAGTATTGATCAATAGAGAGGCAGGAATAAAGTCAGTCCATTTATTTTTTAAAAAAAAAACTATGTATCAATGATCGACAACTAATATCCTCGTTTTGAATTTGGAACCAAAGAAAAATTAGATAATCACTGTAAGTACATTCTAAGTATCTAGTCTGTCATCATATATATCACAATCTGAACCAAATCTATCGATAATAAATAAATGGGACAATTGCATAAGTGCTCTTACTTTGAACCTTAATTCTAATTTTGGACCTTTTTTTGAGACTTTGCAAAATTGGACCTCCTTTCATCCAAGTTGTTGCATAATTACCCCTATTTTGATGGGAAAAATTATAGTTTTATCATCAAAATAGGGGTAACTGTGCAATAATTTTAGTGGAACAGGTCTAATTTTGTAAAGTCTGAAAAAATGATCAAAAATAAGTGAAATTTACTTCTAATTCAGTAATTCTCTTCATGCCACGAAAGGAGCTATTACCTGTAAACCAAGGAACGATAGCCTTTCAGTGTAACATTACGATGGTATTTTATACTGCTCTCGATGTCCCTAGAATACGGAAGGTCCCCCTCATGGCACCTCACCCACTCCTTTTTGCTGTCCTTCAGTACGAGTAATATGTACATGTTGAACAGAGTTATATACTTGGCATTCAGGTTAAACAAAAACATATAATTAATTGATAAAGTGGGATTAGCTACTTTACCTTCTTAATCCCGAGAGCATCTCGGGTGCCATTGTGGTTTGCCCAGAAGTACGACAGATAATTTCCATAATTCTGTGAATTGAACAGGTAAATCAGACACAAATTGTTAGGGATAATCAAATGTACATCTCGTGTTTTATGGTTTGAAACTTGAGCAATGAAAATAAAATTGTTTTGTATGTTCCTAATTAGCTTACCGCCCATGTTAGACTGTTACTTGTGTTAATATGGGTTTTGAGTACATTTAGATTAATTGCATGGCCTTGGGCTTTGCACCCACATGTAACGGCCCATGCACGTCCTGCTTTGATGTGACACTAGGGTTTGCCTCGCCGGCTCCCCTACTATTTGTACTGATCACAGATGATTGGAATAATCATTGCGTGTTTTACTCAAATCTATTCTACGCTTTTATGGTATCATTGAGTGGATCGCTCCTGCGTCGGGCTCCTCACCGCGGCTCGCTTCCTCTGTGCGCCCTCTCTCGGGCCAGCCTCTCTCATGTCTCCACCGGAGTCCTCGACCATCGCGGCCGAGCGTGCTGCCATCTCTACCGCTCGCGTAAGGTTGAGTGTCTTACCGCCACCAAAGCCAACGCCGCCCTCCTTCAACAAGCTCAGGACGACCTCTCCCGTGTTGAGGCTGCCCAGGATGCCCACATCAAACTGGCCAACAACACCCAAGCGGCCTACGATGCCGCCATATAGGCGTAGGCCACCGCCCAAGCCACTGCTGATCGTGCCGCTCTCCATGCCCAGGTCATCGCCGTGAATAACATGAAGTCCGTGATTTCGAACACCATCGATCTCTCTTCCACCAACTACACCAAGTGGAAGGCATTGTTCCTAAACACGCTCGGCAAGTACAAACTTACCGATCACGTACTCGTCGACTCTGACGCTGACACCGCTACCGATCCATCCTGGGTACACATGGATTGCACGGTCAAGTCCTGAATCTTCAGCACCATCACACTAGGCCTCATGGAGATCATCCCCACAGGCACTCCGTCCGCCAGCGAGATGTGGCTCAACATTGAGGAGCAATTCTTTGGAAATAAGGAGACTCGCATCCTCATGCTCGACACCCAGTTTCAGACCTTCATCCAAGGCGAATTGGGCATCCGTGACTACTGCTGCCAGCTGAAAAGCAAGGCAGACAGCCTTGCCGATCTTGGTGCACCCGTCGAAGAGCGCATCCTCGTCCTCACTGTTCTTCGTGGCCTGAACAAGAAGTACCATCACATGGTCTCCCTCATAAAGCACCAACATCCCCTTCCACCCTTCATCATGGTGCGCTCCGACCTGTAGCTTGAGGAGTTTGACCTTGATCCCATCGAGCCCGCCCAAACTCTTGTTGCCCTAACTTCATCGCCACGCCCGGCGGCTGCTCCGAGTATACCAGCCCCCAACCCACCACCGGCCCCCAGTGCTCGCCGTGGCCACAACAACAGCTATTACAGTTGAAACGTCTGCGGTCATGATTTCTCTAGCCACGGACGTGGTCACGGCCCCACTGCTTCTCCTGCATTGCCGACTACCCTCAACCCCATGACCGGCACCTTCCAGGTGTGGCCCGGTTATGCTCTTTGTATTATCGGCTCTTGCCCATGCACCCTGACGCCGTCGTCCCCCTCAGCACCCAGTCTTGCACTGGCTGCCTTCGACAACCCGACCATGCCATCGGGTTTCGGTGCTCTGACTCCTCATCCCGATTTTGGGGCTGCGCTAGGTATCCCGACGCCCCACAACTTTGGCGCCCCGACTATGCCTCCATCCTTCAGCCATGGTGCTCTCTCCCCTTGGGCCTCGGCACCTTCCTCGATGTATTGGGATCAGCAAGGCCACGTCAACAACTTTTGCACCATGACTCTCACACCGCCCCAGACCCATGAGTGGAACATGGACTCTGGGGCGGATGTCGACCTCCGGTGACCTCCTCTCTTCCTCCCCGCCTTCATCGACTAGTCCTACTAGTATTTTTTGTCAGCAACGGGTCATTGCTACCCATTACTTCTACCCGCCATACTTTATTCTCCACTGAGCGTCCTTTATATCTTCATGATGTTCTTGTCTCTCCACACATCATAAAGAATCTAATATATGTTAGACAATTCACCACTGACAATTCTTGCTCTGTTGAATTTGATCCCTTTGGCCTCCTTGTGAAGGATTTGGCCACCAAGACCACACTCGTCGGATGTGACAGCTCCGGGAGCCTCTACCCCTTCCAAGTGCCCCAGCACTCTTTAGCATCGACCTTTTGGTCACCTAGGAGTTGAAGCCTTGTCTAAGTTGGTTCCCTCCATGTCAATCAATAAAAGTGAGCTAGAAAAATTGTGTCATGCTTGTCAACTTGTTTGTCATGTACGCCTACCTTTTCACCCCTCTAGCTCTCGGGCCGCCAAGAATTTTGATTTAATACATTTTGATTTGTGGACTTCCCCAATCCTCAGTGTCTACACTTTTAAATACTACCTCATCATTCTTCATGATTGCTCACACTTTACTTGGACATTCTCCTGGTGACTTAAATCTGACAACTTTTCCACTCTTTCTAATTTTTTTGCCTATGTACACACACACAGTTCAGTACTACCGTTAAATCCGTTCAGTGCGACAATGGTTGTGAATTTGATAACTCCACTACATGTTCCTTTTTTCTCACAAAAGGCACCACACTTCTCCCGAGAACTTTCTCACAAAAGGCACCACACTTCGCTTATCTTGCCCCCACACATCTCCCCAGAACTGACACGCCAAACTCATTATTCGAACCACAAATAAAGTCATTCGCTCTCTCATGTTTCAGGCTAGTATTCCCGCACCGTATTGGGTTGAAGCCCTAGAAACAGCCACATACCTTCTGAACCTTCACCCCACCAAGACACTTGCCTTTGCCACACCTTTCTTCACACTATACGGCACCCCACCTCCACTCTCACCTACGCACCTTTGGTTGCAAGTGCTACCCAAACCTTTCCGCCACCGCACCCAATAAGCTGCCCCCTCGCTCCACACTTTGTGTGTTCCTTTAGTACCCTCCAGTTCACAAGGGATACCAGTGCCTTGACCTTGCCACAAACCATTTCATCATTCTCGCCATGTCGTCTTTGACGAACTCTATTTTCCCTTTGCCGAACTCGACTCGGCACCTCCTTCATCTCACTTTGATTTCCTAGACCTTGATGACACTAATGTGCCACTCCTAGTTGGCACCACTCTTCTTTCAGGTACCCCCAGCGGCTGTCCTCCTTGCGGTCATGCAGTCCCTACTTCGTTGCAGGTCATTGCCAGCATGACTACCGGTCCTCTAGAGGCTCCCACTACTGCCCCTCCCAAGGATGTTATCAGTAGTGGGTCGCCACCCAACTCACCCGGATCGGCTTCACCACCGCCACACAGGTCACCCATACCCGCCTCGCCATGACTACCCGGGTCTTCTACACCCTCGCCCAGGTCCTCGGCGCCCTCAGCACCAACACCCTCCCTACCGCCCGCGCCCTCGGCCGATCAGTCATAGCCTTGCAATCGTGTCCCTCTTGCTTGCCCTGACGTGATCATCACTTCGCCACCAGTATTGCTGGTTGATGCCGTTCGGATTCAACCTGTTTGAAATGACCACACAATGCTCACTCTTGGCAAACACTATTTTGCTCAACCAAAGACCACCTTTGACATGCAGACATTGGCACTATCACCACTATCCAAGACGTACCACAGCGCTCTCTCCAGCCCACATTGGTGGGAGGCCATGATTGCCGAGATCTCTGCACTTCAGGCCAACAACACGTGGGATCTTGTTCATGCTCCTTCTGGCATCAACATTGATACAGGCAAGTGGGTCTTTCATCATAAACTACATCCTGATGGCTCCCTCGATCCGTACAAGGTCCGTTTGGGTCCTCCGTGGTTTCACTCAGTGGCTCAGCATTGACTTTGGTGAGACCCTTAGCCTTGTTTCAAGCCAGATACTATTTAGTCTATGCTTTGGGTTGCATTTCACAAGATTGGCCTATTTATCAACTTGACGTGAAGAACACATTTCTTCATAGCACCCTCTCCAAGACAGTTTATTATGTTCAACCATCCGGTTTTGTTGCCTCTTCCGATCTGGATTATGTCTATCGACTCAACAATCCCTATATGGTCTAAACCAGGCTCCCCGTGCTTGGTACAACCGCTTTGCTACATTCATCTAGACTCTTGGCTTCACTAGTTCACAGTCGGATACCTCCCTCTTCATATATCGCTATGGAGCTGACACTGTTTATCTCCTTCTTTATGTGGACGACATTGTTATTATGGCTTCATCAACCTCTCTACTGCAGCGCCTCATAGCCGCCCTCACCTCTGAGTTCACAATGAAGGACCTTGGACCCCTTCATCATTTTTTGGGCATGACAGTCAGCTGCAGCAATAAAGGTCTATTCGTTTCACAGAGTCACTACAACTCCCAGATTTTGGACCGGGCAGGTATGATAGACTGCAAGCCGTGTTCCACTCCAATTGATACAAGCTCAAATCTCTCTCCAGATGGTCCTCCAGCCACCGATGCCACATACTTTTGGGGCATTTTTGGTGCACTACAATATCTCACGCTTCATCTAGCCTTAGTGAAACATGTTCTTCGGTATGTCAAGGGTACTCTCCAATACGGCCATCAGATTCATCGGTCTTCATCCATTGATCTTGTGGCTTACTCTGATGCTGACTGGGTGGGTTGTCCAGAGACTCGCCGCTCCACCTCTAGTTATGCAGTATTTCGCAATGATAACCTTGTGTCCTGGTCCTCCAAGCGGCAGCCACCAGTATCCCGCTCCAGTGCCGAGGCAGAGTATCGGGCCATCACTAACGCCATCGTTGAGACTACATGGTTGTGCCAATTGTTGGGTGAGCTTTTTGTCCCTGTTCGTTGAGCCATTGTGGTTTATTGCAACAACGTCAGTGCAGCATACCTCCCCGCCAATCCTGTGCAACATCAACACACAAAACACATTAAGATTGACTTGCACTTTGTTCGTGATAAGGTGGCTGCTGGCTCTGTTTGTGTGTTACATGTCCCGACGACATCTCAGTATGCGGACATATCCACAAAGGGCCTTTCGTCCTCTGTCTTCACTGAGTTTTGCTCCAGTCGTAATGTTCGGACTAATGGCTAGCCTATTATGCTCTGACCTGGGGGGGTGTTAGACTGTTTGTTAGAAGTTTTGGGTTGTGGCCCAAATTAATAATTTTAATAAATCCCAAAGGCCCATGTGCACATGCATGACATGGTGGGGGACTTTAGTCTCATATCGCTAGTCTAGGGAGGAGAAGAACAACTTATATACTTGAGTTGCTTCCACCTAGTTGAGCTAGTAGGAGAGAAGAGGAAGAACACAGGTGCACGCTCGCTCGCCTCGCCTCACAACACCACGCCATGCCTCGCCTCGCCTTGCCGGGCCGGGTGAAGGGGCGGGTGCACGACATGCGCGTGAATGGTCCGGCAAAATCTGAGTCTTGCGCGTGCGGGGTCGCAGCTTCCTTATGCTACTCAGATTTTTTGTTATGCAAGAGATAATTGCACTGACCTCTTTTGATGATTAGATCGAGTGATCTAGGCGTTGTTCCTAGGTGGTTGCTAGTCGCTATGATTAGCATCTGTTCTTTGTTTATGTCTCATGATTTAATAGTACACATAATCGAGATAGTATATCTAGGCTTACTTGATGGTTTGCATGCCTAGATTACATGTAATGTATCTAGTATTTGTATCTACTAGAATTAGATATATCATCACTAAACTGCTTTTATTTCCAACAATCCAAAAACCTGATAGGCGTTTAGTGATGGCTGGTTTTGCTGATGCTATAAAACCTGAGAAATTCACTAGAGTGAACTTCAAGAGATGGTAGATGGGAGTCCAGTTGTGGCTCTTGGCTATGGGCGTGTTTTTGGTCGTGGGGAGCCCTCCCGCATTACCTCTCAGCTCCGAGAAAGAGATGCAGGAGTTCTCTGTGGCCACAATGATTTTCATTGGATGCATACTTAGCGTTTTCTCTGACCAGTTGTGCGATGTGTATATGCATATCAAGAGTGCTGCTGAACTTTGCAAGGCACTTGAACACAAGTTCTTGGCCTTGGATGCTGGACGTGAGTTGTATGTCATGGAGCAGTACCACGACTTTAGAATGGTTGACAACCGTTCTGTAGTCAAGCAGGACCATGAACTCAAACTCATTGTGAGGGAGCTCGATCAGCTTGGTTGCAAATTACCCGACAAGTTTGTGGCTGGGAGCATTATTGCCAAGTTACCTTCATCTTGGAGGAGCTATGCCACATCTCTGAAACATAAAAGACAAAACATCTCTGTCGAGGATTTGTTGGTGGGTCTTGATGTTGAGGAGAAGGCTCGGGCAAAAGATGCGCCTCCGAGAGCACCCAAAAGTCAGTCCAGCGCCAATGTGATGCAGCACACTAGAAAGAAGAACCAGAAGGGAAAAGGAAAGTTTATTCAGACTACTCAATTCAAGAAGAAGAAGATGAACATGGATGAGATTGTTTGCTTTGTGTGTGGTGAAAATGGGCATTTTGCCAAGAAGTGTCGCAACCGCAAAGGCAAGAAAATCCAACAAGGGCAGAAGGCTGCCAACGTGACTATTGGTGACTCCAGTGGAGCATCTGGGTATGGTAATCTACCTAGTATATTTTCTGTATATCAATCGAATGATTGATGGATAGATATAGGAGCCAATATTCATGTTTGTGCTGATATCTCCATGTTTTCTTCTTACCAGTTCGCACGAGGTTCATTTGTCATGACGGGAATGGCTCACATGCTACTGTTCTTGGTGTTGGTTTGGTTGATCTGAAGTTCACTTAAAGAAAGATCGTGCGGCTAAAGAACATGCAGCATGCCCCCTCAATAAACAAGAACCTCGTTAGTGGATCCCTCCTCTGTCGAGATAGATTCAAGCTGGTCTTTGAGTCGAATAAAGTAGTCATTTCGAGGTTTGGCCAATTCTTTGGCAAAGGCTATGATGGCGGAGGCCTGTTCTGCTTTTCCCTTTCTGATTTTTGTAACAAGGTTGTGAACCATGCATGTGATTCGAACAATTCCGAGGCTAATATTTGGCATTCCCATTTGTGTCACATAATTTTTGGTTGTATGAATCGGCTATCCAGTATGAGTTTAATTCCTAAGTTCTCTGTTGTCAAAGGTTCTAAGTGTCAAGCTTGTGTCCAAGCAAAGCAACCTTGTAAGCCTCACAAAGCTATAGACGAGAGAAACTCGACACTATTAGAACTCATACATTCTAATCTCTGTGAGATGAATGGTGTGTTGACAAAAGGAGGGAAAAGATACTTTATGACTTTAATCGATGATGCAACTAGGTATTGTTATGTGTTTCTACTAAGAACTAAAGATGAGGCATTTGAATGTTTTAAGACCTACAAGGCTGAGGAAGAAAATCAACTAGAAAGAAAAATAAAACCTGTTAGGTCTGATCGTGGAGGAGAGTATTTTTCCAATGAGTTTGATCTTTTCTGTATGGAGAATGGAATTATTCATGAACGAACACCTTCCTACTCACCACAATCTAATGGTGTTGCTGAAAGGAAGAACAGGACATTGATGGACCTGGTGAATGCCATGTTAGGAACATCCGGTTTACCTAAAGCTTGGTGGGGGGAGGCTGTTTTGATAGCATGTCACGTTCTGAATAGAGTTCCCACTAAAAATAGTGATATCACTCCGTATGAAGGATGGAAAGGAAGAAAACCCTCACTCTCATATTTGCGTACATGGGGCTGTTTGGCCATCGTTAGCATACCAATAAATAAGAAACATAAACTTGGACCTAAGACTTTTGGTTGTATTTTTCTAGGATATGCGTACCACAACACAGCATATAAATTTTTGGTGATAAGGTCCGAAGCTCCTGATGTCTTAGTTGATTCACTTTTAGAGTCCTGTGATGTAACTTTATTTGAGAATATTTTTCCTATGAAAGATACGTACTCTGTACCTATTTCTTCTACTGATTTAACTCTAGAACCTTCAACTCCACTTGAACATCCACATGAGAGCGACGAGGATGATAGTGAAGTAACTCCTCGAAGGAGCAAGAGACAAAGGGTTGCAAAATCCTTTGGTGATGACTTCATTGTGTACCTTGTTGATAATACTCCCACATCCATCTCGGAGGCGTATGCATCGCCTGATGCAGAATACTGGAAGGATGCAGTTCATAGAGAGATGGACTCCATCATCTCCAATGGATCATGGGAAATAACTAATCGACCAATCGGCTGCAAACTAGTTGGTTGCAAGTGGGTATTCAAGAAAAAGCTCAGGCCTAATGGTACCATTGAAAAGTACAAGGCAATGCTTGTAGCTAAGGGATATACTAAAAAAGAAGGCGAGGATTATTTTGATACTTACTCACCCGTTGCCAGATTAACCACCATCTAGGTATTACTATCATTGGCTGCCTCACATGGTCTTCTAGTCCATCAGATGGATGTGAAGACAGCTTTCCTTAATGGAGAGTTAGATGAGGAAATCCACATGGATCAGCCAGATGGATTTATAGTACCTAGACAAGAGGGCAAGGTGTGTAGGTTAATTAAGTCCTTGTATGGCCTAAAGCAAGCACCCAAGCAATGGCATGAGAAGTTTAACAAAACTTTAACATCTGCTGGGTTTGCTGTAAATGAGGCTGACACCTGCGTGTACTACCGCTATGGTGGGGGTAAAGGAGTTATACTATGTTTGTATGTCGATGACATACTAATTTTTGGGACTAGCATCGATGAGATAAATGATGTAAAATCATTCTTATCCCAAAATTTTGACATGAAGGATTTGGGAGAAGCGGATGTGATCCTTAACATTAAACTTTAGAAGGGTGAGGATGGGATTACAGTTATGCAATCTCATTATGTCGAGAAGGTGTTGAGTCATTTCGGCTAATTAGAAAGCAAACCTTCTCAAACCCCGTATGATCCTAGTCTAATACTTCGAAAGAATAAAGGACTAGGAAAGGTTCAACTACGATACTCTCAAATTGTTGGCTCACTAATGTACCTAGCTAGTGCAACCCGTCCTGACATCTCATTTGCTGTTAGCAAATTGAGCCGGTATATTTCTAATCCAGGAGATGATCATTGGCATGGTATTGATCGAGTTTTGCGCTATCTTAAGGGCACAATGAGTTATGGAATTCACTATTTAGGGCACCCTGGTGTACTTGAAGGATATAGCGCTTCAAACTGGATAACAGATGCTGATGAGCTGAAGGCTACTAGTGGATACCTGTTCACGCTTGGTGGCGGTGCTGTCTCATGGAGATCGTGTAAACAAACAATTTTCACTAAGTCAACCATGGAGGCAGAGCTCACTGCTTTGGAAACAGCTGCCGCTGAGGCAGAGTGGTTGAGAGAACTTTTAATGGACTTGTCGATGGTAACCAATCCCTGCTATTCTCATGAACTGTGATAATCAAACAGTTATTAGGAAGGTGACTAGCAGTCAGGATAATATGAAGTCCAGCAAATATGTGAAACATAGATTGAAGTCTGTCAGGAAACAAAGGAGCTCTGGTAGTATAGCTGTGGAATACATTGAAACACTAAAAACCTGGCAGATCCCTTTACTAAGGGATTATCACGCACTATGATAGATAATGTATCGAAGGAGATGGGATTGAGACCCACATGAGTTACACTACAGTGGCAACCCAACCTATGTGATCGGAGATCCCGTGAATTAAGACCTGGGAAGAACAAGCTATTAGTTAACTGGAGAGTACAATCAATATACTTAACACACTCCATTGGAGATGCAGTACTCTCATATCTGTAAGGTAGGATGACTTTATCTTAATATGTTCTAAGGCTCTTTCATGAGCAAGATACTGTCCTACAGAGTATTTTTGCAAGAACACACCTATGTGAGCTTGATCGTTAGTCGCGGTCTATAAGAATCGGGAATTCTTTAATAAGCTCATGAAGTGAGACAGGAGTACGACTTATATGCTCCACCCGTGGGGTAGACTCTTGGCAGCCAAGTACCAGTCAAGGCTACAAGTGAAACTTGTTCACACCAAACTGTCAATTCAAGGCATTGTCCATTACACAGTTGTGGATGAGTGTAGCTTGTAGCTCTAGGTGGATGTTCAACCTTTACTAGGCTCCACTGAAAAGCTGGTATATTAACAGTACCTTGGTATGATGGGCAAAACGACATGAGCCTCTGGGATATGGTGGGGGATTGTTAGAAGTTTTGAGTTGTCGCCCAAATTAATAATTCTAATAAATCCCAAAGGCCCATGTGCACATGCATGACATGGTGGGGGACTTTAGTCCCATATTACTAGTCCAGGGAGGAGAAGAACAACTTGTATACTTGAGTTGTTTTCACTTAGTTGAGCTAGTAGGAGAGAAGAGGAAGAACACATGCGCGCGCTCGCTCGCCTCGCCTCGCCGGGCCGGGCGAAGGGCGCACGACATGCGTGTGAATGGTCCGGCAAAATTCGAGCCTTGCGTTTGCGGGGTCGCAGCTCCCTTTTGCTACTCAGATTTTTTGTTACGCAAGAGATAATTGCGCTGACTAAATATGGTAAGCAATTAATCTCTTTTAATGGTGATTAACGTGCCTGCTTAATTGCTGATTAATTACCATAAGTGTGCTATTGCTGTGTGTATATATATGGAGAGACGTTGCCTCTACAGACACACGAATTTTTGCCTCTCTCCGTTCTCTATTGTGCTGCCGCGTCGTCTTCCCCATCCCGCCGCCACGTGCCATTGGTACCGGGAGAGCAGGTCTCCGAAGCCTACATCTCCTCGTGTCCTTGTACGGGGTAGGGGACGTATCAGGTTTTTGGAAAGCACCGTTGCGACTGCTTGCTGGTGATTTGATCCGCATCTTCTTCATCGACCGATTGCCTACACCTGCATCGCCTTCTTCATCGATAGATCAGACTCTACTACAACCATCACCGGAGCGCTTTCCTGTAAGACATCTTTTAACCTCTTTTGTTGATTAGATCGAGTGATCTGTGCGTTGTTCCTAGGTGGTTGCTAGTCGCTATGATTAACATCTGTTCTTTGTTTATGTCTCATGATTTAATAGTACACGTAATCACGATAGGGGCTTACTTGATGGTTTGCTTGCCTAAATTACGTGTAGTGTATCTAGTATTTGTATCTACTGGAATTAGATATATCATCCCTAAACTGCTTTTATTTCCAACACTGTTAATATGGGTTTTGAGTATATTTAGATTAATTGCATGGCCTTGGGCTTTGCACCCACATGTAAAGGCCCATGGACGTCCAGCTTTGCTGTGATGCTAGGGTTTGCCTCGCCGGCTCTCCTCCTATTTGTACTGATCATAGATGATTGGAATAATCATTGCGTGTTTTACCCAAATCCATTCCACACTTTCAGCCCAATCAACCTTTGACATAGACATGCGTATTATTAACACATACCATCCCCCTTAACCTTTCATTGTTATTTCGTTCAAACGGATTAGTCAGGAGCCGATATGGTTAGAACAACAAGATTTATATGTTGTCTAACCTCTCCCATCAAAACAATGAATGTGGAACTAATCCACCAACTTTACTTCACTTCTAGACCATTTGGACTGAAACTACAGCTACTATAGACAAACGGGCCGGGATGTTACAATATTACTACTCATGTTGACACCCTCTTCCAAGCATCTAGAATCACAGATCTAGAAATTCACAAACAACAAGATTTCTTAGGATAATTGTGTCACTAGTCACAAGTGTGGATATAATAATGAGTTATACTGGCTATAACATTTTCCGATAATAAGTATATCTTCTTGGATCTTTGTTACTTGAGGGCTATTGTAGTGACACTAACACTAGCACAAAAAGCACTTGTAGCGGCAAGAGCAAATCTACTATAGCAGCGAAAGAAAAGAAAACCTCAGCTACAAATCAAAATCGATTTTTAACGGAGGCCCATTTAGCATGACGGATGGCCTATTGTGTATTGTAAGGATGGCCTATTTTACCAGCCTCCGCTATGGTGTTTTGTAGCGATGGCCCATTAAGTCACCCGTCACTATTATGTTGGCCCAAAAACCATTTAACTACCACCCACTGCCGCCTCTTCTCACTCCACAAACCCTCCTCCTCCTCCTCCTCCTCCTCCCTCTCTCTCTCTCTCTCTCTCTCTCTCACGCAGTAGTAGGTCCTCCTCCCCTAGCTGGTGGCGCCCCCACCACTTCCCTAGCTGACGATACAAACCCTCTTCCTAGCGATGCGAGCCCTCCTCCCTCCTCGCAGTCATAGGCGGCAGCTTGCGCGCGACCCCCTCCCTCCTCACAGGCGGCTTCCCGGCGGCGCGAGGCCACCTCCCTCGCTGGTGCTTCCAGGTCACGGCAGATCTGGCGCAGCCCCGAGCGTGCGGCAGCGGCGCTCGGGCGGCCAGATCTGGCCGTGCAAAGTGGCAGTGGCTCCCAGGCAGGCAGATCCTCCGGCAGATCGAGCGTGGCCCTCCTCCTTCGATGTCGCCCCCTCCTCCGGCAGATCGAGCACGGCCCCCTCCTCCGATGCCACCACCTATGATGTCGCCCCCTCCTTCGGCAGATCAAGTGCGCCCCCCCCCTCCTCCGATGCTGCACCCTCCTCCGGCAGATCGAGTACGGCCCCCCTCCTCCGATGCCGCCCCCTATGACGTCGCCCCCTCCAACACGTCCCCCTCCTCTATCACATCTGCTCGCGGGCCCTGTCCTCTGATGCCGCCCCTCCTCTGCCAGATCTGGGGGGGGTACGAGGACGAGCACGGGCCCCTGCCCCCAGCGTCCGTGCGCAGCACCATTCCTCCTCCACCGTCGCACACGGGGCGGCTCCGGCTGGGAGAGGCTTTTCCAGGGCATGACGGCGGCTACGACCAGGGCTTGGTGGCTGACGGTGCGGGTTATGGACCTGCAGCACGGGCTAGGGCTTTTTTTTGTTTTCTCATTTTATTCGTAACTGCAGGTGACTTTGATACCCGCTGCTACAGTAGTAATATGGGCGGCGGGTTGTTTGGACCTTAGGCACCCCACCGCAACAAAGACTTATTTTCAGCTGCAGAAATATAGCGATGGCCCTGCAGCTATAGTCTTCTTTTGTGGTAGTATAATCAATTCGCTCCGTTAACTATGTATATTAAAAATTGATCTTTTAAAACTTGCACGTGCATAAAAACTATATCATATATTTTACAGGTCAACAGTAAATTTGTTGAAGAGTTACACACCAATTCCAACGAGGATAATAAACGGTGCCAACTAGAAAAAAGTGGCAGACGCATTTTTATGCTAGAAATCTCGAAGAAAACCAAACGGCGCGTGGAGGTATTTACCGATATCATTCTGCTGTAGATTTGAAAATATTGATATAATAATTAAAGTGGTCGATGAAAGGACAAAATTTCAAAGTTTAGGAGGAAGCTAATTGATTTGTCTGACTTACCTCACAATCCATTGGAGGACGAGGGGGTGGATGGTTTAATTCTCCAAGTTGCTCCATTAGTACCACTCTCTTACCAGAGTTATTGTATTGTCTCGGAGAAACATAAATGCATTTTTTATACAAAATGTGTGGCTTCGAACATTCATTGAGAAGCTGCACCAAAAATATCACTAGGTCAGTCTCAATTCAAGTTTTATGAGGGTTTTATACTCATTAAATGATGTGGCACATAAGGCTAATCCTTATGGAGAGTTTCATTTTGATGTTTTTAAGAGTGTCATGTCATTTTTATTAGTTTAAAACTATGAATGAAATCATTCCTCCAATGCATAGCTTTATTTTAGTGTTTCATAACACTTACTTCTATATAGTTTTATTGGCTGTCTAAAGAATAAAATGAAATCACTCCTCTCCAATGCTAGTTTTATAGTGTTTTAATTTTAGGAAATCGTGTAGACCCAGTTTCATCTAGATGAAACTCTTCTCATCTCTCTCTTCATAAATTTTTGGTCATGTCATCAAATAAACTTATGTGATATCTCATTTAATAAAAATAAAACTCCCATTGAAAGTAGCCTAAGTAAAAATAGTGGTGTGGCATGATATTTATGAATAGAGAAAGAAGTTGAGGTTCATATGGATGAACACCAGAGTACACGATACCTAAACTATGGAATCGTGAGAATAATTTGGTTCAACTGTACATGAAATTATGACATAAAACTTTACATTGAGAGAGCTTATTTCATTTAATTTTCCTTAAGCGCAACATTATATGTGGATCACGCATGTGAGGCGAGGATCAGATATATGGGGTTATAAATATTTAACAATTATTTATAGAAATAGAACACAATCAGTATGACATTTGGTGCAAAGCCTCATCGATGAGTTCATCGCCTCGCGTTGGTTGTATCAGCTCCAATCTTGACGAGAGACTTGGATTTTATCAACTTGTTAATCTCATCAACTCTAATTAGTACTTTCCAGATGTAGGGGGTTATAAATATATAACAATTATTTATAGAAATAGAACACAATCAGTACAACATTTGGGGTAAAGCCTCCTTCTCGACGTTCATAGCCTCGCATCGGTTGTATCGCTCCGATCGCATTGAGAGACTTGGATTTTATCACCTTGTTAATCTCATCAACTCTAATTAGTACTTTCTGTGTTTTGATATCCTAATCGTATCGACATGATTTCTAGTTATCTGATAATTAGATTTATTTAAAGTTATCATATCGATTGCTTGCTGTCTAGGTTAGTCCGATCCTTCACTGCCAATAGTTGCTAATTCAGTTCTATTTAGATTTGTTATTCGAGGCACTTTGATAATTGAATTATTGATTAGATATACTATTAATTTGTCTAGTTATTGCTTTTAGCATTGTTTCGATTAACTCCGATCTACTAGGGTGTTAGAGATGCAATAGTTTTGTTGATCTCCTATTTAATTATGTGGTTAAGAGCATTTAACTATTGATTAAAATTTTAAAGTTTTATTGGAGTCTTTAACTGATAGTTGTTCACATTGTACAATTGAGAGTTAAATTAAATATCTTTTGATTGTTAGTTATTGCATCGAACCACGATTTGTTTTTTTACTGTAGTATTCATTATTCAACACATAGCCGATAAGCCGATTGCTTCACTCTATAATATTCTTATCAGTTACTGTTTGTCACTCTGTGCATAGCTGATAAGCTGATAGAGCCAGCTGATTCTTTTACTTTGTTTTTAAATATAACCATCAGCTAGTTTACATGTATGTAATTATCATCTTTGTGTCGGGCTGTTCTGGACTGGTGACCGAAGAAAAGAAAACAAATTTACATGGAAAACAATGATTAAGTGTATTTTTTGAAAACGTACATGAGTGTCAACTTCGCATCGGCCTCTCTTGGGTCGATGACACTTAAACATTGTTTCCAAGAAGTACACTCTTCTTGGAACCTCCCAAGGCACCGCCAAGGCAATTTTCTTGGAAACAGTGCTTGTAAGTGTAGTACTTAATTCTGAAAAAAAAATGTTTAACTGCACTTACTTGATTGAATCTGCTCAATGATCGAGCACAAATCACATTCACGGGGTTACTATAGTCCTCTCCTTGGCAGTGTTCCATTATAGTCTTTAGTTAAACCGTTCATATGCATGCACATGGAGGACAACGCATTAACATCACCAAATGGAATACTTAGTATTTATTAGTTTATTACATAGAGCTGGAGCTTATTTAATTACCTCATACAGTTGATCGGAAATTATTCCAACTCCATGAGCATACGGTACCCTTGATTCAAAATCAATGCTTTCACCGGTAATAGGGTTTCCTACTAGATAGCCCTGATACAACAATTAAATTGACGTCGACAAATCAATAAGCTGAGATCATGGTTGTTCAAACCACTTAGTTTATCTTCACTCACTTTGTTTTAATACTACAAATTTATGTATCCTTAGATTGTTATGAAGGTTAAGAGAAGGAAATATTGCACCTTAAGGTTTATGGCAGGCTTGACTTGTTGAGCTTCGACATCTGAAAATAATAGCAAAAATGGTGAAGGTGAGACTTTAAAGCATTTTAATTAATTAAGCCATATAATTAACAGTTTTAATAAGGCATCGGCTGCGCCGTATGGGGTACCAGAGTATATTATCTTTTCTAGCCTTGCGTTACCTGACATTTGAAGACCAAAGTTATTATGACCGGTATGGTTTGATAGACATATATAGTTATTATTTTTTTTGAACGAATCGGCACGAGACTGTGCCACTTTCATTGATAAAGAAGAATTTATATATAAGACTAGGTATATGCCCATGCGTAGGAAATTTATATCGTGAGAAAATATAATTTTGAGTGTTTATGTGTGTTACAGTTACATAGGACAATAATTTTAGCGAATCAATCCGTCATGCTATACTGTTATCTCTGGTGCAAATTGGATACATCAAGATATCCAAGCTAAAAGAAATTCAACAATGATATATGGATATCATGTCTAACTAACACCAACTTTAAATTTACCTCAGAATTTCTATTAAACTGCCCATTTAATAAAAAAATATGTGCCTAATCTACACTATCCTTTTCACTCCTCATGCACATATCCACATGCTCAAACTCTACTTTTAAGTTCTGATCGTCTGCTTGCCAACCGTGCAGCCTAAACCTACACACGACAGCTCTTGGATGTTCCTCTCTATACACGTCACATGGTCATCACTTTCTATGCTGAGTCATGAATTTGTTCATAATGCATCGTATATATCATGTGATACTCAATGGTCGTGGTCCAGTTGCGTAGCTAGCAGAACCAAATCTTTGGGGAAAAAAAACACGTACACAATGCGGAAAGGAATTAAACGCTAGGGAAGGGAGATGAGGAAGAAACTACAACAGCGTATCAGATTTGGAAAGTCTATACTGGAGTCGTTGGGTACTATATTGGATTTGTACGTGTCTTTTTGGCATTGGTGTGTACGTTTTTTTTTCTGGAGGCTTTGCACACGTGTTTTTTTCATGGACCAGATCGGATCCGATTTGTTTGGCAGAATTATCAAGGGATGGCAGAACAACCTTTTCCGATTTGTATTAGGCCAGGTTGAATTTGTTGGGCAGAACCACCCTCGGCAGACGTCACACCCAAACTAAATTTAATAGGTAGTAGAGATTCTCAAATGTAGTCGCTGCATCGAAGGAAGTCTAGATGGCTTCTAGGACGAGATGCATACCAGTTACCAGAGGTCTGACTCTGAAATGATACGATCGTGCATCGCATATTTTAATACTACAAATTTATGCAACGATAGTCGTACCTTCTGAAATCTTCTGCACAAGATATGGAACGATCTTTCCAGCATAGGAATCTCCACCAATGTAGAAAGGGTTTGCTAGGAACTCCGGATGATTACTGAACCACTAATATTTACAATAAGTCAAAAAATGGTTGAGCTAATCCAAGGACAGACAGCTCGATACATAAGGTCAAAGATTGTATAAGGAAATTCAGATTATCAGAGTCTTGTTTCTCCAAACCTTGGCAAGGAATTTCTTAAGATGGATGGACGAAGATACATCCCCGACATCATAGCCTTTGGGATCCGACGAGAAAGAGAATCCAGCACCAACTGGCGAATCGACAAACAGGATGTTTGCAACCTTGGTCCAAGAGTAGGGATTGTACCGCAACCGCGGCACGCTTCCATTATAGGGCTCTGTTATGAATTTAACTGGGCCTGATGTGCATCGTGAATCAAGATTTTGTGGACGAGCGCCCGTTAGACCAAAGAAAAAAAAGGTACTTACATATAGTTAACAAATAAAGCTACTTTTGCATTATACAGAATAAGTCCGGAGTACAGACGAGAGGACGGCGGGAAAAAAAGACTCCGTTGTCTCAAACCAAACTGCTTACCGATCTCAAAGACGAGGCTGCTGAAGACACTGCAGCGATCACCACCGGTGAGCCATAGGAGGACGGGGTCGCGTCGGGGATCAGCTTCAGACTTGATGAAGTAGTAGAACAGCTCTGCCCCGTTCTCGTAGTCAACGCTCACGTACCTACAAAAGCCCATGTAAGTCAGTCTTCTTGAAAATGCCATACGTGTTTCCAACGGATGCTTGATGATCAGCAACCAGTGGAGGAAGCTATTCCAGATTAACGCGCACCCTGTTTCGAGGCTGAAAGGAAGGGCGCCATCATAGCCCGGAACGCTGGCTACATGGTAGGCCTCAGCGGCGGATGCAAAGTTGAAGAGGCTGACGAGGAAGACGATCTGCAGGGACCTGAACATGAGGGGGCACCGCATTGTTGCTGCGACCTGCAGTCTCTCTGTTGTATCCACAAACTGATTGGCGAGGTTGTTAGCTACGGGTGGACGAATATAAGACAATTAGTATATCATGGTGTCTATGTCAGCAGAATATATAAAAATCATCACGAGGTCAAGCGTGTATGTCTTTGTTTTAACCAAAATGCAAACTAAAAAACATGCATGTTGGCCGTTGGGTGTGAGTTGGTGATTAACAGATCCATTTCGTCAAATTCAGCAGGATTAGACATCCAACATATGCCGTACGGAAAACTAGTGACATGGCATCTAACCTCTTGATGAACAGTTCTGGGATCCAGCATCCCTGAGGGGTTCGTATCATCTGACATTGCAAAGTGACATTGCTCCACTCTACGCCATCCATCAGATAATCTATGGTCCTGAATTATTGTGGTCTAATAACCAGGTGGTTAAGTTAATGGGCCTCTGTTTTCGGCAACAGCCCAGACGCAAGTAGCGAAAAATATTTCTTATAATTTATATGATCATTTACTAAGCTTTGATGACTTATTAATTTTTCTTTTTTGTAAAATAGGGTCAGTCTGATGCAGTAAATTGATGCCTGGTCAAGGCTTATTTGGCACCGGTTGGAACGTTGATGACCACACAATTTGATGGGTTAGCTGGATCTAGATATTATGAGTCGGCAAACTGTAATTCTTGGTTTGAATGATGCTCTAATGTTCTCTGAAAAAGCTAAATATATTTTCTCAAGAAATTACTTACTCTCCCCAGATATTTTTTGTCAACAAAAAATGTTTGGGGGGAGTACTCACTAGCTCTTCAAATTTCATTGCAAGCACTATCGTTTGAAAAGCTAATTACATACTTGAGCAACTAGAACAAATGGCCCGCATTTGTGCTGGCACATCTGAGACTCTACTGTGGGACTGTGCACTTTTCAGAAGTTACATTAATGTTTGGAGCAAATTCATCATGATTAAGATATATGCAATTTGATATCTAACGTACGCAACAGCCCTGGCATTTTCCATTGTTGATCGATATTTAGATTTAAGTCATACGTACTTCTAAAATCCTTGCACTGAGAAATTATACAATCAAGTAAGAAAATTCCATCATCATTAGGTATGTTTGTACAACCCGAATAATGTTCTGAGTTAATGTACCTATTTGCCTCTGTAAGAGAATGCTTCCGTTATGATTCATCTGAAAAATTTGAACCATCATTTTTTGCATGTGTGTCGTCCATGAAACAACTGAAATAATATTCTTGGCACCATAAAAAAATTAACTTGGGAGGCATGCCAATCAGCTCAAGGGCACCACATATATCAAATTAAGCCATTTAGAAGAAACAATGGCTTCAAAATTTTAATACAATATGCACCATGTGTCAAGTATAAGGTAGTAAAAGCATAGTCATGATATGTGAATTATAGCCACTTCGTATACTCTGTATCCAAGTTGTCGCCGGCCACGTGCAGATGTCCCATGATTGGGATCCATGCTTTTGCATCTCATCCTTGATGCACAAGGCCTCTCTTAGTGCATGTTTCGTTTACTGCAACATATTACCACACCTCTTGCTCAAATTTTTCTTTCGAGTGATGAAACGTTTGCCTATCGTGCATAGAACAAAGTTTGAAAAAAACAGAATATTGACTCTACTGACAGGTGGGACCTCACATGCTAAAAGGTTATGGTATGCCAAAAACTTTGTAGTAAACAAAAAACACTACTGCAGATGAATTAAGAGGTGCGGGTGCGGCAGTAAAGAAACAACCTAGTAATTGTGCAGTGATCTTTGTGGTGCCACAATAATAATAAAAACCATTGCTGACTTTCTAGTAGCTAGTGGTTAGTTTAGTGGTTAATCTCCATGTTAGTATGTAATCAAGGTTGTGACAGCACCATTATTTTTCTAATATCAGTCCAGGAATTGCCGGCAAAAAGCAGCAGTTTTCAAGTTTCAACCCATTCTCGAAGAGCAACTATGTCGCAACGGATTTTGATATCTTTCTCGGCACTCTCATTAGGTGCTGTTGACATCTTGCTCCTGATGATGCCCGCTAGACCTGACCAACCGCACCAATCTGTGCACGCAATGAGGCCTACCTATAACTTAATCTCCCTAAATGTGCCTAAACAAATTATTCCTATGATCTGGACTCAATTCTCATCGTACATAGGTCTATACCCATCATCTACGCGTACATCCAAGGATTCATCAGTTGAATATCAAGCAATCTGAAGAGAAAATATTCAATGGAGTTCAGAGAATCAACCCTGGCAGGTCATAATCATCTCTTGACATCTACGTCTGTGGTGTAGGCATATGTGAATCCTTCATTGCCCACAGGACCCCTACACGGTGGTAACCATGGGAGCCAAAGCGGTAGTTACTCTGGTGCCACACGCGCAGCTTAGGAGAAAAACATCGTTTCTATATAGCCTCAATTCTCACCATATATTGGTCTGTACGCATCTACTGTCATGTTCAAGGGTTAATAAATTGAATCATCAAGCGGCAAAGAATAAAATATTTAACGGAGTTGAGAATTTTGCCTGGTTGGTCATCGTCTTGACGCATCCATATGTGCCGAGGGCATCTGTGCCCACAAGAGCATTACACGGTGCAGATCTTCAGCCATTGCAGTTAGTTGCCGTTGTGCCGCTTGTGTGATTAGGTGGAAGGCATGGTAGATATCTGATCTGGATGCCATGGCTGCAGCTGCGTGCCGCCGGCTCCGTGGTGATTTGAGTAGAGAATATCGGAGGTGGCTTATTTGATAGATGAAGCGTAAGTTATGATAGGAGAGCATCGGTATCCCAGGAAAAGATGCAGCGGTAGATTAGGATGTTAGGCGGATTGACGGCAGGATGATAATATCTGATTAGATCATAAGAGAATTAAAGGCCAGATGTTTTGCTTTTTTCTCAGAATTTCTAGATTTTTTCTTTTTTTCTAGGCACTGTGGTTGGAGGTTCATCTACTTTTATTATTAAATAGATGACAAGAGCACAAGCTCATCAACATCAGCGAGAGATTGTGTTTCAGTCTTTCAGACCTACTTCTGTCTGGGCTGTTGCCATAATTTCAGTGTACAAGGTTCTAGAATCACCATGTGTCCATGCCAAGCGATTGGCTCTCGTCGACGAGCAGATCAAGTATGGAGCAGCGGACGATCAGCTCTGCTTTGGCGCCAAAAGAATACTATAAGAATTGTGTTTCCCGCTACTTGCGTCTGGGCTGTTGCCGAAAACAGAGGCCTATTAGCTTAACTACCGTCAGATGAAACGAACCCCATCCCTCAGGGCTCGTTCAGCAGGCCTGTTTTCACGGCAGGGTTGGATCAAGTGGATCCAGCCATCAGGTGTGTCCCTGAACCAGCTGAATAGTCATTCCTGGCCAGGATCGAAAACAATATTTTGAAAAGCCTATTTGGCTACACAGTAATTATAACAGGGCCTGGTTATGTTCTTCTCCACAGGAAACAATTTTTCACTAACACTAAACAATGCATATCATTTCAATCAATCATAGAACAATCAGAATACATAGATTTGGTCAGATCCACCTCATTTTAAACAAACTAGTGAGGTAGCCCGCGCATTAGCGCGGTTCTAGATTGTTGTTTTGAAGCCAATTTTGTTATCATGGTCACTATTGGACATCCCCTCTATAAGTCATCCAGGACCCCAATTCAATCAGTAGTAATTTTACTCTAATCTGCACTGATTCTCACTATGCATAATCTCATCAAAATAGTGGTTGCTAATCATCAAGCATCCGTTGTATTGCTGGTTTTGGGCATCTACAACTCTATCACTTGTTTCTTATTGTTCCTTCTACATATCATATCACTGTCGTTAAGCCTGGTCAGCAATACAACGTTTGCTGACATCTTGGACATTCCATCTGTGAACAACCTGGGCTTGTGAAATTTGACAGCTATATCTTCAAACTGCAAGGTTTTTTCAACATGCTGCTTGAGCTTGTATTTATTAATTAGACATATGATCAATATAAGTATCATATGTATGATGATATATAATTATGTGTTTTTAACTTCTATCATACTTCAACAATTTTTTATTTTTGCTCTCTTTTTTGCATCTATCTCATATCATCCCTTTAAGCTATTGTGTAAGATTTTCTTTTTTTGAGGCAAGCACAATTACTAATCTCATGAAGTGCAGAAGAAACAAAGGATTGATACCCCCCCCCCCCCCCCCCCCAAAAAAAAGAACAACAACCTAGGAGACAAAATTTCATGTGATGGGAGTACATACGGGAGCACAGCAGCTGGAGCAAGGAAGCCCCGAAGGAAGTCGGCAAAGCCTTTGCCGAGAGTAACCCTCGGCATCATGGACGTGACAAAGATATTATCTACAAACATAATTTATCTAGTGTCTTTTGTCGGACACTCGACAAAGCCTTTGCTGAGTGTCTGGTCGACCCTCGGCAAAAAATGTATTGGCAATGTAGCCGCAACGGAGACTGCCAGTAGCAGGTAGCGTTAATGGCTTGTTTGCCAGGTGTCGTGACCTCTGCACTCGGCAACTGTTGGTCGTAGTTACGCACCCACTTATATACCGTAAGAGGATGGTGTATAGTTGTAGCTCTTTTTCCCTCAGAGTATTCCAAGGTTATCGAATCCACTGGGAACAAGCAGAACTATTACTATTAAAGGATTACTAACAGGTTGCAATGGTTGGGTTGGAGTGAATGATGACGGTGAGAGAGTAGTGGACGAATGTTATTGGAGATGTAACAGGATAATGAAGGATTCTCTCCTTAGTATTGGTTCACTAGCATACAACCTTATTCTTTTCAACTCGAGTGATGACTCTAATATTCTATAAGACATGGTGGTTTCGTTCACCCCGGCTGTCACAACAGAGGTTATTAGCTCCCCACTGGTTTCTTGCACTATGTAATGGGTAAAAGTGTATTGGCCTATACACTAATGAAAGGGATAAATGAATGTGCAATTAAGTTAATCACATAGATTAAATTCATCAAAAGAGTATCAATAAGTATAAGAGTTACATGACTAGATCGCACTAGAGAAGAGAATATGAGACTACTCGCTCATCCTCCCGCTAAACATAGCAGAGGGATGAGAAATAGCGCTGGAACGCACACGAGCTGATTGGCGCAAGTGTCACGTCGATCGGCTCGACCTCCCTTCTGGTGGTTCTCGTCGGTGTTGACCAATCGCCGCCGCCAATATCCTGGAACCCTAGTTCTAACAACTCAATATCGTGATTGTCGTCTCTCCTGTTGCCTCCTTGGCTCTTAGTTATCTTCCTTTTATACTTGACGGGATTAGGTCAACTTCCACCGACTCTGACTCATATTGGGCTGGGCCTTCGTCTTTCCCGCACTTGGCCTTGTCTTCGTCATCTTTTCCTCCTGCGCCGATCGGCGCTGCATTGGAGCTAGAAGTATCTGGCCCATCTCCGTTGCTCTTTGGTTCCTTATCCATAATTGCCCTGTTTTACACCTGTTTTTTGTAATTACATCCAAAACAGAACAACTACAAATATATGCAAATATGGGGTCAATTATTAGTCCAAACCACCAAATAACAACGTAAAACGTCCCTTTTTGGTTGATAAAATGGGTAGCTAGAAACCACCAACAGTTCGCCCACACTCAAATCATTGCTAGTCCTCGAGCAATACAAAATCAAATATGTAGCAAGAATCTTCACATTATCTCTCATGTAATCAATCTTAATTATCGTTTTTACTTGCCTCCGCAAAGATTTTCTCTCATCTTCTTTTTAACCAATCAGTTTTTCATACTTGAACTTAATCGTATCACCACAAAACCTTTTTCAAAAACAATTTTAGTTTTCTTCAACTCATTTTTAGCATCAAACATCAAGCATTTGGTCTTCTCTAAATCTCTCAAGTGTATTTCCTTCCCTCTTCTATCTAATCAAGGATTGTATATGGATCTTGGAGGGCTATATAACTAAATTAAACCATAAGATTAACCATGTCAACAATGTGCTCAATCATGTCCACTAAGAAAAGATTTTCTTGGAAAAGGATTTTTAATGGAGAAGAGGAACATAGGAGATCTAAAGGATAATGTTTCAATGAGAATAATGGTAAAGAGTTAGAAAAAATCAGAAAGCTGCTTTCTTTGATAACCTTGCTGCCTTTCAGGGAATAATTTTTTCCTTTATTTCTTTTTTTTGTTTTTTTGCATCGGTGCCGATCGGCGCAACAACTGTACGGGTCAGCGTGATCTATTTTTTTCTTTCTTTTTTCTATTCCTGATATGATCAGCAATTTTTTTCTTTACTAGCAGCAAAAGTTTTGTGAATTCCCTTTTATTGAGAATGTAGGTTGTATCAAGGAGGAGGGAGAAGCAAAGATGTATGTTTTTTATGATAGCAAGGAGTTTAAATGGATAAGAATGGCTAGAAATACGGAGATAAACAAAAAAGATCCTTTCCTAATTTGGTCGAAATCATGAACAACAAGTTGACAAAGTTACTTGCAATCCAATTAGTTCAAATATGTAGCTTGCTCTCATTCGCTCGGCTATGTAGGCATATTTAAACCTTGCTTTTGCTTTTAGCTTATGATGAGTTAAAATAAATTTTTAGAAATACGAAGCTCAAAAGTTAAGTGGTAACCAACTAATTCAAGTACTCAACCAATCGATTATCAAAAAGACAAGATAAATAGTATGGGGCACTTTCAATTTGACAATCGACACTAACTTTATTAAAGACAATGCAATGATTCAAACTACATAACAGACTTTGAAGCAACTCTCAACATTACTCATGACTCTCTTAAGCACACACACAAATTTAGATAAACACTAATAAGACAAACAAGCAAAAAACTAGACTCAAAAACACGTAAAAACTATGACTAATTGCAAAGCCATTCCCCCACACTCAAAATTTGCAATGTCCTCATTGCAAGAGAAGAAACTCAACATGCTAATCATGTAGACCATGCCTGTTCAAGACTCGGAAAATTCGTCTTATATTCCTTATGAGAAAAGTGTAGTCCACTTCATTCATCACGATTGTATCCTGGATTCTCTGATCCACATCCTTTTGATACATGTAGGCACGATCCCTATCAAGATACAAGTGCTAAATATTCCTTCGGTAGGCAGGACAACAAACGGGTGGTTGCAGATTATGATTTTCAACACTGTAGGGGGAGACACTGTTCAAATGTACTCCGCTTCATTCATCTCAATTGTATCCTGGATTCTCCGATCCACATCCCTTTGATGCTTGTAGGCACGATCCTTCTCTAGATACAAGCGCTCAATATTCCTTCGGCAGACAGGACAGCAAACGGGTGGTTGCAGACTATGATTTTCAACACTGTAGGGGGAGACACTGCTCAAACTCCTCTGAGCCGATCGGCGCAGTTGACGGCTTCCTTCATATACTCAGCCAACTGTTCCAGATTATGCTCATGGTTCGCCTTGCTCTGCTGCCTTCATAGAATCTCATCGTTAATCTCCTTAGGCGTCTTCCCTCCAGGAATTGCGTGACAGCCATCATCATATAAAACATCTCTAGGTATGAAGGTTAGATCTTCCGCCAATTAGAGTTCAACCTTATGTTGAAGATCTTTAGCATAAAAGAAACACTTGCAACCTTCGATGCAACTGTTCCTATGAATCTTGTTTTCTTGAAAACCCTTCCAATCAGTAAGAAACCTGGGAGAGGCTTCATCTGTCACACCCGGTTTTAAGGCCAAAACTGAATGCTTTTGTATACGTGCTCAGGATCAAGTTTTTACGCATACAGGACAAAAGTGAAGTAACAGTAAATAACCAATGTCACTATTATTATATCATACCATTATTACATAGTCTGAAATACATCAATAAGATAAAACAAAACAGCGGAAGACTCCATAACGCCACAGGCAGTCCACCGGGGGTCGCATGCCTAGTCGTAGTATTCCTCATCCACGTAGTCCATCTCGCCAGTGTCGTCTGAGTAGTAGTAATATAGCAACAACAAAACAGGGAAAACTAAAACGCATGAGTACATAAAGTACTCAGCAAGTGGGGGAAAGTAATGACATGCAGGCTAAAACAAGAATTAGGCTTGACACGGGTTTACTGCACTATGCATCCTATGACTCAATTATACAAGCATCCTATTTACTAGGTGAAAAGTAACCCAATAGGTTAACCACCTGTCCAACACTATCGGTTACCCACCGATAGCAAAACTATGAGTTAACCACAAATACCAGAACGCTACAGGTTACCCACCTACAGTACCACCCAAACCTGGTTATCCACCAGATTCACCCAACTATCCATCTAACCGTGTGAGGATCCAGGCCGCTCTTGATCGTGAGCACGGCTGTTATAACAGTTTTACACTCTGCAGAGGTTGCACAACTATACCCATAGGTTGGTGATTCCATCACCCGTCGGTGACTAAAGTCTCCCTGTTGCCAACATACTACCATAGGTGTGAGGCCAAGAGATCACCACATGGTCTTTCAAAGCACTCCCCAGCTTGCAAAACATCCACGCTAAGGTTTCACCGCTGCAGGATTAACCATCCCTACAGAAGCCCCCTCTGACGCTGTGGCTAGAAGTAACCCTTCATCACCTGAGGCCAAAAGTAACCCTCTCGTCCTACTTCCTCGAACGCCCGCAAAACTAGAAAGACATCTAATACTAAATCACACCTACCCATATCAGCCCTGTGCTTCTCTATTTTCCTGGGTGGCCGCTCCACGAATTGGTTTGTATGACCACAAGTAGGCACTACCACAAACAAACCAGTACAATACCCGAGCATTCAAACTCCATAGTGCACTGCTGATGATGGAAACGGATAAAATTGAAAGAACACAGGGCGGCGCATCTGTTTTGAGTTCTCAGTGGGTTGGTTTAGGAGCTGGGGAGGTGGAGTTGATGGTGCCGTCGGTTCTCCTGGTGGCATTGGTTCTCCTGGGCAGCGGCGCTCGATCAGAAACGATGAGAGGAGGAAGACAGGAGGGGGCGCTGAGCGCTCTGGTGGGCTATGACATGCTGGTTGGCGGGTGGCCTGCCTGGCCGAGTGGAAAGACAGGAACAGAAAAATAAATTGGCTGCACGAGTTAGTAGGTCTAAGGAAGCAACGTGAGTTTTTATCTTTTTGTTATTTGGTTTTCTTTTATTTCTCTTGCTAATTTCTAACACTAAAACGATATCTACTCGAATTTTGAATAGATTTTTCATACTATAAAACCCAAAATGCAAACTACTCGGCATGAATACAACAATACCAATATAACCTAAATTAATTTATTGCATTTAGAAAATATGCCTTATGCCTAAATAAAAATGATAACCAAATAATTGAAGTTAAATTTTAATCTATTGCAAAATGTTTTTAAAACTTAGTGAAATTTTATTCACACACCAAATTTGAAATTTGGAATGTTACATCATTCTTTCTAGCTTTAAGATCCTTTTCCGCATCCAGCTGGTACATGGCTTCTTCGGCTTCCTCTTGCAGCTTGAGTTCATACTTGGTGGTAATATCATGTTCACTATAAAGCCAACACTTGTGGATTGTGAGAGCGCTCTCTTCATCTAGTTCCTCCTTCTCTTGCTTAGTCAATGATCTTTCGAAAGATAGGAAATCCTCATATGACAAAGGTTTAGCAAGATCAAGAAGACCTTCCATGGTGTATCTTTGAGAAACAGCTTCACTTCTAATAGATGCTATAGATTTTCCCTTGCGCACCAATACTCTCTTCATCATCTGCCAAAGTTCATTGTCCATCTTCACCTTGTCTGCATTCCATACATCAACTTCGCTTTTCTTCATGAATTTCTTCCTCAAATTTCACCAGACGACAGGATCATCTT
This sequence comes from Eleusine coracana subsp. coracana, assembly GCA_032690845.1. Classification (NCBI taxonomy): domain Eukaryota; kingdom Viridiplantae; phylum Streptophyta; class Magnoliopsida; order Poales; family Poaceae; genus Eleusine; species Eleusine coracana. Next base: position 32,265,175 of record CM064434.1, read on the forward strand.
GTGTTGGCGTAAACACCTCATTTATTTTGTTCCAGGGCCAACTCGCGGAGAGCTGCGGAAATCCGTCGCCGAACCGATCGGCGCCAGGGTCACGTCAATCGGCGTAAGTGTCGCGCCAATCGGCGCCGCCTTGGTTGCTTCCTGACGCGCTGCCTTCCATTGCTTCTGACCTTAGGGTTTTGTTCCGGTGACTATGTAATGCGAGATGATCCATGGGGTTGCTGCCCTCTCATATTTATATCATTTGATTTCCAATTGGACTAGGACTCTATCTCTTATTTGCGGAATTCAACGAGTCTTAACAAGGTAAGGTCCGAAACCGACTCAAAAAGCGCCAATCGGTGCAGGGCTGCGCCGATTGGCGTAGCATCATGCCGATCGGTACGGTACACAAATTTACCCAATCTGAAATAGAAAAATCACGAAAATCAAAAACTCATACAGAGCTTTTGTTTTATGTCATTAAGCTCGACCATACAGGGCACTAAGCAGTCAAGTACACATCAAAAGATTTTAATTCAAATGTGTTGGGTTCTAGATATACCTTTAGACATTGTTCATTCATCGTGTACTTATTTCTTTTACCATCCATTATGATTACAGATCCCGAAGGTAACACCGTGTCCACAAGATAAGGCCCTTCCCATTTACTTCGTAGTTTGCCTTTACCAAATAATCTGAATCGTGAATTAAATCTCCTTCCTTGAATTCCTTCTTCAAAAGCTTCTTATCATACCACTTCTTTGTCTTTTCCTTGTATATTGCCGTATTTTCATATGCACGCAATCGCATCTCTTCTAATTCACTTATTTGTATCTTCCTTTTCACGCCGGCGGCATCAATATCCAAATTCATTTCCTTTATTGCCCAATAGGCCTTATATTCCAATTCCACCGGTAGGTGACATGATTTCCCATAGACAAATTGATATGGTGTCATGCCAATTGGTGTCTTGAATGCCGTCCTATATGCCCATAATGCTCCATTAAGCTTTATGGCCCAATCCTTTTCTTCCTTTGTAACAATCTTCTGCATAATCCTTTTTAATTGCTTATTTGATGTTTTTGCTTGTCCATTTGTCTGGGGGTGGTAGGCTGTTCCAATTCTATGTTCAACCCCAAATTTAGCCAAAAACCTAGTAAATTCTCCTCCTGTAAAATGGGAACCTTCATCTATAATTATTATCCTTGGTACTCCATACCTAGGGAATATCTGCTCTTGAAGTATATTCCTTGATTCTCTTGTAGTATTGGCCTTACATGCCGTTTCTTCGACCCACTTGGAGACATAATCAACGGCAACAATATATCCTCGTAACCATGAGAATTCACAAATGGTCCCATAAAATCCATATCCCAGACATCAAAGATATCAACTTAAAGATTATATTTAAGAGGCATTGCATTCCTACTGTTAACATCCCCTATTCGTTGGCATTGAGAACATGTTGCAACATAACTTTTTGCATATTCATGCATAGTAGGCCAATAGAAACCACTCGCCCATACTTTTGCATGTGTTCTGAAGTAGCCATAATGTCGCCCATAATTCGAAGAATGACATTTTGCCAAAATACTCGCTCTTTCTTCCTTGGGTACACATCTTCGCACTGCTCCGTCCTGGCAATACCTATACAAATATGGGTCAGCCCATATAAATTTTCTCATTTCACTCTTAACTCTTCTCCTCGTGTTCTTGTTCATCATATCAGTTTGTCCCTTGTAACCCTTGATAATATCCATCATCCAACTTTCTCTATGATCAAATGTGGCAAATAATTGCTCTTGTTGCATTTCATCTTTTATTTTCTTAGTTGATGATGATTCAAGACAAGACAAATGATCTGCTATAGAATTTTCTACTCCTTTCTTATCTCTTATCTCTAAATCAAATTCTTCTAGCATCAGTACCCATCGCATTAACCGAGGCTTAGACTCTTTCTTTGAAACCAAGTATCTTATAGCAGCATGATCATTATATACAATCACCTTAGAATTTAGAATGTAGGATCTAAACTTCTCAAAAGCAAATATAACAGCTAACATCTCTTTCTCAGTTATTGTATAATTGATCGGTGCTTCATTCAAAGTTTTGCTAGCATAATAAATAGCATGCACTTTACCTCCCTTTCGTTGTCCATGAACAGCTCCAACTGCATAATCACTTACATCACACATAATTTCAAAAGGTAAACTCCAATCAGGTGGCTGCAAAATGGGTGCAGAGCACAGAGCTTCTTTTAATCTTCTGAAGGCAAAGAGTCTTTCATCATCCCGAACAAATTTTGTATCTTGCTTTAACAATTCTGTGAGGGGCTTAGCAATCTTTGAATAATCCTTAACAAATCTGCGATAGAAGTTGGCATGTCCAAGAAAACTCCTCAAAGTTGTAAGGTCAGTAGGGGGAGGTAATTACTCAATTGTAGATACCTTTGCTTTATCCACCTCTATCCCTCTGTTAGATATGACATGACCAAGTACTACCCCTTCTGTTACCATGAAGTAACACTTCTCCCAATTAAGAACTAAGTCGCATTCAACACATCTTTTCAAAACCTTCTCCAAATTCTCCAAGCAACTATCAAAATCAGTACCATGCACGGAGAAGTCATCCATAAATACCTCCATAATGTCTTCTATGAATTTAGTGAATATTGCATTCATGCATCTTTGAAACGTGGCGGGTGCATTGCAAAGTCCAAATGGCATCCTTCTATATGCATATGTCCCGAAAGGGCAAGTAAAAGTAGTTTTCTGCTGATCCTCTGGTCTTACCAGTATTTGAAAGAAACCACTATATCCATCCAAATAACAAAAGTATGAATTCTTTGCTTGCCTTTCAAGCATCTCATCAATGAATGGAAGAGGATAGTGATCTTTCTTCGTCACCTTGTCCAGACTTCTGTAATCTATGCACATTCTCCATCCAGTTACAATCCTTTAAGGGATCAACTCATTGTTCTCATTAGGCACTACTGTCAACCCTCCTTTCTTGGGCACACAGTGTACTGGACTAACCCATTCACTATCAGCAATTTGGTAGATCATACCTACATTAAGCAGCATCCAAATCTCCTTTTTAACCACTGGTTTCATTGATTCCTTCAACCTTCGCATCCCTTCAACCACTGGTTTAGCATTCTCTTCCATGTTAGTCTTGTGGGTGCGGAATGCGGGGCTGATTCCCTTGATGTCATCCAATGTGTAACCAATATCCTTCTTATACCTTTTGAGCATAGTAAGCAGCTTCTCTGTTTCTTCCTTTGTTAGGGCGTTGTTCACGATAACTGGATATGTTTTATTCTTCCCTAGATATTCATAGTGTAGCTCCTTTAGAAATTCCTTCTGTTCCACTTCTGGTGCTTCATCTGGGTCCAGCTCCCCTAGAGGTTCAAAATCAGGATTTTCCTGGTTGAGCCGATCGGCGCCAGAATCGTGCCGATCGGCGCTGGCTGTATCCTTATCAGTTCCACGCATGATGTGGTGAAGTGGGTCTCCCATATCCATCCCTATCTTCTCGTCTTCCTCTAGGTAGAATTTCTAATAGCTAGAAGGGTCTTGATGAGACGGATCGATAAATTGAAATTGCACTTCTTCACCTCCTAAGTGTAGCGTAATTTGACCTTTCCCAACATCCAGAACAGCTTATACTAATCTTAAGAACGGTCTTCCCAGAATGATGTCTTCGACCCCAGTTTCTTCATTACTTAGAACAAAGAAATCCACTGGTATTGTTTTCGAGCTGACCTTAATTTCAACATTTTTGATCACCCCTAGTGGCTTGGTCTTCCTTCCATTCGTCGTGATGAGCTCAAGTTCAGTCCCTATCAGCTGCTGTTGAGTTAAATAAGGCATGCTTATAAATACATCGTAAGTCATCAAGCTGACACGGGAACCAAAGTCACACAAAGCTTTTGGAAATTCCTTCCCTGATATCTTGCATGGTATGTACGGTCCTTCTTCTTCTTCATCAGTGACACCTACAGCATACACACCACATAATCCTTCATAGGTGGATGGCTCAAAGCAACTGTCTAGTAATCTCTTTGCTTGTTTCACCTCTGTTCCATCAAGCTCTATATCATCCTTGTAAAGCTTCCCTAAAACTCTCCTAATAAACTCCTGATCAAAAACTTCTGACTTAAGGCGATTACTCAGGAAATTATATTCAATTCCGGCTTTAGAAGCATGTTGCGGGCTGAAGGATCTTCTCATATTGAGCAACTCTTATGAAAATCAATAGGAATCCAGTCCATTGGCTCAAATTTGTCGAGTGGTTTAGCATTCGCCAATGTCCTATCCCCCTTTGGTTTAGCAAAGTTACCTTCAAATTCCTTCAGGTTACTGTCCAGAATCACAGCTTCTATCTTGGTATATTCCTTGCAACTCGACGGAGTCGTTAGTGTGATCAATTCTCCTGTTGTTGCAATTACGCCGATCGGTTCAGAGACTGCGCCGATCGGTGCGCATGTCAGATCCATAGAGGCGGGTCTGACGGGCTTTATCTCTTCGAATTCATGCTCTAAAGTGATCATCGCTCTACTATCAGACATAAAGATCTGTTCAGCCGGTGACTCTTCCTTCTGCATAACTTCTGGGCCTTGCCGGTTTGGTTCTAGGTAATCTTCCCAATACTTGTGCAAAGCTTCATTCTCGGCAATTTTGCCTAACAATTCGATCCCTGCCTTGGCTGTCAATCTCAAAAAACTTCCTCTTGCCGATCCATCCAAATGCATCCTCGATGCCTTGTTTATGGCCATGTAGAAGGTTTGAGCGCACATATTCTCATCAATGCCAAGGTCAGGTCCTTGTTTCAACAATGTTTGAAAACGCGTCCAGGCTTCCGCGAGAGATTGTTTATCTTGTTGTAAGAAGTTCACCACTTCTCTTCTCAACCTCTGCACCTTTGGCAAAGGAAAATAGTGGAGACAACAATTTCCAACTAATTCACTCCACTTACCTTTCGCTTCTCGAGATGCTGCCTTGTGCCACTCTTTGTCTCTTCCTCCCAAAGAGAATGGGAAAAACAACCATCTGTAAAGATCTTGAGGCACTCCTTCATGATAGAATGTTTGGCAAAGTGCCTCCAAGTCTTGTAAGTGAGTATATGGGTTCTCCTCTTTTGCTCCAAAGAACTTGTTTGCTTTAGCCATGTGATAATGGGGTTCAACACATATGAGGGGGCCGTGGCTTTCTCGTCTGAGGATTGAGGCACTAGCACGTCTGGAGATGGCAAAGAAAGCTCCCTGAGTGTTGGAGAAGGTCCTGTCATACTCATCCTGAAAATTCACACAAAACACAAAAACAAAAACAACTAGATAAGAAAGGATTAGACGTTAGTAAAATATTAATAGTAAAAGAACTGGCTTGTTCCCCGGCAACGGCACCAGAAAATGAGCTTGTTGGTCGTAGTTATGCACCCACTTATACACCGCAAGAGGACGGTGTACAGTTCTAGCTCTTTTTCCCTCAGAGTATGCCAAGGTTATCAAATCCACAAAAAACGAGCAGAACTATTACTATTAAAGGATTACTAACACATTGCAATGGTTAGGTTGGTGTGAATGATGACGGTGAGAGAGTAGTGGACGAATGTTATTGGAGATGTAACAGGATAATGAAGGATTCTCTCCTTAGGATTGGTTCACTAGCATGCAACCTTATTGATGTGGACAAGGGTTCCCAATCTTCCGAAAGGTTCGAGATACGTTGATTTGGTCGGAGGCGACACACAAATCGATCTGGCTTCAGAACAACACGTTCTAAACCCCGCAATCATAGCACGACGTCTCCTCTAGTTATCAACCGTCCTAAAACGATTGACCTCACCGAGAAGGCTAATCCCTGCCTGCGAATCAAGAGCACAAGCAATAACAAAGAAGAAGGCAACACAATTGCAGAGGTATTATGAATCTCACGAAGTTGGGGTCTCACAAACCGTGATGACGGCGAAACTGTTATGAACAGAATAATCTAAGCAAAACCCAAACCCTAATGGTATGGCGGCGGCTGTATATGAAGACCCTAGGATCGTGTAAGACCCTCTGAATGCACCCCTAATTGGGCTCAACTAGATACAACGCCCAAAGGCCAAAAACAGGCGATGCAGCACCAAAACAGATTCTGGACTCTCTCTTGTTTCGACGATTCCCGATGACTCCGGATGAATTTTGATATGATACCGGTGGCATTGGAAAGGTCTTCTTCTTATCTTTCCGTGCGTATGTAGAACATCAAAATCCGAATCCGTATGCGTCCTGGGCCTCCGTTTTAGTGCAGACTGGTCCTGAACCCCAAAACAGACTTGAAGTCGGTTTTGGTTGGGCCTCCACCTTGGCTTCCACGTTCTTGCTGATCCTCCACGTCTCCAAGTCCTTCTCCCATCATCTCCTGGTCCTCTTCATGGTTTCTAATTACAATATAATTATTAGGTAGCAATCTAATTACAATATAATTATTAGGTAGCAAACCATTCTCAAAAGTGACATATAATGAAGAATGTAGGAACGAGCTCACCTCTAAATTTAGTCGTCGTGCACGAGCTCTAGTCATTGGACCTTGCAAGTCCAGAATTGGAGGAGTATTGCATGTATCATTAGGAGTGATGTCCTCATCATCCTCCCCCTCTTGAAGTGGAGTCGTCCGTGACTCAAGCTCATTCTCTTCTCCCAAGTATGGTTTCAAATCTGAAATGTTAAAAGTAGGACTAACCCCGAACTCGGGAGGCAACTCAAGTTTGTATGCATTATCATTAATCTTCTCAATTATTTTGAAAGGACCATCAGCTCTAGGCATTAATTTAGACTTTCTCAAATCTGGAAATCTATCCTTTCTCATGTGTAACCATACTAAATCTCCTACATCAAGTTTTACTTCTTTTCTACCTTTACTACGAGCAATTTTATACTTTTCATTCATCTTTTCAATGCTAAGTCTAGTGGTCTCATGCATTTTCAAAATAAATTCAGCATGCTCCGTAGCATCAACATGAACTCTCTCATGAATAGGTAAAGGAAATATATCAAGTGGAGTACGGGGATCAAAACCATACACTACCTTGAAAGGACTTACCTTGGTAGTAGAATGTGTTGCCCGATTATATGCAAACTCAACATGAGGCAAACATTCTTCCCATTGCTTCAAATTTTTCTTCAAAATAGCTCTCAACATAGTATCCAAAGTGCGGTTCACCACCTCAGTTTGTCCATCAGTTTGTGGGTGACAAGTTGTAGAAAACAACAACTTTGTACCCAACTTATTCCAAAGCGTACGCCAAAAGTGACTCAAGAATTTTGCATCACAATCTGAAACAATAGTAGAAGGCATACCATGCAAACGTACAATTTCTTTGAAAAAGAGGTCAGCAATATAACTAGCATCATCAGTCTTATGACACGGTATAAAGTGTGCCATCTTAGAAAATCTATCCACAACAACAAAAATACTATAACTCCCCCTCTTAGTCCTAGGCAGTCCTAAAACAAAGTCCATAGAAATATCCGCCCAAGGAATAGAAGGAACAGGAAGTGGCATGTATAAACCATGTGGATTCAAGCGAGACTTAGCTTTTTGACATGTAGTGCAGCGAGCAACAAAACGCTCAACATCTTTCCTCATCCTTGGCCAAAAGAAGTGTGTGGCCAAAATATCCTCCGTCTTCTTGGCACCAAAATGACCCATCAATCCACCTCCATGCGCCTCCTATAACAACAAAAGACGAACGGAACCAACTGGAATGCATAGGCGGTTAGCTCTAAACAAGAAGCCGTCAGTCAACACAAATTTATTCCACGCACGACCTTCTTTACAATGCAGCAATACATCTTTAAAATCAACATCAGCAGCATATTGTTCTTTAATTGCCTCAAGTCCAAAAATTCTACAATCAAGTTGAGACAATAAAGTGTAGCGCCTAGATAAAGCATCAGCGATCAGATTATCCTTCCCTTTCTTATGTTTAATAATGTAAGGAAAAGACTCAATAAACTCAATCCATTTAGCATGTCTACGGTTCAAATTACATTGAGAACGAATATACTTAAGTGATTCATGATCAGAATCAATAACAAATTCTTTGGGCAACAAATAATGACGCCACGTCTCTAAACAACGTATAAGTGCATACAATTCCTTATCATACGTGGAGTAATTCAAAACAGGCCCAGTAATTTTCTCACTAAAGTATGCAACAAGTTTACTATCTTGCATCAAAACACCACCAATGCCTATACCACTAGCATCACATTCAAGCTCAAAAATCTTATCAAAATTAGGTAATTGCAGCAATGGTGCATGTGTAAGTTTATCCTTCAAAGCATCAAAAGACTCATGATGTACCTTACCCCAATGGAAATCAACGCCCTTCTTTGTCAACTCATGCAAAGGTGCAGCAATGGTGCTGAAATCTTTGACAAAGCGGCAGTAGAAACCTGCAAGACCAAGAAAACTCCTCACCTGTGTGATAGTTTTTGGTACAGGCCAGCTCTTTATGGCTTCAATCTTCGCCTCATCCACCTCAATTCCCTATGGAATCACAACATAGCCAAGAAAAGAGACTCGATCCGTGCAAAAGATGCACTTCTCAAGGTTACCAAATAAACGTGCATCTCGTAAAGCATCAAAAACAGCACGCAAATGATTCATATGTTCATCTATAGATTTGCTATAAATCAAGATATCATCAAAGTAAACTACCACAAATTTGCCAATGAAAGCTCTTAAAACGTCATTCATCAAGCGCATGAAAGTACTAGGTGCATTAGTTAACCCAAAAGGCATTACTAACCACTCATATAATCCAAATTTGGTTTTGAAAGTTGTTTTGCATTCGTCTCCAAGTTTCATTCTAATTTGATGGTAGCCACTACGCAAATCAATTTGATGCTCAATCCCTCTCAAAGGTGGCAATCCCGGGGGTATCTCAGCTGGAAAAACATCCTCATACTCCTGCAAAAGGTTAGTGACAGCAGGAGACAAAGCACTAGAAGGAATGTCATTAAGTGAAAACAAAGCTTCTTTGCATATCAAAGCATAGCAAATATCATCATTATCAGAAATTTCAGCAAGCTTAGATTTTGTTGCAAGACATGAACGACCTTGTAATTTAATTCCAGCACCCTTAGAACTTGAAGAATCATTAACATTACTAGGTGTAAAATTAGAATTAATAGGCTATTGAATTTTAGGACCTTTATTTTTTAAACTAGCAGCTCTTTCTAAATCAGCTTGTACAATTTCAGCAGGGGTCATTGGTAACAAAGTAATTTTAGTTCCTTTATGCATAAATGTGTACTTATTACTTCTACCATGGTGTACAACATCATTATCAAATTCCCAAGGTCTACTGAATAAAAGTGAACATGCTTGCATGGGTACGACACCACAATCAACAGAATCCACATAAGAACCAATGGAAAAAGGAACTCTGCAAGTTTGTATTACCTTAGCTTTTCCAGAGTCGTTTAACCACTGAATGTAGTATGGATATGGATGTGGGCATATGGTCAAAGCAAGCTTGTTGACCACATCAGAACTCACCAAGTTATTGCAGCTCCCTCCATCAATGATGACACGTGCTCGGCGGTTCTTGATGACGAAGAAAATCTGGAACAAGTTGTGGCGCTGCATCGTCGCGGGCTGATGAACTTGAGTACTAAGGACACATTGAACAATAATGTTCATGTATCCCGTGGTGTCTCCGCCTCCAAGGACGAGGTCACTGCTGGTGGCAGCGACGTCCTCCTCCTCATCCTCCACGTCAGAGGTGCTCATGTAACCACCATCGTCTGTTGCCACATATGCCCACCTACTCGGACAATCTTTCTGCACATGACCAAGTCCATGGCAGCGGTGGCACTGAATCCCTGTAGTGCGCCCTGTCGAAGCAACAGAGGAGGCAGTACTAGCTGGTACCTGCACAGAAGTTTTACCTGAGTGCATAGAAGGTGCAGGGGCTGATTTTGGGGCTGCTGGTGGGGGCGGTCGGAAAGATGGCCTGGGCAGCCCTGAAGTCCCCGTCGAGCGTGGGGGGTAGGAGTTCCTTGACTTGCTGTAATCCTCAAAAGCCTGGAAATGTCTCTGTGATTCTTTCTCTGCAAGCATAGCGTACTGGAAACACTGGGTGAGGGTATAATATTATTTATAACCAAGAATGTCCTGAAATTGTTTTCTTAAACCAGAATAAAAGCGACAAATCTGATCCTCTACTTTTTCAACTACGGCACAACGAATCAAACCCTTCTGAAGCTCACTAAAGTACTCCTGAAAACAGTTTTATCTCCTTGTTCTAAACGCTGCAGTTTATTACGAATCTCTCTATAAAAAGAAGGAGGAACAAAACGATCACGCATTGCTACCTTAAGTTCTTCCCAAGTAGTAGGCAAATCTGTTTCAGCAGCTAGACCACTCCACCAAACAATAGCAAAGTCCTTAAACTCACTAGTATCTTGTCTAACTCTATGTTGTTCAGGAACAAGGTGGGCATTAAATTTTTGTTCTACAGTCATCTCCCAATCAAGATAAACATCACCATCATACTGACCCGAAAACGAAGGAATTGAAAACTTAGTTTTAGCATACGGGTCATCTGGAGCATAGTTACCGTGTGAACGACGATTATAGTTATGGAAATCACCCATACCTTGAGTATTATGGTGCAAACGACGTCATAATCTTGCGGTCCTTGTAGCTGATCTATCCACGGTGCCATCAGCCTTATACACCGTGTCTTCATCATGGACATCGTCAACATCGTGGTTATTAGTGTTTGTATCATTGGTCTTGGGGGTGGTCTCCAACGCGACAACCTGATCGGTTAACTTAGAGACCCGCTTCTCCAACCACTCGATGCTTTCTCCGATGTGAAGCTTGCTGACCACATCAGTAACGGCTCTGGTGATCCTCTCTGCCAAATCACTCTAAGCAGCCTGCAAAGCCTTCTGGAGCTGCTCTTGGCTCACGCACTCAGCAAATTGTGAGGGGGAAGCCAGCTCTTCGTCATCACTTCCTGCCATCACAAACACCAAAACAGGAAACAAACAGTGAAAGTTATCCCTACAAAACAACTAAGCAGTAGTGCCTCTCAACACAGGAAAAGGAAACACCTTACAAAGTTCTTGCAAAGTTCTAAAAAACAAAGCAAAGGATACCAGGGAGGTGTGTTCCATGATTGCAAGGGTCACAAAAGAACCTATGTGCTGTCCAGAAGAAATATGTAGAGCTAGGAAGGCCAAATATATATATATGTGAGTGGAACACAAATCAAAAACAGATAGTAAAGCTGAATAAGTGCCCAAGTAACTTGTCCCTATCTGGTGGTCTAAGTATGTCCTAGAACAGTAGTGATAGCAAAGTAGAAACAAGGAGATAAAGGCACACAGGCGATAACAGGGGGCTAGGTGCAAAACAGCCAAATCCAGAAAGTGCAGGGGGCTAGATGTAGCACTAGTAGAAATCCCAAATTTCTTTTTTTTGATATTTTTCTCCAACTCACTAACAATGGGGGAGAATTCACAAAAAATTTCAGCTCAAACAGAGGTAGGATGTGGCCTACAGAAAATCTTGAAGTTCCAGAAAACGTCAGGTTTCAACTTAAATCAATTTTTTCTTTATCTTCCTGATTTCTTTGAATTTTTTGACGAGAGCACACAGGGCATAGCGAAGTGTTGGTATGCTCAACTTTGAGTCAAGAATCTCCTGTAAAAATTTCAGCCAAAACGGACAACCGAGCGAAAAGTTATTCCCGTTTTACCGAAGAGGAGTCGGAGTCGGTTTTCCAGAAACCCGACTCGGGTTAGGGGTCGGGTTTGGAATCGGGTAGGATTTTTTTTTGGCGGCGTGGATGCAGCGGAAAGTGGAATTTGTGGAGATTGGTCTGAGGTGTTTGAGGGTGGGTTTAGGGTGGGATTAGAGTGGGTGTATCGATCAATCAACCCTAGCACACAAAGCCGATAGAACAGAGGATGGTGAAGGGGATGACGACTAGGGTTGCAAGGGAAACACTACTCATGACAAAAACACAAACTAAACCAGCGACTAAACAAGAACTAGGGCACAAACTCAACACTATAGACTCTGAAATTGAAATATGCAAAGGCTAAACACGTGGTTATGGGCTTAGGGGAATTTTTTTGTTTGGCTTTTCTGTGGATGATAGGATGAACACAAAACAAAATTAACTAAGGGTAGTGTGAACCTGATGGTGCACCTGAAGCTCTGATTACCACTTGATGTGTACAAGGGTTCCCGATGTTCCGAAAGGTTTGAGATACGTTGATTTGGTCGGAGGCGACACACAAATCGATCCGGCTTCAGAACAACACGTTCTAAACCCCGCAATCGCAGCACGACGTCTCCTCTGGTTATCAACCGTCCTAAAACGATTGACCTCGCCGAGAAGGCTAATCCCTGCCTGCGAATCAAGAACACAAGCAAGAATAAAGAAGAAGGCAACACAATTGCAGATGTATTATGAATCTCACGAAGTTGGGCTCTCACAAACCGTGATGACGGTGAAACTGTTATGAACAGAATAATCTAAGCAAAACCCGAACCCTAATGGTGCGGTGGTGTCTGTATATGAAGACCCTAGGGTTGTGCAAGACCCTCTGAACGCGCCCCTAATTGGGCTCAACTAGATACAAAGCCCAAAGGCCAAAAACAGGCGACGCAGCACCGAAACAGATTCTGGACTCTCTCTTGTTTTGACGATTCCTGATGACTCCGGATGAATTTTTATATGAGACCGGTGGCATTGGAAAGGTCTTCTTCTTATCTTTCCGTGCATATGTAGAACATCCAAATCCTTCTGTTTTAGTGCAGACTGATCCTGAACCCCAAAACAGACTCGAAGTCGGTTTTGGTTGGGCCTCCACCTTGGCTTCCACGTCCTTGCTGATCCTCCACGTCTCCAAGTCCTTCTCCCATCATCTCCTGGTCCTCTCCATGGTTCCTAATTACAATATAATCATTAGGTAGCAAACCATTCTCAAAAGTGACGTATAATAAAGAATGTAGGAACGAGCTCACCTCTAACTTTTGTCGTCATGCACGAGCTCTAGTCATTGGACCTTGCAAGTCCAGAATTGGAGGAGTGTTGCATGTATCATTAGGAGTGATGTACTCATCACTTATTCTTATCAACTCGAGTGATGACTCTAATATTCTACAAGACATGGTGGTTTCGTTCACCCCGGCTGTCACTACAGAGGTTATTAGCTCCCCACTGGTTTCTTGCACTATGCAATGGGCAAAAGTGTATTGGCCTATATACTAATGAAAGGGATAAATGGATGCGCAATTAAGTTCATCACATAGATTAAATTCATCAAGAGAATATCAATAAGTATGAGAGTTACATGACTAGATCCCCGCAATAGAGAAGAGAATATGAGACTACTCGCTCATCCTCCTGCTAAACATAGCATAGGGATGAGAAATAGCGCTAGAACGCGCACGAGCCCATCGGCGCAAGCGTTGTGCCGATCAGCGCGACTTCCCTTCTGGTGGTTCTCATCGATGTTGACCAACCGCCGCCGCCAATATCCTAGAACCCTAGTTCTAACAACTCAATATCATGATCGTCATCTCTCCTGTTGCTTCCTTAGCTCTTGATAGTTATCTTCCTTTTATACTTGACGGGATTAGGTCAACTTCCACCGACTCAGACTCTATTGGGCTGGGCCTTCATTTTTCCCAGACTTGGGCTTGTCTTCGTCATCTTTTCCTCCTGCACCGATCGGTGCTGCATTGGAGCCAATCGGCGCGGCCAAGTATCTAGCCCATCTCCGTTGCTCTTTGGTTCCATATCCATAATTGCCCTGTTTTACACCTGTTTTCTGCAATTACATCCAAAATAGAACAACTACAAATATATGCAAACATGGGGTTAATTATTAGTCCAAACTTCCAAATAACAACATAAAACGTCCCTTTTTGGTAGATAAAATGGATAGCTAGAAACCACCAACAACAACATTTTAGTGTTTGCCGAGTGTCAGATCGAAGACACTCGGCAAATGCTCACCCTTTGCCAAGTGTTAAATGAAATACACTCGGCAAATCTCCCACTATTGCTGAATTTTGATGCCATTACATTAGCAAAGAAAAATATCTTGAGATAAATATATATCAATCGGCTAAATTCACACACGTTGTTCATGCAATGTGTCGTATAATAACTGGATCAGAATCTTGTACATTGAGGTGAAAGATTATAACAGTCTAATCAAATTTGTATTAGGCACCCGGAGTATGTTTTAGTTAGTGAGTGTCTTGTACGATGACCCATCAATCACAATCAACAATAGTCGTGAGGCACGTGGGAGGTGGAGGTAGAGATCGAGAGAATGTGGTCTTGATCATGGCTAGGCCGGCCACTTCTTCATCATTGTTTGAGGAAGAGGATGTGTCACTTGAGTTATCACTTGTCCACTCTCCAATAAGGGCCTTGCGTGAGAACTTCATCTTGTAATCTTTGGCTTGTCCTTTGCCTTTGCCTTTGCTCTTGTCCTTGTTGAAGTACCTCTTCTTCTTTTGCTTGGCTTTGGGGGTATTGAGTCTTGGGGCTGGAAACCTTCTTTCTTTGGCTTGGGGCAATCCTGAACAAAGTGATTCTTGGAGCCATAGTTGAAGCACTTGCCTTTGGACTTGGATGCAAACTTGTTCTTGAAGGTCCTCATCTTGTTCATGAGAAGAGCCAAGTCCTCACTCAAGTTATCTTCATCATCAACATCATCATCGTCATCAACTTCTTCTTCTTCAATCACTACCTTCTTCTTACTCTTCTTGCTCTTGTCAGGCTCTTGCTTCTCAGCTTGAAGAGCTAGGTTGGATGGTTGTGGATCATCCAAATCCGACTGAGGTTTCAGAAGGATGGCACCTTCCCTGACTCCTCATTGGACCACTCTCGCCGGAGTGCCGGTCCCTCCTACCACCAAGTAGAGTTCTCGCACACGAGCCCGCAATCACTCCCAAAGTGAAGACACAGTTGCGTCAATGCTGCCACCAAGGCACAAGCTCGCCTCCCTCGAGAACTTGCCGGACTCCTCGAGCTGACACGGGCGCTCACTAGCGATGCCCCTTTTACCGGCGGGTTCAAACCGGGTACAAACATGTGACGGCCTTCACAACCGATCATGATAGCTCGATCACCGATACCTAACCGATCTAGGTCTCACCATAGACCAAGAGTAACAATCTAGATCACAATCTCAAGGACACCCTAGCCATAGATGTGTATAAATGCTCAAGTTACTCTCTCTAGCACTCTCAAGATATCCAATATCCTCTCCTAGTGCTCCTCTCTTTTCATCTTGGCTCCTACCAAATGCTCCTTGGTATTCCACTGGCCAAGAGTGGTCTCCAAGACCCCAGCAACAAAGTTATATAGGTTCCAACCTCTAACTAGTCATTGGTCCATGAAATCACCTTTCCTGACGTACAAACCATATAGTCTGGTCTATGCCAGACTGGACCGTCCGATCACTCTGTAATGGCTCCTCTAGAACTGATAGCTCCCTCTCCTCGGGTGATCTCCCGGACCATCCGATCACTTCATTTGTGTCCATTTCAGAGAGCACCCATTTCTGCACCTCTTTGTCCATGCTCCCATCCATACAGACCAGATCGTCCGGTCTGCTGACCGTATCATCCGATCAGTATGGGCCTATGCGCTGACAGACTCCTCGTAGACTGCTCTCTGATCTCCTAGTGACCATACAGTCCGGTCTCCACTAACCTCTCTGTCCGGTCACTTTGTCCAGAAGCTAAAACTTCTTGTCCTCGCTTGACTTTGTTTTCCAGCTTCTTCGAACAACTCCTTGGCTTCTCTACTGTCACCCAATGCCTATTATTTCACTGAGCATCCACACACATCACCGACTAGCATGACCTAAGAGACATGATCTCGACCCCCTTGATAGTTCTGATTTTCCTATAGACTCAAAGCCCTAACACTTGCTCCAATAGCTTGTCCTTTGCCTTGATCCATCTCCATCAACCCTTGCACTCCATTAAGCTCATCAAGCTTCCATGTTGTGGTCATTGTCATCAATCGCCAAGGCAACCATCATCATCAATAAGATTTGTAGTAGAGATTAGAGATGATATCCTGCATAAACAACACTCATACAATTTCATATTTGTCATTAATCACCAAAGCATTCCTTGGAAGGATCCAATCATCAATGGTCATGAAGCTTACAACCTGAAAGGTAACAACGGTCCTTCTCGGGTGGTAAGCTAACCTGTTCGACACTTTCTCTTCCACTGATTCACCACTTGGAAGGCCCAGGCAGCTGAACCGTGATGTGAAGCAGCGCTTGTGCTCGTATGTGATCCATTCGTCCATCGCATCCTTGTTGTTCTGATAGAGGTTGAACATATGTTTCTCAAAATACAGTCCCATAATCTATGTCTGTTGCAATACGTTGAAATGTGCTTGGTCCACTCATTTGAACTCATGATCGATGAATGATCTTCGTCCTTTCATACCTTTTCCAGATAATCTAGCCTCATGACGAGACACGAGAAGACCAAATCTACCATCTATAATGGAACCTGTGCAACAGTCGATGATCTCCTCAGTTGTATGGCCTTCAATTATAGAAAACCCTCTGGAGGAGATCGAGTCAGTACATAGAACTTCAAAACATATATGAACCTATCAAATAGAAACATCTGATGCAGGTAGACAGGGCCCAACACTGAAATACAGTGTTCCATCATATCAAAAAAGGATGGAGGGAATACCATTTCAAGTATGCGCATTATTTCCTTTATGTCAGTCCATAGGTCATTTAGCTCATCTTCAGTGATCATGTTCTTCGATATCACATTCAAGAAGTAGCAAAGGCGAGTTATAGCCCACTTCACCTATGGCGATTTGACAGCTCAGATGGCAATTGGGAGAAACACCAAAAGCATTGTGTGGAAATCATGAGTGTTGTACCAACTTATCTTTAACTCTTCCATGTTTACCAGATCCTTGATATTCGGTGAGAAACCGGTTGGTAGTGTAATCCCGCATGGGCACTTATAGAATGTCATTTTCTCCTCGCTCGTAAGGGTGTAGCCTATAAGGAGAAGGTAGTACTTTCCATTTGGTCTTTCTTGGGGATGAAGCTTTGGCCTTATTCCTATCTCTACAAGATCTCTATGTGCGCTAAGTCCATCTTCTGTCTTACCGCGTGGGCACTTTGTCCAGAAGCTGAAACTTCTCGTCCTCGCTTGACTTTGTTTTCCGGCTTCTTTAAACAGATCCTTGGCTTCTCTACTGTCACCTAGTGCCTGTTATTTCAATGAGCATCCACGCACATCACCGAGTAGCATGACCTAAGAGACATGACCTCGACCCCCTTGATAGTTCGGATTTTCCTATGGACTCAAAGCCCTAACAACTAGACAAGTGTTCCAAACACTTGCGCCAATAGCTTGTCCTTTGCCTTGATCCATCTCCATCAACCCTTGGACCCAATCAAGCTCATCAAGCCTCCATGCCTGTGGTCATTGTCATCAATCGCCAAGGCAACCATCATCATCAATAAGATTTGTACTAGAAATTAGAGATGATATCCTGCATAAACAACACTCATATATATATATATATATATATATATATATATATATATATATATATATATATATATATATATATATATATATATATATATATATATATAGATAGATATACCCTAGATCTGAATCCATGTATTTAGTTTGGAAATGAATTGGAGAATTTAGTATGTAAGGGTTTGGGCCCTTAGAATCCAACATATTCTCCTTTGGTGATAGAAATCTATGGCAAACTTAAGAATTTAGTGTGCCAACCAGTTGGAGAATTTAGTGTGGCAACCAGTTGGAGAATTTAGTGTGCCAAGCATTTGTAGAATTTAGTGTGCCAAGAGTTGGAGAATTTAGTGTGTCAAGCATTTATAGAATTTAGTGTGTCAAGCATTTGTAGAATTTAGGGTTTGGGTTGCGTTTGTATCTGTTGGTTGGGTGTGGGCGTAGAATAGCTTGTAGAATAGTTTTACCATATATATATATATATATATATATATATATATATATATATATATATATATATACCTTCCACTCCCGAATAATTGAAAATAGATCAACAGCCATGAGAAGACCCAGACCTGCCAAAAGAGTAAAAATAAATAATATATTAGTAAAATTCTGGCCAAGAAATAGATATATGACCTATGTCCGAAGATTATTCTCTTTATGCCAAAAGCTCAGCCAACATAAAAAGAAAAGTTGCTAATAATACAAGCAGCTCAACATGACTATATACCCATAAGTCATATAATACCAAGATCCAAGTAATACCCATACATGCAATATTGTACTCAGCTGAAGGAAAGATACTTCATCTAGTGATATTTATCACCACATATATGCATCAAGACAACACGGAGAAAGGATGAGATGCCTGCCATGTACAAAATCCTAATTGTACAAGTCCCTAGGAGTTTACTCCATAAATAAAAGACGGCTACTGCTCCCTTGGATGTCTATCCGCAAATAAAGAAGCTCTACCGCGCCTATAAAAGGAGACGAGTGCTGAAAGCAGAGGACATCGAAGAAACAGAGACGCACCACAAAAGCGCTCAGAACATCCCTCCGCTCCACCACTAGCACCACTAGTTGTAGAAACACATCTTGTATAGTTATCAAGAATACTGTCTGTACAAAGCTCCCAGAAAGGTACTCCCTTTCTTGTACAATAGTTCTTGGGGTTCCCGAAAGGGAAAACCATATGTAAGCATGTTTGTTTAATGAAGTATGTTTTGTTTAAATTATCTACTAGTCCTGTTACATGAGAAGTTTTTATGCTAAGGACCCTATAGAAGAAACCTCTGACGGTAGTTCTCAGGTAAGCCGCACGTCCGGCGTTTGACGAGAACCTTGTGGCCGTAGAGAAGTGTTCCCTTCGGGTGGAACTACATGGGGAGACGATAAAAACAACTCATGTAGTGAGTGACTAGGGATAATTTGGACAAACAATATCTTCAAAAAAATGAACATGTGATAAGTATGGTAAGTACCGAGTAGGATATTACAATCAGTGATAAATGCACCGACAATCTAGAAGGTCCCGTCAACCTAAAAAAGATCCTGAAAATTAAGAAAAATACTAAAACAAATCATTAGTGCTAATCATAATTAACGTTAGTTAATCACTATCATAGCGCCTTGCACTAAGACATATATTTAAATTTCAAAAAAAAACCCTCCCGTATCTACTCGTAAAATTTTATAGATCCTATATTTAGGTGGTATATATATATATATATATATATATATATATATATATATATATATATATATATATATATAATTTCATATTTGTCATTAATCACCACAACATTCATACCTTAAGGATCCAATCATCAATGGTCATGAAGCTTACAACCTAAAAGGTAACAACGGTCCTTCTCGGGTGGTAAGCTAACCTGTTCGACACTTTCTCTTACACTGATTCACCACTTGGAAGGCCCAGGCAGCTGAACCGTGATGTGAAGCAGCGCTTGTGCTCGTATGTGATCCATTCGTCCATCGCATCCTTGTTGTTCTGATAGAGGTTGAACATATATTTCTCAAAATACAGTCCCATAATCTATGTCTGTTGCAATACGTTGAAATGTGCTTGGTCCACTCATTTGAACTCATGATCGATGAATGATCTTCGTCCTTTCATACCTTTTCCAGATAATCTAGCCTCATGACGAGACACGAGAAGACCAAATCTACCATCTATAATGGAACCTGTGCAACAGTCGATGATCTCCTCAGTTGTGTGGCCTTCAATTATAGAAAACCCTCTGGAGGAGATCGAATCAGTACATAGAACTTCAAAACATATATGAACCTATCAAATAGAAACATCTGGTGCAGGTAGATAGGGCCCAACACTGAAATAAAGTGTTCCATCATATCAAAAAAGGATGGAGGGAATACCATTTCAAATAAGCGCATTATTTCCTTCATGTCAGTCCATAGGTCATTTAGCTCATCTTCAGTGATCATCTTCTTCGATATCACATTCAAGAAGTAGCAAAGGCGAGTTATATCCCACTTCACCCATGGCGATTTGACAGCTCAGATGGCAATTGGGAGAAACACCAAAAGCATTGTGTGGAAATCATGAGTGTTGTACCAACTTATCTTTAACTCTTCCATGTTTACCAGATCCTTGATATTCAATGAAAAACCAATCGGTACTGTAATCCCGCGTGGGCACTTATAGAATGTCATTTTCTCCTCGCTCGTAAGGGTGTATCCTATAAGGAGGAGGTAGTACTTTCCATTTGGTCTTTCTTGGGGATGAAGCTTTGGCCTTATTCCCATCTCTACAAGATCTCTATGTGTGCTGAGTCCATCCTTTGTCTTACCAGGTTGGTCAAGTATAGGTACGCTACTGTTGTCAAATACACCCTTCCCAATTTGCATCAAGTCCAAGGCATGATTCACTTCCAATTCCTCCCAATAATCAAAATATACAAAGAAAAAGGATTTCTTCTTAAATGGCATTAAACCATTTTTCTTTTTTACTCTTTTCACCGGCCTTCTAAGAATGACATTGATGTTTTTAACCAGGTCAAACACAACCCTGCCAGTCTAGCGTTGAGGTTCTATGTTTGTCGAGGGTAAAGATCGGGGTGCCACGTGGCACCCTCTAAGGACCCGCAAGCGTTCGGCCGATGGGACCCGCCGGATCACTGTCAAGTCATCGTCCGTATAGGCCCCCGCTGAAGACGTTCGCACGATAGTTATGCCTTAGCCGCGAAGGTCGTGCCACTGCCTCGGCTTGCTCGACCCCTGAGTGGTCAGAGGCCGGTTGCGCCTCGCTCGACTCCTCAGCGGGGGTCGAAGATTTGCTACTTCCACTCGACCCCTTAGTGGGGTTCGAGGACAAGTTGCCCCGCCCGACCGAACTCGAGCACAGCTCGCCTTTCCAAGCGGATGACTTATCCATTCACCCAAGCCTATCCACTCTAGGGCAAGGACGGGCACTCCACTGCCACTACAGTCACGATGACAGTATGGGCCCCTCATGATCACTGGACAAACTCTACCTCCACCAACTCCTGTCGGGGGGGGGGGGGGGGCGAGCCTAGACGAGACGGGATGAGGGGACCATGACCGATCCAAGAATGGTGGCGTGTAGAAACTTGTTGATTGCCCTGATAGGACGAGACGGATGCCAACTCCAAGCGGATCTGGACAGGCCCAACCCAACGCTATGACCCCGGGTAGAAGGGGTCGAGTGAGTCGATGGTCAACAATTGCCAACCACCCGGCCTTAAATGCAGTACTCGCAACGCCCGCACAGTATCGGGAGGGCAAATCCTTTAGTACATCTACCACCGTCATCATCACCAGCGCCTGCTGACGAGAGCAGGCATGACAGGGTGGTTTATGACGATACCCCCTAATGACACCCCCAACCACGGTGACGCAGCATGGCTTGCTTGATGGACAACAAGATTGATCACCACTCGGATAATATGACAACGCCCATGATGTGTCTCTCCATATATAGTGGAACACGCCGTCTACAGTGGAAAGGGGAGCTCAACCCAATGACAGGAAATACGGGCATGCCTAAGCACAGTGCCCACCGCCTGACATGAGGCCAGGATGATGGGCCCGTAAGGACTAAATACCACGCCACCGACCGGGAACTCCTTCTCCCGCACGCCTTCATCAGCTCTACATGTGTAGAACCCCACTCTCTTCTCTCTCTCTCTCTCTCTCTCTCTCTCTCTGTAAATGGTCCCATCCCCTTGAAGTATAAAAGGGGAGGCTCGCACCCCTCTTTAGACGTGTTACTTGCTTTGGATGAGTCGTACAATGGTGGTGAGAGAGAGAGCTGCAAGTCTCTGGTGTGAGTGGTGCGTGTGTGTGTGTCAATGATGGCGTGTTGTGCCTGAGAACTGGATGTAGGGGATCTCCCCAAACCAATATAACGCCCCCCCCCATGAACAAATTATACTAGCCGGTGAGCTAAACACCAATAGGTTGCGTGCCAGGTAGGGGCATTTGCGTGCATTTCACTTCACCACTCCACAGTTCGGATGGCTGCTCCCTACACCTTCTGGGCTCCCGACAGTAGCTTCTTCTTTGGGAGCCTAGAGTTTGTCGCTACTGCGGACCGGAAGCTGCTATGTGTCAGCATTCCACCGTCCTCGCTTACCCCAGTCCAGGCGCCCGCCCCCGTGGCGTCACGTCCATGGTGGCTGGACGACATGGGCAACGTGATCGACTTCGTGGTCGCAGGAGACGGGACACTAGAACTCATCGACGAGTCACTCCTGGATCCTATCGCGGCAGCAGTCACGGTTGCCGATAAGGCAATGCATGCGGTTTGGCTCGGGCCTCCCATGCCACATGAAGCTAACCGCTCCGCGACGCCGTCCAGCTACGGTGACGAGCTACGGCTCCATCTGGAGCATTACCTAGGCCCTACGCTTGACCAGAAGGACCTCCGACACTTTGCGTTCGCCCTAGCAAACATTCACGGGCAGCTCCTCGGAGGAGAGCCTCTCTGCCTGAGCGGCCTCGTCAAAACCCGCTCAGAGGGACGTCCATGCAACTCGCGGCTCTTGCCTTTGCGTGAATGTTCATGGCATGCGGAACGCAGCAGAACGTTTTTGAGACGCGTTCGTGCAACTCGTGGCTCCCGCCTTTGACCTCTTTGACCTCCTCGGTGTGGTCGAGCACCCGGGCGAGTCCCTCTTTGACCTCCTCGACATGGGGTCCGCAGGAGACTCTAGCTCTAAGTTGGGGAGCTACAAACTGCAGCACCCCACGAGGGTGCAACATGGTGCAACTTGCGCCCGCCCTAGCTAAGGCAAATCCCAGGACCCCCGCTCTGATAAACCCGGCGATCGGTACAAAGGTGGGAGGAACCACTGTCAACATCCCTGTCACCATTGCTAGGGAGCCGCAGACCGCGCCTCACCCCAACGACCTTCTGCAACGGTTGGGGCCAGGTGGGCAGAGCTAGAAGAGACCTGACGCCAGCTAGAGCATGAAAACGAGGAGATAACCACAAACTAGCACATCCCGGTACGGGCGGATGCGCTCGGGCCATGGCCCATGATACACATCAATGTATCGTCACCGACGATCAGCCCCCCCCCCCCCCCCCCCCCCACAGTTTGCACGAGCGGAACAAAACATAGCGGCGGCCATCGCCCTGCTCAGTACTCTCCCTGAGCCCTCGACCCCGAAGGCCCAGCAGGCCCAGCGAGAGGTTGTAGCCCTTCTAGCCAAGGCAGCCGAGCTCTAGGCAGCGAACTAACAACGACACGCCACTCAGTCCAGCCAATAGATCTCTACGTTGAGGCGCGCGGGAGGCGCTAACACGGCAGCTCTCGACAGCACTCGGTTCGGCAACCGACCTCGACCAGAGGCACGCCCAAGAAAGCCTCAGTTCACGACCGAGTTGGGCCTTACCTGGACGCGCGCCACACTGTCTTGGTGCACTGCCATGAGAAAGAGCGGCTAAACCAAGAAAGAGGCTGCAACCACGCCGCAGGGCCAGTACGACAACACCGACGAGGAGTGGAGCCGGAGCCAGAGCCTCCCCGGACCACGAGTCTTTATCTCACGAATCCGCAGCGTTGAGTTCCCTCAGCGCTTCCGGGCACCCGTGACCATCAACAAATATGCGGGCGAGACAGACCTCGACGTTTGGCTTGAGGATTACCGCCTTGCATGCCAGGCTGGGGGAGCCATCAATGACCTCGCTATCATTCGCAACCTTCCGCTATATCTCATCAACTCGGCTCGGTCTGGCTTGAGCACGTCCCCAAGGGCCAAATCTACGACTAGGGAGACCTAAGGGATATCTTCGTCACGAATTTCCAGGGGACCTACGTCCGACCGGGTAACCCCTAGGACCTTAAAAACTACCGGTAGAAAGCCGGTGAGACACTCCAAGACTACATCCGGCGCTATAGCAAAAAGTGTGTTGGTCATAATTACGCACCCACTTATATACCGCAAGAGGATGGTGTACAGTTGTAGCTCTTTTTTCCTTAGAGTATTCCAAGGTTATTGAATCCACAAGGAACGAGCGGAACAATTACTATTAAAGGGTTACTAACAAATTGTAATGGGTTGGTTGGTGTGAATGATGATGGTGAGAGAGCGGAGGATGAATGTTATTGAAGAGGTAACAGGATAATGAAAGATTCTCTCCTTAGGATTGGTTCACTAGCATGCAACCTTATTCTTATCAACTCGAGTGATGACTCTAATATTCTACAAGACATGGTGGTTTCGTTCACCCCGGCTATCACTATAGAGGCTATTAGCTCCCCACTGGTTTCTTGCACTATGTAATGGGCAAAAGTGTATTGGCTGATATACTAATGAAAAGGATAGATAGATATGCAATTAAGTTCATCACATAGATTAAATTCATCGAGAGAGTATCAATAAGTATGAGAGTTACATGACAAGATCCCCACACCGGAGAAGAGAATATGTGACTACTCGCTCATCCTTCCGCTAGACATAGGAGAGGGATGAGAAATAGCGCTAGAATACGCACGAGCCGATCGGCACAAGCGTCGGACCGATCGGTGCTACCTGCCTTCTGGTGGGTCTCGTCATTGTTGACCAACCTTCGCCGCTAATATCCTGGAACCCTAGTTCTAATAACTGATTCTCGCGATTGTCGCCCCCCTTTGGCTCTTCATAATTATCTTCCTTTTATACCCGACGGATTAGGTCAACTTCCACCAACTCTAACTCATACTGGGCTGGGCCTTCGTCTTTCTCGGACTAGGTCGTGTTTTCGTCATCTTTTCCTTCCACGTCGATCGACGTGGCTCCACATCTGGCCCATCTTCGTTACTCTTTAGTTCATTATCCATAATTGCCCTGTTTTATACCTATTTCCTATGATTACATCCAAAATAGAACAACTTCAAATATATGCAAATATGGGGTTAATTGTTAGTCCAAACCACCAAATTAAGACGTAAAACATCCCTTTTTGGTAGATAAAATAGGTATCTAGAAACCACCAACAGTTCCCCCACACTCAAATCATTGCTAGTCCTCGAGGAATACAAAATCAAATATATAACAAGAATCTTCACACCATCTCTCATGCAATCAATCTCAATCATCATTTTCACTCGTTATCCCACCACAAAGTTTTTCGCTCATCTTCTTTTTAACCAATCGGCATATCATACTTTAACTTAATCAAATCACCACAAAACCTTTTCATAAACAATTTTAGTTCTCCTCGACTCATCTTTAGCATCAAACATCAAGCATTTGATCCTCTCTAGATCTCTCAAGTGTATTTCCTTCCCTCTCCTACCTAACCAGGATTGTATGTGGATCTTGGAGGGCTATATAACCAAATTAAACAATAAAATTAACCATGTCAACAATGTGCTCAATCATGCCCACTAAGAAACTATTTTCTTGGAAAAAAACTTTAATGGAGAAGAGGAATATAGAAGATCTAAAGAAAAGAAAGAAAAATATTTCAATGAGAACGATGGCAAAGAATTAGAATAATCGGAAAGCTGCTTTCTTCGATGACCTGTCAGGGAATACATTTTCTCTTTATCTCTCCCTTTTTTTATATTTTTTCTTTCTTCTTTGCAACAGCACCGATTGGCGCAACATTGCGCCAGTCGGTGCAGTCTATATATTTTTTCTTTTCTTTCACTCTTCTTCTGTTCCAATTAGCTAGAAATGGCTAGAAATATAGAGATAAACAAATCGATCATCCTTTCCTAACTTGGTCGAAATCATGAGCAAAAGTTGACAAAGTTACTTACAATCCAATTAGTTCAAAGGTGTAGCTTGCTCTAATTCACTCGGCTATGTAGGCATATTTAGACCTTGCTTTTGCTTTAGCTAATGATGAGTCAAAAGAAATTTTCACAAATACAAAGCTCAAAAGTTAAGTGGTAACCAACTAATTCAAGTAATCAACCAATCGATCATCAAAAAGACAAGATAAATAGTATGGGGCACTTTCAATTTGACAATCGACACTAACTTTATTGAAGATAATGCAATAATTCAAACTACATAAAAACCTTGAAGCAACTCTCAACATGACTCATGACTCTCTTAAGCACACACACGAACTTAAATAAACACTCATAAGAAAAACAAACACTCATAAAACAAACGACAAACTAGACTAAAAAACACTTAAAAACTATGACAAATGGTAAAGCCCTTCCCCCAAACTCAAAATTTGCAATGTCCTTATTGCAAGAGAAGAAACTCAACACATTAATCATGCAGACCATGTCTGTTCAAGACTCGAAAAATTCGTCTTATATTCCTTATGAGAAAAGTGTAGTCCGCTTCATTCATATCGATTGTATCTAGGATTCTACGATCCACATCCCTTTGATGCCTGTAAGCATGATCTCTGTCTAGATACAGGCGCTCAATATTTCTTCGGCAGACAGGACAGCAAGCAGGTGGTTGCAGGTTATGATTTTCAACACTGTAAGGGGAGGCATTGTTCAAACTACTCTGAGCTGATCGGCGCAAAGGCTGAGCCGATCGGCGTGGTGGTGTTCCTCCACCTCCCACTGCATTACCATTAAGTCTCGTTGAAGTTCCTGCTGCCCTGTCATTACTGTATTCTTTATGTGTTCCCCAATTTTCAAACTTAGGACTACCAAAGCTTCTTCACGTATCAAAATCATTACTAAAATCTCTAGACACACTAGCATTACCACTCTCCAAAGTTTCAAAATAGTATGATGGATCAAAGTCGCTATCCTATTCAAAGTACTTTTGAATTGGGTTACCCGATAGTCTAGCAGATCTACGAACCTCTGGTGTAGTCTTACACTTCTTTACAGCAGGCTCTTCGTCTTCACTTGGCAAAGCCATCAGATCAATAAATTCAGCCATCTTCAGGTCGCGCCGATCGGCTTCAGTGTCACGCCGATCGGCACAGCTGGCAGCTTCCTTCATATACTCAGCTAACTGCTCTAGATTACGCTCACGGATCGCCTTATTCTGCTGCCGTTGTAAAATCTCATCGTTAATCTCCTTAGGCGTCCTCCCTCTAGGAATTGCGTGATAGCCATCATCATATAATAAATTTCTAGGTACAAAAGTTGGATCTTTCGCCAACTGGAGTTCAACCTTGCGTTGAAGGTCTTTAGCACAAAAGAAACAATTGCAACCCTCAATACAACTGTTCCTATAAATCTTATTTTCTTAAAAACTTTCCCAATCGGTAAGAACCTTGGGAAAAGATTCATCCCTTTTAGCTTGAAGATCCTTTTCCGTATCCCGCTTGTACATGGCTTCTTCGGCTTCCTCTCGCAGCTTGAGTTCTTACTTGGCGGCAATGTCATGTTCACTATAAAGTCGGGACTTATGGATTGTGAGAGAGCTCTCCTCATCTAGCGCTTCCTTCTCTTCCTCAGTTAATGATCTTTCAAAAAATAGGAAATCCTCATACAACAAGGGCTTAGCAAGATCAAGAAGACTTTCCATGGTATACCTTTGAGAAACAACTTCAGTTTTAATAGGTGCTACAGATTTTCCTTTGTGCACCAATACTCTCTTCATCAGCTGCCGAAGTTCATTGTCCATCTTCACCTTGTCGGTGTTCCATGCGTCAGCTTTCCTTTTCTTCATGAATTTCTTCCACAGGTTTGACCAGACGAGAGGATCATCTGATGTTGGTGTCAGCACTTCATCGACTTCTTCCCAGGACCAATTTCTAGAGGGCTATGGAAATCTGCCGTCGAGCCGATCGGTGCCGCCTTGGTTACTGCCCGATGCGCCGCTTTCCATCGCTTCTGCTCTTAGGGTTTTGTTCGGGTGACGATGTAATGCGAGTTAATCCGTGGGTTTGTTGTCCTCTCATATTTATATCCCTTGATTTCCAACAGGACTATGACTCTATTTCTTATTCGAGGAATTTTAACGAGTCTTAGAAAGGCAAGGTCCCAAATCGACTTAGAAACCAAAAGTACTTCGCTGCGTCTATCGGTGCAGGGCTGCGCCGATCGGCGCAGCAACGCGCCAATTGGCGTGGTACACTAAATTACCAAATCAGAAATAGAAAGTTTACGGAAATCAAAACATAGATAGAGCTTTTGTTTTATGTTGTTAAGATCGACCACACGGGACAGTAAGCAGTGAAATACACATCAAAAGATTTTAATTCAAATGTGTCGGGTTCTAGATATACCTTTAGATGTTGTCCATTCACCGTATACTTGTTTCTCCTGCCATCCATTATGATTATAACTCCCGAAGGTAACACCGTATTCACAAGATAAGGTCCCTCCCATTTGCTTCGTAGTTTGCCTTTACCAAATAATCCGAATCGCGAATTAAATAGGAGCACCTGATCTCCTTCCTTGAATTCCTTCTTCAAAAGCTTCTTATCGTACCACTTCTTTGTCTTCTCTTTGTATACGGCCGCATTTTCATATGCATGCAATCATATCTCTTCCAATTCGCTTATTTGTATTTTTCTTTTCACACCGGTAACATCAAGATCCGAATTCATTTCCTTTATAGCCCAATAAGCCTTATGCTCCAATTCCACCGGTAGGTGACATGATTTCCCATAGATGAATTGATATGGCGTACCAATTGGTGTCTTGAATGTCGTCCTATATGCCCATAACGCTCCATTAAGCTTCGTGGCCCAATCTTTTCCTTCCTTTGTAACAATCTTCTACAGAATTCCCTTTAATTGCTTATTTGACGTTTTTGCTTGTCCATTCGTCTGGATATGGTAGGCTGTTCCAATTCTATTTCAACTCCAGATTTAGTTAAAAACCTAGTAAATTCTCCTCCTGTAAAATAGGATCTTCCATCTATAATTATTATCCTTGGTACTCCATACCTAGGAAATATATGCTCCTGAAGTATACTCCTTGATTCTCTTGTAGTATTGGCCTTGCATGCCATTGCTTCGACCCACATGGAAACATAATCAACGGCGACCAATATGTACTCGAAACCATGAGAATTCACAAAGGGTCCCATAAAATCCATACCCCAAACATCAAAGATGTCGACTTGAAGATTGTACTTAACAGGCACTGCATTCCTATTGTTAACATTCCCTATTCGTTGGCATTGAGCACATGTTGCAACATACCTTTTTGCATCTTCATGCATAGTAGGCCAATAGAATCCACTTGCACAAACCTTTGCCTGTGTTCTGAAGTAGCCATAATGTCCCCCATAATCCAAAGAATGACACTTTGCTAAAATGCTCGCTCTTTCTTCTCTGGGTACGCATCTCCGTACGGCTCCATCCTCGCAATACCTATACAAGTATGGGTCGGCCCATATAAATTTTCTCATTTCAGTCTGAACTCTTTTCCTTGTTTTCTTGTTCATCAGATCAGTTTGTCCCTTGAAACCTTTGATAATATCCATCATCCAATTCTCTCTACGATCAAATGCGGCAAACAACTGCTCTTGTTGCATTTCATCTCTTATTGGCTCAGTTGATGATGATTCAAGATGAGATAAATGATCTGCTATAGAATTTTCTACTCCTTTCTTATCTCTTATCTCCAAATCAAATTCTTGAAGCATCAATACCCATTGCATTAACCGAGGCTTAGACTCCTTCTTTGAAACCAAGTATCTTATAGCAGCATGATCAGTATATACAATCACCTTAGAATTTAGAATGTAGGATCTAAACTTCTCAAAAGCAAATATAACAACTGACATCTCTTTCTCAGTTGTTGTATAATTGATCTGCGGCTTATTCAAAGTTTTGCTAGCATAATAAATAGCATGCACTTTACCTTCCTTCTATTGTCCAAGAACAGCTCCAACTGCATAGTCACTTGCATCACACATAATTTCAAAAGGTAAACTCCAATCAGGTGGTGCATAATGGGTGTAGAGCATAGAGGTTTCTTTAATCTTCTGAAGGCAAAGAGTCTTTCATCGTTCATGACAAATTCTATATCTTGCTTCAACAATTCTATCATGGGCTTAGCAATCTTCGAATAATTCTTAACAAATCTACGATAGAAGTTGGCATGTCCAAGAAAACTCCTCAAAGTTGTAAGATCAATAGGGGAGGTGATTTCTCAACTGTAGATACCTATGCTTTATCAACCTCTATCCCTCTATTAGATATGACATAACCAAGTACTATCCCTTCTGTTACCGTCAAGTGACACTACTCCTAATTAAGAACTAAGTCACATTCAACACACCTTTTCAAAACCTTCTCCAAATTATCCAAACAACTATCAAAATCAGAACCATGCATGGAGAAGTCATCCATAAAAACCTCCATAATCTCTTCTATGAATTCAGCGAATATTGCATTCATGCATCTTTGAAATCTGGCGGGCGCGTTGCAAAGACAAAATGGCATCCTTTTATATGCATATATCCTAAAAGGGCAAGTAAAAGTAGTTTTCTATTGATCTTCTGGTCTTACCGGTATTTGAAAGAAACCACTATATCTATCCAAATAACAAAAGTATGAATTCTTTGCTAACCTTTCAAGCATCTCGTCAATGAACGAAAGAGGATAATGATCTTTCTTCGTCACCTTGTTCAAACTTCTGTAATCTATGCACATTCTCCATCCAGTTATAGTCCTTTGAGGGATCAACTCATTGTTCTCATTAGGCACTACTGTCAATCCTCCTTTCTTGGGCACATAATGTACTGGACTAACCCATTTACTATCAGCAACAGGGTAGATCATACCTGCATTAAGCAGCTTCAAAATCTCCTTTTTAACCACTGGCTTCATTGATTCTTTCAACCTTGTGGGTGCAATGTGTAACCAATGGCTTGTGGGTGCAAAATGCGGGACTGATTCCCATGATATCATCCAATGTGTAACCAATGGCTTTCTTATACCTTTTGAGCATAGCAAGTAGTTTCTCTGTTTCTTCTTTCGTTAGGGCGTTGTTCACAATAATTGGATATGTTCTATTCTTCCCTAGATATTCATAGCGTAGCTCCTTTGGAAGTTCCTTTTGTTCCACTTCTGGCGCTTCATCTGGATCCAGCTCCCCGAGAGGTTCAAAATCAGGATTTTCCTGGTTGAGCCGATCAGCGCAAGCGTCACGCCGATCTATGCTGGTAGCATACTTGTCAGTTCTGTGTAGGATGTGGTCCAGTGGGTCTCCCATATCCATCCCTATCTTCTCCCATATCCATCCCAGTTCCTGATAGTAAGAAGGGTCTTGATGAGACAGATCGTTAAATTGAAATTGCACTTCTTCCTCTACTAGGTGTAGCATAATTTGACCTTTCCTAGCATCCAGAACAGCTTGTACTAATCTTAAGAATGGCCTTCCCAGAATGATATCTTCAACCCCAGTTTCTTTATTGTCTAGAACAAAGAAATCTACCGGTATTGTTTTCGAGCTAATCTCAATTTCAACATTCCTGATCACCCCCAGTGGCTTGGTCTTCCCTCCATCAGCCATGATGAGCTCAAGTTCAGTCCCCTTTAGCCACTATTGAGTTCCATAAGGCATGCTCATGAATGCATCATAAGTCATCAAGCTGACAGGCAAACCAAAGTCACACAAGCCTTTCAGAAATTTCTTCCCTAATATCTAACATGGTATGCACGGTTCTTCTTCTTCCTCTTCAGTGAGACCTACGACATACACACCACATAATCCTTCGTAGGGAGATGGCTCAAAGCAACTGTCTAGCAATCTCTTCTCTTGTTTCACCTCTGTTCTATCAACCTCTATATCATCCTTGTAAAGCTTCCCTAAAACTCTCCCAATAATCTCTTGATTGAAAATTTCTGACTTGAGGCGATTACATGGGAAATTATACTCAATTCCGGCTTTGGAAGCGTCTTGCGGACTGAAGGATCTTCTCATATTGAGCAACTCGCGCGAAAAATCAATAGTAATCTAGTCCATCGGCTCAATTCGTCAAGTGGTTTAGCATTCGCCAATGTTCTATCCCTCTTTGGTTTAGCAAAGTTGCCTTCAAATTCCTTCAAGTGGTTGTCTAGAATCGTAGCTTCTATCTTGGTATATTCCTTGCAACTCGACAGAGTCGTTAGGGTGATCGGTTCTCCTGTCATCACGACTGTGCCGATCGGCTCAGAGACTGCACCGATCGGCGCACATGTCAGATCCATAAAGGCGGGTCTGACGGGCTTTATTTCTTCGAATTTATGCTTTGAAGTAATCATTGCTCTACTCTCGAACATCAAGATCTATTCAGCCGGCGACTCTTCCTTCTGCATAACTTCTGGGCATTGCTGATTTGGTTCTAGATATTCTTCCCAATGCTTGTGCAAAGCTTCATTCTCGGCAATTTTACCTAACAATTCAATCCCTACCTTGGCTGTCAATCTCAGAAAACTTCCTCCAGTCGATCCGTCCAAATGCATCCTCGATGCATTGTTTATGGCCATGTAGAAGGTTTGAGCACACATATTCTCATCAATGCCGAGATCAGTTCCTTGTTTCAACAATGTTTGAAAACGTGTCCAGGCTTTCATGAGAGATTCTTCATCTTTTTGTAAGAAGTTCACCACCTCTCTTCTCAACTTCTGCACTTTGGGCAGAGGAAAATAGTGGAGACAAAAATTTCCAACTTACTCACTCCACTTACCTTTTGCTTCTCAAGATGTTGCCTTGTGCCACTCTTTGGCTTTTCCTCCCAAAGAGAATGGGAAAAGCAACCACCTGCAAAGATCCAGAGGCACTCCTTCATGATGGAATGTTTGGCAAAGTGCCTCCAAATCTTGTAAGTGAGTATATAGGTTCTCCTCTTTCGCTTCAAAGAACTTGTTTGCTTCAGCCATGCTAATGATAATGGGATTCAACACATACGAGGAGGCCGTGGCCTTCTCATCTAAGGATTGAGGCACCAGCATGTCTAGAAATGGTAGAGAAAGCTCCCTGAGCGTCGGAGAAGGTCCTGTCATACTCATCCTAAAAATTCACATAAAACACAAAAACAAAAACAACTAGAAAAGAGAGGATTAGACGTTAGTAAAATATTAATAGTAAAAGAACTAGCTTATTCCCTGGCAACGGCACCAGAAAAAGGGCTTGTTGGTCGTAATTACACACCCACTTATATACCGTAAGAGGACGGTGTACAGTTGTAGCTCTTTTTTCCTCAGAGTATTCCAAGGTTATCGAATCCACAAGGAACAAGCGGAACAATTACTATTAAAGGGTTAGAAATATGAGACAAAAGAATATGAGACTACTCGCTCATCCTTCCGCTAGACATAGCAGAGGGAAGAGAAATAGCGCAGGAACGCGCACGAGCCGGTTGGCATGACCTCCCTTCTGGTGGGTCTCGTCAGTGTTGACCAACTTTCGCCGCCAATATCCTAGAACCCTAGTTCTAATAACTGATTCTCATGATTGTCGTCCCTCTTTGGCTCTTGATAATTATCTTCCTTTTATATCCGACGGGATTAGGTCAACTTCCACCGACTCTAACTCATACTGGACCTTCATCTTTCTTGGACTGGGTCATGTTTTTGTCATCTTTTCCTTCCGTGCCGGTCGGCGCAGGCCCATGCCGATCGATGCAGCTCCGCATCTGGCCAATCTTCGTTACCCTTTAGTTCTTTATCCATAATTGCCTTGTTTTACACCTATTTCCTGCGATTACATCCAAAAACAAACAACTACAAATATATGAAAATAAAGGGTTAATTGTTAGATGAAACCATCAAATAAAGAAGCAAAATATCCCTTTTTGGTAGATAAAATAGGCATCTAGAAACCATGAACAAAGTGCAACAAGCTACCCAATGTGGGTGACACGGACATTGTCGGAGCTTTCATCTCCAGCACAACATCGGAATAGCACATCCACGAGCTAGGCCGAAATGGCCCGCACACTACCCATGAACTCCTTGACATCGCCAAGAGCTTCGCCTCCGATGAAGAGTGCATGGGAGCAGTCCTCCAGCGCAAGTCACGAGCCAGTAATGGCACCTTCAACTACCCGAAGAAGAGGAAGAACAAGTCATGACCCGGGCGCGACCCTGCCATGGCTGCCACCGAGCGCAAGCCGCCAAGGCCTGCTGCAGGGGAGGTGCCGAACCACTTCGCAAAGAAGTGGAACGGCCCATGCCCGAACCACGGGTTCCCCATCAAGCACCTCCTGAATGACTGCTCCATGATGAAGAAATTCATCCGGGAGGAGGCAAAGAAGGGGGACCCAAAGAAAGCTTCAGAGCTAGGGGCCCAGAGCCCTGTGGACGGCAAGGACGAGCAGAGGGGACCGGTGTTCCCAAACACCAAAGCCTTCCATATGATCTTCATGGGGCTTGAGTCCCGAGAGAGTCGACGCACCGCCAAGGTCGAGCATCTCGTGGTCTTTGCCGCAAAGCCCACCGCGCCTGTTTCCCTCAAATGGTCTGACTTACCAATCACGTTCGACCGATCGGATCACCCTTCGTACGTGTCGTGACCGGGTCGATACCCGCTCGTGGTCGACCCCATCATCATCGAGGTCCGCCTCACCAAAGTCATGATGGACGGGTGCAGCTGCATCAACATCATGTACGCCGACACGCTCGACCTGCTCGGGATCGACTGATCATGCCTCCAGCCAGCTGGTGCCCCCTTCCATTTGATCGTCCCTGGGTGGCAGGCCATGTCTCTCAGGCGGATTGGCTTGCCCGTCACATTCAGGACTCTGTTGGTGGTTTCTAGCTACCCATTTTATCTACCAAAAAGGGATGTTTTACGTCTTAATTTGGTGGTATTGACTAACAATTCACCTCATATTTGCAAATATTTGTAGTTGTTCTGTTTTGGATGTAATTGCAGAAAACAGGTATAAAACAGGGCAATTATGGATAAGGAATCAAAGAGCAACAAGGATGGACCAGATACAGAGCCGCGCCGATCGGCGCGGGCCTGCGCCGATCGGCACTAGAAGGTGAAAGACAATGAGAAGCATAATTTAGTCCAAGGACAGAGGCCAAGCCCAATACAAGTCAAAGTCAAGGGAAGTTGACCTAATCTCACCGGATATAAAAGGAAGACATCTATCAAGAGCCAGAGGAAGGAAGAGAGAGAAAGCAATCGCGATATCCAGTTGTTAGAACTAGTGTTTTAGGATATTGGCGGTGACGGTTGGCACGTGCGCGTTCCAGCACTATTTCTCGCCCTTCTGCTATGCTTAGCAGGAGGATGAGCGAGTAGTCTCATATTCTCTTCTCTCGTGCGGGGATCTGGTCATGTAACTCTCATACTTATTGATACTCTCTTGATGAATTCAATCTATGTAGTGAACTCAATTGTGCATCTATTTCATTAGTGTATCGGCCGGTATACTTCTGCCCATTGCATAGTGTAAGAAACCAGTGGGGAGCTAATAACCTCTATAGTGATAACCGGGGCGAACGAAAACACCATGTCTTTTATAATATTGGAATTATCATCCGAGCTAATGAGAATAAGGTTGCATGCTACTGAACCAATCCTAAGGAGAGAATCCTTCATTGTCCTGTTACATCTCCAATAACATTCATCCACCACTCTCTCACCATCATCATTCACACCAACCCAACCATTCCAATCTGTTAGTAAGCCCTTAATAGTAATAGTCCCGTTCGTTCCCTGTGGATTCGATAACCTTGGAATACTCTGATGGAAAAAGAGCTACAACTATACACCGTCCTCTTGCGGTATATAAGTGGGTGCGTAACTACGACCAACAAGCATCATTTTCTGGCGCCGTTGCCGGGGAACAAGCCAGTTCTTTTAGTATTAATATTTTACTAATGTCTAATCCTTTTCTTTTCTAGTTGTTTTTGTTTCGTGTTTTGTGTGAATTTTCAGGATGAGTACGACGGAACCTTCTCCGACGCTCAGGGAGCTTTCATTGCCATCTCCAGACGTGTTGGTGCCTCAATCCTCAGACGAGAAGGCCACAGACTCCTCGTATGTGTTGAACCCCATTATCATTAGCATGGCTAAAGCAAACAAATTCTTTGGAGCGAAGGAGGAGAATCCATACACTCACCTACAAGATTTGGAGGCACTTTGCCAAACATTCCATCATGAAGGAGTGCCTCAGAATCTTTACAGATGGCTGCTTTTCCCATTCTCTTTGGGAGGAAAAGCCAAAGAGTGGCACAAGGCAGCATCTCAAAATGCAAAAGGTAAGTGGAGTGAATTAGTTGGAAATTTTTGTCTCCACTATTTTCCCTTGCCAAAGGTGCAGAAATTGAGAAGAGAAGTGTTGAACTTCTTACAAAAAGATGAAGAATCTCTCGCGGAAGCCTAGACGCATTTTAAAACATTGTTGAAACAAGGACCTGACCTCGGCATCGATGAGAATATGTGCGCTCAAACCTTCTACATGGCCATAAATAAGGCATTGAGGATGCATTTGGACGGATCGGCCAGAGGAAGCTTTCTGAGGTTGACAGCCAAGGTGGGGATCGAATTGATAGGCAAAATCGCTGAGAATGAAGCTTTGCATAAGCACTAGGAAGAATATCTAGAACCAAATCAGCAATACCCAAAAGTTATGCAGAAGGAAGAGTCACCGGCTGATCAGATCCGTATGTCCGAGAGTAGGGCAATGAGTACTCCAGAGCATGAATTTGAAGAGATAGGGCCCGTCAGACCCACTTCCATCGATCTGACGCGCGCGCTGATCGATGCAGTCTCTAAGCAAATCGGCGTAGTTGCAACAACAGGGGAACTGATTGCCCTGACAACTCCATCAAGCTGAAAGGAATATACCAAGATAGAAGCTGCAATTTTGGACAACCACCTGAAGGAATTCGAAGGTAACTTTGCTAAACCAAAGGGGGATAGGACATTGGCGAATGCTAAACCACTTGATGAATTCAAGCCAATGGACTGGGTTCCAATTGATTTTTCGCAAGAGTTGCTCAATACAAGGAGATTCTTCAGTCCGTAAGACACCTCTGAAGCCGGAATTGAGTATAATTTCCCAAGTAATCGCCTCAAGTCAGAAGTTTTCGATCAAGAAATTATTGGAAGAGTCTTAGGGAAGCTTTACAAGGATGAACAGAGGTGAAACAAGCAAAGAGATTACTAGACAGTTGCTTTGAGCCATCTCCCTATGAAGGATTATGTGGTGTGTATGCTATAGGTCTCACTGAAGAGCAAGAAGAGGAGCCGTACATACCATGTGAGATATCAGGGGAGAAATTTCTGAAAGCCTTGTGTTACTTTGGTTCTCGTGTTAGCTTGATGACTTACGATGCATTCATGAGCATGCCTTATGAAACTCAACAACGGCTGATGGGGACTGAACATGAGCTCGTCATGGCAGATGGAAGGAAGACCAAGCCACTAGGAGTGATCAAGAATGTTGAGGTAGAGATTAGCTCAAAAAAATTACCAGTGGACTTCTTCATTCTAAATAATGAGGAAACTGGAGTTGAAGACATCATTCTAGGGAGGCCATTTTTTAGATTAGTACAAGCTGTTCTGGATGCTAGGAAAGGTCAAATTACGCTACACCTGGGAGGTGAAGAAGTGCAATTTCAATTTAATGATTCGTCTCATCAAGACCCTTCTTGCTATCAAGAATTCTACCCCAGATGAGGATGAGAAGATAGGGATGGATGTGGGTGACCCACTAGACCACCTCATGGGCGGAGCTGACAAGGATACTGCCAGCGCCGATCGGCGTGATGCTTGCGCCGATTGGCTCAACCAGGAAGATTCTTATTTTGAACCTCTTGGTGAGCTAGATCCATATGAAGCACCAGAAGTAGAACAGAAGGAACTTCTGAAAGAGCTACGCTATGAATATCTAGGGGAAAATAAAACATATCCAGTTGCTTGCTAACCAAAGAAGAAACAGAAAAGTTGCTTGCTATGCTCAAAAGGTATAAGAAGGCCATTGGTTACACATTGGATGACATCAAAGGAATCAGCCCAGCATTTTGCACCCACAAGATTAACTTGTAAGAGAATACTAAACCAGTGGTTGAAGGAATGCGAAGGTTGAAGGAATCAATGAAGCCAGTAGTCAAAAAGGAGATTTTGAAGCTGCTTAATGCAGGTATGATCTACCCTATTGCTGATAGTGAATGGGTTAGTCCAGTACATTGTGTGCCCAAGAAAGGAGGATTGACAGTAGTGCCTAATGAGAA
This sequence comes from Eleusine coracana subsp. coracana, assembly GCA_032690845.1. Lineage (NCBI taxonomy): Eukaryota > Viridiplantae > Streptophyta > Magnoliopsida > Poales > Poaceae > Eleusine > Eleusine coracana. Next base: position 32,303,302 of record CM064434.1, read on the forward strand.
TAATGAGTTGATTCCTCAAAGGACTGTAATTGGATGGAGAATGTGCATAGATTACAGAAGTTTGAACAAGGTGACAAGGAAAGATCACTATTCTCTTCCGTTCATTGACGAGATGCTTGAAAGGTTAGCAAAGAATACATACTTTTGTTATTTGGATGGATATAGTAGATTCTTTCAGATACCGGCAAGACCAGAAGATCAGTAGAAAACTACATTTACTTTCCCTTTCGGGACATATGCATATAGAAGGATGCCTTTTGGTCTTTGCAATGCACCTGCCACATTTCAAAGATTCATGAATGCAATATTCACTGAATTCATAGAAGATATTATGGAGGTATTCATGAATGACTTCTCCGTACGTGGTGCTGATGTTGATAGTTGTTTGGAGAATTTAGAGAAGGTATTGAAAAGGTGTGTTGAATGTGACTTGGTTCTTAATTGGGAGAAGTGTCACTTCATGGTGACAGAATAAATAGTACTTGGTCATGTCATATCGAATAGGGGGATAGAGGTTGATAAGGAAAAGGTATCAACAGTTGAGAAAATGCCTCCCCCTACTGATCTTACAACTTTGAGGAGTTTTCTTGGACATGCCAACTTCTATCGCAGATTTGTTAAGGATTATTCGAGGATTGCTAAACCCTTGACAGAATTGTTGAAGCAAGATACAGAATTCATTATGGACGATGAAAGACTCTTTGCCTTCAGAAAATTAAAGGAAGCTCTATGCTCTACACCCATCATGCAGCCACCTGATTGGAGTTTACCTTTTGAAATTATGTGTGATGCAAGTGATTATGCAGTTGGAGCTGTTCTTGGACAACGGAAAGAAGGTAAAGTGCATGCTATTTATTATGCTAGCAAGACTTTGAATGAGGCGCAGATTAATTATACAACAACTGAGAAGGAGATGTTAGCTGTTATATTTTCTTTTGAGAAGTTTAGATCTTACATTCTAAATTCTAAAGTGATTGTATATAATGATCATGTTGTTATAAGATATTTGGTTTCAAAAAAGGAATCTAAGCCTCGGTTAATGTGGTGGGTATTGATGCTGCAAGTATTTGATTTGGAAATAAGAGATAAGAAAGGAGTGGAAAATTATGTAGCAGATCATTTGTCTCGTCTTGAGTCATCATCAACTGAGCCAATAAAAGATGAAATGCAACAAGAGCAGTTGTTCGCCGCATTTGATCGAAGAGAGAGTTGGATGATGGATATTATCAAAGGTTTCAAGGGACAAACTGATATGATGAACAAGAATACAAGGAGAAGAGTTAAGAGAGAAATGAGAAAATTCATATGGGCCGACCCATACTTGTATAGGTATTGTCAGGATGGAGCAGTGAGAAGATGTGTACCCAGAGAAGAAAGAGCGAGCATTTTATCAAAATGTCATTCTTCGGATTATGGGGGACATTACGGCTATTTCAGAACACAGGCGAAAATATGGGCGAGTGGATTCTATTGGCCTACTATGCATGAAGATGCAAAAAGGTATGTTGCAACATGTGCCCAATGCCAACGAATAGGAAATGTTAACAGTAGGAATGCAATGCCTCTTAAGTACAATCTTCAAGTCGATATCTTTGATGTATGGGGTATATATTTTATGGGACCTTTTGTGAATTCTCATGGTTGCGAATATATATTGGTTGCCATTGATTATGTCTCCAAGTGGGTCGAAGCAATGGCATGTAAGTTCAATACTACAAGAGAATCAAGTAATATACTTCAGGAGCAAGTTTTCCCAACGTATGGAATACCAAGGATAATAATTACAGATGGAGGATCGCATTTCACAGGAGGAGAATTTACTAGGTTTTTAGCAAGATCTGGGGTTGAACATAGAATTGGAACAGCTTATCATCCTCAAACAAATGGACAATCAGAGACGTCAAATAAGCAATTAAAAGGGATTCTGCAGAAGATAGTTACGAAGGAAGGAAAAGATTGGGCTATAAAGCTTAACGAAGCATTATGGGCATATAGGAGAGCATTCAAGACACCAATTGGTATGACGCCATATCAATTCGTCTATGGGAAATCATGTTACCTACCGGTGGAATTGGAACATAAGGCTTATTGGGTTATAAAGGAAATGAATTTGGATATCAATGCCGCCGGTATGAAAAGGAAAATTCAAATAAGCGAATTGGAAGAGATGCGATTATGTGCATATGAAAATGCGACAATATATAAGGAAAAGACAAAGAAGTGGTATGATAAGAAGCTTTTGAAGAAGGAATTCAAGGAAGGAGATCGGGTACTCCTATTTAATTCATAATTCAGATTATTTGGTAAAGGCAAACTGCAAAGTAAATGGGAAGGACCTTATCTTGTGAATACGGTGTTACCTTTGGGAGCTGTGATTATAATGGATGGAAAAAGGAACAAGTACATGGTGAATGGACAACGTCTAAAGGTATATCTAGAACCTGACACTTTTGAATTAAAATCTTTTGATGTGTACTTCACTGCTTAGTGCCCTGTGTGGTCGAGCTTAACGACATAAAACAAAAGCCAAGTATATGTTTTTTAATTTCGTGATTTTTTTTGTTTGATTTGGTAAAAATAGTGTACCACGCCGATCGGAGTGTCTTCTTGATCTTGCTAAGCTTTGTCATATGAAGATTTCTTGTCTTTTGAAAGATTATTGACCAAGCAAGAGAAAGAGGAGCTAGATGAAGAGAGAGCTCTCACAATCCATCAGTGTCGGCTTTATAGCGAACATGATATTGCTGCCAAGTATGAACTCCAGCTGCACAAGGAAGCCGAAGAAGCCATGTACCAGTTGGATGCGGAAAAGGATCTTTAAGCTAGACAAGATGAAGCCTCTCCCAGGGTTCTTACCGATTGGGAGGGTTTTCAAGAAAACAAGATTCATACGGATAGTCGCATCAAAGGTTGCAAGTGTCTCTTTTGTGCTAAAGATCTTCAACATAAGGTTGAACTCCAATTGGCAGAAGATCCAACCTTCATACCTAGAGAGGTTGTATATGATGATGGCTATCGTGCAGTTCCTGGAGGGAAGACGCCTAAGGAGATTAATGATGAAATGTTACGAAGACAGAAAAAGAAGGGGATTCGTGACCGTAACCTGGAACAATTGACAGAAGTTGCCAGCTGCGCCGATCGGCGCAACGATGGAGCCAATAGGTGCGAACTCAAGATTGCTGAATTTATTGATCTGACGGCTCTGCCAAGTGAAGATGAAGAGCCTGCTGCAAAGAAGTGTAAGACTACACTAGAGGTTCACAAATCTGCTAGACTATCCAGTAAGCCAATTCAAATGTATTCTAAATGCGACAACAACTTTGACACGTTAGATTGTTCGGAAAATTTGGAGAGTGGTCATCCTAGAATGTCTGGATGTGCGGGAGATGATTCTAATATGCAGAGAAGCTCTGGAAGTCCTAAGTTTGAAAATTGGGGAACATTTGCAGAATGTAACGATGACAGGGAGGCAGGAACTTCAGCAAAAGTTAATGGTAATGCAGAGGGAAGCGGAGACAATCGCAGTAAAGAAAGAACACCACCGCGCCGATCGGCTCAACCATTGCGCCGATCGGCTCAGAGGGGTTTAAACAGTGTCTCCCCCTATAGTGTTGAAAATCATACTCTGCAACCACCAGTTTGTTGTCCTGTCTGCCACCGGAATATTGAAAGATTGTATCAAGACAGGGATCGTGCCTACAGGCATCAAAGGGATGTGGATCGGAGAATCCATGATGCAATTGAGATGAATGAAGCGGATTACACTTTTCTCGTAAGAAACATAAGACGGATTTTCCGAGTCTTGAACAGGCATGGTCTCCATGATTAGTTGAGTTTCTTCTCTTGCAATGAGGACATTGCAAATTTTGAGTGTGGGGGAAGGGCATCCATTAGTCATGGTCCTTCAATGTTTTTAAGTTTAGTTTTGTTTGTTTTTCATGGTCCTTAAGTGTTTTTAAGTTTAATTTTTTTTTCTTATTAAGTGTACTTAAGAGAGTCATGAGTGATGTTGAAAGTTGCTTTAAAAGTCTTTATGTAGTTTGAATCATTGCTTTGTCTTTAATAAAGTTAGTGTCGATTGTCAAATTGAAAGTACCCCATATTATTTATCTTATCTTTTTGATGATTGATTGGTTGATTACTTGAATTAGATGGTTACCACTTAACTTTTAAGCTTTGAATTTGTGAAAACTTCTTTTGACTCATCCGAAGCTAAAGCAAAAGCAGGGTCTGATATGCCTACATAAGCCAAGTGAATGAGAGCAAGCTACACTTTTGAATTAATTGAATTGTAAGTAACTTGTCAACTCTTTGCTCATGATTTTGACCAAATTAGGAAAGGATGGTCTATTTGTTTACCTCTATATTTCTAGCCATTCTTATCCATATAAATTCCTTCCTATCATGAAAACCATACGTCTTTGCTTCTCTCTCCTCCTTGATATAACCTATATTCTCAATAAAGAGAGGATTCAGAAAACAGTTGCTGCTGGTACAAGATAGAAATTGCCGATCATATTGGGAATAGAATAAAGAGGAAAAAAAGAAGAAAAAAAGGAGACAAAGAGAAAAATTATTCCCTGAGATGCAGCAAGATTATCAAAGAAAGCAGCTTTCTGATTACCTCTTACTCTTTGCCATTGTTCTCATTGAAACCTTTTTCTTTAGATCCCCTTTGTTCCTCTTCTCCGTCATTAAAATTTCTTTTCCTAGAAAATCCTTTCTTAGTGGGCATGATTGAGCACATTGTTGGCATGGTTAACTTTATGGTTTAATTAGTTATATAGCCTCCAAGATCTATATACAATCATTGATTAGATAGGAGAGGGAAGGAAATACACTTGAGAGATTTAGAGAAGACCAATTGCATGATGCTCAATGCTAAGGATGAGTAAAGAAAACTAAAATCATTTTTGAAAAGGTTTTGTTGTAATTTGATTAAATTCAAGTATGAAGTACCGGTTGGTTTGAAAGAGGGTGAGAGAAAATCTTTGTGGGGCAAGTAAAAATGATAATTGATGTTGATTGAAGGAGAGGTGATGTGAAGATTCTTGCAAAATATTTGATTTTGTATTGCTCGAGGACTAGCAATGATTTGAGTGTGGGGGAACTGTTGGTGGTTTCTAGCTACCCATTTTATCTACCAAAAAGGGTTGTTTTACGTCTTAATTTGGTGGTATTGACTAACAATTCACCCCATATTTGCATATATTTGTAGTTGTTCTGTTTTGGATGTAATTGCAGAAAACAGGTATAAAACAGGGCAATTATGGATAAGGAATCAAAGAGCAACAAGGATGGACCAGATACAGAGCCGCACCGATCGGCGCGGGCCTGCGCCGATCGGCACTGGAAGGTGAAAGACAATGAGAAGCATAATTTAGTCCAAGGACAGAGGCCAAGCCCAATACAAGTCAAAGTCAAGGGAAGTTGACCTAATCTCACCGGATATAAAAGGAAGACATCTATCAAGAGCCAGAGGAAGGAAGAGAGAGAAAGCAATCGCGATATCCAGTTGTTAGAACTAGTGTTTTAGGATATTGGCGGTGACGGTTGGCACGTGCGCGTTCTAGTGCTATTTCTCGCTCTTCTGCTATGCTTAGCAGAAGGATGAGCGAGTAGTCTCATATTCTCTTCTTTGGTGTGGGGATCTGATCATGTAACTCTCATACTTATTGATACTCTCTTGATGAATTCAATCTATGTAGTGAACTCAATTGTGCATCTATTTCATTAGTGTATCGGCCGGTATACTTCTGCCCATTACATAGTGCAAGAAACCAGTGGGGAGCTAATAACCTCCGTAGTGACAACCAGCGCGAACGAAACCACCATGTCTTGTAGAATATTGGAATCATCATCCGAGTTAATAAGAATAAGGTTGCATGCTAGTGAACCAATCCTAAGGAGAGAATCCTTCATTATCCTGTTACATCTCTAATAATATTCATCCACCACTCTCTCACCGTCATCATTCACACCAACCCAACCATTGCAATCTGTTAGTAAGCCCTTAATAGTAATAATCCCGCTTGTTCCCAGTGGATTCGATAACCTTGGAATACTCTGAGGGAAAAAGAGCTACAACTACACACCATCCTCTTGCGGTATATAAGTGGGTGCGTAACTACGACCAACAGACTCCATCCAACTTCTACACCGAAACCCTTGTCTTCGAGGTTGTCGACTTTCCAAGGGTGTATCACGCTCTCTTGGGGCGCCTGTGCTACGCCAAGTTCATGGCTGTTCCCAACTACACCTACCTGAAGCTCAAGATGCCAGGGCCGAAGGGGGTGATCACTGTGAGCACATCTCTCTGACGCGCCTTCTAGTGCGAGATGGAGAACGGCGAGATTGCTGACACAATGGTGGTCTCAGCCAGAGAGCTTGAGACTATTCGCACTCGCATCAAGGAGGGGACTCTCGATGCCAGCCACAAGAATGCCTTGTTCAAGCCGGTGGAGAAGACGGTGAAAGTAGGGATGTCTCTCACTCCCCAATAGGAAAGCGAGCTCTTCGACTTCCTTCGTGTGAACTCCGATGTTTTCGTGTGGAAACCCTCGGACATGCCTGGCATACCGAGGGGAGTCATTGAGCACTCCTTGGACATCAGGCCGAGCTCCAAGCCGGTGAAGCAATGCCTATGCCGATTTGACGAGGAGAAGTGTAGAGCAATCGGGGAGGAGATAGCAAAGCTCTTGGACGCCGGGTTCCTCAAGGATGTGTTTCACCTCGAATGCTTAGCTAATCATGTCCTTGTACAAAAGAAGGATGGGAAATGTAGGATGTGTGTTGACTATACAAGCCTAAACAAGGCATGTCTCAAAGATCATTTTCCTTTGCCGCGCATTGACCCAATAGTTGACTCAATGGCGGGGTGCAAAACCCTCTGCTTCCTAGATGCATACTCAGGGTACCACCAAATCGCAATGAAAGAATCCGACAAACTCGCAGCATCTTTGATTACACCATTCGGCTGCTACTGCTACATAACGATGCCTTTCGGGCTTCAAAACACCGGCGCGATGTATCAACGCTACATGCAATGGTGCTTTGACCATCTGATCGACCACACGGCCGAGGCCTATGTGAACGACATAGTCATCAATTCCAAAAAGGCAGACACCCTTGTGGTCGATCTTGAGCGCGTCTTTGCCAAGCTACGGGCGAACAACGTCAAACTCAACCCCGAGAAGTGCATTTTCGGGGTCCTGAGGGGCATACTCCTCGGGTTCATCATTTCTGAGTGTGGCATCGAGGCCAATCTGGAGAAAATCTTCGTGATAGAGTGTATGGGTCCGATTCAGAATCTCAAGGGGTTGCAAAGACTCACGGGCTGCCTAGCGGCATTGAGCCGTTTTATATCACGCCTCGACAAGATAGTCCTCCTGCTGTACAAATTTCTAAAGAAGTCTGACTGGTTCAAATGGACCTATCAGGCGCAGTCCGCCCTCAACAACGTCAAGCGTATCTTGAGCAGCACGCCCGTACTGACACCCCCGATGTCGGGAGAGGTGTTGCTGCTCTACATAGCAGCGACGATTCAAGTCATGAGCTCGGCGCTCGTAGTCGAGCGAGAAAAAGAGGGGCACGCCCTCAAAGTCCAGCATCCCATCTACTACATCAGTGAAGTCTTGTCCGATTCCAAGACTAGGTACCCATAGATCCTGAAGATTCTCTACATGGTGATGGTCGCACGGCCCAAGTTTTGGCACTACTTTGACTCCCATCCGGTACACATTGTAAGTTCCTTTCCGCTTCGAGAAATTATCCAAAACAGGGACACACTAGGCAAGGTGGCGAAGTGGGCGCTTGAGTTGATGGGGCACGACATCACGTACCAGCCACAAGCGGCCATCAAGTCTAAGGCCCTCGTCGATTTTATGGCAGAGTGGACTAGGGAACAACTCCTGCCTGCTCCGGTCGATCAAAAGTACTGGGTTATGTACTTTGATGGGTCACTCGTGCGAGCGGGTGCAAGCATAAACCTCGTCTTTGTCGTTCCGCTCAGGGTACGTATGAAATATGCAATTTGTTTACATTTCCCCGCATCCAACAACGTGGCCAAATATGAGGCACTTGTAAACGGGCTCAAGATCACCATCGTGCTAAAAATCCGATGGCAGGAAGTTCGGGGTGACTTCCTCCATCAACGTGGTTGACAAAGTATGCAGGTTCTCACCCCGTAGCTCCTTCTGCTCTCTCAATGCCTGTCGGTGATGCGACCTCTCCTCCTTTGCCTGCCCCGCCAGGATGTCAACTTTTTTCTTCTTCCACGCCTCCCTCTTGGCGCTCCGCTGCTCCACGTTCCGAAAACGATTCACGATTCGTAGAGCTTGGACCTCCGCCAGCTAGAGGCGCGGAGTCTTGATCAAACGTGTCCACTAGAACTGAAGACACGAAAATAGAGATGAGATCCATTGCTACAAAAAACGTGGAAAAGAAAGTAGAGGAAAATGAAGGCCATTACCAGGAATGGGCCAGGCCCGAGCAAAGAACCCTAGTGCCGCCTTCACCCACTTCGCGAACTCGTTATTAGGAAACAGCTCTTCCCCCATCACATTATTCGGCACGACACGGCAGCTCTCATCGACTAGAAACATGGGGGACTGTCAGGTGGACAATGGTGAGAACCGCCGTTTGTGAAACCACTCGCCGACCCCCGCGCCGTCGAGACCGCATAGCTTGAGGTGAGCGATCACGTCGAGGGCATCCTGGAGCCACTTCTTCCCATCCTTGCTCATCCCCTAGTGCTAACTTTCCCGAGCCTGGGCGATGTCTCGACTGGTGAAATCGGGAAAGGGATGGAGTTCGTCATTGCGCAGATAGAACCACCTCTTATGCCACCCTCTGTGATTAGTCACGGTGGGCATCTGGATGTACTCTGTTGCACGCTCTCTCTGAAACCGAATTCTAACGCATCCGATGGAGCAGGGGAAGTTTTTGACCCTGATCCTACGCCGGATGCAGCACGCGTGGAAGAAGTAGCACCACATATCAAAGTTGGGCGTTATTCCAAGGAATCCCTCACACAGGGCCACGAAGGCTGAGTTGTGCAAGATCCCATTAGGGTTTAGATGCTGCAATTCTGCCTTGTAGTGAAAGAGCAGCGCGTGAAGGAAGTCGTGCGCCGCCCTCCCTAGTCCACGCTCATGAAACGAGACGAACGACACCACATAGCCCTAAGGGGGCTCCGGTCGCATCTTGTTGCCTGGCACCACCCACTCCACTACTCCAGTGAGGGGAGCCAGAAGCCCGGCCTGGACGAGGCCCTCCAACTCCTTCTTCATCACCATGGAACGGGTGAACACCGACATGGCGATGGGGAAGCAAGCACGGTGGAGAAGCAAGACAACGGCTATCGAGCTGTGCAACCGGCAAGAGAATAGGGGTTGGGGGAAGAAAAGGGCAGGAAGGAAGAGGGCTCATATCGGACTTAAATAGTCGGCGCTCCCCAGGAATTACGATCCGATTTGACCACTGGGCCTAGCCACGACCAGCACAAGTTAAGGGAGTTAACTTCCCACCGTGCCTCCTATTGCGTGGTTCTCGTCACGTCCAACCCCACTCTCTCAAAATTTCCCCAGCTCTCTAGACTCAGCTCCACTCCTTGGAACCTTAACTTGGTGGCCCCACTACACTCGTTATTTGGACGGGAGGCGCGCGCCCACGATCTCCACATCAGTGAAGAAGAAGCGATGTCACAGCTCAACTAGGACCACCGCAACGCACATGCAAGGTAAACGCGCCGACTTTACCTTGGGCAGTGGGGAGGCGGTTCAGAACCTGTCAATGTCCTATGCCCTCCTTTTGTTCCCCTAGATTTAAGGGGGAGGGCCCGTGGAAATCCGTCTGATGCCCCTTGTGCTCTGCGCAGATAGCGAGTGGGACGATCGAAGCCACATGTAGCGCAAGTATGCCAAATAACCATGTCTTACAGCCATGGCTCGATGGAGCCCCAAGCCTCGACCGACATCGACCTAAGCACCAGCACAACAGACCACAACTCGCTCGACCCGACTGGGATCGGCGGGCGTAGGTAAGACAGGATAAGAGGCTGAAAACTGCCTCGACGGCCCGATGGCGTCGGGGTTCTAAGGCTGGCCCCATGGAAGGGTTTGACAGCCTCCCAGTGCGCAAAAAAAGAGTGAGGGGCACAAGCGATGGGCACACCCAGTGACCAACACCCTGACCCCTGAAGGTCGAGGGCATCATGGAATCGTGTTTGAGTCCCGTTTTGACTCGTCTATTGGTATCTCTCCGAAGAAAGACAGCTAGCCGCCAAGACCCATCGAACGGTCGAGGTAACCAGTCTAGTCAGAAAAAACATATTTATGAGGCCAAGCACTAGCTGGTTCTCTGGGACCCCGCTGACGAGGAACTAGGGGTCTCACTCGAACGAACCCGATAGTAGCTCACTAGCACCACGCTTCAACCATCAGGCCAAAGTGTGGCCCGGCTCTACCCTTCGCCTTATAGACAAAGCATGGATGGGGAACACGACCAAGTTGAAATGGTCACTCGACTAGTTAGACTGCGCTGAGCAGTGACTCGAGGACTAACTTCGCCAATAGAGACCCCACGGCAGGGTCGCACAAACGAATCTCTTTATTGATATGTGTAGCAACAGGGCGATTTACACATAAATTTCTTACAATCGCTATGATGAGCGAGGTACAAGAAAGCAAAAAATAAAAATCGACCTCATGAAACGCACTACAACAAGTGTCACTACCCGCACCTCGGCAGGAACATATGGGGTGAAGCAGTTGTAATGCTTCGACATCGCGGGAAAGATGCCCTCATTCTAGAGCGCGGAATTCCCCCGACCAATGAAGGAAGCAGATTATTTGCACCCTGGTGATGCAAATGCTGCTGATCATGGGGACAAAAATCTCGACAGGAACAAGAGGGCCGGTGCGGCGCCTCTTCCTGCCCCAATCCTAACACCCACTAAGGCGTATAGGGGAGAAGCTGAGAAACCATCCAGGCCTTCCATAAGAGGGCTCCTTACTTCTCACCGAGTATCGGCAAGTGGATAAGGTTATAAGGCTTATGTCCTTGGACTGGCAGTCACCATTATGAGCAACGGGCGCGACGGTGTCATCCACGCAAGACACCGGACCGTTCTCTGCCTCATAACGACAACCTCCAAAGACGTGCGACTCCAGAACATCGCCTTTATGTTCGCTCTTACTTTCATCTCCCACTGGGCGCATGCTTCGGGCCGTCATGCCGGTGTCAGAGCGCCCCATACGGGATCCGCCAAACAACATGAACTTATGGCGGGCAGCCGAGTCAAAGAGCGGGGAAAGCTTTGAGGCAAGTTTGGGTAAGGAAAACGCTACCCCATGGCATCCTTAAATAGCCAAACCACCCCGGGCCACAGCCTCGAATTCCCCTTGCGCACAATGCGCTGGCACTAGGCCTGATGGAAAGATCCTCTTATGCATCGCACACCAGAAAGGACAACGAGCCTGCCATTGCGGCAGCACCATGTCTCGCCTTTTTAGACAAATAAGACAAGCCTCATCGCGAGGACGCTACGGACGGACCCCCCCTCTACGGCGCTCTACGCCGCCTGCTCGGCCCAGGACATGGGTCCCGGGGATCACAGATGCCACAGTGCTCTCGTGACCATATCCAACAAATAAAGCCAAAGAACGAGTCCACACGGACTCCTTCTCTGGCTCGGGGGCTACACCCAATGGGTGTGCTCATGCGCACCCCTACCGAGTGATCAACTATCCATATCCAGCTATATCAAACTGAGGCGCAACACCAAAACTCACCCCCTGGCTCGAGGGCTACACCCGTCGGGTGCGCTCGCACGCACCCCTCTCATGTGAGCTGGGCAATCCACTGACAATTTCGCACCTTTCGCTCACACCAGCGTCAAATCCCCCGAACCACTCTCTGACTCGCTCGAGGGCTACTATTGAGGGTAAAGATTAGGGTGCCACATTGCACCCCCAAAGGACCCACATGCGTCCGGCCCAAGGGACCCGCCGGATCACCACCAAGGCAACGTCTGTATGGGCCCCCACTGAAGACGTCCGCACAACAGTCACGCCTTAGCCGCGAAGGTCGCGCCACTGCCCCGACTCGCTCGACCCCCAAGTGGTCAGAGGCCAGTTGCGCCTCGCTCGACCCCTCAGCGGGGGTCAAAGATTCGCTATGCTCCATTCGAGCCCTCAGTGGGGTCGAGGATAAGTCGCCCTACCCGACCAAACTCAGGCATAGCTCGCCTTTCCAAGCAGATGACTCAGCTGTTCACCCAAGCCAATCCACTCAGGGGCAAGGACGGGCACTCCACTGCCACTACAGTCATGATGACAATATGGGACCCTCGTGATCATCGAACAGACTCTACCTCCGCTAACTCCTATCGGTGGGGCCTGAGCTTAGACTTGACGGGATGAGGGGACCCTGACTGATCCAAGAATGGTGGAGTGGAGAAACTTGATTGCCCTAATAGGATGGGATGGATCCCAACTCCAAGCGGGTCCGAACAGGCTTAACCCAATGCTACGACCCCGGGCAAAAGGGGTCGAGTGAGTCGATGGTCAACAACTGCCAACCACCCAACCTTAAATGCAATACTCGCAATGCCCGCACAGTATTGGGAGGTCAAATCCTTCAGTACATCTGTCGACCTCGTCATCACCAACACCTGCTGACGAGAGTAGATGTGACAGGGCGGTCTACGATGATACCCCCTGATGACACCCCCAACCACGATGATGTAGGACGGATTGATGGACAACAAGATCGATCACCACCCGGATAACATGACAGCACCCATGATGCATTTCTCCATATATGGCGGAACAGGCCATCTACAGTGACAAGGGGAGCTCAACCCAACAACGAGAAATAGGGGCACGCTTGAGCATAGTGTCCACCCCCTGACACAAGGCTAGGATGATGGGACCGCAAGGACCAGAGACCATGCCGCTGACCGAGAACTTCGCCTTCCCCCGCATGCCTCCACCAGCTCTACACGTGTAGAACCCCATTCTCTCTCTCTCTCTCTCTCTCTCTCTCTCTCTCTCTCTCTCTCTCTCTCTCTCTCTCTCTCTCTCTCTCTCTCTCTCTCCATAAATGGGCCCATCCCCTTGAAGTATAAAAGGCGAGGCTCGCACCCCACTTTAGAGAGAGGTACAACACGCGATCATTGACACACACACATGCACCACTCGCACCAGATACTTGGAGCTCTCTCCTCTCTCACCACCATTGTACGACTCATCCGGAGCAAGTAACACGAGTAGGCCTAAGAACTGGATGTAGGGGAACTCCCCGAACCAGTATAACCCCCTTGTGTCCTCTTGCTTAGCCATCACCGAGCCTAAAACGCGCTCCCCGTGAACAAATTCTACTAGTCAGTGATCTAAACACCGACAATGTTTTTCTCTACTGTGCCATCAAACTATCTAGCCATCATGCAATAACTGTGTTTTGGTGGTAAGAATCGGCGGTATCGTCAATGCATACAAAGTCGCCTTTCCTTTGACATGTCCCCATAGAGCCCTTAGTGCTAGGGAATCACTTATGGTGATAAAATTATTGCTCTGAGCATGAAGTACTCTCTTTGATACTCATCCCACGTACGGAGCCCCTCCAACCACAGTTCTATAGGCCTTCGAACAATAGTACCAAGAACACGTCTATGTCATTACCAGTTTCTTTGGGCCGAGATATAAGAGTGGTTAGCAGTAGGTACTTATGATTGTGGCATGACCACGATGGAATGTTGTATATTGCTAGTCTCACTGGACAAGTGCTATGCGTTCCTTATTTGACCGAAAGGGTTCATCCCGTCTATACTCAATGCAAACCGTAGGTACCATTCCTCATCAGAGAAGTCTCAATGATCTGCATCAAAAAAAATTCACTGTGTTCCATCTACATTTACCGCCCCCCTTGCGTGCACGCCATGTTATCATTGTCACATCCCTGGGGTTGGCCAACAAGCGTCTGATGTGATCGACCACGGGTAAGTACACATGACTAACAAAGAAACCTTTGTATCATCACTATCATCGATGATAAAACTTCTTTTCTCTCCCCCCCCCCCCCCCTCTCATTCTTGCTTTTCATCTTGCCACCATTGACAACGTCTTCATCATAATCGTCGTTCCTCTTGTATGAGTGTGTTTGCACCTTGGGCATCTCACAGTGTACTTGTGCTCCTTTCGGTACAATATGTTATGATTTTAACATGCATGGATTTTTTGCACGCCCAATGAAAATGGGGAAATCACCTTCTTAGCAAGGTATGTGGTCCTTGCCAACAAGTTGGGCTTCAACGGTGCATGGGATGTAAGTTCCAACAAATCCATAAAACTAGTGTCCGACCAACCATGCATGACCTTGAGTTTCATTAGCTCAAGGACAGTACGCAACACAATGAACTCTTTACCACATCCCTTACATTCCTCATATAATGGCTCCTTTGATGCCTTCTCTGTTGTATTAAAATTATCAGGCCCTATAGTTCTACCGGCATTGATCAGCACATACGGCTCAATGTGAGATAACAACTTCTCAACATCAAAATCATCTTCACCACACTACTCTGTCGCAGCTGCACCAGACGAATTGACAACCTCGACTTCAACATCAATCAAGTTTTGTCCATCTCGTGTACCCTGGAACAAATAACCTCCGAATCAAACGTTATTTGATTATATCTATATCTTCCTATAGCTTCTCATTCTTGCAATCATAGCATGGACAATATATATCAGTCGTCCCTCATTTCGAGCATGTTGTGTGGCCCCTTCAATGAATTTAGAGATTTCTTGTAAAAATAATGGATCCGGTCTTCGTGCCTCGTACATCCAAGATCTATCCATTCTAAACAGCCTTGAATGGAAACCAAAGAAATATTTTAATTTAATTAATTAATTATGTGACGTTAAAAAATTTACATCTAGACTAAATATACATATTGAAAAATAAAATACATGCACTGAGGAAAATCAAAAAAACAAACAATAAGTTATTCTATGTAATATTTAACTTTTATCAAGAATTAAAGAAAATTCATATCTCTTTTGCCCTAACTCTTTCTCTCTCTCTTCTAGTAACCAAATTAGATGTACATTTCCATTCACATAAAAGAGGCTATGTATAGCAATTTGTTTATGTAGCGATGGAAATAGATGATGTATGCCTCCATAAACTTCAACTCCAACATAATACAACCATGGAAATCAAAAGAAATTTGCTAAAATTTGATAATAACCTAACAAAATTAAAACCCAAAATTCAACTTGATTTTAAAATGAGAGCACAAAAAAACAAATGGAATGAGTTCCCTTGCCTTTTGAGCAAATTCCTACAAAAAAAAACTCAAAACCTTCCCCACTCGATTTTCATGATTTGCAGAAAATTTTGGGTCTCCACTGTTCGAGTGAGCAAGGGAGGTTTCCAAGCGCGGCTTATATAGCCTAGGTAATTTGTAGTGGCAATTGGCATTTTAAACAGTCTCTGTAATGCCTTAGGTAGCTGCGGTTGGTATTTTAAACCACCGTTGTAATGTCTTAGGTATGCCAACTGCCGCATAAGCTTTGGTCATTTATAGCGATGACTGATATTGTCAACTGCTGCTACAGTGAGGCCTTTAGCCACTCCACTATAAAATTTATTGTTCACTGCCAGTGGAAAATTTTTGGTTGCGTCAATGCAGGCTGTTTTTGTACTAGTCCTATAGAGCATTGGTTCACCTGTAGGAGAGCCATTAATTGCCGTCAGAAGCTGTTGACGAAGGCCATCGGCAACATGCCATCCACCAAGTGACCCGCAAGAAGCACGCTATAAGAACAAATTCTCAAAACAATATGGTTCCTTCATTGATATGTGGCACCATAATGGAATTGTATAACCTAGTGATACAGGCATAGATTTAGACTCCGGGACCAGGCATCTAGTCCGTACCTTCGTTGATCTTGATGGTCATAAGGACGTTACCTGATTGCACCAACCCCTTCAACTTGGATATTTTGGTGCCAACTGCAGTCACAGCTCATCCACACGTACCTCCTGTACACAGATCGTACCCTTCTGCAAACACGGTTGTTTTTATTTATAAATAGATATTGTGTATGCACTCAGAAAATGAGGACATTGTCAGTAATGAAATATCCATGAATAAGAAATCTGCTCAACGTCTGGTCTAAAACGTAGATCAAACTGTTCATTCATCACTGGTTGCACCTGTTCCTGCACCGTGAACAGATTCGGGTAAGATTATATATATAGCCATTCCGTCCAGCTTTTCTTGGTAACTAATCACAGTACCATCCTCCTTTTTTGTGAAACAATCATGTTCCTCATTTTCCAGGTTCACGTGTTTCAGTTTCAGCAATCTACTGGAACGGTCACCTTTATTAAATTGTTATCGGATTAGGCAAGGCTAAATTGACGAGAAACCTTGCGAGGAAGAATTTTGGCCTGTAGCTACGGCTTCACCATCTTATTGATATATTGAATTATTTTTACATATCGCATCAAAAGAATGGGTGTATAACTAATGGACGAGGAAGATATTTAGCCTCCTATCTAGCTCACCAGCTGTCTCCAGTTGTAAGATTCATCTTTCTGATGCAACCATTGGAAATGCAAACATTGCAACTGTTTTATCAAGCAATTAAGATGTTTCCATTTTATTATTCTGGTTTTAGGCATGAAGTGTTCGTTCGAAAATTTGGATACTGAGTAGTAAACACATTAGGTATGATGATGCACTATACCACTATCTCTGCCCGTGCCAAAGGTTGATTGCACATGGCACATCCATGTTGGTGTAGTATTTCCCTACAAGTCTATTTGCATTTACTTCCATTTAATATGCACCAGCAGATCATCAGGACAGCTCAAATGAAATTATGCTTCCCAGGATATGTTCTATTACTTACATTAAATGATTTTTACCGATATGGAAAATGCTGCATTTCCCTAACTGCACTTCATTTGTAAATACCATGCTATGGAATTTGTGGTGTGTGGTAACTTGAATTCCCGGGTGCCATTTTTCATTGTAAAATCCTCATTTGCGAGGAAGCAAGGCTTGTCATCAACTTCTTGAAATCAATTTATTGTATGTATTCAGTATTTGCTCCAACAAGATTGATCAACATTACCTAAAAAAATATTCAAAATAGCTTACATACAATATTTAGCATCTGATCACTTATTAATATATTGAATTATTTTTGCTTGACGTATCAAAAGAATGTGCATATATATAATGAACGAGGAAGATCTTTAGCCTCCTAAATAGCTCATCAGTTATCTCCACCAATAAGATCCATCTTTCTGATGCGAAAATGCAAACATTATTGCAACTGTTTCATCAAGTAATTAAGATGTTTCTATCTTTTAATCTGGTTTTAGACATGAAGTGTTCATCTCTGCCCGTGCCACGGGTTGATTGCACATGGCACATCAATTTTCGTGTAGTATTTCCCTACAAGTCTATTTGCATTTACTTCCTTTTAATATGCACCAGCAGATCATCAGGACAGCTCAAATGAAATGATGCTGCCCAGGATTTGTTCTCGAACATGTATTAAATGGATTTTTTTAATAAATATGGGAAAATACCACATTTCCCTAACTGGGCTTCATTTGTAGAAATCATGCTAATGAATTTGTGGTGTGCGGTAACTTTGAATTCCCGGGTGCAATTTTTCATTCTAAAATTCTTTTTTTTTATCTAGATGCTAAATATTTTATGTAAGCTACCTGTATATTTTGTTAGGTATGTTGATCAATTTTCTCGGAACAAGTGCTGAATACATAAAATAAGGTGTTGTTGTACAGTGCCAGGTATAACGACTTTATGCTACTTTATTTTCATGTGCACAGGTTTATGTAATGAAATAAGCACTTGTGTTACGAGTAATCTATCTGTTATCTGAAGAAGTTTATCATCTAATTTAATAATAAATGGTAGCTTTATAAATATTGACAGTGGTAGAATAGGGTGCATGAGTACTAGCACTGTAAAACTTTTTTTAGATAACGGAAAGATTATATTAGTTCCAACCTTCGACCTTTTAGAAGCTACAACCGCAATGTTCTTGACTTCCAAAACAATTATGGCCAGAGATACAACCTCCAACATAAGTCGGTCATGATCACAAGTGCACAAATGCTATACTGATGAAACTACTAGAACTAGAAAAAGAAAGGGGAACTCTTTACAACAGCTTTTATGTCTTTCGGTGTGGTGTCTTGACTCTTGAGTAAGGTTGAGTCGATATGCCCTTATTCCACCTCAACACGGATAAAGAAAAATGCTCTAGCATCTGTCAATGCAGCAACGACAACATTTCGTGATTAAAGCAATGGTCACCTAAACCACCACCACCACCACCACAACAACAACAACAACAAAGCCTTTTTATCCCAAGCAAGTTGGGGTAGGCTAGAGATGAAACTCATGGGAACCAAAAAAGAAGAGACAAAGAAACAAAAGCCAAAAGAAAGAGAAGAGAAAAAAAAGAAAGAAAAAAGAGAGAGAGAGAGAGAGAGAGAGAGAGAGAGAGAGAAAGGACAAAAACAAAAAGAACAAAAGCCAAAAACGAGTAAGCAAGAAAGAAGGAAAAAAGATCACGGTTCCGACACGTCTATTGCTAATCTCCAAGCGCTCCTATCCATAGCTAGCTCCTTAGGGATATCCCACGCCTTCAGGTCTCTCTTAACCGACTCGTCCCAAGTCAAGTTAGGTCGGCCTCTACCTCTCCTAACATTAGCATCTCTTTTTAGAACCCCACTACATACCGGCGCCTCCGGAGGTCTCCGTTGGACATGTCCGAACCATCTCAACCGATGTTGAACCAATTTCTCCTTGATAGGTGTCACTCCTATCATGTCCCGGATATCTTCATTCCGTATTCGGTCTCTTCTTGTATGCCCGCAAAACCAACGTGACATACGCATCTCTGCTACACTTAGTTGTTGAACATATCGTCTTTTCGTAGGCCAGCACTCAGCACCGTATAACATCGCCGGACGAATTGCCGTCCTATAGAATTTACCTTTTAGTTTTTGTGGCACCCTCTTGTCGCATAAGACGCCGGATGCTTGACGCCATTTCAACCAGCTGGCTGAAATTCTATGCCTAACATCTTCATCGATGTCACCGTCCTTTTACAACATCGATCCTAAATAACGAAATGTATCCTTCTTGGCCACCAATTGTCCATCAAGGCTAACGTCTCCATCCTCATGTCTAGTCACGCTAAACTCGCACATCATATACTCGGTCTTGGCCCTACTAAGTCTGAAACCCTTGCACTCTAATGTGTGCCTCCACAGCTCCAACTTCCTATTAACCCCATCCCTACTCTCGTCAACTAACACCATATCATCAGCAAAGAGCATACACCAAGGGACATCACTCTGTATTTCTCGTGTGACCTCGTTCATCACCAAAGCAAATAAATAAGGGCTCAATGTTGATCCTTGGTGTAGTCCTATTTTAATCGGAAAGTCGTTGGTGTCGCCATCACATGTCCGAACACACGTCCTCATGTCCATGTACATATCCTTGATGACGGTAATGTACTTAGTTGGGACTTTGTGCTTCTCCAAGGCCCACCACATGACACTTCTTGGCACTTTGTCATATGCCTTCTCAAGGTCAATAAAGACCATGTGTAAGTCCTTATTTTGCTCCCGATATCTCTCTATCAATTGTCGTATTAACAAAATCGCCTCCATGGTCGATTTTCCAGACATGAACCCAAACTGGTTTTGCGTCACACAGGTCACTCTTCTTAGGCGATGCTCGATGACTCTCTCCCAGAGCTTCATCGTATGGCTCATCAACTTAATCCCACGATAGTTAGTACAACTTTGAACATCTCCCTTGTTCTTGAAGATCGGTACTACTATACTCCTCCTCCATTCTTCCGGCATCTTGTTTGACCGAAAGATGAGGTTAAAAAGCTTAGTTAACCATACTATGGCTCTGGAACCTAAGCATCCCCATACTTCGATGGGGATACCATCAGGACCCATCGCTTTACCACTCTTCATCCTCTTCAAAGCTTCCTCTATCTCTGCCTCCTGAATTCTCCTCACAAAGCGTCTGTTGTTATCATCAAATGAGTCATCCAACTCAAGTATAGGACCTTCCTCCTCTCCATTAAACAACTTATCAAAGTACTCTCGCCATCTGTCCTTGATATCCTCATCTCTCACCAGGAGTCGGTCTACCCCATCCTTGATACATTTGATTTGATTGATGTCCCTCGTCTTCCGCTCACGAATCCTAGCCATCCGATAGATGTCCTTCTCCCCTTTCTTCGTGCCTAATCGTTGATAAAGGTTATCATATGCCTGACCCTTTGCTACACTCACTGCTCGCTTTGCAGCCCTCTTGGCTATTTTATAGCCTTCTATGTTGGTTACACTCTTGTCAAGATGTCGGTGCTTGAAACACTCCTTCTTCTCCTTGATAGCCCTTTGCACCTCATCATTCCACCACCAGGTGTCTTTTGCTTCTTGTTTGCCTCCTCTACTCACGCCAAACACTTCTGAAGCTACCTTCCAAACACATGTTGCCATCTTTAGCCACATGTCATCTAGTCCTTCTCCTTCCTCCCAGGGTCCCTCTCCTAGCATCCTCTCCGTAAAAGTTTGCGCCAGCTCCCCTCTAAACTTCCACCACTTCGTTCTCGCGGTCTTGGTACGTTTGACCCTGTATACACGTACCCGAAAACGAAAATCCGCTACCACTAGCTTATGTTGAGTGACGACACACTCCCCAGGTATCACCCTACAGTCCAAGCAACCACGCCTGTTCTCCCTCCTGGCAAGGATAAAGTCGATTTGGCTCGAGTGTTGTGTACTTCTAAAGGTCACTAAATGGGATTCCCTCTTCCTAAATAGGGTATTCGCTACCAACAAGTCATAAGCTAGCGCCCAATAAGGTATATCCTCCCCCTCCTGATTCCTACTACCATACCCGAACCCCCCATGGACCCGCTCGAACCCTATATTAGACGTCCCCACATGGCCGTTAAGGTCTCCTCCTATGAAAAGCTTCTCACTGATAGGTATGGCACTAACCATGCTATCTAGATCTTCTCAAAACTGACTCTTGATGCTCTCACTAAGACCTAGCTGAGAGGCATATGCACTAATCACATTTAAAGCCGAATCTCCAACTATCAGCCGAACAAGGATAATCCGGTCACCGTGCCTCCTAACATCTACGACTCCATCCTTAAGGCTCCTGTCGATCAAGATGCCTACACCATTTCTACCCGATGTTGTACCCGTGTACCAAAGCTTGAAGCCAGTATTCTCCACCTCCTTCGCCTTCTGGCCCTTCCATTTAGTCTCTTGAACGCATAGTATATTTACACGCCTCCTAGTTGCCACATCGACGAGCTCTCGTAACTTGCCTGTTAGGGACCCTACGTTCCAACTCCCTAGACGAATCCTAGTTGGCTCGGCTAACTTTCTTACCCTTCGCACCCGTCGAGGAAAGTGTGAAGACCCTTTCTCATTTTTCACCACACCCGGGCGTAGATGTAGCGCGCCACTAAGGTTGCGACGACCCGACTCTTGCTCACTATTCATCGTACCCAGGTCATGATACGACGCGCCACTAAGGTTGTGACGACCCGGCCCTTGCCCATTTGACACCACACCCGGGTTCCGATGTAGCGCGTCGCTAAGAGGGTTACGCCCCAACGAATTTCTTATGGGTTTCATATCCATTTGAGTGGCTGGGTTTTTTACGTTGGTTTGCCAAACCTAACACAACTCTCCTCCTTTACCCAGGCTTGGGACTGGCTATATTGAGACTCAACATAGGCGGAGTTAATGGTCACCTAAACCGTGAATGAAAAAAGAAGTTTCCATGCATCACCATGATGCAACATCCATAACAACATAGAGGATGTTGGTCGCTGTTGTAGGAGGCAACCACCCAAAGGATGATGAACAAGGCCGAAAACCATCACTAAGATCTCCATGGATGCCCCAACCTTGGTGTCGAGGCTTGATCTCGGTAATAAATATATAGGGCTACGTTGATACTAAGAACTACGATGATTAACACAAGATGCCGAGTTATACAGGTTCGGGCCCTCTCGATGAGAATAAAAACCCTACGTCCTATGTTCTGTGGATTGTATTGCTTGTAATGTTCTGTCCCCGATGAGGGGATCCCTGCCGCCTTATATATCTAGTCGGCAGGGGGTATATGAAGAGTTCTACTCATAATCTACAAGAATTTACATAGGAAGTCTATCTCTAATTGCCTTGTGCCCCAAGCCAACTCGGTCGGTTTCCTTGTTGATGAAGTACCCAGTTGATTACCGACTTATACATGTCTTCGGATACCCGTAAGGCATGTATCCCACACTTGGCCAAGATGGTGCTCCAAGGAGGATGCGACCCCAAATACGCCATTACCGTTCATCAGAAATGGAAGAGGTATGAACACCTAAACAACACGAGCTAAATGACATCTGAAGACATCACTATTATTGCCCGGTACGGGTAAGGCTCCCGCCCTAAGTGCTCCGTGCCACCATAGCAGCATGGAAGAGTCGTTGGTGAACTGCATTACACCATTGACAACAACAAATCAATCAAGTTACCACCCCAGGTGACATGATGACTAGATCATCGCCTACCGTGACCGGAGTAGACGTCGGCCATCACCAGATCGATGACAGGGGATCTGACCACCAACCAAGAGCTGAATCAGAAGAAATCCTGGTGGCACAACGACGGCCATCATGGTGTCTCGCAACCAACATGTGTGGATATCACCACCACCTAAGGGGTGGAATTAGATCGAATTCAGTTGGCGCACTGGTGACCATCACTACCACTTCGCATGGATCCAATCATCAAATATCCATGTCGTAGCCATACAAGATCATTCAACTGCCCACCATCGTCTTTGGTGAGGGTTGAACGAGGGAAAGGGACGGGTAGACGAGAGAAACAGAGAGATAGATCGAAGCATCCAGGTGAGAGGAGGTGACCGAAGGGTCCGGTGGTGATTGGGGGAGTCACCTACCGTATCACTAGGCTGAAGGGGGGGCGTAGGGTGGCAGTGGTGCGACTAAACTAGCATTGTAAACCACCTAGCAAAACCATGACAGTTCACATCATGTTCCTGCCGCGTGGGGCTGCTAGAGCCTTGACCCATGAGCCTCTTCGGTGGGAATTGGCCAACGATCACAATAGAGGATTTACCGGACAACGAACACCTGCAACAGCGTTTGCCATGGTATTCCTTTATTTCATTCAACTTAGCAACAAATGGTGTCGATTACTATGGGCTTCAGAGCTGGAGCTCTAGCCAACTAACCCAGCGACGTAGTCACGACCACGATCGCGGCTCCAGTCTACGCGAGCTACTTGCTCCAGCCGCCAAGATGCCCACGGTCCATGGCGGACACGTTTGTTCCCGGCTCAAATCTGCACACGGGCTGGCCAATTCCAACCTGAGCGCATGCACACGCGCCAGGACCCGAACACACCACTATTGGGATTACTGTCAACAATGGTACGCGAGGCACGTTCATGTCGCTATCGTGGGTATTGGCCGAACCCAGTACCTCCAACGAACAAGACAAACAGGGTCTACTACTCTACTCTAGCAAGAAGCAACGTTCCTCAAAAAGAACTCTCTACTCTAGTAACAAGGGTTTGGCACATGCCTCGCAGCAGATGCACGAGTAATGTGAATCACCAACAAAAACTGTCAATAGATTTCGCATTGCCATCCACCAACTAACTGTAAATAAATTTCGCATCTCATTGCACAGCCCCCCCCCCACCCCCCAGTCCCCTCGATATTCATGCCCTTTTCCTGCTCGGTTTGTAAGTCCCCTCGATATTCGTGCCCTTTTCTCGTTCGGTTAGTACACTCTGTATCCCGAGTCTTAGTGCATAGTTTCATTTTACTATTCTTAAGAGTGTCATATTAGATTTAGACTATCTCTCTCAATACATAATTTCATCTCACGGTTTTATAAAGAAATCATATCATTAAATTATTATATTGTGATTAGTCCTAATAAGTTTGGATGAAACTTTTTGCTCTCGATGGAAGTTTCAATAGAGTTTCATGCATATGAAATTGTGTCAAATGAGTTTCATCCTAATAAAACCCATTTCATCTCTTTCATCTTAATTACTTTGTCATGTCATCATTTTAGCTGATATGGCATCTTATTTAATGCTTATGAAACTTCCATTAAGACTGGCCTTTATATATGATGGCCATCCTCATCAAATTTATTTATTGATATATGTCGTTGCTTACCAACTCAGATGATCTCTTTGTCCCTTCGCATGCATGCAAAAAGAACGCACGCTACCACTACCACACAAAAGGAATGAGTAAACAAAATGTTTAATACCCTTTTGTTTGTCCAAACAGGGCATGTTTGATTGCTACTCATTCTTTGCCTCACTTAATAAGACAGGTGTAAATATTTATCGCTTGCCCCTCATACATGAGAATTAAGTTTATTTTAATATTTTTTATCAGTTTCAACGAGATGTAGTTGTCCTTTGTAAATATTTTAAATTCAATAGTTCAACAACAACAATACACGGTAACAACTAAGTTTTTAATCTCAAGCAAGTCGAGATAGATTAGAGATAAAATATCTAAACAACTAAAGCACAAGAGCAAGCAAGCAAACAAACAAAAGGAAGATGGCAACGAAGAAGAGAAGTGGGAAAAGAACAATATAAAATATAATAAAAAAGGAAAACGAGAGGAAACAAAAGAGAATAAGAAAAGAGAACAAAAGAGGTGAGAAAAAGATGATATAAACTAAACAAAAAAGAGACAAAACTTTCACGCTCTACAATATATGGCTAGCTCCTTGATGTCATTCCATTCCTTTAACTCTCACTTTATGGACTCCTCTCATATTAAGTGTGGTCTTCCTCTACATATCTTTAGATTATTTGGTCGTCTTATTACTCCGCTTCGTACCAGTGCCTCTTCCGGCGTCCGTTAGATATGTTTAAACCATCTTGGATGATATTGCACTTGGATTCAGTAGTTTATGTAAAATAATTTTTTATTGATAATATTTTTGTATTTATTTGTGGATTATGTTAGGTATAATTGTTATTAAAATTAATTACTGATAAATATGTATAGCAATGAGTTCTCTATGTATATATCCATGCTCGGTCCTTAGACTTTAGTCCCTATAATATACCTGTATTTTAATTTGGTTTCTCCAAAATAATTGTGATTCTACCTATGTGTATATGTAGTTGTAACTCGAATTCCAATCTTCACTACCGGAAACCGTTATTTTGCCGTGTGCCTACGGCACACGGCAAAGGCCATTATACACACGGTAAAGGCTTTGCCGTGAGCAGCACACGGCAAAGGACCGACGGCAAACAAGACCGACGGCGAACATCTATTTGCCATGTGCCGAGGGTCAGGCACACGGCAAACATTTTTGCCATGGGCCAACGTCAAGACACACGGCAAACATGGCCGTTAACGGCGCTGCGAATCTGCCGACCCGAGGGGGTTTGTCGTGGGCCCAAAGTTCTGGCACATGGTAACAATTTATCCCTTTGTTGTGTGCCCCACGGTCTGGCACACGGCAAAGTGAAGGCACCGTTGCAGTATGCCAGCTTCGGCACCCGGTAAAGAGGGTTCCCAGGTTGGCAGATCCGGCCTCTTTGCCACGTGCCTCCATACTGGCACACGGCAAAGTGGCCAAATTATTTCTTTTTTTCTGCTTTTTGACTGTTCCAACATAAAAAATACTGCACAAAAATATATCATATGACATCATATTACCACAATATATCACATCATATTACCATAATATATCACATCACATACCACAATATTTCACATCACATACCATAATATATCACGCACATCGCCATAAAACCGAAAGGAATCCACAAACATCATCATCCACAAGTAATACGATCTTTTATTACACAAAGTCACTAAGGTGCGTCGAAAGGCGGCGTAGAGGGGTTGAGCTGTGGCACAGACGGGAACAACTGCTGTGGGGGGAATGTCGTTGACATGCCCGCCGACACGTCTGGTGTATTTGATGCCGCCGATTGATTCTGTAGAAAGTTAATGCCTCTTAGTGAATGTAATATGAAATGATTGTAAGACTACAAGTTTCTAAATGAATGTCTAAGTCTCTAAATCATTCTAAGTCTCTAAATCATTGTAAGTTTCTAAATCATCTCTAAATCTCTAATACTTGAAATGAATGAACAAGGTTATGTAGTAGATTACCTGAGGAGTTGCTGGAGCTGGATGTGACAAAATCGGAGGCGGTGGTAGTGCTCCTCCCAAGTGAGCATGCATGCTTTGAATGTAAGCATACAGGTTGGCCACATCCGCCCGCTGCCTTGTCGCCTCCTCCTACCGCTGCGTTCTCTCTTCGGCCAGCTGAGCCTACAATGCAATTTTCATCCCAATGTTACAATGCAAATCAAATACGTGTTTAGTTATTGAATGATTGATGTATGAGAGAGAAATAACCTCAAGTTGTTGCACTTGCATCTGTGCCACTATTTGACGTGGGCGTATGGTCGGGCCACTACTCGACGTGTCCCTAGCTCAAATCTGGGAGAGGGTGGGAGTGTTCGTCGTGTCCACAGTGCCGTCGCCGATAATCAACCGGCCATGCTTCTTTCCTCCCCCCCACCCTCATGATCACCTCGGCATCAAGAGGGTGGGCTGCCGGATCCCGATCTGGGCCATGGAGCTGCTTTCCCACCTCGGTGTACATAGTGATACGAGAGTACATGGAGGGATTGCTGTACACTGAGGGCGGGTCGTTCGGGTCGTAGGTGGCCTGAGAAGACTTGGCCTTGTGGGACATAGCCCATCCAATAAACTCGGGGCACTCCGCACCTTCATGCGACTGGGACTGCAAAAGAAGAACAAATTAATCATATTTTTTTACAGAATAGAGCATTTGAACAAATAACAAATTAATCATATTTTTTTACAGAATAGAGCATTTGAACAAATAAATGAAGCTGCATACCCATCGAGCGTTGTACTCCTCGTTGCTAAGACTGCCTTGGTGGTGTGATGGACCAGGCATTAGCGCACGCTGTTCTCTACCAGCGGTGTGCAACTCGTCCCACTCAGGTGTGAACCATCTGTTCACTATTCATTCCCAGCATTGTTCATTGTTACGACACCACCACGCTGGCACCTACACGTGATCAAGTTAGTGACATATAAGAGGATAGAATGAAGAGATGCACTAAATAACAGAATAAATGTCAATTTACCTGCATGTATTGTTGTGGTGTAAGCCTCAAAGTTCTTGCTTCTTCTTCTTTGATTTTTTGCCGAAGGTGCGCGGCATAGTAGTTTACGACACACTGAACCTGCGCCTCATAGTGCATGTCCTTCACGAGCTTACGACAGCGGTTGTTAGCCACCGTCCTAGCTATATCCTCTTTCCCCGGCTCACACGTGAAGAAGTCCTGCATGTAAACATGATGCATTACGTCATTATTATATAATTATACAATGAAAATCCAATGAATTCAGTAGTGTAGTGCAAGAATATCTTACCCACAGCTCTGCCAGCACTCGTTCCGCCTTGTATACGCTGGCTCGTACGTGTTACCAATGTGGACCTGGCCTGGGAAGTGCTCTCTACACAAAGTACCCAGGATGTCGTTGACCCTTCGCGGGTTAGTCGATGTGCTGGTGACGAATTTCCAATCCCTAAAAAAAGTTAAATAAAATATTTGTTTCGATTATCAATTTAAAGTCACAAAATGGAAGAGTAGTGACAAGTTACTTACTTTGGCAGTACAGGTGTAATCACCGGCCATGCTGCAAGAGGTATCGGCCGGTCAGGGAGTCGTGTGGGACCTCACAGCCAGATAGCAGGTACCGCCTCCTCCTCTTGCTCCTGCTCCTGCTCTTCCTCGTCCACGGCCTCCTCCTCCTCGTCGTCCCGCTCCTCCTCCTCCTCCTCCTGTTACTCCTCCTCCTCTGACTCCTCCTCAGCCTGCTGCTCCTACTCCGCCTCTGACTCCTCAGGGGTAGGTGGAGCCGTAGATCTAGTCCTCCAACCCCTGCCGCTAGCCGTCCTTCGACCCTTGGGACCGCCCTTCCCCCGACCCTGGCCTCGACTAGACCCCAACAGTTGATCGTTCCTTGGCATTACTCTTCTCCAAACCGACGCGCATTTTCGCGCGACTCCGCTGCCCACCATCTTTATTTGTTCACCTGCAAATAGAAACAGTAAAATTACCAGCACATGTAAAGAAGACATTATTCGAAATTAACATGATATTACAAATATTAATGAATTAGCTACATCTTACATGTATTAGAAATAATCATCATGATCAGGAATAGTTGGATCGTTTGTCTCATCATCACTATCATACAAGTCAAGATCACAATCAGGCACATGCTCCGCTGGAGGAATGTCCTCATCAAACCCTAATTGTAATAGCTCAAGTAGTAGTAAGTCCCAGGCATTGTCAACCTCATCTCCAGCATCCTCGTCATCAACCCCTTTCATCATCATCATCTACTTCTATTTCCATTGCTCCAGTTAAGTCTATATGAAAAGACCCTTGTAACCCATCTTCTTGAAAGAACTCTCCGTCATATGTGTTTGGGTCTATATTGTAATCTTCATTGTTTGCGACAGGTAGTCTACCGTGTGGCGATACTGTGTACACAACATCCCAACCCTGAATATGTTTGTCGATTTTGCATGGGTATGACACATAATAAACTTGTGTCGCTTGTTGAGCCACAATGTAGACATCGTCTCCTGACTGATGATTGTCGAATTTCAACTAGTCCAATATTAGGTGCCCGCCGCACTTGGTTAGGATCAAACCAATGGCATTTGAATACGACAGGCTTAAGAGGTTTGGCACCAGTAAACGTGAGTTCATATATTTTTTCAATTATTCCATAGTACTCGACCCCATCTTGAGATGTAGTACAAACTCCATAATTTGTGGTTGTCCGATTAGGCCGACTTTCATCATGACTTTTTGTGTGGAACCGATAGCCATTGACATCATAGGACGAGTATGACATTACCTTATAGGCACATCCATTGGCAATCTGTCTCAACTCAGGAGTCATGGACGCATTGTTTTGGCTCTTCTGTTTGAACCAAGAAATGAAATCGGGCAAGCCATCTCCAGCACCCTTTTTAAGAAGGGTATCAACTTGCTAAGGAGTCGGTGCCCTATTTCTCCGCCAAAATTGTTGAGTAAATTCCTCAAAGTATGGCTGCACTTCACAAAGGTTGGTTAACATATACATCATGATAGTGCGGAAATCAACATGTTGCAAGGTCTTAGCAGTCCCACCACTTGCGCTTCCAAGTTGCCCAACGAACAGGCTGAGGTTGGATTCATTGTCATTGGCATTGTAACGAGGTGGTGGATTATGCACGCTTGGGAGGGTGCCAGCATAATATTTTGTTGTGAAATTTGACACCTCCTCAGTTAGGTGAGCCTCTGCCATGGATGCCTCAATTTTGCACTTGTTTTTACACTTAGTTTGAAGAATCTTTTGTTGTCTCTCAATTGAATAGCACCAACGGCCATGCACAGGTCCAAACATTCGTGCCTCATACGGGAGATGCAGAATCATATGCTCCATCGGATTGAAAAAACCAGGAGGAAGGATCTTCTTCAAATTATAAATCAACACAGGAGCCATTTCTTCCATTTGTTCAATCAACTTCCGAGGTAACTCCTTAGCACAAAGGGTGCGGAAGAAATAGCTTAACTCCGCCAGCACTAGCCACACATTGTCTGGGAGATAGCCACAAACCATCACGGGAAGAAGCCGCTCAATCCATATGTGGTAGTCATGACTCTTGAGCCCATTGATTCGCATAGTTTCCATGTTCACCCCACTTATCAAATTTGTTGCATACCCATCAGGAAACATTAATGTTTTGAACCATTCTAATACTTCCCTCCTTTGAGGCCTCGTCAACACGAAATCGGCCTTAGGCTTCTTCCATGTCTTCGTGCCCTCTCTAGGAGGCATCATGTTTAGCTTCGGTCTATCACATATATTTTCTTGATCCAGCCTAGCCTTAACGTTATCCTTTGTCTTCTGTGGAATGTCCATGATTATACAGAAGCTTGCCTCGCCGACATTCTTTTCAGTGTGCATCATATCAATAACATGCGAAAGAATAATGTCTTTCATGTAGGATAGCCTCCACATGCCACACTTCTGAGTCCACGCATGAAGCACCCCATATCCCACAAATTGACCTTGTTCATCTATTTGCAGCGATTCTAACTCCTCGAGAATAGCGGCACCTGTCAAATACTGAGGTGGCGGGTCTTCAATCACCACACCTTTTGTAAAGTTCTTCTTGTCCTGTCTAAAAGGATGGTTCATCGGGAGAAATTGTCGATGCTGAGCGAACACAACATACTTGCCACCCTTCGCCAACCAGAAGAACTTGACAGCTGACTTGCATACTCGGCATGGGAACTTTCCGTGGACACACCAACCAGAAAATATCCCATATGCCGGATGGTCATGCATGGAGTACATGTACCACACTTTCATTGTGAAGTTCCTCTTTGTAGCTCGGTCGTATGTCCACACCCCATCATTCCAAGCATGTTCCACATCATCAATCAAAGGGTCCATGTACATACTCATATTATCCCCAGGGTGTTCAGGAATTATCAACGACAAGAATATGTGTTGTTGTTGAAATATGACTCCCGGTGGAAGATTGAGAAAGATAACGAACACGGGCCAACAACTGTATGAGACAGCCCCCATTCCATAAGGATTGAACCCATCTGTCGCCAGCGCGACACGTACATTACGAGGATCAATAGCTTCATCAGGATGCTTGCTGTCAAAGTACTTCCATGATTCACCATCGGCTGGATGTACCATATTCTCAGGATGGTATCGTTTGCCTTCTTTGTGCCATGTCATTTGTTTTGCGGTTTCTTCGGTCATGTAAAGGCGTTGGATCCTCGAAATGAACAGATGGTACCGTAGGATTTTCATAGGGATTTCAAGCTGCCTTTTCTGACCTTCACCAGTCTACCTCCAGGTACCTAGATGACTCACATTTAGGACAGTACTTTGCATCTGTGTGCTCCTTCCTAAACAAGACGCATCCCTTAGGACAGACATGTATCTGCTCGTATGGCATCTTAAGTACACGAAGGAGTTTTTGTGACTCGTACATGTTGTGTGGCAGATTGTAACCAGCAGGAAGCAGGCTACCAAATACTATCAACATATTATCAAAGCCATCTCGACTGATGCCAAGCTGAGATTTCAACGCCATTATATGGCCAACAGCATCTAATTGAGAAACATTCATGTGGTCGTGAAACGGTTTCTGTGCCGAAGACAACATGTCGTAATATGCCTTTGCGGTTGGCTCTGGCTGCTCCTTCCCATCATGACTAGGTCCTTCATTGAAGTGTGCTTCATGAAAGTCAGCTAACATGTCTCCGCATCCAGCATCAGATTCATAATCCTCGATGCGTTGCCTCACGACCTCCTCTCTAGCACGATGGGTTTCACCATGGCAGATCCACCGGGTATAGTTAGCCACAAACCCATTGTTGCAAATGTGTTGACCCATTCTCAACTTTGTCTGAAATAGTTTGTTCTCACATCTCGAACAGGGGCACACTGCTTTACTTTGTCCTGATTCAAAGGCCTTCTTCAAGAAATCATCAACCTTGTAAATGAATTCTGTGGTGTAGTCACGCTTACCCAGCCAGCCCGTATACATCCAGTCACGGTCATCCATCCTTTAACATTCGAGCAGGTGTCATAAATATCAATTCTATCTACACGATACCTATCATAGTCTAATAGGTGAAGATAGGTCCTAATCCAACCCACGAATGTGTAGTTGGGGTCAGATTCCATGCTCCACACATATTCGAGCCAGAATTTTGGCAGCACCTCCCCGCTGTTCTCCAAATACACGTCCTATCAAGGAGACTGTGTATTCGGAGAACAACACGGAGGTGATGCTGAAACTCAGTCTTGGATAGCATGGAGCATGGAATCTAACCCCAACTACACATCCATGGGCTGTCCAAAAAACGTGGACAATTCGAAACAGATACGGTTGTACATATGCAAACATCTGCATTTTTTCAACCGTATCTCTATCGAACGGGAGACGCCTAAGGTTATGTGACCTACAAACATGATATGAAAAGAGGAGTCTTGTATGTCTCACCTTGCGATGTTGCGAAGTGAGGAGCCAAGAACCGAGCCTGTCTCTGCAAAATATCAATAACACCTATTAGTGTCAAATTAAAAAAAATTCCAACGAGAACCAAATTCTAAATCCAAATGCTCCTTGACAATTAATCACAACACACCACGACCAAGCTCAGTATTCATAGAAGTGACTACAATCTTCATTTGATATAGGTGACTACAATCTTCAGCAGTCTTACGAGGAGTTCAAGCATAAAACTACAAGTAAAATAGCAGTGTTTCATGGTCAAAATTCCATTTACCAAGTAACTGCTTCATGAACTAGTACCAAAGTTCTTTTAATGGATTAGTAGAAATGTGAAAGAATTCATCCTTTCCTCGGTTCAGTTAATTTCTACATCAAAGAGGAAACAACTAGTCTATATGAATATATTAAATTATAAATAGAGGAAACAAGAAAATAGAAAATCAGGGGAATGGTGAGGAACTTGATTTGCATCTTCGCATCGGCATGGCATCACATCGACCAATCCACTACCTGACTATGTAACTATAATACAAATAATTCATCTATTGAAGTAATGATTACCTCTGGGGCAGACGGTGCCGGGGAAGGGCCAGGACGAGGCAGGGCGACCTCGGCCGCCGGCCAGCCGGAGAGGAGGAGCGGCGACGGGCGCGGCCTGGCCGATGCGTGAGGTCCGGCCGGGCGGGGTCACGCCGGGGCGAGCGCCGGCCGGGGGCAGGGTCGCGGCGGCCGGGGGCAGGTTCGCGGCGGGGCAGGACGGGGTCGCGGCGGGCAGGGCAGGGTCACGGAGGGGCGGGGCCGCGACGGGGCATGGCGGGATCCGGCCGGGGGCGGGGTCGTGGCGGGGCGAGCTCCGGCGGGGTGGGGCTCCGGTGGAGCGGGGTTGCGACGGCAGTGAGAGTGTTGAGTGAGAGAGATTTGCCGTGTTTGCCGTGTGCCAAGATTTGGGGCACACGGGAAACAAGACATCTTTGTCGTGTGCCAAGATTTGGGGCACACGGGAAACAAGACATCTTTGCTGTGTGCCAAGATTTGGGGAACACGACAAACAAGACATCTTTGCCGTGTGCCCAGATCCAGGGCACACGGCGACTGCCCAAATCGATAAGACGACGACCCGGCCCGGCCGCGCTCCCACTCATTAATTCCTCCTCCTCGGTCCATCCCCCATGCCACCCCGCTCCCCCTCCTCCTCCACCCGACGCCGATGAGCTCCGCCGCGCCGAGCTCCAC
This sequence comes from Eleusine coracana subsp. coracana, assembly GCA_032690845.1. Lineage (NCBI taxonomy): Eukaryota > Viridiplantae > Streptophyta > Magnoliopsida > Poales > Poaceae > Eleusine > Eleusine coracana. The sequence goes on from CM064434.1 coordinate 32,336,811, forward strand.
CCCCGCCGCGCCTCCATCTCCCATGCCATCACGCGCCTCCATCCCCTGCGCCCCCTCCTCCTCCACTCGACGCCGACGAGCTTCGCCACACCGACGAGCTTGTATGTTGATAGTACTAGTTATTTAGCTAATTTTACTTAGCAATTTTAGTTTCATATGTAGTTAGTTATCCAATTGAGTAAGATAATGAAGCTACATCAGTCATGAAGATTATATTCTAGTGAGACATCAATCTTATTTTATGCAGGAGATGGCGGCTTTCCACAGGCCAGACCTCGTGATCTTTGATGAGAAAGAGCTCAACTACAATGAGGCAAGAATTTTAGGCCTCGTAGTAGTTTTGAAGACCCACTCTCCATGTTTCATCGATCAAGCCGTGATACAGTCAGCCGTACACAAACAGACAGGTGTGTTTATTGAGACAAAACAGATCTCCAAGTACCTTTGTGATTATGTGGTGGAAACCGGCGCCCTAGAAATAACCTCTAAGATCTTGCGTAGCCCATTCCTTAGGATTGAGGATCGTTACCTTTCGTTGTTACCACAGACACTCAATCATGGTTCCATTGAAGTAGACATTGATAACTCACTTCCCAACTACCAGACACTACCTAGGCAACAAAATATCGGAAATCTCCAACCACTGCGGCTGTTCATAGTTGGACTGCCACCAGTCTTTTGGTACCAGACCCATCTGATACCTAGAATCTTCAAGAACATATGTATAGTTTCAAATATCTGTGTTAACGATGCGGATATGGAATATGGCATGGTAACATATGCATGCCCATCAGCTATACCTCCTGTAATGAATATTGGCATCATCACAAACGGTACTAAAATGCACATGTGAACATTGGATAAGGGTACAACCAGCTATACCGATGGATCCAGCAGCTCAGGCCAACGGTAACTGAGTTACAACATATTCTTGCTCCGATAATGTTACATTGTTTCCTCTAACAATTATCACTCTTACTTCAGCAAACATCCCACAACTCCGCTACAATTTATTTCCGCTACAAAGTGAGGACGAGGATGCGGGGCCTTCCGGAGAAGGAGGTGCACTTGGATCTGGTCATCAACACGCTGGAGGTATGCTACAACCAGTCCATACATCGCCCCCTAACTACAAACTTCAGCACCTAGATAATCCAACAATTGCACTACCTAATGCAGATCATCACATATTAGGTTACTATGTTGAAGCACCCATTTCATCAAGCGATGATTCGATGCTAGTATCGGGTTCACCATCAAACGGTGGCACCGCAGTATCGGGTTCACCATCAAACGGTGGCACCGAAGTACAGGAGACACCATCAAACGAAGGTGCCCCAGCACACGAAGGTGACACCGAGCTAATATCGACTTCCAGTAGTCCCTTCTGCCATGAAGCTATGTCATCATGTCCTTTCTGAGGTACATTTAGTTGAACTTCAATTATGCTCTCTTTTTTTTACCTTGAGTTGAACTTCAATCCCTATGTATACAACTATCAAATTAATTAAAACAATATTCCAGCCGTCTCTTTGCTAACACATCTCCATTACAGCTAAATCCAGAGATGAGGAGACGCTCGAAGGGGCAAGTATTGAAGAAAAGCACACCGGAGACGCCGCGAGCTTGGTTCTGAACTATTGTTGTGAACTTTTGTTATGAACTTATGTATCCTTTTATTTCTATGGATGTTGTGAACTTGTGTGAACTTCAGTTGTGAATGTTGTGAACTTTGTGTGATGTATTTGAACTTATGTATCCTAAACCCTTCGAAATTATGTACCCTTTTATTTCTATGTATTTGCTTATGTGGACATGTGATGTATTAGAACTTATGTGACATATGGATGATATATGTGACATATTGATGATATATGTGTGTATTGATGATTTATGTATTGATGACTTGTGTCGGTATTGATGATATACGTGATATGTTTACCGTGTGCCCTAAGCGTAGCACACAGTAAAGATACCTTTTTACCGTGTGCTGGATGGCGGCACACGGCAAACAGTAACGGTGGGCAGCGGCTTCGGCGGCTTAGCTAACGGTGGAACGTTTGCCATGTGTCACCCGCGTGGCACACGGCAAAGGGGCCTTTTGCCGTGTGTCGTCCTTCCGGCACACGGCAAAGGGTAGTTTTTCCGTGTGTCAGTTGTGCGCCGTGTGTTGGTCGCTTGGCACACGGCAGATGGTGGTTTTGCCGTGTGCCCGATCTTTGGCTCACGGCAAAGCTTGCGGCACACGGCAAAATGCCGGTTTCCACTAGTGCTTGTTGTAAAAGGGGTTCTAATTTAGCATTCACAAAAAATGTGAAGTAATTTTAGATCCAGATGTAAAGAGCCGGGTGTAATAAACAGGGACTGCACCGGTTTTAAAATCGACAAGCTTGTTAACCAGGAAAAACACCGGTTAAAACGTTTTATTACTGTGCAAAGATTCGGCTTTTACCAAAAATGAAGCCGGACCTGACCATTTTTGCGGTTAATATGGCCGGTTTTTACCGGTGGTGAAAACTCTGCATCATAGTCTTCAGAAAAATCAGGTTCGTTATCTACAAACTCATGTATGGATATAGTAGGTATGTAGAAGTGACTGCTTTGGCTGTGTGCTCCTCTTCGTCCTCTATAGGCTAAGCTTTAATTTGTTTGTGGACAGTTGAAGTTTAAGTCTTCAGAAAAATCTCGATAAGCTTTGCTTGTAGACAGTTGGAGTTTAAGTCTTCAGAAAAATATCAATAAGCTTTGGTTGCAAGGGGGTCCATGGGCCAGGCTGGTCGAGCTTTGGCTCCGTCAGTGTTCCCACCACAGGTTACATCAGGTCTATATAAACGACGAATCGCCTGTAGAAGTGCTCCCAGTTGGCCTTGCATATACTTGCTTGCACAGGGATTTGCCAGGCGATAGAGCGATATGAGGGTGGCGGTGGTGCCGTGGTGGGTGCCGGACTAAGCGGGCTAGCCGCGGCGCACGAGCTGGCGAGGAGCGGCCGCGTGCGCGTCACCCTGTACGAGAAGGAGGACTATCTCGGCGGTGCAAAGACTGTTGCCGTCGACAGCGGCGGCGGTACAAGCCGTGCCCTCGTCGACCTCGGCTTCATGGTCTTCAATCCGTTGCGCAAAAATAATGCATAATCAAATCACGCAAACAGTTGAAGTTTTTTCCCTTTGCCAATGAAATCATATAAACCACATGACATGAAGATCATCCATACCATTGACTGTCGAGTATGTGGAAAATGCGAACATGTTATCTGAAGAACATCATTCCTTTTTATTTTCCGTTTGTTTAACCGCTTCTTTTTTTTTCCTCTGGAAGATTTTCTCTTTTCTTTATCTACCGGTTCGCCTCTCATCTTGTCTTACTGGTTTCAGCTTGTCCATGTACATGTACTTGTATAGTTTTGTGCACCTTCAGTGAAATATAGGTAGGGTCCTGCCCTCCCAACTTCCTAGAAAGAGAAGGAAAATGCGCATCTTTTACTTTAACAATAGATGTGATCGAAAAACAAATTCAGCATTCTCTTACGTTACTGTGGAACGCAAAAATCGTTCTGTCCACTACGATAACTATAGCCAACATATATAAGGTTACTGTTCATAGTGTGACATTACAACTAAGACAACAAAATCGTAGCCTTTTTAAGTGGACCACACATACCAAACGCCTTCCTATTTTTTTATGTTTTAAAAACACAATGTCAGGACACTTGTCCACTTTCAGGGTAACATAACAATCCGTTTATCTCAAACTTTTGTCTCTTCTCGATTAACAAAAAGAATGGATCATAAATTCAACCAATTATTTTCAATAATATTAAAGGAGGCATTCAGTTCAGCATTATTCTAATTTCAAGTAAAAAGATCTACCACCTCTAAAAAATAAATACAAACATGAAACCCAATAAATTATATCCATAGTTTCTTGTGGCGGACTTGACCAAATGCATGCACACATTGTCGTGGAAACATGAAGCACCTCGAGAAACTGATTGTCGTGGAAATATGAAAGCACAAAGAGAGCAGGGAAGCCCAATACTTCTTGTGGCGGACTTGACCAAATGCATGCACACATTGGGATCTGCAGATAACATATAGTTTTTCAATCGTTTAAAAAGGATATGAGACAATCTGGAGAAGACTGAAGAGTATGTAAGTGAAGTTGTAACATACAAGGTAGGCATCTTGGAACAGCTGCGAATATCTATGTGAATTATATATATATATATATATATATATATATATATATATATATATATATATATATATGACAGCGCTAATTCACACCCAGGGAGTGTTTTATTAAGTCATACCCCAGACCACCATCGAGCCCACCGATGCACCGGCCGAACCACATTCTTGCATGCATGCGTTAGCACATTCTGTCATTAGGAAAGTGCCTAACTACACATCTTAATTGCTGCAGTTAATTGGTTATTTAATTCCATGTATGACCGAACAACGCATCCTAAAAATCCGGCAACTAAACATGCTGCTACGTAATAAACAATCGGAGCTCAGTTGAACCAAAAATTAAACGAGGCATCACTCTATAGGGATGTTACAAGTGTAAAAAACAATTTAAATTTATACATACGTGCATATGATTTTATGGTTCAAACACTATGAACTTGGCGAACCGTGAGCGTATCAATTATTTTCCGACCTCAAGGAACGCTGAATAAAAATGCAAAATCTTGTACTATTTGCAATTTTGCATGAAACTTGTTTTCTGGTCACAAGTATATGATGGAATTTGCAGAGAAAATATACACAGACACAAGTAGTAATGACATATACTGATGCAAAGACTTGAGTTTTATTTAGGATTGTAAGCGTAAATATCTATGTATGTGAATGTGAAAACCTATTGTTTGCATGGGTGCTAATGTCTAGCTTGCTCCACAAGAATTTTACGCTTGTACTGGTACTAGTGTACTAATATTATTTCAGGTAGCTAGCAAAATGTTCTTCCCTAACTATTCCTATGACTCACCATGCCAGTTCGCAAAATTGACTAAACTAAAACAATACATAAGTTGACAGGTTTTGTTGCCTAGATCGAACAGAACCACAACTATTATGTTAGATCACAAGGATGTAGTGTTTTTGTCATCATAATTTGTAAGCTACGTTATGTTAACATATAGTATTTGATCGCAACAAATGAAGGAGGTTTTGTGCTAGGGAGAACAAGAGGTGAAAAACTATCATATGAACTCGAGTATTGGAGCTGTTGCATCCATGTGTGTTCTTTATTTCAAAAACATAGCTCTTGATTTATATGACTTTAGGAAGCATACACTTCTCTTGTGAAGAGTTAGTAGTGTGGGTTGGGTTTCTACACTCAACTGCATGTTAGTTTATGATTGCAAGGAGCATTTTGCAATTTTGTGAAAGTCAATTGATCTCAGTTATATGGAGTCGCTACTACATGTATTCTAGAAAAAAACACTGGTGTTGTGAGAAAGAGTTGTCGTGAGGGCTACTCACCATTAAAAAAACAATGCATGGCAACTTTTGCAATCTCAATTGTTGCAGTGATAAAAAAAAATACCTTACGTGACCATTTGCTTGGTCAGAAAATCTTCAACGTTTTCTACATTGACATATATTACACCAACTATTTGCTATTGCACCATGAGGACATTTATGCTTATAGAAATGATTTATGCATCGACCTTCCCACCTAACCATGCATGTATGAATTAGGAAAATAAGTATTTTTCTGATAGCCGTGCTTGATTTTTATCTATTTGCTCACTAAATCAAACTTGAGACCATAAAATAGCAAAAATAAGAAAGGGTTTATGCTTGACCAAACTTGAACAATATTCAAGGTGACACAGAGCTGTCCAGCCATTTGCTATTGCACAATGAAAACATTTACAGTTCTAGATTAAAAAAAATTACTTGACGGGATGAAAATTTATAATTAGAGGTGCCTAAACAGGATAGCGCCCTACCTGGATGTATCCATACATCAGGCAGTAATCACCATCCTTAATTCCACCTTAAATACCTATCATGTGCCACTTGCATGGACGCATAAAAGTTTTGTTTTAATCTAAAAGCATAAAAGTTTTCATTGTGTAATATAGCAAATAGGTGGACTGCTATGCGTCACCTTGGTTACTGACCAAGTTTTACTGTTCGTGCTTAATTTTCTGATTTGCATGTTTGTAGTTCTTAGTTTCTTGGTAAAATAGGAATCATTAAAACAATTAATAACTGCAGAAATTAAAATTTGACTTCTATGGATGCATACGTTAATTAACTTGAGGTCAGGAAATTTTACTATTGGACCTGCATGCGTCCATGGCTCCATGCATAAGGCAGTAATATGACCACTCTTAATTCCTCCTTAATTACGCACCATAGGCTTTAGCCAATCAATTTAATTTACATGTACGCTGGCACATTTGAAATACTGATCTTCCATTGTGTCTGGTGACTAGTCAAAGTGTAAATATCTTCCAACATTATACAAACTCATAGCTTATATAGCATATGCAAACTTAAAAACTGATGGCCATAATGTCGATTCCAAGAATTGACAATCTGAAAGAAAAGTTTTTTCCTGCACTCGTCAGGGCAGGTTGCGAAATTTTTTAGACTAAAACAAATAGAAAATGTGAGTTTCTTTGTGACCTATCTCTCTTACCGAACTGCAAATAACTAGAACGGATCATAAGAGGCTAGTGTTTTTTAGATCATAATATGAATGATACATTTTGTTCCTGTATTCTTTTTTGCTCACGGATACATATCTTCTCTTGTGAGACACTGCAGTCCGTTGAGTTTTACTCTCAAGTGAAGTAACATTTATTATTTGAGATGCATTTTGTTATTTTGTGAAAAATGCTCTTAATCAAATTGAGCGCTGTGTTGGACACGTTAAAAGACTCATAATAACCAAAGAGAGCATGATTTTTGCTATCCGTCAACTTGTTCTTTTAAATTGACAGATTGAATTGAACAATATTATTTTACAGTACATATGCTTGATGATTTGAATCACAAAAAAGTAGCATAGATATTTTGTCATTTCATTGATCATGTTAACTCTGAGTACATGATGATGTTCACAACGACAGTACATTTTGCAATTTTCTTGACCATATATACTTCGGCTCTCCAACTTCTTTCCGACAACAATGGTGAATTGGTCCTGCCGATGTCCTTCCCTGGATGAACAGAATGTTTAGTTCATAAGCCTAATCACAAGGAGGATGAGCGGCTGGATGCCCAATTTGCGCCTGTCATTTTTATACTCAACTAGCTTTTTCATATATTCTCAAAGACCCCATTTGCATGTCTATAATCTTAGATAGACATAAAAAAAAAGGAAACAATCAATGGGATTGGCATTGCAATCATACGCCTTTAATACTAACAAGGATTTTAGTTTTCATCTTGCGACATCTTTGTTCATTTGCATTATGGAAAACAAAATATTAGACATTCTAACCAGCTGTGCTTTAGATGCTTGATGTTTGTACCGACGTAGTCTCGCTCATGCGTAACAACTTGACACGGGTTGCGGGATCATACCATGCTTAAGAGGTCTCTTGCCCACATAAAGAAAATCCATGAGGACAGAAATAGTTTATATGAAATTGATTCAGATGCGTATAAATCACTCACCACTGGCTTTACAAAAATTCACAACAACAAAAGCAAAGCAATTCATTAGAGGATGGGAATCTTTGTCTTGGCCGGGCAGCTGGTTGTGCCGGCAGAAGGCAATTCGTATGCGCATCACGATCTGGCGCAGACTGGTGGTTCCGGCGGTGCCTGTGCAGCCATGGAGAGGACGTTCTTCCTGTGCGGTGTCGCAGGCCGTCATCCAAATTCATGCCGCCGGTGCATCTCAAGAGTCGAGCTGTCTCTTCCTGCATGCAAGGGAGGAAGGAACTGGATAAAAATGGATGGAATGGAATAATAATGCTGCCGATGGCTATATGAATATATGAAGGAGGAAAAAGGGTCACGTGAATTATGGCCATCAATTAAGACATATAATAATGGAGCCAATTTGATTAATGAAAATTGAAAGTAATGATCACGGAATAGATGCATGCATGGGTGGCTTGATCATTGAAATGCAGGTTGGTTCGTTTTGAGTGCAACCTGGCTGGGGTGTGAAATACTATATCACACCCTGGGAGTGAAATAGTGTAGCTATATATATATATATATATATATATATATATATATATGTATTTCTGATATTTTTTCTCTATCATAATTCATCATGCATCAAAAGGTTTGTCATTCTGACTAGTACTATGACGGTAATTAATCCAATGAAATTATGCATGCATCCAGGTTTTTACTCGCTCACAATGGTTTACCGTCAAAGGTGGTTCAGAGTCATACGTGAACAAGGTACTGCAAATTTTATTGCATAAAATATATAAAGGATCATGTATCACACGAAATCGTTTTTTATGAGCAGGTAAGGGGAGAATTGGAGAGCAATGGTTGTCAAATTAAAATCGGCTGTGAAGTCAAGTCTGTTTCAAAATTCAATGGAGGTATGTATATTGTTCCATTACCTGAGTAGATTTATTTGGTGATTAATGAATATTTGAAAAATAAATCCATGATTGCACATATATAAATTTCACTTTCATGCCATTGTTTCCTTTCAAAATGATTGTTGCATTAATCCATGATCATTGATCTTGGGTGGTTTTAGCTCCTTGTTACATAGAGAAATGATGTCATTTCATAACATTTATTTGTGTATATATGTAAGCTACGTGATATTTAATTTAGAGTAAAGTACATGGCCGGTCCTTAAACTTGTTTGGCTGTGTCACTTAGGTTCTTGTACTCTCAAATTGCATTTCTGACTACCTAAACTTAAGCTGGGGTGTCATTTAGGTCCCTATATTCTCAAAATACAAATTTAACCTTCTAAACTTAACTTCAAATTGTCATCTAAGTCCCAAAACTTGACTTTGGGCATCATGTATGTATCCTACTCTAAACATATAGTGCCATCTTAATTGAATTGATTAAAACTTATTTTTTATAGATTTAACTTAATTATACTCCCTTCGTTCATTCATATAAAATATATTTAGAAGTGACATAGAGACCAAATCATAGTCAATATTTTCAATAATTTATGGATCCACAATAAACGGGATACAAAAACATCCATTAGCTAGCATTTGTATTAATTATAAAGACAACAGGAAGATGGACCAATAATCTCTGAGCAAACTAATCATCATGCACATAGAACGAGGATTTAACAAAAAAAATGCACCATATTTGTGGAAAACATATTTTGATAAATACATACTATATAAATTAAACTGGAGAGTAGTTAAATAAACATGAATTAGCTCAAAATGTCTATCTAGAATATTGATAGGTGTGAATGAATGTTATGATTTATCAATGATAGAGTTAGATACTAAATGAAGTGATGGTCATTTAGATCACACCATGATGTTAAACCACCAAATTATATTTTTTTTTTTCATTACCTAATAGCTAGATATTGCTAGAATTTTTTATGCTCTTTATTACCTTCTATTTTATGATAATGTTAATTTTTATTGATCAATGATATATAGCGTGCATTTGTGTGACTAGATTTGCATTCGTTATTCGAATGTAATCAATTTGATTGAGATACATTGTATTTTAAGAGTATAGGACCTAGATGATACAAGTTAAGTTTAGTAGTTAAATTTTAGTTAAATTTGCATTTTGAGAGTATAGGGACCAAAATGACACCCGAGTCTAAGTTTTGGTAGTCATAAATGCACTTTGAGAGTACAGAGACCTAAGTGATACAGCCGAACAAGTTGAAGGACCGGCCATGTACTTTACTCATTAATTTATGTATATGTCAAAAGTCTATTAAAGAAAGGTCAAACATGTTACAGAATGCAACATACTGCCATAGGATAGTTTGTTTCTGATGTTGTATCTATATAGGATGAAACACAACTTGAGAGAGAATCCACACAAGTGGCGTAATTACATTTTGTATTGGGTAAAACGTACTAGCAAGATAATAGTAAAGCCATTTTCAGCGATCAGGATGGCTACACGCATGGATAGCAAATGTGAGATTTGAACTTCTTTCGAGACCAACTATCCTACCTTATAATATTTATTATGTTGTTTTCATGTCATGTGACACAAAATGTTCTTTATGTTGTTCATTATATATCCTCAAATGTGAACTAGCAAGATAATATCATACCTGAAATGACATAAGTTATATCCTCAAATTGATGTGGGAAACTAATAAATGGAGATGGCACTAATTTATATACCCATGAAAATTAGCATACAATGTTAAATGAACATTGCAAAAGCCAAACCCATGTGGTATACATGAAAAACGTAATTGGTGTGGACCAAAAATTCCCAAAGCCCCCTTAGTCCCATAATAGAAAGTGACACAACATGGCTATAGTTTAGTAATTAATCAAGCTTCTTACATTTGTTTTTAGGAATTTTCAATAGTGCATCTGTTCCTTAATCAATTGGAGACTTTACAGTTTGCTGACACGAAAAACTAACAAAACAACATATAATTTGCTGATCCAATTACCCAACTTATTTTTGCACTACTGCCAATGCAACTCACTAGAAAAAAATGTTACAATGCTGGAAGCAGGTTATATTTTGGAAGTTGATGGTTCAGAGGACATGTACGACAGGATAATAATAGGTGTTCATGCTCCTAATGCACTAAAAGTACTAGGAGTAGAAGCGACACATGAGGAACTGAGGATTCTTGGAGCTTTCCAGTATCTCCACAGGTAGTTCTGCCACTATACTGTGCTATTCCTTATTTATATGATATAATATGATCTGATAAATAACATTACTCAATTATTGAATATTCCTTCATTACAGTAATATGTACCTCCACTGTGATGAAAGTCTGATGCCATATAATTCCTCCACATGGAGCGCTAGGAACTTCCTTGGGACAACTAGCAGTGGTGTCTGTGTTACATCCTGGCCAAATATACTTCAGGTGACAAAGTAACATTGTAGCTTCATGAAGTGACTTTAGTTTGGTTATTTTTTTCTTGTGGATGATGGTTCATATATAAATAGAGTCCTTTATCTTGAGTATGATAATATAATATTTTTCACAACAAGGAAGGATTAACTTTGGAACCTTTTGTATTTGATTTGCTAGAACACTGAATCTTCCGGGCCTTTATTTGTAACACTTAATCCTCCTCGGGTTCCCCATCATGTTTTGCTTAAATGGCAAACCAGCCACCCAATTCCGTCTCTGGATGCTGACAAGGCTACTCTTGAGCTGGATAATATCCAAGGAAAGCGGGGAATTTCGGACCATATCATGGTGACCATATAGTTTCACATCACCCTTTCATTTAACCAATTTTAATATATGTAAGACTGAATGTATCTTTTTCTTTTAAATAACAGGTTACGGAAACCATGAGGACAGTTTGAAAGTATTTCTCCATGAGCCCCTGGCCTTTTTAAATTCTATTACTAAAGTGCTGAATATTACCCACATACTTATCATGGGAACGCATTTTGTTTATGGCAAACTATTTTAAATCAGGCTGGGAAAGCAGCAGCTTTAGGATTGCTTGGGAGGACATGTGACCTTTTGGTTAACCCAAAACCGATGGTCCCATCATGGACTGAGGCGGGCGCACGTCTTCTGGTTGCAAGAACTTTCGACCAATATATATCGATTGGTAACTTCTGGTGAGGCTAGCAGTATGAATCCTTATACTGCTCAATCTCTCTGTGGTCATGATTCTCACATCAGTTTTGATCGCAGCATGCTCGAAGAAGGAGGCACTATGTTTAGTTTTGGTAAAGCATGTGAAAAATGTCCTATTAAATCTGTGATGCGGATTCACAATCCACAATTCTATTGGAAGGTTCTCTTTCTCTCTTTTATGTCTTATTTGAAGTTTTTTTTGGTCCCTTGAAACTAATCTTCTTTCTTCTTCACGTCTGAGATACATTTTTTTTAGATCTTTTATAGTGTTTGCAAGTAATATGGATCGTCCATTGCGTTAGATCTAATAGATCATAATTAAAGGTACCAACCAAAAGGTGCTTCAATATTAATCAAAATATTTAAGTATTGAGGGTAAAAATGTATTTTCATCTGCGATAAATTTGGACGGGTATAAATTTATTAGGAAATGGATTGATACGTGATATGTTTCTATTTACATTGTTTCCATAACACTTACTTGATTACCATTTGCATACGAGTCAAAATAGGAAATATCTTCATAAGCCATTGGTTTTAAATTACATTATTTTATTCAGATTTACTTAATTATTTCCTTGTCAATAACACACACCCGAGTTCAAATACTAGTTTCAAGTTTTTTTATCAAATAGATGTTTCTCATAGAGATACTCTAATATTTAGATATTGCAAGTCGTATATAGCTGACCCATACCAAACCATGTAAATTACAAAATAGTAAAATCATATGATAAAATAAAATGATTATTCACCCTATATACCACTACTAGTTGAAACAGGATGTCCTCGATCCAAGCCGTCTTCAAGTCTCTATATCCTAGTCCAAATTCTCAGTAATCAATATATTAATTAGTAATTAATTAGATAACTTAGTAAATAAGTAGATTAGATATTAAATACTCAAACATATAATATTGTTTGTGTTGATGATGATTTGTTTGCGCTTCTCACGTCTTTGTCTCATCGGATGCAAGGATTATACCACTGCTCTAAATTCTATATGTAACTAATACGACATACTATGTAGCTTATTAGTAAAATGAATAAACAATGAGCTACGTTAATGTCGTAGTCCATAATCATGGAGTAGACAAATAAAAAAGGTGCAATTAATAAATCAAATCTTCTTAATTACCATATTTTACTCAATTACTATTAATGAGATATTTTTTATTCCGTACCTTGCCCCTCTTTTAATCAACGGTGTAGATCATAATACCTCTTAGTACCTCTAAGTACCTCGCAAACACCGTAAAAGATCTCTTTTTTCTTTGTCTCAACTTTTCGTTAGGCTGCAACAGAAGGAGACCTTGGTTTTGCGTCTGCATACATCAATGGATATATTTCATTTGTTGATCACCAAAATGGCCTTGTGAACCTTTTACTGGTGAGACAATTGTCTGTTCTATTGTTCTTTTACATATTGATAAAATCCAGCGAAGTTAGGATAGTAACCAGGCTCAAGATAACTTGACCAAAATTGATGCAATTATATTTAATATTCTACAATATGTTGGTGGCAAAATTCATAAGAAATAAATGATCAGAAGCAAGTTTGAGATCTCATGTTAACATGACTAGAGAGGGTCTGTATATTGATTGTTTAATTAGTACAGCTACATTGTTTCTGTTTTCTGACTAAATCTATGAGCCATACAGATTTTTTTGGCTAATAGAGGTGAACGCAAGAGGTTAAGCAGCACTGCTAGGAATAGGTACCTCATTGCAATTCTAAGAAAAACGTCTAAACTATTTCATCAATATAAAGGATTCTTCGACATGATTGTTTTATTGATAAACTCATTCGAATTTGACCTGCAGTAGAAGGAAGGCATGGTGGGCACCGCTGCTTGGAATTTCTGGAGTAGCATTTGCAAAATATTTTTTGCTTCATGCCATGCGGAAGAACAGCATATCACAAGCTCGTAAAAACATATCTGAACACTATGATCTGGTTGGTAAACTTTGTTTATATTTTTAAGATAAAATTGATAACTAATTGCTTGGATTTTTACAAATATCTAACTTAAGTAAATAAATCAATGTCATACATATTTCTAATTTCCCTCCTCCAGTATTCTAGGAATCATCATTATCACTCCCATGGTTTAAAAGAACTATCTGACTAGTAACATATTTATTCCAATGTGGACCTTTTTTTTTTGCAGAGTAATGATTTATTTGCTCTTTATCTGGATCCATCAATGACGTATTCTTGTGGTATTTTCAAGGTTTGTAAATCTCGTGATTTGATCTCTATCTTGTAAATTATGTAGCTTTCTAGAACAAGAATATTAGTGTAGTCTTGTGAGTAATACTACTCTTGAGATTGCTTAGTTACCTATATATATTAATTGGTTCCAATGGTAGGTGGAGGACGAAAGCTTAGAAGCAGCCCAACTACGTAAACTTGACAGTCTCATTAATAAGGTATGATGATCGTAACATACATGCTTTATTTGAACTCTCTTCCATCATAAATCTCACCAGATCTTGTGACAACCTCATCAATATATGCATTACCTTAATTAATAATTAATAAAGCTTGCATATATAAATCAACATGGTCTTATGTATTATGTTTTGTTATTGCAATGCACCATTTAATTGAAGGCTAAGGTGGAGTCAGGGCATCATGTTCTTGACATTGGTTGTGGTTGGGGCACTTTAGCAATACGGTTGGTGAAGAAAACTGGTTGCAAGTACACAGGAATCACATTATCTGAGGAGCAACTGAAATACGCTAAGAGAAAGGTGAAAGAATCTATATTAGAGGTCAGTGATGTACCTTTTTCTTTGTTGTCGCAGTATGACATAATCCTCAACATATAGCATTGGCAGGAAAACCAAGATAACAACAATTTTTATTGTATATGTAGGACCACATAACTTTGCTCCTTTGCGATTACCGTCAACTACCATCATCCTATAAGTTTGACAGGATTATTAAGTTGGTGAGTACTGAGTACTACTGTCGATATATTGAATGAGTGATCAAATAAAAGATAGATTGATTGTTAACCTGATAAAGATGTTTTGTTATTGGTCATTTAGTGAAATGATTGAACATGTTGGGCATGAGTACATGGATGATTTCTTTGGCTGTTGTGAGTATCATTTGGCAGAGCACGGCCTACTTGTTCTCCAGATGCATCATTACCAATATATATTGCTCTTATACCCCATTGTATGATTGCGAGCAACAGTCCATCATGAACTAACTATATATTTTTCATCTTCAAAACAATTTATTATGCACAGTTCATCTCATGCCCAGAGGAAATGTACGATAAATGAAGGATGCGGCCTGAGTTTATAAAGACATATCTTCCCCGGTGGCTGCCTACCTTCTCTAGGCCGGATTGTGTCTTCCATGTCTAAGGCATCAAGGCTCAAGTATGTACATGTACTCAACTATGCTTTGTAGCTGGCTAGTATCGTTTCAACAAAGCCATCCTTGATTTGGTTTATCATGCACCTCCGTGTTGATGAGTACTCCTGTGCAGCATTCAACACCTTGAGAATATTACTACACCACTCTCATGAACTGGAGGGACAACTTCGTGGCTAACAGAGAGTAAATAGAATAACTCAAACTCCAGCCAAGCTGCAAATGCGTAATTTACATTACTCAACTACTTGGTATATATTCTCTTCTTTATTTTGATGTTTGCAGAAATGCCTCCGCCCTAGGATTTGATGAAAAATTCATCCATACTTGGGAGTATTATTTCAGTTACTGTGCGGCAATTTTCAAATCACGCACAATTATGGATTACCAGGTATGCGCTTACTATCCACACAGGGCCGGCCCTAATATTTTGGAGGCCTGGTGTGAGATTGAGTCAGGGGCCCTTTTAATTTAATCAAATATATTAGCCACTAAAAATATTATTGTAATTGCACCGCTAATATTTACTATAAAAAAATACCCTCAATATTCACATTATTTATACTTTTTGTCAAGTCATTTCTAGATCATTCTACTATAACAAAAAAACTAAGGTGTACGTTAAAAAAAAAGGTGCAATAGAAAGTATAATACAAAATCAAAGTAATAAAAATGCATGCAATGTATACATACTACAAAGCACGTTTGGTCTTCTAAGCAAATAATGCTCTAATGAAACAACATTTGATAATTATTTTAGCTTTTGTATATATCGTTTCCGCTTCTCCATGCACATGAGCAGCCGTGTTGATGATTATTTTGTGCAGGATGTAGCTAGGGCCTAACCGCCCAGTGGCAAACAATGAACAGGAAGAAAATTAATTTATTGCCTTGTACCTTTTTTCTGCTTTATATGGACATGACCCATTTGACTCAGCCTGCCAGGCCCATGCCTTTGTTGGCTTCTTCTTCGTTGCTCAGTTGGACAGAAGGACTTACGGCCATGGCAATGGCAGACCAACGGTCGACAGAGCTGATCAGCTAGGCACCGAAGATCCAATCGGAAATCTAAGAGGATTAGGGGTAGGAAAATCGGAGGCCAAGTTGGTTTGAATGGCCGCCCGACCTTGCTTGTACTGGACGGGACGGTCCTCCTCTGCTGTTTCATCTCTGATGACGGGCCCCTAACTTTTTGGGGGCTCGGTGCGACTGCACCGCCTACACCGTCTCAGGGAAGGCTTATGTTTATGTAACAAATTATTTATGCTCTAATTTATCTATCAAAAGTGCTTATTCAGTTTATTTGACTTATATAACATAAACAATCAAACTGTTTGCCAAAAGTGCTTATTCAAACGGCTTATCTAGAGAGTAAGCACCAAAAAGCTAGTATTTGGTGCTTATACAAAACTGCTTATGCTAGTACAAATTCCAAAACTGCTTATAGCTGCATATGTCAATAAGCACTTATAGGTTCAACCCGTTTGGCGGGGCTTATGGCTTATTGTTACATAAGCAATTCAATAAGCAGTTCCATAAGCCCTGCCAAACACATCCTAACAATAGTAGTTTCAACTATATGGAGATAATTTATGAGTGAACTGATGATTTGGGAGTATCTTAGTTGATCTCTTGCTATTCTCTGATTTTTCATTAATAGCACACTAGGGTCATAAGGTGTTGGAGAAGATTGACAGTCACTAAACCCGAAGCAATTCAAGATCTTTTCCACGTAGTGGGACTGCACAAGAGTGACCTAGTGACCCCACCTTTACCTTCTTGAATTAGCTTGATGTTAAGGATAACATCAATTGCTCCAAAATCTTTCATCTCAAAGTTATTTGACAGATAATCTTTTACCTCCTTAATCAAATTAACATTGGTCCCAAAGATTAAAATGTCATCAACATACAAACACAAGATAACTCCTTTGCCCCCACCATACCGATAATATACACATTTGTCAACTTCATTCACAGTAAAGCTGGCCGATATCAAAGTTCTTTCGAACTTCTCCTGCCATTGCTTAGGTGCCTGTTTTAGGCCATATAGGGATTTCAACAATTTACACACAAATCCCTTTTGACCATCAATTACAAACCTATCAAGCTGAGATCTCCTCCTCTAACTCTCCATGTAGGAAATCTGTCTTAACGTCCATCTGGTGGATGAGAAGACCATATGAGGCTGCCAGGGAAAGTAATACTCGAATTGTGGTCAAACGAGTGACAGGTGAATAGGTGTCAAAATAATCTTCATCTTCCTTTTGTGAATATCCCTTTACCACAAGCCTTGCCTTGAACCGCTCTATAGTACCATCAGGTCTCAGCTTCTTCTTAAACACCCATTTGCATCCTATTGGTTTGCAACCATAAGGAAGCTCAATGACTTCCCAAGTACCATTGGACATAATTGGATCCATCTCGCTCCTTACTGCTTCCTTCCACAAGTCAGCATCAAGAGAGGACTATGCCTCCTCAATGGTACCGGGTGTGTCATCCACAAGGTATATAATAAAGTCATCGCCAAAGGATTTTGAAATCCTCTGTCTCTTACTCTTTCGAGGTATTGCATTGTCATCCTTCTCAGAATTTTCCATATGGGTTTCCTCATTATATATAACCGGTGTAAAAATCTCATGGGGACTAATAGAATCATGACTAGAAATGCTTTGTTCAATCTTCATAGGAAAATTGCTGTAAAAAAATGTAGCATATCTGGACTAAAAAATTATACCGACCACCATGTCAGGTACTCCAGATTTAATATCTAAGAACCTATAACCCGCGTTGTTGAAAGCATAACCTAGAAAAATACAATCAATGGTTTTAGGTCCAAGTTTGCGCTTCTTATTGATTGGCACACTCACCATAGCCAAACAACCCCAAGTGCGCAAATATGAGATGTTTACTTTCCTTTTGAACCATTCCTCAAATGGTGACATTTCCTTATTTTTTGTGGGCACTCTATTCAGGACATGACATGTTGTCAATATTGCCTCACCCCACCATTCCTTAGAAAGCCCCGCGGTCTCTAACATGGCGTCAACCAAAACAGTTAGAGTGTGGTTCTTTCGTTCGACGATCCCATTGGATTCAGGTGAGTAGGACGATGTCCTCTCATGAATAATTCCATTCTCAGCGCAGAAGTCAGAAAATTCATTGGAAAGATATTCTCCATCGCGATCAGACCTTAATTGTTTTATTTTCCTCTCAAGTTGGTTTTCTACTTCAGCTTTATAGATCTTAAAATAATGTAACGCTTCATCTTTTGGTTTTAACAAATAAATATAGAAAAAATAGGAACAATCATCTATAAGAGTCATGAAGTATCTTTTGCCGCCTTTAGTCAACTCGTCGTTCATTTCACACAGATTGGTATGAACAAGTTCTAATATCTCTAAGTTCCTCGCCTCCACAGCCTTATAAGGCTTACAAGGTTGCTTAGATTGCACGCACGTATGACATTTGGAACCTTTGACTAAATTAAATTTAGAAATTAAATTCAAATTTGCTAACCGTAACATACACCCGAAGTTAACATGACAAAGCCGCGAATGTCAAATATTCAACTCATTCAAAATCAAGACATTGTTCATAACATTATTACGGACATTTTCATGTAAAAAAAAGCAGAACAAGCCTCTGCATACGTATCCTTTTCCAACAAATGTCTCATACTTAGAAAGTACATATTTATTCGACTCAAGAACAATTTTCAAACCATCTATACATAGTCGAGAGCCACTAACTAGATTTTTCTTGATGGAGGGGATATGCCGGACGTTCTTTAAAAGCACGACCTTTCCTGAAGTAAGATTCAAAATGACCAGACCGGTGACTAGCAAGACAAATAAGAAGTTAGTCTAAAACATAAAGACAAGTAGATTAGGCGACCAAGGACATACCGAAAGTTTCGGCTTTAAGATATTCCACTCTAGCCTGCTTTCGCTCCACAAGAGCATACATTTTCTGATATGCAGAAGATAAATGAGCTAAAAAATGAGAGTGAAGCAAGGTAAAAGCATAATGTTGAGTTACCTTGCTGGATTCCTGGTGTTGGTGCAAAATCTCCGCATCCTCTACCTCGGGCCGACTAGGCATATCTACAGGAAGAGTTCTTTTACCTTTGTCAAGAGGCAAAGAGATATTAGTCGGAGTGGTCTGAGACAGAGGCTCGGGAGTGGAGGCAGGAACCGTCTATTCAAACAGTTTATCCACTTCGGTCGGTGTGTTTGAAGATTTGCCAACCGAATGGGACACACTAGTCGGACGAAGTGGGAGCGCAGACCGAGTATCTTCAGATCCGTGAGCACTCTGAGAATCACTTGTCCTATTGCCAAGAATAAATAAATAAATAAAAGAAAAAGATCAGGAGATGTTGAGATCAACAATAAGAGACAAGGAGTATAGGGTTTAAAGATTAAACCTTGGAGCCTTCTTGAGCTTGATCCGGCATAGCCTCTTCTTTGAAGAAGTTGACTAAAAGTCAGTCTCCTTCCTCTTTTGAGAGGACTGGTCAGTCTTGCCAGTCCGCACTACCTCTTCTGTTGACCTCTGAGTTTGGCTCAGGGGCTCCGGTCGGTCTGAAGGTCGGCTGGAGGTTGCAGGAGCAGGTTGACCAGCATCTGCAGCAATTATTTCTTCATCGTCGTCCTGGTCCCCCACATATTGGTCCGCTTCTGGAGCTTGTCAAGGGAGGCCAGAGTAACGACGGGAGTGACACTGACTGGCCGAGCGCCTGCGGAGGAACTTGAACCCCCAGTGCCGGTCAGCGGTGTCTTCTTGACATAATCAGGTCCCTCAGTATCGGTCTGAGGGAGCGGGGGATGAGATACATAAGTATCCAGCACTTGCATAAAGATCAAAACAATGAGTACAATCTCAAGATAGGATAACAAGGGCTGGCTAAAGGCAGACTGAGGCTTACTCGGGCTCGCATTGTGCCCTTGTTATACGCCTTTGAGACCAAAGAATGGTCCCGAAGGATTTCCCCTTCAAACATCTTCACCAAGCGTCTTCGGCGGAGTTCGCCATTTGGTGGATCCGGCACCTCCCTGGTCTCATCCTCATTAACATAGTCCCATGCTGGGTGACATTGAAGCTTCAGGGGCTGAACTCGTCGGATGATAAAGCTTTTGGCCACTATGATGCCATCGACGCTTTCAGCCTTCAGATCGGCAATTTTCTTGAGCAAGGCGACCACTTGAGGATCGGTCGGATCGGGCCTCTCTGTCCAATGCGCTTGGGGAATAGCCTTTGCACCAGTGAAGTCTGCAAGAACAGGGGGAGGGTTGTCGCAATAGAACCACTCGTCCTTCCAATTCTTGTTTCCAGTCTTCAATGGGACATTGATGTAGACCTCCTTCTTGCGTAACTAGACGCCGACGCCGCCTATGGCCACTTGGTTTTCCTTAGTGGGCAGCGGTCGGAGGACAAACAGATGGCGGAAGAGATCGAAATAGGGGAGAACGCCAAGAAAAGCTTCGCACAAATGTACAAAGATGGCAATATGAAGAATGAAGTTGGGATTGAGGTTGACAAGCTCAATCCCAAAGAAAAAAAGGAGCCTGCGCAAAAAACTGTAGCAGGGAACTCCAAAGCCATGCTCAAAGAATGAGCAAAACACTACGATCTTGCTGGTGAATGGGAATGGGGCAGGATTCGCGGGGTACCTTCCAGTCGATCCGAGACTGCTCTGAAAGGATGCCATCCAACACCATCTTGTTCATGTCAGCCTGTGAAAGGCTGCTCTTTGAGAACTCCCAAAGTTGCTCCGAGATGTCGACCTCCGACGAGGACGACGTGGCGGCGGTGGCGGTGGAAGAAGCTGGGATTGAAATGGAAGTCCTCTTGCGACCCATCGCGAACAGGATTGAACGCGGTGAAGGAGTTCAAAAAACTTTGCTAAAGCTCGGGGGCTAAACACGGCGGGATCTGTGGCGGCCGGAAGCGAGAAAGCTAACCCTAGCCAGAAAAACAAAGGAGTCACGAGAGCAGAGAAGGCGCAAGGAAGATGAAGAGTTCGCGGGCAAATGCGGCATGGACTGAAGGTCAACCTGGTGCAGCCTTTTATACCCTTGCCTTTATGACCTAAGGGTCCCATGGGCCGGGGTGGGCCGTACTTTAGTGCGACCCTAATATTAACTTAGAGGTTACTTAAGGGCTTAAGCCCATTAGGGTTACAAACCCAGAATAATGAGACTCGGGGGCTTCTTTGATGAGAAGTACCCGAGAATTATTTCGTCATATCTATGTGATTTGATGATCATGTGGCAAAGGACTTGATGGTCATATGATACAAGTTCAAAGGTTATGGTATTGACTAAAGTTAAATAACCAGAATTACCAAATTTGGACTTGAACGGGTGATTGGAATTAGGGAAGAGCTATTTTGACAAAAGTCATCTAGCTAAATATTGAATATGACTAGAGTCATAAAATTCCAACCGACCTATCACTCGGGAATAATATGTGCCACTCGGCCGGTCTAATGATCGGTCGGTAAAGTGGTCACTTAGCAATAGGACCCAAGGGTTTGATAACCAGAGGTCTAATTCAAACTTGATGGTTTGAATATCTATAAACAAATTAATAAGCGCTAATATAATTAGACTCTTGCATTATTTGTTAATCTCTAAATTATACAAGAGTCGGGGGCTACACCTGATCAGGTGCACCTGCCCAGTACACCAGATCTATCAAAAACTTCGATAACGAGGTCTTCCTAATTTATGATCTTTAGATCATTCGGAGAATTAAAGCTCAAAATCAGAAAGCACTCGAGGGCTGCTGTGGGATACTTGTTTTATGGGTATCCTCATACAAGGCTAAAGTCGGTGGCCGACCGGGTACTTCATCAATAAGGAAGCCGACCGACTCGGTTCGGAGTGCAAGACAAGAAAGATTAGACTTGCTATATAGAACCATTGTAGAGTACAACTAGGACTCCGCTTATGACCCCCTGCCGACCGGATATATAAGGCGGCAGGGTACCCCCCAGGGAGGGGAGGGAGAGATAGTTAGAGGCAATTTAAGCTTAACATCTTGTGACAATCAATTCAATACAGAACACAGGACATAAGGTTTTTACTCTCAGTGAGAAGGCCAGAACCTGTATAATTCGGCGTCTTGTGTAACCATCATAGTTCTTGGTCTCGACGTAGCCCTATATATTTACTGCCGGTCTTGAGCATCGACAGAAATCATGCGCACCTTGATTATTGATGCATAGGCACAGGACTCGCTCATTGATCGCAAGCACACGGATCTGTTGTAGCCTAGAGCTCGTTCGGTTCCTTCGGAACGGCCCATTCCGCGGCCTTTTCCGTGTGGAACCATATGATGCAGATTGAAGCCGGGATCAACACCAAAAGACCGTTCGGTTAGACCCGGCTCAGAATTAAATTGGGCCCATCTATGGCCGTTTCGGGCATCCTACGACCCGGAACCCATCTCCGCCTCTGAACCCCCGGATCAGAGCCAAACCCTATCGTGAGCGAGGCGCCACGCGCAAGGCGACGGCGACGGCGTGGCGGGAGGGGAGGCGCGGTGACGGTGATGCAAGACATGAGGGGTGGCGCAGCAAAGGCGATGCGAGATGCGGTGGCGCGGCACGGACACCACCGTGACGTGGATGACGACCACATCCTACCCACTCCCCGCCACCTTCTTACCAATTTGGCGTCGCCCTGTTCTTCCTTCCCCTCTTCTTTTGCTCTCTATTTTTGGTGATTGTTTTTTTGCATCCATATGTTACCGGTCTGTCTTGCTTCGATTTGCTCTAGGTGTGAGAGCTCGATCTAGGTTGGTGGTTCTTGGAGCCTGATCTATTTGTGTCACCGGCTGTTTAAGATGGACTTGGTGTGAGGGCGATTCTTGTAGTGTGGTGTTTTTGGCGTAGCTAGCTCGCGAATTGTGGGGTCTTCGAGCCGTCATGTAGTGTTCTTGGCCTAGGTGGCTGTTTGATGTCTTGCCGAACAACTAATTGTGTTGGATTTTTTCTGTCGGGAATAAAAATCCCTATCATCAACTGATTCACCCGGATCAAGTGGACCAGCCGGATTCACTGGATCCAGGCCAAGAACGATTCTTGGGGCAGATTCGATTCCCAGCAAACGAATGAGGCCTAGGAGTACTCGGGGTGTGGGGGGGGCTCGTGAAAAAATGACCGTTGCTACACGCGACAGGTCCACTATCACAAAATGGGTCTGTAACGGCATTGTAGAAAAACTTGTAGCGGCGATTTAAAAGAAATCTGCCACTATTATGGTACGCTAATAATTAATGGCGGTTCATAATATGGTCCAGATCACATTGTGAACTGCCGATTTTCAGGTAACGTTGTCCGCCCCTGCCTCCAAACGCTATTCTGCCAAGTTTTCTTTGATCGTGTTTTTATCACTGAGTCTATTTCAAAAATATATAAAGAAAACCATATGGCTGAACATTATAAACAACCAAAAAATAACCTTGTAAGTCACGTTGGTGGCTAGGCAGACGTGGCTGTGCAGCCATGACACCGTGGCCTCCACAAAGACGAAGGAGAGCTTGTGAGCTGGAGCCGCAGGACAACGCAACTGGCTCAGCGTCAGGGTAGCGCTAGCAGCAGGCATGGCCCAACTTTGTTGCTTCCCTGATGGTGGCTAACGACTGCGGAGATGGCTGGTGCAACAGGAGGTGCAAGGAAAAAGAGAAAATCACCAACAGATAGATAGAGCAAATGAGAGCTGGTCGGTGTCGTGCAAGTGTGGTCATTGCTTTCTCTCACAAGGAAGACGATATTGTTTCGATGGGCCAGCTCAGCTCATATGGGCTAGGGGGGGGGGGGGGGGATAAAGGAGGACACAGGCTTTTTTTTATTTTTCTAAGATTTGGTATGACTAGGCTGAGTTGGAGCAAAAAGATATTGGGCTTCAGACAAAAAAGACAAGGTACATATTTTGTTTTTATTTTCTAGTTTGCATTAAGTTAAAATTTAAAGTGGAACTCAACTTCAAATGAAGAAATCCAAACACCAAGAAAATCCAATTGGAGAAGGATGGAAGCCACACGGTTCAGCATGAAATTTATTTTCCAAAATTTCTACTTGATTAAAGTTAGTTCTATAAAGTGAGATCGATTAAACTAGAAAAATGGAATTTTGCTTATGAAGAAGAGGATTTAGTGCTGTTAGAATCTGTTAGATGGGTACCTCCATACATTATTTTGTAGGTCAATAGGATTATATTCTTTGTATGAAAATTTTGAAGTACTCAGAAATTATGGAAATTAAGCCAACACTAAGATTGGAGTCTTGTAAAAATTTCTAGGTTCCGTAGCAACACACGAACTAGCTGCATGGATAAGGTTGTAATGCGATACAGTGATAGATTATGTTTCATCTTTATGACTTCAAATATCTATTGATGGAATATATTTTGTGTTCTTAATTACAGAGTGCATAATTTGGTCTAAGTTAGTCCGTAAAGAAGAATTTAGGCGTATTTGTATTTTTTTTTAAGTTCGTGGCAACGCAACATATGGATAATTTGCTAATGTAAATTCATTTGTAATGGCGGATTATGAGAAAACTATATTTATGATGATGTGACCTTACACAAATAGTTATATATGGCAAGTTTGTTTTAACCCCACAGGCACAGGTGCATTCGCGACCCGTATGGTGCTGATTATAGAATTCGACCAATGTACCTGCCCTTTAAACTTTACTTGTCCATTGGTGGACACTACCTTGGATTTTACTCTAGCTTGGCCACTTGCTAAAAGCCTGTAACAGCTATGTTCTGGATCAGGATTCCACTAAGAGATCGGCAGCTCCGTTTCGGACCGCCATCACTCATTCTCCTTCCATACGTGACCAAGATTTAATTTGTACTGTGAGCCCTGATCATGTACTGATTCCAGAGGTGGCGCTAGCAATACAGTACGTTCAGCTCTACGTGGACCCTGCGTGACCCCTGCATGCATTGCACATGATGACTGCCCTGGCGCCTCTCTGCTGCACCCAACACGCACCATATGGCCTGCTATGGCCGCTGCATTAACTCGCCCCCATAACGCCTCACCATCATGCTCTGAACTACCTCACCGCCATAATTCACGACCACATGCTAAAGGCTGCCATATGCATCCTGAATGAACTCGGGGCATATTCCGGTAACCTTGTGTCCTTGTCCATGTCTGAAGTAGACAAGATGGCCTCCGCGACGCCGCCGCTGTGGTTCGCCGTTCTGGTACTCCTCGGCGTCTGGGTCACGCTGACGTCCGCGGCAACCTTCCTCGCCTGGGTCCACCGCGCGTTCCTCCGGCGTGGGAGAGACCTGGCTCGGCGATACGGCCCGTGGGCCGTGATCACCGGCCCAACCGACGGCATCGGCCGCGCGGTGGCCCTCGAGCTCGCGCGCCACGGGCTCAGCCTCGTCCTCGTGGGCCGGAACCCCGACAAGCTCTCTCGCGTGAAGAAGGAGGTCCTCGCCGCCGCGCCGTCGTCAACGTGCGAGGTGCGCACAGTGGTGTTCGACCTGAACGCCGGCGACCCGCGGGAGATGGCGCGCGGGGTGGCGCGGGTGGCCGCCGCCGTGGACGGCCGCGACGTGGGGATCCTCGTCAACAACGCCGGCGCGACGTACCCGTGCGCGGCTTACTTCCACGAGGTGGAGGCGCCGGCGTGGGAAGCGGTGGTGCGGGTGAACGTCGAGGCGGCGACAAGGATCGCGCGCGCCGTCGTTCCGGGGATGGCGGCGCGGGGGAGGGGCGCCATCGTCAACGTCGGGTCCGGGTGCTCCGTCGTCGTGCCGTCGTTCCCGCTCTACGCCGTCTACGCCGCGAGCAAGGCGTAAGCGATCTACCCAGAGCATGCTCTTCTTTATTCTCCTCAATCAACTGTACAAATCATCATTTTCTGCCATCGTGTCCTTTTTTAATTCTATTTGGAGGGTTAACAAAACCGTTTTTTATAGAAAGAAAACTTGCGGTTCTAAGTTCGATTTTTTCTTTCTTTCTGAAAACTGATCGTCTGCTGAAACCACACCATATCGGTTTTTGCGAAATCCGATCTAGTTTTCAACGGTTTTGTAAACTATGACTATAGTCAAATATATATATACATAATAATAATGTTGATCCAACATTTATACATTTTATAAAAGCTCCAGTCACATTGATAGCTATAGAATCATCAGATCTCTGTCGCCTTGCCAATAACAATATTGACATCTTTTAAATTTTTAAATGTCACAAAATTTTATTGATGTTCATATCGTATATAAAGAGAATAACAGAAATTCTGGTACAGCGTATACAGGAACATATTAATTTTACTTTAATATGAAACAGTGCAGGCGGGCCAGTCAATTATTCATCATCATCGATATTTTAGTTAGGTTGACGTGTTTCTTTTTCGAGTTTGAGTTGCCATATATCCTGCACATGGCAACCAGCAGATTAGGACAGCTCAAATGAAATGATTTTTGCCAGATACGGTACCAGTCCACGTTTTCCTGCACTGTTTTTTTTTTATGCTATTGAATTTGTGACGCGCGGTGACGATGAATTCCCAGGTGCAGATGATAGATATGACTGAACTACGTGTATCACGAAAAACAAACCTGCAAGCATCCTTTTATGCTTTACAGACTCAAAAGTTTCGCTATATTTGAATGTAACGTTATTTATATTTAATTGATACCCATGATTCTTTTTTTTTTTTTGGTATGCTATGCACATGTTAGGTATGTTGATCAATTTTCTCGAAGCCTAAGTGTTGAATACAAACAATATGGAGTTGATGTACAATGCCAGGTATAAAGACTTATTGCAACTTTTCTTATGAGGATTTTTAGCTTCTTATGAGGACGGACAAATGTCTATCATAAATATTGAAGTATAAGTAAATTATAGTTTTTTCTAATTAATCTCAATTTTAGTATAACTGATGGGTGCGTGCTCTCTCTCTCTTATAATAACTGGCCTCCCTAAATTTCACTGCATTTGCAGTTCAACTAGCTCTACGATACTTCAACTAAGAAAAATGAACAAATGCAATCAATTGTTTACACCAAAGACATACGAATATCCTATCCTAGCACTGTAAAGCTGGCTGAATCATGCTGTGACATACTCCCTCCATCGATTGATTGTGATGTATTCGCTCCATCGATGGTCATACAGGTTCCGTTGTATGTTGCTACCAAGATGTCCCCTGTCAAGGGTGAGTCTCCATTCATACCATCACCTGAGCAGTATGCCAGTGCAGCTGCTCGTAACATCGGCTATGAGGCAAGGTGCTTACCGTACTGGCGCCACTCGGTCCAATGGTTTTTAGCATCTCTGGTGCCGGATTCTGCTCTGAATTGGTGGCGCCTCCAAATTGGCATCCGGAAAAGAAACGAGATGAAGACTTCGCTAGGAGAAAATGGCTTCAGTTAAATGGTTGTACAGATAGTATATGCTGTAATGTTTTTTTTCTGCGAAGGGTACGGCGGTGGTAGTTCTGGAAATTTAGTGAACCATGTATAATATTTGGAATATTCCCCAAGAAGCGCTAGTAAGTTGAAAGTTTAGAGCATATGAACCATGTTATGCAATTGATTTTTTTTAATTATCAGTCACTTGATGACCGAAGCACATGTTTTTTTTGTAAAATAAACTGTCTCTTAATATTTTTTGCTTTCTCGAAAAGTTTGTTTGAAATTGGGTAAAGCAAAAGAAAACGATAGAAAGAGACGCATAACTGATATTCATTTATGATACTCTGTGTTGAAAAGGACTGTTGGCATGTTGCTGTTTCGATACATCGACATGGATGAATATTTGTACATCAATAATTCGATAAGCAACTATAGTCTGAGTGTAAGTGCATGCATGATACGCAACATGATATGACTGGTCCAGTGTAACGTGCACTAGTACATTATAGGAGGCTTCAATGGCGGTGGATATGGGCCTTAGTGACAGTTTTTTAAATCACAACTAAACCCCACCACTAGAGGCGCTGGGAAGAAAATAAATAAATAAGGCGGTTAGCAAGCTCAGAGAAGAGCTTAAAACCACCATTACCCCAAATTCTACGCCCTCAGAGGGCACGGTTTGGCACGCCACTCTCATGAAATACTAGTTGGTTGAAACCCTAGCCGCAATTGTCGTTGACGCGTCCGATCCACCAGCCCGAAGCGGTTGCCCACAACGACCGTCATCCTCACAACACCAGTGACCTGCTCCGCGTCGCCTCGCCTCGGATCCGATGCCACCTAGAGCCCCGCCCCAAGAGGGAGAGCTCCCAAGTGCCACCGCACACCATGGGTGGAGGGGAGAGAAGGGAAATCGAGGGCACACCACCATACACCGCGCTCAAAGGGGAGGGAGAAGGGCGGCTCGTGGAGAAGAAGGAGAAGTGTGGTGCAGCGCCACATGCTTGTGCGAAGAGGAAGGAGACTGTGGCAACGTGCGTGTAGAGAAGAGCACACTCAGAGAGGAAGGAAGAGGAGGCGGCATGCGCGCACGTGGAGAGGAGAAGGATGACAACGCGCGTAGAGAGAAGAAGGACATCGTCGCTCACGCATCAAGGAAGGGAACCGAATTGATCTAAAACCTAGGAGTTGCATCTTATATTGGAGTGCTGATTTTGGGTTCATATAGGACCTACATGTCTGCAATCATCACTGAAGTGAGAAAATGGCAGTGGCGGCTCACTGATGTCAGCAAGCACCGCCACTAGTGGCTTTGAATGCTAACATCAGCTACAAACGCCACTGATTTTTGTTTCCACTGACGGTTTTGATGGTGTCATGATGAACCATCATTGGTGTTAACTTCTAGTGACGGGTATTTTCCATGATGTCATTTCTATACCTTATACTTTATAGTGGTGGGTTTTATATCCATCGCCATAAAAAAAAGTCATATGTCACTAAATGCTTGTTTTCTACTTAATGGTGCATGCATGGTACACAATAAAGGATAACTTTGTAATGTGCTAAAAACCAATATTAAAGGGAAAGATGATGTTCTTTATGTCAAAGTGTCTAAAGAATGTTGTTGAAAACATTGCAACTAACGGAAATAAATAGGTGTTTAAGAGCGTGATTGGATTCCTACAGATGGTAGAATCAGGCTCTCTAGATGCAGCTAGCTCATGTTCGGATACCTGAAGACGCAATTGAGTTTGGCCCGTCCGGTGCAAGCGGTGATGTAAGGTTCATGACCATTGAGGTCACCCTAAGGTATGGTGTTTTGGTGATGAATGACAAACGTGAAATGAGACTAATGTCTACACGAGTGTTGTCCGTGTAGGAAACATTTTCTATCTTATGATGATTGTCAACGACATCCTTGGTGATGGAGGACAATGACCACAAGCATGGAGGTTTGTGAACTTGATGGAGTCCAAGGGTCGATGGAGATGGATCAAAGCGGAGAACAAGCTATGGTGCAAGTGTTTGGAACACTTGAGTAGTTGTTAGGGCTTTGAGTCCATAGGAAAAACCGGACTATCAAGGGGGTCTAGGTCATTCTCTTAGGTCATGTCTAGTCGGTGATGTGCAAGGTTGCTCGGTGAAATCACAGCCACTAGGTGACAGTGGAGAAGCCAAGGAGCTGTTCGGAGAAGCCGGAAAATGAAGTCAAGCGAGGATGACAAGTTTCAGCTTCTGGACATAGAGATCGGACAGAGGGGTCAGTGAAGACTAGACTGTACGGTCACTATGTGGAGTTGTCCAGGACTTAGAGCGAGGAGTAGGAGTTCTATCAGCAGGAGACTCTGTATAGACCGGACGGTCCAGTCTGCTGACCGGACGGTCCGGTCAGTAGGAGTGCAGGAACGGCAGAGAGGGTGCATTTCGCGGAGGCTCCTGGAATAGAGAGAGAAAGTGGACCGGACGGTCCGGTCCAGTGACCGGATAGTTCGGTCAGTACAGGAAATTGGCTGAACAGAGAAGCCAACGGTTTTGGGAATCGTTACCAGAGTGACCGAACGGTCTGGTCAGGCAGTGATCGGACAGTCCGGTCTAGATGTCCAGAAAGGCAATTTTGTGGAGCAACGGCTAGTTTGAGGTTGGGAGCCTATATAACTTCGTTCCTGGGGTCTTGGAGACCTCCCTTGGCCAGTAGAATACCTAAGAGCATTTGGTAAGGTCCAAGAGGAAAAGAGGAGAGCACTAGGAGGAGATATTGCATATCTTGAGAGTGCTAGTGGAGAGTAACTTGAGCATCTTGCACATCTAAGGCTAGGGTGTCCTTGAGGGTGTGATCTAGATTCTTACTCTTGGTCTATGGTGAGACCTAGACCGGTTAGATGTCGGTGATCGAGCCTATCATGATCGGTTGTGAAGGCCATCACACGTTTGTACACGGTTTGAGCCCGCCGTTGAAAGGGGCATCGCTAGTGAGCGCCCGTGTCGGCTCGGGGAGTCCGGCAAGTTCTCGAGGGAGGTGAGCTTGTGCTTTGTGCAGCGGTGACGCACACCGTGTCTTCACTCTAGGAGTGATTGCGGGCTTGTGGGCGAGAACTCCACTTGGTGGCGGGAGGGACCGGGACTCCGGCGGGAGTGGTCCAACGAGGATTACAGGAAGGCGCCATCCTTCCGAGACCTCAGGAAAAAATCATGAGCCAGCCCTTACACTACTCCTCACTGTGATGCTTTACTTTCCACATTTACATACCGTGTTGTTCATGCTTGTGTGTTCTATTAGTTCTCTTTGACTACCTTGTAGACTTGCATGTTTAGACTCCTTACTTGCTAGTTGTGTTTAAGCTTCCACAATTGATGACTAGCATGAGTAGGAGTTGCATTAGTGTGCTTGATCACTAGAAGTGTATAAGAGTTGTATTGACTTGTGTGATCCACTAGTATGTATAGGATGTCTTTCCTTTCATAGGATTATATTGTTAGCGTGATGACCACTAGATTTGAGTAGGAGTTGCATTGAGTGCTATCGGTGTTTAGTATTTGGTAAAATTGGTTCATAGCGGTAGTTCCCGATTCACCCCCCCCCCCCCCCCCCCCTCCTCGGTCACTACAATCCTTTCAAGTGGTATGAGAGCCAAATGCTCACCATAAGGCTTAACCACCTTGAGTAGTGACCGTATTGAGTTGGGATGTCATCCCATTTGGGGCCGGGTGTAGGATCGAAGGACCCCGGCTAGAGGGGGGGGGGGTGAATAGCCGAATTAAAAATTTAAAAGCTAACTATCCAACTAATTGCGGAATTTAAAGACAATTGGATAAAAGCAAGAAATTGACAACCAAACTTAGGTTAGAGCTAAAGTAGGTTAACAATCCTAGGTGACATACATCAATCAATTACTAGTATGTAAACAACATATGAAAATACAAGTCAAGAGACAAAGGATATTTTCCCGTGGTCTCGGTGATTTGCCGATCACCCCTAATCCACGTTGAGGCGGATTCAAGCGTATGAAGTGCTTCTCTCCTCAAGTATCCACTTCTCCACCACCAAGAAGGGCTCACAAAGAACAACTTGAAATAGAAAATAATCAATACCTTGAACCTCTCCAAACCTCGATTCCACTAGGGTTGCTCTTCACCGCTCCGCGAGGTGAGCACCGCACCTCTCACAAGAATCCGGACCTCCTTCACAAGCTTCTTGAAGGGCTCACGAATTTGACTCCTCCAAGCCGTCTAGGAGGCGGCAACCTCCAAGAGTAACAAGTCGATGACGCTTGCTTGAGGATCCCAAGTGCCACAATGCTCAAAAAACTCAAGATTAGGGCACTCACACTCACACACATGCAATCTTTCCACTAAGGCTTTGTGTGAGAAGGGAATGAGCTCCAAAGGGTATACAATGCTTTTCTAATAGCCAAGCCAGTAACTATGCACGGGATAGAGGAGGTATAAATAGGTCACCCTTTGAAAACTAGCCGTTACAGCTTTCTGCACTCCGGATGGTCTGACCGTGACTCCCCACGGTCGGACCGTCGTACAACCCAACGGCTAGTTTGACTTTCAAACTCGTTCTGGCACGAGCCCGACGGTCAGACCGTCATCACCCACGGTCAGACCGTTGGGACACTTTCAACTTTCACCCGAGAACAAAGTCTCTGTCGACACCATACATGCACCAACGGTCAGACCGTGGTTAACTACGGTCAGACCGTCAGGCCATCACTCGAGCAACCAGAGAGGCTACTCCTCTGGCCGTCTCTAGAGCGCACGGTGGTCAGACCGCGGGTCCTGGCGGTCTGACCGCCAGGAGTGACCTGCCAGCTCCCCTTCTTTTACTCTTTGCTTTCCTGAAAGATATGGGCACACTCAACTCACACAGAACCACTCACAAAGATAGGAATTGAGCATTTGTGGCAACCATGGATACTCAAGGTCGTTTCATCGACCCCTCTTGATAGTACGACATTTAACCTATAATCCGGTCACTCATCTCTAATCTCCTTGTGACCGACAAAATATAAAAAAAACTATCAAGATATCTTTGCCTTGAGCCATCCATATGTATATCACTTCATCCATCATTCCATCCCTTATTTTGACTACAACCATAATCATCTCAATAACGTAGTTAGTCAAAAATAAGGGTTGTCATTAATTACCAAAACACTAAAAAGGGCCTAGATGCTTCAATCTCCCCCTTTTTGGTAATTGATGACAACATAAGAAGTGATATAAAGATAGTGAGCCGATAAAGATATTTAATAAAGAAATAAGGCTCTAAGGTGAGTCACCCGATAAGGATCACATGCTATAGAATTTTTAAGACTTGAACATGTGAAAAAGTTAATGACCTCACCAAATGGTAAAACTCCCCCTAAATTGGTGCATTGATCAAGATGTATCATAAACATGGCAATGCACATTTGTCTTTTTTTAAAAAAAAAATTGGTAGAGTTTACCTTGTACCATTGGATGCGAGGAGGGAAAGAATAACCAATATATAGCAATATCAATTATTTCAAGTAAGAACATCCTCATCATCCACACATTTGAACCATTAAGATGAGATGAACATAGATAATAAAAGAACCAACATAGTTCATCACATAGATAATAGAGCAAATGGTCCAAGGTGCAAAAGAAATTACCACCCAACATAGTGACATAGTTCGACGAACACAAATAAGTTCAAATGTGCATGAAAGTAAGATACATATGAGATGCACATGCAAATGCAAGATAGATAGATCAAGAATCATGGCCTTTTCTCCCCCTGACTCTAGCATCTCATCATAATATCACATCACTTCACATGTTCTCCCCCTTTGGCATCAATTGACCAAAAATGGTCAAGACTTCAATCATCTTGAGGAGGAGGAGGAGGTGCATACCAAGGTGGCTGGAAAAACTCTGGAGGTGGCACTGGTGCAGGAAAGTAGCCATAAATGTGAGAAGATAGAGCCTCGTAGTTAGACTCTAAACTCTGCATCCTAGTGGTGAGATCATCAATAGAAGTCCTAGCTGCCTCATAGGAATTACGAGCCTCAATACTTGAGGCTTGTATCTGATCAAACCTCTGCATAACAGGCTGAAAGTACTGATCAAGATAAGTGGTCATGCCTGCAAAGAATGCCGAAGGCGGAGGAGCATACTGTGACCAATCCATCTGTGGAGGTGGTGGCACTAGGGGAGCATGTGGTGCCTGAGGAACCTCTGCCTGAACATGTGCCTCTTCTTCCTCATCGTCTGCAGCTGGTGCCTCTGGTGGTGCTATGAGTTCTTGCTTGACTGAGCTAAAGGGCTGATATTGAGGATGTCTCTTGAACAGATGTCAAGTTGGAAAGTTGCTCTTCTTAAGAATCAGAGACATAATGTAGGGGGCATAGTAAAGACTAGTCCTCACTGCCATGCTGTAGCTCTCTATCTCCTTCATAATAAGGAGCACCACATCAAACACCTGTCCTTGCATGACATAGTCAATAATGTTCCAATAGTAGTCCCGAATAGCCTCAGAATTTCCACCTCGAGGATAAAAAGTCATCCTCACTATCTTGTTGATGACCTTGGGCATATAGAGGAGACCACTGACATTGCCCAATTTTCTTATGTGAGGATCATCAACATAGTACTGAACCCACTCAGGCTCTTTAAGTAGCTCCTGCTCAAGCACATCAATTTGATCATGAGTGACATTATAGTCAATTTCATTTGCCTCAGCAAACTCTGCAAATGTGGCAGTGAACCTCCTTGAGTTAGTCATCCATATCAATGTTTTGTTGGGGAAATCAACTTCAACGGTGGCATAAAATTATCGGATCACAGTTTCATTCCAATCTTGCTTATGTGCCACAAAAGCATGCAATCCCAAGTTTTGAAATTTCTCAAGTAGAGGACTAACAGTTGGAAATTGTGCAAGGTATGACCAGTCTGTGTACTTGTGAGTGAATACAGTTTTGTCCATCAACATACCATAGAACGCATCATGTTGCACTCGAGTGTGAAACTAAGGAGTGGGTGAATCTGGATCCTGAGAGTAAGCCACCTCCTGTCTCGCTCTGTAGTACTCATGTGATGCCCACTGCTTCTTCTCTCCAGTGTATGATGTGGGATCAAACAACAGATCATCTCCATGTGCCTCATCCATCTCTACTTCATTAGTGGACTGACCAAATTCAGAAGCATCGTCAGTTGCACTTTGAGAGGGAGAATAATCATCATCTGAACGGGGTGCCCTTCTCTTCTTGCTTGAACCGGCTTTGAACACGGACGCCACCACTTTTCTTACGGTGCGGCGATTACGGTCACTCATGGCGGAGAAGTCCTTGGTGAGACCGGATTCGCTCTCGGTTGGACCGAGGAGCCTAGGGATGGAATTCTTCCAATGGAGGTCCTTGGAGGGCAAGGGAGAGCCTTTAGAGGAGCTACTTTTGGTTTTGGGAGAGTTGGGGATGAAAGGAGGACGAAGGGGTATGAGACATAAGAGACCCTCGCGGAACCGATCTGTTTGGACTCGGCCGAGGGTGACGGTCTGACCGTGAGACGGTCGGTCTGACCGCTGGGACAAGAAGCAGCAAACAAACGAGTTCTGGTGCTCTGTTGGCTGACTGGCGGTCTAACCGTGACTGCCGACGGTCTGACCGTGAAAGAGATTTCTGAACTCTTGACTGCTGACAGTTGCATTCTTTTCAAATTGCTCATCCAAATCAATTCAAACCTTCTCCAATCATTCCATACTTGTTCAAAAAAAAATGATAGCTTAATAAATTCCATCATATCCAAGATGATTCCAACTCTTCAAGAAATATATCCACGATTCTCGATCATCCATGACATGAATTATGCATGTGTGAATGAAACATTGATATAATCATACATAATTGCTATTACTTGCACAAATGACCAAAATGATGGAATGTTGATATTTTTGGGAATGTATGAGTCTCATAAGCATTTTGGAACCAATATATACGAAGATATTTGATCCAATATGCTAAACTCACAAGACGCCATATTAGGTTAAAAAGGCGACCAAAAGAGGTTTTCACGACGAATTTCAAACCCAAATTTCTCTTAAACAATGGATCATCTCAACAAGTTGTGAATACCAATTATGTTTATGATCACCATCTCTACAAGTTTTGTAAAAGGACTTTTCTCAAAAAAGATTCGATAAGAAATTGAGAGAATAGGTGAGAAAAGGCAAAAGAGGATCTTCAAAAGAGCTCAACCTCATTTTGGTGATAAGAAAAAAACTTCCAAAACATAACCAAGAGGCATAAAAGTATTTTGGAACAATAACAACCATTTTTCAACCAATAGAACCCAAAAATTTGACTTTTTGAACAAAATGAGCAAAAGCAAGACTAGTATGGCATCTTTGTTGATTTGTCCACATTGTGAGGGTAGCAAGACACATGAGTGGTATAGTGCTCCCCCTAAATGTGTGAACTAACTTTCAATGCAACAACATGGCATAAATGGCATGGCAAGATATACAAAATAGGTAGGCATGCATATATGAAGAGTATGACATAAAGCAACAAAACAAGGATCTAGGAGATATGTGAGAGGTCAAGAATATTTAGCTCACTCTGTAGCTTGCAAAACCGAGCTTCTTCTAGAGGCTTGGTGAAGATATCCGCCAATTGATCATCGGTCCTCACACTTTCTATGACAATATCACCTTTGCTCACATGATCCCTTAGAAAATGATGCCGAATATCAATATGCTTGGTCCTCTTGTGTTGAACTGGATTAGTAGCAATCTTCACGGCACTTTCATTATCACACAAGAGAGGAATGCAATCAAAGTTAATCCTATAGTCCATTAGAGTTTGCTTAATCCACAATAATTGAGCACAACAATTTCCCGCGGAGACATATTCGGCCTTGGCGGTTGATAAGGCAACTGAATTTTGCTTCTTGGAGGACCATGAGACTAGAGAAGTTCCAAGCAATTGACAAGTACCGGAGGTACTCTTTCTATCAATTTTGCAACCGGCATAATCCGAATCCGAATATCCAATGAGAATAAATTGACCATCCTTTGGGAACCACAAACCCATATCTTGAGTTTGCTTTAAATATCTCAATATTCTCTTGACAGCAATCATGTGGCTTTCTTTAGGAGCGGCTTGAAATCTTGCACACATGCAAACACTAAACATAATATCCGGCCTAGATGCGGTGAGATATAGCAAGCTTCCAATCATAGACCGATATAGCTTTTCATCAACCGGTTTGCCTTCTTCATCAAGATCAAGATGTGCATTCTTTCCCATAGGAGTAGACATTGGTTTTGCACTTTCCATTCCAAATCTCTTGAGAAGATCATTCACATATTTGCTTTGATAGATGAATGTCCCATTATTGATTTGCTTCACTTGTAGACCTAGGAAGAAACTCAATTCACCAATCATGGACATTTCAAATTCCCGGGACATCATTTCACCAAATTCTTCACAAAATTCTTGATTGGTTGATCCAAAGATGATATCATCCACATAGATTTGGCATATAAAGAGATCATTGCCAATCTTCTTGGTGAATAAGGTGGTGTCCACCTTTCCAATTTTGAAGCCCTTTGAGACAAAGAAATCCCTTAATCTCTCATACCAAGCACGAGGTGCTTGCTTGAGTCCATATAGAGCCTTGGACAACTTGTAAACATGATTTGGCTTATTTGGGTCTTCAAAGCCTGGTGGTTGCTCAACAAAGACAAGCTCACTAATTTTGCCATTCAAGAAGGCACTCTTCACATCCATTTGATATAGCTTGATCTTGTGATTAGTTGCATATGCAAGTAAAATTCTAATTGCCTCAAGTCTAGCTACGGGAGCAAATGTTTCATCAAAATCCAATCCCTCAACATGAGTATAGCCTTGTGCAACCAGTCTTGCTTTGTTTCTCACGACTACTCCATTCTCATCTTGCTTGTTCTTGTAAATACACTTTGTGCCAATAACATTGTGATCTTGTGGCCTCTTGACTAACTCCCAAACTTCATTTCGGGCAAAGTTGTTCAATTCTTCATGCATAGCATTTACCCAATCCGGGTCTCTCAAAGCTTCCTCTACCCTAGTTGGTTCACCACAAGACACGAAAGAGAAGTGTTCACAAAATGAAGCAAGTCTTGATCTAGTTTGAACACCTTTGCTTACGTCACCAAAAATTTGATTTACTGGATGATCTTTTGCAATGGCATGGTGAATTTTCG
This sequence comes from Eleusine coracana subsp. coracana, assembly GCA_032690845.1. Lineage (NCBI taxonomy): Eukaryota > Viridiplantae > Streptophyta > Magnoliopsida > Poales > Poaceae > Eleusine > Eleusine coracana. Next base: position 32,374,581 of record CM064434.1, read on the forward strand.
GATGACCACTAGCATTTTGTGATGGCGTGGAGGTTGAGCCATTTTCTAGTTGAAGATTTGACTCACCACCATCACTAGCTTGTGCTTGAGCACTAGAGGTTGATGAATCTTGATTCACTTGAAAGAGTGATGAAGGGTTCACATTTGAGTCATCTTCATCCTTAGGCCTCACATCACCAATTGTCATGTTCTTCATAGCATTTCTCAATTCTTCATTTCCCACATCATTCAAATTTTCTTGCTCATCTTGAGATCCATTTGTTTCATCAAATTCCACATCATATACTTCCTCTACTAGCCCCGAATTTTGATTGTACACTCTATAGGCCTTGCTATTAGAGGAGTACCCAAGGAGAAATCCTTCATCACACTTGCTTTAGAATTTTGATAGTCTTGCTCCTTTCTTCAAGATATAGCATTTGCATCCAAAGACACGAAAATAGGAGATGTTGGGTTTTCTTCCAATGAGCAACTCATAAGGTGTCTTTTTCAACAACCGGTGGCAATATAATCTATTTGATGCATGACAAGCGGTGTTGATTGCCTCGGCCCAAAAACTATCCGATACATTGTACTCGGAGAGCATTGATCTTGCCATTTCAATCAATGTTCTATTCTTCCTCTCAACAACTCCATTTTGCTCCGGGGTGTACTTGGTTGAGAATTCATGTTTGATTCCCTTTTCATCACAATATTCTTCAATTCTTGTATTCTTGAATTCGGAGCCATTGTCACTTCTAATCTTCTTGATATTGAATTCATACTCATTTTCGGCTCTTTTGGCAAACCCTTTGAAAATGGCGAATACAATTGATTTGTCACAAAGGAAGTACACCCATGTATATCTTGAGAAGTCATCAACAATGACAAGACAATAGCTATTTCCACCAATGCTTTGATATTTGGTAGGGCCAAATAAATCCATATGCAACAATTCCAAAGGCCTTGAAGTTGACATGATACTCTTGGTAGGATGAGTATTAGCCACTTGCTTCCCAGCTTGACACGCACTACATAATTTATCCTTTTCAAACAAGACATCATCCTTCATACCAACAACCAAGTTGTGCTTCACTAATTTCTTGAGTTGGTTCATTCCAACATGGGCAAGCCTTCTATGCCATAACCAACCTTTGGATGACTTTGTGAATAGACATGTGCTTAAGCTTGCCTCACTAGAAGAGAAATCCACAAGATAAAGATTGCCATGACGGAATCCCTTGAAGATAATACTATCATCCTTCACACTTGTAATCACAACGCCACTTGGTGAGAATTTGCAAATTAGATCAAGATCACACAATTGAGCCACGGATAGTAAGTTGTAGCTCAAAGATTCAACTAGCAATACATTAGAGATTGAGAGGTCATTTGAAATAGCAATCTTTCCCATTCCTCTCACTTTTCCTTTGCTATTATCACCAAAGGTGATCCTTTCACAATCGGAATTTCCTTCTTCAATTGAGGTGAACCTTTTCCTATTTGCGGTCATATGTTGAGTGCATCCACTATCAAGCACCCAATGCCTTCCTCCGGACTTGTAGTTCACCTACAAAACATATTTAGTTGTTCTTAGGTACCCAAATTTGCTTGGGTCCTTGGAGATTAGTCACCAACACCTTTGGCACCCAAATGGACCTTTTCTTTATTCCATTGCCAAATGTGTCATTCATGTTGGTCTTAGCATGAACATTATTTTTACCCATAATCTTAGCATGCACAACACCATTGGATGATTTAACAAGCATGTAAGAAGGATCCATAGCAACATTAGCAATCTTCTTACTGGTGCGCTCTTTTGCAAGATGTCCGGTATTCTTGCACATAGAGCAATACAAGCCACTTTCTTTAACAAAAGTGGACTTTTGAGCAACAAAGACATTTTTGTTCTTCTTGGGGATATATCCAAGACCCTCATGCTTGAGAGTGAACCGTTGACACTTCCACATTTCATTAAAAACATTTTCACCCTTGTGACACTTAGCAAGAGCATCAACAAGATAATCAACGGTGTCCCTTAATTCATGATTTTCAACAATAAGCTAGGGATCACAAGCATTCACATCATTCATGCAAGCATCAATCTTAGAAGAGCATGGTATAGCAAGTAAATCATCACATGAGGTAGATATGCTAGAAGAAGTAACATGAGCAATAGGCATATCATTAATCAAATTGCAAGACACACCGGCATCAATTTGGACCTTGTTGGTGTGTTGGGCTACATAAGTCTTATGAGTTTCCTCAAGCTTCTCATGAGTTTCTTTTAGATCCTCATGAGATGACTTTAGCTCATCATAAGCTTCTTGGAGAGAAAAGTGCTTTCTCTTCAAGTCCTTGTACTTGCTCTTTATATCCCCCAACACATCATCAAGTTCACTAAGCATTTCAACTAGTTCATCATAGGAAGGCTCATAGTCATCGTTGCATACCTTGGATTCACCTTTTGCCATGAAGCAATAATGTGAATCGAATAGAGATGGAGCTTCCTTGATGGCAATTCCGGCAAGACCCTTCTTGGAAGGCTTGTCATCTTCATCATCGGAATCGAAATCCGAACTAGCATCGGAATCCCATTCAACATAATAAGCCTTGCCATTTTTCTTATTGGAGAACTTCTTGAGAAACTTCTTCTTTACAAATCTCTTGTTCTTTCTTGGCTCATCATCATCATCATCACTATGATTCTTCTTCTTGCAATTTGTAGAGATATGGCCAAATTCTCCACACTCATAGCATTTCTTGTTTGCAAATGGATTCTTCTTGGATGACTTGTAATTTTTGTTGAATCCACCATACTTGCCTTTCTTCATGAATTTCTTGAACTTCCTCACCATCAAGGCTACATTCTCATCATCATCATCGGAGTCACTCTCTTCATCATTATCATCATCATCATTGTGAGAGACACTAGCCTTGAAAGCAACACTCTTCTTCTTCATATCAATTTGATCATCCCTAGAATCCACTTGAGATTGCTTGAAGATATCATGAGTGAGAACTTCACCCAAGATTTCCGAAGGAGTTGTTTCTTCCAAATTTGATCTCACAAGCATAGTGACAATTGTTTCATACTTGGATGGCAAAGCTCTAAGAAACTTATGAGATATATCAACATTGGGAACATCATGACCAAGATCCTTGAGATCATTCACAATGTTGTTCAATCTTGCAAAGGCGGCCTTCAACTCTTCATTGGGCAACAATGCAAATCCTTCAAATTTGCCCTTGCAAATAAACAACTTGGCACTCTTGACCATCTTGGTGCCCTCATGAGCTTCAAATAGAGTGTTCCACGTCTCATATGCGGTCTTGAGCTTGCACACTCTATGATATTCCTCCTTGCATAGGGACCGAATAAGAATGTTCTTGGCTTGAGCATTGGCCTTGATATTTTCCTTGTCGGCGGGAGTGGGATGTGCCGGATCAAGAACCACATAACCTTCTTCCACAATATTCAACACAGTCTCCCCCACGGCCTCAAGATGAATCAACATACATGTCTTCCAATAATCAAAGTCTTGACCATCAAAGAATGGTGCGTGGCCAACATTCACCGTGTTACTAGCCATAATCCTTCTCCCGGAAGATGAATTCCAATCAATTTAGGGAGAACCTGCTCTGATACCACTTGTAGGATCGAAGGACACCGGCTAGAGGGGGGGTGAATAGCCGAATTAAAAACTTAAAAGCTAACTATCCAACTAATTGCGGAATTTAAAGACAATTGGATAAAAGCAAGAAATTGACAACCAAACCTAGGTTAGAGCTAAAGTAGGTTAACAATCCTAGGTGACATACATCAATCAATTACTAGTATGTAAACAACATATGAAAATACAAGTCAAGAGACCAAGGATATTTTCCCGTGGTCTTGGTGATTTGCCGATCACCCCTAATCCACGTTGAGGCGGATTCAAGCGTATGAAGTGCTTCTCTCCTCAAGTATCCACTTCTCCACCACCAAGAAGGGCTCACAAAGAACAACTTGAGATAGAAAATAATCAATACCTTGAACCTCTCCAAACCTCGATTCCACTAGGGTTGCTCTTCACCGCTCCGCGAGGTGAGCACCGCACCTCTCACAAGAATCCGGACCTCCTTCACAAGATTCTTGAAGGGCTCACGAATTTGACTCCTCCAAGCCGTCTAGGAGGCGGCAACCTCCAAGAGTAACAAGTCGATGACGCTTGCTTGAGGATCCCAAGTGCCACAATGCTCAAAACACTCAAGATTAGGGCACTCACACTCACACACATGCAATCTTTCCACTAAGGCTTTGTGTGAGAAGGGAATGAGCTCCAAAGGGTATACAATGCTTTTCTAATAGCCAAGCCAGCAACTATGCATGGGATAGAGGAGGTATAAATAGGTCACCCTTTGAAAACTAGTCGTTACAGCTTTCTGCACTCCGGACGGTCTGACCGTGACTCCCCACGGTCGGACCGTCGTACAACCCAACGGCTAGTTTGACTTTCAAACTCGTTCTGGCACGAGCCCGACGGTCAGACCGTCATCACCCACGGTCAGACCGTTTGGGACACTTTCAACTTTCACCCGAGAACAAAGTCTCTATCGACACCAGACATGCACCAACGGTCAGACCGTGGTTAGCTACGGTCAGACCGTCAGGCCATCACCCGAGCAACCAGAGAGGCCACTCCTCTGGCCGTCTCTAGAGCGCACGGCGGTCAGACCGCGGGTCCTGGCGGTCTGACCGCCAGGAGTGACCTGCCAGCCCCCCTTCTTTTACTCTTTGCTTTCCTGAAAGATATGGGCACACTCAACTCACACAGAACCACTCACAAAGATAGGAATTGAGCATTTGTGGCAACCATGGATACTCAAGGTCGTTTCATCGACCCCTCTTGATAGTACGGCATTTAACCTATAATCCGGTCACTTATCTCTAATCTCCTTGTGACCGGCAAAATACAAAAAAAAATATCAAGATACCTTTGCCTTGAGCCATCCATATGTATATCACTTCATCCATCATTCCATCCCTTATTTTGACTACAACCATAATCATCTCAACAACGTAGTTAGTCAAAAATAAGGGTTGTCATTAATTACCAAAACACTAAAAAGGGCCTAGATGCTTCACCGGGCCATTGCTCATGGAAGGATCGCTTTAAAAGCTACCAAAATGTCATGATTCCGGATGAGTTGATGGACACTCTTGTGGACTTTGCCAATACATTTACCGATGATCATATGTATGATGATTGTGATGATGGTGTGGATGTGCCTTGTACTAGCGAGTGCCTAGATCTCTCTAGCAATGACTTGATAGGTTGCTCTACTAGTGTGCCTAATATGATGATTGATAATGATGTGTCTCTTGATCTTGCTTGCTCTACTAGCATTGATGATGTTTGTGAGTCTCCTATTGATCATGCTAGTAGTTCTTTTGTTGAGGAGTTCTTTACTTTTCATTTTAATGACAATGAGGACTTACTTGACTCTCTTATTCGCTTGCAAGGTATTGTGGACAGATTTGGGGCAACTTCTTTTGAGCTTCCCAAGATTGTGATAGTTGAGAAGATTCTCTCCTTGCTTCTGAGCAACAAGCTCTTCTACGTCACCCTTGACCTTCTCATGGAGAAGAGTCTCTCCGTCGAGGATGTGATTGAGCTGCTCTTCAAGCATGAGGAGATCACCACGAGCATGGCGTGGAAGAAGACATCCAAGACAAACCATGAAGCATCTTCAAGCAAAGGGAAAGAAGTAGCTTCGAGCTCAAACTTCTTTGATCCCTTCACAAGATTGTCTTGCAACAATCTCTATAACCGCTTCGGGGCAAGACATTCTTCGGGCTCTTCGTGAAGCTCTACCTCAAGTGTCATTTCAAGTTTTACTTCAAGCACCTTGAGTGGACCGAGCATTGGCGTAGGGGGAGCACCAACAACAATGCTCGCTCGATCATTTGAGATGATCAATCTTGCGGCTTCGGCTCCGGCGCCTCCACCCCCTCCACCACAAGATCACCTTTGGCATCTTCGTTGAGCTCACCAACAGGATCTCTTCTTTGAACTTGGTGAATTTGTGAGAAATCTAAATGATGATCTTTGTGAGAATCTATTGAGCATATATGATCTTGTGTGTAGGATAAACTCTTTCAGGAGACTTCGGAGGATTGCACCACATGACGTGATTGACAAGCTCCTCCAACAAATCACAACTCCTGAGAGGGGTTTCTTACTTGAGGAGGTAGTCAACAGGAGACATGAGCCCTCAATTGAGAGAGCAATGGAGATGATACTTGTGCTTCACTCTCAAGTGGGACATGTGCTTGAGCACATCACTGGACTCTATGATCGTCCCCATTACTATATCAACCTTGACAATGTGCACATGGGGGATGATCATGGACATTGGAGGTATCATGCTCCTTACTACCACATTAGGAGGAGATTACTGGATGGGATTGCAAGAATCCCTATCTAGGAGGATGGTCTTATTGCTCGACACGATGAGGTTAATGCTAGTCAATCAAGTAATGCTTTGGTTACTAACCCTTCTTCCTCTAGTGCTTGTCTTATGGCTACCACAAGGGTCAACTACAAGAGTGGAGGCACTCATTGGATTCTTGATAGTGGGTGCACTTAACATATGACCGGAAAGCCAACCATGTTCACCACCATTGATGAAGACGAAGATAGTGAGAAGGTGACTTTTGGGGATAACTCAAAGGGGAGAGTTAGAGGCTCGGGCAAGGTGGCCATCACAAATGACCTCCATCTCTCCAAGGTCTTTCTTGTGAAAACCCTCAACTTCAACCTTCTGTCTATTGGTCAACTATGTGACATGGGCTTCAAGTGCACATTTGATGAGGACGGTGCAAAGATTAAGAATGCCAAGAGAGGGCAAGTATTTCATGGAGTAAGGCATGGAAACTTGTATGTCATGGACTTCAAGTCAAGCAATATGCCACCAAGCACTTGCCTATTCACTAAGGCATCCAAGGGATTGTTGTGGCATAGAAGATTGGCACATGTTAGAATGAATCAGCTCAACAAGATTGTCAAGAGGAATCTAGTTGAAGGAATCAAAGATGTGGCTTTTGAGAAGGATAGACTGTGCAATGCTTGTCAGGCGGGAAAACAAGTTGCATCTTCACATCCCACCAAGTCATTCATGTCTACATCTCGTCCTCTAGAGCTCTTGCACATGGATATATTTGGGCCAACACACTACAAGAGTCTAGGAAGCAATCTATATTACTTGGTGATTGTTGATGATTTCACGAGATACACTTGGACCTTCTTTCTTGTGGACAAATCTCAAGCCAGTGGTATCTTGACAAAGTTTGCCAAGAGAGCAAAGAATGAGTTTAATGCTAGCATTGTGAAGATAAGGAGTGACAATGGGACGGAGTTCAAAAATACCACAGTGGAGGAATACTGTGAAAAGAAAGGGATCAAACATGAATTCTCCGCTACATATACTCCCGAGCAAAATGGAGTAGTGGAGAGGAAGAACAAAACGCTCATCACTCTTACTCGTGCCATGTTGGATGAGTATGGAACTCATGAGAGGTTTTGGGCGGAGGCAATCGACATGGCGTGCTACACTTCTAACCGTGTCTATCTCCACCAGTTGTTGAAGAAGACGCGATATGAGCTATTGGTCGGACGGAAACCCAATGTTTCCTATTTTCATGTCTTTCGATGCAAGTGTTACATTCTCAAGAAGAGGAGAAATCCCGGGAAGTTTGAAAGCAGAACTTATGAAGGCATTCTTGTTAGGTACTCTAGGACTTCTAAGGCCTATAGGGTCTACAACTCAGCCACAGGATGTGTGGAAGAATCCTATGATGTGCAATTTGATGAGTCAAGTGGGTCCCAAAAGGAGGATGAATTTCATGAAGTGAACATTGGAGATGAGCCTATGAGGGAAGCCTTGAGAAGAATGCCCGTGAGCGAGGTTTTACCCCACGATGTCAATGATGGTGATATTGATGAGCCCTCCACTCCACCACCTCCACCAACCCCCTCCTCCGAGATATAACAAACAACTCAAGATGCCACAAATACTCCCACAAGCTCCTCCCTAGATTTATTGAGAGTACACTCACTAAATGATGAGGAAACCCAAGTGAGAAGTGAGCCACAAACCTCCCCACATAATTCACCACAAGCCACTTCTCCTAGCTCTTCACAAGACACTCTCCCATCCACCTCAAGCTCAAAGTCCAAAACAAGAAAGCATAAGAGTAACTCTTCCACCTCTCTTAGGATCTAAGACACTCATATATCAAGAGAGCAAACAATCCATGATGCACAAGATATTTCACCTAGAGATTCTCCCACTCAAAGAAAATACCATCCTAGACCCAAAGCTATCAACAAATATCACTCACAAGACTTGATCACTGGGAGTCCATCTCAAGGGATAAAAACAAGAAGGAATCAATATAAACCCAACTATGTGAGTGAAGAGGATGATGATGAGGCAAATATTGAGATTGAGAACTTCTCCTTCGTCTCTATGATTGAGCCCACCACCATTGATGAGGCTATGGATGATCACAACTGGGTTATTACCATGCAAGAAGAGTTGAACAACTTCAAGAGGTGCAAAGTATGGAAATTGGTTGAGAGCCCCAAGTATCATAATGTGGTTGGCACCAAGTGGGTCTTTGAAAGGACCGAGTGACTGAGAGGGGGGGTGAATCGGGAACTCGCACTATGTACCGAATTCACCAATTCCTAAAACCAACCACTCAAAACAACTCCTACATAATCCTAGTGGGGATCACACTAGCAAGATAATCAACCTATGAAAGGAACAACCACCTAAGCATACTAGTGGATCACACAAAGGCAATACAACTCCTATGCAATCCTAGTGGTGATCACACGAGCAAGATAATAGTCCTATGGAAGGAACAACAAGCTAAGCATGCTAGTGGATCACACAAAGGCAATACAACTCCTATGCAATCCATGTGGTGATCATACTAGCAAGATAATAGTCCTATAAAAGGAACAACAAACTAAGCATACTAGTGGATCAGACAAAGGCAATACAACTCCTATACATACTAGGGTGATCAATCAATCCAAAGCAACTCCTATACATGCTAGTGAACAAGTATGAAGGCTAAGCACTACTAGTAAGTAAAGGAGCCTATTCATGCAAGTCTACAAGGTAGTCAACTAGAGCAAGGTAAGCACACAAGCATGAATAGCACGGTATGTAAATGCGGAAAGTAAGGCATCATAGTAAGGAGTAGAGTAAGAGATGGCTCATGATTTTTTCCCGAGGTCTCGGAAGGATGGCGTCTTCCCCTACTCCTCGTTGGATCACTCCCGCCGGAGTCCCGGTCCCTCCCGCACTACAAGAGAATTGGCATGTAGAGGCATTTTCTTTGTATAGTAGAGTCATTATTATTATGTCTCTAGACACGTTCATAAATGTCTTGCTATGCATTGTCTCTAGGAATATAGTGACACTTTATAAATCGTCTTTAAGATATTAGAGATAACTTTGTAGAGGCATTACACAATGCCTCAATAAACTTAGAGGCATTATTAATATAGTATTTAACTATGTGAAAAAATACGATGTTGGTGTGAAGTTTTGAACTCAAGACCTCATTGTGAAATAACAACATGTTAAGCTTTGCTAGCCAACTCACCTACTCATGATATTACGTATATATTTAGAGTTTATTCTTAAGTAGTGTTGTAGACTAGTGAAATAATGTCTCTAGAAAAGCAAAAGATGCCTCTAGTAATATCTCTACAAGATATAAATATTTTAAACATGTCACAAAAATGTCTCTATGCTATTTATTTTCAGACACTTTACAAAATGTCTCAAAATATACCTCTATTGTCGATGTGACACATTATTTTTCTAAATTTTCAAAAATTATGCCTCTACTTTTGAGACAAATTCTAAAGTGCCGTAAAAAGATGTCTACAATACATATAAAGGCATATTAGAAAATTGCCTCTAACAAAAAGTCACTATGAGAGGTTTTTGTTGTAGTGCCGCCACCAAGTGGAGTTCTTGCCCACGAGCCCGCAATCACTCCTAGAGTGAAGACACGGTGTGTGTCACCACTGCACAAAGCACAAGCTCGCCTCCCTCGAGAACTTGTCGGACTCCCCGAGCCGACACAGGCGCTCACTAGCGATGCCCCTTCCACCGGCGGGCTCAAACCGTGTATAAACGTGTGACGGCCGTCACAATCAATTATGATAGGCTCGATCACCGACACCTAACTGGTCTAGGTCTCACCATAGACCAAGAGTAACAACCTAGATCACACCCTCTAGGACACCCTAGCCTTAGATGTGCATCAATGCTCAAGTTACTCTCACTAGCACTCTCAAGATATCCAATATCCTCTCCTAGTGCTCCTCTCACGGCCCTTTGGCTCCCAATAGATGCTCCTAGCAATCCCAATGGCCAAAGGTAGTCTCCAAGACCCCAGCAACGAGTTTATATAAGCTTCCAACTTCAAACTAGTCGTTGCTCCACGAAACAGCCTTCTGGATGTACTGACCGGACAGTCTAGTCATTGTCCAGACCGAACAGTCCGGTCTCCACCGGACAGCTCCTCCAGAGCCATTGCTCTCTGTCCGCTGTTTCCTCCATACTGACCAGACAGTCCGGTCTTCAGCTTCAGACCGGACCGTCCTGTCTTCATAAATCTGGGTCCCAACAGAAACTTCTTCTCTGTGTTCTGTCACCTCCCCTGATGACCGTATAGTCCGGTCTTCACACCGGACTGTCCGATCTCTTCTCTCATCTCTCCAAATAGAGACGTTGTCGATGCTTCCTCTTCTATCTAAACCATCTCCATACAGACCGGACCGTCCGATCTGCACACCAGACTGTCTGGTCTCTATGGTTTTTCCACCAACAGAATTCCTCGCATCCAACATCTTCTCTGTAGATAATTTCCTTCTGATCACCGGACCGTCTGGTCTCCAAAACCTCTCTGTCCGGTCTTTACCTACAGAAGCTGAAACTCCTCGTCTCCTCTTGACTTTGTTTCCCGGCTTCTTCCAACAGCTCCTTGGCTTCTCCACCGTCACCTAGTGCCTGTGATTTCACTAAGCATCCATGCACATTACCAACTAGTGTGACCTAAGAGACATGACCTAGACCCCCTTGATAGTCCAGTTATTCCTATGGACTCAAATCCCTAACAACTAGTCAAGTGTTCCAAACACTTGCACCATTGCTTGTTCTTCGCTTTGATCCATCTCCATCAACCCCTTTCATGGTGCTCCTCCTTGGTCATTATGGTGTTTCACCATAGCTCCCCCTACACATATGACTCAACAAAATATTTCTTCAAGAAGCAATGGTTAGTCATTTATGTGATGGGAATGTATGAGTCACTTGTCTTTGAGCCGCGCGAGTAGATTAACCTTAGAGCTCGTTTGAACATGACTCAATGGGCATGAAACACAATCCTTTCCTTTGGTCACACTTATGGAGATATAATCTCATATAGATTATGAGGTACAAACTTCTCCAAATGTGACAAGCCTCCTTTGTGTTTCCTATATGATGCATGTAACAAGCATTTTACATATGCAATGAAAGTAAACATTCCATATGGATGCAAGCAATATTAAACAAGACACAAAGGAAACCTCACAATGTCAAGTTTGAACCCCTCCCAAGCTTACTCACTATAAGCCATACCCTTGCCTTGAGAGAAGTCAAACCACAATCTCAAGCACTCCCCCTTGCTTATAGCTATCTTGGATGGGTTAGACATTGACTAAATTTTTTTATGTGTTTTTTTTACACATGCATGGATGCAAAACATTCTAGTCATAAAGGAGACTTAATTACAATGCAATACAAAGAAAGAACACACTACAACTACCAAGAACAAACACGAATACCTCCCTCATGATTAGTATGTCGTTGATGTCCATGTCACTTGTGGTGGACTTCACATGATCTTCATGAAAGCGCTCGGTCCACCACCACCACCATCTAGGTCTTGTTCTTGGGCACCCACTTGTACGTAGCCGATCTCACAAGATCAACAATGCACTTAGGCACCCATATGCTCTTGACCTTTCTCTTCTTGTTTGGTGGTCCCAAGGCCTTAGCTTTCACCTTACCATCCTTGTTCTAAAAAGTTTGAAATGTGTGTTCTCATGTAACAAGTTAGCGTTAGGTAAAATAATGGAACTTCTCACCATGGGACAATCCTTGGTGGCGTGGCCATCCTTGCAACACCTCTCGCAATATTAGTCATCGGCGAGAAGGGGTTTGATCCATGAGGGGATGGAATCACTCGTCCCTATGATATCGACGGAGGCGGGATATGAGCCAAGTCCCCGGTGGGAGACATTGTTCACAAGGTTCCTCCTAAGAATCTCCTTATGGATGGCTCTACCACGTGTGAGCCTCTCAAAGCCGTCCATCACCATCTTCCTCTCTTCTTTGAGCTTGTGATAGTCCTCTAAAACAAATGGCTCAAGAGAAGAAACCTCGACCGAGGTGGTTAGTTCATCATACATAGTAGAAGCATCACTCTTAGATGAACTAGTGGAGAGAGGGGCAAGGTTATCAACATTGATGGCCTCAAAAGTAAGTTCAAGGGTCTCATACTTCTCACGTTGCTCTACATGATCACCCTTGAGTTTGTCATAACTCTTGTTTAGGGCTTCATGAGATGTGACAAGGTCCTTGAGCTCACTCTCAAGATCACCAATCCGGTCCATAGCCAACTTACATTCTTTTCTTACCACTTCCAATATTTTGGATTTCTTGATGGCGATGTCACGAGATTGCTCAAGCATACTCCAAAGCACGGCGCAGGAGGGCTCCTTAACATCAGTGTCGTCGCTGCTCTCATACTCACTCTTCCCAAGTTGGCTCGTGGCCATGAGGCACATGCGAGGTGGAGGAAGAACTTGTGGAAGTGTGGTCTTGATAATGGCTAGGCTGGCCACTTTATCGTCATCACTTGAAGAGGAGGATGCTTCACTTGAGTTGTTGCTTGTCCACTCCCCAATAAGAACCTTGCATGAGAACTTCTTATTGAGGTCTTTTCCTTTGCCCTTTTCTTTGTTGAAGTAACTCCTTTTCTTGTACTTGGCTTTGGGTCTAGGATGGTATTCTTCTTGAGTGGGAGGAGTTCTAGGTGAAGTATCTTGTGCATCATGGATTGCTCGCTCTCTTGAGATATGAATGTCTTGAATTTGTAATGAGGTGGATGAATCACTCATATGGTTTCTTGTCTTGAGCTAGAGCTTGGAGTGGATATGGGGGTGTTATGTAAAGAGACTTGAGAAGTAGCTTGAGGTGAAGTATGTGGAGAGGGTTGTAGCTCACTTCTCTCTTCATTTTCCTCATGGCTAGGTGGATGCACTCTCATAGAATCTTGGAAGGATGTGGGAGGTGTATCATTAGCATCTTGAGTGGGTTTTTGTACCTCGAAGGATGGGGTTGGTTGAGGTGCTGGAGTAGAGGGCTCATCAATATCACCATCATGGAGTAAGACCTCACCCACGGGCATGTTTCTCAAAGCTTCACTTGTTGGTTCAACTCCAATGTTCACTTTATGGAATAGTAGCCCTTCCTTTGCATTCTCAATCATTGCCCCATCCTCATCAAATGTGCACTTGAGTCCCATATTACAAAGTTGACCATTGGTGAACATGGTTGGCTTCTCAGTCATATGTTGGGTGCACCCACTATCAAGAGTCCAATGAGTACCTCCACTCATGTAGTTGACCCTGTTGGTAGCCATAAGACAAGCACTAGAGGAAGAAGGGTTAGTATCCAAAGCATTGCTCAATTGACTTGCACTAACCTCATCATGATGAACCATGAAACCATCCTCATAATTAGGGATCTTCGCAATCTCTTCCTGAAGTCTTCTCCTTATAGGATGGTGAGGAGCACGATACCTCCATTGTCCATGATGATCCCCCATGTTCACATTGTCGAGGTAGACGAAGTAATGGGGAGGATCATAGAGGTCGGTGACATGCTCAAACACGTGTCCCACTTATGAGTGGAGCACAAGTATCATCTCCATTGCTCTCTCAATTGAGAGCTCATGCCTTCTATTGATTACCTCCTCAACCAAGAAACCCATCTCATGAGTTGTGATTTGCATGAGGCACTTGTCAATCACTTCATGTGGTGCAATCCTCCGTAGCCCCCTAAAAGAGTTTATCCTACACACAAGATCATAAATGCATAAGAGAGTCTCACAAAGGTCATCATTCAGATTTCTCACAAATTCATCAAATTGAAAGAAGTAATCCTGTTAGTGAGCTCGACGAAGAAGCCAATGTCGATCCTGTGGTGGAGGAGGTGGAGGCGCCGGGGCCGTAGTGGTGAGATCGATCATCTCAAATGATTGTGTGAGCATTGTGGTCGACGCTCCCCCTACACCAATGTGTGGTCCACCCGAAGTGCTTGGAGTAGAACTTGGAATGACACTTGGGGTAGAGCTTGATGATGCATTTGATGAAGAGCTTGGTGTAGGTATTGATCCGGAGGGGTTGTAGAAGTTGTTGCAAGACAATCTTGTGAAGGGATCAAAGAAGTTTGAGCTCAAAGCTACTTCTTTCCCTTTGCTTGAAGATGCTTCATTGTTTGTCTTGAACATCTTCTTCCCCGTCAAACTTGCGGTGATCTCCTCATCCTTGAAGTATAGCCCGATCACATCATCAATAGAAAGATTCTTGTCCACGATGAGATCAAGAGTGATGTAGAGGAGCTTGTTGGTAGGGAGCAAGGTGAGGATTTTCTCGACAATCAATATTTTTGAAAGCTTGGAAGGTTCTTCAGTTGCCTCAATTCGGTCCACAAAACCTCAAAAGCGAATGAGAGTCAAGTAAGTCCTCATCATGAAAAGCAAAGAACTCCTCAACAAGTGAGTCACTAGCATGATCAATAAAAAGCTCACAATCATCATCAATCCTAGTCATGCTAGTGGAGGAAGCAAAATCAAGAGACACATCATCAATCATCACATGATCATCGGTAAAGGCATTGGCAAAGTCCACAAGAGTATCCATCAACTCATCCGGGATCATGGCATTTAGATAGCTTTTAAAGCTATCCTTCCATGAGTCATGACCCGGCCACGAATAGGATAACATCCCAACTCAATGTGGTCACTACTCAAGGCGGTTAAGCCTTATGATGAGCACTTGGCTCTGATACCACTTAAAAGGACCGAGTGACTGAGAGGGGGGGTGAATCGGGAACTCGCACTATGTACCAAATTCGCCAATTCCTAAAACCGACCACTTAAAACAACTCCTACATATTCCTAGTGGGGATCACACTAGCAAGATAATGAACCTATAAAAGGAACAACAGCCTAAGCATACTAGTGAATCACACTAAGGCAATATAACTCCTATGCAATCCTAGTGGTGATCACACGAGCAAGATAATAGTCCTATGGAAGGAACAATAAGCTAAGCATGTTAGTGGATCACACAAAGGCAATACAACTCCTATGCAATCCTAGTGGTGATCACACTAGCAAGATAATAGTTCTATAGAAGGAACAACAAGCTAAGCATACTAGAGGATCACACAAAGGCAATACAACTCCTATGCAATTCTAGTGGTGATCGCACTAGCAAGATAATAGTCCTATGGAAAGAACAACAAGCTAAGCATACTAGTGGATCACACAAAGGCAATACAACTCCTATGCAAGTTAGTTACTAAAGATACGTGGAAGCAAACAACTAGCTAGCAAGGAGTTCTACTCAAGCAAAGCTACTAGATCAACAAGCATATAGAAAGCATACAAGCATGAGTAGCACAATACATACTAGGGTGATAAATCAAGCCAAAGAAACTCCTATACATGCTAGTGATCAAGTATGAAGGCTAAGCACTACTAGCAAGTAAAGGAGCCTATTCATGCAAGTCTACAAGGTAGTCAACTAGAGCAAGGTAAGCACACAAGCATGAATAGCATGGTATGTAAATGCGGAAAGTAAAACATCATAGTAAGGAGTAGAGTAAGAGATGGCTCATAATTTTTTCTCAAGATTTCAGAAGGATGGCGCCTTCCCCTACTCCTCGTTGGACCACTCCCGTCGGAATCCTGGTCCCTCCCGCCACCAAATGGAGTTCTCGCCCACGAGCCCGCAATCACTCCTAGAGTGAAGACACGGTGTGCGTCACCGCTGCACAAAGCACAAGCTCACCTCCCTCGAGAACTTGCCGGACTCCCCGAGCCGACACGGGCACTCACTAGCGATGCCCCTTTCAGCGGCAGGCTCAAACCGTGTACAAACGTGTGATGGCCTTCACAACCAATCATGATAGGCTCGATCACTGACACCTAACCGGTCTAGGTCTCACCATAGACCAAGAGAAATAACCTAGATCACACCCTCAAAGACACCCTAGCCTTAGATGTGCATCAATGTCAAGTTACTCACACTAGCACTCTCAAGATATCCAATATCCTCTCCTAGTGCTCCTCTCTTGGCCCTTTAGCTCCCAATAGATGCTACCAATAATCCCGATGGCCAAAGCCAGTCTCCAAGACCCCAGTAACGAGTTTATATAAGCTTCCAACCTCAAACTAGCCGTTGCTCCATGAAATAGCCTTCTGGATGTACTGATAGGACAGTCCGATCATTGTCCAGACCGGACAGTCCAGTCTCCACCAGACGGCTCCTCCAAAGCCGTTGCTCTCTGTCCGTTGTTTCCTCCATACTGACTGGACAGTCCGGTCTACAGACCAGACCATCATGTCTTCATAAATCTAGGTCCCAACAGAAACTTCTTCTCTGTGTTCTGTCGCCTCCCCTGATGACCGTATAGTCCGATCTTCACACTGGACTGTTTGGTCTCTTCTCTTCTTTCTCCAAACAGAGACGTTGTCGATGCTTCCTCTTCTGTCTAAACCATCTCCATACAGATCGGACCATCTGGTCTGCACACCGAACTATCCGGTCTCTATGGTTTTTCCACCAATAGAATTCCTCGCGTCCATCATCTTCTCTATAGATAATTTTCCTCTGATCACCAGACCGTCCGGTCTCCAAGACCTCTCTGTCCGGTCTTTACCTGTAGAAGCTGAAACTCCTTGTCTCCTCTTGACTTTGTTTCCCGGCTTCTTCCAACAGCTCCTAGGCTTCTCCACCGTCACCTAGTGCCTGTGATTTCACTAAGCATCCATACACATCACCAACTAGTGTGACCTAAGAGATATGACCTAGACCCCCTTGATAGTCCGGTTTTTCCTATGAACTCAAAGCCCTAACAACTAGTCAAGTGTTCCGAACACTTGCACCATGGCTTGTTCTCCGCTTTGATCCATCTCCATCAACCCTTAAACTCCATCAAGTTCACAAGCATCCATGCATGTGTTCATTGTCTTCAATCGCCAAGGCAACCATCAATGATCATCATAAGATAGATAAGGTTTCCTACACGCAGAACACTCGTGTAGACATTAGTCACATTTTATGTTTGTCATTTATCACCAAAACAATCATACCTTGGGGTGACCTCAATGGTCATGAACCTTACACTCTTCAAGAAGAAGCAAGATGAGAAAGGAGCAATTGTCAAAAATAAGACTCGCCTAGTGGCTAAGGGATATTCTCAAGTGGCAGGGATTGACTTTGAAGAGACCTTTGCTCCCGTGGCCCGTCTTGAAGCTATTCAGATCTTACTTGCCTATGATTCTCACAATGGCTTCAACCTCTTTCAAATGGATATCAAGAGTGCTTTCTTGAATGGAGAGATCAATGAGAAAATCTATGTGGAACAACCTCCGGGGTTTGAGGACCCAAAACACCCAAGACATGTGTACAAATTGAAGAAAGCTCTCTATGGTCTCAAGCAAGCACCAAGGGCATGGTATGAATACTTGAGAAACTTCCTACTCAAGAATAGATTCACCATTGGAAGCATTGATAGCACATTGTTCATGAGGCATGTTGGGAAGAATCTCTTTGTGTGCCAAATCTATGTGGATGATATCATCTATGGGTCAACCAATGAAAAGTTCAATGAAGAGTTTCGGGAGATGATGGCTAGAGAGTTTCAAATGTCAATGATTGGAGAGTTGCACATGTTCCTTGGATTTTAAGTCAAGCAATTGAGAGAAGGAAACTTCATCTATCAAGAGAAATATACTAAGGACCTTCTCAAGAGATTCAACATGGAGAATTGCAAGCCTTTGCACACACCTATGGCTACTAGCAAACCCTTGGACGATGATGTGAAAGGAAAACCGGTGAACCCCAAGCTCTATAGATCTATCATTGAGTCTTTGCTCTATCTCACCGCTTCGAGACCGGACATCATGTTTAGTGTGTGCTTGTGCGCGCTATCAAGCAAATCCAAAGGAGTCACACTTGAAGGCCGTGAAGAGAATAATGAGATACCTCAAGTACACACCTACCATAGGCTTATGATATCCTAGAGGAACAAACTTTGAGTTGCTTGGGTATTTGGATTCGTACTTTATGGGTTGCAAAGTGAATAGAAAAAGTACCTCAGGAGGTTGCCAATTTCTTGCAAGATCTCTAGTTTCTTAGAGTTCAAAGAAGCAAAACTCGGTGGCTCTATCTACCGTCGAAGCAGAATATATGGTGACAGGAGCATGTTGTGCACAACTCCTTTACATGAGACAAACACTCTCGGACTATGGCCTAAACTATACTCAAATGCCACTATATTGTGATAGTGAGGCGGCAATCAAGATGGCCCTCAAGACGGGAGATCATGGTCATGCAAAGCATATTCAAGTGAGACATCACTTCATAAGAGATCATGTTGATAAGAAGGACATCGAGTTGGTAAGCATGCAAACTCATGAACAATTGGCGGACATCTTCACCAAGCCACTCGATGAGAAGATCTTTAACAAGCTAAGGGGAGAACTAAATATTCTCGACCTTTCCAATTTTACATGAGTAACCCTTGATCTTGTCTTTTGTACATATGTATAGTGTTTTGGTTGTTCTTGTTTTGTTTGTGCTTGTTTCTTTTCTTCTGTAGGTTGACTTCGGACCTTCTTGAGATAGCAGTGGACACGGGTTAAGCTTGGGAAGGTGGTTCATGGTGTACCCAAGGCTTTAAAGAATGGTCCACTGTGAGCAAGCTTGAGAAGGGGACAACTCATTGTTGACACTTTGGTTTGTAGTGGTTCTCTCTCTTTTCTTTAGCATCGCATCATGCATTGTATACTTGTTGCATTTGCATTCTTTGCATTTATGCATCCTTGCATTATGATACCATGCGTGCTTTCAAGCATGTGTCTAGGGGGAGTTACTCATTTACAATGTGAGTACATGACTCTCTAGATAATCAAATAGTGATATTTGTGCTTCATGCCCATTGAGCCATGTTCGACCGAGCTCCGAGGTTAAATTTACTCGCGCGGCTCAAAGACAAGTGGCTCATACATTCCCACCTATATAATGACTAACCCTTGCACACTAGAGAAAATCTTTTGTTGAGTCATAAGTGTAGGGGGAGCTACGGCGAAACGCCACTTCGACCAAGGAGGAGCACCATGAAAGGGGGAGTTATTCTAACTCTTGCCAACTATTTTATGCCTCTTGGTTTTGTTATGTTTTTGTATGGTTTTTGGTGAAAGGTGACAAAGAGGGAGAAGAAACACGGTGATCCAAAAGCCAAGTCTAGATGAAAAAGGGGGAGATAGAACATGAAGATCCTAAAGCCAACCCTAGACCAAGGAGGGAGAAGAAACATGAAGATGATCGATAACTCAAAAGGGGAGATGGAACATGAAGATCACATCAAGATGGACATTTACACCAACATGGAGAAGAACAATGACAATGAACACCTTCACCAACATGAGCATCTACGTCCTTGGTGCGTGTCTACATCAACAAAATCGACTACCACGACACCAAGGCGGGTGCATATTCAAATCAAGTGCGCTACATATTTAGGTAGTTCTCCCTCCACACCTAGCATATTCCAAGGGGGAGACTACTTTCAAGGTAAGGACAAAGGTATGCCTTTCAATCTTTTCTTTTCCTTTGGTTCTTTCTTGCTCGTCTGTTTTGGATCATCATAAGTAGTGGTTATCATCCATCACCAAAAAGGGGAGATTGTAAGGTTCATGACCATTAAGGTCATCCCAAGGTATGGAGTTTTGGTGATGAATGACAAACGTGAAATGAGACTAATGTCTATACGAGTGTTGTCCGTGTAGGAAACCTTTTCTATCTTATGATGATTGTCGACGGCATCCTTGGTGATGGAGGACAATGACCACAAGCATGGAGGCTTGTGAACTTGATGGAGTTCAAGGATTGATGAAGATGGATCAAAGCAGAGAACAAGCTATGGTGCAAGTGTTTGAAACACTTGAGTAGTTGTTAGGGTTTTGAGTCTATAGGAAAAACCAGACTATCAAGGGGGTCTAGGTCATTCTCTTAGATCATGTCTAGTCAGTGATGTGCAAGGTTGCTTGGTGAAATCACAAGCGCTAGGTGACAGTGGAGAAGCCAAGGAGCTGTTCAGAGAAGCTGAGAAACGAAGTCAAGCGAGGATGACAAGTTTCAGCTTCTGGACATAGAGACCGGACAGAGGGGTCAGTGGAGACCGGACTGTATGGTCACTATATGGAGTTGTCCAGGACTTAGCACGAGGAGCAGGAGTTCTATCAGCAGGAGACTCCGTACAGACCGGATGGTCCAGTCTGCTGACCGGATGGTCCGGTCAGTAGGAATGCAGGAACGATAGAGAGGGTGCATTTCGCGGAGGCTCCTGGAATGGTGAGAGAGAAAGTGGACCAGACGGTTCGGTCCAGTGAGCAAACAGTCCGGTCAGTACAGGAAATTGCCTGGACAGAGAAGCCAACGGTTCTGGGAACCGTTACCAGAGTGAGTTTGGATGTCCAGAAAGGAAATTTTGTGGAGCAACGACTAATTTGAGGTTGGGAGCCTATATAACTTCATTCCTGCGGTTTTGGAGACCGCCCTTAACCAGTAGAATACCTAAGAGCATTTAGTAAGGTCCAAGAGGAAAAGAGGAGAGCACTCGGAGGAGATATTGCATATCTTGAGAGTGCTAGTGGAGAGTAACTTGAGCATCTTGCACATCTAAGGCTAGGGTGTCCTTGAGGATGTGATCTAGATTGTTACTCTTGGTCTATGGTGAGACCTAGACCGGTTAGGTGTCGGTGATCGAGCCTATCATGATCGGTTGTGAAGGTCGTCACATGTTTATACACGGTTTGAGCCCGCCGTTAAAAGGGGCATCGTTAGTGAGCGCTCGTGTCGGCTTGGGGAGTCCGGCAAGTTCTCGAGGGTGGCGAGCTTGTACTTTGTGCAATGGTGACGCACATCGTGTCTTCACTCTAGGAGTGATTGCGGGCTCGTGGGCGAGAACTCCACTTGGTGGCTGGAGGGACCGGGACTCTGGCGGGAGTGGTCCAACGAGGATTAGGGGAAGGTGCCATCCTTCCAAGATCTTGGGAAAAAATCATGAGCCACCCCTTACTCTACTCCTCACTATGATGCTTTACTTTCCGCATTTACATACTGTGCTATTCATGCTTGTGTGTTCTATTAGTTCTCTTTGACTACCTTGTAGACTTGCATATTTAGACTCCTTACTTGCTAGTAGTGTGTAAGCTTCCACATTTGATGACTAACATGAGTAGGAGTTGCATTGGTGTGCTTGATCACTAGAAGTGCATAGGAGTTGTATTGACTTGTGTGGTCCACTAGTATACATAGTATGTCTTTCCTTTCATAGGATTATATTGTTAGCGTAATCACCACTAGATTTGTGTAGGAGTTGCTTTGAGTGCTATCGGTGTTTAGTATTTGGTAAAATTAGTTCATAGTGGTAGTTCCCGATTCAGCCCCCCCCCCTCCCCTCTCGGTCGCTACGATCCTTTCTGGTGGTACTCAGCCTAGCTCCCGGATGCAAATGTTTTCTTTTTTCTCTAGAGCCTGGCTCGTCACATGCACCTTATTGCATTAGAACAGAGATAGAAGGTGCGGACAATATCCAACCAGTCAATGTCTTTATACAACTTGCCTACGTACAAACAAGCAACCAATCATCACCGGTTTGCATGCGTTGAGCCTGGCTGACCAGAGCCTGGCTTCTGGATGCAAGACAGGCTACGCTTATATGAAAACCAATCACACCCTAAGATCCTAGATCCAAACACCTTGTTTCGAGTATCAATGAAAATACGAATCCTTAAAGAAATATCTACAATATATGAAAAACGGTGGTGTTATCCATGTAAACAAAATCCAAGTCTGCTATGTAAAGATAAACAAAAAAAATTGGATACATAGTCCACTTTGAACACAAGAAAGAGAAAAAAAGGTCTAAGTCAGTTATCCCTTCGTAATCTACTAGCAAAATACCCGTGCGTTGCTACGGGTTTTAAAAAATAAAACACTCTTTATAATTTTAACATAAATTATTTATACAACATAATTATTGATATAAGTAATAATTATATAAATATGAAAGATCATATTTATATTATTGTTGGTGTTTCTTAGTGTACCATTTTATATGTCATAAGTAATAATTTTTCTATCATTTTTCACCGTATTTTTATTATAAATATTTTTTACCTCTAATGTTAAGATTTCTATATGCAGTGTTGTTTGAGTGCTATGTTACAAAATAAAGTGAAATGACATTAAAAATGCTCAAATATAAGTACTATCAATATGAAACCCAATTCGCCATGCAAAGAGGGATTATCATAAACTTATGATGCTTACAAGACACCACTAGACCTCTATGAAGTCCAACATGCAAGACCAAGATCATGACTCAATTCCTAAAGATTTTTATATGCTTTATCCGATAGAAAAAATCAATTCATGCAGAATAGAAATAACACTGTATTGCGATATAATTTTGGACTTGTAAACATATGTGGATCATATTATTTGGACTTCGGAGATAGGAGATACGGGCCTCGTACAGAGACCTGCGCGGATGAGTCTGAATCAAAATAAATACTTTTGCATCGTAAAGTTAGAACCCAAAATGGTGGAATCTTGACTTCCATTGAATATCAAAGTTGTAGAACTGTTCGAGGGCTACGCGATAGAGTCCGTGTTTACCTCATTTGAACTCTATACGAGGGATTTATGATTTTTTGAATTCGGTGCTTGATATAGAAGGTACAAAATCGATTTGGATTTAATCTTTAACTTTTTGTGAACTTGTATTCGGACCAACATTAAAATACGAGGCAGACGAACTCACCTAAATTAATAAAGCTTTTTAATAGTACCCTTAAGTAAATATGGACCCTTTATTCTATCTGAATGAGAGGTCCAGATTTGTTTCTACTCCCACCGCGTAATGTAAATATAATATGATGGATTAGAGAGCAGTTTGCATGTAAGGACAAATACGTAACTTTTTATGTGAAAATCTCTTCCCGATCTGATCATGACGGAGCGACTTGCTGTAGCGCAACCTCTCCTCTTCTTCCGGGGACTGCGGCAGCTAGTGGCGGAGCCAGGAGTTGTGTTAAGGGGGTGCTGAAAGTTACTGTAGCTAAGTCTCATAAACAGATGTTTAACATAACTAACACAAGTCAGCGAACAGTATAAAGCTAAAAGAAACAAGCGATTGTTGCATGTGTTTATTCAGTGATTAACCACACGTGAACTGTTTTTTTTACCGTGCTGGTCAAAACATGGCCAAACTGCTATATGAGTTCCCCCTCCCCCCCCCCCCCCCCCCCCCCCCCCCCCGGCACGGGGTGCAGCTCCGCTCCTGGCGGCAGCCATGCCCCACACCGATGCTCTCCTCTCATGAGCCGCCAAGCTCACCTCCAACCCCCTCCTCATTTCAGTAATGTTCTTTGTAGAGGCGGACGGACTTCCGCGCCTGGACGTGGAGAAGGACAATCGTGCTGATGCCGATGCTGTCTCCGACGAGGAGATGGATAGTAGAAAATCCTATTTAATCCCAAGAAAATAACGAATAGTAGAAAATTATTTGGCCGCATTACAGTTGAGAACTAAATCGCATATCCTATCATCCATCGTAACAATATTTTAATTAATTGCTGCTTCTTGTCGTCAAGCATGTGATTCGCAATAGCAAGCACGATGTCCATGGCGGTTGCCTTCATCGCCTAATAACTAACGTCTGCCGTGGAGTTGTGGAGATCCATGGTGCTCCACGTTGTTGCCTGCAGCCACAACTGTCTTGAGCTATGGATGATGGCTTGCCGGAATGGGGCGACCACGATCAAGCTCTCTGACGCGATGATGGCTGGGTGAGGAAGCCGGCGCCGTCGCAGATAGGGATGAAAACGGACGGATAATATCCGATCTTCCGATGATCCGAACACCGAGAAAACAAATATGGTTAAATATATAATGCATTAATAATCATTCGATATTATCCGTGTCTGAATTCGAATCCGAGAAAAACTAGCGGGATAGGATATAGGACGAGCGATATCCGTCCGGAATCCGATATTTATATAATTCAATTAAATTTAAGTAATTATGACATTGAAAATACGAAAGAAATCAATAAATTAGGTAAACATAACGACACAAAACATACTTATTTTCATATGTTAGTTATCATTATATTCAAATATCACTCTAACTATATTATTATCATATAATTTTTTATCCATCAAACCTTATAATGGTATCCGTGTCCGATTTCAAGTCTGAAACAAAAATATAGGATGGGGTACGAAATCAAGAAATAATTATCCGGCACTATCCGTCTCGACTCCGAATCTGATAAAAAAAATATAGAATAAAATATGGAATAAGTTATATTCGTTCGTATCCGATTCGATTTCACCCCTATTCATAGACAGTAGCGGGTGACGGAAGTTGGCAATCGGACCTGGGCAATGACAGAATGACAGAAACAGATGTTCTCATGGACGGGGAATGAGAGGAAAATCAATCGCCGCAGCGCGACGGCAGCTCCAACCGGCGGCAGAACAAGAAAAGTAATAAATTACTTTGAAAATCACTATTTATTGCTTAGGTATTAATGACTGTGATACCCTTGCAAATCCAATGGCCAGATTTGATTTGCACTCCCACCCTATTAGTAGAGTAGAAGGTACAGTAAAATTCTCAATTAATAAGATGTACAGATTCTTCGATATCTCAGTTACTAGGATCCTGCCAGCTGTCGTGTTACGAGGCCGAGAAACATGATCTGTTGCCGTGGAGATCAGGCATTGTGCTGCTCGTGCCCACATTGATTCGTTGTCGTGAAGATTAGGCATCATGCCCACGTCGAGTAGCCGACTTTGCGCACAGCTCTTCACCGATCAAATCGATCAGGTCTTCACTTCTGAGGTATCAAAACAACATGTCTACCTTCTCATGTTTCAGGTAGATTTTTTTTTAATTTAGGTGTATAATTAAATCATCTGGTAATAGAGAAATAATAAATGACCTTGTTCCTACACTATGAGAAAGTTTCGGATTGCTATGTGCCAAGAGTTTTGTTATGTGCATTATATCGGGCACATGACATCTTTGTCATGTGCCATGATAAAGGTACATGACAAAGATATAACACATGATAATCAAACCTTTTGCCATGTGTCTCTTCAAGGGCACATGACAAAGGTCAGATTTGCAGTGTGTTCCCATGCAGGCACATGACAAAATGTGTCTTATGTCATGCACGCGCTATGACGCCGTGCTATGTTGATGGATGTTACCTCTTTATCGTGTGCCCCTTAACTAGATCATGGTACATGGTAAACATGGAAGGTTTGTCATGTGCTTTGGTCATGTCATACGACAAATATTGAGTTTTTGTCGTGTGCATTCACAAGGCACACGACAAAGAGGTAAAAGTTTGCTGTGTGTCAGACATTGGACACATGACAAATATGGATGTTACCATCCCAGCAATGTGACACCTATTTTCTTTGCCATGGGCTAGATCTGACTCACGGTAAACACTTTATCGTGTGTTCAATAAAAAGCATACGACAAAGTTGTCTTTATTGACGATATTTTTGTCATGTCATGTTTGTCATATGAGGTCATGTGCTTCTCACGACAAAAAATATTACACTTTACCGTGTGCTATGAGCATACAGGAAATGACCCGGCTCCCGTAGTGCTGCCGGTATGCTTCTCCACAGGAACAGAAGGAGGAACAATCAATAGTCCTGTTCTTGGCAGCATGCAGGAACATGATCTTCTCCGTATTTTATCTCTCTAACTTACAAACAGCAGAAAATAATGTGTGCTTTAACCAGTAAATCAAATATCATTCCCACATAGCAAGACAAAGAAAAAAGTGGCACATACTGAGTACCGGAGTACCTAACCTCTGGTTGGTACAAGATAGTCCTGAGCACCCTTCTGCTATAGATATAAATAAAACAAGTGAAAAACAAATCCTGAAGACATAAATTATGTATGTTCAAAACCATGCACAAACATATTTTTAATTATAGTGTATTCCCTAAATTTCTTTACAAAATCAGACTATTACTTAGCACATGAATTACACAGTCGACTTACTTCCTTTTTATCATCCAATTTTCCAGTGATCAGCTTGGTTAATTTCCTTATGTCACATACAAAATCAGACTATTACTTAGCACATAAATAACAATTGACTTACTTCCTTTTTATCATCCAGCTTTCCAGTGATCAGTTCGGTGCTTGAAAACCAGTTCAGGCCTTGTAGATAAGAGCTGTAAATTAGGGGACAAACAAGGAGATAGGAGACAAGTGAAAGAACTCTAGGCTTAATTTGTAATCTTTATTTCAGGTGATAAAACTGTTTAGTTCCCTTTACATCAATCGTAGTGATTCAGTTTAGATTGTCAGCCAATCATAGTGACTCAGTTTAGATCTCCAGTTTGACAATTGATCAATTTATTAGCATGATCGGGTTTGCAGTTTTTTTTTAGAATAAATATAACATCAGATCAATCATGTTTTAAGGGTTTTCAAGACCTTTTCACACAATATATACAATTGAAATTCCTTGTAGAATAACAGAAAATATTGATCAACCATTAGGCATTATCAAGCTAATCTGCCTTTAGACAACCAAGTGTATAAAGTTGAGAGTATAGTTTTCACCTAAATACCCATTAGCACATGAGACAGATCTGCTGATAATGTGTTCAGTTAGCAGAATATAGTCATCAGATTAGTGTAGCTCACCAAGATATTAACTTAGTTTACACCCTTATTAAACAACAGACTCAGTTCCTTTCTAATAAATTTAATACTTACCATACAATAAACAATTTATAAATAGTGATTGGCCGGATGCACGATTAAATTTATGCATGACAAAAAATTATTTGTGTACTAACTATAACAATAACTCTGACAGCATAGACAAATTTGAGCGGAGCTCAGATCCGAGCGAAAACATTTTAGGAAAGGTTAATGAACATAAGAAGTTTTTAAGCATGAGTGAGACAAAAGTCGAAAAACTTACACAATATACAGAACTATATAAATTAGTTTTCTAGGTTTGATTTTTATGCTCGTAGCAACGTATGAGCACTTTGCTAGTTAAGGTCTACATTAATTTCATATATTTTTAAAAGATCTTGATTTTATTTTCACATTGTCGTAAGTTATGTTTGGATTTTAAGTCAGTTATAAAACCATATTTTCTAATTTGGGACTTGCTAATTTTCAGCTGACTGAAAGGCTCAGTCACTTCTTTAAACCATTGAATCTGATCTAATGATTTATAATTATTATATAAATAATCTTATAAAAAAAATCAAAACTCAAAGAAACAAACCATTGATTGAAATTCAGCTAAAAGCTAGGAAACATGTTCTAATTTACTTCATCAACTTAATTGTCAAACTCAAACCGTACATTATGGCTAACTACATGGAGTTAAAAATTGGCTTGATATATGGATCGTACTGGAGATTTACACCTTGTTATGCACTCCGGAAGAATTGGCGAAACACCTCGAGGACCGAGGATTCAAGTCCTGTATTTGTACGCTCACTTTGTACGTCTACGTTGACCTTCAACCCAAACTCCAAAATGACGCAATCGGGGCCTTTGATTTTCATCCAGCCCTCACCAGTCACCAGTACCAAACCCCTCCGCCAGGATTCTTTCCCCCGCCTGACCCTGGCCCCGGTCGTCTTCTCCCTCCCTCCGGTTTGCCGTCTGTGCCACGCAACGGGCTCGAATCCATTCGAGCCGACGCCCCCAGGATCCACACATGGCGAGCCATGGCCGCCCTGCCACCGCGGCCCTGACCCTCCTCTTCGTGGCGTTCGCGGCCCTCGCCGGCGGTGCTGTGGCGGACGACGCCTCTAGCGACGACGCCGGCGCCCCGCGCACGCCCGGCTGCACCAACAAATTCCAGCTGGTAATAATTCGCGCTCCGCGCCCGCTGCTCGCTCGATTCGCGCTTCCCCCCTATGCGCTCTGCTGAAGGCTCGGCGGAACGGTAGTAGGTACTGAGATCTGGCTTGTGGTGTGCACTGGAGGGGATTTTGTGGATCGACCTGCGTAGTTAGCTAGTTTCTTCTCATTAACTAGTAGCAGAGAGTTCTGAAACTTAAGTGAAATATTGAACTGTATACTAGGATGGATGGTGCCGCAGGGTAAAAGTGCAGTGCTTGTAGACTGAAGATTTCAGTGGTAAAAAAAAAGACCCATGTTCGATAGTTCGTCTGCTGCATTATTTGACTGTGGTGACGGCTTGTCTGCAACAGAACTTTTAGGTCCTTCGGCTCTTCCTTTTTCTATTTCATGCTAAGTTTTTGTTGTTTATACTTCATATAAGAACTTGTTACTTTGTTAGTTATGTACCAGGGAGATTTTTGGTTCTTAAACGCACCGATATATTATATTTTGGTTCCCATTTCATAGCATCATCTAAATTTAAAAGTCTATCCCATTCTCAACTATACCAGTATATTTCGGTGATAACACTCATGATTCCATTTATGATGTCCATAGTTTGGCTCATCTACTCCCTCATGAGTTGATGGTACTCCGAAATCTCCTACTCTTCGGTCTACTTCCTTGCCCATCTTTAGCCTCTTCATTTAGCGGAGATGCAATCACTTGGGTTTTAATTTTTGCCTCACAAGGAAGACAATGTTTGTGTCAGTGTGACAAGAAAGAAAAATTAAAAGTCATAGCAGAGGGGGACCTGCATTTGAGAGCAGTTTGAGCTTTTCTTGGCATCAAAGTGGCCCAAAAGGTTTGTTCGTATACTGCAAAGCTTTTGATCTACAGGTGGCTCGATACCAATTTTTTAACGAAAATTTTGACAACTAATTTGTCCTATAGATCAACATAGATTGCATAGCTGGCAGCTCTTTACCATGGTGCTTGAATTAAGCATCGATACTTCTTGTGAGCATTTTCATGGTTTTGCTGAAATATTAAATGGGTACTCACTGTATACTCTAATTTGCAATCATATCTATCATTATATTTGCATTGAATGCATTTGTTTTCATAATTTCTTCTGAGCTGGATATTTACGTTTCCACCACATGCATATGTGAGCGATATATTTGCATGTCTTGCTTGTAGAGGAGATTAACTTCTCATCCTTTGCATGTTAACCCTGTAACTTTTGATAAATGAAAGTGAAAGCTATATTCTACATTGTCCACCTAAACTTGAAGGGTTATTAATTTTTATATGTCATTGCAAATGCTCCTTATTTAAGATTTGCCATTGCAAAAGGTCCAGTCTGATCACTGCCATCAGTTGTGCAAATGTTAGTGTCAACATTTTCTGTCAGCATTTTTTCAAAATGCCTAGTTTGCCCTTGTCTTCAACCTATATCCTCACCATGAGCTATCGGAGCCTGCATGTTGTTATATTGAGCCTTCTTCTCTGTGGATATCCTAGCTCTCTTCTCTGTGGATATCCTAGCTCTCTTCTCTGGATATCCGTAAGTATCCTCCACTCCACCTATGAAGCTGATATGCTGCCCTCCTCTTCTGACCCATGCGCAGAATGGACCTTCCGTCCCTTTCTCGAATGCAGATCTTGGAGTGCGGTGTTGTGGGGCATGGTACAACAACTGCGGATCTTGGCACAATTCAAGGAACAACAAGATGAGTGGACTCGCGCTCATCGCGTCCATGGGGCTTTTATGTCCTGCTGACATTCGCCTTACCGCTGTCATTGTTGGTATTGCGCTCTTCATGCTCCTATTGAAATGATTCACTAAAACCAGCATGGCATGGTACTCACCAAGAGCAACAACATTGTCTCTCCCCAATGGCAAGTGCTAGCTCTCTCCAGTAATCAATGGCGCGGCGCACTCTCCTCACCTTGGTTTGCCTCCTCCTGCTTCTTCATGTGTCACTAAGTGGTGCTCTTGCTAAGGCAAGTCCAGTCCAGGGAAGGCTATAGTGGAGTGGTTCGTTAGTAGGATTTGATGTCATTATATGTTAGATTCATTTGTAACCGATGAATGCTACTAGGAATCTAGGATAGAATGCAATATGTAAATAATTATGCATGCAAAGCCGTGGAAATAACCTTTCAAAATTATGAAATGTAGCTTTACCACAGGAGACAGGAGAGATAGAGGGATGAAAAGGACAGGGGCATTTAGGTGTTTTTAAATCTCTATTAGTGGTTGACTGGTTAATAGTGACAAATAAGGCAGATCTCACGTTAGGTGTACTTGCTGTGGCATATAATAAATTATCCCAAATTTTAAAGTGCATGCAAAATACTATCCTGGCTCCCAATTCTCTTTCTGATGCTTTAACTTTTCTCCAGGTTAAGGTGAAGAATTGGGTCAATGGTACTGAAGGTACAACTGTTGTTGGACTAAGTGCAAGATTTGGAGCCTCTTTGCCTAAAGATATTCATGAAGCTACAAAGACATTTGCTGTCCTTGCAAATCCATTTGACTGTTGTTCCAATTTGACATCAAAGGTTTGATTACATTAGTATTGAAGTTATAATCATTCAGTGGATATACTAACAGTATATGTTCTAAAGTCTAAACTGATCCTTATCTCTGCAGTTAGCAAATTCTGTTGCCTTAGCAACACGTGGGGAGTGTGCTTTCACTGCTAAAGCAAAGAACGCTCAGGCAGCTGGTGCAGCTGGTTTACTAGTTATCAATGATAATGAAGGTACAATAATGGCAACAAATCATGTATTACCTTTGGTCTGTTCAAATAGTACGATATTCCAGATTTCTTGCCCAGTTTCTCTTGCAGAATGTAACATATCTTGTGTTTAGAACTTTACAAGATGGTTTGCAGTGAGAACGACACTTCTATTGACGTAACAATACCTGTTGTGATGATACCACAGTCAGCTGGAAAGAAGCTGAGGGAGTACTTGGACCATGGAGCAAATGGTGAGTCCTTCCGTTGTAAACTATGGTACAATTATTTATTTGTTTTACATTGATCTGATGGTAGAATTTAGTTATCTCATATACCAACATTACAATATTTTCCAAATTCATTATTTTCAAACTTTGAACCTGATGATATCCAATCCTCTCTTCTTCTTTGCCTTTTTTCTTGTGTTCGTTTGTTTTGCTTTTGTGCTTGGGCTCTTCGGGTTTTCATCTCTAGCCTACCCCAACTTGCTTGGGATTAAAGGCTTAGTTGTTGTGTTTGTTTGTAAGGATGGGAGTGGGCTGTAGTTCTGTACTGTTATAATAGATCTTGACTGTTGAACCTCTGTCTGTTTTCCCTCCTGCACTCCCCCTTTTATATGGATCAATGTATTAAAAAGCTCTAGGTGTGGTGGGCAGTATGGTGGTATCTAGCGCTAAAATGATTACTGTTATCTGTTACACTATAACACATCAGAGTGTATGGTACTTACTATGTTTCCTTTGCTGCAGTGGAAGTACAGCTATATGCACCTAATCGACCAGTCGTGGACCTTTCAGCATGCTTCTTGTGGATAATGGCCGTAGGAACCATAGTCTGTGCTTCACTGTGGACTGAATTCGTTGCAATGGAGCATGTTGATGAGCATTATAATCAGCTGACTAGAAAGGTTGACTTTTGAGCTTTATGCCTACCTATTGTCTTAACACTTCTTATACACACTTGAATGCATTCATGCCTATTTGCTCAAGTAGACTCAACCTTTATACGTGTACAGTCAGGTTCATTATTGTGTGAAGTTGCTGGAACTCAGTAGGCCATATGTTAGGCACACTACTATGCCAATAGCCGATGTATCATGTATAATTATTAAGGCAAAATTGTCTGTAACACACTGAGAAAATGTGGTTTCGTCTCCAACACATCGACAAAGTCGAATTTGTCTGCAACACACAACGATTTTGTAATTTCTTGTTTGGAACACATTATGACTACTTAACAATTGTTTTTAACTTTTTTATCTCAATACTCATAATATATTAGGATTTGAAACTTGGCATAAATATATATTATTGCATTATCTATCACTAAAAAATAGAGCTAATTTTTTTTTCAAATGTTTTTCATGTTTGCTCATTGTTTTAATATTGAATTTGTCCAGTAAATCATGCAAATAATAATAAAAAATCTAGCCCTATTTTTTAATGATAGATATTACAACAATATATATTTGTGTCAAGTTTCAAGTTCTAATGTATTCTAAGTATTGAGATAAAAAAAGTTGAAAACAATTGTTAAATAGTCATAATGTACTCCAGACGAGAAATTACAAAATCGTAGTGTGTTGCGGACAAATTCGACTTTGTCGATGTGTTGGAGACGAAACCATAGTCACCGGATTCGGGGACGTGGCCACGAATCGCGACTCGGATTCGTCGTCCCTATTTAGGATTCGGGGACGGAAGGAGTTGACGTCCCCAAACATGACGATTCGTGACTCCGTTCTGCTAGGGTGTTAGGCAAAATGGGACCCCAAGTAAGATGCATCGTGACGCCAATCACACAGGTTGAGGATGGGATGAGTTGCAGGCTTAGCTGACGTAGATGACCATCTTCCGATCCATGCGCCAGCAGCAACATCAGGGAGACCTCGCTTGAAGTCTTGGACCTTCGTCGCCATCAGGGAGGCCTACGTGACTCTCTACCCTTGGCCACGAATCGGTTAGCGAATCCAAATCGTTGGAGTCATGTATCGAGTCATGTTGATTCATGCGTAATAGGGACACCCCCTCGTCCCTATTTTTCTCCGGCGCCATCCCGCGTCCCGCGAATCCGTCCCACGAACCCAGTAAATCGGGGACGTGGTGACTATGGACGAAACCACGTTTTCTCTGTGTGTTACAGACAATTTTGCCAATTATTAATTAGGGGAATGAGTTGTGTAAGACATACTCACTCTTGTTTTTTTTTAATATATATGAACTAATAAGTATTGTACATAAAAAGCAGAGGAACCAAAATCCTGAACTAAGTTTTCTGGTTTTACTATATTTCTGAAGAAAAAAAAATTGCCCAATAGCATATAATTGCATAAGATCTTGTTTTTTGATTTCAGTTTTGATGTGAATTCCTTTTGAAGTTTTATAGGAAGATGTTGTTCTTCTCAGTCATTTTGTTAAACCTTGCATTTATTGTATGTGAAGATATAAGATCATATCTTATTGTGAACCATGTGTTTCAATGCCTATGAACGCTTCTTCTGATAGCTTTTAGGCAATTACTTGATATTGCTTTCTGCTGACAAACAAGTTTTTTTTTTCTCTTGAATGCTGACATTGACAAGTTTACCCCCTTCCATATTATACAGGATGGACCTAATTCTGGAACCAATCAGAGAGAAGATAAAGAAATCTTTGAGATCAGCGCTAAGGGTGCTATTGTTTTCATTATTGTAGCTTCAGTCTTCCTCCTCCTCCTGTTCTACTTCATGTCATCTTGGTTTGTTTGGGTGCTTATTGTATTATTCTGCATTGGTGGTATTGAGGTATTCTGTCCCTTGGACAACTAACTTCTTTTTTTCCGGGGATTTTTTGTCCACCCCCCCCCCCCCCCCCCCCCTCCTTTTTTTTTTTGGAGAAATTCAGCTGTGGGCTTAACAACGCATCATTTCTTGCAGGGTATGCATGCTTGCTTGGTCACACTTTTCTCCAGGTACAAAATAGAATAATTTAGATGAAGCAGTTTGGTCAACACCTTGCTTTTTTATACATTTTTATGTACTCATTTTATAATGCTTCTTACAGGATTTTCAAGGATTGTGGACACAGAACTGTTCAACTTCCCTTGTTGGGGGAGGTCTTGAGCTTATCAGTTGGAATTCTACCATTTTGTGTGGTATTTGCAGTTCTCTGGGCTGTCTATCGGCATGCTTCATTTGCTTGGATTGGCCAAGACATCCTTGTAAGATGCTTACCACCATTATTGTGCTATTCTTTTTCTCATGGCCTGGTTTGCTGTACTCGTGTAGTATAGATGTAGTTTTCTGTACTTATCACTGGTATTTACCATCAAATAAGTTCATATTCATGTGATGGAACTATACTGACCAACTATTTTTCATAAGCACGAGAGGTGATAACTAACATGTTATAGGTTCTAATGTTCATGCTGATACAATTCTTCTATTGGCTATTTAGTCAGCACTAATAAGATTTTGACTTGCATAGTGCCATGAGGTGATCCTTTCAAAATAAGAGACATCCAGGGGTTTCCCTGTCCTTGTTAGCGGATCTTGTATGTTGCATTATTATATAAATTCGTCAAAGTATGTGTGCAGCACACATGAGGTTAAGGATATTAGCGAAAGAACAAATAATTGATCAAATGCATTTTAGATATCAAGAAATAACACAAACAAGAATCAATCTGGGCTTTTTTTTATCAATTTGATGAATTTGGAAATCATTTGTAATTTTACTTAAACTCTGTGTACTACAAACGTGATTTTCTATGAAAACTTTAGAATGTCACTACATGCTCAAATATTACATTTTTGCTATTGGGATGCTGGAAGCCATTATAGCCCGTAGAATTTCCCTTCAAAATATAGGTATTTGAAAAACTTAGAATTGGTTATGATCTTTGTATGTACCAACTTTCATGACTGTAAACTATTCGCATATGTCAAAATCCATGGCTATCTGAAACGAAAATGTGCAAAAAGTTGAATATGTGAGAACAGCATTTTATGTGAGCATGTCATTCTGCGGAATTGGATTGTTTCTATAAAGAAGAGGATATCGTGTTTCTTTCCTTATGGTTGGAGTTGGACCACTTTAGCAGTTCAGTACTCCCTCCGGATTTAAATTATTGATGCCGTTGACTTTTTTAGCTACCTTTGATCATTCGTTTTATTCAAAATATTAGTTCAAATATACAAAATTATAAGGTAGGTTTCAACTTTCTTTAATGATAAAATAAATTGTAACAAAATATCTAATAATTTTTAAATTTTTTGAATAAGATGAATTGTCAAATGTAACTAAAAAAAGTCAACTGCGTAAACAATTTAAATCCGGGAGTACTTAGTATTTTTTAACTTCTGTTATTAACTGTTGGAAATCGTGCCTCTTTGAACTTTTTAAACTAACTGAATATTATTGATCATGTCTCCTATTTATTTCTGCAAGGGTATTTGCTTGATGATAACTGTGCTTCAGATGGCGCGCTTACCAAACATCAGGGTATTGGCATTTTTATTTGCAGCAGTTGTTATGAAGTAGCTCATTTACTGATCATACATGTTACAGAACTGCCTAACACTGTATATTGGCAGGTTGCTTCAGCACTTCTTAGTGCTGCATTTGTTTATGACATCTTTTGGGTGTTCATTTCACCTCTTCTATTCCATGAAAGCGTCATGATTGCTGTAAGTGTACTTTTTTAGTTCTCTTATCAATTAAGCATGTTATGGTTAATTCTTTACTACTGCAGATTTCCACTGAATTATATTACTGTGGGCCAACTTTACCTGCTGATTGAGTTTTTGAATGATTAGAAAATCGTTAGAACATGTCATGGACATTGATCTGATGTTCAAATTTCAAAATGTAATCTTTTGACTATTTGGTGGCGGTCTTACAAAATAGGGCGCAGCTAAAAGCACTATGCTGCATTTTAAAAAGGGTAAAGTTCTCAGCCATATTCATGTCTCTTGTTGTGAGGTTAATGGGCCAATCATGTGCTTCTTATTTTGAAAATGATGGTTACAATAGTGAATCTCCTCCGATTAGGGTGAGCACTGAGCATCAAGTGGATATGGTCTTATTATAACAGCTCTCAAATTATCGACAGAACCTATTTCCAGTTGGAGATTGTAATTGAGTACTAATAGTCACATAGGAAATTACTGCCAACTCTAACACGTGTGGAAGACATTGATGCATGGTTTCACACTTATATATTATATATGTTTGGTAGACGTGCCAACTAGGATTCGTCTAGGGAGTTGGAATGTAGGGTCCCTACCGGGCAAGTTACGAGAGCTAGTCGATGTGGCAACTAGGAGGCGTGTAAATATCCTATTCGTCCAAGAGACTAAATAGAAGGGCCAGAAGGCGAAGGAGGTGGAGGATACTGGCTTCAAGCTTTGGTACACGGGTACAACATCGGGTAGAAATGGTGTAGGCATCTTGATCGATAGGAGCCTTAAGGATGGAGTCGTAGATGTTAGGAGGCACAGTGACCGGATTATCCTAGTTCAGCTAATAGTTGGAGATTCGGCTCTGAATGTGATTAGTGCCCATGCCCCTCAGGTAGGTCTTAATGAGAGCACCAAGAGTTAGTTTTGGGAAGATCTAGATAGCATGGTTAGTGCCATACCTATCAGTGAGAAGCTTTTCATAGGAGGAGACCTTAACGGCCATGTGGGGGCGTCTAATGTAGGGTTCGAGCGGGTTCATGGGGGTTCGGGTATGGTAGTAGGAATCAGGAGGGGAGGCGTTAGCTTATGACTTGTTGGTAGTGAATACCTTCTTTAGTAAGAGGGAATTCCATCTAGTGACCTTTAGAAGTGCACAACACTCGAGCCAAATTGACTTTATCCTTGCAAAGAGGGAGGACAGACATGCTTGTTTGGATTGTAGGGTGATACCTGGGGAGTGTGTCGTCACTCAATATAAGCTTGTGGTGGCGGATTTTCGCTTTCGGGTACGTGTATACAGGGAAAAACGTACCAAAACCGCGAGAACGAAGTGGTGGAAGTTTGGAGGGGAGCTGGCGCAAACCTTTAAGGAGAGGATGCTAGGAGAGGGACCCTGGGAGGAAGGAGGACCAGATGACATGTGGCTAAAGATGGCAACATGTGTTCGGAAGGTAGCTTCAGAAGTGTTTGGCGTGAGTAGGGGAGGCAAACAAGAAGCAAAAGACACTTGGTGGTGGAATGATGAGGTGCAAAGGGCTATCAAGGAGAAGGAGTGTTTGAAGCGCCTACATCTTAACAAGAGTGCAGCCAACATAGAAGGCTATAAAATAGCCAAGAGGGCTGCAAAGCGAGCAGTGAGTATAGCAAAGGGTCAGGCATATGATAACCTTTATCAGCGACTAGGCACGAAGGAAGGGGAGAAGGACATCTATCGATTGGCTAGGATCTGTGAGCGGAAGACGAGGGACATCAACCAAATCAATGTATCAAGGACGGGGTAGACCGACTCCTGGTGAGAGATGAGGAGATCAAGGACAGATGGCGAGAGTACTTCGATAAGTTGTTTAACGGAGAGGAGGAGGGTCCTATACTTGAGTTGGATGACTCATTTGATGATAACAACAGACGCTTTGTGAGGAGAATTCAGGAGGCAAAGATAGAGGAAGCTTTGAAGAGGATGAAGAGTGGTAAAGCGATGGGCTCTGATGGTATCCCCATCGAAGTGTGGAGATGTTTGGGTGCCAGAGCCATAGTATGGTTAACTAAGCTTTTTAACCTCATCTTTCGGTCAAATAAGATGCCGAAAGAATGGAGGAGTATATTTTAGTACCGATCTTCAAGAACAAGGGAGATGTTCAAAGTTGTATTAACTATCGTGGAATTAAGTTGAGCCATACGATGAAGCTCTGGGAGAGAGTTATCGAGCATCGCCTAAGAAGAGTGACAAGTGTGACGCAAAACCAGTTTGGGTTCATGCCTGGAAGATCGACCATAGAGGCGATTTTCTTAATACGATAATTGATGAAGAGATGGGGAGCAAAAGGACTTACACATGGTCTTTATTGACCTCGAGAAGGCGTATGACAAAGTGCCAAGAAATGTTATGTGGTGGGTCTTGGAGAAGCACAAAGTCCCAACTAAGTATATTACCCTCATCAAGGATATGTACAGGGACGCGAGGACGTGTGTTCGGACATGTGATGGCAACACCAATGACTTTCCGATTAAAATAGGACTACACCAAGGATCAGCATTGAGTCCTTATTTATTTGCTCTGGTGATGGACGAGGTCACATGAAAAATATAGAGTGATGTCCCTTGGTGTATGCTCTTTGCTGATGATGTGGTGTTAGTTGACGAGAGTAGAGCTGGGGTTAATAGGAAGTTGGAGCTGTGGAGGCACGCATTAGAGTGCAAGGGATTCAGACTTAGTAGGGTCAAGACCGAGTATATGATGTGCGAGTTTAGCGCGACTAGACATGAGGATGGAGACATTAGTCTTGATGGACAAGCATCGTATAACATCGCCGGACGAATTGTCGTCCTATAGAATTTACCTTTTAGCTTTTGTGGCACCCTCTTGTCGCATAAGACATCGGAAGCTTGACGCCATTTCAACCAGTCGGCTGAAATTATATGCCTAACATCTTTATCGATGTCACCGTCATTTTGTAACATCGATCCTAAATAACGAAACGTATCCTTCTTGGTCACCAATTGTCCATCAAGGCTAACGTCTCCATCCTCATGTCTAGTCGCGCTAAACTCGCACATCATATACTCGGTCTTGACCCTACTAAGTCTGAATCCCTTGCACTCTAATGTTCAACAATTGAGTGTAGCAGAAATGCGTATGTTGCGTTAGTTTTGCGGGCATATAAGAAGAGACCGAATACGGAATGAAGATATCCGGGACAGGATAGGAGTGGCACATATCGAGGAGAAATTGGTTCAACATCGATTGAGATGGTTCGGACATGTTCAACGGAGGCTTCCGGAGGCGCCAGTGCATAGTGGGATTCTAAAGAGAGATGCTAATGTTAAGAGAGGTAGAGGCCGACCTAACTTAGACTTGGGACGAGTCGGTTAAGAGAGACCTGAAGGCGTGGGATATCCCTAAGAAGCTAGCTATGGATAGGAGCGCTTGGAGACTAGCAATAGACGTGCCGGAACCGTGATCCTTTTTTTTTTCTTCCTTCTTGCTTACTCGTTTTTTCTTTCTTTTGGCTTTTGTTCCTTTTGTTTTTGTCTCTTTTCTTTCTTTTTTCCCTTTTTCTTCTCTTTTTTTTTGGCTTTTGTTCCTTTGTCTCTTCTTTTTTGGGTTCCCATGGGTTTCATCTCTAGCCTACCTCATTTTGCTTGGGATAAAAAGGCTTTGTTGTTTGTTATGTTGTTGTTGTTGTTTGGTAGATTATATAATTCCATCTTTGGGGAACCATTACACAATTGTTGTTGTTGGTGGTGGTGGTGGTGGTGTGTGTGTGTGTGTTTTGCATGGTTTATTTCTTGAATGTATTTTCTATGCCTTCTTTTTATTTGTGCTTTGGTTATTCTCTACTTACGTTTGCTTTTAAAATACTCAGGTTGCTCGTGGTGATAACTCAGGGGAATCAATTCCAATGCTATTAAGGATACCTCGCTTCTTTGATCCATGGGGTGGCTACGATATGATAGGCTTTGGTGACATCATTTTCCCTGGACTGCTTGTTGCATTCAGTTATAGGTAATTGGGTGCTCTATGTGATGTTGTAATATATGTTATAGCCCATATCTTTGAGGCGTTGTCTAGTCATCCAGGCGAGCTATGAGGCTGGGCATCACATCCACTTTATTCAATTTGGCATCACCCTTGCACGATATGGTGTTGATTGGATGCCCAGGCCTGTGGATCCCTGGACTGCTTGTTGCGTTGAGCTTTAGCTAATTGCGTGCTCTGTGTGATGTTGCACTATATGTTATAGTACTTTGTAGTGGAATACTGGTGGTCTGGCACTATCCCACACTGATTAAGGCCTTTTTTTTTTTGGGGGGGGGGGGGGGGGGTACTGGGCTTCCTTTCATTCTAAATGTAACAGTTGTCTTAACTCTTAAAGACATAAACTGTTGAGACTAGAATTGTCCACCAAACAATGCTTGCGTCTTTGAGGCAGATAGGCCCAGCATGGCAAAGGCCCTTAGAGCTTTTGACGAGGAGCACCACCTCTAGTGCCTCGCCGGGGCGAAAGGGCTACGCCGTTTGGGCCTGGGTGCAGTAGGGGTGATAGGTGGAGAGGTTGGGTAAAACAAGCCTTCGTGTTTTTGGTCAAGCTGTTGTTGTGTGTGTTCCTTAGAGTCACAACTTTGTTTTGTACTACCACCACCTCATGGCTCGGCCCGGAATGAGGTGGCGTTGATGTAAGGGGCCGGCTTTTCTTCTCTATCAATTCAAAGATACGCAGCTCTTGCGTATTCGAGGAAAAAAAAACCACCCTGAAATTTATAGGGGCCATAGCTAATTCATTTCAAGAACTAGTGGTGAGTATTTTTAATTGATAATTTCCGTATGTAGTTTATTCATTACCAGTTAGTAGGTCTACGAAGTATGAATCCTACAAATTCTCATGATAAACTCTTCCCATTTGAGAATTGTAAAAGAAAAAAGGAATAATAACAATTAAAAACTTGGCCCCAAGGGGAAACACCTCACCCGATATCAGTTAAATAAGCTGATGTTCAAGAAGAAGTTCAAAATAGGGCCTTAGCCTTGAATTGTTTGCGGACACTACTATGATAGGCTGAACTCTAATAATTTGGGAATGATAGCTGTTTTCCTTGATTATCTTGAGGTTAGTTAGCAATTAGGTATCTACCTTGTAATGCATCCTTGTACAATTGACACTCCTAGTTATTTACATTTTACTTCAATATTCAATATGCAGATTTGACAGAGCAAGCAAAAAAGGTATCTTGAATGGATATTTTCTGTGGTTGACTCTGGGGTATGCTTGTGGTATGTGCTTTATTATTTCTCCTTTTTTTACTAAGTTGATTGTGTTTGTGTTATTATGTTGGTTCATTATTCAACTATTGCAATTTTCTTCAACAACAATACCTCTGCTCACTAATTTTGACGTTTAGATAGCTGAACTGAGCTGCAGTTGAACTGAATCTGCTGTCTGAAGGCCAACATAAGTAACATTAGGGTGTCCTTTTAATTATGATCTACATAACGGTGCATTGCATTTGGCCTAGTAAAATAATGAATTTCAAATAATGACTAAAAAAACATATGCAGCTGTCATGTGTATTCTAAAAAGGTAATGGCCAAAGTTCACTCTTTAGTACTTGTAGCCCTTTTCATGATTTGGAAGACCATTTAGGTTTGGTTCAAGCTGCAACTGTTCCATTGGTAACTGGTGAGAAACCTGAACCAAAAGCCCCTCTTAAGTGAAACTTGTTTGGTAGAGCTTTTTAAATAAGCCCTCGCCCCCCAACCACAAAAAAAAGGCTAGAAAAACAACTTTTCTAGAACAAGCACTTTCTAAACTTTTGGCAAAATGACTTCTCTTGTGGTCCTAATGTAGAAATATTTGAAGAAGTCATAAGAAGCTACTCACTTCGTCCCAAACTATAAGCATTTCTGGCTATGCTTTTGAGTGTCCAGATTCATAGCACCTTTAATGAATCTGGACACATGTTGTCTAGGTTCATTGGAGATGCTATGAATCTGGTGAATGACATCTGGACTAGAAATGCTTATATTTTCGGACGGAGGTAGTACTCCCTCGGGTTTTTATTGTTGATGCAGTTGACTTTTTTAATTATGTTTGACCATTCGTCTTATTCAAAATATTTGGTCAAATTACGTTTGACCATTCGTCTTATTCAAACGGAGGGAGTATGTTTTTAGGGATTTTGGGTCTTAGTACAACTAGAGAAGTGCTTCGTGGCAAGGGGATGTATAAGCATTCTTTTTATTTTTTGGAACCGTTTGGCAGGGCTTCTTGCAGAATCCAGAGCAGGTGCACTGGAGAAGCCCTACTGAATGGGCCCTAAGACATAGTATTTTTTTTAAGCAAACCCTTAGGCATAGTTTTACCAAATTTCTTGGCATATGGCTCCTTGTGAGTGTGAGCAAGTGTTAAATGTTTTGAGGTCAGAACTAGAACCACTTAGTCCGCACATGCTTAGAAAATTGTGTTAAAAAAAACTCGACCTGCGGGGGGTAAGACAGTCCCCGGTCTTTTTTTTATGAGAAGACCTCACGTAGGTCGAGAAAACTCCGGAACCCCTGCCCCACCCTTACAGTGGGGCAGCGTGGCCCATGTGAGATGACCTATGAACTGGGCCGGGCCTTAGACCTATGCTTTAGCATGGGACAGACGAGGCTCCCACTAAGAGTCGAATCGAGGATATGAGGGATGCTACTAGAACCACCTAACTAACTCAGCTAGAGGCCCGCGTGTAGAAAATAGAGTTGTTTCCTACAAGGAACACTGATATGGACTCATTCATTGGGAAGCAGTACCAGCGCCGCAACAGGGCCACAGAACGTGGCTAGAGTTCAGTTCGGCGTTGGAGAATAATCAGGGGGGTTTAGATAAGATAAGGGTCAGTTAGTTGCTTTGTTTCAGGAATTAGTTGAACTGAGCGTGCCACCTGACTATAAAGGCTGGCGAATTAGTTTGTATTAGGGATCATCGAAGAATACAGCTTCCCTGTTGGTGAGGTTGACTTCGGTCGCCGCGGCGGAACCTTCCTCCGCTCTCGGTGACGACGGTAGTCCTTCGCCAATCATTCCTCACTACCCTCTCGCTCTCTTCCTGCTTCTAGAACCCGACTAGTCTCTCCCTTGCGAACACCCTCACACCCCTGCTGTATCAATTTGGTATCAGATTCAATCGGTGCATCGACCATGTCTGGCGTCAATAAACACGATCCCGGGGCCATGACAGATTCCCAGAAGCTAGACTTCGTCGTCGCCCAGATGACGGTGGTGCACACCACCATCGACAACCACACATCTCAGCTGACCGCCATGACGACCAGGCTGGATGGCCATGCGCAGCGTCTTGCGCGCACGGAACAGTGGTGCATGGAGCATGCGGCCTCAGGTGGGCCCTAGCCCCGCGCTGATGGGTCCTTTGGA
This sequence comes from Eleusine coracana subsp. coracana, assembly GCA_032690845.1. Taxonomy (NCBI): domain Eukaryota; kingdom Viridiplantae; phylum Streptophyta; class Magnoliopsida; order Poales; family Poaceae; genus Eleusine; species Eleusine coracana. Next base: position 32,417,724 of record CM064434.1, read on the forward strand.
TCGAACATCGGCCCTGGTGAACATCGCTGGAACCCGAAGCTGAACTTTCCGCACTTTGATGGCGAGGTCGATCCGCTGCCATGGAGTAACAAGTGTGAAACGTATTTCCAAGGGATGAAGATCATGGAGGAAGACAAGGTGTGGACTGCCTCGCTGAACCTAGATGGCATCACGGCCGAGTGGTTCTTGGCTCTTGACCGTGACAACCCCGGCCTCACATGGGGGCGTTTCGTCGATTTCCTGAACCTCAGGTTTGGGCCACCAATTCGCTCCAATCCTATTGCGGAGCTCAAGGCCCTCACGCAAACTGGTTCTATGGAGGAGTATCAATGCCAGTTCCAACTCCTGATCTGCCGCTGCGAGGACCTCTCGCCTTGGCAACAGATTAACTTCTTCACGGCCGGCTTGGGCGATCCATTGAAGGCGGATGTGGAACTGCAGGCGCCTACAAACCTGCAGACCGCCATGTCCCTAGCGCGCGCGTATGAGGTGTGCAACGCCGCAGCCGTCGTGGCGTCCCAGATCGCCCCAACGCGAGCGGCGAGCAGGCCAGCCACCACGAGTGTCGTCTCCAACCATCCTAAGCCAGCGGCGTCGGCCAGCGCATCATCACTAGCAGCTAACGTGTCCGCAGCCCCTCGCCCTCGCTTTCGCCGCCTTTCTGCCGACGAGATGGCGGCCAAGCGCGTGAGCGGGGAATGTTTGTACTGCCCGGAGAAATTCGCGCCTGGCCATTGCTGCGACAACAAGGGCATGTTCCTGCTCGAGTTCAAGGACGGCATCGAGGTGGACCACTGGGTGGAAGACCTGGGCATCTCGTTACATGCGCTCACTGACGTTGGAGTGGCCAACACCATGCAACTCGAGGTCCACATCGCTGGTCAGACTCTACACGCTCTGGTTGATACGGGCTCCACGCACACCTTCATCAACACTTGTGTTGTGGAGCGCCTTGGCTTGGACATCACGGCACGCCCCAACTTGTCGGTCAAGGTCGCCAATGGTGATTAGGTGACCAGCCTCGGGGTCTGTGCGAAGACGGCGGTCACAATTGCCGACGACACGTTCCACATCGACTGCGTCGCCCTGCCCTTAGGTGGGTTTGATGCCGTGCTCGGCGTCCACTGGCTGCAATCCCTCGGTCCCATCTTGTGGAACTTTGAGTCCCTCACCATGACCTGCTGGCTCCACGGGCGCACGGTGCGGTGGCATGGAATCGGGGCCCCAGCGCGCGCTTGCAACGCGGTCATCGCCACCGGGGAGTTGTTAGCGGCACTGGTGGCACAGTTCGTCGACATTTTTGATGAGCCAAGAGGCTTGCCCCTCCTCGTCACCACAATCACAGGATCCATCTCCTGCCCGGGACATCGCCGATCATCGTCAGGCCCTACCGTTACCCTCAGCTGTTGAAGGAGGAGATTGAGCGCTAGTGCGACGCCATGCTCGAGCAAGGGATCATCCGCACCAGCACGTCCGCTTTCTCCTTGCCCATGCTTTTGGTCCGTAAGGCAGACGGGTCATGACGCTTCTGCATCGACTTCCGCGAGCTCAAGGCTAAGATGGTCAAAGACCGCTTTCCAATCCTGGTGGTCGACGAGTTATTGGATGAGCTGCGGGGTGCTGGCTTCTTCACCAAGCTAGATCTTCGCAGCGGGTACCACCAAGTTCGCATGCACGACACCAACATAGAGAAGACCGCCTTTCGGACCCACCATGAGCATTATGAGTTTTTGGTCATGCCTTTCGGCCTGACCAATGCGCCATCCACGTTCCAGGCAATGATGAACGAGATCCTGAAGCCATTCATTCGTAAGTTCGTGCTGGTATTTTTTTGACGATATTCTTATCTATAGCAAATCTTGGGCCGAACACCTGCAGCATGTCAAGGCCGTCTTCCAAGTTCTGCATGATCACCAGCTAGCCCTCAAGCAGTCCTAGTGTTCATTCGGGGAGGCGCAAGTGTCCTACCTTGAGCACGTCATTTCGGCGGACGGTGTAGCCATGGACCCTGCTAAGATCGCCGTGGTCGTGGCCTGGCCGCGTCCGCGCACACTCAAGGGCTTAGCGAGGTTTTCTCGGCCTCGTGGGTTACTATCGCAAGTTCATTGCTGGTTATGGGGCAGTGGCGGCGCCCCTCACGGTGCTACTGAAGGAGGCATTCGTATGGTCCTCGGCGGCACATAAGGCGTCCAACCGCCTCAAGTCCGCGCTCACCTCTGCGTCCACCTTTGCGTCGCTCCTCTAAATGCCCGACTTCGACAAGCGCTTCGTTGTGGACTGCGACGCGTCCGACTCTGGGTTTGGCGCCGTCCTTCATCGAGGCAATGGCACCATAGCTTTCTTCAGCAGGCCCGTCGCGGCCGCAGCAAGCGAAGCTACTGGCCTATGAGCGGGAGCTGATTGGATTGGTGAAGGCTGTGTGAAACTGGAGACCTTATTTGTGGGGCAGGCCATTCATGGTACGCACAGACCATTATTCTCTGAAATTCATTCTTGACCAACGGCTTCCGACGATTCCGCAGCACACTTGGGTCACGAAGCTGTTCGGATATGATTTGTCGGTGGAATACTGCCCTGACAAGCTCAACACGGTGGAGGATGCATTGTCGCGCCGCGACGAGGAGCAGCTGCAGCTTCACAACCTCTTCTCACCAATGTTCGACATCTTCGATGACCTACGCGCGGAGCATGCTCAAGACGCGCAAGTGGCGCGGTTGCGCGAAGCAGCAGGTGTTGACTGGGCTACTGTTGACGGGCTGCTGCTCTTTAGGGGCAAGGTGTTCGTGCCAGACGCCTCGCCGCCTGCTGGCCACGGCTCACGACGCCGGCCACGATGGCGTCCAGAAGTCGCTGCTCTGGTGGTGTTCTACATTCTACAACCCGGTGGCATTGCGGCGCATGAAGGAGTTCGTGCACAGTTGCGCCACGTGCCAGAAGAACAAATCTGAACATCTACATCCGGCGGGTCTCCTACAACCCCTGCCCGTTCCATCCATGGTCTGGAGCGACATCTCCATGGATTTTGTCGAGACTTTTCCACAAGTTGGCGGCAAATCGGTGGTCTTCACGGTGGTGGATCGTTTCTCCAAGATGGCTCATTTCATTGCTCTGGGTCACCCGTACATAGCAGCTTCGGTGGCCAAGGCATTCTTCGATGGCATTGTGAGACTCCATGGGTTTCCATGCTCCATCGTCAGTGATCGGGACACGGTGTTCACCAGTGCATTTTGGACCGAGCTTTTCAAATTGGCCAGCGTACAGCTCCGCTTGAGTTCGGCTTTCCATCCCCAAACCGATGGCCAGTCTGAGGTGGTCAACCGCGTCATCATGATGTACTTGCGGTGCCTTGCTGGTGATTGTCCACGTTCATGGCTGCAATGGTTGTCTTGGGCTGAGTATTGTTACAATACTTCATTCCAAATGGTTGTTCGCTGCTCCCCATTTGAGGTGGTTTATGGTCGGCCACCGCCGGCTCTGGTGCCTTTTCAGCCGCGCATGTCGCCACAGTGGATAAGCAGCTAAAGGAGCGGGATGCATTTCTGGAGGAGATCCAGAACCGGCTGCTGCAGGCACAAGACACCATGAAAAATCGGTAGGACACTACTCGCCAAGATGTCCACTTCGAGGTGGGGGACTGAGTTTGGCTCCGGTTGCAACAGCATTCTGCGGAGGGCATAAGGCCGGCTCGATCATCGAAGCTCAGTCCCAAGTTCTATGGGCCGTTTCAGGTTGTTGAGCGTGTTGGGGAGGTTGCTTATAGACTGCTGCTTCCGCCTAAAGCACGGATACATGATGTGTTCCATGTTGCGCTGCTCAAGAAGCATGAAGGTGTTCCCCCAGACTCGGTGGTGCCCTTGCCGCCGGTTCTGCATGGTCGTGTGCTACCCGTTCCAGAAAAGGTGGTGCGCACCCATCTGAACCGCGGTGCTTGGGAGGTGTTGGTGGCTTGGACTGGTCAGTCTTCCTCGGAGACGTCATGGGTGCAGCTACAGGACTTCAAGCGCGACTATCCGACGTTCCAGCTCGAGGACGATCTGTTCTCGGGGAAGGGGGGAAATGTTATGGACTCATTCATCGGGAAGCAGTACCAGCGCCGCAACAGGGCCACAGAACGTGGCTAGAGTTCAGTTCGGTGCTGGAGAATAATCAAGGAGGTTTAGATAAGATAAGGGTCAGTTAGTTCCTTTGTTTCAGGAATTAGTTGAACTGAGTGTGCCACCTGGCTATAAAGGCTGGCGAATTAGTTTGTACTAGGGATCATCAAAGAATACAGCTTCCCTGTTGGCGAGGCTGACTTCGGTCGCCGTGTCAGAACCTTCCTCCGCTCTCGGCGACGACAGCAGTCCTTCGCTACCCTCTGCGCTCTCTTCCTGCTTCTCAAACCCGACTACTCTCTCCCTTGCAAACACCCCCACGCCCCGCCGTATCAAACACATGTCTTGGATGACTAAGATGTATTATCATTTCTGACATTTTTATCCCCCATATAGGCCTTTTCCTTACATATCTGGCACTTTTTCTGATGGACGGACATGGTCAACCGGCATTATTATACCTGGTTCCATGTACATTAGGTGAGTGGACCCTGTTGCCTATCCCAGTCTTTTTTTTTTACAATAATAAATATTATCGTGATTAATATTGTGTTATATTTATTCCAGGGGTTATTGTAATACTTGGTTGGCTAAGAGGGGAACTGCATGATTTATGGAACTATGGGAAAATTCAGACAGAAAATTTGGTCGATGAACCTTGAAAAGTAATATCCTGGCAGAACTGATAAAAATGTCGGTGAAATCCATTAAGCCAATTGATTGGTGGATCTTCTGGGGTTGTTAGAGATGTACACGTTTTACATTGGCTAAAATGTCTGTATACTGTAATTGTTTTTCTTTTCTAGTATATAGTTTTGTTGTGTATTGTTCAGGGTCACTAGAAAGTGGTCATTGATTATCACATTAATCCAAAATGGATGAAATTTATTGTCTTTTTTACTTGCACCTTTTGGTGTTTATAATTAGCTATATTGAGGATCTGCTCAGGTTGTTAACAAAGTTTCAGTATTCCCATTGGATGGCTACAGTCTCCAGAATGTATGCTGACGGGTTTACAGAATATAGAAAAATTATGTTACTAAAACTGTTTGCTTCAATCTCAAAATGTTCCTGATGGTTTATTAGTTGTGAATCACTATATTGATAGTTTGCTGAGAAGTCAATGAGGGGTGAGACCTGCTAGCTTGAGTACGTGCAATTATCAATTGTGTGAAGTGCGTTGTGGTTTGGTAGAGTGTACAGCATAAAACATTCACATGTTTTGTAAGCAAGGAACTTGAAAACATTTAAGATGTATGAGATGGGATTTGCTTTTGTGTTAGGTGTCAACTTACGCCAGAAACTTGGAATTAGAGGGAAGGACGTCGTTTGCATTTGTTGCTGTGTTTGAAGAGTTAGGGCGTGATTGAGGTCCAGCCCCCGGCCAGGGCCAGATCATGTGTGGGTGTTTAGCAAGGTTATACTCCGTAGTGGAGCAGCTTCACTCCCTTAGCCATTGTCTCGCTACTACCTTTTGCCTCGCCAAATAGTAGCGGGTCTCTCCTTATATGCTACTATCTTAAATGAGATTTTTTATATTTCTACTATTCAGTACGGTCGTCTCTTCCATCTAAAAATTACGGTCGTCTCTTCCATCTAAAAATTTCTGCCCCGACCCCGTAAAAAAAATGGAAAAGAGAAAACTAGATGTAAGTCTCCCGTGAAAAAGAAGGCTGGACCTGCGGCTGTTGGAGAGGCGAGGGCGCGGCCACCCGGCGGCTGGAGATCCTCCACGCCATTGAAGGCATCTTGACGACATACTCAACGACGGCTTGCTTGGGAGGCATCTATGGGTGCAGATTGAGCTCGTCCTCTACGGGCGCGCCTCCTCGACTTCGGGCGGATCTAAGAGGCAACAACTTTGGGCGGATTTGAGGCTACAGCTCAGGGCAGATCGACTAGGCACAGATGAGGCCGCTGCGGCAATGAGCAGGCTGCGAGGTCCAGAAGAAGTAATGGCTATGATTCTCATCAGGTGAGATTCGATTCTCATGCTACCTCTGTTTCTATTTTCTTTTTTGCAACCAGTTGAACACATTGCCGATTTAGTACTAATAGCAGTGGATTTAACAATGGAATCGGACCACCTGTGCATAATCTCCATGTTGTGCTTGGTGATGCAGATGGCCATGACCTTCTCTCTATTGTTGCGGCCATGCATTATGAGCGAGTTAGTGAGGTGCTCTACAATGTTTTATATTGGATAAGCACTGCTATGTTCTATCACTTTGAAACCTAGAGGACAATATTGGCGCAAGCACTGGTGATTTGGGCGCATTGGATTGTTCCCATTATATATGATATTTGTTTCACACATATTTGACACTGACACACTGATTGAAGGAGAATGCAAAGAGCATCACTAACTCTTACTCCCTCATATTGATGTATATATGTTTATGTGCATACCACATGTATATGGAGCAGTTTAGTGGAATGTGTGATGGGAGATAGAGTCTACAACGTGATACAGTGCTGAGCAATTTTATTACCATAATAATCCCTTCTAACTAAATTAGTTTTATTTTCTTTGCAACATAGATTCCCTATACTCATTCGAGTATACACCTAATTTGGCATGCATTATAACTTCTCTAATACTAATTATGTCTCTAAATACTCTACTATTTCACTTGTTGTTGCATTTGTTGCCATGTCTTTGTTTTCTGTTTCAAAAAGCCTAAACATAACATGCTATTCTGCTTAAAAGTTTATATGCTGTCTATATCCTAATAAGGTCAGCAGGACACTCCTATTATTATTCAGCATGTGGATTACTAATTATATAAGAAGAGTTTGCTTTTTGTCATGTCTTCATATACTATTACCCAAGTATTCATCTGGATGGTTTTGTTAAAACTTAACACACCTTTTTGTTCTGAGAGCTATCAGCTCTGGAGGACATTGGCTAAGCAATTTTTAAATGCCTCAATCAGAGTGGTGATGAGCTGCTACGATTGCTTGAAAACTAAAGTCTATAGAGAACTTTTATGTGCTTTATTTGCTTATAATGGTGTTAGAGAGCTTTTTGTTTTGACAACTATCAGGTTGTGAGCAGGGGCAGAGCTAAGGGGGGCCTTAGCCCTCAAAACTCCAGCCCTTTTTCCTTACTAAATTAGAAAATTACCATGTGAAAAATCAAATTAGAACTCCAGATAGATCCACAACAAGCAGCCAGCACTCCCTGCAGCCATTTGCTGGCTCTGCCCCTACTCATGAGTGCATTGGCTAACCATGTTTGAAGAGAAATAATTGTATAAATTCATAGGTGTATTACAAAATAAGCCAAATAAAAATTATTTTCCATTATCTGCAAGTTTCAGTGGTTAATTGTCACACATTTGGGCTTTTGTGTATGCTGGATGGTTCAGAATTCTCTACATGTATTATCTTTATTTATTAAGGTTGCTATCATGAATCTTGATAATCCCATGGGTATGTTTGGAGACGGTTTCTTTGTCATATCAGCATTGGTTCATCTCCTGAACACGTTAAAAAGAAGTAGGTACGACCTTGATTATTGAGGAAAATGAATTGTTATGCCTTCCATTTTGACTGCGGTAGCAATTCTAAAATAAATCATGTTTATTCAAATATCCTCTGTTTTATGTGTGCATGTTGGAAACACAAGGTTAAAAAACTATAATTATTGCAGTGATGTTTATGCATCTTTTCTTTTCATATGTTATTATCCTTGGTAAATAGCATTCCATGAAATTAATGGTGTGTTTTTGTGTCTATAGAAATCAAATTAAAAAACATATTATTGGTCATTGCAAATATTAGGGAAAGAACCGCTGCAAAATGACGAAATTCTTAGTATGTAAATTTAAAAAACAATTCATGTTTGCAGTGCTAAACTGTAGCTTTGAATAAATCTAATTTTAAGCTTGCATGTACATCCCAGGTTGGCATTGTGAAGGTATCGCAGACACCATTCTCTAGGCCTGCAACAACAATCTGGCCTACATCATGTTCAATGGAATCCCCGTCTTTGATTACTTACCTTCTATTTAACCTAAGGTAGGAGTTATCTTTGTGCTAGGATAACTTCATTATGGAGAATAATAACAAAAGGTTTCCTTTTGCAGGCTGGTTATCTCATCTGCGCTATGTTTATTTTAGAAGTAATGTTGTATTCCACTGAAACATATATTTATGCAGGTGGCAACAATTTCAGTTTGGTTCAGGTCTGTTAGTCTGTAGAAGATGCAACTCTAGCCTCACTGTAAGACTCTTGAGCAATTATCAGTGATACTATTAGCCTGTTTCACATATCTTGGGCTCTCATGACTCATATTTTAACACATAGTTTTGAATATTCAAGGTGATTTCATTCTATGGATGAAGTACTATGTGATAATGAACTAGAGAAGGGAAGGGCTGCAGACACAAACTGAAGCCTGAAGTAATTGTGATAAGTCCAGCTTTTGAGGAGAAGAAGGCCTCAGCAGCCAAAGAATATTCAGGAGGACAATAACCAAACATCTAGATCAATTCTGAAAAAGTGCGGTAGGGTACGGCATTTTTTTCTAATCTTCAATCCATAATCTTACAAACGAAAAACATTGTAACATTTCAAGGATTTATTGTGCATTGTGGATAATGCATTCAGAAATCTGATCATTGTTTAGTTGAAAGCCACGATGGGTAACAAAGAGTTACATTAATCCACTTTTACTCAAGTCGACTGTATATTTTCACATCAACACATTATCTGCTCTTAGAATTAATCCCATTTTACTTCCATAAGGTGTGCATGTGTGTTCAGCAGCTCTTTTATGATGCCGTTTAATTTGCTGCTCTATAGTGGAATTCTCATGGATTCCTGGTATATATTGCACATGTTTTCTTCTCTCAAATCAATTTATAAAAATGATTACCATCTACTGGTTTTGTAGCATATAAAAGGACTACTAATTCATACTAACTATAATAATGCTCAGAAAAAAGCCAAGCTCATATCTACCATTTCCTTAAGATTATAAATCAATGCAAGCTAATCCGAATTCAGTAGTTAATAATGTTTCTGAGTGTTGGTAAATCCTAAAACTTGCATACATATTTGCTCCCTATTATTAAGCTTTCACAAAAAGTTTTATAGTCATATTATATGTACCCCTAACTTGTTAAGGATTTAAATATGTTCTTTTGATCATTAATTCATGTTGTATCCCTTTTTAATTTGGTAATACCAATTATGTTTCGGAGTTTTTGCTTCATGTCTGGAGAATAATATTGCTGAGGACATGTAATACCACCTAATTAGAAAACAATATATCGAGTTTCTTTTGTTGAGTAATAATATTGTCTATCAAATACTATCTATAAATATATATTGATGAAATATTTTTTAAAACCCGTAGCAACGCATCGTGTATTTTGCTAGTTATTATATTATTAATAATATTAGGCATCGCTATTATAGCATGACAAAGTTTGGCTTCGATGCTATTTGACTTCACTGCATCTATCAGGTAAATTTTGTCTGAGAGCAATTTAGTCTTTTTCCATGTCTGGTAATTGGTTAAATGGTAAATTATAATTAAATTTTAACCAATGATAAAGAAAAGGTATGTAACGGTATAGCAGCGAAGTCAAACATTGTCATGCTATAGTAATAAAGTCCAACTTTAGTAATGGTATAATAACAACAATAGTAACAAACACGCTTCTGGGATCAGTAGTAACAAACACGCTTCAGCCTTTTTTATTATTATTAGCAATATGCCCGTACGTTGATACGGGCTTTTTTTTTTAAAACAAGAAGCTTTAGACATCTATATATTTGGAATGCAACATATTTGAGGTAGGGGTGGAGTTATTAGGTGCTATTCATGGTGTCCTATAACACCATTTGTTTATGGTGATTCTAGTAGCTAAATATTATTTATAGGTGTCTTATTCAGTAATTGACATTGTTGCATCTAGTTCATGGATGTGCCTTGGTTTGAGGCAAGTGTTTTGTTTTAGTCACGTTGGATAGATGTTTTTTTTGCTTTTTTTCCTCCACAAAACTCATATGTACATTTGCTAGTTATATTTAATCGAAAAGATATAACATATGTAGATTATAAACACGCGTGTAGTAGTAGTTCAACCAAAATTAGAAAAAAGTTACTAACATGGGAAAAAACCACACCTACTACAACACCAAATCGAAGAGACCGGTATACAAGCCTGTAGAGCAAGCTATGTATACATAGTCTCAGTGTTAGTGACGACGACACTAAACTATGTATAAGAACCAATAGACCAAGCTTAAAGCATGTGATACTAACGTTCCCATACGCCATCGTCGTCGATCTGGCCTTTTGGCACTGCAGCAGCCTCTCGAACTCCATGTCTAAGGCGATGAGCGCACGGAGCTTGTCGGCGATCTCCTCTCCGTCATGGAGGTCCAGGTCGGGCAAAGATGGATCAAGGAGCCTGCTGCGTCGTTGTCGTTCTTGCAACACCGCCAACTCGTCCTTGATCCGATGAACCGCCGCCTTGAGGTCTTGCATTCTCTCTTTCCAGCTGCCAGTGTCCTTGTTGGTGCCACCACCGATGGGTGGTTGGTCCTCCAAGGGTAAACCCATGATAGATAGAAGGCAGAGACATCCAAAGCTCTCCACGTCTAGCAAGACCACAGCCAACATAGTCTCTAGGACCTTCTCGACATCCACCACCGAACCGAAATTCCAGCAACAACCAGTAAGAATAGCATTGCAGGAAGCAAGATTGAGACGCACCACGGTAGGGGATTTCTCCCCAACCACGAGTTTGCGGGCTTCGTCAAACACCTTCAGGAAGATCGGGACTCTGTTTCCAAACTGAACTCCGTTTTGTTTTTCCAAACTAAAATGTCGGACTCTGTTTTCAAATTAGACTCCATCTGACTTAATCTGGGGCTTTTATATAAACATATGAGTCGTATTTTTTTTATCAATTTTAAAACCTTATGCAACACAGAGTCATATGTTCTCACCTTGTACAACACTATGCAACACTGTATGGACGTGTTCACCTCTTTTAATAAAGTGTAGAGAAGAGATTATAAGAAATGTATTTTCTAGTAGTGTTCGTTAACATACCAAAATTAAATACACCAGCTATACATGTGAAATAGATACATAAGGATGTTGCGCTCAAATTCATCTTTGTGAACAGTACTTAAACATGTTTAGGTTGCTTCATTCGCATGCTCGAACTTCAAAACTGGAGATTCATGCTACAAACTTATTGAACATGTAATTCAAATTGCTGAAAGTAGCATGAGACTGATGATTTGAATGCTTCTGGGAAACAATTGATTCAGTTTGCCTAGGATTGATGGGGACAGCTTTGGTATTGTACGAGAGAAGCATCAACACTCTCGTCGGTAATTCAAGTCATACTAGCAAAATACCCGTGTATTGTCACGGATCTTTATTAAAAAAATTTATGATTAGAATGTTTTCTTGTAACTGTAAAATATTTTTAATTAATCAATTTTTTTGCTTGAGTATTTGCTGTATTTTTATTTTGCTTTACCTTTTTAAGTTTTTTAAAAAAATATTTATTATAATAATTTTAGAGTGAGTTATTATTGGAATTCTTGTTATTAGCTTACATCCAAAATATGATGTTAAAGTAATAGATGATTGATTGTTATTTGTATAAAATATCAAATTGGAATCAGAGTCTAATTCAATAAATGATTAGAAAATAGTTCAAAAATAATTCAAACTGATTGGTAAATTATTGTAGCATACAAATTGAATACGACAATATTACAGATACATCTGGACATAAAAAAAGTGGTCTAAACAATCTCACCTCAATTAATAAGTTACTAACAATATGTCCGTATATTGCTACGGGCACTAAAACAATTTGCAAAAAATTATAGACTCTCGTATATATAGATGAAAATAGCAAGTTTTATTAATTTAGGAAAATTCTACCAACTTGTGTTTGTTCATATTTATTCAAAAGCATATAATTAAAAAATTATTTAAGTAGAAGTTCTTCAATCATTTTTCCTCTTGTCAACACAACGGATTCCTTGACCGACCTCGTTGTAATGATGGCATCCTTCTCCCTTCCTGCCGCTACCGTCGTAAAATTTAGTTCTTTTTTCAAGAGTAAAATGCCAAAGTTGTGACTTGGTACAGTAGAAAAACCATATTATACAGCACAAAAATAATATATCATGGCACAATCATTGAGACCTCCAAAAGTAAACATAAAAAAGAACTGAAAGTCAAGATAGAAGTACTTTCTTGACTTGTATAAAGGCCCCAAACAAAATAGAAGTAAACATAAAAAAGGTCATGACGTTGCTACATGCATCTATATTTCATCATAAATTAGAGATATAATCACATGTAACAAGTTCATTATCTAACTATAATCAAGTAATAATTATATTAGCTATTGACTTGTATAAGCAATCCAATTGGGAATCAAAGAGGTCAGTTTTATATCTTTGGACCAACTTCTCCTCCTCCTATGCCTTTTTTTAGCATGATGTTGCTTGTCATGATATAGTGGCAGGACTAGAAGGTGCAAATTTGTCGTCACAAACAATCTCATTCTCACCTCACTCATCAAACCATGGGTTTCATATTATGTTTGTGTTTTTTAACTTCTCTTCAAAGTTGATCAGGCTCGGCACATCAATCTGTGTGTCCCATGTGGCCCTATCACCCCTTGTAAAAAGTGCCTGCAAAACATGGCTCGATAAAATGAGATAACTATTCATTTGCCAAATTCAACAAACAGCGTTGATCAGCTAAACTATTATCCATACACATATATACTGAAGGTGAACTGCTTTGAACAAAATAATCAATCGTAAATATCTCCAATTCACAGTATTTCTTCACACAAGTATATGCAGATATGAGGAAATAGGTACAGTTTACCTCAATATATGGATAAATGACGCTGGATAGAAGGTCATCCGCATTTTCTTGGCTGGATTCTCAATGGAGATTGTCTTCTGGATGCTGACAACTCGAGTTCAGATATGGGTAGCAGCAGACCAATACACAGAGGATTGCTTGCGTTGGAGAGCAAAAGAAAGGCGGACAAAGTCTGGTGGCGGCTCATGGTGGAAGAGGGACATGCTCTACGACAGTGGTGGCGACGCCCTTGGTACCGCTCCCTGTCGCCTGCTCATCGTGCACAACACTGTAGTGGCCTCGACAAACTAGGGCATGAGTTGAGCGTTACGCTCGAACCAGGGCATACCTGGGGTCTGAGGAGCAGCTGCTCGGTGTGGTCCTCCGCTACGCGCGCGACACGTGTTGTCGAGAACTGGGAACATTGATTGTGACCACTGCACCGCCTCCGCGCCCCCGCAGTCCGCCGTGTTCAGTCCTCCCTGGCCCACCTTCTCGTCGATGGCTAAAAGCTTGTCCTGGAAGCCGGAGTCACATGTGTGATTCCTTGTTGTCCGATTGATTTGAATCCCGTAGATTACGGCTGATCTGAGTAATTTTGGGTTGGCGGAAGAATGATTTGTGGTCTAGGAAATGGGGACGGCCGTTGAGGGAGGGCCAAAGGAGCGCCACAACGGTGGCTACCACGGGTATTGGTGTTGTGAAGCGGACGTCATATTCAAACGCAGCAAGGGACAACAACACTAGAGCGTATACGTATTATGCACCGACTCGATCAAACGGCTTAGACTAAGACGGTCAGATGTGAGCGACATCAATACACACTTTAGGGGCACATGTGAAAAAAATTGTAGAAATCGATACGGACATGGAACTCCAAACACCAAAGGCAACATCACACTAAATCAACACCAATGACAACCTCACCAATTAATAAATAGTAGAGATAGAGATTTTTAATAAATCTATATTTTGATACTTATGAGTTTAAGAATTTGAATTTGCATTTTGATAGTTTACCGCTTGGTGCTTAACTGTCAAGGAAAAGGAAGACTAGGAAAAACAAAGTTTCCGTGCCAAGCTCGTGTAGAAGCTGCAGGCTGCAACGGCAGTCCATCTGGCCGGGGCCGAAATCCATCGGACGAGTCATCTGAACCCCCAAACCCCCATCCAACACGCAGCTCACGGTAGCGAACCTCGCGACCGCATCTGAGCCTTGCCCGCTCGCCCACCGACGGAGACACACCTGCCGCCGCCGCCGCCGTCACCGCCCGCCATGGCGAAGCCCGCGGAGCAGCCTCCGTCGGACATGGAGGTCGACGCCGCCCAGGAGGAGAAGCAGCCTGTCAGGTTCTCCATCAACGGTGAGCTTCACCCCTCCTTCGTCCCGATCCGATCGTTGTTTCTTTTCCCCTGACCCAGCTTTGCGCCCGCAGTGCTGGAGCTCATGAGGGAGGCGCAGATGCAGCACGGTCTCCGCCAGAGCGACTACACGCGGTACAGGTTCGTGATTTCGACCGCTTTCCCACCTGATTCTGTTCGATCCCTTCCTAGATCTGCACGTTTGGTCCCCTTGTCTAGTTCAACTCCGTTTCGTTACCTTCCACTGTCGCAGATGTGACGGGATGTGAGGACGGAATGTTTTCTTATCTAGTTGCTGTGCACTGTCATCCGAATTGTCCTACGCGACCCCTAGCTCGTAGGCTATTTGAGTGCAAACCTTTGATCTCGCCTTAGAAGTTGAATAGTTATATGCATTTGGTTACCATGCTTGCTCCATGATCACGCTTTTGTGTGAGTGTACACGGAGAACATTTGATTTTAAGTTGCCAGCCTGATTGTTCGCTGGTGTATGTTTTCTGTTCGTTTACATGTTTTTTTTTGGCCTAAAGTAGTAAGCTCGCTGTTACTATAGCTGGCATGTTGTTGCCTGTCATTGTGTTGATGTGCCTATGTTTTGCGTCAATTTTTGTCTATGTGCCTTGGTGCCTTAAGGATTTTGCATTATCTGCAGGAGATACTGTTCTGCACGACTCAGAAGGCTGTACAAGTCTCTGAAGTTTCTGCATGGCCGTGGTCGATACACCAGGCGGAATATAACCGAGACTACTGTCACAGATGTCAGGTGTGCCACCTTCTGCTTATATAATCAATAAATGGAATGCTTTCTTTCTTGCCATAGTTCGTTTTTTGGTTATGATTTCTTTTTCCTCGAGAGAAGCAGAAAGAAGTAACATTTTATGATGTGAATTGTGTCTGGCACTCTAGGTATTAACATGCATTGTAAACGGATTCTTCATCAGTTGATTAGCAAATAGGCCCACAGAAAGTACTTCAATAATATTCCTAGACCCTTGGTAAACCTTTTCGGAGGTGATATAACATAGTACTTCAGCTGACAGGACTCTTGCTTATTTTTGAAGATATGTAATATTGAATGAAGCTACAGTGTAATTTTGTGCTGTTGAATGTTGATTGATAATTTTGATGCTTCGAAAGATATTGTTTCATTACCATCATAGTGATAGTGCTAAAGCCCTTCCCTCCAACCTTTGTTTTTTTTTTAAATGCACACTGGCATGCCTACTTTTGTAGTATAATATGCATATGCTGCTGTTGTTTTTATGACTTACCCAGGAAATTTAACAAAAATTATGAGCATAATTAGGTTTCAACAAACTTTGCAATTACTGTTAGCGATTTTAATGTGTGAAAGCAGGTTTCTCCATGTAGTATTTTATATGGCTGAGAGAGCATGGAGTCATGCCATGGAGAAGAAAACTGCTGTTCCGAATGCAAAACAGCGTATCTACATGTTGGGTCGATTCAGGAAAGCAGTAAAATGGGCAACATTGTTTTCACAATTATGTTCTGTAAAAGGAGATTCAAGGACATCTTTGGAAGCCGAGGTGTGTTCCTTATGATATTGTTGTTTGACTTGTCTCTGTTTTCTATATCCCTCAGTATAAATTTCAGACTTTGCGCTTTTTTTCGAAATGAAAAAGGTATTTCACTTCTTCCTGAATTAATTTGACTCAAAATATTCTTTCAGGCATATGCTTCATATATGAAAGGTAATTTGCTTTTTGAGCAAGAGAAGAATATAGAAGCAGCGATGATAAATTTCAAGAATACCAGGTTTGTGAAATTGTGGCGGTCTCATAAAAGTTTGGCTTTTTAGTGTATGGTCATTTATCTTGTGTAGATATTTTTCTATATTGTTGTTATTTAGAATCCTTCTTAAATGTGTTTTAGTTGGAGCCCTTTTTAAATGAGTACTTAGATGGTGATTGTTTGATGATTCGATTCATGTACTTCATTTCCTTGTATAGAGCTGTATATGAGGAACTTGGAAAGTATGGCAGTATAGAAAACCAACTTTTATGCCGTCAGCGTGTTGAAGAAGTGGAGCCTATGATTGGATTCTGTTCACGCAAACTGGGTGGATCATCTTTACAAGAAGATGAACTTCTAAGTATGGAAAATGATGGTCCTGCTAATGTTCTTCTGAAAGCAAAGATGGAGGTATTCCTGCTTTGTACTGCTCTTCTAGCATAGTTCCTCATATGTCATATCTTATGTCATATCATTCTATACACTATCACCTTGCTGCTATTCCCATATGCAAGTCCTGTTCTTAATAATTCTCTAATTGAAGCGGGTATGCTTTGTAATGGGGTAGGATAATTAGGCCTTATGCTTTGCCTAGAGCTTGGGAGACATTGGGGGATTGGGAGAATTGTTTCTTTATTGATTGATTGTATTGACTGCAGTGCCTCTCTTTATATAGAGCCGGCCCTAAGCAACTAACCTTATCTCTAATTAACCTAACTTGAGGGCTAAGTAAGGGTGGAGCTACAGTATCCGCGCTACAGTAAGATGGCCCAAAAGGCCTGCCCATAACATCTCCTCCCTCCTTCAAAGACAGCTCGCCCTTGAGCTGTGGTGGAGGCCATGGCTGCAAACCTTGATATCCCCATGACGATAGGATAGATTGCCTTCGGTGCTGCTGCACAAAGATCCGCAACCTGCTTGCAGCAATAGTCCAAGGTGAAAGAAGTGAGCTCGTTGTGCTGCTTGATGTTGATGAATTTGCTGATTTCATTGGGGATCAGCGGGGAGCAGTATGGAACTATGGATGCTTCTCTTGCTTTTGCATTGGATGGCTGCAGGATGAGTGCAAGGATTATGTATGCATTTTCGCCGTGCTCCACACAACCAGAGGCATGCCATTGGTCGACGGCTTGGAGATTGTCGCAATGGTGCAGCACTAACCTTCTTCTTTGTCTTCTTCCTCCGTATGGGTACAGATGGGGCAGCCAAGAACAGCGAGAACGAAGTTTGGACCAGCACCGCTGCACATTCGACCTTCTTCTCTTTTGCTGCGGGCACAACCATAATAGGTTGGGCCAGCACTGTTGCACGGTTGGCAGCCTCCTCCTTTGCTTCTAGTCGTGCCTTGAGCAGATCTACCAATTCTCTAAAGCCTTGTTCAGTTACAGAGAATGAATCTGGGCCAAGAATCATTTTGGGCCTGGATTGAGTGAATCCTGTTGATTCACTCAGGAGGTAAAGTTTCATTCTGGGCCTTGGGCCACAGGAAATGACCAAAACGGGCTGATCTTCAGTCCGCCCAGCCCCTAACCGAACAGCAATATTTCGAGAAAACAGGTTTCGTTCTGGGTCATTTTGTTCTGGCTGGATTGGGCCTCATTCCGGCCCGATCCACTGGAACCGAACAAGGCCTAAGGCTCATATCAGAGTATGATTTTGGTGGTAAATTGGCAACAGAAGCCATGGCAAGGGATCCTTGGCAATCTGATACCAGATGTAATGGGGTAGGATAATTAGGCCTTATGCTTTGACTAGAGCTTGGGAGACATTGGGGCATTGGGAGAATTGTTTCTTTATTGACTGATTGGTTGATTGAATTGACTGCAGTGCCTCTTCTTTATATAGAACCGGCCCTAACCAACTAACCTTATCTCTAATCAACCTAACTTGAGGGCTAAGTAAGGGCGGAGCTACAGTATCCGCGCTACAGTAACACGGCCCAAAAGGCCTGCCCATAACATGCTTCTAGCAAACTTACTCTGTGAAGTGGCAAACCGTGAATCCAATGAATCCCGATTCTGGTAATTATGTAGTAGGTATTTGTGCCTTGAACAGCATTACTGAGTGATATCTATCTATTCCATGGCTATCGAAAGGCTTAGCAGACTTCCTTTTTCATGCTATCTATGGGTTCACCATCATCCACTATGGTTTGGAGAGAATTTGGATTGTAATTACTGTAGCTAGCAGGCTGGATTTAAAAGTCCATATATCTCATGATTGAAATCCGAATATGTGTTCAAGTATTTGTTTGAATGCTTGCTTCAATGCAGAACGCACACTGCACTTGCTTTACTGACTGGCTGCAGAAGCCTTTGTTTAGTCAAACCATTTTAATAGTTTCTTTCTTGGTTAAGGTTGTGACTTACAGAATCCATTGTCAAACATCACTCATAAATGACATTATGAATCAAATTCACTATTGTACTGCAGACATTAGTAACATTTATGAGGTGGGTCTTGTTTATTATTATTTTGGTGCTTGCCCCCGTGCTTGCTGAAGTAGTAAGGCTTGCCCATAATATTCCCTTCCCCAGGACCCCACTCGTGTGGGAGCCTCTGGCACTGGGTCTGCCCTTTTTTTGCCCCCGTGCTTGCTGAAGTAGTAAGTAGTTCACTTCTTGTGTAGCAGCTAAATGCCATTATGGTTCGTTAGGTGTTACCAACTGTCAAATGAGCAAAACAGGATTACAGTGTAGATATGTTCATTGATTGGTAATATCATGGGTTTGCTTAGTGCAGAGAAAAACTGATATTCACAAGTTTATGAATTGACAAGACATTGAAGAGACGAAATGTATGAATTATGAAGATCTTAATGCATGTGCTTGTTTGCAAAATCTTAAATGCCATTATGGTTCGTTAGGTGTTGCCAACTGTCAAATGAGCAAAACAGGGTTACAGTGTAGATATGTTCATTGATTGGTAATATCATGGGTTTGCTTAGTGCAGAGAAAAACTGATATCCACAAGTTTATGAATTGACAAGACATTGAAGAGACGAAATGTATGAAGATCTTAATGCATGTGCCTGTTTGCAAAATCTTTGAATCAAGAGAATATACATGAACATGAATATTCTCGTGTTCCAACTATTTTATGTTTGAAGTTTGGACGTTTTCTCATGCCATGTGACCCATGAATTCTTATTCACCTATTTGAATCTTCTGGTCCTTTTATGACGTAATGCTTAAATATTTGGAGGTTGAACTTCTTGAACTCTTGTCAGTTGTCACCAAGCATGGCTGTTTCTGCTGTCCATAAATTCTGAGTGACCACTTCATTACTTCTCCATTTCTCAATTTTATTCCTGTTGTCGTTTGAAGCTGGACATATGGGATATTGCTACTTAGTTCTCGAATAAAATTAGACAGGTGGAGGATTGATGATTCTTTTGGTATAGTACAGCAGTGGAAGCATGACACTTGATACAAATGACTTCTTTTTTGTGCCATTGTGATCATCACACCCTTCTGTCATGTTGATGTTTTTATCAAATCTCTGTAGTTCGCCTACCTGTTGAACAAATGGTACCATCATTTGAGATTCTAACAGACAATTTAGGGTGCTTGAAATGTCAATTATTTTGGTGACCGAAAGTTAGAAAAAGTTGTTCAATTCTGAACAACATACTGCAATAGAGATTCTGGGATATCTCTTCTTGTTACAGGTTATCTGGGATTCTGGGCTCTTCCTTCCTGGTTATGACCTTATGGGGTGTCTGGGGGCCCAGCCACTTTTTCTCCCTGGAGGCCTGGACCTTGGAACTGTTTGCATCAATTTAATAAAACTGGCAGCATTATATTTCACTTATCTTTTCTGGCTCATTGTTGCAAACATTTTTATCCTCTGTATCCTGATAGATTCACATTGAATTTTTTCAGGCTGTACTGTCCGAGACAAGATCACAGCAGGCAGCTTCTATGACTGATTTCTACTGGCTTGGTTGCAGATTTCCTATCACCAATGCAAAGACCCGTGTGTCTATTTTGAAAGGTACATTTTTCAGTGTCTTGTTTTAACTGAAATCATAACGATGCAGAATAACCATATGATACTGTTCATCCATTTCATACTGATAATAGATAATTCAGGCCATAAGAGACGATGAAATATTATATTTGTTTGAGCAATTTTCTTGCTCCATAAATTTTATATTTTTGGATGCTTCTTTAACCGAGTGATGTGATCAGCTCAGCAGCTCGAGAGAGACTTGAAGGGTGGAGCCTCAGAATCGATTGCTGCTGAAAAAAAGCTTGCCATTTTTGATAAAATATTTTCTGCATACCATGATGCTCGGAGCTGCATTCGCAATGATCTGGTATAAAATTTCAGCATTTTATTGGTTCTATTCTGTAGAGACTGGAGATGTGTACAACTGTACATTGCTTTCTGTTCATATTTTTCTGACTTTTTTCCCCAAATGCAGGCTTCTGCTGGCAATGCTGAGAATATAAGAGATGACTTGAATGGTCTAGACAAGGCTGTTAGTGCTGTTTTAGGATTGAGGACTATAGAACGCAACCAGTTACTTGTTAGTATTGCAAAAAGTAAGTTTACAAAGCATCGTGATGAGAAAAACGAGAAGATCACAAAGCCAGAAGAACTTGTTCGGCTATATGACCTGCTAATTCAGGTAGGCTTGTCTTGCATTATGTCTTTACCTGAGTTGTTGCATGCTTTTGCTGATGCAAAGCTTCTTTTTTGCAGAATACAACGGACTTGACTGACTTAGTTAGTTCTGGAAGAAACAAAAATGAAGAAGAGAACTCTTTTGTTCATGAGTATGAGCTTAAAGGCTTGGCTTTCCGAGCTGAGAGGTCTGTCACACCGGATTCAAGTCTAACAAACTCATTAATGACCATCTTCCTTTGCTCATAAATCTATTCATGAACTATATTATGTTTTGGCCCTTACTATTTGTTGGTTTATATCCTCAAAAACACAAATGAAGTAACAGGAACACCCCCCCCCCCCCCCCCCCCCCCCCAAAAAAAAATCACTTCATTTTCATTTTGCTTAGGTTTCAGTTGAAATTCTAGAAAGTTTACATCTGATAACTTGTAGTCTATGCTTATAACTCAGACGTTTCACTTTGGAAAATTGTTCAGGTGTTTCTTTTTGGCGAAATCATATAGTTCAGCTGGTAAAAGGGCTGAGGCATATGCATTATTTTGTCATGCCCGTTCTCTCTCTGATTCTGCGCTGCAACAGCTTGCTAACAGTCCTGATAAGGTATGCCACTGAACCACATCTATTGTGCCTCTTGTAATTGTACACGAGTTTTATGGCTGAAACTTTTTGCTTGCATATATTGTTGAATGTCTATTAACATGAAATCATTACACTAGATTCTTTTATTTGTTGATGACTTAATTTCACAGCACCACAACTATTTATTTTGTCACTTGTATCAGAAAACAGCAACTTTTAAAACTACAGTTTGTGCCTTTTGTATCACAGAACCACATTTTTTCGCTTGGTACTCCCTAGCCCACGAAACACCAGTGTTAGCAGCAACAGCTTATGTTCCTAGCCAAAAACGTTTTTATCAATTTCTTCATTAGATGATGACATAACATAAGTAAAGTGATGGTAGCATAAACAAGAGTCACGGTGCCCCCTCCTTTTCTATTCCTAGCTCCGCCCCGTGGGCTTTTGGTCTTTACTCTTTACTAAGTACAAGCAAATTGAACCTGAATTAATTGATGTTGATGGCTTTTATCAAACCTTGGATTTTATTTTTTAGTAGAAACTAGGAAATCCTAACTCTTTCTTTTTTAAACAGGTTTTAATCCAAGATCTGAAGTCTCTATCTGACAATTGTAGATCCAGTAGCTGCATTGAACATGCAACTGGTATTATGGAGGAGGAAAGTGTTCCATTGAAACTTTCAAAAGGTGTCTCAACTATGTCACTTGCTGATGATAAAACAAGGGTATGCCTTAACACTGAACTTTGTCCATATAATAAGCATTAACTAAGGGCTAAGGCTTGCTGCATTGGTAGGATACTTACTGATGTAGGTTGTCTTCTCATGTTTAGAACTTCAGATCAGTGTGGAACGATGGCATATTTTCATGACATTTTCAGAGAAATAAAGTAATAAACAAATAACCGTAAGGCCAACACCAATTTGTAATTCCACTTACAGTGATAAGCTTTTGGGTGCAACTGGTTGGTACATAGTAGCTTAACATGGTATTAGAGCCAGAGGTCTTGAGTTCAAGTCCTGGTGATTGCATATTCCGCTGTGCCGCTCCTATTTCCATGTTTGCGCCCTACTGCACGTGAGGGGGAGTGTTGAACCATAAGTGAATTGGTCACCCTTTCCTATGAGCTTAGGCTTTTGGATGCAACTGGTCAGTGCATAGTAGCTTAACAATTATGTTTGAGCAAAGAGGATTGGTGAAATTATAAAATGAAACTATATAGATATGTTATGTTTGGACATCTCTCTGCCTATCTGCATGGTTATTAGGTAGCATCTGTTGTATAAGTCAACTTGATTTACAAGCTAGGTTCGCATTTTGTGATTTTTCTGTCTTTTCATTTATGACGATACTTTGCATGGTGAAACAAACCAGTACTGGTCATCTTTCATAACAGATGCTGATGATAAATTGATATTTTGTAGGAGAACAAATATCTTCTTGATATGCTAGATATCTATGAGTCAGCAGTTGCTGAGCCAAACACCAAAGCCCAACATCGCATCGCACAATTCCCACCCCCCTTCCAAGCAGTTCCATGCAATCCAATTGTGCTTGATATGGCCTACAATGCTGTTGAGTTCCCAAGCCTTGAGAACCGAATGAAGAAAGAAAAGAAGGGCCTGCTGAGCAGATTCTGGGGTTGATACAAAGATGGATGGCATTCTTCATCAGGATTTTGGTACATTAACCTGGCCGTTTGATTTGTTTGTTATGTGCATGAACGTGTTTAAAGGTGGGATGGTCCTTTCATAACACTTCGTGGGTGAAAGATTTTGTCATACCTTTTTTTTTTTTTTTTTTTTTTTTTTTTTTGCTTTGAGGATTCCGGACAACTTTTGTGAATACTCCTGCAGGTGCAAAATGTTGCTTAACATTTTGAATGAGTTAGTGCAAAGTGTTGCTTAACATTTTGAATGAGTTAGCGACTCATTGTTCGCTTTGAGTTTATGAGGTAGATGTAACTTGCCAATCCAGATACGTATATTATTTATCCTTTTTGGATGTGTATTTAGGATTAACCTCTTTTACGCGATAAGATTTACTTCGATGGACCTGAGGCAATGTGCAGTATCACTATCACATATAACCACTCAACTCTGCATATCATATGAGCATCTCGCTATCGTCGGAATGACAAATTTCATCGTACGGGATCCAATCGAGGTACATTTACTTTGCATCACGGAGTGACATGTAGTATAATATATTAAAAATACCTAATATTTTATTTTTTCCTTCACGCTCTTGGGTAACAGATTTCCCGTCAGTATTGGTGGAATCTGCTTACCGTGATTGTAATCCTGCTGTTGATTAATGAAAGGTCCACGTTTTGCCCCGGGGGGGGGGGGGGGGGGGGGGGGGGGGGGAGGGGGGCTGCACGGCGCCGTCTGGGTGAGGGAGAGATAGCAAAGCGACGATGGTGGGATGGCAAGGGCTGCACTATGCATGAGGTCTGAGTGACACCGTAGGGATGCCTGAGGGAAAACACGACGGGAAAGCAGCGGCGGGACGCAACCAGGGTGTGTGAGGCCGCCGCCTTGATGGTGAACGGGGACTCCCACCCGACTCAATGGGGGTAAGACAACGGGCTGTCGCCACGTTGGGGAACTGAAACGTTGATGCGGATTCCGTGATTGGGAGTTCGCGATTGGGAACCGACGGGCAGTCGGCGAGACGGGGAATGGCGACAGCAACGTGGGAAGAGCGATGAGGAACGGTGACTTATTGGAAGGAAATTACTGTTTAGCTTTAGTAGCAATACAACATAAATATATGGTTAACTAGCAAAATACCCGTGTGTTGTCATGGATTTTTGTTAAAAATATTTATGATTAAAATGTTTTTTTAACTGTAAAAGTTTTCAATTAATCATTTTTTTTTGCTTGAGCATTTGCTCTATTTTTATTTTATTTTATCTTTTTGAGTTTTAGAAATAATATTTATTATAATAATTTTAGAGTGAGTTATTTTTAGAATTTTTGTTATTAGTTTTCATCCAAAATATAATATTACTAGCAAAGTGCCATGCGTTACTACGGATTTTAAAAAGTTATAATAAACTATAAATATTTTTTATATGATCGTGAATAGCTTGACAGAGATGAGACGGTTATACTACTCAATCCATATGAACTTCCTATCTTCTTTCATGATGATAAGTAGAAATTGGACTTGGGGCAAGTCCCTCTTCTGGAACTCTGTGACGTATACATGTGCCCTCGTCCAACATATAAATATTGCAAACCAAATCATCAAATGGATATTTTTTCATCTTTATCCCATTGCATGATTCATAAATATGACTAATAAATCAAACACAGATATCACCTCCTAATAATACGGTTTCAAAAGCATACCTGACAATGGATGTAGAAGTTGGCAGGCCTGCTCGCCGCACCGCTCCCCTCCCTAGGACGAAGACGGCACTCAGTTACCCGTCCCTGGGTTCACAAGATTATGTAGCACATAAATTGGTCATTCACAAGATAAAATAATATTATTAATTCTAGGCTCACAATTAGTAGCTAAAAAAACTAAACCAGAAGACAAAACAGAAAACCAACCACGTGATCAAGCAAAGATTGTGTAAACTACAATCAACTAACCCCTATAAATTGGTGGATTATTATATTACTACGATATGGAGTCTATCACCAGATAGTTCTTTCGTTAACTGAAAGGCACACAGTGAAGAATTTGTTCTCAGATTTGAAGCATGCTCATTATGACAAAGCAGTTACAATTTTTTACTTCTGCTTTATACTAACTGAAATGAGCAAGCGAGGATAATACTTGTTTAAAGCAATATATCAAGCAAACATTGTGCAAAGTACAATCAACTAACCCTAAAAATTGGTGAGTGATCAATATCACTATGGAGTCTATATCACTTGATAGTTACTTGATTAACTGAAGGCACATAGTGAACAGCAGTTTTCAGATTTAAAGCATGATCAAATTAAATATCACAGAGCGTGATTTTATTTTATTTTATTTTAAAAAAGGATGGCAAGAGCTCTCACATTCATTGAAGAAGAAAAATAAACATTACAACATTTTTTTTTGAAGACCGCACTATGCAGCGGACAAAATAAGGAAAAGAAAAACAATAACATCTAACGCTATTTTCTGCACCAAAAGGAAGCCTCTGCTACAAATGCAACCAAAGGAAGACTACTGTTGTGGTTACAAGTTCAGAACAAACATGTAATGGGTTAGTTGAGGGTGTGCCGCGCCGGCCTGCTAGGCCGAAGGCCCCTCGGTCTAGCTTTTGGGAAGGGAGATCAAGACTGAGTTATAACATAGAGCTGGAGGGCCAGGAGTTGCGCCCTTCGGACAACGAACTTGTATTATATGGTCCCTTCCGTACAAGAAGGTTCGGGTGGCAGAGAGATGTCTCGTCCCGGTCAGAGCTGTAGGTGAGCATTTATAGATCCATGCTCACCTGCCCCCAGGCGTGTTTACATATTTGCCCCGAGCTTTACATTACACATTTTACTGATTGACCTAAGGATATTCTAGTACTTCAATATTCATCCGGTACATGCCCCTGGTGGCCACTCTCTGAATCCTGCGTCTCGGGCCCGCCGCGCCGTACGGCCAGCCGTGTCGGCCTTCGGGCACCTACTGGGCCGAAGGCCCTTTGGACCGTTGGTCCACCTGGGCCTTGTTGCTTGTTGATGGGCTGCTTTTTGGTCTTGGGGAGACTAAGGGGTGGACTTTCCCCCAACAGTAGCCCCTCACGGGTGAGATCTGCCTTCGGCAGGACCGAAACCGTGATCATGCGAAATGACCACCCCTAGTCTCCCCCCCCCCCTCCCCCTTTCGGGCATGCCTGGAGGCCATCCTTATCTTGGGGACCTGAAACTGGTGAACATCACCTTATTTTAACAAGGTTAATTAATCAACAAGAATGAGGCACGCTGACAGCAGTCACAGCTATGTTTGCCACCGGCCCGCCCAAACAACCTTCGGATCTCATGTTCTTGTTAACTATGTTGTGCAACATCCACCACAACACGACTAACCGTGTTGCCATAAATGTAGCCCACGCGCCGCGCTATCATAACTGCTTCCCACGTGTCCGGTGCCGATCGTAAATGTGGCCCTCCGCTCCACGCGTCAATCATCAGGCCGGCGGACGTGTAGACGAACACAGGAAATTTCTGTGTAAACAGTGATTCGCCAGCTATATAAGCCCAACATTCACCCCCCTCTCCCTTTCACTTTCACTCCTAACCTCGCACCGCCTGCAAAACCCTAGTGATGGGCTGCTCCCTCTTTCTTGCATACCACTTAGCACGGATTGACTTGTACCGAAGACTCCTCGGCATCACACCTTCGAACTACTCGATTCCAACCCTCGGCCACCAATGGGCCCTCGGAAAGCCAAGCCTGCGCCTGGTTCTGAGCCGAAGTGCATAAACAACAAGAAGGCCATAAGCGCGTATCTAGGGCCAAGTTCCATTACCGAGGAGAAATTGGACTTATGGGTTGCCGAACCGAAGCGATGATTCAAGAGGTCCCGAGCTTTAGTGCCGAAGGAAGGCGAAACCATGCCCCAACCCCGACCCGGCATCATTGTGGTCTTCGAACGGTTCTTCAAGGCAGGGCTCCGATTCCCTTGCTCCAGATTCATCGGAGACGTCTTGGCCCTCTTCGAGCATGAGATACAGCAGGTCCTACTGAATAGCATCGCCCGGCTAGCCTGCTTCGAGTGGGCGTTCAGGATGGAGGGCACCGAGCCACATGCCAGGGCGTTCGCTGCTACACACTTGGCCTCCCAACGGGAACACCCTTGCCCCAGGGATCCTAGCATGGTGTCGAACTATCTGACCATCACCCTCCGGCCATGCCGTGAACGCGATGTGCCTGCGAAGGGGTCAAGGCAACACTGGGAGAAACAGATCTCCGCTGGTTAGTTTTACTATAACGTGGGCACCGAGAGCAACTTGCGCAGCCGGAACGTGGAGATCTTATACATACCAAAGCCCATGATCTCGGAGGACAGCGCACTTACCACCCGCGTTCAACTATTGTCCGAATCACCGGGCGACTAAGCATGCGTGACTTAGTGGAAGAGTTTTGCGCCACGGGCATCAACCCTCTTCGGGCCGACTGGCACGTGCGGTTCATCACCCGGGACCCTGTAAGCGGGAATCTACAGTTCGCCCGAGAGCTGCTCCTGGAGATCAACTTCACCGAGATAGAGCAGCAGGCGAACCACAACCTCGGCCCTCTAATCCAAAAGGAATGGGAACTGCTGGGGGAGATGAGACGCCAGAGCCGAACCAACCGCATTGTGCAGCTGTACAATGCGGACGTTGTGCTGCCGCTGCGCGAACCGCACAACACCAAGGGTCAATAGCCCAGAGGCGAGGCAGATGAAGACACGGATGAGGAGGAGGAGGAGGAAGTTACCACATCTGCTGTGCCACGAAAGCAGGTGAAAGTTGTCATCAAG
The DNA here is from genome assembly GCA_032690845.1 of Eleusine coracana subsp. coracana. Lineage (NCBI taxonomy): Eukaryota > Viridiplantae > Streptophyta > Magnoliopsida > Poales > Poaceae > Eleusine > Eleusine coracana. Next base: position 32,445,481 of record CM064434.1, read on the forward strand.
CAACTTGCGTCTCGGAGGGGGGATGTAGCGGCTGCCACGCCGCCATTGCAGCAGTCGGCGCAAGGGACGAAGTAGTCCTGGGGCATGAAGGGAAGCGTGCAGCCGGACGAGGATGTTTCTGTTCGAAGGAAGAAGAAGAAGCACTTTAAAACAGCCTCAGTCGTGCGCTTGCCTGCGCCAGAAAATACTAAACGGCGGCGCCTCCGGATGCAATACAACGAGACTTCCTGGAGGCCGGCGACGCCAAGCGAGATGACAACCAACCGAGGGGCTACCGCCGCCACGCCGACAATGACTCCTGGCTCAGCAGGCGCACCCCTTCTTGATGTGCTGCTGGGCGTTATCCCGGATAGGTCCGGTGGAGGGAACGAGGGGGGCTACCCCTCTCCCCCGTCATCCAGATGCCTTCAATGGACTTTGGTGCAAATAACCCATCGACCCACACAGGTGCTCCGATCCTTCTGACAACTGGTTATACGGCCCTGCACTTGCTTTAGTATACTAACCATATGCTTTCTTGATCTTAACAGGGCAACAAGGGGATGGTGCCGAGGTTGCCCCCGGCCAGCAGAGGACCGAGGAGCCGACCGCAGGTGCACGGACGGAGTCGGAGTTCGACAGCCAAGGTTCCGATTCCAGCACCAAAAGTGATAGCTCGACCGAAGGCAGCAAGGCCTTTGAGGAGGAGGAGGCCCTGCAGATCAAAGATGTTAGCAGCGGTGAGGAAGAGGAGTCCAAACCATTGCCCTTAATGCAAACGCGGAAACCTGGTGGCGGCAAGGGTTTCATGGGTGTGCTCCCTTTGGGCATGCAGACGGAGGATGTCGGGGCAAGCCTGTGCATGGAAGATTTCGGCAGCCGCCCCGAAACTTCAATGGCCCTGGGGTACGCCTCCAAGATGCTCAACCTCTGTGATAGCGAAAAGGCGCTGGAGGGTGTTGACACGACCACGGCGATCGACTACTTGATACTCCTTACCGCCCAGGTATAGTATATTGTTGAAGTCATGTTTTCACCTAAAACGCAGCAACAAACTCGCTAACACTGTATGCTTTTGCACAGACCGCCCTGCTGTCCCGCCATCTTGAGGCCAAGCTGTCTTTGGAGGATGCCGTGTCAGAACTAAAGAAGCAGCTAGCCGAAAGCCAGGCTGAAGCCCAGTCGTCCGCAACGGACCTGAAGAAGGCCATTGATGCGCTCTCGGAGGCCGAAAAGAAAATCCAGCTACTGACCGAAGAGGTCAAAAAATCTAGCGAGGAATTAGGAAAGCTGCGGGAAGACAACCGGACCATAGGGGCCGACAACTTGACACTTCACAGTGACAACCAAAGATTGTCGAAGGCTCTGGAACAAGCTTCGGTTTATATTGAGGAATCTGAGGCCATGAGCCGGGGCCTGTTCGGTTTGATAGGGCAACTACGACACTTCTTCGCCGGGATGGGACTAGCGTCCTGGGAGCCTAGGCACGCCAAGGGGGAAGGGATGAAGAGCCTCTACTGGCTGTTCAAAGGCCTCGACCGAGCCAAAGACGGTCTATGTGCCTACAGCACTATCTGCGCTCAGATAGATTGGACGACAGCCTATGCCACTCTAGAATCACTGGCTACCCCGAGGAGTGCTGAAATCTGTGAGGCTGCGCGTTAGCTTCTATCCCGATGTTGAGGGAACCAAGCCGAATATAGCCAGTTGCAGGAAAGGCTGGGTCCGATTGGGAACATCTTGGGATGAGAGTTTGGGCTACCCCTCGGCAACGAGCTTGCCGAAGTCCTTGCCCATGATGTGGCTACTCGACTGGCTGCCTCTGCACCTGCCACCGATAACACACCCGTTTCCGGTGGCCGGAGGGAACCTACCTCGACGACACCTGGCACCGACACAACCGCCCCCGGAGCCCCTGGCAACTCGAGTCACGCCACTGCTGACGAAGAAACCCAATAGGCCATTGTCCGCACCTCCGGCACTGCTGCCCCGGCCTCCGGTGCTGCTACCGACCCACACGGCCGTGAGCCGTCTTCATCGGTACCTCCGGAGACCCAGGTGTGAACTCGCCTCACCACCGGAATCTGCTCCTTCTCCGGCTAGCTGATACTTAGGAGTAGGATGTTGTATCACTGTCGTAGGCATCTAGCGCTTCGACAGCCTTGCCTTTGTAACTTAGGTGTTTATTTTGAATGGAATCGAGTTATCTATTATTTACTATGTCCTTTTCTTTTTCACATATAATTTGTAACTTTCTTTTTCTCTAGGGCGCGCCTTCCGAAGACGTGTCATCCCTTCCGCCGGACACCATGATACTGGACATAACTCCCATATCTATCAAGGTGTCGGGGGTCGGGGAAGCCCTTGTCAAATATTTGATTCGAGGCATGCAATGGAGGCGTTGGAAACATGAACACCCTGAAGGGGGGTTTGCAGAGTTCCTATCCTCCGTGGACGAGGAGAATCAACGAATCAAAGCAGCATGCCAACGTGTATCCCAGAAGGAATTACTCCGACAATGCGTAGCTCGTGATGCCCGAAGGGCGGGCCGTACCAACGCAAATGAACCCACGATTCTGTCGCCCCCGCCGAAGGTAGAGCCAATCGAGATCTCGAGCAGCAGTCCAAGCCCTTCTCGGGATGATCTCTCATCTAGCAGCTCATCTAGTATGGACATTGAGGCTCTTCGGCAAGCCGCACAGACACCCTTCGGTCGTCTGTAGATTATTGCCGATTTGGAGCGGCGCCGGCAAAGCATACCGCGAACCAGCCGCCGAATACAATTGTCCAACACTGCGCTTCACAACTTGGTCGAGCAATATCGTGAGCCGTCAGATATGCTAGGCGAATTGAAACGCTTGCCATGAACTGCCTTGCTCATGCCAAAGGCCTTCGGCTCCTTAGTGTCTTAAGCCATCGGGCTATTATATATTCTGTGCCTTCGGGCTCTTGTAAATTTTATGCCTTCGGGCAAACCCTATATTCCTTCACCCTCGGACTCTTGTTGTATACATAAACTTCAAGCTTACGCATAACTCGAATTACGTGCATTGGAATGGAAAATTGCCTACCACATGCTACTCTATGTGCCAAGCGCCTCGTCAGGCCTTGGCAAGCTTCGAACCGTAGTTGTTCGGCATCGGGCTTGTGCCGCACCCGACTTTCTGGGCATATCCTTCCGGAGCATCGGACCTGTTGACGCCAAAAAGCGCCGTTAATCACGAGCACGTCCTTGTGCAACTCGCAGACACGCTCCTCGCCGCGGAGTCTGCGAAAACCGGACCCTCCGGTTTCCAAAACCGGAGCCTTCGGTTTCATCGGGGTTCCGACGAAAACCAACGAATGCTCGCCCGAGAGGGACCCCATCAGGGCAAGCGCACGTAGGGTTGTCCTAACATCGGCAGGCTAGTTATGATGCCTTCAATTGCCATAGAGACGAAGAAGAACAACAATTAGGGTTGGAAAAGTGATAGGAGAGATAAAAATATAAAAGAGACAAAAAAGATAAAGAAAATATGTTTTGATCGATTGGGTGATGCCTCAATCGGCCGTGGTCCTTTGTATATAAAGGGTGGAAGGTCTTGTCTCGCAAGAAACCGAGATTTACATGATTTGCGTAAAGAAAACTAACTCTAACTCGGTCTGGACTATAAAAACCGGACCCTCCGGTCTACAAAACCGGACTGGTTTTGTAGCCTCTGAGCATTTTCCAAACATCATAACTTCTTCATCTAGACTCCAAAATAGGTGTTCCATATATTCGTTTTGATCGTCTCGACAAAATTATGGACTCTTCAAATAAGTAATTTGGCCTCACCTTCATACTTTTTCATGCACAACTTTATTTTATTGGTGAATCTTGACCAAAATTCCTAGAAAATATGCTCACAACCTGAAAAACATGTCTAAACACCATACATATGAAATAATCAACATTAGCCTTAGTTTAGACAATTTTAACCCTTATATGTCTGCCAAAACCGGATGCGCAAACCGGATACTTCGATTTTCTCAGAGTGTGTATTTTGGTTGTCAACAGGAGCGTAGTTGTCCGGCATCGAACCGTAGTTGTTCGGATGAGGGCCGTAGTTGCTGTTGCAATAAATATAGATGACGCGTCCCTTCGGGGACCCTTATGCCGTAGTTGCCTAGAATAAGGCTGTAGTTGCCGTGATAAGGATAAAGAATGCCAAAAATAACAACGCAACTCACCACAAACACCAGGATTCATGCTTACCTGACAGAATTGCACTGGCATCCATCAAGTGTAGGACCAGCCCCGAGCGGTTGCTATAGGTGACATGGTATACAAAACGTCGGACAACAAAACAGGGGTCGCAGCCCCTTAGCATTTAAACATTGCCAACCTTCCGTGCCACCAGCCCGAAGGCAGCAACCTACGAAAACACAAACTAATCCGCTTTGAAACAAAAAGGCGTGGGACATAGCCCGACCGACTCCTCGGGGCACAGCTCGGAACAACCTCTTAGGACGCAGCCCGAACGGCTCCTGGGGACTCCGCCGGACGACTCCTCGGGCGCAGCCCGAAACAACCTCTTAAGACGTAGCCCGAATGGCTCCTCGGGACCTTGCCCGGAACAACACTAACAGGGCTAAGCATCGCACCAGAAGGATACATGCTCAACACCAACTTTGTTACACCAAAATAGACATTATTACTGCTGAACCGACCTTTGGCTTGTTACACGTAAAATCGTTTCAAGGCATCAGCATTGTAGGTATGCAGCATCGAAGAACCATCCAATTCCAGCAAATGATAGGCCCCCGGCCTGTTTGAGCGACCCACAATGAAGGGACCCAACCACTTGTTGCACAATTTGCCAACACTGATCGGGTTAGGATTGAGGCGAAGAACCAGATCACCCGATGCAAATTCCCTTTGGGTGAACTTTGCAGTTGTATGTTTTCTCGAAGGACGCAATGTACTTGTGCAGGTTAGTGACCGCTTGCATGCGCACTTCCTCCAACATGTCCTTTGCCACATCATCTTCATTGACGTGAGGTCTGAGTGTGCGCAATGACCCAGCATGTATCTCCTCCGGCGTGACCGCCTCGGCACCATACTACAGCCGAAAAGGTGAAAAACCAGTGGATCCTATAGAGGTTGTCCTAACGGACCAGAGAATGTTCGACAGCACCTCGACCCATTTGCCCTTCAGCAAACCAACCAACGAACGAGAGATCCTGGAGAACAGATTACCATTCATTCGTTCAACAGCCCCATTGGCCCTCGGGTTAATGACAGACACCTCACATTTCTTGACCCCCAGACTAAGGCAATACTCCTTGAACTCAAGACCCTCGAACTGTTTGCCATTGTCCACAGTGAGCTCTAATGGAACCCCGAAGCGAAAGACCACATTCTTCCAGAAAAACTTTTTGACATTTCCAGCTGTAATTTGAACCAGCGGTTCGGCCTCCACCCACTTGGAAAAATAATCTATGGCCACCACAGCAAACCGATAGTCCTCCGGAGCCGTAGGCAGTGGCCCCACAATATTGATCCCCCACCGGGCGAGCGGCCAAATCGGAGGGATTGGCTGCAGGACCATGGCGGGCAGGTGAGATTGATGAGCCATCCACTGACAACCAGCACATATCCGGACCAGGTCTTCGGCATCCCGCACTGCAGTAGGCCAGTAGAACCCTTGTCGAAATGCTTTGGCGACCAATGCCCTCGGAGCCAAGTGTGATGAACACAGCCCCTCGTGGATTTCACGTAACAGGTTCTGCCCCTCGGGCTGGCTGAGACAACGAAGCAAAGGAGCACAGACACCCCCCTTGTATAGGACATCATCAACAATAGTGTACCCCCGACAACGATGCAAGATCCTCTGCCTCTCCTCTTTGTCATCAGAGACATAGCGCCCTTCGATACATGTCCGAATAGGGGCTCGCCAATCGTCTGCCGTGATGGCCAGAACCCTTCGGCCTTTTGCCTCCGGTGCCATTGCTGAATCGCTCAAAACCTCATGAAGCACATCACCAGCAACCTGACGCTGCCCAGCCGTAGCCTTAGCCAATGCATCTGCTTCCCCATTTTTAGTGCGGCGAATACTACGAACCTCAAAACCCAAGAAGTACTTGTCCATCTCCCTCACCTTACTGACATATCGAGCCATCTCCAGATCCCGAGCTTGATATCCTTTTGCCAACTGAGCCGAAGTTAACTGCGAATCACAATAGATAACCAACCGCCTAGCCCCGAGGGCTCGAGCCTGCCAAAGGCCCAACAATATGCCTTCGTATTCAGCAGTATTGTTTGTCGTTTGAAAAGCCAACTTTGTAGAGAATCACATGGTTTGCCCTCCTGGTGGTGTAATAACTGTAGCACACCCTGCCCCAGAGGCTCCCCAGGCACCATCAGGGTATACTTTCCAAACTGGGTCCTCGGGAACAGCTTGTGCTAACTCTTCAGCTTCACCATGAGGGGTCCATTCGGCCACAAATTCCGCCAACACTCCAGGCTTGATGGCCTTGCGAGCAACAAAGGTGATGTTATACTGAGCCAACTCGGCCGCCCATTTCAACACTGTGTTGGAAGCCTTATCGTTCGTCAACACGTCCTGCAACGGATATCTATTAGGTATGGTGATAGGATGATCATCAAAATACTGTCGCAACTTACGTGAGTCCATGACCACAGCATACAACATCTTGTCTACCACAGTGTAGTTACAACGTGATGTCATCAACATTCTAGACACGTAGTACACCGGCAACTACTGAAATGCATCACCGCCCTTCGGTGCTTCATAGACCAACACGACACTCACTGCCTTCGATGCCGCAGCGATATACAATAGCAAAGGAGCCTTCGGTAGTGGTGGCTTGAGGGTAATGAGTTTGACAAGATACTTCTTGAGCGCCTCGAACGCCAGTTGTTGCTCTTCACCCCATGTGAATGCCAGAGGACCGCGAAGTGCCTCGAAGAATGGCAAACTCTTCTCAGCTAGTCTAGAGATGAACGTGCTCAGTGCTACAACATGACCAGTGAATTTTTGCAACTCCTGAATAGAGGCCGGAGGCTACATATCCATGATTGCCTTGATCTTTACCGGGTTCGGGTTAATTCCCTCCTTTGACACCAGATAACCTAGCAACTTGCCCGAACGCACCCTGAACATGCATTTTGCAGGATTCAACCGCATACCAACTCATCGGAGGTTTGCAAATGTTTCTGCCAAATCTGTCACATGGTCCCCCTCTTTAACACTTTTGACAACAATATCATCAATGTAAGCTGCCGCATTGCGGCCCATCTGCGTATCCAGTGTAGCTTTAAGAGTACGAGAAAATGTTGGCCCGGCATTCTTCAGGCCGAAGGGCATCCGGTTGTAAGAATAAGTCCCCCTGGTATCTGAAAGGCTGTCAAAGGCTAATCTTTGATAGCCAACCACACCTGATGAAACCCCGAATAGTCGTCCAGAAAGCTCATCAGCGCACACCCTGCCGTAGCATCCACCAACTGGTCTATACGGACCAGCGGGAAATCATCCTTCGAGCAATGCTTGTTCAATGTTGTAAAATCGATGCACATACGACACTGGCCATTTGGTTTTTTAACCAACACAGGGTTTGCTAGCCAAGTTGTTCTGTCAATAGGCCGAATGACATTCGAATCTAGTAACTTCTACACTTCAGCCCTTAAGATGCTAGCCTTTTCTTCCGTCCAGACTCTGATTCACTATTTGACCGGACGCGCCTTCAGGTCAATATCCAGTCGATGCTCAGCAATGGATCTGTCAATACCGGGGAGGTCTTTTGGCGACCATGCAAAGACAACTGCATTGTTTCTCAATAACTGCATCAGCTGCACCTCTACTACTTCCGATAACTCTTTGCCAATTAACACTGTTTCATTCGGCCGATCGGCACACAGGACAACCTCTTTAGTGCCCTCAACTGATGTGACCTTCGGCACCCACTTGGACTCCGCCGGTGGTTCCACCGCAAGACCCTTGCTCTGGCAATCTTCAGCTATAACATGTATGTGATGTTGCCCTAGTGATGACTCGAACTCCAGCCTTCGAGCCTCAGCTTGATCTCCGTACACTGTGATGACACCCTCTGGTCCGGTCATTTTCATGCATAAATAGTCGTGACGAAGTACAGCCAGAAACTTGTTGATAACCCTTCAGCCCAAAAGAGCATTATAGGAATAGTTCATCTCTACCACATCAAATCGAATATCTTCTATTCGGTGCCCCCCAGCCCGGAGAATGACACCTTGAGCACGATATTGCCTATCGCATGAATTGGCTCACCTCCAAACCCTTGCAACAGAACTGAAGAGGCCTGTAGGTCAGATCTACTGTATCCCATCTTCTCAATAGTGCTCCATAGAATGACATCAGCCAAACTTCCCGCGTCAATCAAGACTTTATGTACATCGAAGCCATTTATGCTGACCGCCATCACGAATGCATCGTCATGCGGAAAGATCATCAGCCTCAAATCAGCCGTAGAGAATGAAATCGGTACATCCATCCACCGTGTGACCCCAACTGGGGGACATGCGGCCACATGATTCACTTGTCGGACGTGCTCTCGGTGCTGCCTCTTAGAAGGGAATTCATGACCCGATCCTCCAGTAATAGCAAAGATTGTACCATGAGATGCCCCCGAATTCTGAATGTGTTGTACGAGTTATGCCCTTTCCTGACGGTCCTTAGGCTTCAGCTGCGGTGGAGGCGGTAACTGCTCTACCGGAGGAGCCGGAAGCGCAAGCTGGGCCAAAGGGGATGGCAATGCAACCATTTGCGGTGGAGGGGCGGGATGGTGGTACTGCGGGAACGGCGAGTGGTGAATATGCGGGGGCGGGGTATAGAAGGCAGCAGCATGTGTGTATTAGGTGTGCAACACCGGCCTAGCGTGCTTAGTCTCTCGCCGAACTCTTGCTTTGGACAATGCTTTAATATCAGGGCAATAGTTGGAATTGTGCGTGCACCCTGGACCATAAAACACGTAGTAGAAAAGTTGACCTGACCGAGGTTGCCTCGGACCCGGACGCTGCGGAGCTGGTTGAGGGCACCTGGGCGCTGACCCCTGGGGCACCCCGTGCTGGAATTGAAAACCTTGCGCCGAGTAAAGTCGCGGCCTACTCCACCCTGATTTGGATGCCAGCCTCCGGTATTCATGCCCTGCCCTCGCCCCATCATTACTCCTGAGTGCGCCTTCCGATGCTCTTCCTCCTCATCCTCTTCCACCCGTACCTGTCCTTCCAGGATGCTCAATAGTTGATCTAGAGTTTGAGGTTGCTTCACCCGAATGGCACTCCTGGCCGCTCCTATCCGGAGCCCCTTAGCAACAGACTCAATTACCGTGACTTCATGAACATCAGACACTTGGCACTTCAAATGTATGAACCTCCGAGTATAATTGGCCAACATTTCACCTTCTCTTTGCATGTATGCAGCCTGATCCCGGACGCCCACCGGCCTGGCATGATTCCCCCTGAAGTGCACCGAGACTCCCTCCTTGAGTTATGCCCATGACTGAATATTCCCCGACACTAGCTTAGCATACCAAGTTCCAGCTATCCCCTCCAATGCCCGTGGAAAAGCTTTGGCCTTTACTGCATCATTGCCCCCGGCTGATTCGACAGCTATCTCATATCTCATGAAAAGTTTCTCTTGGATCGGAGGTCCCCGCAAACGTTGGAAGCTTAACCGAAGCCAGCCTCGTAGGTCATTGCACCGCCTGTAACTCTATTGCTAGAGGAGAGTTAGGATCTGCTGGTTGCACCGGCTGAAGGCTTTCGGTCGAGTGTGCCCTTGCCCCTTTGTCACGGAACTCCTCATACACTGGAGCCTGATTTTCTGGGATCCCGCCTTTTCGAAGGACCTCTAGCTGTCGACTGAGTTGCTCCTGCCGCCTCCTAGTCGCTTCAATTCTCTAGGCATAACCAGCCTCTTGCTGCGCAAGATTTTGTAGAGCCTAGGCATGCAACATCTGCTCTTCAGCTACTCTCCGCTACCTCTCAACCTCCTGTTCCATCAGCCACACATCTTCCTCCTCTCGCAACGCATCTTCCTGCTACTTTCTGATATGCTCCTCGGCCACCCGACTCATGTATTTTGCCTCCTCTCAAGTGAGTTGCCCCTCTGTGATCTCTCCCTCAGCAACAGCTTCTTCCCCGCCTTCATTAACCTCGTCAGACGCCTTCTCGACAAGCCCTTCGGCTTCTTCTTCCCGAACCGGGCATGCTCCGGCTGCCGTTGATGTCTCCGCTCGTGCAACTTCCACTGCCGCCCTGCTTCGTGTCGTTGCCTGCTGCGATAGACCCGAAGCAGGTGGTCTCTTGCCTCCAGCCATACTACGCGCTTTAATGTTCAACTCCCCACGGTCAGCACCAGCTGTTGTGGTTACAAGTCAAGAACAAACACGTAATAGGCTAGCCGAGGGCGTGTCGCGCTGGCCTGCTAGGCCGAAGGCCCCTCGTTCTAGCTTTTGGGAAGGGAGAACAAGAGTGAGTTGTAACACAGAGCCAGAGGGCCAGGAGTTGCGCCCTTCGGACAACGAACTTGTATTATATGGTCCCTTCCGTACAAGAAGGTTCGGGTGGCAAAGAGATGTCTCGTCCTGGTCAGAGCTGTAGGTGAGCATTTATAGATCCATGCTCACCTGCCCCCCGGACGTGTTTACATATATGTCCCGAGCTTTACATTATACATCTTACTAATTGACCTAAGGGTATTCTAGTACTTCAATCTTCATGTGGTACATGCCCCCGGTGGTCACTCTCTGAATCCTACGTCTAGGGCCCGCCGCGCCATACGACATTCGGCCGTACTGGCCTTCGGGCGCCTACTAGGCCGAAGGCCCTTTGGGCCATTGGTCGCCTGAGCCTTATTGCTTGTTGATGGGCTGCTTTCTAGCCTTGGGGAGACTAAGGGGTGAGCTTTCCCCCAACAACTACCTATGCCAGAGAATGATATCTCAGTTATAATTCTTGACACCCGGTTTACTAACTCAAATTAGTAAGCAAAGAAAATATTTATTAGAGAAAAATACAATCCTTTACATCGTGAAGTAGCACTACATATGCAGAGATATCAATGGCTTCACTGAATGGGGAGTGAAGTTCAGGATCACACTCATGGATTGTGGTTAGGCTAGCTCGTGCGACCGTGTTCCGTAACAGGCGATGTCGCCAGCCTTAGGACGGGACAGCATAGATCCTGATCACAACCTTCATGCAGACCAGTTCCGGACTCGGCGACGACACCAAGCTGAGTACGGGGCCCCGGACATTCAGGCGTCATGTACGTCGATCCGGATCATGTCAGTCCGGGAAGGCGTCCTTCACGTTGATCCTGTGGCTGCCCTCGCCAGATTGAGGACTGGCTGGGGCTCCTCATTCGGCTGACGGCCTGGTGGTGTCGAACTCACATTGGAACTCCGTGAGCTGTCCCTCTGCCGTTTGTCGTGGCGGCTACTTCCCAGATGTGCACCAGCTGCGTTTTGCACATCACGCATCTACGAACGGCAGCAGCTTGGTCTCTATATTATGGACATATATAATTCAAAACGATCCCGCGTTGTCGTATGGATGTGGAACGAAGGTGAAATGATACGGACTCGGCGTACGCGGACACCAAAAATAAGTTAGACGACCGCACCTCTTTTATTAAGAGTAGATAGATAAAGCAATAGATGATTAATTGTTGTTAGTATAAAATATTAAATTGAAATCAGAGTCCAATTCAACAAAGGATTGATGAATTGAAAATGGTTCAAAAATGACTCAAACCGATTGATGAATTATTATAAAATACAAACTGAATACGATAACGTTACGGATATATTTGGACACAAAAAAAGTAGTCTAGACGACCTCACCTCAATTAATAAGTTATAGAGATATAGCCAATTACATTACTAGGTAAATATATGGTCACTATAGCCAATTACATTACGACCATTAAAATTATAACCAGTAAATTACTGATTATAATATATACTATAAAACTCCTTGTTATTTTAGTCTTTCGTTTTATTTGCTGTCAGACCATTGTTATTTCAGAGTGACAATACATTGTCAAAGGCAAATCTGTATTGAGTCTTTTTTTGGAGAATCATGACAATCATTCTGCAAAAGCTGAAGTACGAAAACCATGTCCTTTTGCACTGAAGATGTACACGTCCGGGTCAAATACTAGTATGGAAAATATAGATAACATGTACATGGGGAGGAGGCGGGGCTGGGGAAGAAAAATAAAACTCAGACTGTTGGGGGAAGAAGTAACTCTTGACAGCTTATATTAAGGAGAAGAGCCTTCTCACATAGGTCGAGAAAACCTCAAATCCTTTATCTATCCATACATAAGGGTCCAGCAGGCCGTGCTTGTACTTTGGACTACAAAAGACGAGATGATTTTTTTCGGAGAAAATCTTCGTTGGGCACGCAAAATCGTAACTCCTGAGAGTCGAACCCGCACGGACACACTGGCCACCAGCCGAGCTGGCCAACCGAGCTGGGACTCAGTCCACGGGGCTTTGGATGTGGATGGGCCTGCTTGAATGATGGCTAGAATCAACTTGCTGCCTTGGTTAGCAGAGCATGCAGCAAGCAGCGGCAAGTCGGCAATCTGTATGGTGATTTGGGCGGCAGCTCTAGGACTCTAGCACTCGGCGGAGAGGTCACGACGATTAGGGCCTAACGGATCTACAAGGCTAGGGAGGGGACATGGCGAGTTGCAAAGCGCTGATGCGTGAGACAAAGGGCGCGATTGGTTGGCTTCTCTAGGGAGTATGGAAGCCAGGCTCATAGCAGCCAAGCTGAGTACATGTAAGTCATTTTGTTTGGTTTAATCGCATCTATTTAGTCTGGCTAAAAGGAGATATTGTTTGGTTGGTTGTACAAGTATCTGTTATATAAATTATAAAATAAAAAATAAATATTAAAATAATATTTATTTAGTTTAAATCTATATTGTTAATATTATTATATTATATGAAGATTTAATTTACTTTAAAATATACTAATATTAATTAGATTATACTAATAATTTGTTAACAATGTCATTAAACAACTAATCGGTCGCACACCGCGAGCTAGGCCCACCAGAAATGAAACTCATTTTTGTTTTCACGGAGCCAGGCCAGGCGGCGCTTTTGCACGCGCTGAGACAGGCCACAGACCTGGCGCAACCAACCAAACAGCGGGAGGCTGCATGCGGCCAGCCAGGCTGAAAATCATAGGATGCCAACGCCCCGGAAAGGAGCGATGGCAGCAGGCAGAGCTAGCCAAACCTAGCAAGCGAGAAGAACTACGGAAGGAAGCAAAGGCGTTCCAGCTCGCCCAACGCTTCGGCGGCCGCTGCCACGCCCAGCCCAGGCCCCCGCCTCTGCTCGCGCACGCGCAGCCCCTGCCTCTGCCTTGTGTCGCCCTGGACGCTACCGTCGTCGCTGCCTTGCATCGCCGCATGCGCCGTCACGGTCGCCACCGGCTCGCCCGGCGATTCGGCGGTGGTGCCAAGCGACGCCTCGTGCTCGCCCAGCCCTCGCCTCTCCTCGTAGTGTCGTCACAGATGCTGCCGCCGCCGCCCCTGTGCGCTCCGAGCACTGCCGCTGTTGTTTGGGTCGCGATTGGGATGCTCTATTTGTGGGTCGTGACCTCAACGAATCCCATAATGGGTCTTTCACTTAGGTCGTCCGTTGGAGACCTGTTTTTGCTGATTTATGACCTAGTTTGGTTATAGGTCACCATATGAAGCATCCGTTGGGGATAGCCTAACTAGCCAAATTTAGAGATAGAAAACGATTTAGAGGATATCATGGTCTATTGGATCCTCTGAATTGGTTCCTTCAATTCAGAGGATACTCTGGCTGGATGCATTAGCACCCATCTCATCTATCCAACACATACCAAACTCTACGGGAGGCTCTGATTTCTCATGTAATAAATATAATCAAAGAGGAAGGTAAAAAGCAAATAAAAAGTAAAAAAGGCGCCAAAAGCACATAGGACTAGTTTGCTTGGTGCCGTGAGAAAGTTGCCTGACTTAGGCAACTCGCTCAGGCATCCGATTTCGGACATCTGCGGCTGGCGTTGCTGCCTGGCGGGGCAGCTGACTGGCAGGGCACCAAGCAAACACGCCCATATTCTTTGACGCCAAATCATTTTGGGCTAGTTTGGTTGATGCCCTCGTCGTAGTTGCCTGGCCTGAGCAGGTGTCTGAGATGAACATAATCGCGTTTGGTTGGTGCCCTGAGGTGCTGCCTGACTCAGGCAAGCAGCTGAGGCTCAGGCGTCCGAAATCGAACGCCTGGGCTTGAGTGCGTCGCTGCTAGTCATGCCTGAGCACTTCCTCCTCCCTCCCGCTCAGCACTGCTTTGCCATGGCTGAAATAATAGGAAATTTGGAGCCAAAACTTGATTCCTTTGGCTCATGTGTAATTGACTCACCCGCGCACCTTCTCAATCTTTTTTCTTAAAGAATTGGCAACTCAGCTCATTAGAACTGAATTTTTCTCCACCGTGACACAAGAAGAAAAATGATGTTCGTCATGAGAAATTCGCCCAATCTGGAGATCCGCCACTCAACTCCTTTGCTCTATGTCATCCTCATGGACCAACGCACATCCTTGTCCTCTTTCCTTTTTCTATCTGCAGCGCATCTCACCGGATTTGAAGTTTTTCCGGCCGCCATTGTTGGGAACTCCATGGGCACACAACCACTAATTTGTAAAATTCATGACCTAGACCAGAAACTAGACAAAATTGATCTTATATGTCTCTTCTATTCCTCCAGGTGAACTCATTTTGATGGTTACTAGCGCCCCTCCAATCGATTTTTATTATTGGTGATTGATCTTCTCTGACATGTTGTTGAACTAGAGGAAGAACAAAGTAGCAAAGACGTACAAACTTATTTACGTGTTTGAGATGTCAAAACAACTTTCTTTCTTATGTTTATCCTCAGGCACACTTTCTACAACCAAATATCCTTTTGACTTGATTGGCTGAACAGGCAACTATCAGGTTCCTGATCAGGCGTCATTTTTGCTCAGGCAGATTGCTCAGGATAGCAACCAAACTAGCCCTTTGCTACCTCAGCGGATCATTCTTATCTGGTCCCCTTCTCCTGTTCCTTGTTATTCTCATATGGTCACCCTTCTCTGATTCTTTATTGTTCTCATCTGATCCTCTTCTCTTGTTCTTTGCTTTTTATCCACACCAGTGTCATCAAGGTCAACATCCAACTAAAGAAAGTAAAAAGCGTCATGAGTTATGAGCCATACAAGTAAGTTTATTAATCATATAATTTCCTTTAGCAACTAAAATTTAGTGCAATTTTTTTAAACAAGCATAAGTTAGATACACTAAATTAAAGAGGGTTTTGTTTTCTTCCTCTTCAACAGAATGAAGAATGCACCACCTTAAATACCAAGTATCCATATGAAATTTAATAGTGTGGATGAGGTTTGGGATTTCTAGGTTGCCTATGATGGTATAGTAGGTTTTGACTTGAGAAAGTAATATAACAACAACAAAACATGTTGTAAGGTTTCAGTGGGCATTAAATTAAATCAAGAAGAAGGAAATTTCGAGTTATATGACTTATTGCTTGAGCACAAACATATCTTTCAGCTTCCTGAAACATACCATCTAATATTTTCACAACGAAAAATTTTGAGTATGCAAGCTTGTCAAATTGACATGATAGATAATTGTGAAATTAGGCCTAAAGATGCTCATGAGTTAGCTGACAATAGAGAAATCTCATCATTTGTTGATGATGCACTTAACACTCTACATAGAAAGTTGTTGACAAGATCAAAAACTGTGTAGTTATTTCCACTAATCAGCCCGAGGAACAAGAAACATTTACAATATCTGAAAGATTCTCTCACACCACTAGCCTAAAGAAAAAGGTTGTTAAGAAGAAGACGATGCAGCGAATACTAGCATGGGTTGACAAGTTGCATAAGACAACAAAGAGAACAAGAAGAAAAAATATGCTTCAACAGAAATTTATTTAAGAATGACTTCATATCTCACTTTAATTTATTTCATCTTCAGCAACATGAATTTGTTAACAATGATACAATATTTGAGTAATCTGGATTGTCTACTAGCTTTACCGAGCTACTTATGGTGAGTCTCCATATGTGCTTTACAAGATCGAGCAAGTTTTATTGTTTCTCATCATCCTCTATGATGAGGACATCACTCCTATGGATATACACAACACTTCTCCAATTCTAGATTTGCAAGATCCAATTATTAAAGCTCGTGCACAATGACTAAATTCAAAGGTGAGCTCGTTCCTATGTTCTTCATCATATGTCACTTTTGAGAATGGTTTGCTACCTAATGATTATATTATAATTAGGAACCTTGGAGAGGACCAGGACATGATGGGAGAAAGACTTGGAGATGTGGAGGACCAGCAAAGACGTGGAAGCCAAGGTGGAGGCCCAACCAAAATCAACTTTGAGTCTGTTTCGGGGCACAGGACTAGTCTGCACTAAAACGGATGCCCAGGACGCATACGGACTCAGATTTGGACGTTCTACATATGCACGGAAAGATAAGAAGAAGGTATTTCCAATTTCGCTGGCCTCATGTCAAAATTTGTCCGGAGTCATCAGGAATCGTCAAAACAAGAGAGGATACAGAATCAGTGTCGGTGCTACGTCACCTGTTTTTGGCCTTTGGGATTTGTATCCAGTTGAGCCCAATTAGGGTCGCGTTCAGAGGGTCTTGCACGACCCTAGAGTCTTCATATACAGCCACCACCGCACCATTAGAGTTCGGGTTTTGCTTACATTATTCTGTTTATAACAGTTTCACCATCACATCGGTTTTGTGAGACCCCAACTTCATGAGTATAATCATACATCTGTAATTGTGTTGCATTCTTTGTTGCTCTTGCTTGTGTTCTTGATTCATAGACTAGGATTAGCCTTCTCGGCGAGGTCAATCATCTTTGGACGGTTGATAACGAGAGGAGACATTGTGTTGTGACTGCGGGGTTCTGAACGTGCTGTTTAGAAACCGGATCGATTTGTGTTTCGCCTCCGCCTAAATCAAGTTTACCAGAACCCTTTGGAAGATCGAGAACCCTTGTCTACATCACTCTATTTGCTTCATGTTGTTGCAGGGTGACTCTAATACTATACACAATGCACAAGGACCAAATCGCTATGCAGGAACCTCACTAATCTAATTAGACTTTGCTATTTTGCTAAGACTGGAGATGTAATTTTGAACTACCTTATTTTTGATTAGGCATGTAACTTGAATCTGATTTATTAGCCTAAGTACAATATTGCTAGTGGCATGGATAAAACACAAACTGCAGTTGACAAGCATGTTTACCGGTTGGATATGTCGTGGTGGAGAGTGTTAGTGTCGGATTTGCTATCGTAGTGGAAAAAAATTTCTGAATCCTTGTCATGGCAGCATGCTGCACGAGATGCGACAACTAATCCTCGTCGCCATAGCGATGCCTGCGAGGTCACATTGGGATCGACATTTGTCAAGGTCTGTCTTGTCTGGTGGTCGCGTTGAAGAGAGAACCAGTCACGATAGCACTCTCCTCACCGGCAGATGAGCGCGTGCACGTTGCATTGAGCGAAGCGTTGAGAAGAATGTTGTGGGTCCTAGCTATGTTTTTTTATTTCAATATGAGAAAGCAATGGCAGGCACTGAAATGAATACATACCGTTTAGATGGGCGCTACTGCATTCAGGACATCCTCTTAATTGAAAGAACCAATTCAGAGACATGGTGTGCGCGAGCCCGCAATGTGGAGTTCTCACCCACGAGTGAAGACATGGTGCGCGTCACCGCTATCATCATGGCACAAGCTCACCTCCCTCGAGAACTTGTCGGACTCCCCGAGCCGACACAAGCGCTCACTATTGATGCCCCTTGCACCGACAGACTCAAATCGGGTACAAACTTGTGACAGCCTTCACAACCAATCACGATAGGCTTGATCACCGACACCTAACTGGTCTAGATCTCACCATAGACCAAGAGTAACAACCTAGATTACACCCTCAAGGACACATAGTCTTAGATGTCCATCAATGCTCAAGTTACTCTCACTAGCACTCTCAAGATTTGCAATATCTCCTCCTTGTGCTCTCCTCTTTCCTCTTGTCTCTCACAAAATACTCCAAGCAATTCCATTGGCCAAGAGTAGTCTCCAAGACCCTAGCAACAAAGCTATATAGGCTTCCAACCTCCAACTAGTCATTGCTCCACGAAATCAGCTTTCTGGACCTACTGACCGGACCGTTCGGTCACTACAATCCTTGGCAAAAACGGCTTTGCCCCTGCTGATCTCCTACTGATTGGACCATACGATCAGTTGACCAGACCATCTGGTTTATTTCTCTCTCCAGTCCAGAAACATTTCCAGCACTGCTTCCTCGCTGCCCAAGTCCCAGACCTACTGACCGGACTATCCGGTCACTAGAATGTACCGTCCGGGCTCTAGGTCTTCTAGACTTGGTAGTTTCCTTGCTCTTCGCTATAAGTTCCAGACATCTTCACCTAGTGACCGTACGGTCCGGTCACCATTGACCCCTCTGTTCGGTCACTATGTCCAGAAGCTGAAACTTGTCATCTTCGTTTGACTTTATTTCCCGGCTTCTCCGAACAGCTCCTTCGCTTCTCCACTATCATCCAGTGCATGTGATTTCACTGAGCATCCTTGCACATCATCGACTAGACATGACCTAAGAGAAATGACCTAGACACCCTTGATAGTCCGGTTTTTTCTATAGACTCAAAGCCCTAACAACTAGACAAGTGTTTCCAACACTTGCTCCATAGCTTGTCCTAAGCTTTAATCCATCTCCATCAACCCTTGGACTCAATCAAGCTCACAAGCCTCCATGCTTACGGTCATTGTCATCAATCACCAAGGCAACCATCATCCATATGATTTGTAGTAGAGTTTAGAGAGTTTCCTATAAAGACAACACTCATGTAGATATAGCCACAATTTCATAGTTGTCATCTATCACCAAAACATTCATACCTTGGGGATCCCATCAATGGTCATGAAGCTTATAATCTCTCCCTTTTTGGTGATTTATGATAACCACTATTTATCATAATCTTATCAATGAAAAACAAGGCTAAAAGAGCTACGCTACGATCGAGAGGAACCTCAAAAGCATAAGAGAGAAACACATAAGATCCTACTCAAATAAGCATCATCAAGAGCTAAGAGGAATTAGAAAGAAAAGCGCACTCCAGATGATATGCTTGTATGTCACGTGAAGATGTTTAATAAAAGCATAAGGACATGCAATGCAAGACATGAATGATGAAGTGCATCAGATTAGCATGGCAATGCATAAGAATTAAGAACAAGCAATCATCATCATGGAATCATACACAGGCATACAGGATAATTAAGGATTATAAAGCATTGCGAATGAAAATAAACGAAGTGAGATCAAGATGAATCAAACACAAGCGAATGAAAACCATGACTCATCAAAACCCACAAACATCGAATAACTCTATCAAAATAAGATCCAAATGTATCTAACTCCCAAAAACAAAAAGTACATGTATGCTCCCCCTAGATACAAGCTACTCTCAATCGCATAGGATCACACTCTGACTCCCTCTAGAACTATGACTATTTCTCCCCTTTGGCAACAAGCACCAAAAAGCGGAAAAGTGAACATCTTCGTGCTCGTGGTCGAAGGAAGTGGTGCATCAATGTCCTCTGAGGGATCTGCTCCTAGCTGCTCCTGTGCTAGATCCTACTGTGCTCCCTGAGCCTGTGCCGCCTGAGCATCCATCTACTCGAAGAAGTCAAGGTCTATAGGTGACTCAAACCTTCTGTCTGGCTCTGCTGGTGTGACTATGGCGGTCTCCTGAGCAACAGATGCCTAGAGAAGTGAGAGATCCGCCACATCCTGCTGTGTGAAGCCTTTGCGGACCAGATCCTCTGCTACCTGAGATGTGAGAGTGTTGACTGTAGTAGTGGAAGGTGGAGCTGTAGCAGTCTCTACGCGATCTGGGAATCTACATGTGTGGTGTGCACTATATCTGAGAACAGACTCCTGACCGGTAAGTGGTGAGTGTTGAAGGGTCCTGCCATCTATGAGGTCGAAGAGTGTGTCGGTGAAGTGAACAATGTAGACACTGAGAAGGTGGACACGAGGGAGAGCTGAGTCACTGGAGAGAAAGTCTGCCATGCTCCCCCTGTCGGTAACACCCCTGAGTGTGACAACCCATTGGACTGAGCTGTCATCATAGTAGTGAAGGGGCCTGTCTGAGTTGGCAGCTGCTGAAACTATGGAAGTGCTGAAAGTCCTGGCTGCTGGCATGCCTGCCTCTGAATCACCTCTGTCATCTGAGCTATCAGGGTGGTCATCATTATCCTCTGTTGTCGTTGAAGCTCTGCCTGACCCCTGATAACTTCCATCATTTGACGTCTATCCTCAGTTGTGCTCTGAATGAACTCACTCAGGCTCCTGCTAGTGCTGCCTATGTGATAGTGTCCTCTGATTGCGATCCCGTAGGCTGGGGAGGTGCTCCAGTACTAGCTAACTCAAGAACCACCATCTCTGGATGAGCAGCCTGCTCGTGAGTGACAGGCGGTGACTCCTACTCCTCCTCTCCCGTCCGCTAACTAGAGGCGGATTGCGATTCCCTGGGTACTCGAGGTGTGTAGCTAGTGGTCACGTTAGGGAATACGTCGTATTGCTCCTCAGTCACTAGGCTCATCCTCCTCAGAAGATAGCAAATGTAGGGAGCATAGACCAAGTGACGTCCTCCAACCCTCTCAGAAATAACCTCCTCCACTCTCCAAACAGTAAATTAGCCAGATCAAACGGCTGTCCCCTCAGTATAGCTGCTACTGCCCACTGGTGAAGTAGAGTAAACTCCTCTCTGTAGCCAGACCTGGGAATGATAGTTCTGGTGACTATCGTTGTAACCACCTTGGCCTCTGCGGTGAGTCTCATAGGGCCTCTCTCAAAGCCTACGTTATGTGGTGGTGGAAAAGCAATCAACACCATGTCGTCTGAAGGTAGCTTTTCTCCTTATATTCTACAAGGTGGCTCGAGGGATGGGTAGGCACTCCTGTAGAGCTGAAGGTTTGAAGCAAGAAAACTAAAGCTGGCAATGAGATCCCCCTGGTCACACGCTATGGCTGCCCTCTGAACAAGAACCAGAACTCTGAGCGTGAAAGAAGTCCTAATTACCATACAGTGCAAGAGAAAGAAAAACACACTACAACTAACGAGAACAAACACGATTACCTCCCTCATGAGTAGATATGACGTTGAGGTCCAAGTTAGTTGTGGTGGACTTCACTTAAAATTCAAGTAAGCTCTTGGTCCACCACCACCATCTTCTAGGTCTTGTTCTTGGGCACCCACTTGTATTTTGTTGACCTCTCAAGATCAACAATGCACTTAGACAACCATATGCTCTTGACCTTTCTCTTCTTGTTTGGTGGTCCCAAAGCCTTAGCATTCACCTTGCCATTCTTGTTTCTAAAAAGCTTGAAATATTTGTTCTCATGAAACAAGTTAGCATTAGGCAAAATAATGGAACTTCTCACCAAAGGACAATCCTTGATGGTGTGACCATCCTTGCCACACCTCTCGTAATAGTAGTTGTAACGCCCCAGGTATCACCCTACTTAGAGGTTACTAAGTAAATAAATTATAAGAAATTTCGACAAAGTTCCCCTGTACTTTCTAATATCCGCAGGCTAACACATCACAAAAAAATACATGGTTCATAAATGAAACAATAGTAAATAATCTCATCAACCACTTTAACGTAAATAACCCTCAACGATACCTAACTGACTCCATGACAATTCTCAACAATATAATTATTCAAGTCTAGTGAATTAAACGAATATCTAGCAAAAGAACATATGAGTGCTCAAAATAACGTGGCTACTCCCTTCCCATGTATGCATGATCATCGAGTACCTAAAAACTAAATGAACACAAGAGTGAGTAAAAACACTCAGCAAGTACAAATCAGAACCGGAAGAACAACATGAAGAACAAAAGTAATTTGAAACTTAAGGGAACAACCCATTTCTTGAAACAACCATGAAACAGTAGTTTTCGTCTAAAACGGACGTCACCTGAAACTTCCTTTGCATTTACCGGTAAAGTCGAATAAGTGGGGCCAGCACTTATTCACAGGAACGTGAATATAAGAACCAAATTGCACAACCGGTGTTTGCACAAACCCCTGGCACTTGAATAGTATGAAAAGAAACCACAACCGAAATTTAGAAAAACTCTGGCACTTGAACAATATGAAAAGAAACACATGAAACTCAAAAATTGATATGAACACATTAAAGAACGATCATAGAAAATCAATATTATCGAATGAGCATAATCAAGAAGAGCAAAACAGAACCAAGGGGCACATTCACAAGGAGATTCGTCATTGCACTTGCCTTAACTAAGATTAAGGAAACCCCGAAGATGCCCTCTCAACACCGGAACGGTTGGAACCTGAATAATGATATATACTTAAGAATATTTCTGCTAAAATATAAAGCATATTGTTTCTTAATTAGTTGAAAAAATGACTGAAAATACTATTTTTTCCTAACAATTCAGAGTTCTGTATAAACCGATCCTGCTCAGGTTTCGACTCGTAACTTATTATTTACTTAACCAATCAATGCAAATAAATATACTACAGGCATCTACAGAAAATTTCCAACGACTTCTCTTATATCCAATTTTTGCTGATTCGCCTTAAAAACTAGTCAAAACTAAATAAACAGATAAGTGCACAGAATCTGAAATCTGCACCAGCAGTACTAAAATCACGTTTTCTCCTTAACCGCTGATCCAAATTGGACGAAACCAGCGCCGTTTTAAAGATAAAACTATTATCTATAACTTTTATTTTGGGCTCTAGGTCAAATTCCACACGAATTAATACCAGATTTGGAAACAAAATTACTGTACTGAAAGTACTAGCTAATCTTCATCAAATCGTGGATTGAACCATACTCAAAAGCAAGCAAGCTGGCAGATCGCAGCAGCTACTCATGCAGACCAGCAGGGTACCTACCTCCTTGCGCCTTCCCTTGCTTCTTCTCTCTCTGGTCTGCACACCAAACCGTAGGCCACCAGATCAACGAAGAGCAAGCATCAGCAGAGAGATCCACCCCAAGACCAACACCAGAACAACAATTTTGCCTTGGATTGGGAAAGGAAAAAAGAAATCGGCTGAGTGGCGGCGTGGACAGGGGAAGGAGGCAACATGAGCAGGGAGGCGGCGGCGGCGGTGAAGGACTCGAAGGAAAGAAGTGTTTGTGACCTGTTCATTTCGAACGTTACAATTTGATCCGACATCCAAATTCGACATATGGGTAGTCAAACGGATGCGTTTTGACGAGATCTACGCATCCACGGTCTCTGATCGTCCATCCGAGTGATAGTTCAAAAAGTCAAATTTTCGTCAACTTCGGGAGTCTATTGATTAACTATTTGTTTTTTTTGTGTGTTAATATTGGGATATTACAGTAGTCGTCAGCGAGAAGGGGTTTGATCCATGCGGGGATGGAATCACTCGTCCCGATGATGTCGATGATAGCGGGATATGAGCCAAGTCCCCGGTGGAAGACATAGTTCACAAGGTTTCTCCCAAGAATCTCCATATGGATGGCTCTATCACGTGTGAGCCTCTCGAAGCCGGTCATTACCATCTTCCTCTCTTCCTTGAGCTTGTGATATTTCTTCAAAACAAATGGCTTAAGAGAAGAAACCTCGACTAAGGTGGTTAGTTCATCACACATAGTGGAAGCATCACTCTTAGATGAACTAGAGGAGGGATAGGCAAGGTTATCAACATTGATGGCCTCAAAAGTAAGTTCAAGAGCCTCATACTTCTCACGTAGCTCTACATGATCACCCTTGAGTTTGTCATAACTCTTATTTAGGCCCTCATGAGATGTGACAAGATCCTTGAGCTCACTTTCAAGCTCACCAACATGGTCCTTAGCCAACTTACAATTTTTTTTTACCACATCCAACATTTTGGATTTCTTGATGGCGATGTCACGGGCTTGCTCAAGCATACTCCAAAGCTCGGCACAAGTGAGCTCCTCATCATCGCTGCTCTCATCTTCACTCTCCCCAAGTTGGCTCGTGGCCATGAGACACGTGGGAGGTGGAGGAAGAGCTTGTGTAAGTGTGATCTTGATCATGGTTAGACCAGCCTCTTCTTCATCATCACTTGAGGAAGAGGATGTGCCACTTGAGTTGTCACTTGTCCACTCTCCAACAAGGGCCTTGCATGAGAACTTCTTCTTGTGGTTTTGAGCTTTTCCTTTTCCTTTGCCTTTGTTGAAGTACTTCTTCTTCATTTGCTTGGCTTTGGGGTCTTCTTCTTCCTCTTTACTCGAGTTTTGGGACTTAAAAGCTTCTTTCTTTGGATTGGAGCATTCTCGAACAAAGTGGTTCTTGGACCCATAGTTGAAGCACTTGCCCCTAGACTTGGAGGCAAACTTGTTCTTGAATGTCTTCATCTTCTTCATGAGAAGAGCCAAGTCCTCGGTCAAGTCATCTTCATCATCATCATCATCTTCTTCAACCTCTGCCTTCTTCTTGCCTTTCTTGCTCTTGATAGGTTCTTGCTTCTCGGCTTGAAGAGCAAGGTTGGATGGTTATGGATCATCCAAACCTAGCTGGTAGCTCTCGAAGGTTGTTATCTTGCCAAGTACATCCTTCATGTTCTTGGTCTTGAGGTCACCTTGCAAGGTGAAGGTGATGATGGACTCATACTTGGGATCTTTGAATAGCGTCAAGAATCTTCTTATCACCTCAACAGGCTTCAGCTTGAAATCATCCCCAAGAGCATTGATCTCCTCCAGTAGTATATGAAAACGAGAATAATAAAAAGTGTTAGCTCTATGATGTGGCAATCTAGTGAAGTTATCATACTTGTTCTTCAGTATATAGTATCTTTCCTCTTTGACATCACTGGTACCCTTATGGAGACTCTGAATCTCAGTCCAGATACCATATGTTGTAGAACTTATATCCGACCTAGCAAAGACACCCTTAGATATGCAAGCAAACAGAGCATTTTTGGCCTTAGCATTGCACTTAATAAAATCAGGCTCAAGCAGATTCACATCAACATCAGTTTCGTGAGTGACCATCCATATCTCTGGATCAAGGGACTCCAGGTAGGCTTGCATGCGAGCCTTCTAACACCCATAGTCCTCCCTCTTGAATATGGGAATACTCCCCACCTATCCCGACATCCTTACTCAAGGTGGTGAAGCCTCAAAGATGAGCACTTGGCTCTGATACCACCTGTAAGGATCGAAGGCGTACCGAGACCCGGGGGGGGGGGGGGAGGGGTGAATCGGTAAGCCGCTCACGAATCCAAATATTTTAATTCACACTACTTGAGTCTAACAAGCGTTACAACCTAAATAATTCTAGTAGGCCAAAACCCTACACATGCTAGTGTTCATGATGAAAGCAAGCGCGGAAGCCAAACACACTAGTCTTTGCAAGCCACAATTCAACCTAATCACTATAGCACACAATTGCGAAATTGTAAAGAGGGGGTCAAGAAATGCTCATGATTTTTTTCCGAGGTCTCAAAAGGATGACGCCTTCCCCTACTCCTCGTTAGACCACTCCCACTAGAGTCCCGGTCTCTCCCGCCACCAATATGGAGTTCTCGCCCACGAGCCCGCAATCACTCCCGGAGTGAAGACATGGTGCGCGTCACTGCTGCCATCATGGCACAAGCTCGCCTCCCTTGAGAACTTGTCGGACTCCCCGAGCCAACACGGGCGCTCGCTATTGATGCCTCTTTCACAGGCGGGCTCAAACCGGTTATAAACTTGTGACGGCATTCATAACCAATCACGATAGGCTCAATCACCGACACCTAACCGGTCTAGGTTAGCATAGACCAAGAGTAACAACCTAGATCACACTCTCAAGGACCCAAGCAACAAAGTTATATAGGCTTCCAACCTCCAACTAGATATTGCTCCACGAAGTAAGCTTTCTTGGCCTACTGATCGGACTGTCCGGTCACTGCCTGACCGAACCGTCCGGTCACTGCAATCCATGGCACAGACGACTCTGTCCCTACTGACCTCATACTGACCGGACCATACAGTCAGTTGACTGGACAGTCCGGTCCATTTCTCTCTCCAGTCCAGAAATATTTCCAACGCTGCTTCCTCACTGCCTAAGTCCCAGACCTACTGACCGGACTGTCCTGTCACTGCCTGACCGGATCGTCCTGTCACTGCCTGACCGGATCGTCCGGTCACTGCTTGACCGGACCTTCCGGTCACTACAATCCTTGACACAAACGGCTCTGCCCTTGCTGATCTCCTATTGATCGGACCGTCCGGTTCATTTCTCTCTCTAGTCCAGAAACACTTTCAATGCTGCTTCCTCGCTGACCAAGTCCCAGACCTACTGATCGGACCGTCCAGTGACTAGACCGTACCATCCAGTCTCTAGGTCTTCCAGACTTGGCAGTTTTCTCGCTCTTCGCTGTAAGTTCCAGACATCTTCACCTAGTGACCATACAGTCCGATCACCATTGGCCCCTTTGTTCGGTCACTATGTCCAGAAGCTGAAACTTGTCGTCTTCGCTTGACTTTGTTTCCCGGCTTCTCCGAACAGCTTCTTGGCTTCTCCACTGTCATCCAGTGCCTATGATTTCACCGATCAACCTTGCACATCACCGACTAGACATGACCTAGACTCCCTTGATAGTCCGGATTTTCCTATGGACTCAAAACCCTAACAACTAGATAAATGTTTTCAATACTTGCTCCATAGCTTGTACTTAGCTTTGATCCATCACCATGAACCCTTGGACTCAATCAAACTCACAAGCCTCCATGCTTGTGGTCATTGTCATCAATCGCCAAAGCAACCATCAACTATATGATTTGTAGTAGAGTTTAGAGAGTTTCCTACAAACAACACTTGTGTTGATATTAGCCCACAATTTGATAGTTATCATCTATCACCAAAACATGTACCTTGGGGATCCCATCAATGGTCATGAAGCTTACACTACTTGGTAACTTCCTATTCTCCCATTAATCACCCACCCAAAATAACATAGTTGATTACTGATATTAGGAAAAGAACCTTCTTAAGCTAAAACTTGACTGTCACTTTCGTCTCATTTACCTTGGTCTCTAGAGAATCCTGATCATAACCAAAGTTGGGAATTTACCTCCAAATAGATACGAGTTTCGAAACCAGGATCAAGGAGACGAGGAATTTGCTTGATATGCTAAGAAAGAATGGTACTTTTTTTTACAAGCTTCTTGTTAACAACCAATATTGATCAAAGTATGACGAGTTGATCCAAATAGATCTAATGAGTATAGAAACCAATTAGGTCAATTTTGGAAAATTCTCTAAAGGCAAGTTTGGCACAAACAATGCATAAAGCTTGTCGAGATAGTCAAAATTCATATATAATTTGTTCAATTTAGACTCTAATGCACAAGTTATGGTATTTAGAAGATTCTAGAAATCTGATGGCCGGATTTGACCGAATCTTGACAGATTTGGCATATCGGTCGAGATAGTCAAATTATTGTCCCACCACCCGATTTGACAGAATTCAAACTAAAAGTTGTATTTTGACTCAAAATTTATAAGGAAACTTGATTTCTTAAGAAAAAGACCTCCCACCTAATTTCAATCAATCAAATCATATATTTGCTTTATCTATTTGTCTTTTTTTACTTTATTTATTTATTTTTTATCACTTATCCTATCCTAGTTGTTATTTTTTCTTCATCTCCATGATGATTGAAGACGTTCTAGGTGCCTGCCGAGTCTAGAGCAATCCTATGAGCTTTTGCTCTGACGTATCCTGTTTGTTGGTTTCCCAAAAAAACTCATGAATTTTGGATATCCGAATTAACACACTCAACAATAATTTGGTTCTAGTGTTTTGTGTTTTGGTGTGTGACCAAATTTTTGAAACAATTAACCTTTAATAATGTCTATATGTAAACTTAAGGTGGGGTAAATGAGGGCCCCACACTTGCTCCAGCCAAGGTTGAAAAAATCGCTGGAACCGGCCTGCTCGGTTTGGTTGGAAACCGATCGGTTAACCAGAAAACCAGTAGGCTAACTGTTTAGCTATAGTAACTAGTTATAATTAACCGGACGGAACCGGTCAGTTAGGCGGCCTGGACCGATTTCTGGTTAACCGGAATAACCGGACAGTTCCAGCTGGTTTTTTAAACCCTGGCTCCGGCCGACCGGCCGCTACACTAGGTCCCGCGGGGCTAGGAATTGTGCAGCACCCGGGTGCGATCGAACCCAAAGGATCGTCGCGCCGGAACACCGAGCCCAACACAGCAATAAAACACCTACCTAAAAGCCAGGGACCGAGAGAGAGAAGCTCTCTCTTGCCAGGGAAGGAAACCGACCACGCCACGCGAGCCGAGGAGCCGAGATCACCCTCCCCCCCTCGCACGCGCAGGCTCACCACCACCGCCCCGATCCGCTCGCCGAGCCGAGATGGCGGCCGACCCCTCCGCAGCGCCGCCCGCCGCCGACCCCGATGGCCCCGACGCCGTCCGCCTCACCTGGAACGCGTGGCCGCGCTCCAAGATCGAGGCGAGCCGCTGCGTCGTCCCGCTTGCCGCCGCCGTCTCCCCCTGCCGCGCCCCCGACCCGTCGGCGCCGCCGCCGCTGCCCTACCCGCCGCTCCGGTGCAAGCCGCCGTGCTCCGCGCTGCTCAACCCCTTCGCGCGCGTCGACTTCGCCGCCAAGATCTGGATCTGTCCGCTCTGCTTCTCCCGGAACCACTTCCCGCCGCACTACGCCGCCATCTCCGAGTCCAACGTCCCCGCCGAGCTCTTCCCGCAGTGCTCCACCGTCGAGTACGTTGTCGGCGGCGCCGGCGTCCCCGGGGCGCCCCAGGCGCAGCAGGGGGCGCCGCCTCCCCCCGTCTTCCTCTTCGTCATCGACACCTGCGTCATCGAGGAGGAGCTCGAGTACGTCAAGATGGCCATGCGCAAGGCCGTCGCGCTCCTGCCGGAGCACGCGCTCGTCGGCCTCGTCACCTTCGGCACGCAAGTGCACCTGCACGAGCTCGGCTTCTCCGATCTCAGCAAGATCTACGTCTTCCGGGGGACCAAGGAGATCTCCAAGGAGCAGATTTTGGATCAGCTCGGGCTGGCCGGTGCCGGCCGCACGGGGTTCCCCAAGATGCCGGGACAGCCGGGCGTGCCACAGGTGAACGGGATGCATCCGCCCGCGACGGCCGGGGTGAACAGGTTTTTGCTTCCGGTGTCAGAGTGCGAGTGCACGCTCAGCACGGTGAGGAGAGGGATCTGCTTTCGGTGTTCCGTCCTGTCCTGGGAGGGATTTTCCTCTGTGTTCGATCAATCGTAACATGATCTAGTTCCTTCATCCTTGCAGTTGCTGGACGAGTTGCAGCCTGACCAATGGCCCGTGGAGGCTGGGAACCGTGCCATCCGGTGCACTGGTGTTGCTCTCAGCGTGGCGGCAGGGCTGCTTGGTGCTTGCATGCCAGGGACTGGTGCAAGGATCATTGCATTGCTTGGTGGGCCATGTACTGAAGGCCCTGGAGTGGTAAAGTCTCCTCCTTTACTTATGTTCTTAGTATGTTTCTCACACAGTTGTGATACAACTTGAAGATAACTATGAATCTTCAAGTACCATAGCAGTATAGCACTAGTAATCTTTTTGAGGGCGACTGTAGAAAGTAGGAATTTCCATATGTTACCTGAATGGTTTTGAATTGCAGTTAACATAGCTCCTGTAGGCAAGGAGGCAATCTTTTCTTAAACCTCCGCACACTTCTATTCATATCCTGATATCCCAACTTGTCATGGAAGCTGTTTTTTTTTTCATAATAGCCTCCTGACAGATTTGTAGAACATTTTCAAAGATGTTTATTTGATATAGTTCTTGTTATATTGTTGCCCTAAAATCTTTATAATACTATTGGATTATGCAGATTGTTTCGAAAGATTTGTCAGAGCCAGTTAGGTCACATAAGGATCTTGACAAAGACGCAGCTCCTCACTTCCAAAAAGCTGTTAAATTTTATGACGGTCTTGCCAAGCAGTTAGTCGGTCAAGGCCATGTGTTAGATGTTTTCGCGTCTGCTCTTGATCAGGTTTGTATAGTGCTCCTGAGCTGAGCTACTTCAGTACATGCTTAAAATGTCAACGTTTTGATGTTCTTCATTAGTTGTAATGCTGATGTATTAATGTTTTGCTGTTTTGCTGAGAACAATATTAATTGTTTGTCACCATATAAATCCGTAATAAAGTTTTGAATTTTCTATTTAATCAATTTATATGCTTAAATGAGTAGATGGAAACCTCTTAAGAATTTATTTTCACCATTATGTTTCATAAGGTGTAAAAATATAAGTTTCACACCATCTGTGGCAAATAAGGAATTGAGAGATCTGGAATCTGGAATAATTCTTTTTAGTTCATGAACCAAATCTGAATCATAAGTTTGTAATCCTGGATTCTTTCTTTATGTATGATCCCGAAATATGTCAACTGTGATGACTATCAGTATTTATTATTGGTTGGATTGAATTCTGTTAGATGTCATCGTTTAATCTACTGATTCTGATGAGTACTTGTTCTTTTCTCACAAACATTTGACTGTGGCTAGTAATAATATAGATCAATACATGACACTTGTTATGTTGCCTAGATAGATATTCTCTTATAGAACATCAGCCAATTAATATATCTCCTAATGACTTCTATTGAGTTCTGGCATGCAGGTCTTTTGCACACTTCCAAATAGTTTATACCTTATTTTCTTTTCTGCATTGCAATATTATTTCTCATAAAAGCTTCAAACTTCTCATTTATGTGTAGATAACTTCGATCTTTGGCATTCTTTTTTCCTGTTACTGTAATTGTCATTATTGGCTACGAAGTGTACTTGTTTGCTTTGCTTTTCTAGAAGTTGAATGATAGCAGTACTTTTTTGCCCTTTTTACGAGTTGAATGAGAGTGAATACTAAATGCTTTAATCCAAGCGTATTTCCGATTACCAAATTGTGATTCCTTGTTCTTGCTCGTAAGGAAATTTTAGTAAACTTTCATGAAGATGATGTGGTAGATTAATTTCTATGCTTTGTTTCTGAGTCGTTTCTAAGATCATCTGAATTGAAACCACAATATGATTTGTGTGAAGACTCATATTAGTCATTTAATTAAGATGCAGCCATCTTAATGTAACCATTCCAATGTTTGAAAGCAGTGAACCAATGCTACACTTGTCACTTTTCGAATTGTTGATTTTGTTAGACATGTTGCTTGAATTTGTATCTTTGTTTGATGTTTGAAACACTAACAGGTTGGGCTAGCAGAGATGAAGGTTGCTATTGAGAGAACAGGTGGCCTTGTTGTCTTGTCTGAAAGTTTTGGACATTCTGTATTTAAGGACTCTTTCCAGCGTATTTTTGAGGGAGGTGAACAGTCTCTAGGACTTTCATTTAAGTAAGTTTGCTGCCTGTTCTCCGCTCATCTGAAGTTAGAATGTTTGGATAGATCTGTATCACAGTTTTGATGTTGTTTGTTTTTTTAATTTTCGCCAAAAGAATGCAACATGTCTGTCTTGGTATCATAATCAGGGGATGTATTGACGGTATCATGACATTGGGGTGCAACTGAATTTAATATGTCCTGGCTAATCTTGTGCTGGCTAGACTTTTTATTTATTTTATCGTAGGGTTGAACATTTTTGCCTCAGATAGAAATTTGTAAGTATTCCATGGACTTGAAAGAGTATTCCTTTGCTTTGAATAGGGGTCACAGCCAAAATTAGATATTGCACAGTGAAAGAGCAGACATCCAGTTTGTGATGGTTCCGAGACATTGAAAGTTGTAACAATGTATGAAAATAAATTAGAGAAAAAAAGATATTGATCCTACTTGATTGTTGTCAGTCTTACGGTAGACCACATCAAAACTCAGTTTACTCATTCTCCACTCTCAAGTGCATCTCTTTAATATTCTCTAACTTCATCTTTATCTAATTTTTTAGTGGCATGATTGAAATAAACTGTTCGAAGGACATTAAAGTCCAAGGAATTATTGGACCATGTACGTCATTAGAGAAGGTATGACTTTTATAACATGTTCTCAGCATGATAACATTTTGAAACCTAGGTAGTGATATTTAACTTTTATACATTTTTTGTCTTGCACATTTTTTTTCACAGAAAGGAGCACTCTGCGCGGACACAGTTGTTGGTCAAGGAAATACCACAGCATGGAAAATGTGTGGTCTTGATAGGAATACTTCACTGACAGTATTTTTTGATGTCTCACCGAGTGAACGGTCCAGCCAACCAGGACACCAGAATCCCCATTTGTATATACAATTTGTAACAAGGTACTTCCAATTTCTTTCTGTTTCTTTGGTGCTACTAATGGTTTAATGTACTGAGTGAGCCAAGTATTTCGTAGTTACCAACACCCAGAAGGTCAAATGAGGATAAGAGTTACAACTATATGCAGGAAGTGGGTGGATGGTTCCACCAACACCGAGGTTAGTCAAGAGATTTTTGTCACTAGCTTATTTGTCAAGATGTGCTTCGTTCATAATTTAGTGACGATACTATTCTGTGTATGGGTATGCATCCACATGGCTGTCTTGCAATCATACAATTTTCTGCATGATATTTTTGTTGCCCAGAGTGAACATATTATGTCTAATGAGATTTTTTTATTGAAAAATGTGTTAATTTTCTATGCAACCCTCATAATGGCTAATTGTTTTATTGAAATCCTCATGATGGCTAATTTTATATATAGCCCTTTCTTAGTTATATTTCTTTGATGCATTTAAGCAAATAAATGTGTTCTTGCTTATAAAAGAAGCATATGGATTTGTTAGAGTTTCTCCCTGTATACTGGATGTCCTTGGATGGTATGATAAATAGCGGCAAGTGTCACCTACTAGCACTTTTGACTTGCATTCATCCCCCTTCTTTTTTCTGAAATAGGAACTAGTTGAAGGGTTTGACCAGGAAACTGCAGCTGTTGTGTTGGCAAGATACATTTCCTTGAAAATGGAAATGGAGGTAATCTCTTTATGCTTCACATCAGTTTGTTTCTGATCATACCTACCTCTCCACAACAGTGATAGCCAATCATAATTTTTTTTGTTACCTAATATCATACTGAATTAGGTGCATTTTTTCGTTGGAAAATTATTTAATGTTTGAGCTATGTATTTTCATCTAGTGCTAAGAACAGTGTAGTCTTTAAGTGTCAGCTGCATGCTGGAAAACTATTTCTTTAACATAGTATCACAAATCTGCCTCAGCAGCTTCTTTGTGACATTTCATCTCTTCAGCAAGAAGATGCAAAGCAAAACATTATGACTTCTGAATTTGCTACTGTATTCAGTTATTCCATCTCAGATCTGATTGCTGGGAGATCAGCATATGGGTTCGGAGTCCAGACCTGGTTTCATGGTTGGGGTTTGTCAAAATGGCTAGTACAACCTCAGGGAATCAAATGGAAAATTTGAATTGATTAGATTCCCAAGCCTGGAATGATTGGTTACCGGCTAAATTAACTCTTCAAGGCGTTCAAGCCTGGAATGATTGGTTACCGGCTAAATTAACTCTTCACCTCAAATTATATGAATAGAGATATTGTTCCCTGATGTTCTGGTACCGTTAATTTAAACTGATCAAAAGTGGCAACTGCCTGTTTACTGCTAGGATTTGAATGCTCATCAAGACATTTAAAAACTGTTCCTTTAGTCAAAGGAAAATTTAACCTTTTGATTTTTTGCAGCATGTCTTATCTAAGGACACATTTGTACACACAATCACATCTCCACATGCCTGCTTTCCATTTTCTTTGTGCTAACCGAGATGTGTCAACCATTTCTTCTAATTATTGCAGGAAGAGTTTGATGCAACACGGTGGCTTGACAGATCTCTTATACGTCTTTGTTCAAGATTTGGGGATTACAGGAAGGATGATCCTTCTTCATTTAGCCTACATTCGAATTTCTCTTTGTTCCCTCAGTTTATGTTTAATTTGCGGCGTTCACAGTTTGTTCAGGTTATGTCTCATGCACATTTCCTTGTCTGTTTTTATGTGGGAACTCATTCTGAAATTAATAATGTGGGATTTTTTTTTTCTTACAGGTTTTCAATAACAGTCCAGATGAGACTGCTTTTTTCAGGATGCTACTCAACCGTGAGAGCATTACTAACTCGGTTGCCATGATCCAGCCATCACTAATCTCATTTTCTTTTGATTCACCTCCTTCCCCTGTATTCCTGGACGTGGCCTCAATAGCAGCAGATCGTATACTGCTCCTTGATGCATACTTCAGTGTTGTCATCTTCCATGGAATGACAATTGCCCAATGGAGAAACATGGGCTACCAGAATCAACCTGAGCACGAGGTAATTTGTGTCGTATTTTTTGTTAACTGTTCCCCTTATGACTGCTTGGAACCTGACTATACTTAGCTACAGGCCCTATCTCTATTACAATTTGCTAGGAATAGGTCCATCTCAACTTTTGTGGGTAGTACATGAGGGAAGCTACATTGATTTGATCTGCTTTTAAAGCATTTGTGGCAGTGTATATTGTATTATTCTTTGTTTGGGTTTCACCTGTCCTCTTCTCGAGGCATTATGGCATTGATCTTCCTTCTTTGAGCATGGAATGTGGTCTCCTGTACTGTATTTACATTCTTCTGTGATAGCTGATGTGTGCCTCGGTGCACACTGCTAATGCCTCACTGTTCTTTTTCAGCAATTTGCACAATTATTGCAAGCTCCCCACGAGGAGGCTCAGATGATAATAAAAGGTCGTTTTCCAGTTCCAAGATTAGTTGTCTGTGATCAACATGGCTCACAGGTTTGTCATATATGTTTATTTATTGTTTCATTCTCTTTGGTGCCTGCTGCTATATATTCCTTTTTTCCCACTTTTTTGCATTAGAGCTTTTGACATATGTACTTACAAAAGGGCTCTGAAAATTCTATGTTTTGGCTGGTTTGTTTTTATGTTTAAACTAGGCATAAGAATTTGGCTACCTCTTTTCTATAGTCTAGGATTTTGGTTGCATAGGTATTTTTAAACAAAGATACCTATTATAGGTC
The DNA here is from genome assembly GCA_032690845.1 of Eleusine coracana subsp. coracana. Classification (NCBI taxonomy): domain Eukaryota; kingdom Viridiplantae; phylum Streptophyta; class Magnoliopsida; order Poales; family Poaceae; genus Eleusine; species Eleusine coracana. The sequence continues at coordinate 32,480,626 of CM064434.1, forward strand.
ATGTGATAGGACACTTGGTCAAAGATTTGGAAGGAAATGCATAGGTATTTTTAAACATATTATAAGAGGCATGGCCTTACCAAAGTTTTCACACCTTCTAAATGAGTACCAGATTCTCAGGCAAGTCAAAATTTTGCAAGTTTACTTCAGATTTTAGATATAAACCAACACTACACTGCAGTTTCTTTTTAATTTTAAATTAATAAAATTTTTATGGGCTTCTTTGTTGTGGTCCTCTTCAAGTCTTCATGTTTCAGTACAATTCATTGCAGGCGAGGTTCTTGTTGGCTAAGTTGAATCCATAGATCATATAGATCATAATGAATATAACAGCAACTTGTTGGATTTGATATTTGATTTGCTGCGATCTTAACATTCATTGCAGGCGAGGTTCTTGTTGGCTAAGTTGAATCCATCGGCCACATATAACTCGGCACATGATGTTGCTCTAGGTTCTGACATCATATTCACCGATGATGTCAGCTTCCAGGTCTTCTGTGAGCACCTTCAAAGGCTGGCCGTTCAGTCTTAAGGACATGTATTCAAAAGTTGTACAACCTCTTTTATAGTTGCTGATAATTTACTGGGTTGGTAGGTTCGATTTGTGAGGAAATTTCCCTTTTTTTGTTTTGGGCCAGATACACCCCTTCACCGTGACAATTTTTCGAGGTCAGACCATTTTTTTGGGAAATAATCGTGAAAAGAATGTACAAGTTGCTCCAGAAGTCTATTATATATAGTCTATATATACCTTGAATGTTGACATCACTCCGTCTCTTCCTATGGTATATGCAATTGAGATTTTTTTTTTGTGTCAGCTGTTTTATCTTATTTTTCAGAAGTGTAACTTGGTATCCGGCATAAATGTTGGACCAGCTTGATTTTCAGCATTTTCTATATAAGTGCTTGAATTCTGTATGCAAAATGGACTAGAAATTACTTCAGCACTATAGTATATGAAATTATCATGGCAAATTCAACGTGTGATAGTCCATATAGTTTGGAGTAGATGGTTTTTCAAATATATTTAGAAGAACGAAACATTCCTTTCCCTTGGCGTGAAACGATTTTGAAGTTCAAAAGTGAATAGGCTGAGCGAACAGCTGAATGCATCTAAAACAAAAAATTTGAAGCCCTAGAGGAGCAAATGTTGGTGACATTTCAGAGGATTTCTAACAGACTCAAAACTCATTGGTTAGCTAAATTTAGAAAATTAAAAGAAAAGATCAGTTCCAACAGATTAGCCTTCCTCCTCGTTTCTTCGCTCGGTATCCTGCCGGCTCCGCTCAACATCTTTGCCGAGAGGGCAACGCTCGCCATCGAAGGGATCCCGCCCTCTGCGCCCCACGTTCCGTGCTCTGTAATCCGCTCCCGTGCTAGTTTCTTCTTTTCCCCCAAGTCGAGTCCAATTGAATAGAATGTTGAAATTGCTCTCTGCTGGACTCAAGCGCTCACAGGCTCCATCCTGAAGAAGCTATGCCTCCATAGGTGCACGGGCGCTCGTCAGGCCGCTACGATCGTCAGGCCTGCATCATCCTGCATCTAGTCTACGCGTGTAGATAATTAAGATCGGGGACGTGCCTCCAGGTGACAGGGCCTTAGTATGCATGAAGGATCCGAAAAAATCAACAAGCAAAACAACGATGGATGACAGAGAAGTTAATTTGAATATAGAAAATCAAAATTTGGCTAGTCTGTTGGATTATCTCATAGTTTTAGAGCGTTTTCTATTTTTACAAATGGAGTAAAATCTCTAAATTTAGGTAATATTATACCCAGCCTGTTGGAGATGCTTTCAAGGTCTCCATTATCACAGTATCACATAACATGGCATACTAACTGAATCTTCGTAGCTTGTCTTACATATGGATTCTGTAGAGGATCAATCTGCTCCTATGCGCTAAAATCTACATTTTTTTTAGCCCAGCTTGTAGCAATGTAGCCAGCAGAATGGATACAAAATCATTCAGTGGTGTTGCTGGATGTGCATTCAGCAGCTGAATTCAGACATCAGTTAGGTAGTTATGCTCTATAGGAATAGGGAGGCATCGGTAGATAGTTATGCTCGATGGGAATAGGGCTCCAGGCCTCCGGGAATGCCATACTCTTAGCCCTATGTTTCATGTGCTTTCAGAGCTACAAAAGTCTTAAAAAAACTCCTCAGTCCCATCTGTGATTGCTCTACCTTTGGGGCTGCAAAAGACTTTGCGAAGTTGCTCAGTCCCATTCTAAGCTTCTCAAGAGTTACACCTTTCTCCACGCGCACACAAGAAACTCCTAGCTTGCTTGTCTGAACAGACAAATGAAAAGTGTAACAAAATAAGCTAAAATTTGATATATGCGTCGATGACAAAGAAACAACATCATCATTAGGATGTTAAAAGAATTTGAGTTTTGATGGAAAAGGTTTTAAAAATCAACAGCTAAGATTCTAGTTCATAAATATTATCATATCCAACTGCACCAATTCTTGAAAGGGTAAATAAAAAAATGTAGTATGGTTACAGCTATATTGTCCAAAACCTGATCGGTTTTCAGAGGATGGTATAAGGGAAATAAGCTATAGATCTGAAGTGTCTATAACTAATTCTGTGAAGATGATATTAGAAATCCCTTCCTTGTAAAAATAAGAAAGTAAAACTGAGCTTATTAATTGAAATGCCATAATTGATGTTTGCGATTTAATTGACAATACAAGTTCGTGGTGTTACCCTAGAAAGTAAACTTTTTGGAAGTGTAGGATGTATTTCTCGCTCGCTATGGTTACTATTTATTAAAAGTATTGTTTCTTAGTATATGCTGTAACAAGCTGTTTATTAGTATAAGGATGTCTGCACACCAAAAGAAAGACATGGACAAGAGATGTGGGTAACTTACTGCCATAACATTTCTGACTTCATCGTCAAAGAAAAGCATGGATTGATACCGAAGACCAGTCTTCCTATGGATATTCTGGAAATGGTTGCCTTTTGGGCTCCAGGTATAGAATATTTCCTATTTAACAAGAAAGTGTCTTTAGTGGGTACCAAATTAAAAGTCTGTTGAGCTCTATTGTTACACGACAAGACAACAAAAGAGACATATAATTCACCCGAAGTCCCAAACACTTTTCTATGGCTTTTTATACTTTTTAAAGGCACATTTGGATTCTTTCCACCATCGTCAGATCACATCTATGACCCTGTCACACTACCTCATTCGGGTGTCTGTTTCGGCGCAAAATCTCTTGCGTACTAAGGATGTGTTTGGTTGCATGTATTAGAGAGGATGGAAGGGGGCGGTCACTTTTTTGATGGTGTTTGGTGTGGAGTCATGCAGGTGCGAGGCCACCACCGGATGAATATTCCACAAAATTTAGGGATGGCTCTGTCCCTCCGAAATGAAGGGATGGCGCGGCCCCCGTCGCTCCCGCACGTTGCGCGCACGCTCCCACGGTCTTGCTCGTCGTTCCCGCCTGTCGCGCGCGGTCCCGCCTCTACGCTCCCGCGCAAATGGCCGCTCCCGTCTGTACGGTAAATAGGTAAAGTGCAAATGTAGTATACGGCAAATAGATGCAAAAGGAATATTGGTTTTTTTGTAAAAAGAATATTACGGCAAATAGATGCAAAAAGAATATTAAATTTTGTGAAAAGAATATTACGGCAAATAGATGCAAAAAACATATTAATTTTTTTGTGAAAAGAATATTACAGCAAATAGATGAAAAAGAATATTGATTTTTTAAAATAATATTATAGCAAATAATTACGTTAATTTTTATGCAAATAAAGAGATAATCTTATCATCTATTCAGCTTTCTCATCCACATACATCCATCCAAACAAAATCAGGAACGGACTCATCCATCGTTCATCCCTCATACCAAACAGAATAAAATGACTCGCCCCAACCCTTCAAATAAACAGCGATAAGAGCCACCCCATCCTAAAAAACAGGGATGACCCTGTCCCATCCCTTTTGACCCCAAACCAAACACACCCTAAGTTAGATGTGGGCAGCAACTTTGTTGATGAAAACCATCATGAGCAAATTGTTCAGACTTTTGGCGAGACCACGTGCACAAAATCGATGCGATTCCATCACCACACTGAGCAAATGCCGCAGAATGAACAGTCCACTGGACCTCTGTGGGTAGCAGCTGGCCTTGGCACTTCACCAGCATTCCCAGTCGGCAGTCGCATGTGTGAAATAATGATTCCTCATTAATCACGGAAACATGCTGCCGATTTGTTCTAGACCACTGCCTGCTCCAAGAGACAGTTAGGCCATGGGCAGCAATGAGAGAGGATTGGATACTGTTGGAAGAGCCAGCACATCTAAGTGGCTGGGGTGGGGTCAGGCAGCGAGGGCCGAGGGGATATGAATGGGATGGTTTTTTGACTTCGAATAAAGAAAATACATTCTATCCGGGAAAGAAAAAACAGAATGAGAAACCAAAAAGTTGCAAAACTTTTCTGCTAGACTTTTGGTGGATCCTGTGCTGATGACCCAAACAGCAAAGTCACTCGATTTTCTCTAAGATATGTCAACCAATGAGTTAGCTCCATTTTGCTACAAAGTTAGGCATGCTACAAGTTCAGCATGTGGCTCATCTTCGTTGTTGCAAGGTGTGTTTGACCAACCAGACCACAAATGTTCTACTTATTCCTTATGCATAGTAAAGCAGTTTACAAAGCTAGAAACATTTACCCTAATATTCCCTCCGTGTTAAAAATGATGATGTTTTGACACCCCTCCGTAGTTGTATTTCAGTTCACTTTGCCTGTTGGGAACTACAAGATTTTGGGAGTGGAGGGAGTAATGTTTATAAAAATGTTAAGAAGAAGTATATACACTTCAGTTTTTGTGTTCTCTGACAATATATTTGAACAAGCTGTTAGTCGGTGGCAAAATAACAACACTTTAAAAAAAAAAAAACTCAGACCCGCAGGGGGTAAGACAGCTCCCGGAGCATTTTGCCAAGAAAAAGACCTTCTCAGACAGGTCGAAAAAACCCTGAACCCCCCTCCCTCCCCTTACATTGGGGCCTGCAACCTTGTGAAAACTTGTGCCGGAACCACCATGGGTTACCGTAGCTTCCAGGTGCCTAGGCGTGGCCTTGACCACATGCTTTGGTGCGAGAAGAGGCGAGGGGATTTTTCACCTACACAGCACGGACACGGATACGTGTATCGGTATCCGATGGATACAGATACGTCGATACGGCATTTTCTCAAACAATTCGATACGTGGACACGTTTTAATATTTTTATAAAATAATATAATTCACTGAAGTATGAACATAGTGTAAAGATAATAAAACATAGGTCCTAACTATAAGTATACCAAATAAGAAATATGGAAGGGTCTTGTTGTAAAATAGCCTTGAGCCTTATCTGGTCTGTGCTCTCCCGTAAAATGGCCTTCAGCCTTATCCTTTCCTCTGCCTCGATCCCCCTGATCGAGCTCATCTCCCTGCTCTCCCCTCCGTCCTCGGTAGTGACCGAGCCGGACCTCGTGCGGCAGACTACTGCTCCCGGGCGGGACTCCACCTCCTTCGCTTCGCCATGCAGGAGGTCCCCGTCGCCGTCGCCACGGCGCTGCCGCTCGCCCCCGGACGAGGTCGGCGTAGGGCCGTCGAACGCCGCGGAGGAGGAAGGGGACGACGTCGCCGGGGTGGTGCACGGAGTGGAGGGCACTGAGCTGCAAAACATGGACATGCCACCGCCGCCTCTCCTCCGGCCTGGCCGCCACCTCCTCCCTCTCTCTCTCTCTCTCTCTCTCTCTCTCTCTCTCTCTGCACCCCTGCCGCCGGGTAGCGCACCGCAAAGCCCCACAGCGTGCGCGCCACCGCCGTCTGGTCGCTCCCCACTCTAATTTCAGTGGCGGCAAGGGCAGGGAAGGGTGTGCAACACACCAATATGCCTCATAGTGGGTTGGGCCGTGTCCACTAATGGGCCAATACGTATCCAATCTGAAGTTTTGGCAGCCCAATACGTACCCCAGGAGTATCCAATTTATTTTTGATTTATTTTTTTCGGATACTTCCTAGATACGTATCCAAGGCATATCCCATACGTATCCGTATCGGATACGTATCCAAGGCATATCCATGCTTTAGGTGACGTATTGGTGTTTTGTAGTTTTTCACCCCAGCCCGAAAATTCACCCCCGTTGGGAGTCGAACTTGGGACCTTGGGGTGCTACTAAGCCACCTTTAACCACTAGGCTAAGGGAGCGTTCGCTTAGTAAATGCATCCTCGGTAGCCTCAATTACTGAAACACTTAGTAAATTATTATGTTTCCCTTTATAATCCAACCCACCTTTCTTAATTGTAATTTTCTATGCCCTGTAAAGCACATGTCCTATCACATGAACCTACAAGCACCTAATAAAGTCAATGTTCTGATAATATCATAATAACACTCATTTTTAATCAATAGTTTTTATGGATAAAGTATTGTAAAATATGGACATAAAAGATGCTAATAAATAGAATTTTATTCTACATTTTCAGAAATGGATGAACAAAATGCGCTCATCAGATAATATCATAATATTACCAACTCTTTTAATAAATAGTACTATTTTTATGGAGAGTATTATAAAAAATGGACACAAAAGATGCTAATAAACATAATTTTATTCTACATTCTAAGAAATGGATGAACAAAATGAGCCTACCTGTACCCCAAACATACTGTGAATGCCAAGTATTTCCAGAAATGTTTTAGCAACACCTCTCCTTGATGCCCGAGAAGCAATAGCCATCTCAACACCTTTATCTTTGAGTGCGTTCAGGATGCCTCTAGCTTGTGGATATAGATATGGGATTTCATCTTTGGGCAAACGGTCGCTGGAATAGATTATGATATTATTTCAGATAAATTAGCAACACGAAGTTGTTATGAGAAGGGAGTATCTTCTAGCAGGTGGCATTAGCATAGTGGAAAAGACAGATGTATCAATATTATCACAAATTATTGGCAATCCCAGCTTGTTTCGGATTAAAAGGCTTAGTTGTTGTTGTTGTTGTATATCTGTTTACTATTCTCTGAATACGGGAGTAAGGGAATTTAGTTTGTTCAACATAGTGAAATAATGCAAACACCACACTCTAAGTTTCCAATCAGTTTTGTGGTGATACCATTTTAAGGTAGAGTTCAAAACATATGGTACCTAAATCCTGTGACATAAATGGTGATACCATTTTAAGGTAGAGTTCAAAACAATATTGCCCAAACTCCAAAACAAATACAACTCGGTGTACAGGGTGACTCGAGGAGCAGAGGAATAGAGAGAAGCATAATTCAGCGCCGACATAGAAGCTGCAATCCCGGTGATGGACGAGTGCTGGGGCATCCCGGACGATGCCTTGGCGGAGATCTTGCTGCATGTCCCGCCGATCTCTCGATGGAGGCTCCGCTTCGTCAGCCGGCACTGGTGCAAAGTCATTGACGAGCAGACGCCAGAGATGAAGCACCGCGCCGTGCCTCTCACCTTCATCGGCAACAAGTACACGTCTTCCGCCCACCTCGTTGGGGAAGGCTACACCAGCAGAGGGCTATGGAGAAACTACACGAGACACCAGCCTGTGGACGAAGGCCACTATGTGTGGTGGGCCTGGGAGCCTGACGCCCTTCGACACAGCGATGGTGTGCACGTGCAACGGGCTGTTGTGCGTGTGCGATAACATGGTCCCTAACCACAGACGAGGAGCTAGCCGTTCCATGGTTGCCGGGCTCCGAGCACGGGGACGACTCGCGACCAATGAGCTGGCACGAGGCGTACAGCTTCGTGACCATCCGACCATGGGGAACTACAAGATTGTGCATCTGTCGTGCTGCTTTGACCGGACAGGCCACTTCGATAGGATGCAGGTGCTCACGCTCGGGGAGTCGGCTGCGGCATGGCGCGACATGCCGGCCCCGCGGCGTGAGCGAGCTGCTGCCTCAAGTCCGGCATCGTCAGCATCGACGGCGCCACGTACTGGGTCAACAAGGACACTAACCAGGTCGTGTCGTTCGACCTAGACGATGAGCGGATCATGCCCGCCGTGCCCTTCACGGTGGCCGCCGGTACCTGACCGATGTGCGCGGGAGGCTGGGCCTCGTCGACTACACCGACCTCGAATCGAAGGCAACGATCGTGGTCTGGGTGCTCAGAGACGGGGCAGACCGGTTGGTGCGGAGACGGCTGTGCAGCGTGCGTGTGCGCGAGGTGGAGCAGCAACCGGCGCGTCCGCTCTTCGTACACGGCCAACACGTCCTCACGTATCGTTGGGCCAAAGGAGACGTCAAGCCCGAAGGAGTAATCTGGTTGTACGGACACCTGTTGTGCCAACGCGGAATCTACCAAGGAGATCGATGAGTACGCAGTTGTGAAGCTTGGCTTAATCAGCTCTGGATCGTATTGGCAAGAGTCGATCCTGATTGCTACCTAGATCCTTTGCTCCCTTGATCAGCTACAGATCGCATTGGCATTGACCATGGGAAAGAGGCAAAAGCCCCAAAAAAAGAGGTTGTGGTAACGGTCAGTGATAGATCAATATAACAACCAATATAACATTACTAGCAATGTGCCAGTGCGTTGCTACGGTTTTTTTTTAAAAAAAACAAGAAGCTTTAAACGTCTATATATTTGAAATACAACATATTTGAGATAGGGGTGGAGTTATTAGGTGCTATTCATGGTGTCCTATAACACCATTTGTTTATGGTGATTCTAGTAGCTAAATATTATTTATGGGTGTCTAATTCAGTAATTGACATCGTTGTATCTAGTTCATGGATCTGCCTCGGTTTGAGGCAAGTGCTTTGTTTGTCACGTTAGATAGATGTTTTTTTTAGCTTTTTTCCCTCCACAAAACTCATATGTACATTTGCTAGTTATATTTAATCGAAAAGGTATAACGTGTGTAGATTATAAATACGCGTGTAGTAGTAGTTCAACCAGGATTAGAAAAAAGTTACTAACATAGGAAAAACCACACGTACTACAACACTAAATTGACGAGACCGGTATACAAACCTATAGAGCAAGCTATATATACATAGTCTCAGCGCTAGTGACGACGACACTAAACTATATATAGGATCCTATAGACCAAGCTTAAAGCATGCGATACTAACACCGTGAAAGAATCATTGATATGAGATGAGAAAGAGTTGAATAATGACGAACATCTCGATCGAGACTTTTCATATGTAGTGGACTACTATATAATAGAATAAGAATCAACAACAATTCAACCTGAGGAGGCGTCCCTGTTCCCATGCGCCATTGTTGTCGACCTGGCCTTTTGACATAGCAGCAGCCTCTCGAACTCCATGTCTAAGGCGATGAGCGCCCGGAACTTGTTGGTGATCTCCTCTCTGTCACGGAGGTCCAGGTCGGGTGAAGACGGATCGAGGAGCCTGCTGCGTCGTTGTCGTTCTTGCAACACCGCCAACTCGTCCTTGATCCGGTGAACCGCCGCATTGAGGTCTTGCATTCTCTCTTTCCAGCTGCCAATGTCCTTGTTGGTGCCACCGCCGGTGGGTGGTTGGTCCTCCAAGAGTAAACCCATGATAGATAGAAGGCGAGACATCCAAAGCTCTCCATGTCTAGCGCTAGGACCTTCTCGGCATCCTCCACCGAACCGAAATTCTAGCAATAGCCAACAAGAACAACATTGCAGGAAGCAAGATCGGGGCGCACCACGGCAGTGGATTTCTCCCCAACCACGAGTTTGCAGGCTTCGTCGAACACCTTCAGGAAGGCCGGGACTCCGTTTCCAAACTGAACTCCGTTTTGTTTTTTCAAACTAAAATGTCGGACTCTGTTTCCAAATTAGACTCCGTCTGGCTTAATCTGGGGCTTTTATGAACATATGAGTCATATTTTTTTTTATCAATTCTGAAACCTTATACAACACGGAGTCATGTGCTGTAAGCTTATATAACACTGTGCAACACTGTATGAACGTGTTCACCTCTTTTAATAAAGTGTAGAGATATCTTTACATCTTGTTACTTATTTTTATCATCTTTATAAAAATTGTTTTTTACTGGATAACAAGAATGCATATCATATACTCTATTAGTCAGCGACCATTGGGTTTTTGGTTAAAATATATAATTTTATAATTTTTATAAAAATCTATAGCGATGCACTGGCACTTTACTAATTTTCATATATTGTAGTTTTGTATGGGCCAATTTGCTCCTGTTTAGTTCACCATCTCGCCTCCTTTCTCATCCTCTTGACTTACTTCCATCGATTGAAGCTATCCTCTCTCTCCTAGCCCAGAAACATAGCAAGTTGTCAACGCTGCTGCTGTCTCCTCATGTCCATAGATGCTTGCATCGTTCTAGCTAGACCGTGTATGCTCTTACGAGTTGGACATACAGAGTTCACTGGCTAGCTTCATTGCCGCTGCTTTTTAATAGACCTCCTTGCTTTGCCTTTGCTCTCACTACAACAAAACGGCACTGTAGCGGCGGTTGGAAAGGGCCTGTAGCAGCGGGCAGGCCACTCCGCCGCTACGCAAACACTGCTACAAGCAAGCATTTATAGTGGCAGGTGGTCTGTCACCTATATAAACCGTCGGTACAGACAAATTAGTAGCGGCGGTTGAAGATGTCAACCACCGCTGTTGTTTGATATTAGTAGCGGCGGTTGAAATTTTCAACCGCTGCTATTATTGGCTATTAGTAGTGGCGGTTGATAACATCAACCGCCGCTACTTGTTATTTTCTAACAAAAATAAAATTTTTTTTTAGCAAATATACGGAAATCACAGATTCTGCATACACAAAAATTTACAAATCTCATCATAGATATTTACAATATCTCATCACAAGTATTTACAATCTCATCACAGATATTTACATCTCATCATAGAATATATACAACATTGTCATCATAATATTCAATCGAGCTTATAAAATATTTTATATGAACCCTAATGCATAGTCATCATCTTTTTTCGATATATTAGACTCATATGGTGCTCTTGAACTAGCCCGGTCACAAGGAGACCTATGTTTTGTTGCTAGTTCACTATTTGAGTCAAAGCACTTCCCTTCTAGACTAATTACTTCTCTCAACATAAAACGACAAAAAGAAGCTACAACTAGATACATGTTATTTGTACTCAAGTGAACGTGTGATTGAGGAATCATACCATTTCTGATCTTGGCGTTCCTCTTCATCTTTGTAGTCCATTGTGCCTTTTTTCTTATGGCCCTCTGTGTCACATGAGTAGAGTATGTTAATATGAGATCTCAAAACTTTACTATTCGAGTAAAGTAAAATGGACATAAACAAAATCAAGTTACCTCTTCATTAGACTTCTCAACTATATGATCTAGGTAAGATAAAGAGCTAGATGCGAACACACATGTGTAGTAGCCGCAATGCACACTACCTTTTTGTTGCTTAAAGCACTATGTAGTAGAGAACACAAGTTAGTTACACTTTATATGATGGATACTACAGTAAAGACATGTATGTGATGCATATAAATCTTACCCAAAACTGATGACGGAAGTACATCTTCTTTTTCCGTCTTGGATGATATTTCCCACCTGCTATGACATATTTCTCGTAAGCACTAAACGGTCGATAAAAGTATCATTAGATGATATTAATATTATCAATTCATATATATATAGAGTAATTTGTTACCTATCTATGACTTCCACCATGTCACTGTACAACTTCTTGTCATAGTCGAGACTATCCAGCACAAGAAGGTACCCATTTTTAGGAATTATCATAAAACAAATCCAATAATTGTTAGAAGAATGTTGACAACAAGTTACTTACGATTGGATTTAACTTCAACGTATGATAGATGACGAAGGCAGTAGTGGTCCAACTTACTTGAAGTTGTAGGGGGCTAAGATGCAATGTCTATCTTGCCACTTCAGGAAGCACTCGCATAAATAATTTATAACCCGGGTCCTTGCTTCATTTCTCATGACCGCCTTCATTTCACCTATCTCTGTCGGTGTCTTATCCGGATAGTGATCCGGATTTACCGTTGGGTTTATACTACTTTGGTTGATGCGGTTCGTGTTGACGTAGGCCACCTTCCAATCTTTTCTATCAACCATCTTTCTTTGATAAAAAGAGTTCATGCTACAAAAAAAAAAGATATAAGGTAATATATTGAATTGTGCTTGAAATTCAAAGTAGATCGAACATGCAACTTACATGCACCACAAGGTGATGAAGGTGACGTCCATCCTGCCTAGGCGAAACATTAAGTGGACATCCTCCCAAAATAGGCCTAAGATTTGTTCATCATTCTCTTCATTGAACACCTCAGGTGGAATCCTACAAGTGACTGTGGTGACCCCTTCCTTTGACGCCATCATGTACCAATCATGCAACTTCCGCATCTCCCACGACAGGTTCTTATACATATTGTTTGATATAAGGGGCTTACCCAATTTGAATGTCGGGTAGTCCACATCGTCCCAGGATTGTCCAAAATGTGATCGTCGTACGACACTTTATCCCGAGGATCTTGTTCTTGGATGACGAGCTTACCGGTGCTTGCTAGACGTTTTTTCAATCCAACCAAGTACTTATCAACATCAATTTTTGCTTTTGGGTCCTTTGGTTCTTTGTCAAAACCGGTAATCGTCTTTGGGATTACCAAAGCCTTGACGACAATTGGCGTAGGCTGGACTTGGATTACTGGAGCCTAAACTTGAACCGCGTAGCAGCTGTTGACGGAGGCTCAACTTGAATTGTTTCCTGAGGCTGAACACTGTGCGGAAGAGGCTCGCTGTCACTATAGATTATAGGACTGTGAGTCGAGTTGGCTTTCGCATGAGATTGAGGCTTGTTTCCCAAGGCTGCCGCAGACATAGGAGACGGTTGTCCACCTGTATTGGCTGGCTGGCTCGCATGAAAGGACCCGTGCCCAGACAACGGGTGTGGAGAAACTCGTGGTGAGAGGACAACTTCACGGCGTTTCCAAATAATGAAAGAGCCGAGGGCATCTTGGAGAGTTTCTATACCCGTCTCAGGTATCGGGCATTCGATCTCATTGTCCTCATAGCCAAGAACTATTTCTGACATGGTGACATGCACGTAACCTGGGGGGATATCCCTGTTATGGAGCGTCTCTCCTGGAAATGTTGTGCCCAATGCAACCTTCATCGTCTTCCCCTTGTAACCAAATGGCATATGCAACTCGTAAGGAGTATCCTGAGTGATGTCATCCGTGTCTAATTGCATGGAGACTGATGATTGACCAGAGACTAATGGTTGCATGGAGACGGATGGCTGCGTGGATGTGGATGAACCACGTAAGAAGGCATCCATCGCAGCCTGCAGGTTGGGGTCCAAACGACCGCTTTCTTTGTCGATAGCAAACATACAAAGTTGTCGCCTCCAATCCTCCTTGGCTTTATCTTCTTGCTCTTTCTTATGCAATGTATGCTTCTTGTAGAGGTGTGAGGATGTTTTAGAGAAACCTTCTTTCCATGTTGCCGATGATGACACTCCTCGTACCCGACCACCATGTTCTTTGGTCCCAAGAGCCTTCGCTAGCTCATCCTTGTGATACTCCGGTGTAAACAGATCAGCCTCCGTCTACGCCGTGATGGGGCCTTTCAAGGCTTGCATGACTTCACTTGTCACGGGATCCTTCACAATGATCTCCCCTTCTTCTGTTAACTCAGAGCGACCATACACCCAGTTCCTGGTACACTCATTGGTATTTGGCAATGGATCAGGTTTTCCTTTCACCGGAGCTTGGCTTACTGCTCTCTCCAAATTGGAATCTTCTTTTTATATCCGCCCGGACCTAACCGTGCCTTGAACTTGTTTCACTTGTTTAGCTCAACCATCTTTTCATTGAGCTCCTTCGAAGCACCGCTCGTCTTCTGCTCAACAAACTCATCCCATTCCTGGTGACTAATATTTCCATGCTTGTCGAATAGGGTTCGATTTTTCTTGATGTATTGGTAGTTGATCTTGGACTTGTAATCTCGAAAGATGTGATTGAGAGTGGACATTGTGGCCTTCTTGGCTCTCTCGAGATCTGTTGGCTGGAACCGGATGGTTGCTATGACATCAGCCCACATATCATCTTTTCTGCCATCCGGGACTTGGCACCAATCTTGCCACGTGATTTTGCAATGGTCCCTCACCACTTTGTTGCAACGGTTCCACCATTTGACATTGACACCAACGGGTTCAATCGGTTCTCCATCTTTGGGGTCTAGTGCAGTAACCTCGTAGATGCCCTCTGCCTTGTTCGCGGAGCACTGACCGCGCTTGCGTTTCTGTGTGGCAACTTGGGTAGGCACCTCTTCCACTTGCTGCTCGAGGGCCTTATCTGTCACAGCCTCAACTGCAAATAGCCGACGGGCACTTTGTCAGGGGCCCTAGGATATAAGTAGTAGATTTTAGTTTACAATTAGTTGAACAAATGAGAGAATTATCTTTGACAAGATACCTCATCTTGAGGCACGAAATCAGGATTCGGGCTCCCTAATCGATGTTCCTTTGGTAGTGGAGGATGCGGATCTTCTGGTTCTTCCTAGTGTTCGCTTGATCCTTCATCGTCTGAAGATGACCTCGCTTGTGAGTGCGCCTTGAGGGCGTCTTCCTCTTGAGAGTGCATATTGTCCGCCAGGACGAGAAGACTTTGACAGCTAATGTTAGATATGACGACTAAGTTAGAAAACAAGGAGTATGCACATTTTATCATTGAGCATAGAGACAATGAAAACAAAAGAAAATAATAGAAAAATAAAAAATTGCTCTCAGTGCGGGTTGCCGAATCAACGGCCTTCCAACGCTCTAAGATCCTTGACTCGTACAACAACATATATCCGATATCCTAGGATATGGTCCATGTCGCTAGACTAGCCTCTCTTAGCCCACTTTCATCATTGAGCATTGGTCGATTGCCTATGTAGAATAGATAAGTAGTACAGAAAGACAAGGAGAAGAATAGAAAAATTAAAATTTGCTCTCAGTGCGGGTTGCCGAATCAACGGTCTTTCAACGCTCTAAGATCCTTGACCTGTACAGCAGCATGTATCCAATATCCTAGGATATGGTCCATGTCGCCACACTAGCCTCACTTAGCCCCCTTTCATCATTGAGCATCGATCGCCTAAGTAGAACAGATAAGTAGTACAGAGAGACTAGAAGAAGAATAGAAGTAAATAATAAGTACAGAGAGACTATAGGGCAGTAATATGGCATATATATATGGCCATAAGTAAATAATAAGTACAGAGAGACTAGGCACCCAGTACACACAAGCACTCTCTCTAGATTTTTTATATGTAATTTACTGAATAAAAAGCCTAAAGAGAATGCTTGTGTGCACTTGTGCCCACAAGCATTCTCTCTAGACTTTTTATATAGCACACATTAGATGGCAGAAATGGCATATAACAGTAAGCATGAAGTATGGCATATGGCAACAAGCATATAGCATATAGCACACATTAGATGGCAGAAAAATAATTAGATGGCAGAAAAATAAATATATGACAGCAAACAGTGAGCATAGCATTTTCAGATGCTACCATTTAGTCCCAATGCAAAAAAAAAAGAGCATATATGGCAGCAAGTAAAGTACATGTATAGCGACAAGTGAGCATAGTTAGCATGACAGTGAGCATATGATACTATACAACCTATAGAAATCCAGTTTCATAGATACAGAGCAGAAGCAATCAATGTGGATCAAGTCAATTGCTAATAGTTTATAATCCAAGCAAAATGTGGATCAAATCAATTGCTAACAGTTCATGCTAGGCTATTTCTTAGAATTATTACTAATATCATGTTATCAGTTAGAGCACACAGCACATGAGCACAAGAGCATAAGGGGTGACTGCTATCATGTTAGAGCACAGTGAGCATCTAATATAGAAGCAAATACATATGGCAGCATAGAGCACAAGAGCACACTTGAACTAGGTAGCATCGAGCATAAAGCACAAGAGCACAGAGCACGTGAGCACAAGAGCACAAGATCATAGTAAGCATTTAACATATATAGGTAGCATCTATGAAAAATAGTGAGCTAGGAGGGCATCAGAGAGGAGGGGAGAGGGGAGCAAGAGGAGGGTGTGGCTCTTACCAGAGAGAAGGCAGAGGTCATCAGAGGAGGGGGGCCGTGCCTGCGGTGGCGAAGCTCGAGGAGGAGGGTAGCCGTTGACGCAGCAGCGCTCAGAGAAGGAGGGAGGCACGTGCAGAGTTTGGGGAGGAGGGGGCCCGTGCCAGCGGCGGCGAAGCTCGAGGAGGAGGGGGAGAGGAAGAGGGGAACGGGCCGGATGCACCTGGTGTAGAGGCGTCGGGGAGGAGGGCACGATGCAGCTCGCTTAGGGAGGCGTCGGGGAGGAGGAGGGGGGCTCGTGGTGGCAACCGTTGAGGCAGCGCTTGGGGACAAGGAGGGGGCCTGCACGGCGACCGTCGATGCGCTCGAGGATGGAGGAGGGGGCCAGCGGCGACGGTGCTCGGGGACGACCGGGGGGGGGGGGGGGGGGGGGCGGCGACAAACGTCGAGGCAGCGCTCGGGAACAAGGAGGGGGCCCGCGCGATGACCGTCGATGCGCTCAAGGATGGAGGAGGGGGCCAGCGGCGGCGGTGCTTGAGGACGAGGAGGGGGCCCACGATGGTGGCGCTCGGGGACGAGGAGGGGGCCGTCGCGCCGGTGCTCAGGGAAGGACGACGGGGCCCGTGCAGTGAACGTCGAGGCACTCAGGGAAGGATGAGGGGTGCAGTGGTGGTCGGTGGCAGTGCTCGGAGAGGAGGCAAGGCGGAAGTCCGGCACCCCTGCTTATATGGGGGTGGCCACTTTAGCGGTGGTTCACATAGCCAACCGCCACTAAAAAGGAATAGCGGCGGTTGGTTTTGTGAGCCGCCGCTACAAAGTTGTTGTTTTTTTAACATAAAATTATTCATTTTCCAAAAATTGTATTATTCATTTTATTCCCCTGATTTTTTTATAAACAATATATTAGCCCTGGAATTTTACAAAAGAACCCTTGAGTTCATTATTAATTATGTTTTAACCCTGTCTTTTTACAATTAGGCCCCTATACTTAATAAAAATTAATGTTAGGTCCTAAAATTTTGTAGAAACAACCCTATACTTTTTATTAATTACAGTTAGTCCTAATATTTACCTTTTAGCCCCTAAAACTTCAAACTACATGATGTTTAACAAAATAAATTACACAATATTTATATTCAAATAAGCATAAATTACATAGAACATATACAGGGTTGAATAAAAGGTACTTAACAAAATAAAATTACATGATGCTTGAGTTATCCTTGAACGACATTTCCTTGGCAGTGATCAGTGCGCATGTAGGGCATTCCGCCATCAAAGGAGAGTCTTGCTTCCAAGACTTTAAATTTTTTTGGATCTATGAAACATGGCACCTCGTCATATTGATTGTAGTCATCTTGATCCTCCACATTCTCCACTTCAATGATTCTTTATTTACCTGGAATAACAATGTATTTCTTTTCGTCCTTTGGATCAAGTACATAAAACACATGTTCCACGGTCTTGGTAAGTATCCAAGGGTCATCTTTGTGACCAACATTGTTAAGATCAAAAATTGTGAAACCATATTCATCCACCTCGACGCCATTAGGGTGCTTCACCCATTTGCATTTAAATATGGGAACCTGTAAATTTGCACCCTAGGCTAGTTCCCATATTTCCTCAGTATACCTATAATACGAGGTTGCCTGGTCCTCTTTGTCAATGGCTTCTACTCGTACACCGCTGTTTTGACACTTGCTCTTCTTATCCTTCTGTTGGGTGTAGAAGGTAAAACCATTGATGTTGTATGCCCGAAAGGTAACCACGGTTCTTCTTGAGCGGTTAGCTAACTTTCTCAACATTTTCTCTTCCACAAACTCGCCACTTGGAAGGTTTAGGGACCGAAACCATGATGTGAATGAGCGCTTGTGCTTGTCTATGATCCATTTATCCATAGCATCCTTGTTGTTCTGGCGGAGCTCTAACAGATGTTTCTCAAAGTACGATCCCACAATCTACGTCTGTTGCAATACGCTGAAATGTGCTTGGTGCACTCGTTTGAAGTCACTATCAATGAACGATCTACGTCCTTTCGTACCTTCTCCAGATAATCTATCCTCATGATGAGACACGGGGAGACCAATTGATCTGCTACCATCATTAATGTAATCTAAGCAACATTCGATGATCTCCTCAGTTGTGTAGCCCTTGATCATAGAACCCTCTGGATGTGAACGGGTACATAGCATTTCAATACATACATGAACCTCTCAAATGGAAACAACTGATATAGGTAGACAGGGCCCAATGCAGAGATCTGGTCAACAATATGAAGCATGAAGTGTTCCATCGTATCAAAAAAGGATGGAGGGAAGACCATCTCAAGTATGCACATTGTTTCTTTCATGTGGGTCCGTAGATCATTTAACTCGTCTTCAGTTATCACCTTCTTCGATACTGCGTTAAAGAAGTAGTAAAGGCGAGTTACAACCAACTTTAGCCATGGTGATTTAACAACTCTGATAGCAATAGGGAGAAACACCGAAAGCATTATGTGGCAATCGTGAGTGTTGTACCCACTTATCTTTAACTCTTCCATGTTCACAAGATTCTTGACATTCGATGAGAAACCCGTCGGTACTTTAATCCCATTGAGGCACTTGCAGAATGCTTTTTTCTCCTCAATCGTAAGTGTATAGGCTGTCGGGGGGAGAAAGTACTTTCCATTTGCTCTTTCTTGCGGATGGAGCTCTGGTCTTATTCCCATCACTACAAGATATCTACGTGCGCTGAGTCCATCCTTTGTCTTACCGGATTGGTCGAGTATAAGTCTGCTACTACTGTCAAATACACCCTTCCCAATATACATCCAGTCGAATGCATGATTCACTTCCAAATCTTTCCAATAATTGAAATATTCGAAGAAAATGGATTTCTTCTTAAATGGCGTGAGACCTTTTGCCTTTTTGACTCCCTTCACCAGCTTTCTAAAAACAACACTGATGTTTTTAACAAGGTCAAACACAACCCTGCCAGTATAATGATGAGGTTCTATGTCGTTCTCAACTTTGCTATCAAAGTGTCTAGCCATCACGCCATACCTATGTTTTGCGGGTAAGAATCGGTGGCTTCGCATATACATTAGCTTCTGGGATGTTGGAAGGTACACATGGGATGTATCATCAACGCATTTGAAACATGCCGCCTTTCCTTTAACCTGTCCTGATAACGCCCTTAGTGCCGGGGAATCACTTACCGTGTAAAAAATAATTACTCTGGGCGTGAAATGCTCTCTTAGATACTCATTACATATACGGACCCCCTACAACCATAGTTTCTGCAGGTCTTCGAACAATGGTACTAAGAACACGTCTATGTTGTTACCAGGTTCTTTGGGCCCAGATATAAGAGTGGTCAGTAGTAGGTACTAACGCTTATGGCATAACCATGGTGGAATGTTGTACATTACGAGTATCATTGGCCAAGTGCTATGCGGATTCCTCATTTGACCGAATAGGTTCATCCCATCTGTACTCAATGCAAACCGTAGGTTCCTTTTCTCATTAGAGAAGTCTCGATGATCCTCATTGATCTTTTTCCACTATGTTCCATCTGTGGGATGCCTGAGCTTACCGTCTCCCTCGTGTGCATGCCATGTCATCATTGCCGCATCCCTAAGGTTGGCGAACAAGCGTCTGATGCGATCGACCACGGGTAAGTACCACATGAGTAAGGCAGGAACATTACTGTCATCACTATCATCGATGATAGAACTCCTTTTTTTCTTTCTCCCCTTAGTTGTATTCTTCACGCCTCCATCGGCGTCACAATCGTTGTTCCTCTTGTAACGACTGCGTTTGCACTTTTGGCATCTCACAGCGTCCTGATGCTCCTTTTGATACAATATGCAATGATTTGGACATGCGTGAATTTTTGGAACGCCCAACAAAAGTGGGGAAATCAGCTTCTTAGCAAGGTATGTTGTCCTTGGCAACAAGTTGGGCTTCGACAACGCATCGGAAATAAGTTCCAACAAATCCGTGAAACTAGCGTCTGACCAACCATGCATGGCCTTCAGCTTCATCAGCTCAAGTACAATACACAACACGGTGAACTCTTTACCACATCCCTTAGAATCATCATATAATGGATCCTTTAATGCCTTCTCTATTCTATGAAAATTATCAAGCCCTTTAGTTGTACCGACATTAATCAACACATGTGGCTCAATGTGACACAATAACTCCTCAACATCAAAATCAGCTTCACCAGGCAAATCCATCGCATCTGCACGAGGCGAATTGACAGCATCGGCTTCAACTTCAATATGCTCATCAAATTCCATATCGACCACACTGTTCTCACCATATTTTGTCCATCTCGTGTACCCCTCAACAAAACCCCTCCGCACCAAGTGTGACTTTATTACTTCTATATCATTCCACAACTTTTGATTCTTGCAATCAAAACACAGACAATATATATCAGTTGTCCGTTCATGTCGAGCATGTACTGCGGCCGCTTTGATGAATTTAGAAACTTCTCGTAAAAATATTGGACCCGGTCTAGGTGCCTCGGACATCCAAGATCTATCCATCACGAACGATCTTGAACGTAAACCCAAAAATTAATTAATAACATAAAATTTAAATATTCACTAAATATATAAATATTGAAATATAATATACATGAAGTAAAAAATATTATGCAAGGTAAAATAAAAAAAGTATCAAATTATTTTATATATTATTTAACTTTTATCACAATCTATCCAAAATATTAGAAATTAATTAATTAATTATGTGTAACAAAAAATTTAATATTCACTAAATATTTAAACATTGAAATATAATATACATTAAGTGACAAATATTATGCAAGGTAAAATGATACAAATTTCAAATTATTTTATATATTATCTAATTTTTATCAAGAAATAATAAAATAATTAGTATCCCTCTTGCCCTAATACTATCTTCTCTCTCTTCTAAAAACCAAACTAGATCCAGATTTCCATTGACATAAAACAAGCTAGATATAATAATTTTTTTGTGTAGTGATGAAAAGAGATGATGTATGCCTTTATAAACTTCACCTATATCCAAATAGAACCATTCAAATCAAACGAATTTAGCTAAAATTTGATGAAAACCTAGTAAACTTAAACCTGAAAATTCTACTTGATTTCAAAATAAGAACACAAAAAAACCAATGGGATGAGTTTCACTCACCTCAAAGATCAAAGTTCTGCAAAAAAAAAAAACAAACTCAAAACCTTCCCCCTTGATTTTCGTGATTTGCCCAAATTTTCAGGCCACCACTGTTCGAGTGAATAGAGGAGCTGTAGGAACGCGGTATTTATAGGCTGGGCACTTTATAGCGGCGGTTGGCATTGTCAACCGCCACTATTATGTCCTAAATAGTGGCAGTTGATATTATCAACCGCTGCTACAAACTTGGGCCATTTCTAGCGGTGGTTGACATTATCAACCGCCACTATTGGGGGCTCTGTAGCGGCGGCTCAGACCGCGGAAGGCCCCTTAGGCTCTGTAGCGGCGGCTCACTTTGGGCCGTGCTACTACGGCCTTTGGGCTGCCACCACTACAGGCCCCTTTTGTGGTAGTGTCTAGCAGATGATGCATCAAGTAATATTGTGACCCAGGGCGAATCTAAAAATTAGGGCTCATTGATACGATATGAAAATGATTAGTATATAGTATATTCTTTGCTATTTAGAATTATGATTATTTTTATGACTTCGCTCTCTGAAATAAAATCTTGTCATTAATATTAGTAGATTTTGCCGTAGATGAATTTAATACATTGACTTGTAACTCATAAAAATCAAAGGTTTTATTTTATGATTTGATACGTATATTTACTCGCCTTCTTCTTTTATCAAGGTCAGATGAAGTGAAAGAAGTTGAACTAAAAAATCAATTCATCATCGTTGGTGATGTATCAATAACTTAGGGGCGGACTAGATCAAACACGCGAACTGAGACCTCAACATGGTGAACTAAAAAACTATGGTCTTGGCATGTTTGTGATGTGTTCGTGTGAGACCCTAAAAAATTGGCCATACAAAAAAAAATATAATACACTTTATAAATCATTTTATTTATTCAGGAGAAAACATTTCCAAGTAGAGAGGAACAAATTTAAAGATTTAATTAGACATAAGACTAATCCTGGTTTTCAAAACTATAAAATTTGGAACGTGGTGAAGTGATTGGTTTTTTTTTCCTCTATGGATTTTGCTAATCTTTTCTTTGAAATTGGGTTAGTTGGATTTGAGTTTGGAGAAAAACCAAAAAATAAAAGAAAAAGGCCAAAACCCTTAGCAGACCATGCCCCTCCCTCTCTCCCTCTCGGCCCAGCCGCACCAGCCCTGCTCCCCTTTACTTCGCGTGCGCTCGCTCAGCCCACTCCCCTCTCGGCCCAGCTCCTTTTCCCGCGTGCCTTCTCCCACCCCCCTCCCCGTCGCTCCTCAATGCCATTGGCAACCAATCCGACCGCTTTCCCTCCTCTCGGCCCCAACCGCTTTCACTCCTCCCGGCCCCGCTGCCTATCCAACGCAGCCAGAGAAGGGTTGCGTGTTGCACTAACTCGCACGGGACATGCTGCTGCATGGCCTCGATGTCGACCACACTCTGCACCCTTGCGACGTGACCCCTCACTGCTCCATCGCAATGTCAGTTAATCGCTGTCACTGCCCGCTACACTCCCCGCGACCCGACCACACTTTGCTCGCCTTCATGCGCACCACAACACCGGCACAGCGCCGGCGACCCAACCACACTGCCATGCCGCTGCTCACCTACTTGTCTGATCGACTAGACACCATGCTGCTCGCCATCGCCTAGCGCTCAACGCCGTGCGGCGATTGGTCGCATCGCCTGACCGCTTTCACACACGACGCGATGCCACCTCCACAACACAGCTTGGCCTGGCACCGCTAGCCACCATAGAGGCATGAAGCACGCCCCCCGTGTCATCATCCACCCTCCTCGACCTATAAATAAGCCCCTCCCTCTCGCTTAGCACCTCACCGCTGCTCATAGCCGTCGGAGGTAAAGAGACCAACCACTTTTCCCCCTCCTCTCCCCCCTTTTCAGCACCCGAGTCAATAGCCAGCCCTATGCCACCTCATCGCTCCGCGATCACCTTAAGTGAACGTGGCTCACTCCCCTCCGCCGTTTAGACCTAGCCCCGTCGAGCTTTAGCCGCTAGAGCACCCTGCGACGAGCGACAGAGCTATCGGCCATGGCGCCGCCGCCTCTCCCAGCTCAGCCGACACGTGCTATTACCTCACTACTCTCAACCACTCATCACGGAGCCAAAGGCCAGGATTAGAACATAGGATACCCCTTCGCGTTTTAAACCAAAGCCACTCATCGCGTGATCAACAGTCGTGGACTGATTTGTGTAATCGGTCCACTGTAGACGTAGACCACGCACAATACCCCCGTCCACCAAAGCCTTAGACCTATTCTTTTGGTTTTCCCATACAAAAACAATTCCAGAAATCTTAGAAAATCCTAGAACCCTGTAGTTTTACAGTTAGCCCCCTTAGCTTTAGTTTATTTCTATTTTAGCCATTTTTTAATAGAAAAGTACCCCAACTTTTTTGTAATTATATTTCAGCCCCTGTCATCTTACAACTAAGCCCCTTACATTCTTCAATATTAGTAATAGGTCCCTAGAACCTCCTAGAAATTACAAAAATGCCCCTAGACCTTCCACAAGCCCTAGTTTTCAAACCGTTGCTCTGATTTAAGCGATTTTTGCACCGCCAGAATCATTGTCTAGTTTTCTCACTATTTGGCTTTTCCTTTGATTATGTGCTATTTTATGTTCCGATAGCTTACGCGTAGCTCGCGTTTCTGCAAACAAAGAGAACTAGGAGTGGGAGCCCAAGGATCCAGACTACGAGGACGACTTCGAGGACGCGTTAAGAGGCAAGCTCTATCTATTCCTTGATTTATGATTGCTTCTATTATTTTGAAAAATGCACCCAACATAGAGCCTACTTCTTATATGCATTATTCCTTGTCACTTTATGATTGCTTAGTTGAAACCCACTTGTGTGTAAACTGGTGTTCCTATCACCTATATTAGATATGAACGCTAGATTCTTGATTGGACGCAATTGATATCCCGCTACCTTGGTAAACATAGGGAGTTATTATTAGTGGCACTAATGATAACGCCATTCTTGCTAGTATACATTTAGGACTTGTGATAATTATCACCATACTTTTACACTACCAAGTTTTACAAAATGGGTGAACATGTGTTTGGTGGTGTGTGTGTAAGCATGGGTGGGTGATAAATCAATGGTGTTATGGTGAAGTTGAGTGGGATAGACTTGGCTACGGGTGAGACTTCCTAGCACTGGTGCAAAGTACTTGGTGATGGTGTCTCCAGTGTAGGTCCACCTATCGTGGATGAGTGCTTGCCCTGCCGACTATGAAACGGCTAGCTAAGACCTGAACTTGGTGATATTTTCAGTACAATCACAAAACCTGTATGGGCAGGACTAATGAGGATCCTGGATAACGCAGCAAGGAAGTATCACCCAACAAAGTAGAAACAAACTCAGGGATCGGTTTTGGTGAAATGTTGATATGTCTAGTATTTGGCAAAAATCGTTGGCTGTGTGCCTTCGTTGTTGATATGACTAAGTGTCATGATGGTGGAATCCCTAAGGTAGCATTTGGAAGTAGATATTGAGAGCTGGAATTGGGAATTGGAATTGGGATCAGCCAATTCTAGTGTTTGGGTGTCACAGGAATTCAGAATTGGAATTGAACCCCAATTCCTAATAGGTATTGATTCACTCTCCTTCCCTCACTTTCAATACGGAGCCCTTCCGCTCAAAATTGGCTGGAATTCACCGTTGGCTCCTGCCTCCCACCACACACGCATGACTCTTTCTCCTCCTGAGTCCGTTAGTTCTGTTTCTTCCCCGAGCTCCACCCTAACCGTCCCCCAAACTCCGGCACCCCTGACCATCCCCCGAGCTCCAGCGCTCCCCTCTCCCCGAGCTCCAGGGCCCCCGGCCTTCCCCCAAGCTCCCTCGAGCTCTGACGCTCCTGGTCCTTCCCCCGAGCTCCCGGACCTCCCCCGAGCTCCCTCGAGCTATACTGCTCCCTTCCTCCATACCTTCTCGTGTGCCTCCACGGCGTGGGGTGGTGGGAGGCAAGGTGGCGGCACGAGACGAGACGACGGTGGTTGCTGCATGAGATGAGGCAATGGCCCTTCTTCTTCTTCCCCATGTCCGGTGGCTGCCCTCCTTCTTCTTCCCCAGGTCCGGCTACCCTTCAGCCATGGTGGAATTCCAATTCGACGTCATGTACACCCAAGCATGAATTGGTATTTTGCCCCTAATTTGAATTCTATGTTTCAATTCCATCTACATCCAAACAATAAACTTTGCATTGGACTAAATGTTGGATATATGCCAAGAGACATTATGGATTTGATCCGTATGTGAGGGCCATACCGTTATTGATCCGTGAGCGATTAGTTCACTAATGGGCCAACTTGTCAAAACCCATTAGAAGGGTCTATATAAGTGGAGGCGGGGCAAAGGGTGCACGCGACCACCACTCTAGAACCCTAGCCGCCGCGCTTCTCTCTCTCTCCCACAAACCCTAGCCGTGTTGCCAGTGCTAGCACGCCGCGCACAGTGCTCCAACCCCGTACGTGTGGATACTGCGAGGAGGCGCTGCTGTTGCTGCGGTGCCGGACGACTGGACTAGGAGGAGAAGATTGTGATTGACTACTTCCTCTACATCGACGCGCGACTACGTTGGACGAGCTGCTCCAACCTTCGCTTCCGCTCCGCCTCCGCGTCTAGTGGTAACGATCCATGATCCCCTCTTGCAAGATTTCCTTGTTGAACGGTAGAAATTTTATATGCTATCGTAGCCTACCCGTTCCCCTTCAGTGGTATCAGAGCCGATCTTGTGTAGTTTGTGATCTGGATCTTGTGCATATAGTTGATATGCTTGATGTATTAGATGAAATCTATTACGTGCTTTTGTGTACAGGTTGATTAGATCAATGGTGATAGGGAGGTTCACAAGGTAATGGGCGGATAGCGATACATGAATTATTGATTTATTTGTGTTCTTCAACCGTGCGTGCGTGACTTGTCCCTACCGGCTGAAATCACCATCGGGACTAACTGCGTGCGCCAGTAGAAGAGCCAATAGTATCATGATCATTTACTGCAGTCTACCCATAAAAACCTAATGGAAACTGAGGCATTATGAATGACTCGAAATCAGGCAAATATGATTTTCCCGATAGGATTTCCATTGCGATTTCATAGAGACGATCTGTGAAATCCAGTGAGGTTTCAGGCGCTGCCCTGAGACCCGCGGGACCGCCGTACGGACATTCGCTTCTCGCCTAACTTGTTTTTGCAGAGAATGTTGTGAATGGTATGGCCCAAAAGATGCATGTGATGTATGTATATGATTTGCATGACCTGCGTGTCATGATTAATTACAGCTAGGTTGAGGCTGTTATATTATTGTATAACGGCCTGCGTGTTGACCTATGATGTTTGATATTCTTATGTAATTTATTACTAGCTATTAGTTGTAGTAGCTAAGTGTTAGTTCATGGAGGCCTCAAGCATGATGGTTGAAGGGACGGGAGACATGGCGATGACAATGGAGATGGAGATCACCAATTAAAAGGGGCCATGCTATTTTACAGTTAATATGATTGCTTGTGATGATGTTCCTGTCATCCTATTCTTTCATGTGTTATTTATATTGGATATGATTAACATGCTAGAATAGGTTCCCTCAAGAAAAATTAAATTATATACCCTTCCAATAGCTGCACCTATTAAAATTATGATCGTTGCATGGTAAGTCTGCCAAAGTAGAATACCTCAACTATCTTAATTATTAGGGTAAATGTCGGACATTTACATGCATAGTATTGGTTTAATTAACAAAGATATCAAAATGGTTTTGGGCTTTGGGGCATGGTGTTGGCACCAGGGCATGTGATGCCATCCAAGAAACAAGAGTCACATTGGGATGTGATTAGCAAAGTGTTGCTTACCTATGTCACTAGATTTCTAGCGGTGATGCCAAAGCTCACTAGGATCTAAGTTGATTATGGATCTTGAACCACTATATGTCATTTTGAGGGAAAATAGTTCCAAGCATATAGTGGAATAATAAACTTTGGTTAAAATGTTTAATAAGAGTTTTACATTTACATAGTGCTTATATTCGCATATTTTCTGTTGTAGATCATGGCACCAACCGCTAGTAACACTTTCAATTTACGCTCGATTCTTGAAAAAGAAAATCTTAGTGGAACAAACTTTATTGATTGGTATCACAACTTGAGAATTATTCTCAAGCAAGAGAAAAAGGAATATGTTCTAGAGCTTCCCTATCCTGATGATCTGCCAGATAATGCTATTGCCGCTAAGAAAAGGGAGTATGAGAAGCATACCAATGATGCCATTGATGTTAGCTATCTCATGCTTGCCACTATGTCCTCTGAGCTTCAGAAGCAATATGACAACGTGGATGCCCACAATATGATTGAGGGACTCCGTGGCATGTTTGAGAACCAAGCAAGGTCTGAGAGGTACAACATCTCAGAGTCCTTGTTTGCGTGCAGGCTAGCTGAAAACGGTTCTGTCAGTCCTCATGTGATCAAGATGATTGGTTACATTGAGAATATGGAGAAACTTGGTGCTGCTTTATACCCTGATTTGGTCACAGATGTGATTCTCCAGTCGCTTCCCGTGAGCTATGAGCCTTTCATTTTGAACTTTTAAATGAATAGCATGGAGAAGACATTGGTTGAGTTGCATGAGATGCTTAAGACAGCTGAGGCAAGCATAAAAAAATCTGGTCCCAGTCAAGTTAACTTGGTTCAAAAAGATAGCAAGAAGAAAAAGCGCAAGGCTAAGGCAAAGGCTACAGATGAGATCTCTAGCACTAAGCCTAAACCTGCAGCAGCTCCTAATCCTAAACCGGTGGCTGGTAATCCTTGTTTTCACTGTAAGAAAACTGGTCATTGGAAGAGGAATTGCAAGCTTTATCTAGAAGAGCTGAAGAAGAAGCGTGGAGACACTTCTAATTCAGGTATCAATGTTATTGAAATTAATAATGTTGCTACATGTCCTTATGATTTATGGGTATTTGATACCGGATCAATGATTCATACTTGCAAATCATTGCAGGGGCTTAAAGAAGCAAGGAAGTGTGCAAAGGGCGAGGTGGATGCTCGCGTCGACAATGGTGCAATGGTTGCTACATTGGCCGTCGGAACTTATCCACTTTCATTACCATCAAGATTAGTTTTGGAGTTAAATAATTGTTATTACATTCCTGCCTTAGGCAAAAACATTATTTCTTCAAAGTGTTTAGAGGAACATGATGGTTATGAGGTCATAATAAGGAACAAGTGTTGTTCCATTTATTTGAATGATATTCTCTATGGTAATTGCCCATTGGTGAATGGATTGTATTACTTAGATCTTGAGAATAAGCCTATTTATAACATTGATGTGAAAAGGCTCAAGCCTAATGATTTGAATCCCACATATACTTGGCATTGTCGTTTAGGTCATATAAATGAGAAGCGCATAAAGAAGCTCCATACAGATGGTCTTCTAAGTCTTTTGATTTTGAATCAATTGATACATGTGAGTCTTGTTTACTTGGCAAAATGACTAAGTCGCCTTTCTCAGGAAATAGTGAGAGGGCGAGTGAACTATTGGGACTTGTACATACGGATGTATGTGGACCAATGAGTTGCACAGCCAGAGGTGGTTTTCAGTACTTCATAACTTTTATCGACGACTTTAGTAGATATGGTTACATCTACTTAATGAGGCATAAGTCTGAATCCTTTTAAAATTTAAAGAATTTCAAAATAAAGTACAAAATCAATTGGGCAAGACTATTAAACTCCTACGATCGGATTGTGGTGGTGAATATTTGAGCCCTAAATTTGATGAATATCTAAAGCAATGTGGAATTGTTCCACAATGGACTCCGCCAGGAACACCCCAATGGAATAGAGTATCCGAACGGAGGAACTGAACCTTGTTAGACATGGTTAGGTCTATGATGAGCCAAAGTGATCTTCCATTGTCCCTTTGGGGATACGCTCTAGAAACTGCCGCTTTCACACTTAATAGGGTTCCATCTAAATCCGTGGAAAGGACGCCATATGATATATGGATCAGGAAGCGTCCCGAGTTGTCTTTTCTTAATATTTGGGAATGTGAGGCTTATATAAAATGTATGACGTCTTATAAGCTTTCTTCCAAGTCTGATAAATGCTTCTTTGTAGGATACCCTAGGGAAACCAAAGGTTATTATTTCTACAACTGGAAAGAGGGCAAATTACAAGTGTTTGTCGCTTGTAATTGTGTTTATATAGAGAAAGAGTTTCTCTCCAAAAGGGTAAGTGGGAGAACGGTGCAACTTGAAGAAGTTCAAGAAGCTCCTCAAAATATTTCTTCTTCCGCTATACCATAATTGGATGAACAAATTGTTGAAACACCAGCCCTGCGTAGGTCAGAAAGGGCACGTCGCGCTCCTAAAAAGTTCACACTCCTAACCCCGGGGCGGCGCGACATATTATTGTTAGACAATGATGAGCCTAAGACTTACAGTGAAGCAATGATGGGACCGGACTCTGAGAAATGGCTTGGAGCCATGAGATCCGAATTAGAATCCATGAGAGAAGATCAAGTTTGGAACTTGATAGATCCACCTGATGGTGTAAAAAACATTGAGTGTAAATGGGTTTTTAAGAAAAAGATAGACATGGATGGAAATGTTCATATCTATAAGGCACGATTGGTGGCGAAAGGTTTTAAGCAAATTCAAGGGGTTGATTATGATGATACCTTCTCGCCCGTCGCTATGCTAAAGTCTATACGGATCCTTCTAGCAATTGCCATATTTTATGATTATGAGATATGGCAAATGGATGTCAAAATGGCTTTCCTTAATGGAAACCTAAGTGAGGATGTGTACACGACACAAGGTTTTGTCGATCCACAAAATGCTAGGAAGATATGCAAGCTTCAAAAGTCCATTTATGGACTAAAGCAAGCATCTCAGAGTTGGAATCTTTGCTTTGATGAGGTAGTCAAAGGGTTTGGCTTCATTAAAAATGAAGAAGAGCCTTGTGTTTACAAAAAGGCTAATGGGAGCGCGCTTGTCTTTCTGGTCCTTTATGTGGATGACATATTGCTGATCGGTAATGATATTCCAATGCTTGAAGCTATTAAGACTTCTTTGAGAAAGAGTTTCTCTATGAAGGACTTAGGAGAGGCAGCTTACATTTTAGGCATTAAGATCTATAGAGATAGATCAAAAAGGCTAATTGGATTATGCCAAGACACGTACATCGACAAGGTATTGAAATTGTGCAATATGCAAGATTCCAAGAAAGGTTTCTTGCCCATGTCGCATGGCATTACTATTAGCAAGACTCAGTGTCCTTCGACACCTGATGAGATTGAGAAGATGAGAGCGATCCTGTATGCTTCGGCTATCGGATCCATCATGTATGCCATGATATGTACGTGCCCAGATGTAGCTTTTGCTCTAAGCACTGCAAGCAGATTCCAATCAAACCCAGGAGAAGCTCACTAGGTGGCTAATAAGAATATCCTAAAGTACTTGAGAAGAACTATAGGTATGTTCCTAGTCTATGAAGGTGAGGAAGAGCTCGTTGTAAATGGTTACACTGATGCTAGCTTCCAAACCAACAAAGACGATTCGAAATTGCAATCTGGATATGTGTTTTGCCTCAATGGAGGCGCGGTGAGCTGGAAGAGTTCCAAGCAAGATACGATTGCTGACTCAACAATAGAGCCGAGTACCTTGCCGCTTCAGAAGCTGCAAACGAAGCTGTTTGGATTAGAAAATTTGTTTCTGAGTTAGGTGTGGTTTCTAGTGCATCCAGTCCAATGGATCTCTATTGTGATAATAGTAGTGCCATTGCGCAAACCAAGGAGCCTAGAGCGCATCAAAAGAACAAACACGTACTACGGCATTATCACCTCATCCGGGACATCGTCGCTCGAGGTGATGTAAAGATATGCAAGGTGCACACGGATTCAAACATCGCTGATCCGTTGACAAAGCCTCTCTCTTAGCCCAAGCATGAGGCACATATGAGATCCATGGGTATTAGATATCTGCATGATTAATGTATGAGAGATTGTGTAATGTCTATGTTTATGTGTGATTGAATAAAGTGTTATTCTATTCTATGGATAATAATTATTGCATTGATTAACAAGTACGTGACTTATTTGTGAAACTCATTATTTTTATAATATTATCCTAAATGATCCCTAGTTAATTATCATTATGTGGGACAATAATGATTCATGGACTAGCATATGTATTGGTTGATGATCATGTGGAGATATCAAATAATGTGGACTCATGTTGGAGAACATGGTGTTGGATTGACCCACTAATAGACTCTGCTAAGATGTTATATTTGTGCCATCAGTCGTTGTCTTGAATGATATACCTTTGGGATCCTTAGACCTGAGATCGTCATTGATTTCCAGAATGCGTAGTAGCACACTTAGGGGTTACCAAACACTACTCTGGATAGTCATAAAGGTAGCTTTCGGGTATGTTATGAAACATGTCATGGGGTGTGAGCAGTCAAGATGGAATTTGCCCCTCCTAATAACAGGAGAGATATCTCTGGGCCCCTTGAGTTAGATGGATTTGGAAGTGCATGGCCATGCCAATGTGATTAAAAGTTAATCACGATGACTAAGAGTTAGTCATGATAAATCCACTAGACGTTCGAGTGAATGGTCGAGCTATTACAGGGATGGCATGTATCTCGCCTTGAGCTTGACTGATATCGTGAGGCAAAGGGATCGCTAAATGCGTATGTCAAAGGTTCAGCCGATATGATCTTTATGTGTATCCGAGAATCAGTATGTGCTGCTAGGTGCTGCTATTGATTTATGATTTGAAAAAGGGTTTTCATATCATTGTCGTGTACATGTGAACCTAACGGGTCACACACTTAACGGGTTGGAACATTTCTTGCCTATGTGATTGTCTCTAGTGCACGTGGGAGATTGTTGGAGATATGCCCAAGAGATATTATGGATTTGATCCGTATATGAGGGCCATACGGATATTGATCCATGAGGAATTAGTCTACTAATGGGCCAACTTGTCGAGACCCATTAGAAGGGTCTATATAAGTGGAGGCGGGGCAAAGGGTGCATGTGACCACCAGTCTAGAACCCTAGCCGCCGCGCTCCTCTCTCTCACCCACAAACCCTAGCCGTGTTACTGGTGCTAGCACGCTGCGCACAGTGCTCCAACCCCGTACGTGTGGGTACCGCGAGGAGGCGCTATTGTTGCTGCGGTGCCGGACGGCTGAACTAGGAGGAGACGATTGTGATCAACTACTTCCTCTACATCAACGCGTGACTACATTGGACGAGCTGCTCCAACCTTCGCTTCCGCTCCGCCTGCGCGTCTAGTGGTAATGATCCATGATCCCCCCTTGCAAGGTTTCCTGGTTGAACGGTAGAAATTTTATATGCTATTGTAGCCTACTCGTTCCCCTTCACTAAATTCAATGTATAGACTGAACTGGAATTGAACCCAATTCAATTCCAAGCCCTTCAATATCTACATCCAAATGGACCCTAAGCTTCGTGGTGGACTTGTGGGCGTGCCTGGGTGAAGTGGGAGCATTATGTGATCCATAGCTAAGAGCACATAGCCTGTGGGTACAGTGTACTAAGCTCTATAGAGTTACCAATTAAATCATTCGGATGTCCGTTATCACTGGTCATGACACACTAAATCATTGGGCTCTTAGAAATTCCTTGATATGTGAGTGGGTGTAGTGAGACCCGTGTTTTGGTGAACATGTGGCAAGGTGTGCCAGGGCTATTATGGCTGTGTGTCAGAAGGCCCAACTAAAAGACAAGAATTGTTGGGATCGATTGAATCTCCCTCAGGACCAACCAACTCAAAGTTACAAAAATTGGTTTCCCTCAAGAACCCTTTTGATTCCATAAGTAAGCCCCTGCATTTCGTGCTTTTCCGTAAAACTGTAAAACTCAGCCATACCCCTTGACTACTACCCCAATCGCATGTGCTTTCCCTTGCTAGAAGTAGAGCTTGCGGAGTACCTTATGTACTCACCCTTGTTTTTAATAATTTATTTAGAGGATGGAGAAGAAGAAGAAGCTCCCGTGGAATTTGACGAGTGGGTCATGTGCTATGCTTGACATGCCTGTGGAAGTTAAATAAAGATTGTGTAATGTTTCCCTTGTTTTCGAGGATGGCCCGACCACCTCTTTGACTTGTAATCTAAGACTTGTATGACCCTATTGTCTCTTCGTGGACCTAAATAAAGATTGTTGTATCACTTTGTATCATTTGTATATGT
The DNA here is from genome assembly GCA_032690845.1 of Eleusine coracana subsp. coracana. Lineage (NCBI taxonomy): Eukaryota > Viridiplantae > Streptophyta > Magnoliopsida > Poales > Poaceae > Eleusine > Eleusine coracana. The sequence goes on from CM064434.1 coordinate 32,514,096, forward strand.
GTACCAACTACTGATACAGGGATTGGTACGAGATACACGACATATCCCGGATAGGGGTATGACATCGTGTGTGGTGAAGAAGATGAATTATTGACTTATTATATTATGTTTGGGCAACAAAAAGGCAGGCAAGCATAGTGGATAGGACCTAGTGTCCTAACATGTGCATGTGCTATGAATCTTTGAAGTCTTGATTAAAATTTGTGCGTCCCACAGACTGCTAGCTTGATTGAGTTAGTTTTGGGTTACATTGGTCATAATTATGGGCTTCACACCTACTAAAATGTATTGTACATATCATGGGGAGAGGCCCCTTGGAATCAGGGGCCCAGGGCGGCCGCCCCTTTTGCCATCCCCCAGGACCGGCCCTGTAGTAGGTAGCGAATATTTGGTAGGTTTGCAAATTAAAATCTTGCACTTCGTTACGGCTCAATTGATTCTTTGAACTGTTTGGTGATCACTTTCCTCCATTTTAGCTTCCCTGAGAGCTGAAAATGGTTGGGAGGAGAGAACAGGAAGATTGGAAATGGAGCCCGGAGGTAGTTTTGGAATATACAAAAATACGACCCATATAGATGGGTCCAAAGAGCTTTTAGACGTATATAGCGGTATGTTTCAAACAACTACAGAATTATAATGACACTGTTCTAATTAGATGAATTGTAATGGTATATCTCAAAAACAGAAAAGTTGCAATGACATGAATCCAATTAACCCTTTATTTAATTCAATTCAATTCAATTCATTGTTGGAGTTTTTCTTTAAAAACATTTTTGGCACCGTGACGTAGGTGCTTAAAAGTTTATTTTATTTGCCATCGAGAGTCCAGACTGTTTAAAAAACACTTGGGATATTGCCTTCAAGACCATTGACATAAACTGTAACATCTTAGCTGCCACCGAGAAAACGTATAACTTGTCAATGCCACTGTCGGTAAAATTTTATATATTGTTTGCCAATGTTGACTAATGCCCTGTTTGGTAGGGCTCCGACTGTACCAGCTGTGGCTGTGGTTTCTCTGAAAAACCAGCTGTGCTGGCTGTGGCTGTGGTTGTGGCTGAAATCGTTTGGCAAAATAGCTTCTTCTACAACTTCTCTTAATTTGTATAAGTGAATGAAAAAGTTAATTGTCCATAGTAACTCTAGACATAATATTTCATTTTACACATGTTCATATTTTTTAAATTTTGCATCATATGATAAAAATAATAAATAAAGATATTAGAAATTAACAAAGAATTAGTATTACAATTAAAAAAACAATATGTTAACAACAAAGGTTAGCGTTTTATCCTCTCAACAAGTATTTTAATTCTTTTTTATCCTCTTGCATGAATAGGGCTGCAATTTATATTTTTTTATCCTCTTCTACGGATGGGGCTGCATGCATGCGTAGGGACATTCTTAGATGACGCTGACGTGGATCGGGAGGGAGCTGGAGAAGCTACCTTTTTGCCGCTCCTTGCTTTGTAGGATTTGGACCGCGGCTCCTTCCATATTTTCCGGAGAAGCCAATAAAGGAGCACTGCATTTGGCGCAAACTTTGAAGAAGCCAGGGGCAGAGCCGGAGCAGAAGCGCGGCCAAACAGGCTTTAATTTGTCCTAACTGAGAAGCTTAAAAAGACCTGTTAGCCTTTCCTATATCCGTTATAGACACAAGTTGTTCTCAGATTTTACTCTTCCAGTCCATTTTATGCCATACATATAGTACGAGCTTGCTTCAATCTCCCTTAGACTCCTACTCCCTTCAGCAATCCAACGAAGATTATTCTGGTAGCTGCCGCTAGTGCTTTCTTAGGTTCCATTCAAATCTGTTGATTTCACGTGATCTTTGTGTGCGAATGCTTTTGTTGTTCACAGCATAATTTTCCCGTTTAGCCAAAGCGAGCTGCCTAAAATGGGTCTCATATCATCATATATATAATAAACGCATAATCTTCGCCGTCGGCGGCGCCCATCATAACTGCCATACCTGGTTTTAAGGTAAAAACCAAATACAAAATTATGTATCAGGATAAGGTTTCACACGTATAGAGACAAAAGTGAAATAAACAGATAAACAACAATATCACTATTATAACATCGCATCATTATTACATAGTTTGAATCACATGAAAAATTAAAGATAATAAAAGACTCCATAACACCACATATGGTTAACCGAGGGTCGCACTCCTAGTCGTGTAGTCCTCATCAACATGGTTAATCTTGCCATCGTTTTCTGAGCAGCAAATCACAGTAGCAACACAGGAAAAGTAACATGCGTGAGTACATAAAGTACTCAGCAAGTGGGGAAAAGTAAGAATATGTAAGCTAAATAGAAGAAAGACTGACATGTGGTTTATTTGCATAAATAAGCACATGCATCTAGGACCATTTTAAAAGCAATGCTAATTACTAAGTGAAATGTGAACCAACAGGTTAACCACCTATCCAACACTATCAGTTATGCACATATAGCAATACTGTGAATTACCCATCCATATATAGACTACACCATCAATCTGATTACCCACAACATCCACCCAACCACCCCCTTAATCTTGTCAAAGGTCCATGATGTCATTCGTGACGACCGTGAGTGTCGGGGGCGAATATTGATGACACCATGTGGTGTGATTAAACGCATGGACTGCGACAACCAAAGACACCTCGCCTGCCGGGATGAGTGCGCCCTGACTCGCCCGACCCCCACAAGCGATGTTGGGCGCGCCCGACCCCCATGTGCGGGGTCAAGAGAGAATTTAGCGCCTGACCCCTATGAGCGGGATCGAGTGACTTCCATCTAACTCAACCCTTACGGGCGGGATCAAGCACGGTATGGATAAGGATACCCTCTCTGTGCCCTCCATCATGACGTGCCCGCATGCGTACATAGTGTCACTGATGCCATACCGCTGGCTCCCGTAAGTGGTCCCGACCATCTTGATAGAGATGAGGCACCACATCGTAGCACTACACGAGATTAGCGCAGTGGAGAAGCTCGCTCATGCTGATACGAGTAGTTAGCTCTGCTCCAATGGTAACTCTCCAAACACTAGATGACACAACGCTAGACCTAGGGTCAAAGGCTTGACCCTTAGCTCACTTGCCTCACTTGACCGCAGGTGACAAGGGTCGAGTGAGGGGGAAAGTCAATAACCACCCTCTGATCCTCATTTAATGCTACACCAGGTGTGTGCCAACAGCGCGGACAGCTCAGATCGCCCTATAAGCCTACTTCTATCACCATCATAATCCTACAACACATCATAATGTCCGCCACCATGCTACATCCCATGCTTTGCGGAGTCGATCAGCATAGTGAACATGCCATGATTATGACTGAATCCAGAACTATTGTGACAGACTGATGGATAGACCCAATGGGACATATCGACTCGGGTGATGGATAGACCCAATGGGACATATCGACTCGGGAGTATGCAACTACGAGATTATGGGGATGCGCGGGGCCTGCAACAATCGACAATGACACCATCGACCCCCTCCTCTATCGACTATTCTCTCTCTCTCTCTCTCTCTCTCTCTCTCTCTTTCTCTCTCTCTCTCTCTCTCTGTGTGTGTGTGTGTGTGTGTGTGTGTACAAGAGCCCAACCCTTTGGAGTGTAATAGTAGAGGCTTTCTTCTTCCTCAAGATGAGCTGAAGCACATGAACATTGACATTATTTAGGTTCACGCACTCAGACTCATGTTGACATCTGCTAAGTCACATTAAACAAATTGACCTCGGCAAGGCGCCAGAAATACATGTTGGTAGAACTCAACAAATGATTAGTGTGAGTATGTTAAAATCGCAAGCGCACGGACATTTAGATCTCAGATGCGGATGTAACCAAAGCCACGGGTGGCTATGTGTTTACGCTTGCTGGTGCTACAGTTTCATTGAGGTCTTGTAAACAGACCATGTCAACAAAATCCATGAAAGAAGCAAAATTTGTGGCACTAGAAACAGCTAATACAGAGGTTCAATGGCTAAGAGAGCTATTGATGAATTTCTCTTCTGTTGAAAAGCCGGTACCGCCTATTCTAATGTTATGAATAAAAAAGACAATTCGAAGTCTAAGAAACATCTCAAGCATGGACTGAAATCTATTACAAAGACAAAGAAGACCAGAGTTACAGTTGTGAGCTATGTGAAATGAAAAAATAATCTTACAGACCTTGTTACAAAGGGATTACCACATAATGTGATTATCATGATGTCTAAGAACATGGGTATAAAGTCCATTTAGAAGTTACACTAGAATGAAAACTTGTCCTTTTTTATTGGAGATCTCGTGGATAACAGGAAGAACAAGTTGATTGGTGTAATCAAAGATTACAATATAAATAAATAAATGTTCTCATGTTTAAATGAACCGCGAAGTATACTTTACTGTATGGAAGGTTTGTAAGCTTCATGACCATTGGTGTTTGGAAACCCTAAGGTATGAATGTTTTGGTGATTGAGTAATAACATGAAATGGTTACTAATGCCTACGTCTAGTGTTGTGGATGTAGAACAAACTATTAACTAATACAATGAACATGGGATGATTAATGGAGGTCTCGATGGAATGCCATGGAGATCTTGATGGAGAGTCGCGGTGATGGAGATGGATCAAGGTCCAAGTGTGTGTGATTACTTGGCTAGTGTGTAGCTTGAGTCCATAGGAAAAAAATAGACTATCAAGAGGGCATGAGTCATTCTCTTAGGCTTCTCTAGGGTTAGAGTGTTGGAATGCTCAAGTAAAGCTCTAGGACACTTAGAGTGGTAGTGGAGAAGGATTGGTCAAGGTTGTAAGCTTCATGACCATTGATGATTGGTTCCCGGAGGTATGGATATTTTGATGATTAATGACAACTATAAAATTGTGGGCTAATATCTACATGACTGTTGTCTATGCAGGAGTCATCTCTTACTCTACTCCTTACTATGATTCTTTACTTTCTGCATTTACATACCATGCTATTCATGCTTGTGTGCTTATGTTGTTGATCACCTTTTAGAGTTGCATGAATAGGCTCTTTACTTGCTAGTAGTGCTTAGCTTCCCTACTTGATCACTAGCATATATAGGACTTTCTTTGGCTTGATTGATCACCCTAGTATGTTTTGTGATACTCATGCTTGTGTGCTTACCTTGTGCTTGATGATGTAGTAGCTTTGCATGAGTAGCCTCCTTTGCTAGCTTGTTGTATGCTTCCCCATGTCTATGATTACTAGCTTGCATAGGAGTTGCTTTGCCTTGTGTGTGGTCCACTAGTATGCTTAGGTTGTGTTTCCTTTCATACGATTATCCTTTTGTTAGTGTGATCACCACTAGAATTGTTTAGGAGTTGTTTGAGTGGAAGGTTTTAGGAATTGGCAAATTAGGTACATATTTTGAGTTCCTGGTTCACCCCCCTGTACACTTCTTTGGCATTCACCATATGGTGACTTAACCTCCACACTATGCGGTGATACCCACATACCTGCGTGTAGGATACGACAAGGTTGTCATAAGGTATGATGAGTCAAGGATGCCATTTTTAGGTACTCTCTGGAGACCTTACGACAAGGTCACCATAAGGTATGGTGACCTAAGGAGGAGAAGGTAGTGGCTAACACTCAAAATTGTCGTTGACGTTATAGTGAGGTCATCATAAAGTAGGGTGACCTAAGGAGGCTGAGTGGCAAAAATCATGTACTCTCTGGAGACCTTATGGCGATGTCATCGTAAGGTATAGTGACCTAGAAGATTTGTGCGCAGAGAGGCACTAGAGATCAGAGGTCATCGTATGGTTATGCGGTGGTCACTATATTATACGGTGACTATACTCAGAGGTCACCGTACTGTACCATTATACATTATGGTGGTTGGTTATCAGTTTTGCTAGCTTTTTGGCAATGGCTAGTGGAGTAGTTGGAGACTACATATAGCTATTGTTGGGGTCTTTCTAATCTCTCTTGGCCATTTGGATAGCTAGGAAAACTTGAAGAGAGCCAAGAGTAGAAGAGAAGACACTAGAGCAAGGATTGGAGCTATATTTGAGTGTCTTGGAGAGTCACACAAGAGCATCCGGAGTGTCTATCCCAGGAGAGGTTATAGAGAGGATTAGTGTTGTTACTCGTATTCTATGGCAAGGCCTATCGGTGATCGAGCCTATCATATTGTGACATGTTGTGAAGGCCGTCACAAGTCTGTATAAGGTTTGAGCTCTCCTTTGAAAAAAGCATCGTGACAGAGCGCCCGTGCATGCACTCCGAGAGTGCAACAAGTCCTTGAGGGAGGCAAACTTATGCTCGAGGAGTCGTGGACTCGATGAGCAGTGGTCACACAACCACATCGTCACACCGGGAGTGATACAGGCTTGTGTACAAGGACTCCACAGTTGGTAGTGGGAGGGATCAATACTCTGGCGAGAATCGATCCAACAAGGACTAGGGGGAGGCGCCATCCTCCCGATACCTCGGGCTAAAAATCAATGAGCAATATCTAAAGATCTCTTTACTTACCGTCTTTAATTCCACATTTTTGTGCAAGTAGAGAGAGAGCTGCCATGGGCTTGCTTTCTTATTCATTGGCTTGGCATCACTTGCATTGCATCATATCACTAAAATTGCTAGGATCTTGGCTCGGTAGAACTACATAGGGCTTGTCGTTAGCAAAGATGGAAGATTTGGTGGAAATTGATTGGGTTGATGATCCACATTGTCGGTCCAATTCAACCCCCCCCCCCCCCCCTTCTTGGACTCCTAGATCCTTACGAGGTTCGCATAAAGCCTTAATATTTCTTTGTTGTGAAAGATATTAGCATACAACATATCTTGAAGGAAAACACCAACATGATCTCAACTGTAGGTCATAATTCGCTAGAATAGGACATTCTCGTAAAGGCTCATGAGCAGATAAGGGAGCATGCCATTAACTCTTTGGTTAGACAAGGTTGTTTTGGTAGCCTAGTATCAATTCTGATTTTAATTGGAGTATGTCCGCCGAAGACTAAGAATTCAATGCCTAGTCCATTCTTCATCTATGGAAAGATAATTTTTGATATTCTAGGATTTAGTTAACCCGTACAAGATGTTTATTAAAAGACTGGTATATTAACAATACTATAGCACAGTGATCCTTTGACCTTTATTGCTTGCTTTGGAATTGGTGAAAGATTGCTAGAATTTGGCCTTTTTCATGGCCAATAAAGAGAAATTCCAAAGCAATTAGTGCCTATAAGTTTGAGTTTATTTATTCAGCAATTAGTATCCTCTATTTTTGTTGAAATGTTATGTACTAATCAAGAGGATTCATACACATTCAATGCGATAATTAAAATTAATAGGCCAGTCATGCTATTAACTACTAACTAGCGGGCACAATTAGGGAGAAAACGACTCCTTGAGAACAGTCGTGCCTATATAAGGCCCTGAAGACGTCTAGGTTTCAGCCCCTAATCTTTTCCATCTATTCTAGTTTCCACATTTTCATCTGGAAAGTTGTGTTGTGCTGTTGAGCTGCTCCAATCTTGCTGGTCCTTTTCCTTGTTATGCACCGATGGAGAGGTGAGCAATATCTCCGAGTCGATGCCGTCGTGAAGCCCACACAAGGGGCGATAACAAGGTTTCTGGACAATGCATCTATGTCACCGCTCGAAGGTCATCGACCATAATTTGCACTGATTCATCAACGAGTGTTTTACTACGATCTGCGCCAGCTCATCGACAAACTATAGCGTCTATATCGACGGTCTACCTTGTCTACTGTTTGCACTAATTTTAAGTGCCGGCAAACCCAACATGAGACATATCTCATCTGCTTGTTGTTGTGTTACCTGCTGCTAGAGTTAGTTGTCTCATCGAGTTTGAATGTCTATGAAATTTGCCTCAAACTAAAAATCTGAAATTAGAATAATACGCATATTTCCAACACACAATAGATGAGTTAAATGTGGGGTAAGCAGGTGCCAAATCAATAGAAATCCTTATATCACGAGACAAATTTTGAACAGGGATCTTTACATTGGGAACGGGGATGTATTTTTACTTGGCCTAGTGACGCTTCCTTAAGTTTAGTATTTGCTACCGCTATAATATTTAAAGAGTAAAGTGCACAGCCGGACCTTAAACTTGTCCGGCTGTGTCACTTTAGTCCATCAACTCCTAAATTCGAGATTTAGCCCCCTAAACTTAATTTGGGTCGCATCACAGGTCCCAACGGGTATTAACCCGCTCTCAAATCCTATGTGGCACATCTGACGTGGAAAGAAATTGCATGCAGTCCAGTTGAGAGGAGGCCTTTTTTTGCAGTTAGGCCCATGAATCATTTGAGCTGTTTCTGTGCAGCGATTTTCATATTGTAGAGTAACGCCCACATAATTAGTTCACTAGATTTTTCTATGTAACATGTAAAGAGTTATTTACTTGTTACATAACAACAGAATGTTGATTCAATGTAATAATGCACTCCAGATTATCACAAAATCAATGTAATGCTAATGCGACTGTACTGTTTTTCATGATAAAAAGATACGATCAATTCAGTCATAACGAAGATGCATCAGGCATATCAACTATAGCCGATATCATACTGTCGTGAGTACAAAAAATAACTTGTCCAGCTGCTTAAAAACTATAGATCTTAACTGAGTATTTTCACTCTCACAAAAGGTTTGCAAAAATAGTACAGCTTCAGTATTGCATCAACTTGTCCCACATGCAGCTTGAGCCTTTTTGGTTCTTGCAGATTCAGTCTTTTTCTTGTTTGTTGCAGTGCATCAATTTTTGCTCCATTTCTCTTGGTCTGTTGTCAATGAAGAACTGTGAGTCTGGCAATGGGCCTTGTGGTTGAGATAGCATGCTGGGCTGAGATGCCTACAACGAATTTTGCTTTCAGATGTGCCACATAGGATTTCAAAGCGGGTTATTACCCGTTTGGACCTGTGATGCGACCCAAATTAAGTTTAGGGGGCTGAATCTCGGATTTAGGAGTTGATGGACCAAAGTGACACAGTCAGACAAGTTTAAGGTCCGGCTGTGCACTTTACTCATATTTAAATGTACTTTCATTACTCATACTTGTTAATTCATAACATTCCTTGTTGGCTATAGTTGAGCCGCCGTCCTGACTCATAAGTGGAGGTTAAGGTTTAGGTATAATGATGCTCTTCCTTAGAAAGGGAGGCTGAATGCTCATGAAGTGCCCAAGGTACAATAGTAGTATTATTCATAGGTGTGGTGTGTCTGGGTCTTTGGTGGCTGAGTTTTGTGCTCAACCCCCCGAATTGTATGATAATTAGTAGGTGCTGAAAACCTTATATATCTTTTTCAATCCAGTATGTTGAGGATGGAGTAATTAGCTAGTTGATACCCCGCTTACATCAAGGTTAGTTATCGACCTTTTTCTTGTATCATGATCGTGCACCCACCATAGAATTGCTAGTAGATGACTTTGCTGCATAGTCTTTCCCTAGTAACTAGTAGGACCATTTGACCCTTGACTTAGATTATGCTGGCCTGATTTATTGCCCTTCCAATTAACTTGACCGATCTCTCAATTTATCTTAGTATGGAATGCTTTTTAGTTATTCTCCTTCCATATAAACCAATTATCCTTACCCCGCTTTGGTCTGATTTTGCATTTTACTAATAGGTATATATCCTTATTAATTAACAAGATTATTACAATATCCTAGAATATACTCTCGGATCAAAATCTATACAATGGTGTTCTGTGAACTGTAGAAGAATTAATTGACCTAATTCGTGAGGCATAAGAAACGCCAACAGGAGGTCACCTTCGCACTCAGATTACAAATTTGCCTTAGTCCTGGAAAGAAGAGTTTTTAGTTGCTTCTTTAGTCCTTACCTTTCCTATCTGCTTTATTTCTCAAAACTGTTCAGATTTAACATATTCTTAATACCCAATGATACCATGTATGAAGAATAGATTGTATACAAAGTGTAGTACGGCTATTGCATTTGCATGTATATATTGAATATAGATCATGTTCATAAAGGAAATATAATAATCCAAATTACAAGAAATAGAAGGCTCTTTAATCCCCCCAAAAGTAAGTATAATATCTATACACAGAAGGCAACTTTGTTCAAAATATTGTAATACTTAGCTTCAAGTTTGTACGATAGTACACGTGGAGATGTAGGAGACTAGAGTCGTTTTCTCTACTGCTGGTCGGGTTGTAATATATTAAAAGGCACAAATGCAATCTAGCTATATGTTGTATGAACTAAGACTCTTCTTTTAATAATATAACTAGCAAAGTATCTGTGCGTTGCTACAGGCTTAAAAAAAATTCTTTAGATACAATATGTTCAATAGATATAATATGATTGATATTTGTGACATAACAAATGAACTTATTTATATTTTATAATATGTGACAACCCATACATTATATTGTTACGTGTGTATGAAACAATAAGTATTATTTGTAGAAACAAATATTACTACTTCACATTTCTTTTCTGTAAGCACCATGCAACTAAGGACTTTTTGAATATATCATAATATATATCATACCTTAATGCATTCCCCTCAAACATCCATAGTTCTATTAAAATGTGTCTTTGCTTCATCTTGAACACATGTCTTCGATTCAAGTGCTCGTGTTTTGTTTCTCCGTAAATATAGTGATAAACAAAAGAAAAGGAGTGCACAGGTAAGTAAGCAATTTACAGAGCACCAAAATATTGTCTTAGGAGAAAAACATGCTAACTGAAGAATTATAATCGAAGGAACCGAGTCTAGGAACAGAGAGCGCTCAAATTTCGAGGAGTTTGATAATCTAGTAACTGGCGTTAGTCCTTTACCTGAATGGTTTCAGATTAGTAGTTTTGAGCTTTCCTCCATGCTCTGGACTCATTTTGTTTTGCATTGTAGCTACCTGCAAGTGGTCCAGATCAGCATGTCAAGTGACCTATATGCCTTATACTTCATCTCAAGCAGTACCTGGTTGTGCTACACCAGGTGACATAAACAGGCTCTGGATTTTGATATGCTTCAAAAATTATGTTAGATTACTTTGAATAGTTGGATTTATTTATCTAACTTGTCTGAGAGTTATCAGCGATGGCCACTGCTTTAACAATCAAACTCAGTAGCGTAAACTCCTCTTTGTGAACGAGTATGACTAGTGGATGACGGCGCGCCCTCGCGCGCCGGTTATGAAAAGTTGTGCTGAACGAAACATACTTGCAAATCACATTAGTATATATATTTAAAGTACAATGTGAATATTACAATTAGACTCTTGTTACAATGGATTATACTACTTTAAAGACGAAAGTAGTATGAATCAAATTCAGACGTTGATTTCAAGGGATAATTTCGTAATTGCCTAGATAACATGATCACATGAATCGGTATCCATCCTCTGAAAAGAAGAAACAACAATCGTCGCCCGCCGCCGCCACTCAGCTATCGACGAATCATCGCCCGCCGCCGCCACTCAGCTATCGACAACGAGGTCGCTGGAACGTCTCCAGCTGGATCCATTTGAAGAGTGCTTCAACGTCAAGCATCAGAAAGCGACGAACTTGTCTTCGGCGGCTCCGGCTAGATCACTGGCAATTCGCGTCAGCCCCGATCCAATGTCGTGATCTTGCGGCAACAAGGAATCAACGCGGAGCAGGAGCTAACGAACGATCTGGAGTGGCCGTCTAAGGCCTGAACTGATTCCATTTGTTTAGTGGCAGGAATATGAACTATAATCACTCATGGAGCGTACAGATTTAGAGATAATAAATCAGATAAAAGAACTGAACCAGAAAAAATCATTGGTTATTTGAGGAATCAGTTATATGTTCAGTAAAATTAGCTTCATTTCAATGTGACACTGAATGACACCGCTCATTGCTTATTTCCTGAACAGACGTCGAGCAACCTTCATGCAAGAGAGGAGGCTAACTCCGGTCCTGTCTTGCAAAGCTTGTGCAGGTTCTGCAGCCAATCAAGAACTTCATTCATGGTCCACTGAAATCTATAGGGTGGACAGGTTTCCGACTCTGCCTCCATCGGAAATTCCAGAGAAATATTTGCCGCCACCGTCAGTCAACAACTTCATCTGTTGCAGTATCCCATGCCGTCGGTGGCCGCTCGAGGGGCTAACAGGCCGGCTGTGCTCCCTCCCTCCCTCGAGAACACAAAGAATCATGGAAGTTGTAGTATTCCGTCTGATCGAACCCCTCTGTCGTGGCGAGGATAGCCCCGGAGGGCGTGGGCACCTGCTCGTCCTCCATCGAATCGAACTCGTCCGTGTGCTATCACTTCTACTCTCCTAAAATTACAGTCTGCCATTATTTGTTTCTTCCAAAAATACCCATATTAGTCCATACTACTTAATACTACTTAAAGTGTTAAAGTAGTATAAATAGATCTCAACCGTTAGATTAAAAGAAATAAACGGATCATATTTATTTTAGCCCATTGTAAAGGTGCTCTACAATTAAGGGTAGAGAACAAGGAGATAAAAGTCATAGTGGAAGCAAAAATGAACAAAAAGAAGCAAACAATGCTGGAGAAGACATTCTGTATAATTCCAATGCAATGTCGCCACATCAATTGGTGGCAACATTCATTCGCATATACAATTGTTCTTGTTGAAGAATGCATTTAGGCATATACAATTGTTCTTGTTGAAGAATGCATTTAGACGGACATCAAGTCACCCAAGAAGCAGATCAAAGACATATAAGCTGCCCTTTTTAGATCATCCGACATCTCAATCTCGCCTGTCTATAGGCTTGTTCTTTGTAAGATTTGTTTTCTTTCATCTACAAGCATATTCTAAAAATACAAATACAATGAACCTATGGAGTTGAGGGAAGCTGAATATTCGGTCTACATTTTTGTCTGTCCTCAGGTGCTTGTTCGAAATATTATTACAAAAGTCAGGATAGATAACTGCAAGATGACAATCATTGTTAGTAAAGATGACGTGCTACTAGACAATGCAAGAAAGACAAAGATAGGATTAGATATGTTTCAAAACACATCTTTCAGAGTTCATATAATACTTTATCACCAAATAAATAAAATAGCAGGAATAAAACTGCTAATCTTATTTGGAAAGGCAAGGAATAGGATCCTGACAAAACTATTTAACCAACATGTTAGCCTTTTTGTTTCCTGGTAAACAAATTTCAATAATTGGGAGCTAGGATGTGGATACATAAGCACCATCAATCGACCTACAACTATTAAAAAAGTAAAATTTAATAATTCATCTAGAGTACAAAAATATTTACCAAGTTATCAAAGGGTAGCCTGTACTTATTTATTGTGTTTTGGGGCTTGTTTGTCCTGTTGAACTAAAAGAGACCAAGCATGAGAACTTAGGGTATATTTCTATTTTTGAAAGCTAAGTTTTCTTTCAAATATTAAAACACAAAAATTATGCTATAAGCATATTTGAATTAATTGATCCCTGAAACTGTGAAAATCTGAAGTGCTCCATTCTCAAAACCTACACAAGGTCTCATGTGGATTTAAACTTCTTTATATTTATACATAACTCTGACCCTTTAATCCTTTATGTAGATAATAGGCGCTACAGATGGAAGCAGTATTGACATAGAACATAAAGACGGATGTTTTCTAATACTACATCGATCTCTAAATTCTACTCGTTCTATTCCCTGCAATAGATTCATGTCATATTTCTAAAGCTTATTCCCATTGAGCATTGAAGTCCAAGAGTTCTCTTGAGTGTTTTCAATCTAACAAGGATGTGTCCGCACAACTACAAAGAAGCATTGACCTTGTGTTTAATACATTCCAAATAAAAGTACGGCAACACATGATAAAATCAAGTAGGAAGGCCAACGGACAAGATGGACTTGATCCCAGACATCAAATCAAATAGAAAAGTTTGGACTATTAACTTAAAAGGAACACACATGACATGTGTGATGTGAGTGTGAAATACTCCCACAGAACAGTGCCTAATGATTCAGAATAGTCAATAAGAAACACAATGGTGCAGACAAATGTTTTTAGATTATGAATAATTTGTTAGCATGTAGTTTTTTTATTCAGAGGTGTGAAATGCTCAGACAACAGCGCCTAATGATTTTTTTCTGTTTGAGTTCTAATAGGAAATATGTAACACAAATTGTGAGCCGTGGGTCATTAGAGGTGTTGTGCGCCTACGAAAATCATATAGGGTCCGTTTGGATGTTGGAATTGGAAGGATGGAATTGAATTGGCATCCAATACCAAATCCGCGTCGAATTGGAATTGAACACCAATTCAATGTTTTTGTTTGGTTGCCAAAAGAATTCGTTGAAACGGAAACCGGATCAAATCAATTCCATTTGATATTTGGATGTAAAATCTGAGGAATTGGAAAGCAAAAAGCAGAAGGACGCCCGGACCTAGGGGAGAAGAAGAAGGGTTGCCGCCGGACCTGGGGAAGAAGAAGAAGGGTGGCCGCCGGACCAGGGGAAGAAGAAGAAGGGTGGCCGCCGACGGGCCCGAGCTCCTCCACCGCGCCCGAGCTTCGACACCACGCGCGAGCACCGCCATGCCTGAGCTCCTCCGCCGCGCGCGAGCTCGCCTTCGGGACCGGGGGGGGGGGGGGGGGGGGGGGGGGGGGGGAAGCTCCACCACGCCCGAGCTCCTCCGCCGCGCGCGAGCTCGTCGTCGAGAGCGGGGGGGGGGGGGGCGCCGGGGTGCCGACCGGATGCAAGGGAGAGAGAGGGGTAGGGGACAGAGAGACGATTCCAGCAAATACCGAGCAGGTCGGCTCGGTATTGCGGGCGGGTGTGGGAGGAAGAGCTGAATGCCGGTTAGAATTGTGTTCGAATGCTGCCTCCGAATTCCTTAGACATCCAAACACTGGGATTGGAATTGAACAATTCCAATTCCAATTCCAACCCCCCAAAACTAACATCCAAACGCAGTGATAGTCAATAAATTGCTGAATATCTACATACAGGAACAGGAGAAAAGATCTTAGTTGCACTTTACCTTTCGTGTCAGGCTATCATCAAGACTGATGTTTATTTTGTGTTTAATCCTATTAAAGAAAATAGAGCTCTATGAACCTAAGGAACATGAAAAGAGCAGAACATTAGTAGAACAAACACAATGTTTACCTGTCTGAAAATTTACCAAGCAAAAACTTCAGAGGAATAATAAACTATACAAATCTAGAAAATAACGTTATATTGATACTTGAGGACCAGTTCAACTCAAGGAATGTTTAATAGCTCACAATACTTCAGGACATATGGTGGAAAAAGGTTTGGGTAGAGTACGAATGAAAACAGTGAAATCAACTTTAGAGGACGAATATGTTCATTAGAGGACAAATGAAAACAGTGAAATCAAATGTAAGTGCAGTGACACATGCCCATCATTCTAAGAATTGTTTTGTGACCAGACAAAAGATCTCAAATAACCACCTCTACTACTTCCATGGAAAATTTCATCCTACTATTTCGATGGCCAAATACAAAGGGAAAGATGAAGCAGCTTTTAATCTATTTTAAAAGTCAAAACAACTATCAACTTATCAGGACAATCAGTGAGCATACAATGTTTTTCCTTTATAGTTTCCTCATTTTCTGAATAGTGAATAAATGTCATGGCATACAAAAAAAAGGAGATATTTCACTGCAGAGACCAATCAAAAGAACAAAATTTAGAGGAAAAGATAGTTCACGGCCCTGAAGGGTAACCTTTCATGATTTTAATAATATACAAACAGACAATGTGAGAGATATAGGCCATTTTATTGCCAACTTAATGTGCATATTGTTGTATAATTCCTCATCTTCAACTAAATAAAGTCAAACACCATTTCAGCCCATATATACTGTCAAATAATTCTAATGTACATGTGAAAGCAGGCAATTTCAACACCTAAGAAAAAACTATGTAGTAACTCTAGATGTAAGCAAAAATTGTATGTAATGTTAGATAGGGTACTATACAAGGCAGAAGGAAATAACATATAGTTTCAGTAAGTATCGTTTTTGGATGCCAAACATTAAGTATATAAGTGATTCAAATTTGCACAAGAAAAAGATGTATTTAGCATTTTCAAGGTACATATATCGGAAAGACAAGTATACTCCACTATCATTTCAGGAAATAAAGAAGAAAACTTTAATGCATGGGTTACTGACCTGATCAGATAAAGAATGAGATCAAACAATCAGTATTAGAGGGGATAGACATAAGGGTAATAGAAATAAATATACATCATAGAACCTCTCGTGAGAGCAAACATTGCAATAAGCAATCTCCACAATCGAAACCAATCTACATGATAAAACAAATATTGTAGTTTTGAAGCATAGCAAAGCGTATCAGCTATCAGATTGACAATGAAGAATTTTTTTAAAAAAAATAGCTCATGAATGATTTTTCTTGCCACACAGTAGCAGCATTGGCATAGGTACTTTGCATGATGAAAGAAAAAAAAATTGCACACCTAGTTTCTTTCTAAAATCCTCTGGGAGCCAATTGTATAATTCATACAGTGCACATAATTACTTGGAAAGAACTAAAAGAGTCAGCAAGAAAGGTTTGAACATCATATAATTAACAGTATATGCTTATAAGAGAACTAAATCAAAGATGTTGTGGTTACAAGTTTAGAACAAACTCGTATAGGGTGAGCCGAGGGTCAATAGAGCCAGAGGCCCCCCTCGGTCAAGCTAGGATGGGAAGGAACAACTCAGTGCACCAGCCAAGTACCGAAGGGCGAGAGAGGGCGCCCTTCGGCTAACGAACTTTTGGTATTATCTGGTCAGAATAGTACAAGAAGGTTCTGATCAGAGGCCTCTGTCCCGTCGCCCAGGGGTGCAGGTGAGCATTTATAGATCCATGCTCACCTGCCCTCCAGGTGTGTTTAACAGACATGCCCCGATTCTTACATCACACACCCTATTACTTGACCTAGCGGTATTCCGGTATTTTAATCTCCATCCGGTACATGCCTCCGGCTGTCATCCTCTGGCGCCTGTGCCTGGGGCCCATCATGTCGTACAGCCTTCGGCCGTAATGGCCTTCGGGCGCCTACCGGGCCGAAGGTCCTCTGGGCCATTAGCCCAGCCAGGCCTTGCTTCTTGCTGTTGGGCTATCTTCTGGCCTTGGAGAGACTAAGGGGTGGGCTTTCCCCCAACAGTAGCCCCTTATGGGTGAGATCCGACTTCGGCAGGACCGAAACCGCCCCCTAGTCTCCCCCCCCCCCCCCCCCCCCCCCCCCCCCCCACCCCCTTTTTTGGGCCTGTCCGGAGGCCGTCTTTTACTCCGGCTACCTGCAATTGCCAATCAGAACTATATTCGACGAGGTTAACCAATCAATCACCCGTGAGGCACGGCAATCATGATCACCACATTACTTCGCCCTTGGTCCGAACGGCCTTCGAACTTCCTGCAACATTCTTTTTATATTCCACGAGCATGTTGCCATAAATGTATCCCACGCGCCTATCAGCTATAACTGCACCCGACGCGATTTACCCGGCGCGCTCCCCGAGCGGGCGCGCCACCATAAATTTGGCTCACACCCCACGTGTGGCCCATCGGACCAGTGATTGCATGATCGGACGTGAGAGACCACCGCACAACCCGCACTCCGCCGGCTATATAAACCGGCCTCTCACCCCTCCTCCTTTCACTTTCACCTCAACTTTTGACCGCTCTTGAAACCCTAGCGCCCCCGCTGCCAAACTTCCGCTGCGCACTACTCAGCACGCACTCACTCGCCCCAGAGGCTGCACGACATTTTTTCCTTCAACTTAGTCGAGCACATCCTTCGGCGGATAATGGGCCCTCGGAAAGCTAGGTCCGCACTTGGTTCTGAGCCGAGGCGAGTTAACGACAAGAAAGCCGGAAGTGCCTATCTGGGGCCGAGCTCAGTTACCGAAGAGCTACTAGATCCATGGGCTGCCGAGCGAAAGCTATGGTTCGAAAGATCCCGAGTGTCAGCGCCGAAGAACAGCGAAACCGTACCCCAGCCTCGGCCCGGCACGATAGTGGTCTTCGAATGGTTTTTTGAAGCAGTGCTCTAGTTCCCTTGTTCACGGTTCGTCGGAGACGTCCTGGCCTTCTATGGGCTAGAGATACAGCAAGTACTGCCAAATACCATCGCCCGGCTGGCCTGTTTCGAGTGGGCGTTCAGAATGGAGAGCGCCGAGCCGCACGCTGGTGCCTTCGCTGCTACGCACTTGGCGTCGCAACAGGAACACCCTTGCTCCGGGGACCCCACCATGTTGTCAAATTACCTTACCATCACCCTTCGGCCGCGCCGTGAACGCGACGTGCCCGCGAAGGGGTCCCGGCAGCACTAAGGAAAGCAGATCGCCGCCGGCTGGTTCTACTACAACGTGGGCCCGGACAGCAACTTGCACAGTCGGAACGCCGAGATCATATATACACCAAAGCCCGTGATCCCGGAGGATAGCTTACTCACTACCCGTGTCCAGCTATTGTCCCGAATGGCCGGGCGGCTAAGCATGCGGGACTTGGTGGAGGAGTTCTGCGCCGCTGGCATCGACCCTCTTCGGGCCGACTGGCATGTGTAGTTCATCACCCAAGACCCTGTAAGCGGGGATTGGCAGCTTGACCGGGGGCGGCTCCCGAAGATCAATTTCGTCGAGATAGAGCAGCGAGCCAACCACTATCTCGGCCCTTTGATCCAGAAGGAGTGGGAGCTGCTAGGGGAGATGGGGCGCCATGGGCGGACCAACCGCATTGTGCAACTATACAATACGGAGGCCGTTTTGCCACCACGGGAGCCACATAAAGCCGAGGCTCGACAGCCGGGAGGAAAGGCGGCTAAAGGTCCGGACGACAAGGAGGAGGAGGAAGAGACAGAGGAGGAAGAAGAGGTAGCCACCCCCTACTGCGCCGCGGAAGCAAGTAAAAGTGGTTATCAAGCATCCTGCAACTCAGAGGGGTGGCGCCGGAGACGCGGCACCCGTGCCACGGGGCGCAAAGCAGCTGGCGAAGCGCGCACTACACATGAGAGGCAGCATTCGGCCTGATGAGAGCACCTCCGACCGAGGGGAGAAGAAGAAGAAGCGCTCTAGGACCACCAAAGGCGCATCCTCGCCCGCGCCGAAGCCGTCTAAGCGCCGACGTCTCCGTAAACAATACGCGGAGACCGTTCTGAGACCGGTGACCCTGAGCGAAGTGACGGCCGACACGGACGTTGTCGCCGCCGCTCTGAACCAGACACCACCGGCGACCCCACCCCCGAGTGCAGCGGATGCCGAGAGCCTACTGAATGTGTTGGTGGGCGCTGTTCCTGATAGATCCGTGGAGAGGCCGGAGGGGGGTTCCGGCGGCTTTGCGTCACCTTTGCCCTGGTCCCCCGGCATCCTGATGCCATCCTTGGACTTCGGCGCCGACAGCCCCTCAGCCTGCACAGGTAGCCCAGGCCGTTAAGTTCTTCGCTGTGCCCTTGTGCAATCTGGTCTATTGTTTTAACAATTCACTTTCTTGTTTTTGACAAGACAACATGGGGGTGGCACCGAAGACGCCCCTGGCCCACGCCAGACCGAAGAAGCGGTGATCAGCGCCCGCTCTAGCTCTGAATCTGGGAACGAGAGCTCCGGATCGCATAGCCAGAGCAACAGTTCGACCGGAGGCAGCAAGGCCTTCAGGGAGGAAGAGGAAGTGGAAGGGGAGGAGCGTCAGGTTGAAGACATCAACAGCGAGGAGGAAGAGGAAGAGCAAGAGGAAGAGCTCCCCCTGATGCGCACACAGAAAGCTGGTCGCAGCAAAGGTTTCATGGGCTTGCTTCCTTCGGGTGTACAACCGAGGGATGTCGGAACATCCCTGCGCGCAAGCGACTTCAGCGGTCGCCCCGAGACCGCAACGGCGCTGGGGTACACATCGCAAATGCTGGACCTGTGTGACGGCAAAAAAGCGCTCGAGGACGTTGACGCGATGACTGCCATCAGCTACTTGGCTCGCCTTACCGCGCAGGTATGCGACGTTCTAAGGCTTATTGTTCTTAGCCAAAAATGTTACTGCCGGCTTCTAATCCGTCATGTGTTTGCATAGACCGCCCTATTGTCCCGGCATCTCGAGGCCAAGTTGTCCTCGGAGGCGGCCCTTGTGGAGCTAAAGAAGCAACTGGCCGAAAGCCAAGCACAAGCCCAGTCATCTGCCGTGGACCTGAAAAAAGCTCAGGACGCACTCTCGGAGGCTGAGAAGAAAATTCAGCAGGTCACCAAAGAGGCGAAGAAAACTGCCGAAGACCTAGGGACGCAGCTAGAGGTTCTACGCAAAGACAACCAGGCACTAGAAACCGACAACGTGGCCCTGCACAGCAACAATCAGAAGCTGACCAGAGCTTTAGATTAGGCCTTCGTTTACATTGAAGAATCTAAAACAATGAGCCAGGGCCTGTTCGGCTTAATAACACAACTGCGCCACTTCTTCGCTGGAATGGGGCTAGCCTCCCGGGAGCCAGGGCATGCCGAGGGGGAGGGTATAAAAAGCATCAACTGGCTGAGCAAGGGCCTCGACCGTGCTAAGGATGGTCTTCGGTCGTACGGCACTATCTGCGCTCGGATAGGCTGGACAGCGGCCTACTCTATGCTGGAATCACTAGCCACTCCTCAGCGCTCGAAGATTCACGAGGCTGCGCGCCAACTGCTGTCCCGGTGCCGGGGGAACCACGCCGAGTACAGCCAGGTGCAGGAACGACTAAGCCCAATCAGTAATGTCTTGGGGCGGGAGTTTTGGCAGCCCCTTGGCAACGATCTTGTCGAAGCCCTTGCTCGCGAGGCAGCTGCTCGCCTGGTTACGTCCGCCCCCGCCGTCGATAACACCCCAGTTTTTGGTGGACAACGCGAACCTGGCCCGTTGGCTGCTGGTGCGGATGGCACTACCACCGGAGCCCCTGGCACTTCAGGCCACGACGCCGGTTCTACTGCTGGTGCCTCCACTTCTGCTGCTCCGGGCTCCGGCACCGAAGAGCCCCACGACCGCGAGGCATCTTCTACGGCCGCTCCGGAGACCTAGGTGTGAGCTCGCCCTTATCTAAGGCCACCGCACCTTCTAGGCTAGCTAGCACTTGGCATGATATGATTTTGTACAGCGGTCGTAAGCGTCTAGCGCTCCGACGGCTTTCCCCCTGTAACTTAGGCGTCTTTTTGGAATGAAACTCTGTTCATTATTTACCTAAATTGCCTATTGTTCTTTCCCTAAGATTTTCCTTGCTATCTTTCTCTAGAACACCCCTTCCAAGGATGCCTCCTCGGTTCCACCGGACGCCACGATACTGGATATAGCTCCTGTATCCATCAAAGTGCCGGGGGTTGGGGAAGCCCCTGGCGATTACTTGATTTGTTGTGTGCAATGGTGACATTGGAAGCATGACCCCGAAGGTAGTTTTACGGAATTCCAGTCCTCCATTGATGAGGAGAACGAACGCATTAAAGCGGCATGCCTGCGCGTGTCCCTGGAAGAGCTGCTTCGTTGATGCGTAAGCCGCGACGCTCGAAGGGCGAGCGGCAGCACTATGGCCGAACCCCTTGTTTTGTTGCCAACGCCGAAGGCAGAGCCTATCGAGGTTTCCAGCGGCAGCTCAAGTCCTTCTCATGGTGATGCCTTATCTAGCAGCTCGTCCGACCTGGACCTGGAAGCTCTCTGGTAAGCGGCGCAAACACCCTTCGGCCGCTTGCAAATTATTGCCGACTTGGAGCGGCGCCGGCAGAGCATAGCACAAGGCCATCGCCGGATGGAAGAATCGAGTGCCGCACTCGACGCTTTGGCCGAACAGCACCGCGAGTTATCAGAGATGCTTAGCGAACTGAAGCGGTTGCCTTAAAGAGAGTTGCCTGGTGCAGGGACCTTGGGCCCCTTAGCGTATTGGGCCCTCAGGCCGTTGTATATTTAACGCCTTCGGGCTCCTGTAAACCTCACGCCTTCGGACAGATTTTGTATCTCCCTGCCCTCGGGCTTGTGTTGTATTCAAAAAATGGCACATCGGTTAAAATACAAAATTACGCCTAAGTGTGAAGAAGTGGCAAATTATATACCAGCTACTACTCTACGTGCCAAGTGCCTCGTCAGGCCTTGGCAAACTTCAAACCGTAGTTGTTCGGCATCGGGCCCGTGTCACACCCGGCTTTTCGGGCTTACCCTTCCAGAGCATCGGACCGTAGTTGTCCGGCATCGAACCATAGTTGTTCGAGTGATGGCCGTAGTTGCCATTATGATACATGATTAGTCCTCTCAGGGACCGTTAGGCCATAGTTGCCATTATAAGGACGAAAATTAACTTAAGTAACATCATCTTACCTCACCATGTGCCCGAGGCTCTTACATGCTTGCTTTACTGACCTGTCGAACGCTTAACCAAACTGTGCACCACCACAGGGCAGCTACGGACACAAAACAGAATAAGCGGGACGCAGCCCGAAGGACTCCATGGGACGCAGCCCGGAACGACTTCTTAACACACAGCCCGAACGGCTCCTCGGGACGCAGCCCGGAACGAGTTTTTAAGACGCAGCCCGAATGGCTCCTCGGGACATATCCCGGGACACACTAACTAGGTGAAGCATGGCATCAGGAACACACATGCTCGACACCAACTTTTAATACACCAAAACAGGTATGACGACTGTGAACACGACCGACTGCGCCCTACACATAGAAACGCTTCAAAGCATCGGCATTATAAGTGTGCGTCCGACCTGTTTGATCAGTCTACGATGAAGGGACCCAGCCACTTGCTACACAGTTTGCCGATGCTGATTGGGTTAGGGTCGCGCCAAAGGACCAAGTCACTAGGTGCAAACTCCCTAGGATGAACCTTGCGATTGTATGTTTTCTCAAAGGATGCAATGTACTTGCGCAAATTAGCCACTGCTTGCATACGCACTTCCTCCAGCATATCTTTTGCCACATCATCTTCGCTGGCATGAGGCCTGAGTGAGCGTAAAGATCCGGTGCGTATTTCCTCTAGGGTGACTGCCTTGGCTCCGTATAGCAACCGAAAAGGTGAGAAACCCATGGACCTTGCAGCAGTTGTCCTGATAGACCAGAGAACGTTCGGCAGCACCTCAACCCATTTACCCTTCGGTAGGCCAACCAGTGAACGAGAGATCTCGGAAAAGAGCGTACCATTCATCCGCTCCACAGCCCCATTGGCCCTCGGGTTAATGACAGAGATTTCACATTTCTTGACCCCCAAACAAAGGCAATATTCTATAAATTCCAACCCCTCGAACTGTTTACCATTGTCCACAGCTAGCTCTAGCGGGACCCCGAAGCGACAGACCACATTCTTCTAGAAAAACTTTCAGACATTGCCAGCTGTTATCTGAACCAACGGTTCGACTTCCACCCATTTAGAGAAATATTCTATGGCCACCACGGCAAACCTGTAGCCCCCCGGAGCCGTAGGCAACGGCCCCACAATATCTATTCCCCATCAAGCGAGTGGCCAGATCGGAGGAATTGGCTGCAGGACTGTGGTAGGTAGGTGGGACTGACGGCCCATCCATTGACAACCAGCACAAAACCTTACCAGGTCTTCGGCATCCCGTACAGCAGTAGGCCAGTAGAACCCCTGACGAAACACCTTGGCCACCAGCGCCCTCGGGGCCAAGTGTGACGAACACAGACCCTCGTGAATTTCCCGCAACAGACTTTGCCCCTCCGGCTAGCTAAGACAGCGAAGCAGAGGGGCACAGACGCCCCATTTGTATAGGATGTCATCAACAATAATGTACCCCCGGGAACGATGCAATATCCTTTGCCTCTCCTCTCTATCATCAGAAACATATCGCCCTTCGAGGTAAGCCCGAATAGGTGCCCGCCAATCCTCGGCCGTGATGGCCAAAACCTTTCAACTTTTTGCCTCTGGTGCCGTTGCTGGTTCGCTCATGACCTCATGAAGCACATCCACGACAATCGGGCGTTGTCCGACTGCAGCCTTAGCCAAGGCATCTGCTTCCCCATTCTCGGTACGATGAATGTTACAAACTTCAAAACCCAAGAAGTACCTATCCATTTCCCGAACTTTACCAATGTATCTAGCCATCTCCGGATCCTTTACTTGGTACCCTTTTGCTAATTGAGCTGAGGCCAACTGAGAATCATAGTAGATAACCAGCCTTCTAGCCCCTAGGGCTCGAGCCTGCTGAAGGCCCAACAGTATGCCTTCGTACTCCGCAGCATTGTTCGTTGTTTGGAAGGCTAACGAGGCCGAGAACCGCATGGTTCGCCCCCCGGGTGATGTAATAACTGCAGCACATCCAGCACCGGAGGCCCCCCAAGCACCGTCGGTATATACTGTCCAGATCGGGTCTTCGGGAACGGCCTGAGCTACTTCTTCAGCTTCTCCATGAGGCGCCCACTCGGCCACAAATTCTGCCAGCACCCCCGATTTGATAGCTTTGCGAGCAACGAAGGAAATGTTATATTGAGCCAACTCCGCTGCCCATTTCAACACAACACTGGAGGCCTTATCATTTGTCAAGACATCTCACAGCAGGTATCTGGTGGGTATGGTAATACCATGATCATCAAAATACTGTCGCAGTTTTCGTGAAGCCATAACCACAGCATACAACATTTTGTGCACCACAATGTAGTTGCAATGCGACGTCGTTAATGTTTTGGATACATAGTACACCGGCAATTGTTGTGCTACATCACCGCCCTTCGGCGCTTCATAGACCAACACTGCACTCACAGCCTTCAGTGCCACAGCGATGTACAACAACAGAGGAGCCTTCGGAGGTGGTGGCTTGAGAGTAGTGAGCTCGACAAGATACTGCTTAAGTGCCTCGAATGTTGTCTGCTGCTCTTCTCCCCATGTGAATGCCCGAGGACCACGAAGCACTTCGAAGAAAGGTAATCTCTTTTCAGCCAACCTAGAAATAAATCTGCTCAAGGCTACAACACGGCCAGTGAATTTCTGCAACTCCCACGTAGAGGTCGGAGGCTGCATATCCATGATTGCCTAAATTTTTACTGGATTCAGGTTAATTCCCTCCTTCGACACCAGGTAACCCAACAACTTGCCCGAACGCACCCCGAACATGTATTTCGTTGGGTTCAACCGCATGCCGACACACCGAAGGTTGGCGAATGTTTCCGCCAAATCTGCCACATGATCCCCTTCCTCAATGCTTTTGACAACAATGTCATCAATATAGGCTGCTGCATTGCGGCCCATCTGTGTCCCCAACATGGCCTTAACGGTACGAGAGAAAGTTGCACCAGCATTCTTCAATCCGAAGGGCATTCGGTTGTAATAATACGTCCCGCCGGGTATCTGAAAGGCCGTCGAGGGCTGATCCTCAGTAGCCAGCCAAACCTGGTGAAACCCTGAGTAACTGTCCAAGAAACTCATTAACGCACACCCTGCTGTGGCATCTACCTACTGATCTATATGCGCCAGCGGGAAGTCATCCTTTGGGCAATACTTGTTCAGAGTTGTACATTTGATGCACATGCGCCACTGGCCATTCGGCTTCTTGACCAACACAGGATTTTCTAGCCAAGTTGTTCGGTCAACGGGCCGAACGATATTTGAATCCAACAACTTTTGTACTTCAGCCCTCAATATGTTGGTCTTTTCTTCCATCCAAACTCTGATTCGCTGCTTGACTGGGTGTGCCTTCGGGTCAACATCCAGCCGATGCTCGGCAATAGATCTGTCAATACCGGGGAGGTCCTGCGGCGATCAAGCGAAGACGTCCAAATTGTTCCTCAAAAAGTGCATCAGTTGTGTCTCTAGGGCTTCCGACAACTCCTTGCCAATCAGTACTGTTTCATCCGGCCGATCGGTAAATAGAACAACTTCTTTGGTACCCTCAACTGACGTGACCTTCGGCACTCACTTAGGAGCTGCTGGTGGCTCCATCGCAAGGCCCTTGCCTGGATTATCTTCAGCGATGACATGTATGTGGTGTTGTCCTGGTGAAGTTCCGAATTCCAACCTCCGGGCTTCAGCCTGATCCCCGTACACCGTGATGACACCCTCTGGTCTAGGCATCTTCATGCACAGATAGCCGTGATGAATTACGGCCAAGAACTTATTGATCACCCGTCGACCCAACAAGGCATTGTAAGGATAATTCATTTCCACCACATCGAAACGCACATCCTCTGTCCGATGCCCCCTAGACCGGAGAATGACACCTCGAGCCCGATGGTGCCTATCGCATGAACAGGTTCTCCTCCAAACCCTTGAAGTGGAACCGAAGAGGCCTGCAAGTCTGACCTGTTGTAACCCATTTTCTCAATCGTACTCCAGAGAATGACATCCGTTGAACTGCCTCCATCAATCAAGACTTTCCGCACATTGAAGCCATTAATATTGACTGCCATTACGAACGCGTCGCCGTGCGGGAAAACCATAGGCCTTAAATCAGCCGCAGAGAATGAAATTGGAATATCCATCCAACGAGTGACCCGAACCGGAGGGCATGCAGCCACATGGTTTACTTGCCGAACATGCTCCCGGCGCTGCCTCTTAGAAGGGAACTCATGTCCCGATCCTCCCGTGATAGCAAAGATTGTACCTCGAGACGCGCCGGGATTCTGTATGTATTGCACGGATTGCGCCCTCTCCGGGCGATCCTCCGGCTTCAGCTGAGCTGGGGGAGGGAGCTGCTCTACCAGAGGGGCTGGAAGCGCGAGTTGAGTCGGGGGGTGGCAATGCTACCATTTGTGGTGGCGGGGCGGGATGGTGGTATTGCGGGAGTGGTGACTGGTGAAAATATGATGATGGAGGGTAAAAAGCAGCAGCATGTGTATATTGCGTGTGCAATACCGGCCTGGTTTGCTCAGCCTCTCG
Source organism: Eleusine coracana subsp. coracana (assembly GCA_032690845.1). Classification (NCBI taxonomy): domain Eukaryota; kingdom Viridiplantae; phylum Streptophyta; class Magnoliopsida; order Poales; family Poaceae; genus Eleusine; species Eleusine coracana. Next base: position 32,540,864 of record CM064434.1, read on the forward strand.
CCAAACCCTTGCCTCAGATAACACTTTAATGTCGGGGCAGTAGTTGGAACTGTGTGCGCACCTCGGGCCATGGAACGCACAATAGAAGAGCTGGCCCGACCGAGGCTGCCTCGGTCCTGGACGCGGAGTTGGTTGAGGACCCCGGGGTGCCAACCCTGGGGGGCCCCGTGCTGGAGATTGAAAACCTCTCGCCGAGTGAACCCGCGGCCTGGTGCGCCCTGATTCGGACGCCAACCCCCAGCAATCATGCCCTACCCTCGTCCCATCATCCCACCTGAGTTCATCTTCCGACGCTCTTCTTCCTCGTCTTCTTCCACCCGAACCTGCCCCTCCAGAATGCTCAAAAGTTGATCCAAAGTCTAAGGTTGCTTCACCCGAATTGCACTTCTGGCTGCTCCTATCCGGAGCCCCTTAGCCACAGACTCAATCACTGTGGCTTCATGGATATCGAACACTTGGCATTTCAAGTGTATGAACCTTCGGGTGTAATTGGCCAGCGTCTCTCCTTCTCTTTGCACACATGCAGCCAAATCCCGGGCACTCATTGGTCTGGCATGATTTCCCCTGAAATGCACCGAGATGCCCTCCTTGAGCTGCGCCCACGACCGAATACTCCCCGGCGCTAGCTTGGCATACCAAGTGCCAGTTATTCCTTCCAAGGTCAGCGGAAAGGCCTTGGCCTTTACTGCATCATTTCCTCCGGCGGACTCCACAGCTGTTTCGTATCTCATAAAGAATTCCCTGGCGTTAGAGGTCCCTGCAAACATGGGCAATTTTACCGAAGCCAGCCTTGCGGGCCACTGCACCGCCTGCAACTCAGCTGCCAGCAGAGAACTGGGATCCGCTGGTTGCACCGGGTTAAGGCTTCCGGTTGAATGTGCCCTTGCACCGTCTTCGCGAAATTCCTCATACCCTAGAGCCTGATCTTCTGGAATCCCCCCCCCCCTCCCCTCCCGATGAAGGACCTCCAACTGTCTGCCCAACTGCTCCTGCCGCCTCAATCCTCTGAGTGCAATCAGCTTCCTGCTGCGCCAAGTTTTGCAAGGCCTGTGCGCGCAACATCTGCTCTTCGGCTACCCTTCTCTGCCTCTCAACTCCCTGCTCTATGAGCCTTACATTCTCCTCCTGCAATGCATCTTCTTGCTGCTTCCTGATACGCTCCTCTGCCACCCGCCTCGCATACTCCACCTCCTCTCACGTGAGTTGCCCTTCGGCGACTTCTCCCGCAGCTACATCCCCTTGCCCACCTTCATTTACTTTGTCGGACGCCTCTTCAACAAACCCCTCGACCTCTTCCTGGATCGGGCGCCCTCCGGCTACCGCGGACGTCTCCACCCGGACCACTTCCACAGCTGCCCAGCTTTGGGTTGTTGTCTGCTGCAACAGGCCCGTAGCAGGCGGTCTCTTGCCTCCAGCCATGCTATGTGCTTTGACGTTTGCTCCCCACGGACGGCGCCAGTTGTTGTGGTTACAAGTCCGGAACAAACTCGTATAGGGCGAGCCGAGGGTCAATAGAGCCAGATGCCCCCCTCGATCAAGCTAGGATGGGAAGGAACAACTCAGTGCACCAGCCAAGTACCGAAGGGCGAGAGAGGGTGCCCTTCGGCTAACAAACTTTTGGTATTATCTGGTCAGAATAGTACAAGAAGGTTCTGATCAGAGGCCTCTGTCCCGTCGCCCAGGGGTGCAGGTGAGCATTTATAGATCCATGCTCACCTGTCCTCCAAGTGTGTTTATAGACATGCCCCGATTCTTACATCACACACCCTACTACTTGACCTAGGGGTATTCCGGTACTTCAATCTCCATCCGGTACATGCCCCCGGCTGTCATCCTCTGGCGCCTGCGCCTGGAGCCTATCGTGTCGTACAGCCTTCGGCCGTACTGGCCTTCGGGCGCCTACCGGGCCGAAGGTCCTCTGGGCCATTAGCCCAGCTAGGCCTTGCTTCTTGCTGTTGGGCTGTCTTCTGGCCTTGGGGAGACTAAGGGGTGGGCTTTCCCCCAACAAAAGACAACATTAAGGTATGATTTTTATAGTTTTATGGTCACACACCATTATAAAGAATACATTTCTTCCATTTGTTTATCAACAGACGGACGCTTACATCGATGATGGTTGCACAAGGCGTAACACACATAGCATCTGACCTTGCTGTTGCGCCTCTTGATCAGTTGTTCACACTATCCTGAAACTGGGAAATACAAAGCACATTACTTAATATAGAGTACATGCAATTATAGGACCCAGGATATTCATAAGGAAACCTACTAAAATAGATTTAGGATAACAACTATCAAATTAATTGGAAGAAAACGTGTAGATTGAATGAACGTTTCAGCTTTATAATCGTACACCAAATTAGGAAACTATGTCAATATAAGTGGAAGCTACAGGTTATAGATCAAACTTTCAGCAAGTTAGATAAGAGAGCTAAACACATAACAATGCATGAGTTATAAATTACAAAATGACGGCAAGATAATTAATCTACAAAATGCATAAGAGTAGAAAAGCTCATATATAGTTTAATTTCAAAAATTAAAACCAACAATTTGAGTAACATGTCACCAGCTAAACCGGTGACATATGACAACCAGTAGTATTTTAGCTGTTGTAGGGGAGATTTAAGCTCTAATGGTGACTTGATAAAAACCAAGGCTCGATCATATAGGCAACAAGACAGGAAATACATGGTAACAGAATGATCGCTAGCCTCTAAAATATACATCTCAGAACATATGTCCTTCGGTTAAATTCCTAGAATCAATTTTAGTGTGCTATCATCAACTTGCCATACTGACACAGAGCAAGCAGCAAGAAACAAAATCCATGGATTGGCACATTCGCCCATTTGTTCACTGAGACTGGTTTGCAATTCTCACCTGAAGACAAGGTGGTGTCTTGTGATGGGACAACACTCCTAATGGTCCAAACCCTAGGCCATGGAGGAAGGGAGGGAGCGTACCTCATGGTGGTGATGGGGATCCTTAGTTTTTGTTCTATATAACAGAATAGATAACAGAGGAATTAGTTCTAAGAATATTGTACCCAGGAATTCGACACACAAAAGTACATTTATTAATTAATCCAAATTATTCATTCATATTAAATAATTGGAAATTCTTTGAGATCGGTCAATTCAGATTATTGCAAAACCTGATTATTTGTTTGTTACCCAGAAAAACCTTTCTCTGAGATAGAACGAGAAAAAGCAAATTTGTCAGGAAACATACCAGCATAAAAATTGCATCTCAAATGGATCGATACAAAAAAAAGATGGACAATACCATGCTGCAAATTAATGGAGGAGACAATAAAAGAAATCAAATTCTCACCCATTGTGACTGCCGACACCCCCAAGTCACCAAAAGTTAAGACCGCACAGCATAAATCCAAGCCCAAACCGTAGACGAAATCCGTTCCTCATCAACACCGTAGGAAAAACTACAAGAAAAAGAGAGGAAGAAGGAAAACAAACAAGAAATCCACTCATCCTAGACAGGTCGATAGAGGTATAAAGTTCAAAGAACCTGCCTAACAAAGAATAAAACAATTTTCTCTCTGTACCACACAATAAATCGATGGAAGAAAGAGACATCCCTAGCCAGCTAACCAGAACAGCCGACAAACACGTCCTGAGGATCCGCCATGGCACGGCCTAGATCCGTCGGACGGCATGGCGATGGGGCAGGCATGCCGAATCCGACATCACCAGAGAGAGAGAGAGAGGGGAGCTTACTGCCGTGGCAGGCTTGCGCATCCACACGCTGCCGCGGTCGAGCCATTGGCCGGTGCCTCCGCTGGCGGCGCCGCTGTCCCACCGCCTCCAGTTGTCATGCTGCCTCGACGCCGCCTCCTCCTCCGCTCCGCTCGTGGCGCCGCCCGGCCTCCTTGCGCCCCGCACCGCTGCCCCGTCACTGAACCACACTGCTGACCACGCATCCTCCGCTCTGCTCGCGGCGGCGCCTAGCGTCCTCGCAACTCGCATCATTGCCCCACCGCCGCCTCCTCTGCTCCGCGTGTGACGCCGCCCGTCCTCCCTCAAGCGCTCAAGGCTAGTTTCAGTGGTAGTTTTATTTTAATATTTTTAATAGTTTTATGTTATATAAAATAATTTAAAATTATAAATAAACACAAGTTATATAATGTATGATTTTATTTTGAAGTTTTATGACACTTAAAATTTTATTGGTTACTCATAGAATAAAATGAAACAACGCTCCTCCAATACTAGTTTCTTAATATTTCAAATCTAGGAAACTATGTATACCTATTTTCATCTAGATGAAATCACTTTTCTCTCTCTCTTCATAAATCTCTTGTCATATCGTTAAAATTGTTTATGTGACATCATATTTAATAAAAATAAAACTCCCATTAAGAGTAGCCTAATCAGAGAGGGACCATAGCAAATCTGAGATAAAAATCAAATAAAAGAATAACGGCGCAGGCAGATTGAATGAGAAGAAAGAATGGAAAGATAAAGAATAGGGAGCCACCTGTAATCTTGACGTAGGACCTGAAGATGCGAAACAGGGAGGCGAAGTGACCGATGCAACTCGGATAGATGGGAAGAAAGAGGAAGCGAAGAGACGCGTATCCAAGCGGAGTGAAGATCACAGAGAGCAGCAGACATTTTAACCTATTGTCATCAACACAAACCCGGACGTCCTACCAGGGGAGGTGGCCACGTAACACAATGCAGAAAGGAGCAAAATTTAGAAAGAGGTGAAACCGTACAAACACGTAATTTTCACCAAATGAAGATAAACCCACACTGATGCACCGTCCTCCGATCAGAATCAAACGGTAAAAAAAAAATTAAAGGCTACGTGGACATTGGGTGTAGCATGGGGGAAACTACTGACCAGAAGAGAAAATTATGGGGCAGAGAAACCATCAACGTACGATGGCAACAAAACAAAAAAACGATTAGCTGTGACGTATATTAAATGACTCTTGGGGCAGAACAGTGAAGTAACACGAACGACAAATTAGAGTATACGAGATCGTCGCGTGCGTCGTCGTCTGATTTTATATGAAATATATTAGACTATGATCAGGCAACATGAAACAATTCGTGAATGAATAGGACCCTGGAATAGAGACACTAGCGCAGGACTCGGTGGCAGACTACATACGACGGTAGGGGCAGAGCAACACGAAACAGATAACCTGGATACTAGGCATTACCCAAAAGATAGACATGTCACACTCACCTAAAGTAATAAGTGTGAACGAATAGGACTCTAGAGTAGAGACACTGGAGTAGGACTCGGTGGCAGACTACATATAATGGCAGGGACAGAGCAACACGAAACGGACCACCTGGGCACCAGGCAGACCCAAAAGACAGACATGTCACGCTCACCTAAATTAATAAGAGTAGAGATAATAAAGAGTTTCAAAAAAAATCTTATATAAAAGTATCTCATTATTCTTATACCGATGAAATAACCAAACAAAATTGATCGATTGTGCGCCGAAAAGAAAATACTAACGCGCGAGCATTAAGCCATTGTTGTGCTGACCCATGACTGCTAGGTGAATGTACGTAGGAATAAATAAATATATACTTTTTTATATAGCATATCTACTATAATAAAAATACACAATATAGTGTATGAGAAGAAATACAAAAAATCAGTTGTACAGTAATTCAAAAAAATAAAAGTGAAATGATATGCACATAATATTTATCTTTTCTAGCAAAATACATTAATTTACTTGCAAGATAAGTAAAGGAAAAGGATAAGTCAAACTGAACTGGGCTTTTGTTGTGCTGACTCATTTAACCCAGAACTGAACTATTGTTGAGTTGGCCCATTTAACCTAATCCACCAAAACTGAACCCATCATTTTGTTTTCCTTGTCGCTTCTTCCTCCTCTCGCTCAGCGTCTCACTCAGTCATTGATAAAAACTCAAAGCTCTGATCCAGCACCACCAATGTCCATCTACCATCGGAAATAAGCAAAACGGAACTCTTTCGACCTTCTCCATCATTACGCTCTATCAAAACTTCAACATTTTAAACTGGAATTTATATATTTTTTCTCAATTTTATTGAACTTGGAATGTATGTATCTGTTATCGAATATCAGAAGTAGACAAATGGATCCAAACACGGTATATTTTATAAAAGACCGAAACATGGAGGGAGTATGACATTCAGGGGGCTTTGGGACGTAAGCTTGATGAAAAGCAACCAAGTCCTACGACACATAAAAACTCTACAAGGGCAGGGCGTACATGTTTGTCCTGGATTCTACGTTATGTTTTACGGTTTTACGGGGCATGGGGTAGAAAAAATTGGTAGAAGAGACGACCATACTAGAATTAATCTTTACAATCTATTAATTTAGGTGGAAACGTTCACGTCATAAAAAAATCTGCTGTACGCCAACAAAGTTAGAGATTGAATCCAAATCGGTTTCGTAACTTCCACATCAAGCACCGAATTCAAAAAATCATAAATTCCTTGTACGGAGTTCAAACAAGGCAAATTTGGACTCTATCTCGTAGTACTCAAAAAGTTCTACAATTTTGATATTCAATAGAAGTCAAGCTTCCGCTATTTGGATTTCCAAATTTATGATTCAAAAATATTCATTCTGATTCGGACTCCTCTGTGCAGGTCTCTGTGCGAGGTCTATATCTCCTACTCCGAAGTCCAAATAATATGATCCATATATATTCCGAAAAGGTCTCGACGAGATCTATAACTTTTGTATTTTAACTTTTCTCATTAGAGCATGTTTTCAAGTACAAAATCACGTTGTAATATAGTATTACTTTTATTCTGCGTGAATTAATTTTTTCCTATCAGATAAAACTTCTACAAATCTTTAGTCATTGGATCACGACCTTAGTCTTGCATGTTGGGCTTCATAGAGATCCAATGGTATCTTGTAGGCATCATGAGGTTGTGAGAATCACTCTTTGCATGATGAATTGGGTTTCATATCGGTACTTATTATATTTGAGCACTTTTAGGGTCCGTTTGGCTAAGTGAAACATTTCAGATACAAGACTGAATCACCTTAATCACTTCCAAACAGCAAAAAGTTGAAATATTTCTAGGATGAATCACTTGAAATATTTCAAGTTTTTTACACTACAACCTGAATCACCCAAAATGGTGTTTCACCTGATTCATGAATCACTTAGTTCATTTTGCTTCAAGAATCTGAATCCAGGATTTTTACCAAACATTTTAGAAAATTAGAGTGATTCACTAGAGAAATGTTACAAGAGAGAATTTAAAATGTTTCTGATTCAAGGTGAATCTGGAGCTGTACCAAACTCATCCTTAATGTCATTTTACTTAATTTTTCAAAATAGCAGTCAAACAACACGACATGTGAAAATCGTTAATATTGGAGGTAAAAAAAATATTTATGATAAGAATACAATAAAAAATGGTAGAAAAATTGTTGCTTATGACATATAAAATGGTACTCTAAAAAGCATCAACAATAATATAAATATGATCTTTTATGTAAAAAATATCAATAATTATATTATGTAAATAATTTATGTTTAAATCATAAAGAGTATTTTATTTTTTAACCCATAGCAAAGCACCGGCACTTTGCTAGTAGTAGTAGAGATGATACCCAGGTCTCCTGTGTGTTTGAGAAAATAAAACCAGAACATACATCCAACGGCCTCTCATCAACCCAGATCACCAGTGGTGTTGATAGCTACAATTGCTATATTGCTTACAACTATGAACAAAATCATGTTGAAAGCATAAGAAAAAAGAAAGCGATACTGCCGTTTGATGCGTTTCTTGACATGCCTCTGTCGTGCTGAGAAACCTCCTAACAAATACCTGAAAACTCCTTTAAGTGATACTGGCATTCCGAGGCACGTGAGCAGAATTATCAAGCCGTTCATCCCAAAGTAGATCACCCTAGATAATGCGGTCATCATAGATTTCTCATCACTCGTCGCAGCTATAGCTGTGAAAAATCCTAGCATCATGCAGAGAAGTGATAACCAAAGGAAGTGCATTGAGATGATGAAACCAAACCAAGAGCGATTAGACCGCGATGCTCTTCCATAAACAAGTAGCATCGTTGCCATTACAGCAGTGGTCAAGGCGACGGTTTCCAGCACAAGGAAGGCATTATACATGCGATTCCTGTTCAGATTTGCCTTTCCATCAGATCCATATGAACCAGGCACGTTGAATGCTGCTGAAAAGGCAACAGTGGCCACAAGAGTGGAAACAATTGCGAGGTTCTTTGATGTTGCCAGTCGCCATTTCATAATGTCCTGACCAGTCCACTTCCTTATATGGTCTTGTCTCTGTGGCCTGAATTGTGCTCCATATGCATATAACTTGGCCACTAATCTTACCTGCTCATTCACAATTGCGTCAAATGCATACCATATCTCCAACTATTTTTTAACTTCAGTACATAGTGTTGAATTATTACTAGTCCATGCATTACAGAAGGAAGAAAATGCAAGTGTACCTTCCTTTGCATAAGGGTAAAGGATGTTGATGTGACTTACCATTGAGAAGAAACCTGTAGAGCTCTCAATGGCGTCCGACGGGGTAAGACCCGCATTGTTCAAAATGTGAGCTTGCACTTTTCCACTGGATAACAGCTTAGAAATAGCTTTGTGTTCCCTAGCTTCAACAGCCAAATGTAGTGCTGTATTCCCCTCTCTGTCCTGCTTATTCAACAAGTGCTCCAGCATTGGGTTCTTTATAACATATGAAATGATAGAGGAGTGGCCTCGCATAGCTGCTACATGCAGAAAGTTTCTACCACAGTTGTCACGAATATCTGAAGAAGCAGGGTAGAATTGTAGCAATAAACGGACAACATGCAAGTTTCCCATCAAGGACGCAACATGTAGAGCTGAGACGCCTTTTTTATCCTGTAAGTATGCAGTGATTGGTGGTGCACATGATAACATTTCTTGGACAATAGAACAGTCACCGTCAGATGAAGCAAAATGCAAAGGGCTGCTATTGTTGTTGTCGAGGTCGATTGCAAGCGCTGGCCTCCATCGCAATAGCAAAGAAGCCATTTCTGTAAATTCATTAGTTCTATCATTACTATGTTGGTTTGGTGAGGCGGACATATATATAGGTGGACAATGGAAATCGAATATCATTACAGAATCCATGTGTAATAGTTCTCAAAGCATACACTTATATTTTGATGTCCCTAAGAGCTAGAATAGAATAGATAGGTGGAAGAAGAGTCTAGGTATGACAAGTTCCATTTCATGGATGCTGTGATAAAAGAATTGGTGGTTCTTCAGGCAAGTCTCGAATGGATGATTTTTTACCAGCTTCTATACAGTGTAATGAATCATAGTCTATGATGTGTTCTTTAGGACATTCACGGTGGAAAAAATGCTACTGCAATGTTGTAAGTCTATACTCTCTCCGGTCCACAATATAAGCATTTAAAGCATAAAAAAATTTGTGTATAATTTAAGTATTTTTAGGGATAAAACAAAATTTAATAAGTTGGTGGGAGGGTGGAGAATTGATAAGGTAGTGTAAAATGAGGGATATATATGACTTTTTCTATGTTGACTAAATTTATATTTGAATCTTAAAAAATATTTATATTATGAAACGGAGGAAGTACTCTATAAGCACATATGGCAAATGCATGCATGGTTTAAGAGAAGAACACCATATAGTTTTTCTTAAACATATTTTACGGATGGTATAGCTATCTTTCCCATTGTCCTTGACATGATAAGGATTTAAATTAATGCCATAATGTTTAGTTGCATGGCCGCGTGGGACTTATCTCTTCATCACGCTGGCTTAGTCTGACCAACTCAGGGCTGGCACATCTTAAGTTGTCACATCAGACAATTTTGTATTGTTCAACGCGTTGAATTTGACCAATTGATCCTCGATTGTTCGTTCCGTTAGTTTTTTCTGGTCCAATGAGAACACAAAAGGTGCACTCGTGACTATTATCTCCACTTGGTCCCTGATGTCAGAATATTTTACAGTAGAAGGAAACCTCAATTAATTATCGGGCTGGGTTTAATCACGGATAAACAATAATAAACAACTTAGAATTTGGTTGTGACGCTGAACTAAGTGGACACTAATGCATCATTGTTAAGAAAAACACGCTAATCATTATTTGATTCCAGTAAGAAATAGTGCCACCAAAAAATATTGCTTGTATAGAGTCAGAAATACCGTAATGATCATATATTCGAGTGAAAAGTTCTATGGGAAAGTTCCTGTGTCGTAATGTAAACCTCATAAGAAAGCAGTCAAATAACTAACCTGAGCTCTGAAAAACAGCAGCGTGCAATGCATTCTGGGAACTCGGCCCGGCAGCAGAGGCGTCTTTGTAGCCAACAATAGCCGCCACAGCGTGCACCGAGCCGCTCATCACCGCCAGGTACAGCGGCGACACGCCGGCGACGTTCACCTCCAACGCCAGCTCAGGGGCCAACTTCATCAGCGTCTCCACCACCGCGCCATGGCCGTGCCTCGCGGCAAGGTGCAGCGCCGTGTCGCCAGGCTCGTTTCTGTTTCCAGTTACTCCTCCGAGCCTGTCCTCCTCCACGTTGTCCTTGGCCAGCCGGAAGATAGCCTCCACAGCGTCCGCGTGACCCGCTCTCGCCGCGCAGTGGAGTGGCGTCTCCTGGGTCGTGTTCAATGATGAGAGGAGGGTGCTATCTCGGCGGGCGAGCTCGGTGATGAGCTCGCAGTGATTTTGGCTTGCTGCGATGTGGAGAAGCGTGCTTCGGTCCCCAGTAACCTCGCTCGTGCTGCAGCATTCTCCAGGGTGATTCGCTGAAATGAAGGTAAATTGTACCGTGAAATTAAGTCACACAAACGTATAAGAATTCACAAGTGGAACAAAGGGGCTAAAAAACGGAACTTCAAGTAGAATTACCATTTGCGCGAGTTGCATGGAGTGCTGCTTGGCCATTCCGGGCAGCCTCTATCGCAACATAGCTTCCTGTTAGGAGCCCGATTACTTCCTGCGTACGACCCTCAAAGGCGGCGAGGTAAAGCTCAGAGCACATGAACATACCTTCTGGGATCTCCTCCTTGCAGCTAGCAGGGCCACACCACGCTCCTTCAACCTTGTATGTCGTGAGCCAGAGCTGTTCTTTGACCAGTACTGTTGAAATATTATAAGTACATACCATGCGTGATAGTGACGAGATCATCGCCCTTGGACCGGATTAGGATATTTATATAGGATATGTTGCTGTCGTCTTAGTCGTTCTTCAACGCGTGTATAATTTACAATAACATATCCTATGTTGAATAGGATGCACAGACGTCGTAGACTATTCTTTTTTAACTGCGTAATTCTATTTCCATTTCAGAACCGGAATGGGCCTCCATATTGTTTTACATGAATGAGATACAGAGATGCGATTCGTGTTCACACGACCGCCACACAACTAATAACAATCCTCTGAAAGACACATAGGGACCCAGTTCCAAAAACTTATGACATGTATGCGGTCAAAATAACAGTACTGCATTCAAGCTAATAATCTGATTCCATACTGTTACCGTAATATCAGAATAGACAATTGAAGTTTTTTCTTTATAATAGATTAATTGCAAAAAACAGCCCATTTACTTTGAGCTTGACATTTCGACCCATAAATTATATTGTTGTAAATCCCCACACACCCACTCAGTTTTGTTGCAAAAACCATCCTTATTTGCACATGTGGAATTGATACAAGTAGTTTTTGTTCATTTGGAGCAGCCAATGATGTTCTTATCAAACAAAAAAAAATTGAAAATATAATCTCTGTATATTTCTAGTTAATATGTAGCAAAAATATGAGTTAGAGTTTAAACAATATCTCACAAAGTTTGAGATTTAGATACATTTTTTATTAAAATAAAATAAATTAGACTTATTAAAAATCTTTAATAGAGTTAAACTAATTTAACTTATTTTCCTTTTGAAATTATACCAACTAGCTTGGGAGCCCGCGCAATTGCGTTGCTAGTGTTGTAGGCCCATTTTTTTTCTGGACAGTTAATGTCATGCTATAACTGTAATGAACTAAATAGACTAAATCTTTAACGTGTTTCTTTATTTTGATATTCCATTGTTTAATTCCTACTTTCTACAGTAGGACACACAAAGTTACTACTCTCTCTTTTACCATTTCTCAAGTATATATATTGCCTATCTCCGTTTAAGTGTAAATTTAACACATTCTAATTTACCACATTTTATGAAAGAAAAAAAAATGCTTCTTATATTCAAGAGTTGTCATTCATAACCGTGAATGTTGTGATCGTAAATCAAGTGCCTGGTTGTATCTTATTCATAAGATACCCGTGGATGCCCTATGTGATCACAGAAAAAATTACTAATAGCACATGGTTGAAAGCTTAACACCATTGAAAGGTTGCAATATGGGTTCGTGTAATTCGTACAACAATTTGGCTTTAAATGATAGAAACATTGAAAGCTTGCTTTGTCAACATAACTAAATTTAGATTTTCTTGACATGGACATAGAGAAGAGTTTAACATCATTTTTTGAGGATCCATAGGTTACTTCTTTTTGTTGTTATTAATCTTAGATCTGGTCATACATGCTTGCGAAAATTGTTTTGAGTTATTGCCATTTAAACAATACTCTATGAATTTTAAGTAGCTTTTGTGATAGCAATATTCAAAACCAAACTTGCTCAGTGCAATGGAGAACTTTGTTACCTGGGATAATTGTTTTGTGAAAGTTCGATGTTTATGATTCGAATGAGATTTGCATTGACAGCTAGTTAATTATTCTGACCATCAAATATCAATAACTTCTTATGTCCAAGACTGAGCTTCCTGTGTTATGCAACATGAGTAACATGTCCACATGCATAATGTAACTACTAGGATGACTATAATACTATATATTCTCTCAAAGTTGGGTATATATTAATACTTCATATCAAGTTGAGGATTACCTTGCTATAAATGATACAGTAGCCTGACCGACTGAATCCTGCTCTGAGCTGCTGATCAGCAACCACACAAAGCAACCATCTCTGTCAATCCTTGCCCCTTCCGCTCCGTAACACCTGCGTGCCCCTGCTTTGCACTTTCATTTCCTAAGATTGCAGCAAAGAATGCTGAAACATTTGGATAAGAACTTGTATACCTAAGATTCAATTGATAGGAAGAGTATCATACCCAAATTCTGAAGAAGTTCTGTGAAAAACAGATTGAAACTGAAGAACAATCCTTTGTTGCTTTCAAGAAATAGGCACATATCATTATCAATTAAAGGACGAATCAGGAGGATGTGCCTAATGAGACATGTCATCTTTGGCAGTTCTCTCGGCTAAATACTAAATTTCAATTGTCATTCTGTCCATGAAACATCTAGGACAGGTTCCCTGCAGTGACATCACGATGCATCTGTTTTGGGGAGGCAGTGCATCATTCCTCAGATACCTGCTGCTGAGTAGCCACAGATCACGATGATTCTTGTATGCGATGGCGCATGGATCACATGGATCGAAGGAAGAGGTCGGGGAGGGGGGCGGGGGGCAGTAGATGCGAACGTGTATCGTGGACATGCCAGCTATGACAACATATTCTTTTTTGGCTTGATTGATTGAAGGGATGGCGTGAGGTGGGAACCAAGGGCTGATATCGATCTAGGATTTCAAAAGGGCATGATTAAGGGCTAGATGTTTTGTTTTTTTTATGGGAATTTATAGCCAACTCATCTTTTTTTCTAGGTGCCAAGGACCGAGGGTCATCTCCTTTTAATATTTAATAGATGAAAACATATGAAATCAATTAAAAATGTGTTAAGTGGGATGGTTTTTACAACAAAATACAATAGATGGGTTAGGAAAACGACTTAGGATGGGAATCTCAAACTCTACGTGACTTATGTGGTGGTTTATGCAATTATCTCTTATACCGATGAAAACATTTGAAATCAATTAAACATGTATTAAATGGGATGATTTTTACAACAAAACGTAGTAGGTGAGTGGGAATTTATAATAAAATGACTTATGAGTGAGAATCTCAAACTCAAAAATGACTTATGGGTGATTTATGCAATTATCCCTATATTATATTACTAAGTCGGGATACATGCACTCTCACTAAGAGTGGAGAAAAAGTTACACAATGCAGTACAAGCACAAGACATGTAGACATGCATGCATAGATGACATCCATGTGCCAGTAGGAGAAGCTAACTCATCGATGACTCATCAGAACTCTCGGCGCCAACGGAACAAGTGGCACTCGACGAATACGTAGAAGGGCTTTCTTTCCTTTTGGAGCGGGGTTGAATGGGGGAGGAACCAGATGTCATGATGAAACATGGGTAGTGACATCGATTTTTTGAAGATAAAGAACCAATGGATTTGTGGTCAGCTGTCTAAACTCCTGTGAGGTACACCATGCTTGAGACTTCATGGAGTAGTTTATAGCTTAATCTCTACACCTGGGCATGTAGGTAGGGCAGACCAGGGAAGCGTGAGGGAGGTGACATTGGGTAATAACAATGGAGCCCACAATGCTAGGGAAGATAAAGATGGAGTAAGATGGATGAAGGCCATCAAGATGGAGGTCCTCCGGGCACTGCTCCCATGCTAGATACGACGAGGCCTACCAGCTAAGACCCAGAGGCAAGCCTCCATGATCTAGCCAAGGATAGCAGCTCTATGTTGGGCAATATGGCGTTGTTGAAATAATGCTATTTTTGGATTTTGGTAATGTTAAACATTTGTCCTTTATGCAGCCAGGGAGATCTACTGGCTATGACTTTCGTCGTTGTTGCAGCTTGAGGAGACAACAAAAGAGCAACTCATGAAGGCAAGTACCACTTTGGTGGTGGTTGTCTTGGAGCATCTTCAAACATGACCGAAAACCACTTCCTAAATCAAAATATAAGATATCATTAGGAAAACCATTCTCTCACTGTTATGTAAATCAGCTCCCTAAATATACCAACTCTATAAACAAGTGCTCTAGGTTGCTATATTTAGAGAACAAAAATACAAACTCAAGAAACACATAATCCATCTGGGGACCAGATTTCGGGAATTGTTGGAGGAAATAAGGTTTTGCACTCTCTATAATTCTTTAGAAACTCTGTAAATTCAGATTTAAAGAGTATTTCTTTACATAATTGTTGGAAATGCACTTAGAGGTGTTTGTCGATCATGGATGGAAGCATAGTTTGCTTTTGGGCTTCCCTTTTGAATCAGCGATGAATGCTGAACTCTTGTAATAACTTGAAGGCTATGTACGTTGTGTAGACGCCAGAACCGTTTTTCATTTTTGAAAAAAAAATGATGCATGATTTTGGATTAGTGATAATGAGCTGTTAGTCATAAATCTGAGAACATACAAAGAGCATTATACAATTTACCACTAATTATAGTCTATTTGTTGGTGAGCATGCAGTGAAGTTGGCTAGAACTCATGGTAGTGAAATACTCCCTCCACTTTAAAAAGAAGTCATTCTGGATCCATAGCTGATTTTATAAAAGTAAGTCATTTTCTCAAAAAGTAAAAAAAAATATAGTTGTGAGAAATTGAACCAACAACCTCATAGGTTGAGCATATTTGCTTTATAGCAGCAACCAATTAGGTGAACACATAATATTGATTGGGTTAGTTCTAAAATATTTTTAATAAGGATATAAAAGAAAAATACCTTCTAATTAATGGGTCATTGGTATGCTAAATCATGTCGTAAATGATATCTTTTTAAACGGCATCTTTTTAAAATATGGACAGAGTATAAGGTTTTTTCTCAGCTTACCTCCAAGGTAGTACTAGTGCTTATGAGCATTAATGTAGTACTGGAACTCGGTGAATGCACTCAGTTCCCAGGACCGAAAAGCATGCATACTCAAATGATTGTACTCAGTTCATTGCCATTAATTCATTAGCTGTCAATGAAAGGATGTTGGCGAATAGCCATCCGACAGAAGAATCCATATGCTCTGTACAACCATTTATATACTGTATCAATGCGCTTGGACCTGAGTTGGCACTGTTTGATTGTACAGGCAACTACTCAATAAATTACGAGAGTACTCCTGGAGATGAAACAATCTTTGCTTGACCGTGTGGATATGCATATCAGGAAACGCCGCGTGTTGTTGGGTCAAGTGCAATTAACAAAACAAGTAAAAAAAAAAGAGAGAAAGTTCCCATCTCCAAACAGAAAAAAAGTTTAATATAGTTTCTGTACATCCAAATATTCCGCACATCCTTAAATTCCATTATTGTACATGAACCTGGATGTACGCTATATATTTTAATATATTTTCAGAAATTTAAGTAAGAAGAATTCGTACTTTATTGGTACACAAGAAAAGTTTGCCTGATTTCCAAACGTGTACTGCATTGGTAAACAAGCAGAGAAAAAATTTGCCCGATTTCCAAATGTGTACTGCATTGAGAGTTCTAGGTTCATTTGCATTCGATAAAATGTCACAAGATTTATGAATATGAAATCTTTACTCAACTGATTCCCTCTCTGAATGTGCCTATGGGTTATGGAATATTGATCATTCCAGTTTATTTACCAACATTTAGTGTCTCTCCAGGAAATAGTTGGAAGGTCTGCAGTGACTGTACTGCCATGGACATAATGAGATCAGGAAGAGGATGCACTGTCTTTTAGTGTATCGTCTCATGCCGTGTAAATGGCACTGATAGCTGACAGCTAAGACCTTTTTACTAGCTTCTTAATGTGACAGACAGGAGCTAATACTCTCATCACCAAATAAAACGGAGGAAGTACAGCATAAATAGGTAACCAGTATGATCGACACAACGTCCACAGTTTGGTATAGCAACATGGAGGCAATGAGCTCTGAGGACTTGATCCAGGCTCAGCGGATGGTCTTTCACCATAGCCTTAGCTTCATCACGTCCATGGCACTCAAGTGTGCAGTAGATCTAGGAATCCCAGATGCAATCCACGTTCACGGAGGCTCTGCAACACTTGTCGATATCGTCGCTTGCACCGGGCTCCATGAGTCTCGGCTGCCCTATGTCAAGAGGCTTATGAACGTCCTCTCTATCTCCGGCGTTTTTACTTCATCCGATTCACTCACCCGTGCCACCGGATCTGCTGAAAAAGCCAGCGACAGCGGTGAGGCCGTAGTGTACAGGCTGACACCCATGTCCCGGCTCCTCGTGGATCCAAACAAGGCCGGCAGCATGTCGCCTTTCGTTAAGTTCTTGGTAAACCCTCTTACTGTCACCACCTTCTTTGACATGCACGCATGGCTAAAAGATGAGAAGGCTGCTACCAAGTCTTTCTTTGAGATGACGCACGGCTGTAGCCGGTATGAGTTAGCAAGGAACAACGCCGACGATAATGCCTTGTACAACAATGCCATGGTCTCAGCCAGCCATGTCAGCATGGAGATCATTCTCCGGGAGGCCGGCGCTCACATCTTTGGTGGACTCAGATCTTTGATGGATGTTGGCGGAGGACATGGCATGGCATCAGCGGCCATCACAGCGGCTTTCCCGCATGCCAAATGCAGCGTCCTTGATCTTCCTCATGTGGTCGACAAGGCCCCTGCTGACGGCCCAGTACAGTTCATCGCTGGTGATATGTTCCAGTTCATTCCAAAGGCGGATGCAGTACTATTAAAGGTACCATCTACTTATTTATTTACTCGCGCGCAATAATGATGAATAAATGTATTAAACCTTTAAATGGTTGAATACCAAGGTCTGAGTGTATTTTACATCTCTATGTTTTATTAGTGGGTTCTGCATTGCTGGAATGATGAGGACAGCGTGAAGATACTGCGACGGTGCAGGCAAGCTATCCCTGAAAGGCAGGCCGGAGGAAAGGTGATAATCATTGACGCAGTGATGGAAGCTGGGCCGCAGGATACGTTTTCGAGGGAGACTCAAATCCTGTACGATTTCCACATGATGCACATCGACGGGATGGAAAGAGATAAGCGTGGTTGGGAAAAGATCATCCTTGAAGCTGGATTCCGTGACCACAAAATTTTATCAGTGTTAGGCCTTCACTCGGTTCTCGAGTTATATCCTTGAATAATCTGTGATTTGTGAGGAACAATGAAATCAGGTGCATCCGTGCATGCAAGTGTGCCCTCGATGATGTATCTGTGGCGCATGATGTTAAATGAACTAGCTGATACCCCGTGCGTTGCTACCGGATTTCCTAAGAATATGATATGATAGCTCAGGATTTTATTTTGAGATTACAAATGAAGTAAAACTGATGCTTGATTGTAAGTTACTGTGGATATATAAAAAACTGACTTAAGACAATAAGTACTCCCTGGCAATTTTTATGCCAAAACTGCTCTATTTCCGATTCAACCCTTTGCACTAATGCTGGATTAATTGATGGTATAGAACTACATTTTATAATGCATTCCCGAGATGCTTAATAAGAGAGTACAGAAGGATTGCACAACTAAAGAGAAAACTGTAAGTAAATATGTTTCTAGCAGTAAAACACATACAAGATATGGAAATCATAATAGGATGAAAAAGAAAATAATAAAAAGAAATTCATCTGCAGTCTCCTTTGTCTGCTCTTCCATGTGACCCCGCATTCATCAAAGGGCACACATGCATCTGTGTTTCCAGGTTCTTCGTCCTTTAGCTGCAGGTTCTACAAGGCCAATTGACATGTCATACTCATAATCCCACACTATTAGCAAAAGAGACAAAATAAAGGCAGTCATGGGGTGTAAACACAGGCCTGCATAATGTGCTAGGAGATAAGAGGCAACATTGTGCTCACGGATTATGTGTTGTCAAGTAGGATAGCAGAAAAAGGTGGAAGGTGGAATAAACAACTCGTCCACCGCCTAGCCCTTGCTACATGGTGTCTCATCTTTTATACTGGTAAGTGGAACCTGTGAGATAGCAGAGGAAGGTTATGAGCACATTGGTTGAAGAAAAGCTAATGGCCAAAGAAAATCTATTGAAGTATAGTATCCGGGACCACTCCTTTCTCTCTTTTTTCCTCTAACCACTGGCGAGTGGGGGTACAACGGGTGTTGAGTAGGCTCATGCACATCTCTTGTTGCATTAAGTCGATGATGGTTTGTCCATCTTTCAATATGGGGATGACATAATACTTCTTCTGGATCACAACCTAGATGATGCTAGAAATCTTAAGTTGTTGCTTTGTGCTTTTGAGCAGCTCGCAGGACTAATATTAAGTTCCACAAGAGTGAACTATTCTATTTTGGGAAAGCCCTCACCCACCAAAAGGAATACTGTGACACCCAGGGTGTCAAGTACATAGCTTAGGGAACCCTAGCATTGACCTTTGATCAAAATTTAGTCCACTCAAAACAAAAGTTTGAGCTCGATTTGATAGAAATTTTAAGGAATTGGAACACCACTGAAACTGCAAGTCAAAATTTTTCCACAAAACCTAGTGTCACCAAAAATCTATGTTATAGGGAATAACAAAATATAATTTTAAGCAAAATTCTAAATTTTTATACCAATGATTAGTGGTCTAAATAAATGCCCAAAATACACAAAACACCCTAACTTTGGAAAATTCCCATTCAAATTTGAATTTAATCTAAGGGTCAAACGTATTTCTGAAATTTGAGCACATCATTCTTGTCACAAGCATATTTTTGGTTTCTACAGATCATTTCTAGAATTAAAGATATTTAAATAAATAGGGACACCATTTTTGAAACATTTAAGAAAAAGAAATTTCCGCGGCCTCACCTGTCATCCTCCCTAACTGGCTTCTTCCTCCACGGATTGGGCGCCAGGGGCTGCCACCACGCGCTCGCCCAATCCCGCGCCGCACTCGGCCTCCTGGTTGACACTGGGCGCCTTAAACCAGAAACCAGCCCTCGTTTTTGACCCTTCCCCATTTTCCCCATTCGGCCATCCCCCTCATGCCCCATTCTCCCTTTCCCCACCTTGTTTTCTTCCTCCTGCCCGAGCTCGAGCTCACCATTGTTGCCGCCGTTTCCTCCCGGTGCCCGGCCGCTTCGCCGCCTTCCTAGCTTCACCGTACTGCTCCGGAGCCTCGCCTAAACATCCGCAATCTCTCCGGGTAACCGCTGCTTGACTCACCGTCCATGCACGGTGAATTCAGAGCTTTCTCCGTTGATGTCCCGTTCGGCACGCATGTCATCGGCAGCATGAAATACGGCCACCCTGGTGAGCCCCATCGTCCCCTTCTTGTTCCTTGTTGTGCGCAACTCCCTTCCGCACCTCCCTGACCTATCTGTTCCTCTTTGCGTCAAAGGAGTTGCTCGGCATTTGATTTTTCCCCGTCGTTGACCCCATCAGCGACCACCTCGTCGGTAGCAACCTCCCTCTAACCATCTCTACAGAAGTTAAACACACTGCCAGGGAAGCCCGTGTCGCTACGAAGCTCTCGGTCGACGCCATCCACCACCTCGAGCTTCCGCCACCGCCGAACCCTGCTCCACCTTCGATGCTCGTTGCGGCTCCCTCCGGTGTTCATCATACCTATCAGTCTTACTTAAGCGGACTGCCATGAACTTTATTCTCATGCATTGTATCATCCGCATCATGTAGGTCATGAGGTGAACCACGTTGAGCGGTACAGGAGCAGGAGCTAGAAGGAACCGGTGGTATTTTGACTGACCAAGAGGAGGCTCAAGGCAAGCCCCGGTGTATCCCATTAAGTTTTAACATTTTTATTTTATTACTAGTTAAGGATGTAGACTTGTCTGTGCATTAAGTTTATAGGAGTTGTTTGAAAACCTAGAAATTGCAGTAGGTTCCCTTTACCCGGTATTAGCCTCACGATGGTAGTTGCTCTGCTTAATTTAGAACGACTATTCGTCGAGTGGTATGGAGACCACTCGTAGATCAGGAAATATTATCATCGGGAATGATATCGGCTAGAGAAAAGTTTAGATGGGATAACAATGAAGATCAGACAGGCAACTAGGTGAAAAGGGAAGGACCAATTGTCTTCATAGAGGTAGCCCCGTCTGAGTCATCTAAGACTATGCCTTGTGTCCGACCCATGGGATCAAGTTTGAACGTACTGTTTGCATACTGGAGTTATAGGCCTAGTAAACCGATATAGCTATGACTACTGCTTGGATGGAAGATACCCTACTCCTTAAGGTGGAACTGGAGATGAGAGGAGGGAGGAATCTACCCATGGATGGCGGTACGGGAGGCATCGCGTGGGGGACCCTTCTCGGAGGAGCTAGGCTCAGAAGACCCTGCAGTACCGTATGCGAAAGGTTGCTCCATGTAGCTTCCATGAAGCGTGTATGGATCATGCAAGCAGGTTTTCCCTGTAGGATATAAATCGATTTACGTCATTGCCCATCACAGTAACGAGTACCACTTAATAACTCCGCCAGAACGTTGTTGGAAGCTATTAATATGATTAATGGGTTCAATACTGCTGTTTGGAATTATTAATATTGTATTGCAACCATGATTGTTGTAGGTATAATACAAACTAAATTTATTATTTTGTATGACAACTTTACCTGATGCTAAAACTTGAAAAATAAGGATCCACTCTTAGGTTGGCTTTTTGACAACATCAGCCCTACCCTGGCCTTTGCATATCTAGGTGTCGGCTGTAGTTGGCCATTTTGACGGGTCAGTCTTGCTGAGTAAATTAGTTACTCGGGGCGTAGCTCTATGTGGTTTTCAGATGACCAGGGTGGAGACTACCATTGCGGTGGGAGGTTCCACTGGGAAGGCCAGTGCCTTGACTACTGGAACATCGAATGGGAACCTTGCACCAATGATGATGAGGAGTAGGCTTGTGTGCGCTGGCAAGGTGTCAAGGGCATGACACCGATCAAGGTCGGCTACTACTACTATGTATCGTCGTGAGAGGGCGATTGTATCTTCCTTATTCTATCAGATCGTTCACTATTTTGCTTCAACACTTTTAAAACTCTGATTTGTAATTTAAATTCGGATTTATATAAAACTCTATACTCTATATCCATGTTCTTGTTGCAATTATAATATCTGTCATGTGTTGTACTATTGGGTGTCACAGTGCGTGTCGCCACCCGAGAAAGATCCTGGAACGGAGCCGTCTTCGTGGTAAGGCGGTTCTGTTACAATTACACCACAATCTTTAGGTTCTTGGGAATTCCCATGCATTATAGGAGAATTAACAACTCTGAATGGAACAAAATAGAAGAAAGATTTCAAAAATGCCTAAGTTGTTGGAAGAGTAAGATGTTATCTGTGGTGGGTCGGCTTACACTAATCAACTTGGTGTTGAGTAGCTTACCAATATTCATGTTCTCCTTCTTTGAAGTTCCTAAAGGAGTGCTACAAAAACTTGATTACTAAAGATCCAGATTTTTTTTGGCAAAATGAGGGCCACAAAAAGAAATATCGCCTAACCAAATGGAGTATTTTGTGTACTCCAAAAGATCAACATTGAACTCCAAAACAAATGCCTACTTAGCAAATGGTTATTTAGGTTGTTTGATTCTGGTGGTATTTGGCAAACGATTATGAAACAAAAATACCTGAATTCTCATTTCTGGACTAGCGTCTTAGGAGTAAAAAAAGATTTTTTTCTGCCTTGGAAGCTTTCATCTAGGTGATGGAAATCATATTAGATTCTGGAAAGATAATTGGTAGGATAATGAGAGTCTTGGACAAATTTCTAAATCTTTATAATATTGTTAGGAGAAAGAATGCAACGGTGGTCATAGTCCTATCCTCACAACTGAAGGGCACTAGTTGGTCAAAATCTTATGTCATGGAATCAATTAGTGTTTTCAGTTCTCAATGTTAGGGATTGGTTTAAATGGGCGCTACATCAACTTGGGCATTTCTATGGAATCAATTAGTGTTTTCAGTTCTCAATGTTAGGGATTGGTTTAAATGGGCGCTACATCAACCTGGGCATTTCTCGGTGAAATCTATGTATAAAACCCTTTCTACGACACAAGCTTTGCCCTTCACTTTAAATTTATGACACAAGCTTTGCCCTTCACTTTAAATTTATGGAAGATTAAATTACCACAAGATTAAGGTCTTTATGTGGTATTTGTATAAAGGAGTCATATTAACTAAAGAAAACTTGGTCAAAAGAAACTGGAACGGGAGTATAATATGTTGTTTTTGCAATATAAGGCAGAACATCCAACATTTGTTTTTCCACTGTGTTGCTCGGTTTGTGTGGCGCGTTGTCTTTTCAACTTTTAATCTCTCACCACCTGATAACTTTCAGCAAATATTTTCTGATTGGGTAGGGGATACGGAGTTTAAAATCAAAAAACTAATTTGGTGTGGTGTATCAAACCCATGTTGGTCATTGTGGTTGTGTCGCAATGAAGTGGTCTTTGAAAAATCATCAATACCTTCTTATCTACAGGTGATGTTCAGAGGGACACATTGGTCGATATGTTGGTCCGTACTTTAGAAGAAGGAGGAACGCCTTTTGATAAAAATGTCTTGCAGATTGCTTGAGACTGTGGCCATGGAGATCTTCACAAATAATTGCTGATGGTTCTTAAATAGAATCACATTCTAGTATTATGAACTGATGGATAGAAACTTTGTATTTATTATTCCCTGGTGTGATCCTTTTATACTAAATGTGTGTCACATATATCAGTCGATGCAGAAACAAGAATATTAAGTTAATATATTCCCTTTTATAAAAAAGACCGACTCTTTAGCATTCTGCCTGTTCAAGGAATTTTTCCTTCTCTCTTCCCTCCATCTTAGAGAGAGAGGGGGACAAAAGGGAGTGGGCCAAAGGGAGAAGGAGTCGGCCCAACTGCAGGGGGTTTTCTAATTTCCCTTTTCTTTACTCTAAATTCCCAAAATTAAACCAAATCGCTTACTATTCGAATTTTCAAATATATTTTTCAAGCAATAAAATACTAATACAGCTACCAGCACGAATGCAACTTTCCAAAATTTTAAAATAACACAAATTTGATTATTTTCTTTAGAAAATAATTCTTTTTCATAATGGCATACAACAACTTAATTTAATTCTGGGAAAATTTTAAAATTCTCAAAAATTGAAAAAATCAGGGTGTTACACTACGTGTACTCAGTTGTTGCACATGCAACAACAACAACAATAACAACAACAACAATAATAACAACAAAGCCTTTTTATCCCAAGCAAGTTGGGGTAGGCTAGAGATGAAACCCATGGAACCCAAAAAAGAAGAGACAAAGAAACAAAAGGTAAAAGAAAGAGAAGCCAAAAAAAAAAGAACAAAAACCAAAAACGAGTAAGCAAGAAGGAAGGAAAAAAGATCACGGTTCCGACACGTCTATTGCTAGTCTCCAAGCGCTCCTATCCATAGCTAGCTCCTTAGGGATATCCCACGCCTTCAGGTCTCTCTTAACCGACTCGTCCCAAGTCAAGTTAGGTCGGCCTCTACCTCTCTTAACATTAGCATCTCTTTTTAGAACCCCACTACGTCCGGCGCCTCCGGAGGTCTCCGTTGGACATGTCCGAACCATCTCAACCGATGCTGAACCAATTTCTCCTCGATAGGTGCCACTCCTATCCTGTCCCGGATATCTTCGTTCCGTATTCGGTCTCTTCTTGTATGCCCGCAAAACCAACGCAACATACGTATCTCTGCTATACTTAGTTGTTGAACATGTCGTCTTTTCGTAGACCAACACTCAGCACCGTATAACATCGCCGGACGAATTGCCGTCCTATAGAATTTACCTTTTAGCTTTTGTGGCACCCTCTTGTCGCATAAGACGCCGGATGCTTGACGCCATTTCAACCAGCCGGCTGAAATTCTATGCCTAACATCTTCATCAATGTCACCGTTCTTTTGCAACATCGATCCTAAATAACGAAATGTATCCTTCTTGGCCACCAATTGTCCATCAAGGCTAACGTCTCCATCCTCATGTCTAGTCGCGCTAAACTCACACATCATATACTCGGTCTTGGCCCTACTAAGTCTGAAACCCTTGCACTCTAATGTGTGCCTCCACAGCTCCAACTTCCTATTAACCCCATCCCTACTCTCATCAACTAACACCACATCATCAGTAAAGAGCATACACCAAGGGACATCACTCTGTATTTCTCGTGTGATCTTGTCCATCATCAAAGCAAATAAATAAGGGCTCAATGCTGATCCTTGGTGTAGTCCTATTTTAATCGGAAAGTCATTGGTGTCGCCATCACATGTCCGAACACACGTCCTCGCGTCCCTGTACATATCCTTGATGAGGGACATCACTCTATATTTCTCGTGTGACCTCGTCCATCAGTTGTTGCACATGACTAAAATTTAATTATGTGCACTGAACCTTTGCAAAAATTGATGATCCCTTCTGTAAGTGACATGTATATAAATACCTATCCAAAGAATTACTTTCCTTCTTCTTATGTTATACTTGTTTATATTCCAAAAATTCACATAAATTTTTTTAACTATATAGAAATATATAACATATTTTGTTAGAAATGAGGTGATAGTGCTATTTTTTTCGAGTTATTAAAAATATGATTTAATAAAATTGATAACTATCGAATAAGTCTTCATGTTAACCATAGTAGAGAATACATCCAGATAAATGAGCGCGGCGGCGGAGCGCGCCAACTTCGCTAGTATATACATATTATAAGATCTTGTGATCTCACCATAGCTTAATCCTACACACGTAGGTTACCGGTGGTGTCAACCGCAGCAAGTCCTAAGGTATTTATGAATACAAACACAAGAATGTTGAAGGCATAAATCAGGGCAAAGGGATACTGTCGACTGATGCGGCGCTTGTCATGGCGCTTATGTTTTGGGACCAGCAGAAACCGTAAAACGTTTATGATAGACCCCGGCATCGCAAGGCTTGTAAGAAGCATTATCAAAACGTACAACCCAGCATACATCAACCTGTACATTACGTTCTTTGTAGATGTATTATTGCCCCCGGTCACTGCAGCCATACCTGTGAAAAAACCTAGCATCATGCTGAGAAGAGATAGCCAAAGGAAGTGCATTGAGACAATGAAGCCCAGCCAAGAGCGATTAGACGATCGTGATGCTCTCCCGTAAACCAATAGAATGGTCGCCATCACAGCAGCACTTACAGCAATCGTGTCCAGCACAACGAAGGCATTATACATGTGGTTCCCATTGAGATTTGCCTTTCCATCAGATCCATATGAACCAGGAACATTGAATACCGCTGAGAAGGCGATTGTCGCCACAAGGGTGGAAACAATTGCAAGATTTTTTGATGTTGTCTCTCTCCATTTCATGATGTCCTGACCAGACCATTTTTGTATATGGTCTTGCCTCTGTGGCTTGAATTGTGATCCATGTGCAAAAAGTTTAACCACTAACCTTACCTGCTGGTTCAAAAATTATGTCATACGCTTTATTATATCTCATCTGCTATGCATTTGTTCATTAATAAAGATTCAGCTATCAGAAGCATATATATTACACATAGCAGAACTGATGCTTACACTATAAAAGGTGGGGAACTGAGGATGAAGTTACTTACCATCGAGTAAAATCCTTTTGAAGTCTCTATCAAGTCAGATGGTGTAAGGCCTGCATTGTTCATAATGTGAGATTGCACTTTTGTAGAAGATAAGAGCTTAGAAATAACATCGTATTCCCCTGCTTGCACTGCTAAATGTAGCGCTGTATTCCCTTCAATATCCTGCTCATTCAGTAAATGGTCTAGCATTCGATTCTTTTTGACATCTGAAAGTATGGAAGCGTGGCCACGCATTGCTGCAGCATGTAGAAAGGTTCTGCCTTGGTTGTCTCGAATGTCTGCAGAAGCAGGGTGAACCTTCAACAACAAACGAACAACATGATCGTTTCCTATAGTTGCTGCCACATGGAGAGCTGAGAGGCCTTCGCTGTCCTGCAAGTATGAGGTACTGGCTGGTGCATATGTCAAGATTTCTTTCACTATGGGATAGTCACCGTCAGATGAAGCATAATGTAATGGGCTGCTCTTGTTTGCATCTAAGTCAGTTGCAAGTTCCGGCCGCCACCGTAGTATTAATGAAACCAATTCTACAACAAATGAAAATATTGTATTACCATGTTGATTTTGAATATATACATGAAAAGAAATTGAATGCATATGAGAAAGTCCAATAGTTGTTTACATTAATGATGGACAGAAGAAATATTTATTTTTGTTTGATTTGTTTTTTTGCATATTATCCAATGATTGATGTCATAAAATATTCTCCACCAATGTTGGCAGAAATAATCTTATGTACCATTTTGGCTACATGTCATATATACCTGATTTATAAGAATCATATCTTAGAAACATATATCCACCGAGAATGATAAAACTACGTTAAATTAAAAAAAAGGCCTCTTTTAATTTTTGTGAATAACTTTTATCACATTAAATTAATCGGTAGAAACATCTTATAGATGTAACGACTAATTGAATAAAGGTAGAGGGGCCTTACTTTGTTAGATAAGGATTTAACTACATCTATTAAGATCATGTTGTCTGTGTACTAAACACGGATAAAAGTCCACTTTACTCCCTCCAAGTACGGCCAAAGTCTGGATAACTCTCTAAGCTATTATTTTTTTTTTGCTTTATTCCCATGATTTGTTAAAATAAATTATTTTACATCTTTAATCGGTATTTTAACCCTGAATTGCTGATACGAACCGGGATTTGAGTTGGGATTGCCCTCTCAACCTTCACACATGTGTCGTACAATATGAGAAAGAACTAAACGAGTAACATAATCTTATTTGTGTCCATAATATTTTGTGTGTTGTCTTTTTTGTTTATTCTCTCACACAGTTGAAACAAGAGTGCACATATCATAATTGGACTAGGATAGAGTTATATGTAATACTAATTCATTTGTCATGTTAGACAAGACATGTGAAAGGCTGAGAGAGATAATCTTAACTTAATCCTAATCTATATCAACAATTCGGGATTAGAATATCAGTCAAAGGTGTATAATGGTCTAGTTTAGTGAACAATATGGTAAAACAAACCAAATAATAGTTTGTGAGGCTATCTGAACTTCAACCATACTTGAAGAAAGTAAGGTGAATTTTTTATAAATCTTTTTAAATATACTCGTGGAATACAATCGGCAATTATACAAATGGTATGTATATGAGAAGAACCATATACGTTATACTAACATTTTGCCAAATATTTGTCTTTGGCCCATGTGTTAGAGATAAGACTTAGCATGTATATTTGGCATGTATATCTCTTGTGTATATCTCTAGGCTGTTTAGATTAACTAGAAAGGTTGTTGTAATCTTAACGTGAGAATCACGATTGTAACCGATGGCCTTCCTGGCTATATAATGCAAGACATGCGGCACCAGATGTGCACGCTTCAATCTACTTTCACATGGTTATCAGAGCCAGCCTCCACAATCACATCTAGTTTTTTGTTCATCGCCATGGTGCCCAGCTCCAACCTGCTCTCGTCGCCCTCCACCATCTCTGCCCTCCTCTCCCACCCTGTTGCTGAAATGCTCTCCCGCGACAACTTCGCGCTATGGCGGGCGCAAGTTCTGCCGGCCGTTCGCAGCGCTCAGCTGCTCGGTACGCTTGAAGGCACGGACGTTGCTCCGGCCAAAACCATCAAAGTGGCTGATCCCGCTGACAAAGAGAAGACGGTGGATGTCACCAACCCGGCGTATGTGACATGGCTGGCCCAGGACCAGCTCCTTCTCGGCTACCTCAACAACTCCATGACGCGCGAGGTCCTTGCCCAGGTCGCTCTTTGCTCCACATCGGCGCAGGTCTGGACAAAGGTTCAGGGCATGTTTGCGTCGCAGTCTCGTTCCCAGATTGTTCACCTCCGGAACAAGCTGGTGACCACGCGCAAGGGCGATCTGTCCTGTGCAGCTTACTTCAATAAGATGTCCGGTTTCGCCGACGATCTCACAGCGGCTGGCAAGCAGATGGAGGACGAGGATGTCATCTCATACATCCTTGCTGGTCTTGACGAAAACGTCAACCCCTTCATCGAAAACATTTGTGGCCGGTTAGACTCGGTCTCGCTGGGCGACCTATATGCCCAGCTCCTCACTGCTGAGGCTCGTCTGAACATCAGGCTCAGCAGCAGCAGCAGATGGCTGTCAATGCTGCTTCTCGTGGCCGTGGCCGTGGTGGTCGCGGTGGTTTTCAAGGAGATGGCCGCGGCGGCTTTGGCGGAGGCCCTGGCGGAGGTCGCGGTGATGGCACCAGTCAATGGTGGTGGTGGCCGTGGCGGCGGTGCCCGTGGCCATCCTCACAACACCAACAAGCCCATCTGTCAGCTTTGCAAGGGCCGCGGCCACACCATCGTCCGTTGCTGGAAGAGATTCGATGCTAGCTTCACCGGCGAAGAAGACAAGGTCGCCAGAGCCGTGTCATCTTATGGTATTGACACCAATTGGTTGATGGACTCCGGTGCCACTGACCACATCACAGCTGACATCGACAAGATGACCACGCGGGAGCGATACACCGGTCATGATCAGGTTCACACTGCCAATGGTCGAGGTATGGTGATTAGACATATTGGTCATACTATTTTCCGCACTCCCACTCGTTCTCTTCATCTTAATCATGTCTTACATGTTCCTACTGCCTCTAAAAACCTTGTCTCTGTTCAACGGTTTACTTCTGATAATGATGCCTTCCTTGAGCTTCATCCAAAATTTTTTCTTGTTAAGGATCGGGCCATGAGGATAACTCTGCTGCAAGGCAGGGCTAAAGGAGATCTCTATCCCCTACAACCCATTGATGCCGCCCCCTCTCTGAAGCAAGCTCATGGTGCTACTCTCCCGTCCACCGTTCGGTGGCACGATCGGTTGGGGCATCCGTCATAGAAGTTGTTAGGCAAGTCCTTAGTGAGAATAAATTGCTGCACTCTTCTGTGGCCAATCCAACGTCGGTGTGTGATGCTTGCATGCAAGTAAAAATTCGCCAGTTTCCTTTTCCTAGATCCACTAGTGTGTCATCTGCTCCTCTGGTGTGTGGGGACCTGCCTCTACTTCGGTAGGGCGTTTTGATTATTATGTCTCATTCATTGATGATTATAGCAAGTTTGTCTGAATTTATCTTCTTAAAAAGAAATATGAAGTTTTTCATTACTGTCGCCAGTTCCAACAACTTGTCGAACGCCTCTTTAATCGCAAAGTCATCACTATTCAAACAGATTGGGGTGGGGAGTACCAAAAACTCAGTCCTTTCTTCAAGAATATGGGTATTTCTCATCACATCTCGTGTACCCACACTCATCAGCAAAAAGGCATTACTGAACGTAAACACAGACACATTATTGAGGTCGGCCTTTCCTTGCTTGCACATGCAGCCATGCCATTGAAATTTTGGTGTGAAGCTTTCTCTACTGCCGTGCATTTGATAAATCGTCTTCCTTCTAAGGTTATAGATTTTTCCACACCTTTAGAATGGTTGTCTGGCATTAAGCCTGATTATTCGCTCCTTCGCATTTTTGGTTGTGCCTGTTGGCCCAATCTCCACCCCTATAATAATCGTAAGCTTGCGTTTCGATCCAAGCAGTACGTTTTCCTTGGCTATATTGATCAGCACAAGGGTTTAAGTGTATGGATGTTGCTTCTAGTCGTGTCTACATCTCTCGTGATGTCGTATTCGACGAGTCCATTTTTCCTTTTGCTCAACTTCGTCCTAATGCTGGTGCCCGCCTACGAGCCGAGATCTCACTCCTTGACCCAGCTTTGATCCCAGCGAGTAGTGGTATTGATCGTATGGCTAACCCTACTAACCCTGGTCATGAGTCTGATGATGTGCAGGATGGATCTCTCACGCAGGACTTGAGTTGCAGTGCACTGTGTCCGTTGCCCGCGCCAGTGCTGTGGGTGTCGCCTAGCTGCAGCTCACACTCGCCTGTGGCTGTAGTGCCCATGACGGAGCCCCCTGCCACACCACCAGTGCCCGTTCCGCCGGTCGGTACTGTGCCTGACACAGCTGGGGTAGCTGCATCACATGGTGCGCCAGATTCTGCTCTGCCACATCCCCTGCATGCGGGCGTCCCATCGCCGGATGCGGCGACGTGATCTCCTGGCCCCGGACCTTCTATGGCACGTGGCTCCGGCTCCCCTGGTGCTGCTGCCTCTTTAATGCCGCCTTCTCCAGTTTCTCCACCACCACCCCTGCCTTCCCCGTCGCCTGTACGGCCTCGTACGTGTCTCTAGGATGGTATCCATCAGCCCAAGATCCGCACTGATGGAACAGTCCCGTTTGGTGGGGTGTGTGAGACGGGTGAGCCTCGTGATTTACGTGAGGCCTTGCTTGACTCTCGATGGAAGGAGGCCATGGATATTGAATACAATGCCTTTCTCAAGAATGATACATGGCGTTTGGTGCATGCACCCAAGGGGAGTAATCTCATCGACTGCAAGTGGATGTATAAGATTAAATGGAAGTCCGATGGCACTATTGATAGGTATAAAGCTCGCCTTGTTGCTAAAGGTTTCAAACAATGCTACGGCCTTGATTATGAAGATACATTTAGCCCTGTTGTTAAAGCTGCTACTATTTGTCTAGTTCTTTCTATTGGTGTTTCTCGTGGGTGGAGCCTTCGTCAGCTAGATGTATAGAACACATTTCTTCATGGTGTTCTAGAGGAAGAAGTATACATGAAGCAGCCCCCTGGATATGTTGATCCTCTTCGGCCTCATCTTATGTGCAAACTTGACAAGGCTCTCTATGGATTAAAACAGGCTCCTCGAGCGTGGTATTCTAAGTTGAGTACAAAATTGCAGCAGCTTGATTTTCTAGCTTCCAAGGCTGATACTTCTCTGTTCTTCTTCAATCGCCATGATGTCACCATTTACTTGCTTCTTTATGTTGATGACATTATTGTTGTCAGTTCTTCAGACGGGGTAGTGGATGCTTTGTTCAAGAACTTAAGGGAGGATTTTGCTCTCAAAGATTTGGACGAGCTTAACTCTTTTTTGGGCATTGAAGTGAAGAAAGATGATGATGATATTATTTTATCACAGGCCAAGTACACTACTGATGTTTTGTCTCGAGTTGGCATGTTAAATTGTAAGGCGACTGATACTCCTCTTCCTGTCTTGGAGAAGCTTTCTGTGTATCAAGGCGACCTCCTTAGTCCAGAAGATGCTACTCAATATTGCAGCATTGTTAGTGCTCTTCAGTACTTAACCTTGACACGATCGGATATATCCTTTTCAGTCAACAAAGTTTGTCAGTTTCTCCATGCTCCCACCTTCACGCACTGGACAGCAGTTAAGCGTTTTCTACGGTATCTAAAGAATACTTTGGCAATGGGGATTAAACTTTGCAAGTCTCAGTCTCTGTTAGTGAGCGCCTTCTCTGACGCAGATTGGGCCGGGTGTCCTGATGATCGTCGTTCCACAGGAGGCTTCGCTGTTTTCTTTGGCCCGAACTTGGTTTCATGGAGTGCCAGGAAGCAGACAACGGTGTCTCGGTCGAGCACAGAAGCGGAATACATGTCCTTGGCAAACGCAACTGCAGAAGTGATTTGGGTACAATCTATTCTTAAGGAACTTGGTGTCTTACAGTCTCATCCAGCAGTTTTATGGTGCGATAATTTGGACGCCACATATCTCTCTGTAAAACCAAGGTTTCATGCACAAACCAAACATATTGAAATAGATTTTCATTTTGTTCGTGAAAGGGTGCGAAGCTCTTGGATATTCGATTCATTCATTCTGGCGACCAACTTGCAGATGGGTTCACCAAGGCAATTTTGGCCAAACGATTACATGATTTTTGGCACAATCTCAATCTTTGCAAGTTGTGATTGAAGGGGAGTGTTAGAGATAAGACTTAGCATGTATATCTCACATGTATATCTCTTGTGTATATCTCTAGGCTGTTTAGATTAACTAGAAAGGTTGTTGTAATCTTAACGTGAGAATCACGTCTGTAACCGATGGCCGTCCTGGCTATATAATGCAAGACATGCGGCACCAGATGTGCACGCTTCAATCTACTTTCACACCATGAGCGTCTCCAATTGCTGCTTGAGGCATAGATTATTATGAAAAAACCTGAATTATGGAGCATTTCACTACTACAAAATAGGCTTTTAGTGACGGGTATCTATGGCCTTTAGTGACGCAAAACACGACCATCCCAATTTTTACGTCTTTAAATCTTAGGCTATAGCGACGGGGATTTACCTATCACTAAATCCGGATCTATATGGACGTCAAATCTATCCCCGTCCCTAATCCTTTATAGGGACAAAACTGATCCCCGTCACTAAAAAGGGTTCCGAATGAATAAAAAAAATGCGGACCTGCCCAACCCAGCCCGGAGGAACCCTAGATGGGCCCGGACCAGGCTGAGCCCGATGCCATCGGAGGGGGAGGGGAGGAGGTCGTCGTTGAGCTCACCGCTGCCGCCGGATCTGGCGAGCCCGATGCCGCCTGAGGGGTGGGGGAGGAAGGCGTCGCCGAGGCCCACCGCCATCGGATCCGGTGAGCCCGATGCTGCCTGAGGGGTGGGGAAGGAAGGCATCGCCGAGGCCCGCTACCACCGGATCCGACGAGCCCAATGCCGCCACCGCCGGATCCGGCGAGCCCGATGCCGCCTGAGGGTGGGGAAGGAAGGCGTCGCCGAGGCCCGACACCACCGGATTCGGCGAGCCCGAGGCCACCGCCACTGGATCTGGCAAGCCTGAGGCTGTCGCCGCCGGATCCACCGAACCCGAGGGAGGAGAAGGGGGAGGGAGGGGAGGGATGCGATAGTGCGAGCATCTCCTTGTGTTGGTCGAGCAGCAGCGAACACAGGGGAGGAGAAGAGCGGCGGCTGCAGAGGTGGGCATGGAGAAGAGCAGGGAGATGAAGCGCGCATGATGGAGGAGAAGAGCGGCGGCGGCACACTTGACAGCGAGCTCCTTGACTCATGGTCGATCAGCGTGGAGAAGGGGTGGGAGAGGAGGTGCGCATAGTGGAGGAGAAGAGCGGCGACGATAGAGGAGAGCGTGGAGAAGGGGAGGGAGAGGAGGAGCGCACGGTAGAGGGAGAGAGCAGGGACGGTGTGAAAAGGGAGAAGTAGGGAATGGGCGCGGGGGTGGCTAGGGTTAGGGGAAAGAGAAGAAAAAAAAATAAAGAAAGAGGGAGTGGTTGAGATTTGAACTCGGAATCTTTGAGAATTAAAAGTAGAACTCTACCATGGCACCAGTTGATGTACTTGACATATATCTGTCTCTATAGTCTAACGTATTAGCGATGGGGATTAACCATCCCTAAATTATAAATCCGTCTCTATACCTTACACCTATACCTTACACCTATAGTGACGGGGATTAGAAACCCCGTCCCTACTATAAAAACCCGCCTCTATAGCTTACACCTATAGTGACTATAAAAACCCGCCTCTATAGCTTACACCTATAGTGACGGGGATTAGAAACCGTGTCTCTACTATAAAAATCCATCTCTATAGTTTACACCTATAGTAACGGGGATTAGAAACACCGTCTCTACTACAAAAACCTGTCACTGTTGTTTGTCCTATGCCAAATAGCAGTGACACATTTATAAAAACCCGTCTCTATAAGTTATTTAGTGACATGACTATTTTAGTTGTCTCTAAACACGCGTCACTAAATCCCTTTTTTGTGATAGTGTTTCACTCCATATGCTAGAAAAGTATGGAGGAACGTGAATTGGTCTCGGACTAGAAATCCATGTGGGACATCTTTTGTGACCCTTCATCTTATATTTTTGCAAACTAAGAACAACTCAGTTGATCGAGGCATCCAACCAAGATTGAAATCCTAGTTTGGGCCCAATACCATTTACTCAATCTGATCTCACACCCGGTGCATGGGCCCTTGTGTATGAGATGGTACTAAGAGTGTGTTTGCAATAAGCTATACCAAATACCTTGAACCTATAAGCATTTATTACCATAAGCACTTTGTCATTTTGTACTAAAGAGACAAAACAACCAAAACCTTGCTTTTCCAGCGTATGGACCACCTATCCTCATAATTTCATAGGATAAGCATAAACATAAGCACTTTTACCAAACGGATAGAATGATTATACTTCAATAAAGTAGATAAGCTAAAAAAACACTTTTGATATATAAACATAACTATAAGTAGTTTGAAATACAAATAAAAGCTTTACCAAACACACCCTAAAACACAAGTTAAGACCAAACCAGAAAAGGCAGCTTGCTTCGCCCATAGGTCGAGTTTCATTTTTCATCTTATATTGTATCCACGTACGAAACCAGTACGTAAAACTAACCCGTTAGACCGTTATGTTTTCATATTTTATTGTATGCTGAAAATCATTGAGTGGGACATCTCATTGTTATATTACCTACCGATTTTCAACGTGAACAGATAAGCATTGGTGTCACTCTAAGGAACTTGTAAGGATACCGACTCAGATTTTATATTTTGTTCTTACGAAAGATGACCCTAAATCAGGAAGTTACTTTTTTTTTGCGAGGACGAACTTAATTTCTTGAACATGCTTGAAAAATAATCTTTTTGTGACATATTAGTCGGGGTACTCATCATGGGCAGCATCATAATAATCCGGCGTTCTACTCAAGAGCAACTTCGTTGTATTTATTAATGAAATTGGCCACAACTTTAAAAGTTCTAACTGTCTACATCTTCCACTCCCAAAATGCTTGTGAACGAGGTGGAATGTCCATGTCGCCAGAAGGTTTTATTTTCAATGGTAAACACGGAAGAGACTAACGAATTTTTTGTGGTCTGCCTTCGCCTTCTGATGAATATTTTGACGAAGAAGTAGTTGAGCACAGAAGGAAAGGAACTAACCGGCACTCTGGAGAACAGCAGCGTGCAAAGCATTCTGCGACGTCGGCCCCGCAGCAGACGCGTCCTTGTACCCCACGATCGCCTCCACCGCCTGCACCGACCTGCTCATCACCGCCAGGTACAGCGGCGACATGCCGGCACCGTTCAGCTCCGATGCCATCTCAGACCCCAGGTTCATCAGCATCTCAACCGCCGCGCCATGGCCGTGCCTCGCGGCCACGTGCAGCGCGGTGTCTCCGGCCCTGTTCTTGCCGCCGATGAACCCACGCAGCAGGTCCTCCTCCACGTAGTCCAGGGCCAGCCGGACTATGGTTTCTATGGCCTCCGCGTGCCCAGCCTTGGCTGCGCTGTGCAGCGGTGTGTCCAGTGCCGAGTTCACCCAGGAGAGGAGGCCGCTGTCGCGGTGGCATAGCTTCGCGATGAGGTTGACATGCCCCTGGCCAGCGGCGATGTGGAGGAGCGTGCTGCCGTCGGCGGTGACTTCGCGGGTTCTGCAGCATGGTCCAGGATGAATGTCTGAAATCGAGGTAAATTGGACTTTCAGCATTCATATATAGTTTCCATACACAAGTGAAAAGGATCGGAAGCTATGAAAATTTCAGGTGCACAAGGAAGTACTGAAGAATCCTAAAATCATTCTGATTTGTCTTTTGCAACAATCGATTGTTTCCATAACGAGAATTGCACCGTTGTAACAATTGAAAACTGTGAAAGGAGGGATTACAAGCAAGGAGTACCATTTACTCGTGCTGCCGAGGACGGCCGACCGTTTCTCGCTGTCGCGTGGTTGCTTCCTGTTAGGAGTCCAATGACCACGTCAGTCTGCCCCTTGAACGCAGCTATGTACAGATCCGAGCACATAAACATGCGTTCAGTGGCCTCCTCCTTGGAGCTTGCCGGAACGTGCTCCATGTCCTTGGTACTTTTGTAGCAAGTTCGTGAGCGAGAGTACTGGGGTGGTTATGCATATCGGTTGCGACTACAGAAAGTATATCCCAGGCGGTGAGACCTCCAGTTCAAGTAGGATATGTTATCGTTGATTCGTTAGACTTCATGAACATAAAATTAATATATCTTCTAGTTAATACGATGGACAGATGGCATAAATTTAGTCAATTGAATATTGCATCCCATTCTTCTAACTCCATCCATCTTTGACCAAGTCGATGACTGCTTTCCATCTTATTCTTTTTCATTCTGACCATATGTGTATAAAACTATTACTTCTTTTTTTCCAGGGAAAAACTGGACAAAAATTGTATCTGGCTTTGTTTGGTCACAATAAGGTTCATGCGCACTCCCTGACGTGGAGCTGAGCTCGGTTCGTATTAGTTGATTAGAAAAGAGTGAAATGCACTGGAGGTCACATAACTTTTCAGCGATTCCCATCTAGGTCACTCAACTTTCAAATCGTCCATGAGCCCGCAATCACTCCCGGAGTGAAGACATGGTGTGCGTCACCGTTGCCATCATGGTACAAGCTCGCCTCCCTCGAGAACTTGTCGGACTCCCCGAGCCGACACGAGCGCTCACTATTGATGCCCCTTTCAACGGTGGGCTCAAACCGGGTACAAACTTGTGATGGCCTTCACAACCAATCACGATAGGCTCGATCGCCGACACCTAACCGATCTAGGTCTCACCATAGACCAAGAGTAACAACATAGATCACACCCTCAAGGATACCCTAGCCTTAGATGTGCAAGATGCTCAAGTTACTCTCTTCTAGCACTCTCAAGATATGCTATATCTCCTCCTAGTGCTCTCCTCTCTTCCTCTTGGATCTTACCAAATGCTCTCAGGTATTCCACTAGCCAAGAGTGGTCTCCAAGACCCCAGCAACGAAGTTATATAGGCTTCCAACCTCCAACTAATCGTTGCTCCTGGAAATCAGCTTTCTGGGTCTACTGACCAGACTATGCAGTCACTGGCTAACCAGACCGACCGATCACTCCAAAATCTAGCTCCAACTGCTCTGCCCACTGCTGATACCTCTGTTGACCAGACCGTATGGTCAGTTGACCGGACCATCCGGTCTGTTTCTCTCTCTAGTCCAAAAACATTTCAGACTCAGCTTCCTCTCTGCCCTGTGCAACTCATACTGACCAGACCGTCCGGTCCCTATGAATCCTGGCATAGACAGACTCCTCGCTGCTCACTGTAAGTTCTAGACATCTTCACCTAGTGACCGTATAGTCCGGTTACCATTGACCCCTCTGTCCGGCCACTATATCCAGAAGCTAAAACTTGTCGTCTTTGCTTGACTTCGTTTCCCGGCTCCTCTGAACAGCTCCTTGGCTTCTCCACTGTCATCTAGTGCCTGTGATTTCACCGAGCAACCTTGCACATCTACAACTAGACATGACCTAAGAGAAATGACCTAGACCCCCTTGATAGTCCGGTTTTTCCTATGGACTTAAAGCCCTAACAACTAGACAAGTGTTCCCAACACTTGCTCCATAGCTTGTCCTCAGCTTTGATCCATCTCCATCAACCCTTGGACTCCATCAAGCTCACAAGACTCCATGCTTGCGGTCATTGTCATTAATCGCCAAGGCTACCATCATCCATATGATTTATAGTAGAGTTTAGAGATGATTTCTATGTAGACAACACTCATGTAGATATTAGCCCACAATTTTGTAGTTGTCATCTATCACCAAAACATTCATACCTTGGGGATCCCATCAATGGTCATGAAGCTTACAATCTCCTGCTTTTTGGTGATTGATGACAACCACTACTTATCATAATCTTATCAATAAACAACAAGGCTAAAAGAGCTGTACTATGATCAAGAGGAACCTCAAAAGCATAAGAGAGAAATGAACAAGGTCCTACTCAAGTAAGCATCATCAAGAGCTAAGAGGAATAAGGAAGAAAGGTGCACTCTAAATGATATGTTTGCATGTCATGTGAAGATATTTAATAAAAGCATATGGACATACAATGCAATACATGAATGATGATAAGCGGCAGGTTAGCATGACAATGCATAAGAATTAAGAACAAGCAATCATTATCATGGAATCATACACAGGCATACAGGATAATTAATGATTAGAAAACACTGCGTATGAAAATAAACCAAGTGAGATCAAGATGAGTCAAACGCAAATGAATGAAGACCATGACTCATCAAAATCCACAAACATCAAATAAATCCATCAAAATAAGATCCAAATATATCTAACTCCTAAAACCAATGTACACATATGCTCCTCCTAGATACAAGCTACTCTCGATCGCACAGGATTACACTCCAACTCCCCCATAGACCTATGACTACTTCTCCCCCTTTAGCAACAAGCGCCCAGAAGCGGAAAAGTGAACATCTACACGCTCGTGGTCGAAGGAAGTGGTGCAGTGTTGGCACCGAAATTTGACCGGACCTAATGGTTAGCTGTGTGGAGTCGGAAATCGGCTGAAGTCAATAGAGCTCAATGCCCAAAAAGGATAACGTGGGCTCGTTAGGGTTTTGTTTTTGTTTTTTTGGTTAGTTTGAATTTAGTTTAGAAATAAACATAGTCTGTTTGTTTAAGAGTCCTGACCGAGTTAGGTCAGAACCCCTTGCATGGGGTTATAAATTTGTAATAGGGTCTGTACAAAAAAACGACACTTTCGTTCAATACAATTTAGTGCATCGCCAACCGTTCCTACTCGATAAAATCCTCGTCTCGTATGGGCTGTATCGGCTCCGATCTCGATGAGAGACTTGGATTAGTCAACCTCGGTAGTTCTATCAATCTCAACTAGTACTTT
Source organism: Eleusine coracana subsp. coracana (assembly GCA_032690845.1). Lineage (NCBI taxonomy): Eukaryota > Viridiplantae > Streptophyta > Magnoliopsida > Poales > Poaceae > Eleusine > Eleusine coracana. The sequence goes on from CM064434.1 coordinate 32,580,405, forward strand.
CTCATTGATTTGATATTCTAGTTGTTATTATTAGGATTGCTAGTTATCTGATAATTAAATTTTCTTTGTACCTGTTATATCGACTCTAATTGCGATACTGCCTTGGTTGAAACCGATCTATTATGATTTTAGTAGATTCTACAGTTATAATTTAGATCTATTATTCGAGTCACTTTATCAATTTTATCTATAAATAGGTTAAATCTAGCTCTATCTATCGTGTTTTAACAATGTCTGGATTAAATTCCATCTGTTTGAATCCGTAAGGCTGCATCAATTTCGACCTCTTACTAGGTAGATAGGATTAGATCCGATCTGTTTACAGGTAGAATCGATAGAGTTCTATCAGAACGTTTAGCCGATAGGTTATCACGGTTCAATCGACTTTCTAATGCTTAGATTGGTTATATCATTCACTTTGATAGTTGTTTGCCCCCTTGTCAAAATAAGATAGATTTATGATTTTGAAGCATATTTGCAATACCAGCTAATTAGATCTATCGACCTAACGCCATCGACAGTGTGAGTCTATGCGTATTTACTATAGATTTATTGACTCAGCTCTATCGACTCTGGCACCTTACATCGACTTGGCCAATTGCTTCATGAATACTGTAGGTTTATCGACTCTGGCCTGTCGATTCGATTCTTTATCGGCATCTACGATTTAAAACCGTTTATTGAATTAAATTTTGCCAATAAGCTAATATAATCAGCTGATTAGTTTAATTTCTCTTATTTTATTTATTCATATAGTTGCATCGGCTGATCTCACAAATAGTGACTATCGGCTTTCTTTATCGGTTTGTCCTGGGCCGATGACTCGCATCTTCTGATTGCTTGTCTCTTTGTCAATTTGCAGGGAAAATTGACTGGCACACCCCCGGTCTCTTGTATTGAGCCTGCACTATAGTTAAGCAGGTCTCCCAGGTCACGCATGGCGATTTTCGTGTTAACACGCTTTTTGGCACGCTCGAGAGGACAAAGGACTTTGAACTTTACATCATGTCTGGACTTGGAATGTCAAAAGACCCTGAAGCCACACAACTAAAGAACAATATTAGTGCTGAGCTAAAGAATGAACATGTACTCCTGGTTGTTAGAGACAATCTAAGTGAAGAGTCGAAAGCACAAATTGATCAAAGACTTGCTGAGTTTGAAAGGCTTCTGTTGGGAACTTTTGGCAAGACAAGGCATGGCATCATCTAGAAGGGGAAATTACCTACTGGTGTCTTGATTGAAGACGGGAGTGAGAAGTCACTTGCTCATAAACCAATAGAAGCTATTGATGAAGAAGCTCTGAGTAACATGATCCAAACGGTCATACACCATGTGTTGATTAACCAGTCGCCTGTATTGGTTAACACATTGAGGACCTCGATTATTGAGACTGTGGAGGGTTGCATATTTGATGATCCAGTTTGTGAGCCAATGTATTTCTGTATGTCTGGGAATGTTCCTCGGCCTACAATTGGAGTACCTAGTACACAATAACCTAGTGCAAGCATGATACCTCCTACTGCAAGTTCAGGCCAAACACCTTTAGAGAGTACTCCACCTTTGAAGAATGCTAATACTGGTGCAACAGAAACACACCTAACAAGATAATATTGCAATGGACTATTCCACAGACATAGCCGTAGCACTACAGACAGGAGACCACAAAGCCGAATGTGACATACAGTATTGCACCTAATGTTGAGCCGAGTATGTTTGGAATACCATCGTCATCTGCACTACTAGGAGAATTAGGAGGCCAACATACAGTTGTTAATTTTGGCTCACAAATGCTAGCAAATGGTCCCACATCGACTATCCCAAATGTCAATGTGTCGACTGATGATTGGTCTTCGAAGATTGCTGAAGTGATGAGGGAACAGTTTGGACTGAAGCGAAAGCAGCAAACGTACATGTATTGACCTCTGTATCCTCCAAGCTATGATTTCATTCCTATGCTGAGTTGATATAGGCCACCAGAGTTCACTAAGTTTGCTGGACAAGATAATACTACTACAGTTGAGCATATCAGCCAATTTTTAGTGCAATGTGGAGAAGCTGGTAATACCGAGGCATTGAAGATCAGGTTGTTTCCATTGTCCTTGTTTGGATTGGCGTTTTCTTGGTTTGCATTGTTGCCTCCAAATTCAATTATTACTTGTGCTGATCTCGAACAGAAATTCCACAAATACTTCTTTGCTAAAACTAGAGAGTTGAGGTTATCCAATTTGATTGCTGTAAGGCAGAAGGCTGGGGAATCTGTACATGATTATGTGTAGAGATTTAGAGACGTGCGCAGTAAATGTTTCAGCTTGCAATTAACTGATACTCAGATGGTGGAGATAGCATTCAATGGATTAGTTGCACCTCTAAGGGAAAAGTTTCCCTCGGCCGAGTTTGAAAGCCTGTCCCAGTTAGTCCAGAAGGTGTCTATTCAGGAGAACCTTACTCGGGGGGGGGGGGGGGGGCATGTTCAAGGCCGATTCAAGTCAACTACAATGACTATAAGTCTGAGTCTGACGAAGATGCTGAAGAAGATAATATGGCTGAGTGGACTAGAAACAAGAATATGTTGTCGTGCCCATGGGTGAAACAGAATGAACCAGAGGAAAAGTATGATTTTGATAACACTAAGGCCGATAAGATACTCAACATGTTGTTGCAAGAGAAACACATTCAATTGCCATCCAATCATGTGATACCTGCTACTGAAGAATTGAAGAAGATGAGGTATTGCAAGTGGCACAATTCACCTTCTCATAGTACTAAATTTTGCAAGGTATTCAGGAGACAAATTTAGATGGCGATTGAGCAGGGAAAGATAAGATTCAGCAAAGGAACTATGAAGATTGATGGGCATCCTTTCCCTGCAAATGTCAACATGACTGGTATCGACAATGTGGAGGCATTCATTAAAAGGTACTAGAGAAAGAGGGATAGGGAAGTGAAGGAGTCACAGTTTGATCCACATTGAGAGTGCCCATTCTTTCAGTACTGCTGGGATCATGATATGAAACTGTCGTTAATCAACAATTGTCCTGGATGCAGTAAGCGCACAAATCAAATGTATAAAGAAGCTACAACAAGTCATCAGCGCTAGCATCATGTAAACGACTCCAAAGAATCAATGGTGGGATCAATCGATCGACATCAAAGGGTTTCTGCATTTGATAGACTTGGAGCAAAGAAGGAGAGTGAAGAGTCCAAGTTTGACAAGGAAGTCAATGAGGAAATGCAGGAAGGACAAGAGCAAGCTGATCAATGGTGTCCATCTGGTATTTTCTCTAGAAGTCAGAAGCGCAAGATACGAAAGATGCATTGCAGGCAGATAAGGGATGCCAAATATTATTATGATGAAGATGGTGATCAGCCACCGACGAAGGTCTGGAAGCCAAAAGTGAAGTCACAAGTACAGACATCGAGTGCTACAGTAGGCATGGTGATGATGATGCCCCAAGAATTTATGGCTTCAGAAAAAGAGTTATTTGCTATCAAAGAAAGTGAACCACAACTTATATTTGATTCTCAGCAAGCAATATTTGATAAACCAGATGAGTCTAGACATCGGCACTTGAAGGCTCTATACATGAAGGGGTTCGTTAATGGGATGCCGATGGGAAAGATGATGGTTGATGGTGGTGCTGCAGTAAATAATGCCAATCACTACTGTCAGGAAATTGGGGAAGATGGAAGAAGATTTGATCAATACAAATATGATTCTGAGGGATTATGGTGGTTGTACTGCAACAGCCAAGGGAGTTTTAAATGTGGAGCTTACAATCGGCAGTAAAACTGTGCCGGTTACTTTCTTCGTCATTGACAGAAAGGGAACCTACAACCTTCTGTTGGGTCATGATTGGATACATGCGATTGTTGTGTTCCATCGATAATGCACCAGTCTTTGGCCAAGTAGATTGGCGATCGAGTGGAGGTAATCCCGGCCGATGAAACCGTCAATGTTGCATCGATTGATTTAATGCCATGGCATGCAGATGATATGGAGTGTTTGTCTGGCAAGATCTGGGATTGGGACTATGTTAAGATTACTACACATGGTCTTGAGGTAGTGGACCAGCCAAATTCTAAATTGTTTCTCTGACAAGCACCCCAATGGAATTTGCAGAAGATGGGAAGTTAGGAAAAGGATTCATGTCGGCTGATGAGCTGCAAGAAGTTGATATAGGAGATGGTGACAAACCGAGGCCAACATTTATCAGTAGGAAGTTAAATAAAGATTTTAATTTGAATTAATAAAGTTATTGAAAGAGTATCAGGATTTTTTTTCTTGGGATTATTCTGATATGCCTTGTCTGAGCCGATCCATAGTCGAACATCAGTTGCCCATCAAACCTGGATATCAACCTTATAAGCAACCCCCAAGAAGAATTGATCCGAAAATTTATGATGATGTCAAGGCAGAAATTACCAAGTTGTATGATGCCAAGTTTATTAGGCCTTGCCGATATCCAGAGTGGGTTTCAAATATTATACCTGTTTTCAAGAAGTGCGGCAAGTTGAGAGTCTATATAGACTTCCACTCGTTAAATAGAGCTACTCCGAAAGACGACTACCTGATGCCGATTGCAGATCTTCTAGTTCATGCAGCAGCAGGGCATAAGATTGTTAGTTTTATGGATGGTAATGCTGGTTATAATCAGATTTTTATGATAGAAGAAGATATACCGAAGACTGCTTTCGGGTGTCTGGGAGCGATTGGTTTGTACGAATGAGTAGTTATGATGTTTGAATTGAAAAATGTTGGAGCCACATATCAGAGGGTGGTGAATTACATGTTCCATGATTTGATTGGCAGGTTTGTAGAAGTTTATATTGATGATGTGGTGGTTAAATCTAAGAAAATAGAAGATCATATATCCGATTTGCGGGAAGTACTTGAGAGGACCAGGAAGTATGGCTTGAAGATGAATCCAAAGAAGTGTGCTTTCGGTGTATCGACTGGTTAGTTTTTGGGTTTTATTGTGCATGAAAGAGGAATTGAAATTGGGCCAAAGAGCATGAAAGCTATTAATGATATTGAGCCGCCGGTCAATAAGACAGAGCTCCAATCTTTGATCGGCAAAGTAAATTTCATCAGGAGATTTATTTCAAACCTGTCTGGAAATCTCGATGTGTTTACCCCATTATTGAAATTAAAGGCAAATCAGAGGTTTGTGTGGGAAGCAGAATATCAGAAAGCTTTGGATGATATCAAGAAGTATTTGGTTTCCCTGCCCGTGTTGGTGCCGCCAAGAGAAGGATTACCTTTCAAGCTTTATTTTGCGGCTAATAAGATGTTGATCGGATCAACATTAATTCAAGAACAAGATGGTAAAGAAAGGGTTGTATTTTACTTGAGTTGGATTTTGATTGACGCTGAGTCCAGGTATACAGAGATTGAGAAGTCATGTTTATGTTTGTATTTCTCATATGTGAAGTTGAGGCATTATCTGTTATCGACTAAGTGTGTGGTGGTTTCCAAAGCTGATGTTGTTAAATATATGTTATCGGCTCCTATTTTAAAGTAAGAATTGGTAAGTGGATGCTTGCTTTAGCCGAATATGATCATACTTATAAATCTGCTAAGGCTGTTAAAGGTCAAGTTCTGGCTGATTTGGTTGTTGAGCATTGCGGATCCGAACTATCGATGGTGGAGCCGGTGCCGTGGTTACTGTTCTTTAATGGTTCTATTTGCAAGAATGGATGTGGTATCGGGCTCGTGATCATATCGCCTCGGGGGGGGGGGGGGGGGGGCAAGATTTTAGTTTGCATTTACTATCGAGGTGTTGACCAATAATTGTTGGCACTCCCTAAGTGCCCCTTTTATATGTGAATATGACCCCAATTAGAGCATAATTGATGCCAATTTATGCCATTTACCTGTGATTTTACCTATATATTTGTATATGCAGTGTTTTGGAGCTATTTTGCAGAAATAGGTAAAATTGGTGATTAAAGTGATGCTGGAAGAGGACACGAGTCCAGAAGCAACAAAAAGCACTAAAGAAGTCCAGTGCGCCGATCAGCGCAAGGGTGTTTTGGCCAACAGAAGTGATCGAGGCCCATTTCACATGCTTATGGAAGTTTATCTGCGCAAGACACTTGAAGATATTTGCCTGGAAGATTTATGGTACTTCAAGATCTTGACTTGCAGTACAATACTTTATCTTGAAGGAAAAGGCCCACATGGCCACTGTGGAGGACAAAGGAACCAACTCAGAACAGAAACCAGAGGAGACACGGCTTGCGCCGATCGGCGCAATCCTACGCTGATCGGCGCAACTGACTTATTTGCTAGAAACCGAGTCCTTTACGAGTAGAACCCTTATAAATACTTGTAAACCCCTGGTCGCGAAAGAGGAGGCATCAGAGGGACAACAGATCCGTGAGTTAGAGCCACCGGGGTTCGCCCCGTTAGAATAGATCTCTAGTTGAGTTTCAAGAACCATTGGAGTAAGAGTTGATCCGTCAAGGTAGGCCATCTCGGCGGTGATGAATCTCACTCTATGTATCTCAAGGATAATCTAATATGTTGATGATGGTTTTGGTGATTTGTCTATCTTGATTCTGTAATCATGCATGTGCTTATTCCAATTGCTTAGTTCTAGGCTAAGTAGGTTGATATTATCTTGATCATGGTGACCAGGATAGTATTCGGACATTGTATTGATTATGGTTGCTTGATGATGCTAGTAGTATGGTTTAGCGATGACTGCACTAAACCTACGCAGCGCTATTGGATAGTTGAGTAGGGTAAGATACCTACACGATTAAGGGTCTCCTCTCGGAAGCGATAAATCGAGAGATGCTCAGAAAGGTGGGTGGTCTTATTTATTATAGGTTTTCATTGATCCATGTAATTACCATTATGATGCTATTTGATTAGACTATCTGGTTACAATCTCGCTAGTAGATATTTGGCTACTCACATAAACAATTTAGGCTTACAAGGTGTCTGGCGCACTTTGGCTTAGATTCGTTTGTTTGCCGATCGGCTCAACTCTAGCGCCGATCGGCGCGATCACAGATTCGGTAGTGTGCCGACCGGCTCAACTTCTGCGCCGATCGGCGCAAATGGCAGATTTGCTGTCTGGCGCACCTTTGCAGTGGCCAGTCTCCTCTCATGCAACTAGAACTTGACAGTAGCCTTGACTAGATCTTCTACTGTTAACTTTGTTTAATAATCCCTAAGGTCCCAGTGGATACGATAAACCTTGGAATACTCAAATCAAGGGAAAAAGTGCTACAATCGTACACCGTCCTCTTACGTTATATAAGTGGGTGCGTAGTTACGACCAACAATAATCAAGTTGGATATAGAGCTATGCTTAAGGGGTTGCAGATATTGAAGGAAATTGGAGTCGATTATGTTGAAGTCGTGGGAGATTCATTACTAGTGCTCGGGCAGTTAGCAGGAGAATTTGAATGTAAGGATGATATGTTAAGAATATTATATGCCGAGTGTCAAGATGTGTTGCAATGCTTCAATACAGTGAGATTCAAGCATGTCCCAAGAGAAAAAAATATGGAAGCAAATGGCCTAGCACAGAAAGCATCGGGTTATCAATTGAACACTACTGGAGTTATTGTTGATATAGCTGATGTCGATGAAGAAGATTGGAGGTCCAAGATTATCCAATACCTCAAGGATCCAGCTCAACAAACTCCTCGGAAGATTCCATATATGGCATTGAGGTATGTTTTATTAGAAGAAAAACTTTATTATCGGACAGTTGATGGTGTATTGCTAAGATGTTTAAATCAAGAAGAAGCCAAAGTTGTTATGTGTGAAGTTCATGAAGACATTTGTGGTACATATCAATCTGCCCACAAAATGAGGTGATTGCTAAAAAGAACTGGATATTATTGGCCTACCATGTTGGAAGATTGTTTCAAGTATTATAAGGGGTGTCAGGATTGTCAGAAATTTGGAGCAATACAGAGAGCACCTGCATCGGCTATGAATCCAATTATTATGCCGTGGCCATTTAGAGCATGGGGTATGGATATGATTGGCCAGATTTATCCGGCATCTAGTAAGGGTCATAAATATATTTTAGTGGCTACAGATTACTTCACAAAGTGGGTTGAGGCAGTTCCTATGAAGAATGTTACAACTAATGTTGTAATTAACTTTGTGAAGGTGCATATCATATATAGGTTTGGTGTGCTGCAGACTATTACGATTGATCAAGGTTCTGCCTTTACTTCGGAAGAGTTTCAAAACGTTGCCGATAGTATGGGTATCAAGCTGTTGAATTCATTGCCTTATTATGCTCAAACCAATGGACAAGTAGAGGCATCCAACAGGAGTTTGATTAAGTTGATTAAAAGAAAACTAGATGAGCAACCAAAGAAGTGGCATACTACATTGGCAAAATCATTATGGTCTTACAGGATGGCTTGTCATGGATCAACCAAAGTGCCACCCTATCAATTAGTGTATGGGCATGAGGCAGTTTTACCATGGGAGACGAATTTGGGGTCAAGAAGAGTATAGTTGCAAGATCAGCTATCAGTCGATGAATATCGACATATGATTGAAGGACCGAGAAGGTGACCAGAGGGGGGTGAATGGGAGCCAATCAAAATTCTCCAAGAGAACTTAGCCTATATCCCAAAAACAACCCAAACCAACCTCTAAACCGATCACCAAGACTACACACACCAACTTGTGATGTGCTACCCTTAGGAGTGATCAACGACAGCAGTGGTACACAACGGAAACAAAGAAGAACAACAAAAACTCGAAATATTTGGAAACCTCACAAAGCTGTATCTTCTGGACCACCACCGGTAGTGCCGATCAGGACAATCGGCAGTGCCGATTGGCCCCATCGGCAGTGCTGGTGCGGTGTTTTGCAACCCACCAGCAGTGCCGGTCCTGGTTGTCGGCAGTGTCGATCGACCCCGACAGAACAGGAAAAACTTTTGGGATTTTGTCAAATCTTCTCCAAAACCTATTCAAACGAACTCCAAACGATGCAACTTTTAGACCAATGAATCCTCAGCACATCACGACCCTAATCCTAGAAGATCAACTCAAGTGGCTCAAGGAATCATCACGAATTTTAGATCTTGTGCCAAGAACACCAAAAAGGGGAATCTTGAGAAATCCTTCAAATTGAAGGTGCTAGAGCTATTGATTTGGTGAAGGACCTATGAAAGATTGTTCTAGCTCATGATAGAAACAAGTTCCTCAAGAAATTGTCCCCAAAAACTCATCCAAAAAGGAGATCGAAAATTCCCACGAAAATAGCTCCAAAAATAGGAAAAAGGAGAAATTCGGGATTCAAGGGAAGAGAGCAATCTTGAGCACAAAAATACTTCAAATATCATAGAAAGGTGCTTACAAGATCCATGGTTACAAGGCTAGGAAGCCACCCTCTTCCTCCCACTATTTGGAAGAGCAAGAGATGTCTCTCACACACCCACTACTCTCCTCTCAAACATGAAGTCCTCTCCTAGCACTTTGAATAGAATCCTAACACAAGGCTAATGGAAAGAGAGGCACCTCTCCCACTAGCCACACCTCTCCTTATATAGGCCTAGGGTCTATTGTCCACATGACCACTCTACTCTTGACCTAGGTAAAACACCCACCTACCACCGGGGGCATAACCATCCATCTTTTTCTTCGTCGCCCGAATGCCATCGAGCCCTTCACAACATTGCTTGCCCTCGATGCAAGTTCAGCGATGGTGCCACGTGCACCTCCAATCGCCGCCACCGGTTTTGCGGCCCAAACTAGGAAACCGCCTCGCACGCTTCTGAAAGCACGACTTCTCGATGTCGACGTGTGTCACCTTGTCCCGCGATCCTGACCGCCGGCAAGCCTCTCCCAGTCCCTGTCCATCGGGCCCCCTTGTCACTTGTACCGGCATCCTGTTTGCCTTGACTTAATCAACACGCCATCTTCATCACCACCACGGTTTTGAGGCTCAACGACAAAACTGTCCGTGCTTCTTGCCTCTCCACGTGTACGGTGTGGATCACCCTTGACTTCACCCGGCATCCCGATCATCTGGCCCCAAGTCCCCTACTTGTGCCTGATCCTCTCGCTGTTGACCGCTAAGTCGACTCCAGTGACCTACACATCATGAGACAAGCAAACACATTTCCCATCTCCTACAATATCACCAATATCTCCACCAACTCTGGTTAGTCATAACCATGATATGCAAACCCATGCAATCCATGGATTCCCACATTTCAACTCAAACACGAAATCCGCTCAAGTCAATTACTCATCACACATATATTGCAAACCATGGCACATATCCACATGGTTTCTCAATCTCCCCCTTGCTGAGTATATTGACAACCTCAAATGCACAAAGATTAGAGATTGAAATACGAAGCCGAATAAGCACATCCAAATGGCCGAACCTAAAGAAAAGGTGAAAACAAGCCATCTAGCATGTAGGGATCACAAAACCAAGAGTTGGCAAAGAAAGCGACTTGAGACGCAAAGAATGTGAAAAGCGCAAGAAAATGCTCAAGATCATGATATGCTCCCCCTCAAGTTGTTGTAGGTCTCATGTAGTGCAAAATGGATCATACAAGTTTGTTAGCATTATTTGTGCATGACCCCAAAATTTTCTCCCCGTTTGGCAAGGAACTCATCAAAGAGGCAAAAGAACAAGTAAACACGCAATGCATGAAAATGCAAACCTAAGGAGCTTCAACAATTATGCAAACAAGCATTTAACTTTGCTAACCATAACCATAGTGCCTATAAGTGTAAAAGCAATAGCTCCAATCATGCAAAGATTAAAAATAGATAGCAAGGCATAAACACCATGAGCTATATAAGCTAAGCAGAAAGATTGACTAGCTTAGATAGAATCAAAGTTGCCTATCATGAGCAAAACTGCCACCACATGTGTAGGTACTTCCATCCAAGGCAAAACAAGCACCAAGTGAATCAAAAGGATACTAGCCAGTCTCAATCTCAACTAGGGCACCAAGCATTCATAGAAAATGAGCTCTACAAACGCTCACATATGAAACAGAGATTCAGTTGATCAAGTGATTATTGTTTATCCTCATGTGTCCTCTTATCCATGCGGAGGGTCGCACAACTGGGTACGGCAAACACCCCGAGGCTTCAAGTCACAATGTTTGGATTTAGTATTTTAGAATTATTCTTGATCAAAACACTTATCAGATTATTCAAGCTTATGCACAAGACAAAAGAGCATGCCTTTGCGGCAAAAGGAACACACATTCCCACAATGTTTCATCATGAGCTAAACATTTGCAAAGCCTTCCATTTCGCAAACACAAGGTGTCAAAGCCAAGACATCCTCTAGACTAGCCTCAATGCAAGTTCCAACAAGGATGAAAGCAATTATACACATGGTGAGCAAGTTTTAGCAAGATTAGATCATAAGGTTCACAAGAAGATAAGTTTACCTTTAAGATTAGCAAGTTGCTCACATGAGTCTATAACAGGCCATCTAGAAAATCTAAGCATGAGAGATTACCATCACATCCACACAACTTAGCTCAAGCTCAATCATAGCAAAGAGAAATGCAAGAAAGAATAAGAATCAAAGCTCATATATAAATGCATATATTACATATGAGATGCAATGCATAAAAGGTAAGATACATATATACAAGTGAACACCAACTCCCCCTCAAATGATGCCATAAGGATGACAAACACCATGTCCCCCCCCCCCCCCCCCCCCGAAGAAAAGCATGTCTCGAAGCATCTAGGGGCTTGGTGAGGATATCGGCTAGTTGGTTTTTGGTATCAATGTATTTGAGCTCAACATCCCCCTTCTCAACATTGTCTCTCAGGAAGTGGAATCGCACATTGATATGTTTGACCTTACCATGTTGGATTGGGTTTTTGGCTAAGCATATGGCACTGGAGTTATCACACATGAGTGGAACACCCTTAAAAGTTAACCCATTGTCTCTCATGGTAGATACAATCCATAGGATTTGTGAGCAACAACATACTCATCCTCTATGGTGGATTGGGCAACACTCGACTGCCTACGAGAAGACCAATAGATCAAAGAAGTACCCAAGAAATGGCAAGTACTAGAAGTGCTCTTCCTATCAATTCTACACCCAGCAAAGTCCGCATCCGAATACCTAATGAGATCAAGAGATGAAGATGCAGAGTACCAAAGACCAAACTCAAGGGTGTATTTGAGATACCTGAAGATGCGCTTGACAACCTTGCGATGAGTCACCCTTGGGGAAGCTTGAAAACGAGCACAAAGGCACATCGCAAAGTGTATGTCGGGTCTTGTCGCTGTCAGGTACAAGAGGGAGCCAATCATACTCCTGTACTCTCTTTGATTCACCACTTCACAATCTTCATCAGGGTCAAGAGCCGTTGTAGTGGACATTGGTGTAGACAACGGCTTCACATTGACCATGTCGAACTTCTTCAGGAGATCCTTCCTGTACTTGGCTTGATGTATGAAAGTGTCACACCCATTTTAAGAAGCAAAACGGGTGTAGCCGTACATGTGCCCAGGATCAAGTTACACACACATACGGTATATCATTAATAGTAAACAGAGTAAATATCCATATCCTTTAATTATTACATCGTATCTTTAATACAAAAGGACCCGTAGGTCTAAAAGAAATGTACATCCAAGCAACGGAAATCAACTAGCGTAGATGTCCCAATCTCCATAGGCTTCGACTGGTGGACCATCGCCTAATACTCGCCTTCGTCGTCTTCATAGTGGTTCCATTCCTCTCCTGTAGCTGAGCAGCGATGTGGGATATAGCAAGGGTGAGTACGTGCCGTACTCAACAAGTGGGGGAAAAGATGACATGAGGCCAAGACAAGGAAGGCTTTAAAGGGGTTTGTTGCATGAGCTTTTAATTCCCTATGCAGCCTAATTACTAAGTGGGGTCATCCCATCCCTCAATCCACATGGTACTAATCGATCCAAGTCCGAACCATCCCAACCAATCCCAAACCACATCCCAACTAATCTTGTGAGGAGTTCAGGCCGCTCTTGACTGTGAGCACGGCTATCATGATAGTTCGATACTCTGCAGAGTTTGTACCACTTTACCCACAAGTCGTGATTCCCTTTGTGCCCGTGGACGCGACCCACATTACACACTTCCTTTGGTGTGTGGCAGGGTTTCACTACGAGGCTTTTCCATAGGGTCTCCTAGTACATGCTAGCCACTAAGGTTCCACTCACGTCCATAAGTGATAGCCTCTCAACAAGCAGCTCATCACCCCAGGAGCCCCCTCTTGAGCCATTCGGATACAAGGACAGTCCCTCCTTGACTCCCATTCCCTGCTCCACTAAATGCTGCACCGACACTGGGAGAACACCTAATTACTAGGCCAAGCCTTACCCACGTCGGCCTTGTGATGGCACTGTTTTCCTAGGTTGTCGCTCCAAGAACCGGTTCCTAGGATCTACAACAAGCCGACCACCACTAACCATGTGCCCACGGCACCACATCCTTGCTACCCGGCTTGCATAGATCCCTAAGCCATGTTGCTAAAGAATTACCAACCAATTCCACATGATAATGTTTATTAGTCAAGATTAAAATTAACCCCAAAGTCCCACAAGCCACCTAAGCATCACCTACCCAAAAATCACCAATTGGTTCAAGGCGACAAGGAACAGGATAAAAACAATACTAGGAAAACCCTAACCATAGGTTCCCAATCAATTGACACAAGCATGCAATTCTACAATATCATTATCATAGGTACAAGATGCATCAAGGACACTTGCCTTCGTCCTGCGCTGGAGTATGCTCTAACACTTTGAATTCCTGCTCCTGAAAGTCCTCGTAGGATGGTCCTTGTATATGCTCGTCTTTACGTACAAAAATATCGACACAGACAAAACATACAAAAATCAATACACAATTATGCAATAGTGAAAAAATCAATATGTAGATGCAATGAATGCAAAGGTTATGCTCCTACGAGAAATTTGGCGCAAGAATCACCTAATTTGGAGTTACGAGTAAAAAGTTATGCTAATTTGAAGTTTTAGGGGCAAAAAGGTAAAAACAGGAACTTTTAGGGACCTAATTGTAATTTTGTAAAATTATAGGGAATAAAGTGTAAATTGTTAGGACTGAAAAATAATTACTAAAAAGTATAAGGTTGTTTTTGCAAACTTTTTAGACCTAAACATAATTAATATTAAGTGAAAGGGGCTATGTGTAAAAAGACAGGGCCGAAATATAATTAAAATTAAGTACAGGGGTGTTTCTATAAATTTTCAGTGCTAAAATAATATTTTTACAAATAATAGGGACTAAAGTATAATTTAAAATAATTCTAGGGACTAAAATGTAATTATAGCAAGTTCAGGGACTAAAGTGTAAAGAGAAAGGACTGAAAAATAAATAAGAATAAGTCCTGGGGTGTTTTTTGTAAAATTACATGACCATAATAATAATTTTAATAAAATACAGGGGTGTTTCAGTTAAAACACAAAACTAAAATAATTACTGCGAAGTTCTGGGGCTTAAAAACAAGTTTCTAAAGGTTCTATACAAAAACTGGGGCATAAATCTAATTTAAACTAAGCATAGGGGCCTAAATGCAAAACTGCTAACAATATCCAGGAATTGAACAAAATAATTTTGAACTACAAATTCGTGGACCGGGTCCATGGGCTCTGTGGACCGGGCATTGACTTGTGGTCCATGATCCACGGTGGACCGGGCGCATACCCCTTCGGGGTGTTTTAATCTCGGCCGCTGGATTGGGATCGGGTGGCCAGGGAGGAGCGACGACGGCTGTGCGGCGGCCGGCAGCGAGCTATGCGGCGGCGGCGGGGATGCTCGCCGAAGTTGGCCGGGAAGTCGCTCCAGTCGGCGGTTTCTCGTCGGGAGAGGTCAGGGAGGGAGAGGAGACAGAGGCGACCCTTACTAGGGTGTCGCGCGGCCGGGGAGGTGCTCCAGGCGGCTCGGCGACGAGGGAGTGCGGCGGCGCCTAGCGGAGCTCGACAAGGAGGGTCTCCGGGGGTCGCGAGCGAGCGGGGAGGAGAGGGGAAGAGGCGACAGAGAAGGGCGATGCCGAGGGAGGGTTTTATAGGGGGAAAGAGGGAGGGGAAGCGAGCGGGCTCGAGCTCGCCGTGGTAACGGCCGGCGGCGGCTGTTCGGGAGCAGTAAGGCGTTTAAGGCACGGAAGTGGGGGGGGGGGGAGGGGAAGCGGAGGGGGTGCACGAGTGTGGGGCGTTGGTTTCGGGAGGCGAGGAGGCGAGGAGGAGGGGGCTCGATGGCGGTTTCTAGAGGCCGTCGGTGGGGAGAGAGAGAGTTGGGAGGAGGAAGACGGGTGGGGTGGGGCCGGGCTGTCAGTCAGAGCGGGTGGGGCTGGGCTGCGGTGGTGAGTGGGCCGCATCCGGCTGGCTGGGCTTGCTGGCGGGGGAGCTGGGCCGGCGATGTGAGCTGGGCCGAGGTGGGGGAAAGAGAAGGGAAGGAGGGGAGAGGCGGCCTGGGCCGGCTGGGCCGAAAAGGGGAAGGTGGGAGAGAAAGGGGTTTTCCGGGTGGGCCAGAATGGTGGGTTTTAGCCCACTGTTCTGGTTTCTTCTTTTTCTTTTCTTTCTCAAATCTTTTCCCTCTAATTCTATTCAAATTTTCCTGGTAATTAATTAAGTAATTAATCTAAATGCATAATGCAATTAGAATCTAAATGGGCATGACATGCTATGCAAATGCAATAAATTGATTTAATTTATTTTAAAAAAAATTGTCCTAGGTTATTTTACTAATTACTAAATCCTAAAAATTAACATTTTTGGAAATTGCAAAAAGTAGGGTGTTACATACTAACCCCCCTTACAATGAGTCTCGCCCTCGAGATTCAGAAAGATCGGTGAGGAGATGGGGAAACTCGGCTTTCAATTCTTCTTCACGCTCCGAGGTGGCTTCCTCTTCTGTGTGATGATTCCAGAGCACTTTGCACGTTCGGATCACCTTGTTTCTTGTAACTCTTTCAACAACTTCTAGTATCTTGACTGGTTGTTCCGCATATGTGAGGTCTTCCCGAAGGTCTACTTCAATGGGGAGTTGTTCTTCAGGCACTCTTAAGCACTTCTTTAGTTGTGACACATGGAACATGTCATGCACATTCGTGAGATGGGAGGGCAGCTCTAACTGATATGCAACTTCTCCTCTTCTCTCGAGGATCTTGAAAGGGCTGATGTAACATGGTGCTAACTTCCCTTTGACCTTGAAGCATCTAACACCTCTCATGGGTGATACCTTGAGATATACGAAATCTCCAACCTCGAAGGATAGGTCTCTTCGCCTACGATCGGCATAGCTTTTCTACCTTGACTATGCAATCTTCAGGTTCTCACGGACAATCTTAACTTGTCTTTCTGCTTCCTGCAGTTTCTCTGGTCCAAAGACTTGGTTCTCTCCTGTCTCATTCCAGAATAGAGGTGTTCTACACTTTCTTCCATACAGGAACTCGAAAGGCGCCATCTCTATACTAGCTTGGTAACTATTGTTATAAGAAAACTCTGCGT
The DNA here is from genome assembly GCA_032690845.1 of Eleusine coracana subsp. coracana. NCBI lineage: Eukaryota > Viridiplantae > Streptophyta > Magnoliopsida > Poales > Poaceae > Eleusine > Eleusine coracana. Next base: position 32,596,904 of record CM064434.1, read on the forward strand.
AGGGTAGACTCTTGTCCCAACTCTTGCCATATTCCAGAGCACAAGCTCTCAACATGTCTTCTAGTATCTGGTTCGTCCTCTTAGTCTGCCCATCAGTTTGAGGGTGGTAAGAAGAGCTGAAGTTTAACTTGGTGCCCAGGGACTCATGTAGCTTCTCCCAAAATCTTGAGGTGAACTAGGAGCCTCTGTCAGATACTATCTTCTTAGGCACTCCATGTAGGCAGACTATCCTTGACATGTAAAGTTCTGCCAACTTTGCTCTGCTATAGGTTGTCTTGATGGGAATGAAGTGTGCCACCTTGGTTACATGATCAATTATAACCCATATAGAATCATATCCCGATTGTGTACGGGGTAGTCCAACTATGAAGTCCATACCGACTTGTTCCCATTTCCACTTAGGAATCTTTAGAGGTTGAAGCAATCCGGCGGGTCGTTGGTGTTCTGCCTTGACACGTTGACATGTGTCACATACCGCAACATATTCTGCGACATCGCGCTTCATGCCATGCCACCAATAACGAGTCTTCAAGTCTTGATACATCTTAGTACTCTTTGGATGAAAGGAGTATGCAGAATCATGTGCTTCCCATAGGATCATGTCACGAAGGGGCTTCTTGTCTGGCACACATATTCGTTTACCCATCCACATAGTACCCGTCTCATCTTCTGTGAAGTCGGTAGCCTTTCCTTCCTTAATGAGCTTTCTGATCTCACTTAGCTTCTCATCATCTAGCTGTCCCTTGTGGATTTCCTCGTCGAGAGTGGGTTCCACTTCCATTACAGCTGTCTCTAACTCATTCACAAACCCAAGGTTCAGTTGCTCAAACTCCTTGCAGAGCTCTGGCGGTAGCCTTTCCACAATTAACTGGCTGCAATAGGTTTTTCTACTCAGGGCATCTGCAACAACATTCGCCGTCCCTGGGTGGTAGTTGATACCTACATCATAGTCCTTAATCAACTCCAACCAACGTCGTTGTCTTAGGTTCAACTCCGTCTAAGTGAATATGTACTTGAGACTCTTGTGATCCGTATAGATCTCACAACGGTGACCAAGAATGTAGTGCCTCCAAATCTTTAAAACATGTACTACGGCTGCCAATTCCAAATCATGTGTGGGGTATTTTTCTTCATGCTTCCGTAATTGTCTTGAGGCATATGCCACAACATGACCTTCCTGCATGAGCACACAATCTAGTCCTTGCCTGGAGGTGTCACAGTATACGTCGAAACTCTTACTGATGTTAGGTAAGATCAAGACAGGGGCTAATGTTAATCTCTTCTTCAATTCTTCGAAACTGGCTTGACAGCGCGGAGTCCACTCGAAACTCTTGTCCTTCCCTAACAATGTCATCATTGGCTTTGCTATCTTGGGGAAATCCTTTATGAATTGCCGATAGTATCCGGCTACTCCAAGAAAACTTCTAATCTCCTTTACTGTCTATGGTGGTTTCCAGTCTAGAATGTCTTTTACCTTGCCTGGATTGACTGATACTCCTCCAGCAGAGATCACAAGACCAAGAAATGCTACCTTCTTCAGCCAGAATTCACACTTACTCAACTTGGCGTACAACTGGTGCTCACCTAGCTTCTCTAGAACTAGCCTCAGGTGTTCCTCATGCTCTTCTTCATTCTTTGAAAACACCAAGATGTCATCAATGAAAACCACAACAAATTTATCCAGGTACTCCATCAACACCTTGTTCATAAGGTACATGAAGTATGCCGGTGCATTGGTCAACCCAAATGACATTATTGTAGACTCATATAACCCATATCTTGTTCGAAAAGCCATCTTGGGTATGTCTGATGGTCTGATCTTCAACTGGTGATACCCGGATCATAGATCAATCTTGGAGAAGACACAAGCTCCTTTCATCTGACCAAACAAGTCTTCGATCCGTGGTAGTGGATACTTATTCTTGATGGTCACCTCATTAAGAGAACGATAATCCACACACATCCTCTGAGTGTTATCCTTCTTCTCGACAAAGAGTACTGGAGCTCCCCAAGGTGAGGAACTAGGGTGAATGAAACCCTTCTCTAGCATCTCTTGTAATTGTTTCTTTAGCTCTACCAACTCATTAACTGGCTTCCTATAGGGCCTCTTAGATATAGGAGCACTTCCCGGGACTAAGTCGATAACAAACTCTATGTCACGGTCAGGCGGCATACCTGGAAGTTCTTCTGGAAAGACATCAGGGAAGTCACAAACCACTCGTATCTCTTCTATGGGGGTGCCGGTGGTCTGGTTCAGTATGACCTCCTTGGCGGTAGAGTTGGTTGCTACGAACTCAACTTTGGTACCCTCAGCACTAGTCAGCTATACCGCTTGTTTGGCGCACTGTATCACTCCATCATACTTGCATAACCAATCCATTCCAAGTATTATATCTATCCCCTTGGAGTCTAGGATTATGAGATTAGCTGAGAAGTCTACCCCCCCTTGTTTTAAGGGCGACCTTTGGACATATTTGATTAGTTTTCATTTCTCCACCAGGAGAGCTAACTAGCATGGTATTCTTCATAATAGCAATCGATAGGTTGTGCTTTACAACATATGTGGATGTTATGAATGAGTATGATGCTCTCGAATCCAACAACATGGTTGCAGGTTGAGAGTTAGCTAGGAACATACCAAGCACCACATCTGCAGCTTGCTTAGCTTCCTCAGTAGTGACATGATTGATGCGCCCTCGAGCATAATTCTGTTGTCCTCGATTGCCTGGAAGCATGTTGGTTGGGGCTTGCCTCGGTGCGTTGTTCCGTTGGGGACACTATCTCACGAAGTGACCTTCCTGTCCGCAGTGATAACATCCACGCCTCAGACCACTAGTGTTTCCAGAGGTAGGGCGGTTCTGGTTTTGTGGGGCTGTTGGGCGGGGTGTCTGCTGATAGGTGGGGCGAGGTGCCTGCTACGGGTTAGGGCAAGGTGCTTGGTAGTTGGGGCGTTGCATTGGAAAGTTGGGGCGTGGAGCTTGCACGGTGGCCTGACAGTGTTAGGAGCACGGTAGTATGGGTTGGGGGATGGCATTACACGACGACGAGTGTTACTACTAGATGATTGTCCTTGGAATGGCATCTTCCTCTTGCCTTCTCTCTCAATCTCATTACGCTTGTTCTCCACAACAATGGCCTTGTCCACCAGTCTTTGAAAATTTACATAGTCATTGTTCAGCAACTGGAACTGGATGTCATTCTGCAGTCCCCTCATGAACATGTACTGCTTCTTCTCATCTGTGCTCATTTCTTCAGGAGCATACCTGGATAGCTGGATGAATCTATTCAGGTACCCACTCACTGACATGTTTCCTTGTCTCAAGTCTTGAAATTCTTGTTTCTTCAACAACTTGATGCCCGTAGGGACATAATGAGAGCGGAAGTTATCCTTGAACTCAATCCAGGTGATGGTTTCCACATCAGCATGAGCATTGCAGTAAGCTTTCCACTAGTCTGCGGCTACACCAAATAACTAATGAGCTGCAAAGAGAACCTTCTCTCGATTATTACATTGAGCAATCATCAACTTCTTCTCAATTGCCTTGAGCCAATCATCAGCTTCCATAGGATCCTTGGACTGGGAGAAGGTAGGTGGCCTAGTCCTTAAGAACTCTCCCAACCTATTCTGGGGTGGAGGTGGAGGTGGAGGGGCATGGTGATTCTGCTGGGCATTTTGATTCTGTTGTATAGCACCCAAGGTTTGGATCGCTGTCTGCATAAGCTGAGTCTGCATGGCTAAGAATTGCTCAAGGTTTGGAGCATTGTTGTTGCCCTTGTTGTTCTGGTTGCTACCTCCAGTGTTTCCCCTAGTACGAACCATCTGAGTGGTGGAAGTAGTGTAAGATGAGGTGTGATAATAGAAGAAAGAATAAAGAAGAAACCCAACTATATGCATCATGGAATAACGAGTAAAAACGATTGTTTATTTAATAAGCAAACGAAAGATAAGGTTGTGGACAAGGTGCCGAGGCATCCCACAACTCACATCAAGCACACTCAAATCAAGTCAAGCAAAGGAGTTCATTGCATCACACCATGAAAGCAAATCGATCTAAACATTTGATTATTACAATCTTTATTCATAGGGTAAGGGAATCTCCCAAGCACAGGAGTTGGCTTCGTCGAAGACCGAAGGTAGGGAACTTGCGTGCTTCGGGGAGTTTGCAGTCCAAGTGCGGATACCAGAGGTGTAGAGGTCACTCTGCTCGCCCATCTTGACTCGCTGGTCGCGCTTTATATAATCCTCAGTATCACGCAGCCTCTTCCGAAGAGTGTGGTTCTCCTTCTGTAGCGCCTCCATAGTGTGGCTTAAGTCCACCGCGACTCCCTGATTCTCGTCCATCTCTCTGGTGCTTACATACCATTCTGTAGGGGCGACGATGTACTTCTCCGTGCCTAGCTTCCGATGGGGAATGTGGGCAAAACTTGTCTTTGCTATTCCATGGCGGTGAGTGTAGCAGAGGCTAGTGTGAGCCCTCCAGGCAGCTTCATCCACTGCGGCCTCACGAGTAGCCCTGGGGGTGCGGCCATGATGAGTAGATATGACGCGGTCGCCATCGTAGATGTTGACCTCCGATGTCCATTCCTCACGGAAAGGGCGATCCACCTTCTTGAGGAAGTACTGAGGCCTGTTGGTGACGCCAATCTTCTCAAGTAGCTTCCGCAGGGTCTTGGAGAAGGTCTGACCCTCTAGCCCAAAAGAGCGGTACTTCTTGACCTGACGGACAGCTAGGTCTTTCCTCCTCTGAGTCATCACCATCTTCAGGCTCTTTAGGGTCCTCAAGCTCTTCTGGGTCTTCTTCCCCTTGCGGTTCCTCAGAGTCCTCTTCTTGCTCAAGTTCTTCTGGTTCTTCCTCTTCAGGATCCTCGGGCTCTTCTGGGTCTTCTTCGTCTTTAGGTTCCTTGGGATCTTCTTCCATGGGCCCTTCCTGTGGTGTCTCTGGAAGTTCCTTGTCAGTCAACGGGGCTTCCTCGCGTGCAGGCTGGGTTATCTCTTCACTTGCTTCCTTCCTCGCACACCTAGGGGCAAGGAGTCCACCGTGACGTCCAGTCGTAGCCTTACGAGCGGTCAGCTTGGTACGGGCCATCAACATTTTGGAAATAACTAGGGGTGAGAAAACAATGATTAAAAATCTGAAAAGTAAATAAGAAAGACTCGAAAAGAACACCATGGTTTAATATTTTCTTAAAATAGTTTGTACAGTTATAAAGAAAAAGAGTGTCCCTAATGCATCCATGGCTAGCTAGGCTGACGTCCTACAGTTGATATGGCTCTGATACCACTTCTGTCACACCCATTTTAAGAAGCAAAACGGGTGCAGCCGTACGTGTGCCCAGGATCAAGTTACACACACATACGGTACATCATTAGTGGTAAACAGAGTAAATATCCATATCTTTTAATTATTACATCGTATCTTTAATACAAAAGGACCCGTAGGTCTAAAAGAAAAGTACATCCAAGCAGCAAAAATCAACTAGCGTAGACGTCCCAATCTCCACAGGCTTCGACTGGTGGACCATCGCCTAGTACTCGCCTCCGTCGTCCTCATAGTGGTTCCATTCCTCTCCTATAGCTGAGCAGCGATGTGGGATATAGCAAGGGTGAGTACGTGCCATACTCAGCAAGTGGGGGAAAAGATGACATGAAGGCTAAGACAAGGAAGGCTTTAAAGGGATTTGTTGCGTGAGCCTTTAATTCTATATGCAGCCTAATTACTAAGTGGGGTCATCCCATCCCTCAATCCACATGGTACTAATCGATCCAAGTCCGAACCATCCCAACCAATCCCAAACTACATCCCAACTAATCTTGTGAGGAGTCCAGGCTGCTCTTGATGGCTATCATGATAGTTTGATACTCTGTAGAGTTTGTACCACTTTACCCACAAGTCATGATTCCCTTTGTGCCCGTGGACACGACCCACATTACACACTTCCTTTGGTGTGTGGTAGGGTTTCACGACGAGGCTTCTCCATAGGGTCTCCCAGTACATGCTAGCCACTAAGGTTCCACTCCGGTCCATAAGTGATAGCCCCTCAACAAGCAGCTCATCACCCCAGGAGCGCCCTCTTGAGCCATTCAGATACAAGGACAGTCCCTTCTTGACACCCATTCCCCGCTCCACCAAATGCTACACGGACACTGGGAGAACACCTAATTACTAGGCCAAGCCTTACCCACGTTGGTCTTGTGATGGCACTGTTTTCCTGGGTTGTAGCTCCAACAACCGGTTCCTAAGATCTACAATAAGCCTACCACCACTAACCATGTGCCCACGGCACCACATCCTTGCTACCCGGCTTGCATAGATCCCTAAGCCATGTTGCGAAAGAATTACCAACCAATTCCACATGATAATGTTTATTAGTCAAGATTAATATTAACCCAAAGTCCCACAAGCCACCTAAGCATCACCTACCCAAAAATCACCAATTGGTTCAAGGTGACAAGAAACAGGGTAAAAAATATACTAGGAAAACCCTAACCATAAGTTCCCAATCAATTGACACAAGCACGTAATTCTGCAATATCATTATAATAGGTACAAGAAGCATCAAGGACACTTGCCTTCGTCCTGCACTGGAGGATGCTCTAACACTTCGAATTCCTGCTCCTGAAAGTCCTCGTAGGATGGTCCTTGTGTATGCTCGTGTTTACGTAAAAAAATACCGACACATACAAAACATACAAAAATCAACACATTATGCAATAGTGGAAAAATCAATATGTAGATGCAATGAATGCAAAGGTTATGCTCCTACGAGAAATTTGGGGCGAGAATCACCTAATTTGAAGTTACGAGTAAAAAGTTATGCTAATTTGAAGTTTTAGGGGCAAAAAAGTATAAACATGAACTTCTAGGGACCTAATTGTAATTTTGTAAAATTATAGGGACTAAAGTGTAAATTGTTAGGACTGCAAAATTACTAAAAAGCATAAGGTTTTTTTTGCAAACTTTTAGGACCTAAACATAATTAATATTAAGTGAAAGGGGCTAAGTGTAAAAAGACAGGGCCAAAATATAATTAAAATTAAGCATAGGGGTGTTTCTATAAATTTTCAGGGCTAAAATAATATTTTTACAAATAATAGGGACTAAAGTATAATTTAAAATAATTCTAGGGACTAAAATGTAATTATAGCAAGTTCAAGGACTAAAGTGTAAAGAGATAGGATTGAAATATAATTAAGAATAAGTTCAGGGGTGTTTTTGTAAAATTACATGGCCACAATAATAATTTTTATAAAATACAGGGGTGTTTCAGTTAAAATAAAACTCAAATAATTATTGTGAAGTTCAGGGGCTTAAAAACAAGTTTCTAATGGTTCTGTACAAAAACAGGGGCATAAATCTAATTGAAACTAAGCACAGGGGCCTAAATGCAAAATTGCTAACAATTTCGTGGACTGGGTCCATGGGCTCTGTGGACCGGGCATTGACTTGCGATCCATGGTCCACGGTGGACCGGGCGCATACCCCTTCGGGGTGTTTTAATCTCGCCCGCTGGATCGGGATCGGGTGGCCAGGGAGGAGCAACGACGGCTGTGCGGCGGCCCGGCGGTGAGCTATGCGGCGGCGACGGCGGGGATGCTCGCCGGAGTTGGCCGAGAAGGCGCTCCGGTCGGCGGTTTCTCGCCGCGAGAGGTCAGGGAGGGAGAGGGGAGAGAGGCGACCCTTATTGGGGTGTCACGCGACCGGGGAGGTACTCTAGGGGGCTCGGCGACGAGGGAGTGCGGCGGCGCCTGGCGGAGCTCGATAGGGAGGGTCTCCGGGGGTCGCGAGCAAGAGGGGAGGAGCGGGGAAGAGGCGGCGGAGAAGGGCGGTGACAAGGGAGGGTTTTATAGGGGGAGAGAGGGAGGGGAAGCAAGCGGGCTCGAGCTCCCCGTGGTAACGGCCGACGACGGCTGTTCACGCGCAGTAATGCGCGATAGCGCGCGTTTAAGGCGCGGAAGTGGGGGGAGGGGAAGTGGAGGGGGTGCGCGAGTGTGGGACGTCGGTTTTTGGAGGCTGGGAGGTGAGGAGGAGGGGGATTGACGGCGGTTTCTGGTGGCCGTCAGTGGGGGGAGAGAGAGTCGGGAGGAGGAAGACGGGCGGGGTGGGGCCGGGCTATCAGTCGGAGCGGGTGGGGCTGGGCTGCGGTGGCGAGTGGGCCGTGCCCGGCTGGCTGGGCCTACTGGCGGGGGAGGTGGGCCAGTGATGTGAGCTGGGCTGAGGCGGGGGAAAGAGAAGGGAAGGAGGGGAGAGGCGGTCTGGGCCAGCTGGGTCGAAAAGGGGAAGGTGGGGGAGAAAGGGGTTTTCCGGGTGGGCCAGAATGGTGGGTTTCAGCCCACTGTTCTGGTTTCTTCTTTTTCTTTTCTTTCTCAAATATTTTCCCTTTAATTCTATTCAAATTTCCTAGTAATTAATTAAGTAATTAATCTAAATGCATAATCCAATTAAAATCTACATGGGCATGACATGCTATGCAAATGCAATAAATTGATTTAATTTATACTAAAAAAATTTGTCCTAGGTTATTTTACTAATTGCTAAATCCTTAAAATTAACATTTTTGGAAATTGCAAAAAGTAGGGTGTTACAGAAAGTACCTTGCTTGCACTGCTTGATTTAAAGCCCAAGAAAGAAGGTGAGCTCTCCCATCATCGACATCTGAAATTCACTTTCTATAGCTTCCTGAAATCTGGACACAAGAGCACGAGAGGAACCACCAAAGATGATATCATCCACGTAAATCTGAACCATTAGAAAGTCATTGCGATGCTTTAGAGTGAACAAGGTTTTATCAACACACCCCATGACATACCCACGCTCTAGCAAGAAGGTCTTAAGCCTAGCATACCGTGCCCTAGGTGCTTGCTTTAGCCCGTACAAAGCCTTCTGAAGCTTGTACACATGGTTTGGGTATTTGTGGTGCTCAAAGCTAGAGGGTTGCCTCACATACACTTCTTCCTCTATGACACCATTTAGGAAAGCACTCTTGACATCCATTTGATAAAGTCTAATGCCCTTGGAGACAGCAAATGCAAGCAAGATCCTAATGGCTTCTATGCAAGCAACAGGAGCAAATGTGTCACCATAATCTAAGCCCTCCCCTTGGCAAAAACCTTGAGCAACTAGCCTAGCCTTGTTTCTCACAACCTCACCATCCTCCCCATGTTTGTTTTTGAACACCCACTTGGTTCCTATGACATTGATATTTTTGGGAGGCTCTACAAGGGTCCAGACTTTGTTTCTCTCAAAGTTTTCCAACTCCTCATGCATGGCATTAACCCAATGTTCATCAGACAGTGCGTGTCTAACTTCTCAGGGTTCAAAGGTTGCAACAAAGAGAGAAATGGTAAAGCAAGCGAGATGTGCAGACCTTGACCTTGTTGTCCTCTCATACAGATTACCAATCATTTGTTGAGGTGGATGTCGACGCTGAATGTGGTGTGGGGCCTCTCTCTCAGAGTGTATCTCCCCCTCAACCACAGCTGGAGCTCGCTCAACAGTCATTGAAGTCGATGTAGAAGCTTCTGGACCCTCTGCTGGAGTAGTGGTAGCAGCAGGAACAAGCTCAGATGAGAGATGAAGTGATTCATCATCATCATCATCAAAGCCCTATAGGTCCTCTTCTACAAAGATGTTTTCCTTCAGCTCCTTGTCACATGTGGACTCAATCACATTCCTTGCACAAGAGTTTGATTCATCAAGGTTACATCATAGGAATCTACGATGGTGTTAGTCTCCAAATTCAAAACTCTATAGGAATGACCATGAAGAGAGTAACCAAGAAAGATGCCATCAGAAGATCTCGACTCAAACTTATCAAGATTGCCATGCTTGAGAATAAAGCACTTGCAGCCAAAAGCACGCAAATGAGAAATTGAGGGCTTTCTCCCAAAACGCGGCTCACAAGAAGCCACATTAAAAATTGAGCGCAAGAAAATCCGAATGGCCTCAGCCCAGAACCGCCTCGGAGTCCTATGCTCATCGAGCATCGTCCGGGCCATCTCCACCAGGGTTCTGTTCTTTCTTTCGACCACACCGTTCTACTGAGGAACACGAGGTGCTGAAAACTGATGCTCAATACCATGCTCAAGACAAAAAGCATCGAAGAAGGAGTTCTTGAACTCGGTGCCATTATCACTACGAATTGCTCGTAATGCACCAGGGAATTCCTTGAACAACCTCAAAGCTAAGCTCCGAAAGTGATGAAACATTTCTTCCTTGCTCTCAAGAAAGTAGACCCAAGAGTAGTGAGAATAGTCATCAACAATCACAAGAACATACCACTTCCCACCCACCGAACGAACCCGAGAAGGACCAACAGTGTCCATGTGAAGCAACTCTCCAGGGCGTTCAGTCATCACCACATTGATTGGTGGATGAGAAGCGGCAATCATTTTCCCATGACGACAAGGAGCACAAACCAAATCCTTATCAAATTTGAGCTTAGGCAATCCTCGGATCAAACCTAGGCCACTCAAGCGACATAACAAGTCAAAGCTCATGTGACCCAGTCTCCTATGTCATTTCTAGAGCTCAGAAGAAGATTGAGCAAAAAAGCACTTGTGAGAACTAGGAGAACCAGCAAAATCAGCTTGAAAAACTCTGCCAGTGCGAGAAATCCCACAAACCAAGGAACCACTCGAATCAAGAACACAAGAAGCATTTGACTTAAAGCGCACTTCCAAACCAACATCAAGAAGCTAAGAGACAGTGAGGAGATTGTACTTGAGATACTCAACCAAACCAACATCCTTGAGAGTGAATTTTTCATTTACCTTTACCACGCCTCTTGCCTTCATTCTCCCTCTCTTCTCATCTCCAAAGGTCACATACTCCCGCCGCTTCAAGGAATGAGGCTGGAGAACCACTTTGCATCTCCGGTCATGTGGAGCGAACACCCGAAGTCCATCAACCATTTGTTCTCCAAGCCTCCACCTGCTGCCTATAAAGAACGAGAAGGAAAAGTCGATGGCTCAATGCTAGGGTTAGTCAAAAGAGATTTGGGAATCCAGCACTTAACCATACAACCAGTAGTAGTCATCACAGTTCTTTGCACATTATCATTCGAACGCATTGGACGAGAACCATGATGGGGAAAACGTGGCCTGTCAAAGCATCTCGACTCAAACCTTGCGTCTCGACTCAAACCAAATCCACGCGAATGACACTCACCACGATGGGGAAAACATGGGGCACCAAAACACTGTTGTGCAAAGCCTCTGCTTCGTGAAACAAAGCCATATGAAGAATGACCCTGTCCACGATAGGCACGAGAAAAAGAGCGAGGCTTAAAGTCAACAAAATCATCATAAAAGGCATCCCTAGTCAACTTAGCTTGCTTCCTCTCAATCCTCTTACGCCTATAACAGAATTCATCCAAGTGGCCCTTGCGACCATAAAACATGCAAATGTAGACACCCTTAGGATTAGGCTTGGTTTGCATGGTAGGCTTGGGTTTTGGCTTCTCTGTTTGCTTTGGATTGAAGGAGGGTTTTGGATTGGGTGGATTGTATGTGTCAGTGGGTTTGATGGTGTTTTCATCAAGCTTGTAGCTGGAGCTAGGAACAAACTTACCCACATTCTCACTGTCCTTGTCACACCTCTCAAATCCCAAGCCCAAGTTATAGGTTGACCTAGAAGCACTCTCCTTCACTCTTGCCAAATCACTCTCAATCTTTTCCTCACTCACTAGGGTTCTCTGGAGCCTAGAAACAAGATAGTCATTTTCCTGAACTAGGACATTGTTTTCCTCCCTAGTGATTACTAGCTTGTCCTTGAGGGTGACACACACTTCACACGGATGTGGGAGAACTTTCGAGCGAGTCTTATGAAGCAACTTGGACTCAAGCTCTTTGACTTTGAGGGACTGAGCTTCCAACTTATCTGTGAGCTTGGGACACTTCTGACATGCACCCAAAAGAGTTGGTCTAGCTTTGAACTCATCAAGCTCCTTGAGGGCACTCTCAAGCTGACTGGCAACTTGAACATGCACACTCTCCCTCTATGCAAGATCACTCATCACACATTGACAAGACTCACATTCAGCAACAGTATCAACACAAGCAAGCTTAGAACTAAGCAAAGAAATTTCAAAATCAGAACTCTCCAACTTAGACTTAAGCTCTCTACTCTCACGAATAGCACTATGAAGCTTATCATCTTGCAAGAGCAGAACATCGTGCAAATGATCAAGTTCAGAAGAGAGCTCATCAAGAGTGGGAGGTACCTCGCTTGTGTTGGAGTCGGATCCAGAGTCGGTGTCATGGTCGTTCTTTGCCATGAAGCAAAGCCCGGTGAAGTCATCCTTCCTCTTGACTCGTGGCTTCTCAACCTCTTCATCCGAGCTTGAAAGGCCTTCGCTTGTTGTGAGGTCAACATCGCTCAAGGTGGCAATGCAGGCGCGTGCAATGGCCTTGGCGAACTTCTTGGAGTTCTTGCCCTTCTTGTAGAAGCGGTTCTTGTTCTGCTTGAAGTCTTTAGTGTTGTTGTCACGGTACCCAGCCTTCTTCTTCTTCTTGGGACAGTCAGCAATGAAGTGTCCCAGGTCACCGCACTCGAAGCAGGATCTTGAACCACCTTCTCTTCTTTCCTTCCAGTTGTTGTAGAACTTTCTAAACTTCCTTGTGAGCAAGGACAACGCCTCATCAGGAATGCACTCCATCTGTTCATCGGAAGCTACAACAAGAGAAGACAAAACAAACTCCAAAGAAGACTTGTCAAGTGAGGGGTTAGTTACATAAGAAGCACAACTATGATCACCCTTCTAAGAACTAGAAAACAAAGCCATGCTAGAAGCAGGAACAACAAGATTTGGACGAGATTTTCTAGATAGAGATTTCAGCTTGCTATACACTTGCTCACAGTTCAAGGTATTGAATTCAGCTATTTCTTCTAGAGCAGCAATTTTAACCCCCCAAACATTTTCATCAAGTGAGTACAAAAACAGTTGCTTAGCTCTATCATTATCATTGTACACAAGGTTACCACAAGCCCGCAAGTTGCACACAATTGCCTCAAACCTATGAAAGGTGTAATCTAGTGACTCGCCAGGTTTTTGTGCAAAGGTTTGGTACTGTCTATTGTAAGAATTCTTACGCATAGACTTGACTTGGTTGGTACCCTCATGGTAAGTACAGAGCTTAACCCACATAGCATGAGCAGTGTCAAGGTGTGCAACCCTATCATATTCACTCCTACCAAGTGCAGAGAGCAGAATATTCACAGCTTTGGAGTTGTTCTCATACCTGACTAACTCACCTGTAGATGTAGTGTTCAGGTCCTATGGTATAGCATACTCCTGCTCAGTAATCTCCCAAATTGCACGTCCTTGACTCAGCAGATATGCCTTGGTCCGTGACTTCCAGTAGGAGAAGTCCTCTCCATCGAACATCCACAGCTTAACAACACGCTTCTCCATGTCGCTTTCGGATCACAAAGCCAGTGAATGTCAACTAGTGATCAAACTGGCTCTGATACTAATTGAAGGACCGAGAAGGCAACCAGAGGGGGGTGAATGGGAGCTAATCAAAATTATCCAAGAGAACTTGGCCTATATCCCAAAAACAACCCAAACCAACCTCTAAACCAATCACCAAGGCTACACACACCAACTTGTAATCTGCTACCCTTACGAGTGATCAACAGCAGCAGTGATACACAGCGGAAACAAAGAAGAACAACAAAAACTTGAAATAATGGAAACCTCACAAAGTTGTATCTTCTGGACCACCACCGGCAGTGCCGAGCAAAACCATCGGTAGTGCCGGTTGGCCCCATCGGCAGTGCTCGTGGGGGGTTTTGCAACCCACCGGCCCCGACAGAACAGGAAAAACTTTCAGGATTTTGTCAAATCTTCTCCAAAACCTATTCAAATGAAATCCAAATGATGCGATTTTTGGACCGATGAATCTTCAGCACATCGCGACCCTAATCCTAGAAGATCAACTCACGTGGCTCAAGGAATCATCAGGAATTTCAGATCTTGTGCCAAGAACACCAAAAAGGGGAAACTTGAGAAATCCTTCAAATTGAAGGTGCTAGAGCTCTTGATTTGGTCAAGGACCTATGAAGGATTGTTCTAGCTCATCATAGCAACAAGTTCCTCAAGAAATCAGCCCCAAAAACTCATCCAAAAAGGAGATCGAAAATTCCCACGAAAATAGCTCCGAAAATAGGAAAAAGGAGAAAATTGGGATTCAAGGGAAGAGAGAAATCTTGAACATGAAAATACTTCTCATATCATAGAAAGGTGCTTACAAGATCCATGGTTACAAGGCTAGGAAACCAACCTCTTCCTCCCACTATTTGGAAGAGCAAGAGATGTCTCTCACACACCCACTACTCTCCTCTCAAACATGAAGTCCTCTCCTAGCACTTTGAATAGAATCCTAACACAAAACTAATGGAAAGAGAGGCACCTCTCCCACTAGCCACACCTCTCCTTATATAGGCCTAGGGTCTATTGTCCACATGACCACTCTACCCTTGACCTACATAACACACCCACCTACCACCAGGGGCATAACCGTCCATCTTTTTCTTTGTCGCCCGAATGCCATCGAGCCCTTCTCAACTTTGCTTGCCCTTGACGCAAGCTAAGCCATGGTGCCACGTGCACCTCCAATCGCCGCCACCGATTTTGAGGCCCAAACTGGGAAACTGCTTCACACGCTTCTCAAAGCGTGACTTCTCGATTTTGACGCGTGTCACCTTGTCCCGCGATCCTGACCACCGGCAAGTCTCTCCCTGTCCCTATCCATCGGGCTCCCTTGTCACTTGTACCGGCATCCCGTTCGCCTTGACTTGGTCAACATGCCATCTTCATCACCAACACGGTTTTGAGGCTCAACCGCGAAACCGTCCGTGCTTCTTGCCTCTCCACGTGTACGGTGTGGATCACCCTTGACTTCACCTGGCATCCCGATTGTCTGGCCCCAAGTCCCCTACTTGTGCCCGATCCTCTCGCTGTTGACCGCCAAGTCGACTCTAGTGACCTACACATCATGAGACAAGCGAACACATTTCCCATCTCCTGCAATATCACCAATATCTCCACCAACTCCTGTTAGTCATAACCATGATATGCAAACCCATGCAATCCCTGGATTCCCGCATTTCAACTCAAACACGAAATCCGCTCAAGTCAATTACTCATCACACATATATTGCAAACCATGGTACATATCCACATGGTTTCTCAATGATGAATGATGAGTTAGAAGATGTCGTGCAACATTGGATGAAGGCTCTGGAAAAGATTCAAGAAAATAAAGCTTGTGTGTCCTGATTTTATAATAAAAAGGCGATGCCCAAGTTTTTTTTTTCAGAAGAGGATCTTGTCTGGATCCAGATCATGCCCATCGGTTCTAGAGATAGTCGATTTGAAAAATGGTCACCAACATGGGAAGGGCCATTCAAAGTAAGTCGATGTGCGCCGGGCAATGCGTATTATTGCAAGGAATAGAAGGAGAAGAGTTTGGAAGAGCATTTAATGGTAAATACATTGTTGACGGCTGTTAAGTACCATTTTTAACCGTCAACTATACTCAAATAAAGGAGAATTTGGCATTTCATACACGCATGCTTTAGCACAATAATATAGTTCCACTTGTACTTGGAGAACTTTGTGCATGCAGGAGGAAATGTGAAGGAAACACCTCAAAAGGCAAGAAAACACACTTTCGACCAATCAGAGAGTGCCACATGGACGTCACACGGATTGAAGGGCTCATTTTCAGCACTTAACCGACGTAACTCCCTGTAATACCGCGCAACTCGACGTCAGGGCCCACAGGACAGCCACCTGGAGAAAGCACAGGCCAGGAGGGGCCACCCCCAGGTCGGCCGACCTGGTCAGGTCGGCCGACCCGGCCGGGCGCCCTCTCCGCCTGGGCTTCCACGTGTTGGCTCCTCCGCGACTCCTGATGACGGTTTGAGATGCCTTCCGTGGCGGTTACTCTCCCTTGCCGACCTATTGAGGCTATAAATAGGAGGGTGTGCCTTCACACTCAACACACACCACAAGAAGCATTTCTCTCTTGCTAGTAGTAGTTCTTGGAGTTTTAGTGGAGTTAGGCTGAGTCTAGAGCTCTCTAGTCCCAAGTCTTCACTTGGAATTGGTATGGCTCTTGTATCTTTTCCCTTTTGTAAGACTTTGCTCTTATCAATATATATATCTTTTCTATATAGTTGTGCTTGGGTCATGAGTTTCTTGTTTGATATTGTGATCCATATATGTGATAGTATAGTCTACTTGTGTGATAGTAGTTTATATTTATTGTCATGCTAGTTATATACCGTCACTATAGTCTAGTTTATATGTTATAGTCTCTATGCTTAGTTTTAGCTGATAAAGTATAGCATGGGTTTGGTGATCGTATTCGTACGGTAGCTCTGCCTCGTTAATAGTAATCGCGGAGGGGCAGAGTGCTCTTTGGTCATGCAAGTATGGAATTTGGGTGACTGATTTGCATCAATTATTCGTTAGTCTACTGGTTCGTTGAGGTAGGCGGCAGGTGGTGACAGCCCTGTCCGTCCTTTGAAATCCTCTCCGCTAGGCTAGTGCGTAGGCTCTTGGCGGAAGTCGCCTGTGGATGCAGGGGTAAGTCCGTGCCTGAAGTGCTATATTATTGACTGCTGAACCTGAGTGTGGGTCTGTATGTATTCTACTTAGGCTATGCAACTGTATAGGAATGTATAGTAGGAGTAGCTTAGCCTAGTCTTTCCTCCACTAGACTTTATTTATTTAGTAGGAATCTTCTGTGTGTGTCACACTACCCGGTTATTATCATGTACCCGCCTGTCTTGGTTAGATATCCTTGCTAATTGTTAACATGATCTTATATGTTAGTAACGCTTCTTGATCATACCCTTCCTTTGGGATAAACAAATACGATACCCTGAATACTTCCGGGTGAAATGCTACAGCGGTATTCTCCGTGCGCTTGCGGATTTTACCTACTTGACTCTGGGACATATTAGTGAACCATTTCTGGCCCCGTGCCGGGTATGATTTATTAATATGGCTTAGCAAAAGTCAACATACATGAAGAAATATCATCCAAGCATTTGGATTGGCGCATGAGCTCGATTACTAGATCATGGCCGACGTGGGAAATTTCATCCATATGGATAGCCGATGGATGTTCATCGACTTGAGATGATCGATATTGAGAACATCGCCCTTAGCAAAAAAAATATTAATGCCATGTTCAAAAAAATACAATATTATAGAATATTCGTCCAATAATGATATTGAGAACATCGCTCATAGAGGAAGTTACAGATAGTCATTGTTACAGAATGAAGATGGATGGATTACTCACTGGTAATCAGTTTTTCAACAAACCTATTCTCCTAATAAATAGAGGGAGAAAAACACATTAGCAACTTCCTCTGCTTCCCTGGAACAGTGTCGTCGTCATCGGACATCACCCGCCGGACAAGGGGAACTAGTGAGTTGATTTCTGTGCCTCCATCTAAAGGCAACTAGTGAGTTGATTTCTGGGTGGGAGCAGCTGTGAACTTTGGATTGAAAGGATCGTTCTGGGAGCAGAAGAGGCAAAGAGTATTCGCCATAATAAACGTAGCAAATTTGGAGATAAATGGTATTTTTCCATCAGGGCTCTCAGTAGAAGGCCCATGGTCGAAGATGTCAAGATGAGAGGAAGAAGCTAGCAAGTGGAACTATTTATAGGGTCTGGACTTGACCTTTGAAGAATGCAAACGCCGCTCTGCATTGATTGGGAGAATAGGAAGCGATGAAGTTTGAGGAGGAAGGATAAGAACGAAGACGGTCAAAAAGTGAAAACCAGCAGTCGAGGTGACGCCGGAAGATAGTGAGCTACAATTAAGAAGGGCATGAATGGTTGGGAAGTATACTAAAAGACCAAATTTGATAGTGGATGGCTCACAAGTAACTGTGGGCGCGAATAAAGGCACGTGGGAAACAAAGAGATAAATCTGGCACACGAAAATTTCATACACCAGACTCGAGGGGCATGTGTTGACACCGGAATTTGACTGGGCCCAACGGTCAGCTGCATGGAGTCGAAAATCGGCTGAAGTCAATGGAGCTCAACGACTAGAAAGGATAACATGGGCCCGTTAGGGTTTTGTTTTCATTTATTTGGTTAGTTTGCATTTAGTTTAGAAATAAACCTAGTCGGTTTGTTTAAGAGTCTTGACCGAGTTGGGTCAAAACCCCTTGCATGGGGTTATAAATTTTTAATAGGGTCTGTATGAAAAATGACACTTTCGTTGGATACAATTTGGCGCATCACCAATCGTTCCTACTCGACGAAATCCTCGTCTCGCGTGGGCTGCATCGGCTCCGATCCAAGTGAGAAACTTGGATTAGTCAACCTCGTTAGTTCTATCAATCTCAACTAGTACTTTCTCATTGATTTAATATTCTAGTTGTTATCATTAGGATTGATAGTTATCCGTTAATTAGATTTTTTTTGTACTTGTTCTCTTGACTTTGATTGCGATACTGCCTTGGCTGAAACCGATCTATTGCTATTTTAGTAGATTCTACATGTATAATTTACATCTATTATTCGAGTCACTTTATCAATTTTATCTATAAATAGGTTAAATCTAGCTCTGTCTACCGTGTTTGAATACTGTCTTGATTAAGTTCGATCTATTTGAATTAGTAAGATTGCATCGGTTGTAATCTCTTACTGGGTAGATTGGGTTATATCCAATCCGTTTACAGGTAGAGTCAATAGAGTTCTATCGGGACGTTTAGCCGATAGGTTATCACGGTTCAATCGACTTTCTGATGCTTAGATTGATTATATCATTCACTTTGATAGTTGTTTGCCCCCTTGTTAAAATAAGGTAGATTTATGGTTTTGAAGCATATTTGCAATACCAGCTAATTAGATCTATTGACCTAACACCATTAATAGAGTGAGTCTATGCGTATTTATTGTAGAACTATCAACTCAGCTGTATCGACTCTAGCACCTTACATCGACTTGGCCAATTACTTTATGAATACTGTAGGTTTATCGACTCTGGTGATGAGTCCATGACTCATCAATTTATTACTTCTATGCAAGCTAAACAATCTGGCTTGATAATTAATTCTCTTATGAAGCTGGGTTTATTTTTAATTGGTATGAAGAAAAACAACAACAAGGAAGAAATTGTTGTTCCATGGTGCAAGAAATTATTTATGGGAGTTCATTTTCGTAGCAAGCAAGAGACAAAAATGCAGGCCAAGGAAAAGCCAACGTAAGGGCCTCATGCTATGACATTAATTAACACAATCTCTTAATGAGAAGGATTAGCACGTTGCCGGATTATTTTAATATTCTTTTTTGATTTAAGTCCGTAGCTTTCAGGTTTTTGTGTGCTTTAGAGTCTGTATCTTCTAGGTTTATTTAGTCTGAGTCGGACATAATTTGGGCTTTAATTAATTAGAGCCCAATCCAGTAACTTGTGCCTGCGTGCACTTAAGTTGGTCGTGAGCCCATGAAATGGAGGCAGATTAGGTTTTAGTTAAAGGTATTTTTCTTCCTTGTTGAGGCTTTCTCCGGAACAAAGGAGACGCCGCCATCAACCCACTGTTCGGACTGCTGCCGATCCTTGCTAAATTGTGGAGTAGATCGTGATCAGGTGGCTAATACCTGGGTGCGCATCTTGGTTCTTTCCTGGAATCTTTCTTTTCGGATTGTGTTCCTTTAAGACACGGGTGGAAGAGCATATCTAGTGTTTGGATTATTCTCTCAGTAAGCCAATCCATTATCTTGTTATTGATTGGAGTCTACGATCCTCATTACAGTTATTTTTTCTATTCTGAGATTTTGATAATTCTATTGGGATCAAGATTGTTTAAGTAACTTGCTATTCAGTTGTTCATCTTGTCATTGTGGACGTGAATCACACCTTATCTATCTGCTGCTCTATCATTGTTTCATTTGGAAAGTATTTCTGGAGTAATTAACCGTGAGACTGCACCACTTCTTGCTAGAGTAGAAATCTTCTGTTATATTGATAATAGTTGTGTTGGTAATATTTTGAAATCAGAGATCAAGTGTTTGTTCATAGACTAGTGCCGTGAAAGATTGGGACAATAACTGGACACCGTCCCCATGTCCTTATCATCTGGCCTTACATCGACTTGGCCAATTGCTTTATTGAATTAAAACCTTACATCAACTCGAGTGTCGATAAGCCAATATAATCAGCCGATTAGTTTAATTTCTCTTATTTTATTTATTCATATAGTTGCATCGGCTGATCTCACAAATAGTGACTATTGGCTTTCTTTATCGGTCTGTCCTAGGCCGATGACATGCTTCTGATTGCTTGTCTCTTTGTCGATTTGTAGGGAAAATCGACTGGCACACCCCCGGTCTCTTGTATTGAGCCCGCACTGGAGTTAAGCAGATCTCCCAGGTCACGCGTGACAATTTTCATGTCAACATGCATCGACATCCTCTGAGGGCTCTGCTCCTGGCTGCTCCAGTGCTGGATTCTGCGGTGCTCCCTGAGCCTGTGCCGCCTGAGCATCCATCTGCTCGAAGAAATCATGGTCTATAGGCGACTCAAATCCTCTATCCTGCCCTGCTAGTGGGACCGTGGGTGTCTCCTCGGCAACAGTCGCCTGGAAAAGAGCCAAGTCATCCACGTCCTCCTGAGTGTAGCCTCGGCGGACTAGATCCTCTGCTACCTGAGGTGTAAGAGTGCTGACTGTAGCTGTCGAGACTTATTCTCGGCAATAGATATAGGGTGGTTCACCTATGATGATTTATATATAGAACAGGGGTATGCGCGAGATCGAGAGACGATGGTAACACAAGACGCCAATTTATACAGGTTCAGGCCTCCTGGAGGATAATAACCCTACGTCCTATGTTATGTGGTATTTATATTGATATGTCTAGACCATAGATCTAGACGAGGAGGATAGACCTAGATGATGATGTCTAGTTGTGTCTAATTGTACAATGCTCTATTGCTTGTCTACTTGAGGA
Source organism: Eleusine coracana subsp. coracana (assembly GCA_032690845.1). Taxonomy (NCBI): domain Eukaryota; kingdom Viridiplantae; phylum Streptophyta; class Magnoliopsida; order Poales; family Poaceae; genus Eleusine; species Eleusine coracana. The sequence goes on from CM064434.1 coordinate 32,617,890, forward strand.
CTTCTCTTCTTGTGGACTTGTCCCTTGAGGGGGACCCCTGCCCCTCCTTATATATCCGGGGGAACAGGGTTACATGACAGAGTCCTAGTTGGTCTACTGTTCTTATCCTAGTAGGAGTCTATGTCTACTTTCCTTCTATGTTGGGTACCCCTAGTACAGGTCATCGACAGTAGCCCCGAGAGTCTTGCAAGCTTGATGATAATCCTTAGTAGCTTCTCGACTGGTTTATGCCATGTAGAATGCTTCAGCTTTGTATCAGCAAGCTTGTGAGAATCTCAAAGATCCAAAAATGTCTTCGAGAAATCAACTAGTGCACCGAATAGGTGCACCTAATTAGGTGTAGCCCCCGACTCTTGTATCATTTGGGAATTGCAAATAATGCAACAGTCCAAGACAAGAATAGTCGTGCTAGGTCTCTTTAAGGAAAAATCGCTCGAATCATCAAATCTACATGATAAATAACTCAGTAGAATGACATCAATCATTATCGAGTGATAAATGACATAGACGGGTGACTTAAATCACCGCCGACTGGTAGTTGACGGAAACCAATGACTTCAATCACTGTCCAGGGCTATATGATATACTCGGGTGACATCAATCACAGCCGAGTAATATTAAGTTCATGGGTGACATCAATCACAACCAAGTGAACATGGCCTCATGACATCAATCATAGCCAAATAACATAAATTTTGGCCGAGTGGCCTATGAGTGATTATGAATCAAACGGGTGACTTCAATCACAGCCGAGTGAACGAGGCTCTATGACATCAATCATAGCCAAGTACTAAGTTACCATGACTTCAATCATAATTAAGTAACCTTTCCTTAAGAATGTTAATCACTCATATCTTTGAGCTTTATTTTCACTATTGTAGACTAACTTCAATCAATCGAGTGATGCTCGATATTTCGCGTAAATGACCATCAAGTCATAGCGACATGATAAACAAATCATGCTTTGAATAATTATGGCATCAACCATTTTTGATAAACCACTTCTCTTCAAAGAAGCACATATTGATAGAGTGACCATCTAGTCACTGCCATATGATCATCAAATCATATATATTATGGCATCAACCATAAATTTGATATAAAGTGCTTCTCTTCAAAGAAGCCTCCGAGACAACCGCCGTTATGAGTGGCTGTCGCGCTCAACTCAGTATATCATGTCCAAGTGGCAGCGGCACTCAACTCAAGAGATAAAGTCAAGTGAAGAAGGCAGGTGAGGTTGTTGTAGCCGTAAACCGCTGATGAAGTGATGATCGAGTGAAGTTGACGGTCTGATATGTGGCCGACTGATGGTGGTGGCCAGATGTGATATAGCAGACCGATGGTGGTGGTCAGAGCTGGTGTAGCCAATCGATGAAGGCGAGGAAATCACTCTGTATCGAGTGGTGTATCTGCCTATCCATTATTGATGTTCCTGACAATAAAGGAAATTAGAATGATTAGTTATAATTAACATTGTTTGCTTAGAAACTTATTTTTATAAGCCAAACAAATCAGTCGACTGAAAAGTCAAGTGTATCTAATTTTCTCCTTTAAGTAGACCGATTGGCGCAGAGCAGCATATTTGCATGTTAGCAACCAGACTGATCCATTGTAGGATACTTCGGACAAAATATAAAGAGCTCGGAGCTTGGTCTGCCGTAACAATATCAGGCATAATTTACTCTTGCGTAGCAATCAGAACCAGTCGACACATGACCGCTCGCAACTTTGGCTCTAGGTTTAGTGTAGTGGTAGTCTGTTGTGTAGCAAAAAAGTTTTATGCCTTAGTTTCTTATCGGCGTAAGAACAAAAATAAGATGAAATCTCATAATAAGATGCAATAAATCGGTCAAGGATAAAGCCAAAAAGAGTGGACCTAGAACAAATGACATGGGTCATATGGTGTCAGGGCTCTAGCACTACTGAATGATCACCGACTGGCATGTGTACTGCTAGATTCATAAAAAGTGGAGGAACACGTGTATAGATACACAAATAGCCCCCTGGCTCAATTGTTTAATGCGAAGGATTAAAGAACCAAGGCAATAAAAAGATGAATGAAGTCACAAATAAGAGCACTAATTAAAAAGCCCGACTTTACTCATAAAAAATCCTATGACATTCTACTTAGATAACAGAGATAAGCGGCCGTGGAAAAAAAAGTTTGAAGGATCTGAGCCCAAAACCTCGAAAATAAATTGAGAAAGTATAAAGATACTTAGCTTTATTATTCGATGAGTTGAAGAGCCCCCGACCGTGTCGATGTTGTTGGCAAGTGTTGGTCGTAAGTACGCACCCACTTATATACCGTAAGAGGACGGTGTACGGTTGTGGCTCTTTTTCCCTCAGAGTATTCCAAGGTTATCGAATCCACAAGGAACGAGCGGAACAAAGACTATTAAAGGGTTACTAACAAATTGCAATGGGTTGGTTGGTGTGAATGATGATGGTGAGAGAGTGGAGGGTGAATGTTATTGAAGAGGTAACAGGATAATGAAGGATTCTCTCCTTAGGATTGGTTCACTAGCATGCAACCTCTTATCAACTCGAGTGATGACTCTAATATTCCACAAGACATGGTGGTTTCGTTCACCCCGGCTGTCACTACAGAGGCTATTAGCTCCCTACTGGTTTCTTGCACTATCTAATGGGCAAAAGTGTATTGGCCGATGCACTACTGAAAAGGATAAATAGATGTGCAATTAAGTTGATCACATAGACTAAATTCATCGAGAGAGTATCAATAAGTATGAGAGTTACATGACCAGATCCCCGCACCGGAGAAGAGAATATGAGACTACTTACTCATCCTTCCGCTAGACATCGCAGAGGAATGAGAAATAGCGCTGGAATGCGCATGAGCCGATCGGCGCAAACGTCACGCTGATCGGCGCGACCTCCCATCTGGTGGATCTCGTCAGTGTTGACCAACCTTCGCCGCCAATATCCAAGAACCCTAGTTCTAATAACTGAATCTCGTGATTGCTGTCCTACTTGGCTCCTGATAATTATCTTCCTTTTATACCCGACGGGATTAGGTCAACTTCCATCGACTCTAACTGATACTAGGCTGGGCCTTCGTCTTTCTCGGACTGGGTCGTGTTTTCATCGTCTTTTCCTTCCACGTCGATCGGCGCAGGCCCGTGCTGATCAGCGCGGCTCCGCATCTAGCCCATCTTCGTTACTCTTTAGTTCTTTATCCATAATTGCCCTGTTTTACACCTATTTCCTGCGATTACATCCAAAACAAAACAACTACAAATATATGCAAATATGGGGTTAATTGTTAGTCCAAACCAACAAATTAAGACGCAAAACAACCCTTTTTGGTAGATAAAATAGGCATCTAGAAACCACCAACAGTTCCCCCCCCCCCCACACACACACTCAAATCATTGCTAGTCCTTGAGCAAAACAAAATCAAATATATAACAAGAATCTTCACACCATCTCTCATGCAATCAATCTCAATCATCATTTTTACTTGTTATCCCACCACAAAGATTTTCTCTCATCTCCTTTTAACCATTCGGCATATCATACTTGAACTTAATCAAATCACCACAAAATCTTTTCAAAAACAATTTTTGTTCTCCTCAACTCATCTTTAGCATCAAACATCAAGCATTTGGTCCTCCCTAGATCTCTCAAGTGTATTTCCTTCCCTCTCCTATCTAATCAAGGATTATATGTGGATCTTGGAGGGCTATATAACTCAATTAAACCATAAGATTAATCATGTCAACAATGTGCTCAATCATGCCTACTAAGAGAATTTTCTTGGAAAAGAACTTTAAGAGGAATATAGAAGATCTAAAGAAAAGAAAGAAAAATGTTTCAATGAGAATGATGGCAAAGAATTAGAAATAATCAGAAAGCTGCTTTTTCGAATGACCTTACTGCCTCTCAGGGAATATATTTTCTCTTTATCTCTTTTTTCTTTAAAACTTTTTTCTTTCCCAACAGCGTCGATCGGTGCAACACTGCGCCGGTTGGCGCTGTCTATATATTTTTTTCTTTTTTCACTCTTTTTCTATTCCCGATATAATCAGCAATTTCTATCTTGTACCAGCAGCGGAAATTTTCTGAATTTCCTTTTATTAAGAATATAGGTTGTATCAAGGAGGAGGGGGAAACAAAGATGTATGGTTTTCATGATAGCAAGGAATTTAAATGGATAAAAATGGCTACAAATACAGAGATAAACAAATAGATCATCCTTTCCTAACTTGGTCGAAATCATGAGCAAAAAGTTGACAAAGTTACTTACAATCCAATTAGTTCAAATGTGTAGCTTGTTCTCATTCACTCGGCTATGTAGGCATATTTAGACCTTGCTTTTGCTTTAGCTTATGATGAGTCAAAAGAAATTTTCACAAATACAAAGCTCAAAAGTTAAGTGGTAACCAACTAATTCAAGTAATCAACCAATCGATCATCAAAAAGACAAGATAAATAGTATGGGGTACTTTCAATTTGACAATCGACACTAACTTTATTAAAGACAATGCAATAATTCAATCTACATAAAAGACCTTGTAGCAACTCTCAACATGACTCATGACTCTCTTAAGCACACACACAAACTTAAATAAACACTCATAAGAAAAACAAACACTCATAAAAACAAACGAGAAACTAGACTCAAAAACACTTAAAAACTATGACAAATGGCAAAGCCCTTCCCCCACACTCAAAATTTGCAATGTTCTCATTGCAAGAGAAGAAACTCAACACACTAATCATGCAGACCATGCCTGTTCAAGACTTGGAAAATTCGTCTTCTATTCCTTATGAGAAAAGTGTAGTCCGCTTTGTTCATCTCGATTGTATCCAGGATTCTGCGATCCACATCCCGTTGATGCCTGCAAGCACGATCTCTGTCTAGATAAAGGCGCTCAATGTTTCTTCAGCAGACAGGACAGCAAGCAGGCGGTTACAAGTTATGATTTTCAATGCTATAAGGGGAGGCACTGTTCAAACTCCTCTGAGCCGATCGGCGCAAAGGCTGAGCCGATTGGCGCGGTGGTGTTCTTCCACCATTACGACTTCCTCCACCTCCCACTGTATTACCATTAACTCTCGTTGAAGTTCCTGCTGCCCTGTCAAAACTGTATTCTTCATGTGTTCCCCAATTTTCAAACATAGGACTACCAAAGCTTCTATGAATATCAAAATCATCACTAAAATCTCCAGACACACTAGGATTACCATTCACCAAAGTTTCGAAATAGTATGACGGATCAAAGTCGCTATCCTATTCAGAATACTTTTGAATTGGCTTACCCGATAGTCTAGCAGATCTACGAACCTCTGGTGTAGTCTTACACTTCTTTGCAGTAGGCTCTTCGTCTTCACTTGGCAAAGCCGTCAGATCAATAAATTCAGCCATCTTCAGGTCACGCCGATCGGGTTCAGTGTTGCGCCGATCGACGCAGCTAGCAGCTTCCTTCATATACTCAGCTAACTGCTCTAGATTACGCTCACGAATCGCCTTATTCTGCTACCTTTGTAAAATCTCATTGTTAATCTCCTTAGGCGTCCTCCCTCCAGGAACAGCGCGATAGCCATCATCATATAATAAATCTCTAGGTACAAAAGTTGGATCTTCCGCCAACTGGAGTTCAACCTTGCGTTGAAGATCTTTAGCACAAAAGAAACACTTGTAACCCTCAATACAACTGTTCCTATGAATCTTATTTTCTTAAAAACTTTCCCAATCAGTAAGAACCTTGGAAAAGGAGTCATCCCTTTTAGCTTGAAGATCCTTTTCCGCATCCCGCTCGTACATGGCTTCTTCGGCTTCCTCTCGCAGCTTGAGTTCATACTTTATGGCAATGTCATGTTCACTATAAAGTCGGCACTTATGGATTGCGAGAGAGCTCTCCTCATCTAGCTCTTCCTTCTCTTGCTCAGTCAATGATCTTTCAAAAAATAGGAAATCCTCATACGACCAGGGCGTAGCAAGATCAAGAAGACTTTCCATGGTATATCTTTGAGAAATAGCTTCACTTTTAATAGGCGCTATAGATTTTCCTTTGTGCACCAACACTCTCTTCATCATCTGCCGAAGTTCAATGTCCATCTTCACCTTGTCGGCGTTCCATGCGTCAGCTTTGCTTTTCTTCATGAATTCTTTCCGCAGGTTTGACCAGACGAGAGGATCATCTGGTGTTGGCGTCAGCACTTTGTCGACTTCTTCCCTGGACCAATTTGCAGAGGGCTGCAAAAATCCGCCTCCGAGCCGATTGGCGCAAGGGTCACGTCAATCATCGCCACCTTGGTTGTTGCCCGATGCGCTGCTTTCCATCGCTTTTGCTCTTAGGGTTTTGTTCGGGTGACTTGATCCATCGATTTGCTATCCTCTCATATTTATATCCCTTGATCTCCAACTGGACTAGGACTCTATCTCTTATTCATAGAATTTAATGAGTCTTAAAAAGGCAAGGTCCAAAACCGACTCAGAAACCAAAAAGACTCTGCCGCGCCAACCGGTGCAGGGCTACGCTGGTTGGCGCGGTACACTAAATTACCAAATCAGAAATAGAAAAAATATGGAAATCAAAATACATACAGCTTTTGTTTTATGTTGTTAAGCTTGACCACACAGGGCATTAAGTAATGAAATACACATAAAAAGATTTTAATTCAAATGTGTCGGGTTCTAGATATACCTTTAGATGTTGTCCATTCACCATGTACTTGTTTCTCTTGCCATCCATTATGATTACAGCTCCTGAAGGTAACACCGTATTCACAAGATAAGGTCCCTCCCATTTGCTTCGCAGTTTGCCTTTACCAAATAATCTGAATCACGAATTAAATAGGAGCACCCGATCTCCTTCCTTGAATTCCTTCTTCAAAAGTTTCTTATCATACCACTTCTTTGTCTTCTCTTTGTATATGGCCGCATTTTCATATGCACGCAATCGCATCTCTTCCAATTCGCTTATTTGTATCTTTCTTTTCACGCCAGCGGCATCAAGATCCAAATTCATTTCCTTTATAGCCCAATAAGCCTTATGTTCCAATTCCACCGGTAGGTGACATGATTTCCCGTAGACGAGTTGATATGGTGCCTTACCAATTGGTGTCTTGAATGCCGTCCTATATGCCCATAACGCTCCATTAAGCTTCGTGGCCCAATCTTTTCCTTCATTTGTAACAATCTTTACAGAATCACCTTTAATTGCTTATTTGACGTTTTTGCTTGTTCATTCATCTAGGGATGGTAGGCTGTTCCAATTCTATGTTCAACTCCAGATTTAGTTAAAAACCTAGTAAATTCTCCTCATGTAAAATGGGATCCTTCATCTGTAATTATTATCCTTGGTACTCCATACCTAGGAAATATCTGCTCCTGAAGTATACTCCTTGATTCTCTTGTAGTATTGGCCTTGCATGCCATTGCTTCGACCCACTTGGAGACATAATCAACGGCGACCAATATATACTCGAAACCATGAGAATTCACAAAGGGTCCCATAAAATCCATACTCATCAAAGATGTCAACTTGAAGATTGTACTTAAGAGGCATTGCATTCCTATTGTTAACATTCCCTATTCGTTAGCATTGAGCACATGTTGCAACATACCTTTTTGCATCTTCATGCATAGTAGGCCAATAGAATCCACTTGTCCATACCTTTGCCTATGTTCTGAAGTAGCCATAATGTCCCCCATAATCCGAAGAATGACACTTTGCTAAAATGCTCGCTCTTTCTTCTCTGGGTACACATCTCCGTACTGCTCCATCCTTGCAATACCTATACAAGTATAGGTCGGCCCATATAAATTTTCTCATTTCACTCTTAACTCTTTTCCTTGTGTTCTTGTTCATCAGTTCAGTTTGTCCCTTGAAGCCTTTGATAATATCCATCATCAAATTCTCTCTACGATCATATGCGGCAAACAACTACTCTTGTTACATTTCATCTCTTATTGGCTCAGTTGATGATGATTCAAGCTGAGATAAATGATCTGTTATAGAATTTTCTACTCCTTTCTTATCTCTTATCTCCAAATCAAATTCTTGTAGCATCAATACCCATTGCATTAACTGAGGCTTAGACTCCTTCTTTGAAACCAAGTATCTTATAGCAGCATGATCAGTATATACAATCATCTTAGAATTTATAATGTAGGATCTAAACTTCTCAAAAGCAAATATAACAGCTAATATCTATTTCTCAGTTGTTGTATAATTGATCTGTGCCTCATTCAAAGTTTTGCTAGCATAATAAATAGCATGCACTTTACCTTCCTTCCGTTGTCCAAGAACAGCTCCAACTATATAGTCACTTGCATCACACATAATTTCAAAAGGTAAACTCCAATCAGGTGGCTGCATAATAGGTGCAGAGCATAGAGCTTCCTTTAATCTTCTGAAGGCAAAGAGTCTTTCATCGTCCATGACAAATTCTGTATCTTGCTTTAACAATTCTGTCAGGGGCTTAGCAATCTTCGAACAATTCTTAACAAATCTACGATAGAAGTTGGCATGTACAAGAAAACTCCTCAAAGTTGTAAGATCAGTAGGGTGAGGTAATTTCTCAACTAAGAACTAAGTTGCATTCAACACACCTTTTCAAATCCTTCTCCAAATTCTCCAAACAACTATCAAGCACCATGCACAGAGAAGTCATCCATAAATACCTCCATAATCTCTTCTATGAACTCAGCAAATATTGCATTCATGCATCTTTGAAATGTGGCAGGTGCATTGCAAATACCAAATGGCATCCTTCTATACGCATGTCCCAAAAGGGCAAGTAAAAGTAGTTTTCTGCTGATCTTCTGGTCTTACCGGTATTTGAAAGAAACCACTATATCCATCCAAATAACAAAAGTATGAATTCTTTGCTAACCTTTCAAGCATCTCATCAATGAACAGAAGAGGACGGTGATCTTTCTTCGTTACCTTGTTCAAACTTTTGTAATCTATGCACATTCTCCATCCAGTTATATTCCTTTGAGGGATCAACTCATTGTTCTCATTAGGCACTACTGTCAACCCTCCTTTCTTGGGTACATAATGTACTAGACTAACCCATTCACTATCAGCAACAGGGTAGATCATACCTGCATTAAGCAGCTTTGAAATCTCCTTTTTAACCACTGGCTTCATTGATTCCTTCAACCTTCGCATCCCTTCAACCACTGGTTTAGCATTCTCCTCCAAGTTAATCTTGTGGGTGCAAAATTCGGGGCTGATTCTCTTGATGTCATCCAATGTGTAACCAATGGCTTTCTTATACCTTTTGAGCATAGCAAGCAGCTTCTCTGTTTTCTTTTTTTGTTATGGCGTTGTTCACAATAACTGGATATGTTCTATTCTTCCCTAGATATTCATAGCATAGCTCCTTCGAAAGCTCCCCGAGAGGTTCAAAATTAGGATTTTTCTGGTTGAGCCAATCGGTGCAAGCGTCGCACCGATCAGCGCTGGCAGCATACTTGTCAGTTCTGTGCAGGATGTGGTCTAGTGGGTCTCCCATATCCATCCCTATCTTCTCGTCTTCTTCTGGGTAGAATTCCTGATAGTAAGAAGAGTCTTGATGAGACGGATCGTTAAATTGAAATTGCACTTCTTCCTCTCCTAGGTGTAGCGTAATTTGACCTTTCTTAGCATCCAGAACAGCTTGTACTAATCTTATGAACGGCCTTCCTAGAATGATGTCTTCAACCCCAGTTTCTTTATTGTCCAGAACGAAGAAATCTACCGATATTGTTTTGGAGCTGGTCTCAATTTCAACATTCCTAATCACTCCTAGTTGCTTGGTCTTCCCACCATCCGCCATGATGAGCTCAAGTTCAGTCCCCATCAGCCGCTGTTGAGTTCCATAAGGCATGCTCATGAATGCATCGTAAGTCATCAAGCTGACACGAGAACCAAAGTCACACAAGGCTTTCGGAAATTTCATCCCAGATATCTCACATGGTATGTACGGTTCTTCTTCTTCCTCTTCAGTGAGACCTATAGCATACACACCACATAATCCTTCGTAGGGAGATGGCTCAAAGCAACTATCTAGCAATCTCTTCGCTTGTTTCACCTCCGTTCCATCAAGCTCTATATCATCCTTGTAAAGCTTCCCTAAAACTCTCCCAATAATCTCTTGATCAAAAATTTTCGACTTGATGCGATTACTTGGGAAATTATACTCAATTCCGGCATAGGCAGCATCTTGCAGACTGAAGGAATCCAGTCCATCGGCTCAAATTCGTCAAGTGGTTTAGCATTCGCCAATGTTCTATCCCCCTTTGGTTTAGCAAAGTTGCCTTCAAATTCCTTCAGGTGGTTGTCCAGAATTGCAGCTCCTATCTCAGTATATTCCTTGCAACTCGACGGAGTCGTCACAGTGATAGTTCTCCTGTCGTCGCGACTGCGCCGATGGGCTTAGAGACTGCACCGATCGGCGCACACATCAGATCCACAGAGGCGGGTCCGACGGGCTCTATTTCTTCGAATTTATGCTTTGAAGTAATCATTGCTCTACTCTCAGACGTCAAGATCTGTTCAGCCGGCGACTCTTCCTTCTGCATAACTTCTGGGCATTGCCGATTTGGTTCTAGATATTCTTCCCAATGCTTGTGCAAAGCTTCATTCTCGGCAATTTTACTTAACTATTTGATCCCTGCCTTGGCTATCAATCTTAGAAAACTTTCTCTGGCCGATCCGTCTAAATGCATCCTCGATGCCTTGTTTATGGCCATGTAGAAGGTTTGAGCACACATATTCTCATCAATGACGAGGTTAGGTCCTTGTTTCAACAATGTTTGAAAACACGTCCAGGCTTACGCGAGAGATTCTTCATCTTTTTGTAAGAAGTTCACCACCTCTCTTCTCAACTTCTGCACTTTGGGCAAAGAAAAATAATGGAGACAAAAATTTCCAACTAACTCACTCCACTTACCTTTTGCTTGTCGAGATGCTACCTTGTGCCACTCTTTGGCTTTTCCTCCTAAAGAGAATGGGAAAAGCAGCCACCTGTAAAGATCCTTAGGCACTCCTTAATGATGGAATGTTTGGCAATGTGCCTCCAAATCTTATAAGTGAGTATATGGGTTCTCCTCTTTCGTTCCAGAGAACTTTTTGCTTCAGGCATACTAATGATAATGGGGTTCAACACATACGAGGAGGTTGTGGCCTTCTCATCTGAGGATTGAGGTACCAGCACGTCTAGAGATGGTAGAGAAAGCTCCATGAGCGTCGGAGAAGGTCCTGTCGTACTCATCCTAGAAATTCATAAAAACAAAAACAACTAGAAAAGAGAGGATTAGACGTTAGTAAAATATTAATAGTAAAAGAACTGGTTTGTTCCCCGGCAACGGTGCCAGAAAAAGAGCTTGTTGGTCATAATTACGCACCCATTTATATACCGCAAGAGGACGGTGTATAGTTGTTGCTCTTTTTCCCTCAAAATATTCCAAGGTTATCGAATCCACAAGGAACGAGCGGAACAATTACTATTAAAGGGTTACTAACAAATTGCAATGGGTTGGTTGGTGTGAATGATGACGGTGAGAGAGTGGAGGGTGAATGTTATTGAAGAGGTAACCGGATAATGAAGGATTCTCTCCTTAGGATTGGTTCACTAGCATGCAACCTTATTCTTATCAACTCGAGTGATGACTCTAATATTCTACAAGACATGGTGGTTTCGTTCATCCCGGCTGTCACTACAGAGGCTATTATCTCCCTACTAGTTTCTTGCACTATGTAATGGGCAAAAGTGTATTGGCTGATACACTAATGAAAATGATAGATAGATGTGCAATTAAGTTCATCACATAGACTAAATTCATCGAGAGAGTATCAATAAGTATGAGAGTTACATGACCAAATCCCCACACCGAAGAAGAGAATATGAGACTACTCACTCATCCTTCTGCTAGACATAGCAGAGGGATGAGAAATAGCGCTGGAATGCGCACAAGCGCGACCTCCCTTCTGGTGGATCTCATCGGTGTTGATTAACCTTCACCGCCAATATCCTGGAACCCTAGTTCTAATAACTGATTCTCACGATTGCCGTCCTACTTAGCTCTTGATAATTATCTTCCTTTTATACCTGATGGGATTAGGTCAACTTCCATCGACTCTAACTCATACTAGGTTGGGCCTTCGTCTTTCTTGGACTGGGTCATGTTTTTGTCATTTTTTCCTTCTGTGTCGATCGACGCAGGCCCCCGCCGATCAGCGCGGCTCCGCATCTGGCCCATCTTTGTTACTCTTTAGTTTTTTATCCATAATTGCCCTATTTTACACCTGTTTTCTACGATTACATCCAAAATGGAACAACTACAAATATATGCAAAATAGGGTTAATTGTTAGTCCAAACCACCAAATTAAGACGCAAAACATCCCTTTTTGGTAGATAAAATAGGCATCTAGAAACCACCAACAGCGAGTGGTTGAACGTCGAAGTCGAGCCATCATGTCACCGGTACATCGAGGCTTGGAGTGGTTGACCGAGACACCGAATCGTCGAAGGTGTCGCTGAGTGACCGAGTGGTCGAGTGACCGAAGCACCGAAGCTCCATGTCGTCGTAGGCGTCGTCGAGTAGCCGAGTGGCCAGGTGAATGGCGGAGTAGCCCCCGGGCATGTCCATGTGGCTGCCGAGCGGTCGAATCGTTGAGTCGTGGTGATGTCGCCGAGTCATTGGTAGGTGTCCTAGTCGGTCTACTTTTCTTATCCTAGTAGGAGTCTATCTCTACTTTCCTTCTATGTAAGGTACCCCGGGTACAGGTCATCGACAGTAGCAGTGGAAGGTGGAGCTATAGCTGTCTTTGAGGCTGGCTGGGAGTTTGCACGAGAGGTGTGCACAATGTCTGAGAATAGACTTCTAACTGGTTGCTAGAAGGTGGAAGGTCCTGTCATCTGCGAGGTTGAAGAGTGTGTTGGTGAGGTGTACAACGTTGACACTAAGAAGGCGGACACGTGGGAGAGCTGAGTCACTGGAGAGAATGCCTCTCCTACTCCTCCTATTGGTACACCCCTGAGTGTGACAACCCACTAGACTGAGCTATCATCATAGTTGTGAAGGGTCCTAGGTGTGTCGATAGCGGCTGAAACTATGGAAGAAGGTTGTGTCTGTTGCTGACTGGCCTGCCTCTGAGTCATCTCTTCCATCTGAGTCATCAGGGTGGTCATCATCATCATCTTTTGTCTCTGAAGTTCTGCTTGTCCCCTGATGACCTCCATCATCTAATATCTATCCTCAGCTATGCTCTGAATGAGCTCACTCAGGCATCCTGCTAGTGCTGCCACTGTGATAGCGTCCTCTGACTGTGATCCCATAGGTTGGGGAGGTGCTCCAGTGCTAGCTGACTCAGGAACAACCGTCTCTGGATGAGCTGCCTGCTCATGAGTGACTGGCAGTGACTCCTGCTCCTCCTCTCCCGTCTGCTGACTAGAGGTGGACTGCGATGCCCCGGGGACTCGAGGTGCGTAGCTGGTGGTCACCTTAGGGAATGCATCATACTGCTCATCTATCACTAGGCCCATCCTCCTCAAGAGATAGCAAATATAGGGAGCATAGACCAAGTGATGTCCTCCAACCCTCTTAGAAATAACCTCTTGCATCTCTCCTATCAGCAAATCAGCCAGGTCAAACGGCTGTCTGCTCAGAATAGCTGCCACTGGCCACTGGTGAAGTAGAGTGAATTCCTCTCTGTAGTCAGACATGGGGATGATAGTCCTAGTGACTATCGCCCTAACCACCTTGGCCTCTGTAGTGAGTCACGTAGGATCTCTCTCAAAGACTAGGGTGTGTGGTGGCGGAAAAGCAATTGACACCATGTCGTCTAATGATAGCTTCCCTCCCTGTGGTCTACGAGGTGGCTCGAGGGTCCCATAAGCACTCCTGTAGAGCTAAAGGTCTAAAGCAAGAAAACCAAAGCTAGCTACGAGATCCCCCTAGTCATACGTTGTGGCTGCCCTCTGAACAAGAACCAGAACTTTGAGTGGTCTCTGGCAACCCACAATGTCGCATAGAACTCTAAGACAATGTTCTCTCTGAACATGTAGGACTGTGTGACCAACTCTGCAAGGCTGGGCAAGTATGTGAAATACTGCTCCATATCTGTCCCGATGGCCCTCCTCATGGCCTAGTAGGTAGTATACTGCTGCGGTATAAACACCTTATCCTTGCCCTTCATGGCGAGATATCGTCTGAACCCCTCCCAATCCTCCTCTGTAGCCCTGTCCAGTACCTCTCTCCTACAGTGGGATCCCTAGGGACTAGAACCCAATGCTCAAAGGATACAAGACGAAGAGCCTTAAGGTCCTTTTCAGGAACCTTAAGTATGTGCGTCTCCCCGGCTGCCTATACTAGTCTTTGCAGCCTCCTTGTGCACTGCACAGGTGCACTGCAGGTCTCCTGTTCGGTGAGCTGACCTCTGGGGCCCTGTCTGCTCTGGCTGTGTTGTCTCTTAAGTCTCCTCAAGCTCCTCCTCCTCTGACTCTGTAGACTCCTCAGACTCTGACTCTGAGGTCTCCTCCTCTTCTGACTCCTCCTACTGCCTGTTGGATCCCTGCTCCGCAGGTCTCGACGACCTCCCCTGATGGGAAGTCAGAGTACCCTGCACCCACGGTGGCAACCGGATCCCTGTGTACAGCCCTAGCCCTGTGGTCCTCTGTCTGGTGCTCCTCCTACGACCCTAGTCGTCTGTCTGAGTACCTGTGATCAACAGTGATCCAGGCATCCTGCGTGAAGCCTCCATGGCCTCCAAGTGCTGGGCCAACCTCCTGGCTCTCTCTGATTCTGGGTCCAGCCTGGTTCTCTTCTTGCTCTGGGGCTTCTCAGGCATCTTACCATTGCCCTTGTCCTGACCTGAACCTGCCATCTCTATTGCTGACTGCTATCACTGCACACACGTAGGTATAGATAGGATAAGCATAGATCCTACATAAAACTACAAGCAAAGCACCGCTAGGTAAGAATACGCAAGTAGAAATGCTAGCACTGAATGAAGGACATGATCACTAGACAATTATGCAAAGTAACAACAGTGATCATCGATTATAGATGCCTGGTGCAAGTCACCTTGTGTGCAGTCAAATAATTTGCAATAAATCTAACTGCAGACTAGATGCGAGACAAACCCTACACATGCAATTAATAGATAATCATGGAATTAATTGCAGGTAGGTTGAGCTAATTAGCTAATTAATGCAACTAATTATTTGTAGTCAATTCAAAATTACATCAATTAGTCTAATTACTCGAATTCTAGGGCATAATGGATGAAATTGAGGAAGTAGCACAATACCCTAGGGGAGGAGAGGCCAATGAATAGTTGACGGTAATGGAGGAAGTAGGGGAAGGGGCAAGCTTTGCCCTTGGCTTTGCGGTGGAGCTCGTCTCTCTGGGTTCTTATGAGCGCGCGCAAGCAGAGGGGGGAGAGCAGAGGCAGTGCTATGAGCAGTAGAGCCGGCGGCTATGGCTCTCGACGGCAGCAGCAAGGGCGGCGGCGGTGGCGAGTGTGTGGTAGCTACGCACGGGCTGGTGCGGAGGAGGGGAGCGCGTGCGCGGTGACGAGCGAGGCACGGTGTCGGCTGCCGGCGGTGAGGGTGGAGACGGCGCGGTGGTGAGGGCAGGTGGCAATGTCGACGATGATAGGAGATTGGCACGGGGCGAGTTCATGTTCTCGACGCTCTCGGGAGGAACAAGAAAGAGACCAAATCGGTCTGACTGATTTTTCACCTAGGTCAAATAGGACATCAACGACCGAGATCCAATCAAGGGATAGATCAATAGTCATGATTGAAGAATACATCGTGTTTTCAATCATAGTGATCGGACGGTATCGTCTCTAGACCGGACTGTCCAGTCAGTTCTGGGTCTGCTGACATTCATGTAGACCAGACGGTATGGTCTCTACGACCAGACTCCCCTAGGAACTGTGCACAGTGCCACTGACCGGACTGTACGGTCTAGTGATCGGACTGTACGGTCACTACAAGATTTTTGTTGAAACAAGGAATTTCTCCATTTTTCAAGTGCCCTCGCTAAACACTCAAATAAACACTGCACTTGGAATATGAAGGGAACTCTTAAACACTCCTTTTTAAATAGTGGCACTTTATGGCCTAATAATTTTCACAAACGCCAAATGGAAGATCAAGCAAATAAGAACCAACGCAAATAAGAGCCAAAAGGGTATGTATGAGCCTTAGTCCATGAATCACGCGAGTAGATTTATCCTTGGAGTTTATAAGAGTTTGCTCAATGGGCATGAAGCACAACCCTTTCCTTTGGTCACACTTGTAGAGATGTAATCTCATATAGAACATGAGGCACAAATATCTCCAAATGTGACAAGCATCCTTTGTGTTTCCTATATGATGCATGCAATAAGCATTTTACATATGCATTGAAAGTAAATATGCCATGTGAATGCAAGTAAAGTTAAACAAGACACAAAGGAAACCTAACAATATCAAGTTTGAACCCCTCCCAAGCTTACTCACTATAACCCATACCCTTGCCTTGAGAGAAGCCAAACCGCCATCTCAAGCACTCCCCTTGCTTATAGCTATCTTGGATGGGTTAGACATTGACTAATTTTTATGTGTTTTTCTTTTAGTCATTTACACATGCATGGATACGAAGCATACTAGTCACAAAGGAATCCTAATTACCATGCAATGCAAGAGAAAGAAAAACACACTACAACTACCAAGAACAAACACTACTACCTCCCTCATGAGTAGATATATCATTAAGGCCCATGTCATTTGCGGTGGACATCACTTAATCTTCAAGTAAGCTCATGGTCCACCACCACCACCATCTTCTAGGTCTTATTCTTGGGCACCCACTTGTACTTCATTGACCTCTCAAGATCAACAATTCACTTGTTTGGTCTTGACCTTTCTCTTCTTGTTTGGTGGTCCCAAAGCCTTAACATTCACCTTGCCATCCTAGTTCCTAAAAAGCTTGAAATGTGTGTTCTCATGGAACAAGTTAGCGTTAGGCAAAACAATGGAACTTCTCACTATAGGACAATCCTTGATGGTGTGACCATCCTTGCAACACCTCTCACAATAGTAGTCGTCGGTGAGAAGGGGTTTGATCCATGCGGGAATGGAATCACTCGCCCCGATGATGTCGATGGCAGCGGGATATGAGCCAAGTCCTTGGTGGGAGACATTATTCATAAGGTTTCTCCCAAGAATCTCCTTGTGGATGGCTCTACTAAATGTGATCCTCTCGAAGTCGTCCATCACCATCCTCCTCTCTTCCTTGAGCTTGTGATATTCCTCCAAAACAAATGGCTCAAGAGAAGAAACCTCGATCAAGGTGGTTAGTTCATCACACATAGTGGAAGCATCACTCTTAGATGAACTAGAGGAGGGAGAGGCAAGGTTGTCAACATTGATTGCCTCAAAAGTAAGTTCAAGGGCCTCGTACTTCTCACATAGCTCTACATGATCACCTTTGAGTTTGTCATAACTCTTGTTTAGGGCCTCATGAGATGTGACAAGGTCCTTCAGCTCACTCTCAAGCTCACCAACACGGTCCTTAGCCAACTTACACTCTTTTCTTACCACATCCAATATTTTGGATTTCTTGACGGCGATGTCGCGGGCTTGCTCAAGCATACTCCAAAGCTCAGCACATGTGAGCTCCTCATCATCGCTGTCGTTGCTGCTTTCATCCTCACTCTCTCCAAGTTGGCTCGTGGCCATGAGGCACGTGCGATGTGGAGGAAGAGCTCGTGGAAATGTGGTCTTGATCATGGCTTGCCCGGCCACTTCTTCATCATCATTTGAGGAAGAGGATGTATCACTTGAGTTGTCACTTGTCCACTCTTCAACAAGGGCCTTGCGTGAGAACTTCTTCTTGTGGTCTTGAGCTTCTTCTTCATCACTTGAGTCTTGGGACTTGAAAGCTTCTTTCTTTGTCTTGTGGCATTCTCGAACAAAGTGGTTCTTGGACCCACAGTTGAAGCACTTGCCCCTAGACTTGGAGGCAAACTTGTTCTTGAAGGTCTATATCTTCTTCATGAGAAGAGCCAAGTCCTCGATCAAGTCATCTTCATCATCATCATCCTCTTCAACCTCAACTTTCTTCTTGCCTTTCTTGCTCTTGATAGGCTCTTGCTTTTCGGCTTGAAGAGCAAGGTTGGATGGTTGTGGATCATCCAAACCCAGCTGATAGCTCTTGAAAGCTGTGATCTTGCCAAGTACATCCTTCATGGTCTTGGTCTTGAGGTCACCTTGCAAGGTAAAGGTGATGATGGACTCATACTTAGGGTTTTTGAATAGCCTCAAGAATCTTCTTATCACCTCAGCAGGCTTTAGCTTGAAGTCATCCCCAAGAGTATTGATCTCCTCCACTAGTACATGAAAATGAGAATAAACAGTGTTAGCTCTCTCATGTGGCAATCTAGTGAAGTTATCATACTTGTTCTTCAGCACATAGTATCTTTCCTCTTTGACATCATTGGTACCCTCATGGAGATTCTGAATTTCAGTCCAGATATCGTGTGTTGTAGAACTAGCATCCAATCTAGCAAAGACATCATTAGATATGCAAGCAAACAGAGCATTCTTGGCCTTAGCATTGTTCTTAATGAAATCGGGCTCAAGCAGGTTCACATCCGCATCGGACTCGTGAGTAACCATCCATATTTTTGGATTAAGGGACTCCATGTAGGCTTGAATGCGAGCCTTCCAATACATGTAGTTCCCACCTGTCCTGGCATCCTTACTCAAGGCAGTGAAGCCTCAAAGATGAGCACTTGGCTCTGATACACACTAGCCTATGCAGGTCACAATTCAACCTAATCACTATAGCACACAATTGCAGAATAGTAAAGAAGGGGTAAAGAAATGCTCATGATTTTTTTTCTGAGGTCTTAGAAGGATGGCGTCTTCCCCTACTCCTTGTTGGACCACTCCCGCCGGAGTCTAGGTCCCTCCCACCACCGATGTGGAGTTCTCGCCCACGTGCCCGTAATCACTCCCGGAGTGAAGACATGGTGCGTGTCACCATTGTCATCATGGCACAAGCTCGCCTCCCTCGAGAACTTGTCAGACTCCCCGAGCCGACACGAGTGCTCACTATTGATGCCCCTTTCACTGGCGGGCTAAAACCGGGTACAAACTTGTGACGGCCTTCACAATCAATCACGATAGGCTCGATCAACGACACCGAACCGGTCTAGGTCTCACCATGACCAAGAGTAACAGCCTAGATCGCACCCTCAAGGACACCCTAGCCTTAGATGAGCAAGATGCTCTAGTTACTCCCTTCTAGCATTCTCAAGATATGCAATATCTCCTCCTAGTGCTCTCCTCTCTTCCTCTTGGACCTTAGCAACTGCTCTCAGGTATTCCACTGGCCAAGAGTGGTCTCCAAGACCCTAGCAGCGAAGTTATATAGGCTTCCAACCTCCAACTAGTCGTTGCTCCACAAAATCAGCTTTCTGGGTCTACTGACCGGACTGTCCAATCACTGCTGACCAGACCGTCCGGTCACTCTAGAATTCAGCTCCAACGGCTCTGCCCACTGCAAATTCCTCTGCTGACCAGACTATACGGTCAATTGACCGGGCCGTCTGGTCCGTTTCTCTCTCTAGTCCAGAAATTTTTTAGACTCAGCTTCCTCTCTACCCTGTGCAACTCATACTGACCGGACCGTCCGGTCAGTAGACCGGACCGTCCGGTCACTATGAATCCTGGCATAAACAGACCCCTCGCTGCTCGCTGTAAGTTCTAGACATATTCACCTAGTGACCATACAGTCCGGTCACCATTCACCCCTCTGTCCGATCACTATGTCCAAAAGCTGAAATTTGTTGTCTTCGCTTGACTTCGTTTTCTGGCTTCTCCAAACAGCTCCTTGGCTTCTCCACTGTCATCTAGTACTTGTGATTTCACCGAGCAACCTTGCACATCACCAACTAGACATAACCTAAGAGAAATAACCTAGACCCCCTTGATAGTCCAGTTTTTCCTATGAACTCAAAGCCCTAACAACTAGACAAGTGTTCCCAACTCTTGCTCCATAGCTTGTCGTCAGCTTTGATCCATCTCCATCAACCCTTGGACTCCACATGCTCACAAGCCTCCATGCTTACAGTCATTGTCATCAATCGCCAAGGCTACCATCATCCATATGATTTGTAGTAGAGTTTAGAGATGATTTCTACATAGACAACACTCATGTAGATATTAGTCCACAATTTCGTACTTGTCATCTGTCACCAAAACATACATACCTTAGGGATCCAATCAATGGTCATGAAGCTTACAATGGTGTTGCCCGTTTGTGACATAAGTTGATGACTCGCCGAAGTGTCACGCTGCCCCATCTCCTTCAAAGTTTCAGATTCATGGTCAGATTTGAGAAAGTAATTACAAAAAATGTTAACTTGCACAATTATTTGAAAGGAGTGTTACTTGAGTGGGTGTTGGACCATCTGTAATGTCAATGCAAGTCGCCTGAGGCATTGGCTCTATAGGCTGCTGCCTTGGAGGTCGACCCGCCTTCTTGTGTTCACAAGTAGCTCCATTATGGCCAATGTCTCTACATTAACTACAATGGATTGTACCTCCATGCTTTGAAAATTTTGGTCCATTTTTTCCTTGCACTTCATGTGGTGCTTTCCTCCGTGACTTGGGAGGTAGAACTTCAAGTCCTGGCACATGGATTCAGGTGCTCTTATCATTGCATGGCCATATGTTGCAGTTGTAAGTTTTGGCAAATGCTTCTATTGAGTAGCAATGAGCAACCATTGATTCTTGTGGAATCCTTTCATGTCTTAAGCAAGATATTACATGGCTGAAAGGTATACCAATTAGATCCCACCTCCTACAGTCACAGTGTTTAGTGTTCAGCTCAACTATGTACTCTCTTCCCCTGTCTTGCACTTGAAATACTCCCTGCCCAGCTGGAAGCACATCGCAAGTGTTGGCCATATTTGCATTCTTCCCCACCTTCTTCCTGATTTTGGGACATATATTACCGACCCTTTTGTCTCTCATCTCCACCTGTTTGTTGTAGTGCCTAGTCATGAGTTGGCCTTTCATTCTTTTCAGCATACTCAACATTGGAAGTTCTCTAGCATTCAATATATATTTGTTGAACACCTAACAACTGGCTACAACTTTAATGAGCATTAAAAATTGGCTTGGCTCATTTAACAACGAAGCTAGAACTTTGAGTTAGCTCAGCTCAATAATTAGCTCCAGCCAGCACATTAGGCTCGAGCCATGAGCCCGTGATGTAGAACAATTCAACGCTAGATTCATACAAAATAAATTATTCTTTTACAAAATAGATATGATATAAGATATTTAATTAATCAAAATATTTAAGAATATAGCTCCATCCACAAAACAAAATATCTTTTGGATCAAAATAAATCCTTTATACGATATCCATTTTTATTTCGTTTATATTGTTTCATTTTGTACTACGAGATGAACACTTGTATAAAGTTTAATTGGTTTTTGATAACCTAAGTTGCAGTACACATATAACATAATTTGTTACATAATATGTATTTCAATCATTATAGTGGCTCCATGGTCTTTATGTATAAGTTGCTACTCATATTAACTAAAGATGCTATTTAGATTCAAGTGACAGTATTTTTTATGTTTAATATGTTTTAAATCATTCTTGTTTCTGTCCTTATATAGCTTGCTAGTAGTTATATTATATAAGTTGTTATGTGTACATAGTAAAACTTATTTACAATACTTGCTATTGAATACTCCCTTTATCCCAAAATAAAAGCATTTCAGGCTAAGTGAGAGAATGTCCAGATTCATAGTATCACCCATGTACCAGGACACACAACTTTCATAGTATCACCCATGTACCAGGACACACAACTGTCCAGGTACATAGGAGATGCTATGAATCTGGACCAATGCTTCAAATGCTTATATTCTGAGACAAGGGAGTATAAAACATTAGTTATAAGTACCTGAATTTTTGTCTTAAAAGTTGTTATCATTTAGATATGACAGGGACTTGAATTTATATATGACAAGCAACTTTCATAAGAGACTGTATGAATTTAGTTTTACAATATATTTCATTTAGCAAAATTACACTATATGTATCCTACAATTTATATCTATTATTTATATAAACTGGTTATAATGCACGTGCGGCACGCACGCACGGATACTTATAAATGCAACATCACAGTAAGAAAACAATTTGAATACTATAGATATTATTGTTTAGTTCGAAACATTATAGATCCTGTAATATACTGTTTAAATCTGCACATGCATTGTTGCAATAAAAACATTCATAAAAGAATCATATATTGTTCAAACAAAAAACATCAAGCGATGATGATATATTACAATTCAAAAAGAAAACCAGCAGTGTTTCTCTCCAATACACTCGTATGCTATCAACAACATTTTTGACTGGCCGGTTCTGATATGTTGCCATAGTATTTATTATCATTAAGCTTTTTAACATGTCTATTAAAAAAATGTGCACTCACAATATGTGGCTAATGAAAGTAAAAAATCATATCAATGATAGTAGATAAACATATTTCCACAAGACCGGACGTAGCATATATAATTAGAAGCTTTCCTGCAAACTATAAACATGTTAGAATTGTGGTGAAGATGAAGAAAACAATTATGCTGATCTCAAATGTACACGCCATTTTTTCAAAAATCCAGAAACACTATCTGTGTGTCTATATAAGAAGGTGTTTCATATTAAGAGAAATCAGACCAAACTATACATGGTAAAAGAAAAAAAAATACAGCTACAATAACAAGGAATAATCACAATTTCATGAAAATAAACAATAGAGTCAATACTAAGCTCATCACCGAGTGCACAACAACGTTGACTTCATGACGACAGACTTGCCTCGATCACACTTCCATTCACAAACAAAGAAACCACGTGAAGAACCCACCAATCGTTGTCATCAAGCTCATCGCACACCTCATCCCAACTGCTTAGATTTTTTTAAACGTGGTTGTCTAATAGGATCTGCTGTGAAAGAAAATACCACGAGGTTGAGGCCTCATTCTTTGGCATCAAGATGCTACCGCCATGAGGATGCTCCAAATTCACTTAATAGTGTCATCGGTGCCTCCAAATAAAAGGCGGATGCCAACAACAAGGTGGCACAACTTCAAGGTGACACCTTCAAGAAGGATTTAGGATTTCGGCAAGCCAAATCGAAGAAGCCATTGTCACCCAATCTAGCAAGTCAACAGTGAGATTTTGCCCATATAGTCCTTAAGAGCAAGGGTATGTTTGTTTACCCTTCATATTATATAATCTGAATTATAATCCATAAGTAGGAAACAAATAGGTCTCAGATTATAGCAATTTCTAGGTCAGATTATCATAAGCCAATAATCTACTCTCCCCCAGCTTATTGGATTATAATTCGTATTATATAATCTAGGTGCAAACAAACAGACCTATGGAAAGCAGGGCACTCAACACGCACATAACATAGGCACGAAGATCGTCGTTGCCATACATGATTTGCCCGGGCTCCTAGCCTCCTCACGCTACCATGATTGCACCAGCCACGCCTCAAGCAACAACACCACAACCAGCTCCAGCACACGGCACATCACCTGCTACACATGCGCCACCAAAACAACGACGTATAACCTATAACGCAAGAGAGCCTCATGGCAACTGGCGCCGCGGCCTCTGCACCTTGACACCATAGTTGTGCTATCGTCGCAGAGCAACTCGCGGACCAGACACCATTGAGCAAATCTGGCTACCTCCTGACAGATTCGCCCTCCTCCCACCGAATCCCAGTGGGACACAAAATAAAATATTAGAGGATGATATTATGTTGAAATCCTAGTGAGGCACAAAATAACATAACACAAGAAAATTGTGATTACCACCATCATTTTTTAGTTTTACAAAAGTAAAAGAAAACAGTAGCACCTAATAAGCAGAATTTACAAAAAGGTATCTTTTTCACTAAAACAGTTGGTGCACTCTCACCAATACACTAAGGCCGGTAACTCATCAAAAGAAACATCTTGTTCAATTAAACAATAGTTAATGCTTTAAAAATCTAAGTTCCAAGCACACACCCTGTGTGTTACAATGAGAGAAAAAAAGACTTTGCCAGACAATACAATTAGCTATGTTAAGAAAAAAAAAGAGGGACAATCGTAGAAAAAAAAGGCAGATAAGTCTTGAGTGTAAAACATCAACAAGAATGATTTTCTAAGCCGTTGCATGTTTGCCCTTGTTCCCGTGAATCTTCTTCATCTAGAACTCGAGATCGTTGTCCTCAAGAGTTGCCTTTTCCGTATGGCAATCAAAGTGTTGTTGTTCTTTGGTTTCCTCAGGTGCAATCTTCACATAAAGCCTCTAGAAGAAAAATCGGATTTCATCAGTAGATTAACATGAGTTTTGTCAGGTGCAATCAGTAGATTTCATCAGCTGTTATAAAAAACTTTGTTTCGTCGACTCAAATCTCATATAACAAAAAGATGAAAATATTATAAGAAAATAAATAATGGCATAGTACAATTTACCAAAAATAACTTGAGTTATTAGAAACATTTTTTAGTCTAGATACATTGAGTAAAGCTAAGCCCTCCCATTGTGTGAAGGCTAGGAGCTAAATTGGGTAATATATAATGCGTAGGGATCCAGAAACTATTCAGATATTCACTTGCATGATCATGTTTCTATAGAAGACAAAGGGCATACCACATTTCGAAATTCTTACAAAATGTTGGCCCATGTGTACAAAAATAATGGATTAATATAAAATAAAAGGAGTACCTACAAAAATCTATGCTTAGTATGGTACTGGTAATATTCAAAACCATAAAAGAATCATATTAAGGAATATTGTCCTCACTTACTGTGGCACCATTTAGAAGAACATTATGAAATCACATGGATTAACAGTAGCACACCAAGAATTACACATTGTCAGTTTGATTAATTATTATGGGCGTTCTCATTTTGAGATAGTGAGTAGCTCAATTGTAAGGATTTTGCAATATGCTTCCAGCCATAAATACTTGTCAAAGCAGCCAAAGCAGAAGATTGTCAATGCTGCTGCTCTTCTTATTAATAAAATGACATGTAATTCTCCTGCATGTTCGAGAGAAAAAAAAAGATGATGCTGCAGTTGGGCTCTTCTCTTTTTTTGATAAACTGCAGTTATGCTCTTAACACTACAAACAACTGATAATGGTTTAGAGGAAGAGTATTACTGTCCATATTGATCTTATTCACTCTTACTGTATAGCACTTTACCATTTCAAAAGTAATACGCACACCATATATTTTCAAATCATGTTTGAAATATAAACTGTACATAGCAGCACAAGAAAAATATAATAAAGAAAGATAACCAACGCTCATCCTCACAAGCATGGTCACAAATAAATAATGAGGTGATGTGATCTAAAATAATTTTTATAGAGGTCACGCCAAACATATATCTAGGAAAAACTAAGATAATCAGTATGCTTATGCGCATCCAGATGGGCTCAGATCAGATCAGATAGACACACACAATACAGATTTCCTTATGCTAGTGGACTTAGAGATTTCGGACCTCAAAAAATAGAAGCATATCGATTATGCTAGTGGGATCAGATCGCTGCTTACTACATGCTCACCTTGTAGATCACTATAATGCACATACAGATGCATACTGTATCATGTGTGAAGTGCAGTACAAGACGCATCTACCGCCTCTGCCCTGTCCTCCTCTGCTGCTTCTTTTGCCATTCTGCACAACTCCAAAAACACCATGTTAGCATGACGAAGAAGCCCACTGCTAAATCAAAATATAGTTATGTATGAAGATTACATTGTTGTCCACAGAACAACATTTTGACAGCTAAACTGGCTTCTAGTGATTTACCTACGAAAAAGTAAAATATATGAAGAAATAATGCTACTAGGAGGCAATGCAACTTTCCTGTAAGTACATTAGAAACATGGATATTTTAAGTTTTAACTGAACAAATAGTCAAACTTCACATTTCCGCAGCATTTAGGGTGTCTTTACATTTTCTTAATTTTCATTTGATGAAATACGCAAGTAAAAGAAATCATTTCTGATAGCCTGCTATGTTTACTTCATAGTACAAAAGAATAAATAAGGAGTAAAACAATACCTCGTCTAAGAAGTTTTGTGAAGAAACTCGATCCTGCCGCCATCACGTCAAAAGGACCTGTAGACACGTTTATGTATTAGCACTTTTATAAATGTAACTGTATTGATCTCTATTGATGCTTTTTGACACGATATTTGGATTGTCTCAGTGTGACATGATATTAGACACACTTTAACAGTAATAGCCACATAAATATGTTCTTTGACATGATTTTTGCAACGCATCAAAGTGATACGATATTAGACACACTTTGATCATCACTAGCATGTAGGCACGTTACAAAACTTATCAAACAATGCATTGCTAAAGATTTGAACACGCTTTAATTGTCATTAACCACATTCTGATGCCTTTTGACACGATGTCGATAATGTGTCTAAGTGACACAATATTTGATACGCTTCAACCATCTCAAAACATATAGACACAATTATAGAGACATACTAAATATATAAAAAAGGTATTTCAAAAAACATAGACACATTTATAAAAATAGAATAGAATCCACATAATGATGTTTATGTATACAAGATTAATAATATATCAAATTATTGATATGACATTTAATATCATCTATAATCATTAGGGTTATAAAGGCTATTAGCATCAACGGCTAAAAGTTCTCATGTCCGATGATATCCATATCTGCATCAGCATCGTGGCTGCTCTATGCAAGGCTCACACCCTACTGTCGCGGTTCTCACACTCTTTTAGATTAGCGTCACTTGTCCTCTCACGTCATTTCTCCCTTGTTTGTGGCCGCTACCATCTCCATCTCGATCTTCATGCTGAAGTGTCATATGGCCTTATACTGATGTTGATGAGAACATCACCATGCTGGATACGCGCATATCATGGCCTTCCCCAAGTTAAAAGTCGTCACCAACTTGGTCGCTGCGTTCGTCTCGGATTCAGCCGACACCCCTTCACGGTTTTGATGATATCCCCCACATCCAACGTCCAAACGAGGTGTTCTTTGATGCGTTGGAAAGGAGACGACGACGTCGTCGTTTTGTTTCTAGTCCTAGCTCCAGAAGGGTTGTGAGTCATAATATGTGACCATGACAAGGTGCTGCACCACCTATTTTGGGCCGAGTTGGCCATGTATCGTGTCGGGCCTTAAGCCCATGTTGTGGGTGCTCCCCCTGGTCGCCCCCAATCCTAGGACGTTCCTGGTTCCTACATAAACTTAGTAGCCGCCGTCTTTTAGTTTCGGGTTTTGTTTAGTTCAGTTTTCTAGAAAGAAACTTGATCGAATTATTGTAACTGTGGCGACAAGTCCTTTTACAGTAATCCAGGGCCCCTGTTCTTGTTCTACACCATTGTGGCGATTAGTCCTTTTATGTTCAGAGCTTGAACCATTTCTTATGATTCGCTTCATCCATATTTGCAATTTCAGATTGCGTGTTTATCCTCTCTTGCTTGTGTTCTCGATTTCGCTTGCAGGAACAATCAAGTTGTGCTTGGTGTAACGGTTGTGGGGTTGGATTATGTCTGATTCAAGCCGGGTTGTCGACGCCGAATTCCCCCAAATTCGAGTTTATCCCCTTACCTCTCGGAAGATCGGACCATATCTACATCAGATGTGTCATCGTCAGTGTTGTACCACAAAATCCAAGATCAACAACATCATTCATGAAAAAGTTTCCTTTGTCCTAGTCTAAAGTTATATACTGAGGTAAAACGCTATCTATATTCCTAAAATATGTGATCATTTGCTTCTTTTTTTGTACTATTTGCAACTTTTTGATACAGTCAACCATGTTTTTTTAGGATTGATAGTCAACCATGTGATTGGATTTTTTTCCCTTCTTGTCTGACGTGAGCCAACTAATGTTTTTGATGTCAGATATAAGGGCGTAATAAATTATCATGTACAATTTTAATCTATAAATATATTTCATTCATGACTAATTATTATTTATATCAGTAAAAAATAGAATAGATGAATAAAACAGAAATAGAAGTCTATATAACTGCAGTGTACATGCATATACTGAATATTTGTCACTGTCTCCCAAACATAAAAGCATTCCAGAATTTTTCTATTTATAATTGTAGTGTTCTAAAATTATTTCGAGTACCAGCCTATAGAAACAATTGAATGCCCAGACCTGTCTATTCTGCTTCATCTGATGATAGGTCAACATCCATATCAAAAAGATCCTGTGGCTTAACTCTCACCACCACATTCCATCCTTTATCTTTTGGGTCTTCTACATAAAAGCCTTGTTCCACTTGTGAAGAGAAGACAAAAGGGTCATGCTCTAATTTTGCCCCTGTGTGTATTTGACATGAAAAGTTCACAAGAGTGAATCCATACTCATCTTTTCGCAAACCAGCACAATGATGGACACCATACCAGTCACATTTAAAAAGCACCACCTTGTAGTCTCTGTATGACAGTTCAATTATTTCATTTTTCACACAATATTTTCTGAGTATATTTGTGTTTCACCATCTTTTTTTATTATTTTTAAGGTCGATAATACGGAAAGAGTAGGTTACACCAATGGTGAGCACGAGTCGAGTGACGATATTGATAACAACCTTGAAGAAATAAGCGATATTGTGCACTCTCCAACACATTCTGAGCAGGTGATGTTGTATGGAACATATTATGTACTTTCTGCTAGTGAGTAAGGTTCTTTCAAACGTCTGAAAATTATTGTCATCGCAATTTTCAGAGATCATGTGGCCCGAGGTATGCAGAGGTTGAAGAGGGTTACACACAACCATCTTTGCAACATGAGCACATAATTGCAAAGGTATGCTAGAAACTTTTCTTGGTTAAATATCTTGTACCAATATGTTTTGTTGCAGCTCAGTGAAACTTTTATTGCAGAAGAGGCACATTGAGAGTCATAATCAAGTTGATAAATGCTATGTAGGAGCAGAATCACGTCCAAGCTTAGTAATGAACCAGGTATTCCATTGCTTTGATCTAAAAATTGTAATTTCATCAATATTGCTTCCTATAGAACTTATAACTATTGGACAAGTTTCAGCCAACAAGTTTCCTGATTATAAAAGTTATTTTTATTCAAGCATCCCGGAGAGTAAAACCACCATGTCTTAACCAGTCAAAATGGGTATGTTTTATTTGGAATTATATATATATATATATATATATATATATATATATATATATATATATATATATATATATATATATATAATTCTAGGCAAATATGGAAGTGTATCTGTTTTCACTAAGAAATAACGATAAACTTCTGGCTAAAGGACAGTTGGTCGCAACTGATAGTACACAAGTGATTTTCGAAAACATGCTTGGAAAAGATTTTTATGGGGTACATGTTGACGGTCTAGAGAACTTGACCAGAGGGAATACTGGAGAAGAGATGCTACCTAGACCATATGAATAAATCCGTACAATAAAAGATGTTGTTGGCTATGTTATTGCTTGGCCTCGGATACATGTAAGTTCTATCTATTTGTTGTTTTGTAAGAATTTGCTGAAATTCAAAAAATACTTATTTGAACCATCCAACATTAATTTTAGGTTAAAAAGCTTAAGAGGAAGTCAAATCACCAGAAACTTGGTAAGTTTGATGATTCACATTTGTGTTATAATGTCTACAATATCTATCAATGTTTATATATATCCAATTTTCAGCATGATGGAAGGGGAAATGGAATAAAGTCGGTGAAATAAGATACTGATTCGAGCATGAAGGATGGCTATGAAGACTTCAAGAATGCTTATTAATAGATTTCAGTTATTTATAGGACATATATTAGAGACATTTGTTTAATATTTCTTCTAATCGACATGGTTGAATGTG
This sequence comes from Eleusine coracana subsp. coracana, assembly GCA_032690845.1. Taxonomy (NCBI): domain Eukaryota; kingdom Viridiplantae; phylum Streptophyta; class Magnoliopsida; order Poales; family Poaceae; genus Eleusine; species Eleusine coracana. The sequence continues at coordinate 32,647,833 of CM064434.1, forward strand.
TTGGTCTACTTTACTACAATTATTGCTCATCAGGAGTAAAGTTTTCTACTCCTTGTTTTAAGCAAGAGTCTGTGTTGAATTGGATTTATGTAATCAATTTATCTCAATTTTTCAATGAGTTCAGTGTAATATTCATTTGTGAAAAAATGCCTCTAAATTTCTTAATTCATAAAATACCTCTACTCTTTTTTGAAATATGTGTCTGTACTGTTGTTAAGACATAATAATGCTACACCACATAACGTGTCAATATTAATAGACTCGTTAAAAATGTATCTAGGTATTGTAACTATATTTCTTATTACAAAAAATCCGTGTGGAGACGCCTCGGACACGATTTATGCAAACATATCTATACTTCGATAGAGATGAAAAAAATGTATCTACATCTTGAATAAAGCGTATCTATAGGGGGTGTTTTCTAGTAGTGCACAAACAAAATCCCAGATGTCCGAAGCTTCACCTATTTTTAGTACATAGTGCAAAAGAATAAATAAGGAGTAAAAGAATAATTTTGTGGCTGTGCCCATGACTCCTAATAGCACAGACTAAATCCTAGATGTCCGAAGCTTCACCTATTTTTCATGTATGGAGACATCAAAATTTGAACTTTAGTGAATAGGGAACACAATGGTATTTTTAATATATAGTTGCATGTGTAAATAATCACATAGTTTCCAGCTATCCAGTGCCGTACGGGAGTTTTGGAGGCCTTGGTTCAAAAAACAAACTGTAGCCCTACTTTTAAGAAATAAATAACTAAAATTTAATTTTACGATATAACTAATTTTTTCAATCTAGAATACTAATGCTAAGACAATTGATATTCTTGCTGAAACAACAAATGGTGAAAATCTGATATTTTTTAACCGATATTATCATCTTTTACTAAAAAACATCATCCTTCTAGTATTCTTTGAAATAAAATGCTTCAAGTCTTTGTTTCTTCTTGCGTTTTCACTTCCAGACTCATATTTTTCTAGCTCTAGAAGACATGAGCAATACAAAAACACCTCCTTGTTTTACAAGAACAAAACTTAACAAATGTTTGTTCTAGACTAAGATGAAAATTCAGTTAGTGATCAAATCTAGTTACCTAGATGTGATGTGTAGAGTTAGAAAAAAATTGGGAGTCCACACGATCAGGCCTGCCTGTCCTATCCCACTGTAATCTTGATTCCTGCCTGGTGTTATGTGCCAGCCAATTAGTATGGTGAGAGAGAGATAGGGGAGAAGGCAAAATCTTGGACTCACCCTCACCCACTGGCAGATTGTACGGGCCTGCAGCTATCACAAGAACTCTACAAGGTCTGGTTCCGTCGATCACTCTGAACCTGCTATTGTACGGGCCTGCAGCTATCACAAGAACTCTACAAGGTCTGGTTGCCTTGATAAATCTGAAGAACCTAAGAGATATATTTTTCCTATATTTATAGATGAAAATTGAATACCAGATTGTAATAGCAAGTCAACAATAAAACATTACCAAGAGCGTGAGTATGATCCAAAAATTCCTTTTTGCAGAATTACTGAATATCACTACTATTCTCATTGAACAAGCAAGGTTCAGATTCACCACCCTTGGTCCACAACAGTTGTTTTATTTGAACTGTCAAGAACAGTCAAATGACTTTGCTAGCCAATACAAACCACTCCAGTCTGTCCTAAGGCATGTCATCTACAGATCAGAGCTCAAAAGAATCCCCTCACCTGATGTGTACATAGTCATTATGGTTTCATGAAAGGAACTGTCAGCTAGTCAAGCCAAAAATAACAGATATAGAGATAACTGAAACCTTTTACGGAAGGAAAAAATGGAACCTAGAACTTGTTCAAGCATACTTAGATTTTTATTTTCACTTCTCGCTGCATGATATATGATTCAATATTCAAAAATGTTATTAATTGTTACCAAACATAATGGATGAGCAATTAAGGTATATTGAACGATCAACAGGGAAAACAAAAAGGTGAAGGTACAGAAGTCTCTACCTATTAATCTGTATAATAAGCATATCAGAAAGCACTTAATCATTTTGCAAACATGTATGTAGAAGGGAATATTAGCAGTTATACCTCCACATAATCAAGATTCAAGACAGCACCAATATATGTTCCTGGATGTTGAGTATTGCTTGATTCATGCATTGTGAACCCAAGCAAATAAATTTCATAGATTATAACGTGTTTCTGATTTCCAATGGTACTTAGAGGTAGGTCACCTTGCCAATCAAACTGCAAACGCAAATCAATTATCTTGAGAAGTGAAATGGAAGAAGACAACAATAAGAAGGGGTGAGTGTAATCTTAAATTCTTAATTCATTATCACTTCCCGACAGAAATTAAACAAAACAAAAGATGGCCATATCATACATTCGCTAACCCAATAATCCGTTCATCATTTAGTCATCAATCGATATATTTGCATATACTTTAGGAAACAGCAAACAATGTTGAAGAATCACTGGCTAAAGGTGTCGTAAATATATGGAAGAGGAACCATTCCTGCCATTAATCCACAGCATGGTATCACACATTCATAGCAACGTCCTCCTCCGTCAGAAGCATCCCATAAGGTTGGGCTCTTGTACCTCTTATGTGTGTGACCAGGCCCATACAATAGCAGGTTCAGAGTGATGGAACCAGGCCCCCAAATTCGTAGGGCCCTCAAATTCTGATACTTAATTAGTGTATTAGGCCCAACAAAAAATAATTCGGAATTGGTCCATATCAAACCACTAATTAGTGCACTGTGATCCCTAATTCCTCAATCCTACGAACAGATCGTTGATCGTCGTGCCTGCTATTTTGTTTCATCTCCCCGCCGCCTTGCCTCCTGAAATCTCCAATCTGCCAGTGGGTGAGGGTGAGTCCAAGATTTTTTTTTCTTCTACTGATCGTGAATCCCTATCTCTCTCACCATACTAATTGGCTGGCACATAACACCAGGCAGGAATCAAGATTACAGTGGGATAGGACAGGCAGGCCTGATCGTGTGGACTCCCAATTTTTTTCTAACTCTACACATCACATCTAGGTAACTAGATTTGATCACTAACTGAATTTTCATCTTAGTCTAGAACAAACATTTGTTAATTAGTTTTGTTCTTGTAGAACAAGGAGGTGTTTTTGTATTGCTCATGTCTTCTAGAGCTAGAAAAATATGAGTCTGGAAGTGAAAATGCAAGAAGAAACAAAGACTTAAGCATTTTATTTCAAAGAATACTAGAAGGATGATGCTTTTTAGTAAAAGATGATAATATCGGTAAAAAAATATCAGATTTTCACCATTTGTTGTTTCAGCAAGAATATCAATTGTCTTAGCATTAGTATTCTAGATTGAAAAAATCAGTTATATAGTAAAATTAAATTTTAGTTATTTATTTCTTAAAAGTAGGGCCACAATTTGTTTTTCGAACCAAGGCCTCCAAAACTCCCGTACGGCCCTGTGTGTGACTAACAAAATATATTTAAGTTGTTATGTGACAGATAAGATGGTAAACCATGACTGCAACGAGCCTTCCAAACTTATTTTCAATATGCAAAATATTGCAATGTTTAATAACCATACAATGGAACGACTGCTAGATAACAATTGTTATGTTTTTAATGTTTCAATAGCAACTTATGGTATCCATCCAACCAAATCAAATTTTATCTCAAAGGACGCCTCAACATGGAAATACTACACTGCTACAAGCTGCACAAGACCATAATCTCTTCCCGTGTTCACTAACAATAAAAACCGCTATTGTTTCATGAAAAGAACTGCTTTTTACAGATGGATAAACCACATTTTAATCTAATGAAGAACTAGAATTATTACTTTTCATTTTTTCTATCAATATGAATAAAATCATACTTAGAACTATTACAGTGGATAGATAGTTGTACATGACAAAACAACAACAAAAATAAGAATGTAGGACTGCATATTATTTTATTCTAAACAAAATATACTCGAAGCATTTTTCACCTTGAAATGTTTAGATGGCATCTGCTGTTGAGACCTTAATAATAATCTTGGAAACAAAGAAGCACTCATTAGCCAGTAGTGCGCAGCATTGGCATGATGGCAGTCCGTCCTTTTCAGACTCCTCGGTAGCTCCTATAAGGAATCTGGCACGTTCCTTCTGGGACGTCGTTCTATCCTCTCCATCGCCGGCGGCTTCTTCGAAGGCGTCGGTGTTGGTGGGCGCGGCAGTGCCTTCCCCTCTGGCTACCATGCAGGCTGCGGTGGTCTCCTTTCACCGGAGTGCAGCTCAGCGCACCAGCCGTCTTGAGGTGAACCGCGTCTCGATAGCGACAAACGGGTGGCAAAAGGTCAAGTCTCGAAGGTCTCGGCGCCAGCGGCTGGGGCTGCCACGCCCCAGCCGCAAGGTGGCGGCAGACCTAGTCGGCAAGTGTTTTAACTATTTTTCTATGGCGCACGGAGGTACTGATGGCGGTCGAGTTGACGTTGGCCAGCTGCACCACTGTCGTTGGCCCCGCAAGTGACGGTCTTTGCAGCATGTGTGCTCGGCTTCGCCCCCACCCCCAGGACCGGCTAGCGATGCGCCTCTGAGTGCTGCTGGTACTCCAGTCCCACCTCCTTGCATCCTAGATTGGTCCGCTAGAGTGGCCATGGCCGAAGAGGATCTTCTCAAAGTTGTGGTAATCACCATGATCAGTAACCGGGATTTAGTGGATTCGGAGGAAGTCATGGAGCTTCTCGCTCTCCGGCTGGAGATGGTGGCGGAGACTGTAAGGATCATGACCATTGAGGTCACCCCAAGGTATGGTGTTTTGGTGATGAATGATAAATATGAAATATGACTAATATCTACACGAGTGTTGTCTATGTAGGAATCATCTCTTAACTCTATTACAAATCATATGGATGATGGTTGCCTTGGCGATGGATGAAGCATGGAGGCTTGTGAACTTGATGGAGTCCAAGGGTTGATGGAGATGGATCAAAGCGGAGAACAAGCTATGGTGCAAGTGTTTAGAACACTTGACTAGTTGTTAGGGCTTTGAGTCCATAGAAAAAACCGGACTATCAAGGGGGTCTAGGTCATACTCTTAGGTCATGTCTAGTCGGTGATGTGTAAGGTTGCTCAGTGAAATCATAGGCACTAGGTGACAGTGGAGAAACAAAGGAGTTGTTCGGAGAAGCTGGGAAACGAAGTCGAGCAAGGATGACAAGTATCAGCTTCTGGACATAGAGACCGGACAGAGGGGTCAGTGCAGACCGGATTGTATGATCACTATGTGGAGTTGTCTGGGACTTTTAGCAGGCAGCGAGGAAACTGTCTATGCCTGGGAGCTGTAGAGATCGGACGGTCCGGTCTGTGTGGATCCACACAGAGCAACGAGGAAGCTTTGTGCTAAGGCTCCTGGAGTGGAGAGAGAAACGGACCGGACGGTCCGGTCTACTGACCAGACAGTTGGGTCAGTATAGGAAATTGCCTGGACACTGTTGAGCAAACGGCTAGGAGAGCTGTTACCAGATTGACCGGACTGTCCGGTCAGGCAGTGACCGGACTGTCCGGTCAGGCAGTGACCGGACTGTCCGGACTGGATGTCTAGAAAGGCAATTTTGTGGAGCAATGGCTAGTTTGAGGTTGAGAGCCTATATAACTTTGTTGCTGGGGTCTTAGTGACCTCTCTTGGCTAGTGAAATACTTAAGAGCATTTGGTAAGGTCCAAGAGGAAACGAGGAGAGCAGTAGGAGGAGATATTGCATATCTTGAGAGTGCTAGTGGAGAGTAACTTGAGCATCTTGCACATCTAAGGCTAGGGTGTCCTTGAGGGTGTGATCTAGATTGTTACTCTTGATCTATGGTGAGACTTAGACTGGTTAGGTATCGGTGATCGAGCCTATCGTGATCAGTTGTGAAGGCCGTCACATGTTTGTACACGGTTGGTTTGAGCCCACCGGTGAAAAGGGGCATCGCTAGTGAGCGCCCATGTCGGCTCGAGGAGTCCGGTAAGTTCTTGATGGAGGCGAGCTTGTGCTTTGTGCAGCGGTGACGCACACCATGTCTTCACTCGAGGAGTGATTGCGGGCTCATGGGCGAGAACTCTACTTTGTAGCGGGAGGGACCGGGACTCTGGCGGGAGTGGTCCAACGAGGAGTAGGGGAAGGTACCATCCTTCCGAGACCTCGGAAAAAAATCATGAGCCATCTCTTACTCTACTCCTTACTATGATACTTTACTTTCTGCATTTACATACCATGCTATTCATGTTTGTGTGCTTACCTTGCTCTAGTTGATTACCTTGTAGACTTTCATGAATAGGCTTCGTTACTTGCTAGTAGTGCTTAGTCTTTATACTTGATTACTAGCACGTATAGGAGTTGCTTTGGCTCGATTGATCACCCTAGTATGTATTGTGCTACTCATGCTTGTGTGCTCTAATTTCTTATCTTGTAGCATTGCATGAGTAGGTTCCTTTGTTAGAATTGTTGTTTGCTTCCACGTATCTTTGGTAACTAGCTTGCATAGGAGTTGTATTGCCTTTGTGTGATCCACTAGTATGTTTAGGTTGTTGTTCCTTTCATAGGTTCATTATCTTGCTAGTGTGATCACCACTAGAATTGTGTAGGAGTTGATTTGAGTGATTGGTTTTAGGAATTGGTAAATTTGGTACATAGTGCAAGTTCCCGATTCACACCCCCCTCTCGGTTACTTGGTCCTTTGAAGTGGTATCAGAGCTAAGTGCTCATTATAAGCCTTAACCGCCTTGACTAGTGACCGTATTGAGTTGGGATATCATCCCATTCGGAGCTGGGTCATGGCTCATGGAATGATCGCTTTAAAAGCTACCTAAATGCCATGATTCCGAATGAGTTGATGGATACTCTTGTGGACTTTGCCAATACTTTTACTGATGATCATGTGTATGATGATTGTGATGATTGTGTGGATGTGCCTAGTTCTAGTGAGTGCCTAGATTCTTCTAGCAATGACTTGATAGGTTGCTCTACTAGTGTGCCTAAAATGATGATTGATAATGATGTGTCTCTTGATCTTGCTTGGTCCACTAGCATGACTAGTATTGATGATGTTTGTGAACCTCCTATTGATCATGCTAATAGTTCTCTTGTTGAGGAGTTCTTTACTTTTCATGCCGATGACAATGAGGACTTACTTGACTCTTTTATTCGCTTGTGAGGTATTGTGGATAAGGTTGGGGCAACTTCTTTTGAGCTTCCCAAGATTGTGATAGTTGAGAAGATTCTCTTCTTGCTTCCGAGCAGTAAGATCTTCTATGTCACCCTTGACCTTCTTATGGAGAAGAGTCTCTCCATCGAGGATGTGATTGAGCTGTTCTTCAAGGATGAAGAGATCACCACGAGAATGGTGTGGAAGAAGACATCCAAGACAAACCATGAAGCATCTTCAAGTAAAGGGAAAGAAGTAGCTTTGAGCTCAAACTTCTTTGATCCCTCCACAAGATTGTCTTGCAACAACTTCTACAACTCCTTTAGGGCAAGACATTCTTTAGGCGCTTCGTCAAGCTCTACTTCAAGTGCCATTCCAAGTTCTACTCCAAGCACCTTGAGTGGACCGAGCATGGGCGTAGGGGGAGCACCAACAACCATGCTCGCTCGATCATTTGAGATGATCAATCTTGCGGCTTCGGCTCCGGCACCTCCACCTCCTCCACTCCCTCCACCACAAGATCATCTTTGGCATCTTCGTCGAGCTCACCAACAGGATCTCTTCTTTGAACTTGGTGCATTTGTGAGAAATGTGAATGTTGACCCTTGTGAAAATCTATTGAGCATCTATGATCTTGTGTGTAGGATAAACTCTTTCAGGGGACTTCGGAGGATTCCACCGCATGAAGTGATTGACAAGCTCCTCCAACAAATCATGACTCCTGAGAGGGGTTTCTTACTTGAGGAGGTAGTCAACTGGAGACATGAGCTTTCAATTAAGAGAGCAATGGAGATGATACTCGTGCTCCATTCACAAGTGGGGCATGTGCTTGAGCACATCACTGGACTCTATGACCCTCCCCATTACTACATCAACCTTGATAATGTGCATATGGAGGATGGTCATGGACATTGGAGGTACCGTACTCCTCACTGTCCCATTAGGAGGAGACTACTGGATGGGATTGCAAGAATCCCTATCTATGAGGATGGTCTTATTGCTTAACACGATGAGGTTAGTGCTAGTCAATCAAGTAATTCTTTGGATACTAAATCTTCTTCCTCTAGTGCTTGTCTTATGGCTACCACCAGAGTCAACTACAAGAGTGGAGGCACTCATTGGATTCTTGATAGTGGGTGCACTCAACATATGACCGGGAAGCCAACCATGTTCACCACCATTGTTGAAGACGAAGATAGTGAGAATGTGACTTTTGGGGATAACTCAAAGGGGAGAGTTAGAGGCTCGGGAAAGGTGGCCATCACAAATAACCTCCATCTCTCCAAGGTCTTTCTTGTGGAAACCCTCAACTTCAACCTTCTGTCTGTTGGTCAATTATGTGACATGGGTTTCAAGTGCACATTTGATGAGGATGGTGCAAAGATTGAAAATGCCAAGACAGGGCTAGTATTTCATGGAGTAAGACATGTGAACTTGTATGTCATGGACTTCAAGTCACGCAACATGCCACCGAGCACTTGCCTATTCACTAAGGCATCCAAGGGATGGTTGTGGCATAGAAGACTAACACATGTTGGAATTAATCAGCTCAAGAAGATTGTAAAGAGGAATCTAGTTGAAGGAATCAAGGATGTGGCCTTTGAGAAGGATAGACTGTGCAGTGCTTGTTAGGCAGGAAAACAAGTTGCTTCTTCACATCCCACCAAGTCATTCATGTCTACATCTCGTCCTCTAGAGCTCTTGCACATAGATTTGTTTGGGCCAACACACTACAAGAGTCTAGGAGGCAATCTATATTGCTTGGTGATTGTTGATGCTTTCACGAGATACACTTGGACCTTCTTTCTTGTGGACAAATCTCAAGATAGTGGCATCTTCAGAAAGTTTACCAAGAGAGCAAAGAATGAGTTCAATGCTAGCATTGTGAAGATAAGGAGTGACAATGGGATGGAGTTTAAGAACACCACAGTGGAGGAATACTATGACAAGAAAGGGATCAAACATGAATTCTTCGCTACATATACTCCCGAGCAAAACGGAGTAGTGGAGAGGAAGAACAAGATGCTCACTACTCTTGCTCGTGCCATGTTGGATGAGTATGGAACTCATGAGAGGTTTTGGGCGGAGGCAATCAACACGGCTTGCTACACCTCCAACCGTGTCTATCTCCACCGGTTGTTGAAGAAGACACCATATGAGCTATTGGTGGGACAAAAACCCAATGTTTTCTATTTTCGAATTTTTGGCTGCAAGTGTTACATTCTCAAGAAGAGGAGAAATCCCGGGAAGTTTGAGAGCAGAACTTATGAAGGCATTCTTGTTGGTTACTCTGGGACTTCAAAAGCTTATAGGATCTACAACTTAACCACAAGATGTGTGCAAGAATCCTATGAGGTGCAATTTGATGAGTCAAATGGGTCTCAAAAGGAGGATGAATTTCATGAAGTGAACATTGGAGATGAGCCTATGAGGGAAGCCTTGAGAAACATGCCCGTGGGCGAGGTTTTACCCCACGAGGCCAATGATGGTGATATTGATGAGCCCTCTACTCCACCACCTCAACCCACCTCCTCCTCCGAGGTACAACAAACAACCCAAGATGCCACAAATACTCCCACAAGCTCCTCCCAAGATTCATTGAGAGTACACTCACCAAATGATGAGGAATCCCAAGTGAGAAGTGAGCCACAAACCTCCCCACATACCTCACCATAAGCCACTTCTCCTAGCTCTTCACAGGATACCCTCCCATCCACCTCAAGCTCAAAGTCCAAAACAAGAAAGCATAAGAGTGACTCTCCCACCTCTCTTAGGATCCAAGACACTCATATATCAAGAGAGCAAACAATCCATGATGCACAAGACACTTCACCTAGAGCTCCTCCCACTCAAAGAAAATACCATCCTAGACCCAAAGCCGTCAACAAAGATCACTTACAAGACTTGATCATTGGGAATCCATCTCAAGGGATAAAAACAAGGAGGAATCAATATAAACCCAACTATGTGAGTGAAGAGGATGATGATGAGGCAAATGTTGAGATTGAGAACTTCTCCTTCATCTCTATGATTGAGCCCACTATAATTGATGAGGCTATGGATGATCACAAGTGGGTTATTGCCATGCAAGAAGAGTTGAACAACTTCAAGAGGTGCAAAGTATGGAAATTAGTTGAGAGGTCCAAGAATCATAATGTGGTTGGCACCAAGTGGGTCTTCAAGAACAGGCAAGATGAGAAAGGAGCAATTGTCAAGAACAAGGCTCGCCTAGTGGCTAAGGGATATTCTCAAGTGGCGGGGATTGACTTTGAAGAGACCTTTGCTCCCGTGGCCCGTCTTGAAGCTATTCGGATCTTACTTGCCTATGCATCACGCAATGGCTTCAAGCTCTTTCAAATGGATGTCAAAAGTGCTTTCTTGAATGGAGAGATCAATGAGAAAGTCTATGTGGAACAACCTCTGGGGTTTGAGGACCCAAAACACCCAAGACATGTGTACAAATTGAAGAAAGCTCTCTATGGCCTCAAGCAAGCACCTTGGGCATGGTATGAACACTTGAGGAACTTCCTACTCAAAAATGGATTCACCATTGGAAGCATTGATAGCACCTTGTTCACGAGGCATGCTGGGAAGGATCTCTTTGTGTGCCAAATCTATACGGATGATATCATCTATGGGTCAACCAATGAGAAGTTTAATGAAGAGTTTCGGAAGATGATGGCTAGGGAATTCCAAATGTCAATGATTGGAGAGTTGCATGTTTTCCTTGGTTTTCAAGTAAAGCAATTGAGAGAAGGAAACTTCATCTACCAGGAGAAATATATTAAGGACCTTCTCAAGAGATTCAACATGGAAAATTGCATGCACACACCTATGGCTACTAGCAAACCCTTGGATGATGATGTGAAAGGAAAACCGGTGAACCCCAAGCTATATAGATCAATTATTGGGTCCTTGCTCTATCTCACTGCTTCAAGACCAGACATCATGTTTAGTGTGTGCTTGTGTGCACGCTATCAAGCAAATCCAAAGGAGTCATACTTGAAGGCTGTGAAGACAATAATGAGATACCTCAAGTACACACCTACCATGGGCTTATGGTATCCTAGAGGAACAAACTTTGAGTTACTTGGGTATTCGGATTCGGACTTCATGGGTTGCAAAGTGAATAGAAAGAGTACATCGGGAGGTTGCCAATTTCTTGGAAGATCTCTAGTATCTTGGTGCTCAAAGAAGCAAAACTCGATGGCTCTATCTACCGCCGAAGCGGAATATATGGCGGTGGGAGCGTGTCGTGCACAACTCCTTTATATGAGGCAAACACTCTCGGACTATGGCCTCAACTATACTCAAATGCCACTATATTGTGATAGTGAGGCAGCAATCAAGATGGCCCTCAAGACGGGAGATCATGGTCATGCAAAGCACATTCAAGTGAGGCATCACGTCATAAAAGACTATGTTGAGAAGAAGGACATCGAGTTGGTGAGTGTACAAACTCATGATCAATTGGCGGACATCTTTACCAAGCCACTCGATGAGAAGACCTTCAACAAGCTAAGGGGAGAACTCAATGTTCTCGACCTCTCCAACTTCACATGAGTAACCCTTGAACTTGTCTCTTGTACATAAGCATAGTGTTTGTTTGTTTTTGTTGTTTGTGTCTTCATTTGTGCTTGTTTCTCCTCTTTTGTAGGTTGACTTTGGACCTTCTTGAGATAGCAATGGACATGGGTTAAGCTTGGTAAGGTGGTTCACGGTGTACCCAAGGCTTTGAAAAATGGTCCATTATGAGCAAGCTTGAGAAGGGAACAACTCATTGTTGATACTTTGGTTTGTAGTAGTTCTCTCTCTCTCTTTTCTTTAGCATCGCATCATGCGTTGTATACTTGTTGCATTTACATTCTTTGCATCCTTGCATTGTGCTACCATACATGCTACCAAGCATGTGTCTAGGGGGAGTTACTCATTTACAATGTGAGTACATGACTCTCTAGATGATCGAATAGTGATATTTGTGCTTCATGCCCATTGAGTCATGTCAACAGAGCTCCGAGGTTAAATCTACTCACGCGGCTCAAAGATAAGTGGCTCATACATTCCTACCTCTCTAGTGACTAACCCTTACACATTTGAATAAATAAGTAAATAAAATATGTTGTTGAGTCATAAGTGTAGGGGGAGCTACGATGGAACACCACTACGACCAAGAAGAAGCACCATAAAAGGGGGAGTTATCCTAACTCTTGCAAACTATTTTATGCCTCTTGGTTTTGTTACGCTTTTGTGTGGTTTTTTGGTGATAGGTGACAACAGGGGAGAAGAAACATGAAGATCCAAAAGCCAAGTCTAGATCAAAGAGGGAGAAGAAACATGAAGATGATCGATAACAAAAAGGGGAGGAGAACATGAAGAAGAAATGTGAAGATTTGGGGAGATGGAACATGAAGATCACATCAAGATGAACATCTACACCGACATGGAGAAGAACAACGTTGGTGCATGTCTACGCGACAATGTACACCTTCACCGACATGAGCATCTACGTCCTTAGTGCGTGTGTACATCAACAAGATCGACTACCACAACACCAAGGCGGGTGCAATTTCAGCTCAAGATTGAAATCCAATTGCATAAAATGAGTGGGTAGTTCTCCCTTAACACCTAGCACATCTCAAGGGGGAGACTACTTCTAAGGTAAGGACCAAGGTATGTCTTTCAATCTTTTCTTTTCCTTTGGTTCTTTCTTCCTCGTCTATTTTTGGATCATCATAAGTAGTGATTGTCATCCATCACCAAAAAGAGGGAGATTGTAAGGATCACGACCATTGAGGTCACCCCAAGGTATGGTGTTTTGGTGATGAATGACAAATATGAAATGTGACTAATATCTACACGAGTGTTGTCTATGTAGGAATCATCTCTTAACTCTATTACAAATCATATGAATGATGGTTGCCTTGGCGTTGGATAACAATGACCACAAGCATGGAGGATTGTGAACTTGAAGAAGTCCAAGGGTTGATGGAGATGGATCAAAGCGAAGAACAAGCTATGGTGCAAGTGTTTGGAACACTTGACTAGTTGTTAGGGCTTTGAGTCCATAGGAAAAACCGGACTATCAAGGGGGTCTAGGTCATTCTCTTAGGCCATGTCTAGTCGGTGATTTGTAAGGTTGCTCAGTGAAATCACAGGCACAAGGTGACAGTGGAGAAGCCAAGGAGCTGTTCGGAGAAGCCAGGAAACGAAGTCGAGCGAGGAGTGGAGAGAGAAACGGACCGGATGGTCCGGTCTACTGACCGGACAGTCCGGTCAGTACAGGAAATTGCCTGGACACTATTGAGCAAATGGCTAGGAGAGCCGTTACTAGAGTGACCGGACTGCCCAGTCAGGCAGTGACCAGACTATCCGGTCTAGATGTCCAGAAAGGCAATTTTGTGGAGCAATGGCTAGTTTGAGGTTGGGAGCCTATATAACTTCGTTGATGGGTCTTGGAGACCTCTCTTGGCCAGTGGAATACCTGAGAGCATTTGGTAAGGTCCAAGAGGAAAAGAGGAGAGCACTAGGAGGAGATATTGCATATCTTGAGAGTGCTAGTGGAGAGTAACTTGAGCATCTTGCACATATAAGGCTAGGGTGTACTTGAGGGTGTGATCTAGATTGTTACTCTTGGTCTATGGTGAGACCTAGACCGGTTTGGTGTCGGTGATCGAGCCTATCGTGATCAGTTGTGAAGGCCGTCACACATTTGTACACAGTTTGAGCCCGCCGGTGAAAGGGGCATCGCTAGTGAGCGCCCGTGTCAGCTCAAGGAGTTCGACAAGTTCTCAAGGGAGGCGAGCTTGTGCTTTGTGCAGCGGTGATGCACACCATGTCTTTACTCGAGGAGTGATTGCGGGCTCGTGGGCGAGAACTCCACTTTGTGGTGGGAGGGACCGGGACTCCGGCGGGTGTGATGCAACGAGGAGTAGGGGAAAGCACCATCCTTCAGAGACCTCGGGAAAAAATCATGAGCCATCTCTTACTCTACTCTTTACTATGATGCTTCACTTTCCGTATTTAAATATCGTGCTATTCATGCTTGTGTGCTTACCTTGCTCTAGTTGATTACCTTGTAGACTTTCATGAATAGGCTTCTTACTTGCTAGTAGTGCTTAGTCTTCATACTAGATTACTAGCACGTATAGGAGTTGCTTTGGCTTGATTGATCACCCTAGTATGTATTGTGCTACTCACGCTTGTGTGTTCTAATTTCTTATCTTGTAGCATTGCATGAGTAGGTTCCTTTATTAGTTTATTGTTTGCTTCTGTGTATCTTTGATAACTAGCTTGCATAGGAGTTGTATTGTCTTTGTGTGATCCACTAGTATGTTTAGGTTGTTGTTCCTTTCATAGGTTCATTATCTTGCTAGTGTGATCACCACTAGAATTGTGCAGGAGTTGATTTGAGTGATCGGTTTTAGGAATTGATAAATTTGGTACATAGTGCGAGTTCCCGATTCACCCCCCCCCCCCTCTCGGTCACTCAGTCCTTTCAGAGACTTCGGTCCTTCGATAGGCCTCACCGATGAGTTTTTTGCTGTTTCTCGCCACCGAGCAGCTGGTCGACAGGTTGACTGGCCAACGGTCCCTCCTTCACGTGGCCACTTTCTCCATTGCATGCAAGAGTTGGTCACGACTGGTCGGTTTTTCTGTCGACGTTCTACCCCTCCTGGTGGACTTCGAGCAACGAGGAATCCCTCTCCATGCCTAGGAAACCTCAACAGTGGTTCAGTTCCTAAACCCGTTCGCATGGCTACAGCTTATGCACCCTGATACCCTAGGCCTCAGGGATCTCTCGGCTTTCTAGTGCATGGCATGGATGCTTTACCCAAGCTCCATCCCATCAGCTAGAGACCTATGGATCATCGAGCCGCTAGTGGCCATCGAGGAAAACCCTCCAGTGAAACAAGCTCTGGTTTATCCAGTGGATATTCACTTTGAGGTTGCCCTCAGGCCGGCGAGCTCCGACAACAACAATGAGGATGGCCCATCAGGGCAATGGCGGCGACAGCAGTGTCAGCGTTCCCGATCCAGCGCTCCTCCGAGGGGCGGGGACGACGGAGATGCAGGCGGATCAGCTGGCAGCGATGGGCGGTGGCGACGGACGGTCTTTGATAGGTTGGGTCTTTGATAGGTTGGGACATGCATGACCCTAGTTTCCAGAACGGCCTTGATGACATGCGCGGGAGCCAAAGCGTTTTGCATCGGGTGAACCAGGAGCTGTTTGAAACGGCCTCGGTTCTAGTGCCCAAGGAGGCAGCGACAATGTTCAACGAAGAATTTGAAAGCAGTATTTCAGTGGTTGCGCAAGAAGATACACCGCCATTCACAGGACGAGGTGAAAATATCAAAGTGTTCCCCTCTATAATCTCCCGTATGATGGTTGGCTTTAAAAGTTGCAGACTTTTGGATGGGCTGGCGTTAGACCTAGCCGGTTCTGGCCCATTGGAGGCATGCCTGGAGGCCATGTTGGAGTACGTTCCAACTCCTTGTACCTCGCCTAGGCCGGGCCTTTCTGGCCCACTACCAGAGGCTGTAGAAATTGAAGTTGTTTCTGGCCACGTTACGGATGAGAAGTCAACGGAGCTTTTCAAATAGCCTTTCTCATGCTCCTCTGTTCCAGCTTTTGAGCAGCTAACGACTCCGGTCACCTCGCCGGTGGTGGTGCGCTGCTCCGGGGTGACAAGAGTTTACTCTCGATGACGCGCCAGGCTCAAGCACTGTTCTACCAAGCTCACCACAACGCTGGATTTGGTGGCTGATTTCAAGGTTGCTGCTACACAGGCGGATTTGGTGATCCCTGCCCCGGCTGCTGGAGTTCAAGTCAGCTCGTTCACTCCTTCTCCGGCACGAATGGAGGAAGCCTCAGGCTCGCCTCTGGTTGCGCTCCCAGTTGCAGAGGTGGCAGTCAGTTAGCTGACTCCTTCTGCAGTGTCAAATGGTGATCCAATCCCCCTGCTCGGGATGAGGCTGTTGCGCATGCAGATATGGCGATCCCTGACCCAGCGACGGGAGTGGCTGGCAGTTCGCTGACTCCTCCTGTGGCGCAGGAGGAGGCCTTAGGCACGCCTCAGGTTACACTCCCAGCTGCGGATGTGGCAGTCAGTCAGCTGACTCCATCTGCAGCCCTGGACAGCGACCCAACCCTCCCACCTCATGAGGAGGCCTCAGAAGCTGTCACACCCATCCCAATGAGGATTGAACCTACGTCGGCTCTGCAGGCTTCGACGGCGAGCACCCAAGTCGTGCCTGCATCCCCAGTTGCGATCGCAAGAGAGGAGTTCATCAACAAACTCATGCGTCACACATCCAGGCTCCTCCTACTGCTAACCATCAGCAAGAGAAGAAAGCAGTCCATGCCCCAGGTCTCCACCCTGCATCGCAGTCGTCGACTTGCAGGAGCGGGTGTTGAATTTCAGATGGGAGAAATGTCAGCTCGTTCCAAAAAACGAGCCATGAGGACCCTGGGGATCATTGGGGAGAACGGCGGAATTGATCAGCAGTCACAGGACGAGTATTCCGAGCTCTTCTCACAACCCCTTACTGCGTCGCACATTGAAGCTTTGGCGGCCCTTTTCGGATGCACGATTCCTGATGATCTGGCTTATGAAAGCGATAGTGCAGCTGTTATCGGCACCTGACTGTACTTCAGTTCAGTGGGTTTGTGTGTGGTCGTTTATATTTGTGTTTTAATGGATCCTACAAAAATCATGATATGGGATGTGAGGGGTTTAAATTCCTCTGCTTGCCAGGACTCTGTTCGTACATTTGTTGAAGCTGCTCGTGTAGATGTTGTGTGTCTCCAGGAGACGAAAATGGCTGCTGTCTCTAGAAGAGTGCTCATGTCTATGCTAGGAACTGGCTTTTCTAATTTCTTAGAACTGCCTGCTAATTGGGCTAGTGGTGGTATTCTGATTGTCTAGAGATGCTCCCTGGCCACCACAGGTGAGAGCCGAGTAGATACTCACAGTGCCTCGGTTCAGTTCACCTCTGTTACAGGGACTTCTTGGTGGCTGACCTGTGTCTATGCCCCGCAAGGAAATGAGACCAAGGTTCAGTTTCTGCAGGAGCTACGAGATATCAGAGTTCAGTGCCAAGGCCCTTGGATGTTAGCAGGTGATTTGAATCTGATTCTTAAAGCTGAAGACAAGAACAATTTCAACATCAATAGAGCTATGATAGGTCGCTTCAGAAGATGTGTAGATGATCTCGCTCTCAAGGAAATTCCTCTTCACGAATGCAAATATACTTGGTCGAACCAGCAAGATAATCCAACTTTGGTCATACTGGACAGGGTGTTGTGTACAGTTGACTGGGAGGATCCATTTCCAAATGTGTTATTGCAGAGTACAGCTACTGATGATTCCAATCACTATCCACTCCTCCTTGGCCTAAAAGATAACAAACCTGGTAAACAACGTTTCCACTTTGAAGCCTTCTGGCCTAAGCTGGAAGGATTTCATGAGGCAGTTGAGATAGCTTGGAACTCCGTTGAGGCCAAGTCTTGTCCCCTTGTCACGTTGGACTTGAAACTGAAGGCCGCTGCTATGGGGCTCCAAGCATGGAGTGATAAGAAGGTGGGACATGTCAACTCACAGCTGAGCTTAGCTCGGGAGCTGTTACATCGCTTGGAGATAGCTCAAGATGGTCGGCCGCTGTCAGTGTCAGAAATCTGGCTAAAAAATAACCTCAAGAAACACTCGCTCACACTTGCCTCTCTCCAACAAACCATAGCTCGGCTGAGATCGCGAATTGGATGGCATAGAGATGGGGATGCCAATACTCACTACCGGAATCCGACAAAATGCAGAGTGCCACAAGCAATCGACAAAAGGCTATTTACCCTCGGCATATTAGATGCCGACGGTAGCCATCGGCATCCACGACTTGGCACATGCTCTGCTGGCAACTATGTAGTTGCCGAGTGTTGCGAACCGGGCACTTGGCAACTAGGTTCCCGAGGGTCACCCCAACCACTCGGCGTAAAAAAGTAACGCGACGGAGGAGGTCATGGCGGCGACGTCCTAGATGCCGAGTGCCCTAGGCCCCGGCACTCGGCATCTGTCCATTATATGTCGAGTGCCAGTTCACGTGGCACTCGGCATATCTCCCATCTATGTCTGAGTGCCTTGGTACCTGCCACTCGGCATATTTTCTTTGGATGCCGAGTGCCACACTTTAACACTCGGCAACTATGTTGACAGGTTGCCAGGAAATGGCACCTTTGCCGAGTGTTAACCCCAGGCACTCGGCAAAAGTGCCCAATTACAGCAGATTTTTTATCATTTTATCTAGCCACGGACCAAAAAAATCACAATAATAATATATATCATCACAGAGACATCATCTACACCTCAAATGCATATCCATGAAACATCACAAGCATCATGATCGTTAATTCACAAATTATAACATCACAAGCATTGCATCAAGGTTATGTGGAAAAATGAGGTGTTCCATGTAAGAAAGCTTCCACAACACCGGACGTTGAGTCCATGCATGTACCTCACCATATCCGACAAAACAACCTTTTTCTTCATTGATCTTGAGGTTATGTTGGCTAGCTACATAATAACTTGGATGCTAAAATATTCAACATGCATGTAAGACTAGCCTATCCACTAGTATTATCTACAGGAGAGTGGTTGTTATTGCTATCAGGCTACAGGGAATAAAATTTTAGCACATCCACGGGTCGAACACTAGCCTAACCCTAGAACTAGCCTAACCCTAGCTAGAAATAGGTGAGCACTCACATCTATTGATATCGTTAACTATCAGGCTATTGCTATCAGGCTTTCTGATGCATCTATTTATTCTGCAAATTAAAAATGAATTGGAGAGGAAATAGATGAGCACTCACATATATCAACATCATTAACTAACAGAGCAAAGTAAACGATTTGGGGAAGAAAGCGAGGAGCACGTACGCACTTGGAGATTGTTGTTGGTCGTTACTACGCACCCACTTATATACCGTAAAAGGACGGTGTACATTGTAGCACTTTTTCTCTTAGAGTATTCCAATGTCTAATTGAATCCACAGGGATTGGAAAAGAACCGTGTTTAGAGTTTACTATTTCGCGTAGCAAATCAATCCTATCATGAAGTACATATTGCACATACATGAGCATGAAAAGAAGATAGAAATTGGAGGTTGCGCCGATCGGCTCAACTGGTACGCCGATCGGCGCGAAGTCTTACCTGAGCTAAAGTGTGCCTGATCCAAAGCTTGGGGAGTAGGAGCATACACATCGACCAAGGAGTGTCACCTGGAGTTAGCCTATATGCATCTAGCGGTCAAAGAAAGGTTGTGCCGATCGGCGCAACTGGTGTGCCGATCGGCACTGAAGCAGTAGTCGTTATCATCTTAATCCTAGCTTATTTGACACTTTAAACAATCGGTAAACATCAAAGATGAGCAAGACCACCCTGCTTTCCGAGCGGCTCCCGATTTATCGCTGCCGAGAGGAAACCCTTAATCATGTGAGTATCTTAACCCTACTTGACTATCTAAAAGTGCTATGCAAGCTTAGTTCTGTAACAACTAAACCACACCCTAGCATCATCAAGCAATCATGATTCATACAAGATCCGGAAATTAGCCTAATCACCACGATTAAGAGAGCATCTAAATACTTAGATGTACCTCTAAGCAATTAAATAAGCACATGTAAGATCAATCAATCTAGACGAACACAAATTGCAGCCAAGGATAGAATCATGATAGATAACATGAATTGATAATTATACCAATATTCATCACCGTCAGGGATGCGCTGATCGGTGCAACTGGTGCGCTGATCGACGCAACCATGATGCATCGTTGACGACTCCTAAGGTACATGGCTCTACTTCTCCCAGCTCCGATATAGTGCACCACGCAGGGTCCCTACCCGACTAAACTACATCTCTTCAATTTGGTGGCTCTTCAACTCCGGCGGCCTCCTAGCGATGTACAGCGGCTCCTATAGCCTAATTCTCCCCTTTGTCTCGTGTCGGACGTCATATTGGTGATTATATAGCCTCTGGTCATGTCCTCCCTTACTTGGTCTCCAAGTTTAGCTCATAGAGATTGAATCCAAGTCGGTTTCGTACCTTCTATAAACTGCGCTGAATTACTTTAACCATAACTGATGCTTATGCAGTCCAAATGAGAGAAACCAGGACTCTATCGCGTAGCCCTCAAAAAGATCTACAACTTTGGTATTATTTGAATCCTCAGATTCGGACGTTTAGATATCCAAAATTGCGATACCAAAATATTTGTCCTAATTCGGATTTCTCTGTGCAGCCTGCCTTGCGGGGCCCATATCTCCCAGCTCTGGAGTCTAATAAATCTAAATAATATAAGCTTCGGAAAGCCCTCGACGAGATCTTCAACTTTGGTATTCTGAGGTTTCCCATTTGACCAAGTCTTGGGCTCCGAAATCGTGTGACAATACAGTGTTGTTTCTGGACTCCGCGAATTGAACTTTTCTTCCAGATAAATCTTCTAGAAATCCTTAGGCATTGGGCCACGACCTTGGGCTTGCACATTGGACATCATGGACGTCCAGGTGTGTCTTGTAAGCTTCATGGGCTGGTGGGAAGCCCTCCTTGTATGGCGAGTCGGGCTTCATGTCGGTACTTCTCATATAAGAGTCATTTTGTCGTCTTTTCACCTGTTTCTACAATAAAGCACTAAAACGATACTACATATGGAAATCATCAATATTAGAGGTAAAACACATGATTATGATGAGAATATGGTATGATGTTCATGGTTTTTGGCATATAAAAGAGGTACATAGGAACCACCAACAGTTCTCCCATGCTTAAACCTTTGCTCGTCCTCGAGCAAATAAATTACCCTCAAGGAGATATCAGTGTTGCAATCACGTTATCTTCACTCGCATTTATCAAGGCACATGCATATCTAACCCGCTTTAAAAGTGTAGCACAAAAAGTTATATGTTGCACCAATTCTACTACTCAAAGATACTAGTGGGGAACAGAAAATGACTAAGATCCGACCACAATGATCAAATAAAGAAGCTTTAACTCTCAAATCAGATTGCTCCTCAAACTAGACCTTAAATGATAAAGTTTTTCCAAAAAATTTAGTCTCATTTATCCAAACAAAAATGCTCTCTTGCAAAGAATCAAGGCAACACTCATTTTATAAATCTCACAAGCCAAACAACTAGAAGTGATCCTATCTACAAATATTTGGTGGAAGGCTTTATGTGTAGCTTGGTAGAAAAACAACTAGCAACAATGTAACTCAGAGTATTGTCAAATCAAGAGATAATTCTAATTGGTTTTACAAAGACTTGTCAAAAAGGTCATTGGAAAACATTATGAAGAAGAGGAAAAACACACGCTTTTGAAAGGTGGACATGTGCAAAAGGCAAAGAATGATCTCAAGACACAAATGAAGTTCTCAAAATCGGATTGCACATGGTTGGAGTGATAGAGTTTCAGCCAATTTGAATGCACTTACTTGAAGAATAATGGTTTATGCACAAATCTTGTGAATTCCTCTCTTGCAACTTGATATAACTTGAAACATCCTTGATCTTCCTTCAACAATATTTGAAGTCCATTAGCTAGTGCTTTGGAATGATGAATAACGTCCATCCCCCCATGTTTAAACGTTGCTCGCCCTCGAGCAAAGGGAGTGACAAAAGATAAGCACTAGCTAAATCCTTTATTTCTTCTCTTCAACCATCTGGAACACATATAATTAATTTCTGGAGATAACAGAGCGCTTTTTATTCCCTGCGCCAATCGGCACGACACCTGTGCCGATCGGCACACATATGATTCTGCCTTGTCTTCTCCTTCTATTGATGCTTTGCATTTCAGAGAGTCTTCAGAGGTGTTTATTGATGAAAATCATCGTCTTCAACAAGAGGTCTTAATAATTTGTGCATAAAACCATATAAATAGTACAACGGCTCAACGAGAAACTCATATCATAGGTTGTGGACATGGAGAGGACATCACCAAAAGAAATATGGGTTTACAGGTGGGAATATTCAGCGAGCATTGCTAAATATGAAGAGGCTAGCAAACAAGTGATAGTTACGCAAACAAAATGGTCAACTTCTAAGTCTCATACCAGAAGAACACAAACTTGAAACGACTCACCAAATTACATGTTGCAATCTACAGGTTTATCATATAAGTGTAGCAGATTTGGCTTTGGTAGGTATGATCAATACAAGAGAGGAAAATTTGCAAGGGTTAGAGATCACATGTAACAGTTTTCCAAAATTATTAAGTTCACTAGCTATGTTGGAGTTTTCTTCTTAGAGAGCAAAGCATATTGTCATAAAGAACAATTCAACCATATGGGGTCTTTATCAAAACATCTGTCAACCAATAGAGTTCATAGAATTGGTGCTTAGTTGAAAATTAAGCGGTGGATAATTATGTGCAATGAATCATGCAAGTTCCAATAACAATAGCAACTTTCATCATATCTCTAGCAAAGACCCTCATCATAGTTATGTATTTATTCATCGTGAAAGCATTATAAGACAACGGTGATGATACAGGCAAGCTCCCCTAGATAAATTAATGACATTTGGTCACCCTAATGTAGCTATTAGGGATATGCCATTGTCCATTCTATGTTCTAAGTGACAAATTATAAATAACCTTTCGCATGAACAAAATGAAAAGGGTATCATAAAAAGAAAAAGAGAGAAAATTCCCAAGTTGAAAGCAGACAGCAAGTACAGGTTTGAGAAGAAAATAATATTAGGAGAAGTGAAGAATCAAAGGGATGTTACCGCATTTTAATTGATTGAAGCTCAGCTTGTGCGTCCCCCATGCTTAAAATCTTGCTGGATTGCACGAGAGAAGGGCGATAGCAGGGGCTGCGAGGGTGCGCCGATTGACACGAGGATGTGTTGATCGGCGTAGACGATTGTGCCTCTCGTCACCTCCATCTCCAGCCTTGATGCGCTGTCCCAATGCTCCCTCTTGTATATGCGGCTATTGTCACCTTGTTTCCTTCGACTATCCACGTTCAAGAGTACTTCTTTCGTTCCTGCAAAACATTGAAATGCACATACTACCCCCGATATGATGGTCGGGGTAGAACAATATCTACCGTCTAGCAACAACCTCAAAAGTTCAACTTGTGACATGTTAATTCTAGCAGCAAAAAGAAAACAAAATCCTAATGGGTGTTCGTGTGTGCACAAGTGTGGATGCATGGAGTTAATATCACAATGTTAGCAAAGAAACAAGACTATAATCAATGTTGTTCCACAATTTCATCTAAACACCACGTTCACATAAAATTGCTAAATGAATGTGTCATGTACACAATTCTGGGGTCAAAATGCTTTCATCATTTAGTCTTGAAGCAAAGCAAACGAGCATGTTAGCAACAAAGTTTAGCGGTGTGGAAGCTAAACAAGAACAATGTTTACACCTAGCTCTAAGCACCATACTTACAACTAGATTGCTAGCAATCTAAACGAAATTCGTTAATAACCAAAGTCTAAACATCATGTTTATGTGACTTAGCTATTGCAAAACCCCGTTGGACTAGAGAGATAGCGCAATGAAGAAGATTAGCAACCAACCAATGCAAATGATGCAAAACAGAGCAAGGCAAATGAACTATCCAATGTTGTTCAACAAATAAGCATAAACACCATGTTTACACCTAAATTTGCTAAAGATATTATGCGCAAGCCAATTAAGTGCTAATTATCAAGTTCAAACCAAGCTATTATGAGTGGGAAGGTGAATATGAACATCCAAAGTTAGAGGTTTGGGTCAATCAAAACAAAAACATGTTAGGCGGTAGTGAAGGAATGCATGGAAAAGCATTTGGGTGTTGTGCCGATCGGCAATGGATATGTGCCGATCGGCGTATTTGGAATTGGCTATAGAATTTGATGGAAAATGAAGGGTGGGAGGCTTAGATGGGTTGAAGTTAGATGGTTAAATGCATGCAGGCGAAAACATCATGCAAAAATAAAAATAAAAACAAAAACAAAGCAAGTGCTCACAAATATGCATGCAGTGGATGATTTTTGCAAACGAAACACAAAATGATGGTGGCGGAGGTCTAAAAATAAAAACTTAATCTAGAACTAATTTGCCACAAGTGAATCAATTGAGTTGGGTTATTCTCATGATGCAAAAAATCTAGGTTGCCCTCCTAGTAGCACTAGCCAATCCAAACAAAACAAAAAGAAACACAAAAATATGGATTGCCTCTCGAAAAGCGCTTCAATTAGAGTCATGTAGCTAGACTTCTTACATACCTTATTGTCGTGAAGCCATGGTTCTTGGTGTAAGATCCAAAGATTTCCCTGTAGCTTGTACTTATGCAATCTTCATCGTGGTTCGCTCATTGCCCGTCTTCATTGTGTTGCATAATGCTCAATGTGTGTATGCGATATAATGCTCTGGAGTCTTCAATCTTGTTCAACTTCTAATCATTTGCTTGTAGGAGAATTGCTCGAGCTATCCTTGTTGTCATCTTTATCTCTATTTTTGTCATTGATAATCTGCAGATCCTCTTCTCTCTGGATTTTGCCTTGCTAACAGGATAGAACAGGGCCAAAGACCTATACCATCTTGTAGGTTGCAAAATTATCTTTCCAACGAGTGCTCATACACTTCAAACGGACACGGTATATGGGATTTATGATGTTTTTGCTCCAGGCCTACGTGCTGTTGACAGTTTGCACAACGTCCAATGATGTGCTCATAAATCTTTGTAGAAAAATCCAAATCTAGCACCGTTTATTGCGTTGGAAAGAAGAATTGAAGCTCTAAATCATTAGACATTTTCCTCATAAAAGGAATCATAATAAGGACTTATATTCAGATATAAAATTTTTATCCAATGGTCAGCACATGAAGTATACAGGATTACCAATGATTTCAGCTTCTAGCTTTATTTTCCGGAGAATCTTGATGACTTCGTCTTTTAAGTATTGGAGCATATGTCGGCTTGTCCTTTGACATGTGAATCTTGATCTTTATTGCACCAGCAAGTATTGATGATGAAGAGTGGATGCAACTTCTCAATTCTTGTCCAATGATCCATCAAGTCGACGGTGAAGAAATTCGAAGAAATCTGTTGTTGCTTTTCTAAACTGATGTCTTGTTTCAGATATTGCGCCACGACCAGAAGGAATTACAGGCTGAAACCTGTGCCATTACATCGGGCATCAAATTATCTTTCTAAGCAGTGCTCATGCGTCCCGATCGGACTCCGTATGAGGGAGATATGGCCTTTTTTCTAAAGGTATGGCATGCTGTCTCGCGATGAATCCGAATTGAATTCAAACTTTCCAAATATTCAAATTCCGTATTTGGAACGACTTGAATCCGTGTCAATCACCAAAAGGAAGTCTCTTAAATGTCTGGAAGCCCATATATCACGTAGATATAGGACTTTAATTCCATATTTGGCTCAAACTTCCAATTATTTACAACTCTTGCGAGATATTCAAACAGCCTGTGCAGCGTCTCTTGTTCTAGCCATAAATCCTTGTAGGAAACTCCAAACGACGTGAGGTTTAAACCATTGGAAACTAGACTTGATGCTCTTATACAATATCAAATTTGTAGGTCTTTCAATCCTCTGTAGAATTTTTTACACCATCTTTTGATCAGTGGACAGCATATCTACTCATGATCAAGAATGTATTCATCGTGTCTTCATTCATTGCAATTGAAATTCTTGATCTTCATGATTCTGTTCTCCCATTATTTGTTGTTGTGAACAAGATAAAATCCTTGCAAAATATTAGTTAAAAAAATATTGACACAAGAAGCAGGTCTTGCATGGACATGGACTCCGTAGCAGATGATGGGCCACTAAAAGAGTTAGCACCTAATGCTACAGAGCAACAGAGTCGACGACGAGAGAGGTCATTGGCGTCGGCATCGATGTGGCGCTGATCGGTGCAAGCAGCTATGTCGCCATGCTCCAGTCGAAGTTGTGTGACTAGCTTTATTCCTGATTTTCAATGGATACACAAACAAAGAAAAACAGGGTATGTGCAATAAAAAGATAAAGTATTAATTTGATAAACTAGATAGATCCTCCTAAACAGGTTCGAGTTGCCGATACCCGACATCGGCGCCTAAAAAAGATGCATGTTGGTCGTTACTACGCACCCACTTATATACCGCAAGAGGACGGTGTATATTGTAGCACTTTTTCCCTTAGAGTATTCCAAGGTTTAATCAAATCCACAGGGATCAGAAGAGAACGGTGTTTAGAGTTTACTATTTCGTCTAGCAAATCAATTCTATCATGAAGTACATATTGCACATACGTGAGCATGAAAAGAAGATGAAAATTGAAGGTTGCACCGATCAGCTCAACTGGTGCGCCAATCGGCGCGAAGTCTTACCTGAGCTAAAGTGTGCCTGATCCAAAGCTTGGGGAGTAGGAGCATACACATCGACCAAGGAGTATCACCTGGAGTTAGCCTATATACATCTAGCGGTCGGAGAAAGGCTGTGCCAATCGACGCAACTGGAGTGCCGATCGGTACTTAAGCAGTAGTCGTTATCATCTTAATCCTAGATTACTTGGCACTTTAAATAATCGGTAAAAATCAAAGATGAGCAAGACCACCCTGCTTTCCGAGCGGCTCCCAATTTATCGCTGCCGAGAGGAAACCCTTAATCACGCGAGTATCTTAACCCTACTTGACTATCTAAAAGCACTGCACAAGCCTAGTTCTGTCACAACTAAACCACACCCTAGCATCATCAAGCAATCATGATTCATACAAGATCCGGATACTAGCCTAATCACCATGATTAAAAGAGCATCTAAATACTTAGATGTACCTCTAAGCAATTAAATAAGCACATGTAAAATCAATCAATCCAGACGAACACAAATTGCAGCCAAGGATAGAATCAAGATAGATAACATGAATTGATAACTATACCGATATTCATCACCGTTAGGGATGCGCCGATCGGTGCAACTGGTGCGCCGATCGGCGCAGCCATGATGCATCGTTGATGACTCCTAAGGTACATGGCTCTACTTCTCCTAGCTCCGGTGTAGTGCACCACGTAGGGTCCCTACCCGACTAGACTACATATATTTAATTTGGTGGCTCTTCAACTCCGGTGGCCTCCTGGCAATATGCAGTGGCTCCTATAGCCTAATTCTCCTCTCTTGTCTCATGTCGGATGTCATATTGGTGATTATATAGCCTCTGGTCACGTCCTCTCTTGCTTGGCCTCCAAGTTTAGCTCATAGAGATTGAATCCAAGTCAGTTTTGTACCTTCCATAAACTACGCCGACTTACTTTAATCATAACTGATGCTTCCGCAGTACAAGTGAGGCAAAATCAGACTCTATCACGTAGCCCTCAAAAAGATCTACAGCTTTGGTATTATTTGGATCCTCAGATTCAGACGTTTAGATACCCAAAATTGCGATACCAAAATATGTGTCCTGATTCGAATTCCTCTGTGCAGCCTGTCTTGCAGGGCCCATATCTCCCAGCTCCAGAGACCAATAAATGTAAATAATATTTGTTTCGGAAAGCACTCGACGAGATCTTCAACTTTGTTATTCTAAGGTTTCCCATTTGACCACGTCTTGGGCTTCAGAATTGCGTAACAATACAGTGTTGTTTCTGGACTCCGCGAATTGAACTTCCGTTCCAGATAAACCTTCTAAAAATCCTTAGGCATTGGGCCACGATCTTGGGCTTGCATATTGAATCTCATGGATGTCCAGGTGTGTCTTGTAAGCTTTGTGGGCTAGTGGGAAGCCCTCCTTGTATGGCGAGTCGGGCTTCATGTCGGTACTTCTCATATAAGAGTTATTTTGTCATCTTTTCACCTGTTTCTGCAATAAAGCACTAAAATGACACTACATATGAAAATCGTTAATATTAAAGGTAAAATACATAATTATGATGAGAAGATGGTATGATGTTGGTGGTTTTTGGCATATAAAAAGGGTACATAAGAACCACCAACAATTGCTAGCTCTCCGGCCTGGGCGGTAGCGGGTACCTCGGAGCGACGAGACCTCAGTAGCAGACCAGCACGAGCCGCGGTCGGAGGTAGGGACGCGGCAAGGAGGCCGAGCTGGCGGCAGAGAAGGGCGACAGTGGATCTTGTGGCGGCGGCGGCGAGGGCGGTGCGCGGCGCAGCAAGTGGCCGGGCCATCGTGGAAGCGCAGGAGTGGGGGCGGGTGGCGGCTCGCGCGCGGCGGCTGGTGAGGCGCAGCAGTGGCCGGGGGCGGGTACGGCTCGCGCACGGCGGTGGGTGAGGCACAACAATGGGGGTGCGCACGGCGGCGGGTGAGGTGTCGGCAGTGGGCGCGGGTGCGGTGCAGCAGTGGGCACGGGTGGCTGAAGGCAGCGCCGGCGGTCGACGTCAGAGCAGTCTCGGCGGCGCGCGGGTGAAATAGCTAGAAAAGAGCTACGGGAGAGAGCTAAAGAGAGAAGACCGTAAGTTAAGATGCCGAGTGTCCAGATCCAGGACACTCGGCAACATAAGTGTATGCCGAGTGTCCCGATCTAGGACACTCGGCATTAGCCGATAGGCCGAGTACCAGCACTCGGCAACATAATTTATGCATGTCAATATTTTTTTATTAATTAAATACTTTTGAATACAAATATTTAACAATAATTCATAAAAGACATACTATAATCACTTATCAGTTAAAATTTGAGTATTCAATGAAAAATCCATTATTTGATGTAGTTAAACCACTAATTTAATTTAGTTCATTTCAAACTCGATCTTTAAAAAAAACTAACAATTATCATATGGAACAAAAATGATCAAATTTTGATAGAACTCATTGTGTATGGTATCTTATGCCTATATAAAAAGAATCAAAGATAAATTTTGAGTGAAAGATGAATTTGATTCGAAAACCTAGTCGCTCACCTCACCTTCAACTATTAGAATCTTCAACCAAGTTTGTTCAATGTGTGAATAACATTCATGACAACCTTTTCGAAACCTTCTCCAATTTTTACTACAGCATCCCCATAAGATGTCATGATGTCATGCGAAGTTTGA
Source organism: Eleusine coracana subsp. coracana (assembly GCA_032690845.1). Classification (NCBI taxonomy): domain Eukaryota; kingdom Viridiplantae; phylum Streptophyta; class Magnoliopsida; order Poales; family Poaceae; genus Eleusine; species Eleusine coracana. Next base: position 32,677,033 of record CM064434.1, read on the forward strand.
CGATCTTTAGATATCATATGCTTTTTATATAATTTAAATAGAATTAGATAACATGTTCATGCTCATATTTCATAAATAAGATGTATAAAATATTGTTTCGTTTCCATGCATACGGACTTAGTAACCTAGATATCATTTTTCGTTTCACTATATTTCATTATTTCAAGTAGCTACAGTTCAAATTTGATTTTTAAAAAGAAATTATATTTGAACAAAAAATTGATAGAATATAGGAAACAGTTCAATATAAATATGATACTTTGTAATTGATTGTCTTATTTTTTTTATTTGTAGTTGTCGAGTGTCATAGAAAGACACTCTATATCTGTTTTATTTGCCGAGAGCCTTAGCTATGCACTCGACATATATAACTAGTTGTTGAGTGCCATAGAAAGACACTCGGCATCTATTTTATTTACCGAGTGCTGGATTTTCGCACTCGCCGACTCCTAACGGCGGCGGCTATCCGTCATCGGCCAGCTCTGTGTCCCCACTGGGCCTCACATGGGTTGCCGGGTGTTTTATATTGCCGAGGGCTCCTGGCTTGTTCCCAAGTGCCTTTTCACCCTACACTCGGCAAACTACAAATAAAAAAAAATAACAAACCCTATATTATACTTGGTCCCAATATGTCGTGTGTTACTTGTATGCCGAGAGCCGGCCCATATAACACTCGGCAATAAGAGAGATGTCGAGTGTCCGAGAAAAAGCCCTCGACAAATATCTATGCACTCGGCATATCGTCGATTTCCGGTAGTGACTAATTTGTTTCAGTTACATGCCCGTCACTGTAAGAGAAAGAATTTTGTAGGCAGTCCCATCTCGGATAATCTTGTATACATAAGTCATGAAGATAAAGTCAAACTGATTAATGAGTTCTATGACAACCTCCACTATAAGAAATTTGACCTTCTGTGACATTTATAGGGTGATATTCAGTAAAATTGTCGTAGATCAATCAATTTTACGACGTTTCACTTAATTTAGCGACGTAGATTTTAAGTGTGTTGCAATAGCCAAATGGAAATTGTCGTAAACTAAGCCAATGTCATATTGCAATGAACTATTATGTGTCGCAAGAGCCAAACTAGTAATGTCACAAATGTTGTTACCTAAAAATCCATTTTTATTTTAATATATAGTTTGAAAATTTTATTGTATTAATATGATAATTTTTTATTGTATTAATGATGTAGATATGTTATGAAGAAATTTTAAAGAACAAAATAATGAATATGTTAAGGAAAAAAAGAAAAGGCAAAAACCGACCTAGAAAACAAATAAATAAAGACCCTTATTTTTGTTGGATCAATCTTTGATCGACCAATGTAGCCATGTCGGCCCGTTTACACTAATAGAAGATAAAAAATGAGAGCCCCATCGGCCGCCATGTCGGTCCAGTTGTGAAAAATGATAAAGAAAAAAAATAAAGATTCCTGCAGCAAAGGTGTTTGAACATAAGATCATAAGAAAGCCGGCGTGAGGCCTTACCACTCAGCTACAAGGCAACTCAAGGATTTTATTTAACTTTGTTCCATTTAAATAGCAGAAGAAGCTCTCGGCTTTCCTAGCCCAAATTGTCTAATTGGGCCCAATTCAAGTAATACAACCCACTTCTCACGCGTTGGGCCCCTGGTAGAAGCGTACTCCTGGTATGCGCCTTCAGTTTAGACACCGACAAGCGGGTCCCACCTGTCGGCGCAGGTCACAGAGCAAGTTCTTCTGAAGTTCTTGCTTCTATCATGGCTTTTTTTATTTGATTCATGATTTAAATTTGAAAATTGTATAGATTTGTCACATGAACTTCAAATGAGTTGATTCTTTTTCGCTAATTTATCTAAAATAAGGATCTTTCATTTTATGACATTATTGTTTATGTTAACGGTTATATATTTTTAATCATTTTCATATTGTTTTATACCAAGATGTATAATGTACAAAATAGTTGTTTTTGCATAACAATTGCAAATATAACTCCATATTTTCTAATGCTTACGATTATAAAGTCATTACAAAACCGTATTCTAGGGAGAAATCAGGAAAAATTAATAAATGTCATTTTATTGGATCACCACATACTTGCGTGAGCGCTCCACCCTGCTTCTTTGTAGTATCTCTTTATCAGTTGCAAATGGTAACAGTTAGGCCTTTTTGTGACTAAGACCATGCTAGCCAAAGTATATGATTTTTTTTTTCACGTAGGAGTGCTCAATTGGCAAAGAACATGATATGTTTCACTGAATATACAAACATGTTCCAAGTGAGAAATTGGTTGGAACTGTCAGTGGATGCTTAATAGTTTTCTTTTTTTGAGAAGTGAATGCCTAATAGTTGGTGATCACATTGGAGTCAGAATGCCTTTCTGCCAGTGATCTCTTCCCGTAGATTCAGTCATGGACCTTCGAGTCTGATTGAAAAAAACAGAATGGTCTGATTGCTTTGTTTAAGTACATGCGAATTGCTTTCATCATAGATTGATGGCTAACTAATTTTAATTCACTGCAGCAAAGGAAGCAGCATCTTCTCCGGGCATTATCATGTCTCTGACCCGTACACAAAGTTCCTACCCCCGGGCTGAAGTAAATTCTTTACAAGTAGTATTGTGTTATTAGTTAATATGACGACATTGCCCCAATCTAATTATCTCATGAAATGTCTTTCTTTCTTTCTTTCTTACCATCAATGCTACTTGTGTTATCACTTTGTTCACTTCTCATTTTCTGCTCCTTAACCTCAGGTGCTTATTCTGGACTTATTTGTTGGCATTGTGATGAATTACAATTGTTGTGAAGATAATAACATTCTATAACACAGATGCAATGTTTCTTATTCTTAGTTTCTAAGTAATGCATTTTTGAATCCTTCATTAACAAACTTATAATTTGTGTGCTATGGTTCTTTTTTATTCGGGTTGCTTTTGCTGTTTTTCATCAGGCAGGGTTTCAAAAATTGATTAATGGCACAAACTTATCTTTGCATTCTACGGTTCAGATTTCATCTTTCATGTGCTCTTTGGTGTTGCTTGCAGGTCTGAAGGAAGGGCAACAACATAAGGTCAAGAAGGCAACGATGAATGCAGAATGCATCCTTTGTCACAGGTACAACAATTCTTTTATTGTTCTATTTGCTACATTTGTACAACAACTCTAAATCGTTGTCAAAACATAATTCTTTCATATGCGTAAATGTCATACTGTAGTTGCAAAATATTGAGTGCATAAGTATTGTTAGTCAGATATTTCTCCTTGTGTAAACTCACTTGTTCTTAGTTTTGTAGATGTATTCAGAATTATGAATGCACATAATGTCATATTATTTATCTACATGAGACATCATCAGTTTCTGTTTTAACATATTAAGTTGTAACGGTAAATTTAAATATTTTAACACCAATAATTTGGACAATGTTAGGCACAAATGGAGGCTATTATGAAATCTATAGACGAAGGGCTGAGGAGCCTGTATTCCACATCAACAAGTTCTAGGTCACATTATTTTGTTACCTTGCTGTAATATGTGAGACTTTGAATTACTTTGTAGATGGCTGAATTCTTGTTGATATATATGGATAATGTAATTGTGAATATGTAAATCAGGTATTAATAGATAATGTAATTTTTGTATTTCATATATTGGCTGCTTGGTTGTTTAGGCTCAATTCTGATTTTGGTGAAGGCTGCCTCCTAAAAAAAAGTAGAGCGGGATCATATTGCAATAGCATCCAGGATGTGCTAAACCACTGGATGGGCCTAACTTGCGATGTTGGATGGGCTTGCCCTACAACACTAATTGAGCTGGGTCTTTGATGTTAGTGGACAATGCCAAATTGTGGGACAAAACGAAATGGTCCAGCCCACAATATTAATGGGTCACATTGGTCTGTGCCATATCAGCATCACGTCAGTGCCACATCAGATTGCAATGTTTAGACTTTCAGATTGCAATGTTTAGACTTTGTGACGTTTTACATGAATCATTGTAAAAAAACTGTGACAAAAAAGAAAGGAAACGTCGCTAAAGATATAATATTACATAGAATAGGCGACAAATTGATTTTCGTCACATGAACATCACATGAATGTCATACCATATAGTAAAGTGACATGTTTTTTACCTTTCGCAATGAAATTTAAACCTCGCGAGGTCATATTTCTTGTAGTGCTCTTTGGTGTTGACTCGGATCGAGAACACATTATTGATCTCCAGGCTGCTGGCATCTCTTCACACAACCTGGATGATTTGGACATACCGATTTCCGAGACCGAAGTATGGGAGACTATCAAGCAACTGCCGGCTGACAAGGCGCCCAGCCCGGATGGCTTCACTGGATGTTTCTATAAATCCTGCTGGTCCATAACAAAGGGTGTTGTGATGGCCGCGGTATCTGCTATTTGGAGCCGGAAGTTCTTGAACTTCGAAATGTTGAACTCAGCTTACATCACGTTGATCCCAAAAAAGGAAGGAGCTGACCAAGTCAAGGACTTTCGACCAATAAGTCTAGTGCACAACTTTGCTAAATTGGTGGCCAAATTGTTGGCTAATTGGCTCGCTAGCAAATTGCAGAGAATGGTGTCTCCTAACCAAAGTGCATTTATCAAGGGTTGTCTTATACAAGATAATTTTATACTGGTTCAACAAACGGCCAGATTTCTACACCAGCAGAAGCAGCCCCGAATCCTCAAGCTTGATATTTCTAAGGCCTTTGACTCTGTATCGTGGCCTTTTTTGTTGGAGGTCATGCAGCTGCTGGGTTTTGGGCAAATATGGTGGGATATCATCTCTGGCTTACTCTCCACTTCCTCTATGCGAGTCTTGCTGAATGGGATTCCCGGTGAATTTATTTCTCATCGGCAAGGATTGCGACAAGGGGACCCTCTTTCCCTGATGCTCTTTTTTCTAGCCATGGATGTGTTGAGTTACATGTTCACAAAAGCGGAGAGTGAGGGGATGCTTCTGCCCCTTTCCACAAGAAATTTGAGGCACCGGGTTTCTATTTATGCAGACGATGTGGTTCTCTTCCTCCGGCCGGTGGTGGATGACATTGCAGTCACCCTGGATATTCTCCACCTGTTTGGTTTGGCCTCTGGTTTGCGCAATAATGTGCAGAAAAGCAGTGTGTTCCCTATTAGATGCGAGGAGGCTGATATCATAATTTTGCAAGATATGCTCCCATGCGACATATCTGACTTTCCTTGCCATTATCTGGGCCTGCCACTGACCCTAAAGAAACTCACAAGGGATCAGGTTCAACCAATTATTGATAGAATTGCTGATCAGCTGCCTGGATGGAAGGCTGACCTAATGACGAGGGCGGGGCGACGAGTGTAGGTTCAGTTTGTGCTCACTGGCATGCTGATTTACCTTGCTATGGCCATTGATCTTCCAATGTGGGCTCTAAAGGTGATTGATAAAATTAGAAGAGGGTACTTGTGGCGTGGTCCAAAGGAGGCCAAAGGCGGACATTGTCTGGTGGCATGGGGCAAAGTGTGTCGGCCCTTGGAGCTGGGCGGCTTGGGAATCTCCAGTTTGAAAGAACTTGGCTGGGCACTCCGTATGAGGTGGCTGTGGCTGGAGTGAACTGAACCGGATCGTCCCTGGGCAACATTACCTATTCAAGTTCCTGACAAGGTTCGCGCCCTCTTTTCAGTAGCTTTGCAAACTGAAATTGGTGATGGATCAAATACGTTCTTTTGGACTGATCGTTGGCTACACGGGCAGCGGGTTAGTGATATTGCCCCTCGGCTGTTTGCCATCATACCTAAGCGGAGAATCAGCAAGAGAACTGTCCAGGAGGCACTCATAAATAGGACATGAATTTCTGACATCCAAGGGGCAATAACAGTAGGTGTATCAGTAGAGTATCTGCAGCTTTGGGATATCTTACTCAACTTGGAGCTGCAACAGGGAGTCAATGACACTCACTTCTGGAGGCTTTCTTCAAATGATATCTACTCCGCGAAGTCTGCATATGAGAGCATGTTCCTGGGATCGATCACATTTGAGCCATACTCGAGGATTTGGAAAACCTGGGCGCCTCCTAAATGTCGGTTCTTTATGTAGCTAGTAGCACAAAACAGATGTTGGACAGCAGATCGATTAGCGCGTCGAGGGCTGAACCATTCGGAGAAGTGCCCGCTCTATGATCAGGAGGACAAAACTATTGATCATATACTGGTCTCATGCGTCTTTGTGCGGCAGTTCTGTTCTCGCTTCCTAGGACAAGTCAATTTGCAGGACCTATCTCCCCAGTCTGATGCTCACTCTTTCATAGATTGGTGGAGAATGGCAAGTGATACTTCTGGAGAGTTAACTGATAAGAGTCTGAATTCTCTCATTATTTTGGGCGCCTGGGGTACTTTGGAACCATAGGAACAGGTGTGTCTTTGATGGAATCTCTCCCAGTTTGCATGTCATCTTGGTTCAGGCTGAGGAGGAAAGGTATCTATGGGAGTTGGCTGGTGCGAAAGGAGTCTCCTTTCTAACAGCCCCACTCCCTGTAGAATAGATGGTCGTTCAGTTGTAAACAGACGCATATGTAAAATGAGAAACAAGTGTGTGTGGTGTGTGTGTGTGTGCACGCTGTACGGGCTCTGCCCATCATCTTTCTTCTTGATACAATGGAATGCAGCTCTCTTGCGTTTTTTAGAAAAAAAAAACATTTCAAAATAACTTATCTAGGGGTTGGTGAAACTATAACATAGGAAATTTCGAATGCATAGGTAGTATTACATGAAAATTTCATATCATCCTCCAGAGCAGTTTTAAAATTACTGTAATGTACTCTGTCACTAATTTCACATTATTTTTACAGGAGCTGTTTTACCATCCAAGTGAAATATAAGAATGATGAGAGCTTATCACCTGAATGTTTTCACTGGGAAGAGACTCCATAGTACCAAGGAGCTGTTTTACCATCCAAGTGAAATATAAGAATGATGAGGGCTTATCACATGAATGTTCTCACTGGGAAGAGGCTCCATAGTACCATGTTAAAAGAAAAATATTATGCCATTGCAGGAAACTGCTTCCCATGTACAATCATACCTGTGAATTTAAAGAAGACACTCGGATCTTAAGAACACACCAAAGAAGTGAAGAAACAGTCTGCATGAATGGATAAAAAATATATATATTAGTATAAATTAGGAACAATGATAGGTTTCTTGGGCATTCCAACACATGTCACCATGGTGCCTCCTAGCATAAAGAGATGTTATGGTTATACACATTAAAGGTTCTGGAAAAAAAACACCCTAACATCTAAAGGAACAAAACAGTAACCAACCAGATAAGGGTTTCATCCAACAAGAAATCAAATCACATGTGTCAACCGTTGATCACAACCTTCCTCTACATTGAATAAAACCACGTTTATTTGAGATTCAGGGACATAAAAAACACATTTCTATTTTATGAAGTACATAGATGTAAGTAGAACATGAAACAAAGTCTAAAAAAAGGTTTCGTCTGCACAAGCTAATTTGTCACAGATCGAAAAGAAACACTGCTCAATGGAAGAAACATCTGATGGAATAAAAATATGTACCTTGCACTTAAATCAAAGATCCCCTGCAGACATCAAGGATGGGGACAGTGGTACCGTCCCATTTATACAAGAAACTCTTTGGAAGTTGACCATCTTTCCAGAAATTCTATACCGTAATGCTTGATACTCCCTCTCTGCAAGAGATGCTCTGTGGTCCTAGTAGAACTTAACAAAAGTGAGTAAAATTTAAGTTATTGACGAATCAATGGAACAATGTAGTGCAGCAATCAGGCAAAAGATGGAAAAGAAATTTGCCAGGTAAGTGAAAAAGGAACTAACAAATACTACATAGGTTTGACAGTTCAGCAATACATTTGTTTTGTTCCTTCATCAATGACACGCAACAAGACTTTGAGAGAATAGCAAATTCTCAAACCTGAAACCTCTCCAACCAGAAACTATATCATTGTGACATTCTTCCAAAAACTCTTCGCACTGAAGTGCAATTATGCCAGCCAATCTACATTGGATTTTTAAAATCACCCATTGCAAGTTGAGACATAATTATGTAAAATACTCAAACCGTGCAAATCCTAAATCTTGATGTCTTGACAACCTCAAAAAAAATGACATAGGAAGCAATCGATCACCTCAGCACCGGTGTACTCGTATAAAGTGTGAATGCGGAGGTTGACGGTGGCGCGTAGCTCATCCAGCAGCGCGACGCCGGCACCGAGCGTGAAGAAGCAGAGGCGCGGGCGGGCTGGCACTGGAGCAGGGTGGCAGAACGAGGCGCCAGCTAGAGCAGCCACGATGCCGATGCCATCGTATCACATGGGAGATCGGGTTAGAGGAGACGGCAACAAGGATGCCGATGACCTCCTGCCGGTCCCAAGGCCAGCGGAGGCGAGGTCGTTGTGCTCCGGCAAAGTGGACGAAGGTCGTGGGCAAGTGTGCATCATCCATTGAAGACGCCAAGGAGGTCGGCGGCATGGGAGGGAAGGAAAGGAGGAGAGATTGACGTGCGCAGGCGTGAAAAGGGTAGGAAAACAGTAGTCGACGGTGTGAATGATGGAAATCTAGGAGGGAAAGAAATATTCGCATCATTGACGGCCGGCTAAGCGGGTGGGGTGGCGTGGTATATTTCGAGTGAAAAAAGATTGATTGATACAATACTGTAAGGTGTGTCATGTTATATAAACTTTTCTTTCATCTAGAGAATATGTGGTTAGATATGATGTGTCCACTTTAATAAAAAGTTGTGGATTGGTGGGTATAAAATATCCTAGGTGGGAAAGGTTATTGCAGGAACTCCCTCTTTTTTGGTTTAGATAATAAAGCCCACCACTACCATTATAAAAACAATTAGACTAAAATACCCCTAAAATAGTTATTAAATTACTTATTATTGTCATTATAAATAAATTAAAATTTAATATTTTTTAAATATACTTGAAAAAAAAACCATGTTTATCCATCTCTCTCGGTGTAGTTTCTTAAAAATTGACCCTTCTTTTTAGTTTCTAAAAGGTAGTTTGTAAATAAAAACCGGGGGAGAGGGGGGGGGGATGTTGGGATCCTGATTTTTCATAATCTATAAATTAGCTTTTAGGTAGGCAATGCAATGGAATGACCTAAAAAATAGTATTAGTTGGGTTGAGCCAAATTATAGTTTTCTTAAAAACACATAATCTGGTTTATACAAACTCGTATAAAAATTGGTCTATTTGGAGGTTCTTTGGTTTCTACAAACTAATTTCTTTAAAACTCAAGGGATCCAAACATGACCAATTACCCATCATTAGCATTATAAATAAATTAATATTAAATGTACACCTCTAGCTCTGTCTCTCAGTAAAACATCATGTTCCCAAACAACTAAGACTACAAAAGAAATCAAATTGTGTGGTCCTTGTAAATCAATAAAAATTACCATCATCCATACATCGTCAAGTATTGTTGTTGTTTTTGTGTGTTCGGTCAACGATAATTATAGTGAGCATCGCCATAATAAGAGGTCATGACAGCTTGTGGCCACTAAGCCACTATGGATTAAATGTTTCATTGTCATCATTTCTAGCAGAAACAACTTTGTCATCCTTATGTCATTATAAATTATGTCTTCCAAGTAAATTGTGACAACCATTAGTCATCTTTGTCAAAATCATAGTCACTTTCCGATCAATATGCAGCTACCATCCTTGATTCTTTGCTAATCATGCTAAATGGGATCATCCATATATTGTTGTGGTCGTAGTGGATGATGTACTGCTCCATTGTCCTTGCATTGTCATGGATCATGGTGGTTGTGTCATTCATACAAACATCTCTTTCAATTTTTTATCAGTCTACGATTGACGTCTATGCTATTGCACATTGGTATGCAATCCACACAACCAGCTATGACCACGAAACAAATGATAGATGGATCCCTACTTAGCAGACACGCCACTCCATGATGCTCAGGACTAGCAAGGATAAGGAAACAAATAGCCTTTAGAACTTCAAAAGTCAGTGCATGGAGTGCAATTTAATATGCCAATTGCTCATGTTTTATTTTTTGTGAAAGGTAAAACTTTATTGAAGATTACGTAATATCATTACAAACTAGACTCAACAGAGGCTCCTAGATTACTAGGTCATGAATACAGATTGGGACATTAGATAAACAAACTCTGCTAACACTACGACACTTAGACTCTTACGCTAACAAATGCACAATTTTATTTTGAACCCCATCAATCTTTCATACCTCCACTGTACTTTGGCGACCCGCCTCCACCTTGAAGTCGTCAATGAACGAAGACACCAAGGAATGATCCCTCCCATGTTGCTTAATCTTGGCAATGACTAAGGAACAATCCGATTCTTGAATCAAGGGTCATTTCGGCCATTGTTCAGCTAAGCTTACAGAATCCAGGCACACAGCAGCCTCATCTTCCTCGGCATCACTACAATAAATCAAAACGCGTGTTGCGATTAGTAACAGTTGTCCCAGACCATCGCGGATGATAACTCCCAGCCCTGTCGGACCCATGGTCAAATGTCCCATCCACATTTATCTTTAGTACCCCCTTTTCTGGTGGTACCCACCGCAGGTCACTGGTAGAGTTATTGGGTTGGTTATTTGCTCTCATGCCTATTTGCATCTTCTGTTTCCCTTCACCGGCCTCATCATCAGAGGATGTAGGGTGCTAAAGGCTCTCCATATACTTTTGTAAGCAACACAAACAATCCTTCTATTGAGAACTTATCCCCAACTTGTGTCACACTATTCCTAACGTGCCAAGTCCTCCACATGGGCATGAAGAAGTTGGCCATCACTTCTGCTGAGTAGTTTTCTAACAGAATCAAGAGCCATTCCCTCCCTATCCGCACAAGCGCTTCTTCCCGTGGCAAGTTCTAATGCTCTACAAGTGCATATTGCAGTGTGCAAGCGTGTGGGCAGTTGATCATAGCATGAAAGCCATCTCTTGCTTCCATTCCGCATATCTCTCAGGTGCTGATATTAGCTAGGTGTCTGAAACATCTATTCGCCTGGATGGTGAGGCCATTACATGCAAGCTTCCAGGCAAAAACTTTAACTTTTGGTGGCACTTTAACTTCCCACAGTTTCTACCATACATCCCTTCCAATGTTAGTAGCCAAACTGCTGCCGACCCAGCCTAGTTCGGTATCCATTATCAACGCTAGTTGGTATGCACTTCTAACTGAAAAGGTATCACTCTTTTCCAAATGCTATGGAACGACATCTTTAGCTCGTTGGCGTGGTAGCTTGATCTTTAGGATTTCTCGGGCATCCCAAGGGTGAAAATATCTTCTCAAAATCGTTTCATCCCAGCAATTGGACAAATCAATGAGATGACAGACGACTCCCCTTAGTCTGCATAATCACCAACTTCCAGTTGGTTTGAGGCTAATTGTCCTTGGGATCCAATTGTCCCTCCAAATGCCTGTGCAATTGTAGTCACCAATTCTGTTGATAACACCCTGCTTTAGTAGTTCCAAACCATACTCTATGGAGTGCCATGTCGGGGAGGCCTCATTGCCGGAACATATCAACGAGATTGCCCTGTGGAAAATATTTTGATTTTAGCATGCGAGCACAAAGGCTATTAGGGTGTTCGATCAGTGTTTAGGCTTGATGCACCAACAATGCTTTATTAAACAGTATGAAATCTTTAAAACCTGGGCCCCCATATCATTTCGATTGTAACATGTTCTGCCATGAAATCCATTGAACTTTCCTTCTTCCTCGCTGTTGGCACTCTCTAAGTGTCCCTTTTATATGTGAATATAACCCCAATTAGAACATAAATGATATCAATTTAGGCCATTTACCTGTAATTTTACCTATATATTTGTATATGTATTGTTTTGGAGCTTTATTACAGAAACAGGTAAAATTGGTGATTAAAGTGATGCTGGAAGAGGATAGGAGTCCAGAAGCGACGAAAAACACTGAAGAAGCCTAGTGCGCTGATCGGCGCAACCCATGAGCCGATCGGTGCAAGGATGTTTTGCCCCATAGAAGTGACCAAGGCCTATTCCACATGTTTTATGAAAGTTTATCTGTGTAAGACACTTGAAGATATTTGCCTAGAAGATTTATGGAACTTCAATATCTCGACATGCAGTACAAGACTTTATCTCGAAGGAAAAGGCCCACATGGTAGTCCTACACCGATCGGCGCAACCGCCTTATTTGCTAAAAACCGAGTCCTTTACGAGTAAAACCCTTATATATACTTGTAAGCCTTGGCCGCGGAAGAAGGGGGCGTCGGAGGGACAACAGATCCGTGAGTTAGAGCCGCCAGGGTTCGCCCCGTTAGAATAGATCTCTAGTTGAGTTTCAAGAACCATTGGTGTAAGAGTTGATTCGTCAAGGTAGGCCATCTCGGCGGTGATGAATCTTACTCTATGTATCTCAAGGATGAGCGAATATGTTGATGATGGTTTTGGTGATTTGTCTATCTTGATTCTGTAATCATGCATGTGCTTATTCTAATTGCTTAGTTCTAGGCTAAGTAGGTCGATATTATCTTGATCGTGGTAATCAGGATAGTATTCGGACATTGTATTGATTATGGTTACTTGATGACGCTAGTAGTGTGGTTTAGCGGTGACAACACTAAACCTGCGCAGCACTATTCGATAGTCGAATAGGGTAAGATACTCGCGTGATTAAGGGTTTCCTCTCGGTAGCGATAAATTGGGAGCCGCTCAGAAAGGTGGGTGGCCATATCCATTATAGGTTTTCATTGAACCATGTAATTACCATTATGATGCTATTTGATTAGACTTTCTGGTTATGATCTCACTAGTAGATATCTGGCTACTCACTTAAACAGCTTAGGCTTACAAGGTATCTGACGCACTTTGGCTTAGATTCGTTCGTGTGCTGATTGGCTCAACTCCAGCGCCGATCAGCGAAATTATAGATTCGCTAGTGTGCCGATCGGCTCAACCCTGCGCCGATCGGCGCAACGACAGATTTGTTGTCTGGCGCATCTTTGCGCTGGCCAGTCTCCCCTTATGCAACTCGAACTCGACAGTAGCCTTGACTAGATTTTTTACTGTTAACTTTGTTTAATAATCTCTAAGATCCCAGTGGATATGATAAACCTTGGAATACTCAATTCAAGGGAAAATTTTCTACAATCGTACACCATCCTCTTACGGTATATAAGTGGGTGCGTAGTTACGACCAACAAGCGTATTTTTCTAGCGCCATTGCCGGGGACCATAGCAGGTTTTTAAACATTGTTTGATGTATTAGTGTTTAGTCATTGTGCTTTACTTGTCTCTTTAGAACATATATTCTATTAAGTGAAACTAACAGGTATGGACGGTCCTAAGTCAAACAAACCCTCTAATTACACCGATGATCCAGAAAGTCTCTTTTGCAAGAAGAGAATAGCGGAGAAGAGAAGCAAGTCACTTGGAGATTTAGCTAGAGAAGCAGTCTGTGCCAACCCTCGAGTATTATTCACAATTGCAGATCCAGAAGGAGAGGAGATGGCAGAGTTACCCTTGGTTAATCGTTTCAAGCCTCAATTGACTAATGTTGTCAAAACAGATTTCCAAGAAGCTCAAGATCAACATCCATATCAACTGGAGAGATATGTTGGATTAGTGGCGCAACAACCGTTCACAGGTTTGGAAGATCCCAATCACCATTTGCAGCACTTCCTTGAAGTTTGCAGTACATTCAAGATAACGGGATTGACTGGAGATCAAGCACGTGTGCGGCTATTCCCCTTCTCTCTAGTTGGACGTCCCAAGCAATGTACAATGGATTGGAAAACACAGTAAAAACTATGTGGGACACCATAGCAGCTGCATTCTTAGCCAAATACTTCCCTCCTGGTAAGACTCAAGCTCTAAAGAATAAGATTCTTGGATTTACGTAGAATGTTGATGAGAGCATTGGAGAAGCATGGGAAAGATACAGTGAATATACTGATGCATGCCCTCATCATGGTCTAATGGTTGGAGAAGTTGTTGAGAGATTCTATATGGGATTAAATATTCTATCTCGTCAACACTTAGATGCTTCAGCTGCGGGTTCATTCATGTCGAAGACTCCCACCCAAGCTAAGGAATTGATCAAGTTGCTAGTTGAAAATCAATCATGGGATAGTGAGAGAAGTTCAAGGAATTTACAGCCTTCAAAAGGAGTGGCAAAGAGTATGATTGAGAGGACTCATGAAGACTTGGTTATGGATTGCCTCGATTCTATTCAAAGAAGGTTGGACAATAATCATCATATCCCTAAGGAAGAGCCGCTAAAGCTAGCGGAATCACTCTCCACTTGTAGTGAGTGTGGAGAATTTGGTCATGTGCAGAAAGATTGCCGTGAAGAGATAAAGATGCTAGAATATATGAAGAATAGTGGATGAAAGCCCCAATTTCAGCAGCAAAGGAGTTCTTTCTCTCCTAGTTTGTCCATGCAAAATTTGATCCCACTTCATCTCCAATGTCATGAGTTCTTCCAAGCTCAAGATAAGATCAACAAGGACAACCAAGCTAAATTCAAGGAGATTGATCGTATCCTTGGGGGAATTAATGATAAGATGATAGAGATTGGGAGCTCCAATGAGCAGATTTTGAAACATACCAAGATTATGGAGCAATAGATGGGACAGTTATCGCGCAAGCCATTCAAGGTAACAAGGGGGCTATTCCTGGCAACACGATGTCTGCAGAATAGTTGAAGACAATAGCTATACGGTCAGGAAAGCAAACAGAAGATCCAGAGCACTCTACGGGAGCAAGGAAGACCCGCGCCGATTGGCGCAATGGTACTGTCGGCACCGATCGGCTCAATGAGAGCGTCGATCGGCGCGAGGAGGATATTGACCTCTCTGGTCTGAAAAAGGGCATGGAAACAGAGGAGCATGACCCTGCCACGTTCTTGGATACTCAACTGCTGACGAAGACTGATAGACCATCCACAACCAACAAAAATAAGTAGGGTGAAAGAGGATCACCTAGACGAAGACCATGAGAGGGAACAAAGGGGGACAAAGGTACCCCATTGAAGCGAACTGTGTAGCAAATAGAGGTGACGCAAGTCATGACCCACTGAACCCACTATGGTTCAAAGCCCAACTTCAGCATCAAGTCTTTGAGAAAGCCCCAATCTACACAATCATACGCCTTTGATAGATCCAACATATAAGCACCATACTCCTTGTGATTGTCTAAGCCCATCTGGATTGCATGAATACACTCGAACACAATTAAAGCATTATCAGAAATTCGGCATCCTGGGACAAATGCACTCTGCTTGGGAGCAATAATTTCATCAAGAATAGGACAAAGTCTATTAATGAGGCACTTTGAGATTACCTTGTATATGAAGTTACATAGACTGATAGGTCTGAAATCCTTTAGATCCTCTGAGTTCGGTCCTTTTGGGATAAGAACTAATGCAGTATCATTGATCTCGTTCTCGCTTGACTTTGCTTCCCGACTTCTTCCCCTAGCTCCTTGGCTTCTCCACTGTCACCTAGTGCTTGTGATTTCGCTAAGCATCCACACACATCACCGACTAGCATGACCTAAAGAGACATGACCTAGACCCTCTTGATAGTCCAGTTTTTCCTATGGACTCAAAGCCCTAACAACTAGACAAATATTCCAAAAACTTGTTTCATAGCTTGTCCTTAGCTTTGATCCATCTACATCAACCCTTGGACTCCATCAAGCTTCATCCTTGTGGTCATCGTCATCCATTGCCAAGACAACCATCATCAATAGGATTATTTGTAGTAGAGTTTAGAGATAATACCTGCATAGACAACACTCATGTAGATATTAGCTCACATTTTTATAGTTATCATTAATCACCAAAACATTCATACCTCGAGGATGTAATCATCAATGATCATGAAGCTTACACATATGCCCCCATACAACATAAAGGTTGGTGACTTCAACTTTTACTCTACTACTTTGTTGATGGAACCTCGATATAGCTAACTATTTAGCCATATTTCGTAACTTTCATTCGACTAAAAGCTTTCATTCGATGGTTTGTTACTTTGTGTTTTGATTTTTCTTATGTAGAATTATCTGCATAATAATTATAAACCATTGAATCTAGATTCGATGGCTCAAAGCAGTGATTCACAGTTGCCCAAACATTCAATCAGTTGAAAATTACCAAGTCCCTTATTTAGTTGTTGCGCCACATTTTGACATTGGAGCTGCACTCCATAGCTAGCATGACATCCACGCCAATCTTGTCGCTAGCTGTGCACTCACTAAAGCCCATGTGACATGTATGAGGAAGAAGCGTAAGAGAAGCACTTACTGTATGAGGTTGTGGCCGGCCTGTCACCATGTCGTAGGCACACATCCGAGTAGAGGAGTCTGTGCTCGCGATAACTGCTTTAGCATTGTGACACATGTGCATGGCTGTCATAACCAACAATTCTTGCATTGATTAAGAAATATTGAAATTAAATTAGGGGAAGAATAATTTAGGGCATACCTGATTTGTTGTGGGCATGAGAAGCAATGACATCCATCGTCGGCAAGGATGACCCGTTTCCTTCCTCCAATACGTGGTCTCTCCACTTCAATCATCGCCTCATTCTTCCAAGGCTTGACGGCGAGGAGTGGGGGTAGAGCCATGAGACAATATGTTGCGAAGCCTTCTGATTGTACGCGATGTCTTCATTAGGCAGTACTGTTTCAGCCGGCCTTGATCAAGCTGGTTGCACGGTGAAAACTGAGCCAACTCAAAGTACCTCATGCTCAGGTTAGATAGCATATAGGCTGGCAGCTTTGTTTCTTGGCACATAGGCCAGGAGCTTTGTTTTATGCAAGCACTCACCATGTTCTGCTGTGGTTGTGGCACTCACTTGCTTATGACATGTGGGACTAGCTGCTGATCAGGGAAGGTGTCGTTACTTGTTGCTTGCCTGGCAACGCAACATGGGTTCTTCGGTTGGTTGTAGAAATCGTCGTACAATAGACATTGGTATAGAGGATAGTGAATAATGATCATATACTACTATTTTAGTCTTGTTGCTTATAATGGTAATAGTAAGTAATTTTAAAATTAGACATATGAGTATTTTGGTCTAATATTTTCATAATGACAGTGATAGCTAATTTTTCCTTCATTTTTCTAGGATTAACATAATAATTTCTATGTTTTGAGAATGAACATAGCGTGGCTTTTTTTACTGATCAAATATCTCTATCTCTACAACTCTACAATATATTAATTCATGGAGAGTTCATGCCATCAAAAATCTGTCGTACGCACGCGCCTCCCCACCCCCGAATCCCCGATCCGGTCCGTCTCAAAAGAAAAATCCCTGATCCAGTTCGGTGCCCGCAACTCCTCTCCCGGCCAACGACGTCCACAGCTCCACCCTCGATCCGGCGACTCCCACCCATCCCTCCTCCCCCAACTGGCGGCGCGGCGACGCCAAGTTTGGCGGCACTCACAGCTCCTCCCCCGCCCGACAGCACCCACAACTCCACCCCTGGTCGGCGGCGCCCGCTCCTCCTCCCCGCCCATGTCCGTGAAGTCTGGTGGGGCCACGTCCAGGACTGCCACCACGGCTGCGTCCTCCTCTATGACTACGACATGCGCTCCCCCTCGTGGGGATTCGTCATCTGGGACCCCATCACTGGTAACCAGCACAGAATCCCCGAGGTGGTGGATGGAAAAGACAGATGGGTGCGGCATAGGGCCATTGATCTCAAAAGCTGCTCCCGCTCTTCAATCCCAAGAGGCAACCATGCTTGAGTGGAGTAATTCCTGAAATGCCAATGTCATCTTTGTGAGCACAGAAGATGGTGTCTTCACCATCGACCTCAAGTCATCGCAGGCGAGGGAGGTCTCTGAGATGGGCAATGATGTCAAGATTATCTATCCCTTCCTGAGCTTCTATACAGAGATATTGCTGGTATGGTTTCTCTTACTTCTCTGTACTTGGTTGATTACGATCTGGGAATATATTTAGATTAAATCAGTTAAAGCATGAAGAATGCATGATGGTTTTTGCCGATAAACTGAAAACAAATCTATATGACACTTATGTTCTTACATAATATTGACATATTATTAGTCAGTTAGTCATCTTGCAATGCTGATGCTTTTTGTGGGCAAATCTATCATCTTGCAGTGCTGAAATTCTTCGTTGTTTTTGCTGCACTTGCCAAAATTCAGTGAGACTCCTCTAGATTTATATTTATATCTTAGTTTAATGTTGGGGCATAGACAACTCCCTTTTCAGTCCTTGATTAGTGCAACTATATGCTTGGAACTGAATGTTTCATGTCTTTCTTCAAAAAGTAAATCATTGTGGCAGTGACGATATGGCTTGTTGAAAGGAGTCAGTACATCCAGTCATCTTGCAATACTTGATGTCTTTTATGGGGGCAAATCTGTTATCTTGCACTGCTGAAATTCTTCGTTGTTTTTGCTGCACTTGCCAAAATTTAGTGAGACTTCTTCAGTGTTTTTCCCTGAATTTATGTCTTAATTTAATGTTGGGGCATATACAGGTCCCTTTTCAGTACTTGATTAGTGCAACTTACTTGAGCATTGGTTGAATTCTTGTTTAGTATTCTCATTTGAAACTGCCTGATTTTAGGTCTTTCATCAAGCCTCTAGATTGGAACTGAAAAAATAGTTGAACTTATTCTTCGGTTCTGTGCACCAGGTAGGGAAGCTCGATGTTTCTCCTTGAAATGTACAATCACCTGCTTTTACTTGAGACCAACTGGTTTCATTTGCTGAAAGCCTTTGGTATTAAAACGAGTTCTCTGCATTGAGTGAACTAATTTAGAGGACCATGATCCGTTACTACCAGGAACTCCTTTTTGGTTTAAACTTACGTCTGAAACCTAACCTTGAGTTTGGTTCGACCGTATATGTGATATCATGTGATGAATTAGATAGCACATTATGACATTATTTATAGCTTGTTCATGGAATGGCGGAAGCTACAAATTGTCTTTCCATGACCGTAATTGAGAATATTGCTGCACTTTGGCATGCGGCCATGTAAACTGTGGTATATTTCTCTTTATAAATGATCGCAAAGACAAAGGATTTCTCTTTCTCTAGAGCTAAATATATATTTTCATCTCTATATTGAAGATGGATGGTCGAAAAGGATCGGGATCCTCTCTCCATTTTATGAGACCACAGCCACGAGCCAATGATAATATAGGTCTTTCACCAAGGCCAAGGAATTGCTACATCGGAATTGATACATAACTATTCTGTAACATAAATATGATTTTTTACTATGTATATAATTATCTATTCCATGATATATATGTTGTCTATACAACTTGTTTTTACTTCAAGCTCGTAGTAAGGCACGTGCATTTTACTAGTGTATATAATAGATTACAATAACAAGCATTTTACTAGTGTATATGATAGATTACAATAACAACTAGATATTTCCAATACTGCCCCTGTTAAGAATCGAACAGAGATACGGAGCTGCAAAAGCCTTCTAAGTTGTCTGCAAAAGCCGGTACAACAGGCTGTATCCCATCGCTCCTACCGGACGAATTTGACGTGTTTCTAGTGCTGGAGAGAAGCACCGTATTTCCGTACATGCCCAAAGCAGGTAGCATATTCGATTCTGATGCTACTAGGTTTCCATTGGTCCGACATAAAGTTAATCATTCGATTCATCGAACAGTCACAAAACTATTTATGAAAGAAAAACATAGGACCAACTTGCACTTAATCATCTAAGGAATCTATATAAATTATTTATGCCACCAGCCGATAGAAAATGACACCATATTATTCATGTGCCCTTCGAAAATGACACCATATTATTCATCTACGAAAATAACTGGGTACAGCATGGGTAGCTACACCCTTTTTACTGGAGTAGCTACATCCTCTCTTGTGATCGTTAGATTTTGATCCGAGGACAGACGAAAAACGGTGAGTAGCTACTCACAGATGTATGAAATCCGCATTCTCTCTTTATATTATATATATATATATATATATATATATCTTCATTTCTAAGAAATAGTAGAAAACCTCTCCAAATCTATCATCTCCCACCAGCTCCCGGATGACCGAGGGGACTGCCGGCTTTTGCTTTGGTGGCGGCGGATGGTGCAACGGGACTAGCTTGTCATCCCTTGTCCACGACTTCCTTGGACTAGAAACGTTAGCACAATAGAGAGATAGATCCTCAATATGGTATTGTTGATGCTAAAATCGTCACTAGAGATTCATGTTTGCAATGAAATTTGATGTGTCATCGTAAAGCGAAATTTCCACATATACATCTTAAACATGTATAATCTAGATCACATATTCTACATTCAAATTAGTGAAATCCGATTCTTACATGTATTTTATAATGTAATCTTTGGACGATAGTGAGCTCAACATAAATCTCAGAATAATATTGATGGTGTGAATAATACATATTAAATAAGTACATGCTATGATGACTTTCTTGTGGCACGGCCAACCATGATTGACACAGTGGTGTTCGAGGCCTTACCCATGGTTCTTGTTGCCCAGCCGAAGGTGCTGCAGCGGTTGGTTAAAGTAGGTGCCAAGGCAGGTTGCGGTCGCTGAAAAGCCAGGGCCTCACGGCGTGCCTCCGCCCTCAGTGGAGGAAGAAGTTCATTCCAGGCCAGTCCTTAGGTTCGGACAGCCGAACTCAGGACACGGCTATGGGAATGGGAGCACGACTTGTTGCTTTGGGCTGTTCACCGACGGTCCGGTTAAACCGGCAACAAAACGGTGTACTCCGACAAACCTACACGTGAATAGTAATCAAGCCAATAAACAGTAATACATTTATAGAAATGTACCACCGGTTTCTTAGCCGGTTTGGGGGTTCCGTTTTTGAACAGCTCTATGTTGCTGCGGGTTGCAGGAGAGCGATATGCCGAACCGTATGATTCGTGCTTGGACTGTCCGTACTGTACTATGCCGAACCGTATGATTCGTGCTTGGACTGTCCGTACTGTACCGCCGTGCTTTTGAGCTACGCTCTACGAATTAAGTGAAGCATGCAGCAGCCAATAAGGCCGCATATACATATTTGTTGTTGTGCTGCTTTGACCGAGTCGTCGTTGGCCCCGCTGTACATGTGGAATGTGTGAAGACGCCAGATCTGGACACGAATATGCGCGCGGCGCCGGGGGTTTGTGTGCGAAATCATCACATCGACATCGGTTGTCACTGTATCACATACACATGTCATAGCGCTGTCCTTCCAATCAGTTTGTTACATATATGTACGATCTACATGTTTGTGCACTATGGATACAGTAACGACTAGTTTACAAAAACACTGTGGATGTTGGTTTTGGTTCGTTGTATGGGAGGTGTATGTCTTGCCAACCCATACGATAAATCTCTCGTGTTATACTTGGTGTAAAGTACTACCAATATACATCATATACTTACTTGAATTATTTTGTATTTGATAGAGTGACTACTGACTAGCGTAGGAGAATGCTTATTAAACACTTCACAGGGCTCCGTCGACGAGGCACCAAAATTAACTGGTTTCCAGGGACCAGGTCTGGACGTTGGCGCTTATATTCTGCTCGGTATGTTGAGATAATAAAATGACCCATGAACCTTGCGTCAACGTTATTGGTCATTTCTGTTACAGTGCCTGGACGACAATTTACCTCATTTCTAACTTCGACCACTGATTGAAGCCTTTTTGTGAATTTCTTTTCCATATTAAAATATTACTTAATACAAACACATTGTTATCAATATTTTTAGAAAAATAATATATTTTAATATTCCAGTCTTAATTAGCATGTTGTGTTTTCATATTAATTCTTTTTAGAAAGTCACATTAGGATGTATCGTTGTATCTCTGAATCGGTCAGGACTTCATGTGTAATACACACCTATATGTGCATATATTGTCCCAAATAGGTTTGTAATATTTGGGTTACTATTTTGATAATGACGACAGTGGGTAGTTAAAAAATATATCAAACAGTGTTTTTGTCTAATATTTCATAATGATAATGATGGATAAATTTCTATTTATTTATTAAAGAGTAACGTGGAAATATTTTAGGCCTTGAGAGCACATATGGAGGCTGGTGTATTTATAATAGATATGTAAGAGGTAGTATAAATGAATTGGGTTGCAGACAGGTGTAGAGAGTATATTAGGCTTTATTTATTCCATTTCTATAATTTAATGTTTCTTACGCATTGTATATATGTTCGTTTTGAGATGCAATTTTTAGGGGAGATAAAAATAAAGAACTTTATGTACTGGCCTGTAATTTTGTTCAAACACACGGCATGCACCAAAAAGATTAATGTGCATAGGTAACCTCGCAAAAACGATTTTAAATAAAAAACATTTATACAAGACACTCCCTGACAATGAGCTCGAGAACAACACTGACTGTATATGGAGCGGTAAAGTATCCTAAGTTGTCTTTAAATATTATCATCCTTCCATACGATTATCAGTTTTTCCATTGCTCCTTCCAGACGAACTTGATATGTTTCACCACTCCTGGAGAAGCACCCACCCGTGTTTCCATAAATGCCCAAGCAAGTGGAATATTCGATTATGATGCTACTAGGTTTCGATTGGTTCGACATAAGGATAATCATTCCATCGATCTAACAGTGACAAAAAACTATATATATCAAAGAAGAAATATTTGTCTAACTTGCACTAGATCATCTCAGGACTTCATAAATTATTCATGTCGTCACCAGATAGAAATGACACATTATTGTTCATGTACCTTTCGAAAATGACAGTACTGTTCTCTGTTCAATTTCTGGTATAACAGGAATTAATCCTATAAATATACATGTGGCACCTGAATGCTTTCCAGCACAACCATATAACAGCACGTTTTGAATCTTGTTCACTCCAAAGAAATATAGTAGAAAACCTCTCCAAATCTATCTTCTCCCACCAACTCCCGGATGAGCGAGGTGACTGCCTGCTGCGTTGGTGCCGGCAGATGGTGCGACGGCAGTAGCCTGTCATCCCTTGTCCACGACTTCTTTGGAGTAGGAAGTGGTAGCCGTAGCACAAAAGAGCTAGATGCTGGCTACGGCAATGCCGATGCTGAATCGTCGGCCAGAGATTCGGGAGTCAAGCCCAGTTCCTCGGATGTGGCTGACAAGGCTACAAAGGCAGCCAAGCGCGTTACAACGCTTTTGCATAAGAGCATGGCCGCTGATCCTTTCCTGCAGCTGCTTGCCGGCGATATCGCCAAAGCAGTCGAGGAAATGGTGTCACTCCAAAGCAGCTGGCCACTGTTCCGCCGAGCGGTGGCGTCGCGCCTGGTGGAAGGCGGCTACGACGCTGCAGTTTGTCAGACAAGGTGGAGAGCAACTGAAGACGTCACCTCTGGGAACTACGAGTACATCGACGTGGTGACTCCTGCCTCCGGGAAGGCAGTCGCGTCCAGCGAGCGGTACATCGTGGACATCGGGTTCGCGAAGGAGTTCGTGGTGGCACGGCCAACGGCGGCTTACACCACGGTGTTAGATGCCTTGCCCGGTGTTCTCGTGGCTCCGCCGAAGGTGGTTCAGCAGGTGGTGAAGGTGGCTGCCAAGGCGGCACGCCGGTCGCTGAAGAGCCAGGGCCTCACCGTGCCTCCGTGGAGGAAGAAGAGGTTCATGGTGGCCAAGTGGCTCGGCCCGTATAACCGGACTCCGGACACGGCTATGGAACCTCGTGTTGCTGCTGCAGCTGCAAGAGAAGCGATGCGCCAAATTGTAGGCTTCGTGCTTGGACCGTCCGTATCGCCAAGCTTAAGCTATGCCCGGCTGTAAGTTCTAGCCTAAGCAAACATGCAGCAGCCAATCAGATGCACGTACTTTTGGTGCGCTGATTTGTCCAGGTCGTCCTTGGCCTTGTTCTGGAATATATGTGGAAGTCGCCAGATCTGGATATGCGGGCAGCGAGCAGTTTGGGTGGGAAATTATCACATCGACATCTTGTCGTGATACGCCTTCAATCGAATTGTTACATATGTGTACGATCTATATATATGCTTGCGCATTATGGATGTAATAATGCAAGGGAGCAGAAATGCCAGCCTCAGTACGATGTGTATAGTTTTCTGTTCGTCGTACGGGAAGTGTAAAGCCTACCCATACGCTAATAATTCTCTGTTACACTTGGTACAAGAGGTACCACCGAACCAACTAGCATGGTCCAATAATGCTTAATCATTTCAGAGAAGATCCGGTAACGAGCACCACCTAAAATCAACTAGCTACTAGTATGGACGTTAGTGCGTACTCTGCTCGGTATGTTGCTTTCATCAGAAATATTTATATGGGATAAAAAAGGTTTCACGCAATCAAAGAATCTTGCGTCAATCTGGGTCATTTTCAAAATTCATGACAAGATATTTAACCAAGCTTTATCCTTCCGATCACCACACAAAATTATTAATGAAATAAAGCGTGCACACTACTGTTATATAAGGGATAATTACATGAACTACCTCACAAGTCACTTCGAGTTTAAGATTCCCACCCATAAGTATTTTTGTTGCGAATCCAATAGGAGATGGAGATTTGTAACAAAGGTACTTATAGGTGGGAGGAGCAATAATACTTATATTGTTACCCCATAATTTTTGTTGCAAATAAATTCCCGCTCCCTAAAGTACCTCTTGCTAGGATGACATGTCTGATATTTGTATTCAAGCAGTATAAGCCATTCTTCTGAGAATCAATGAATGTTCCATTCATCAGGAACGGCTATGCATGCTACTTACTGGCCGACTCATAATTTTTTGAGTCAGGGATGAAAAACAAATTAAATTTAAAATATAGTAGTTTGGGTTATATGTTCCTTGTGTCCGTGGGAAGGTGCCACAACTATAAGTTGTATTTGAAACTTTAGCTAGCTATCTTTTGTTACCACCAAATTATAATTGGTGGTACCACTTGTTATTACTTACGATGGTGAAGTTACTTTAACAGTCATATGCCAAACTGGAGATATTTCCGGTGGCATTGGCCGTCAGTGAATATTTTTTAGGTTTTCTTCACTAACATAATTTTTTTAGTAGTGAAGAAAGACTTCAAAAAATGGATGATTTTTAGTTTGCTGTGATAGATCGAACTGTATGTGTGAGCTAGTATGTTCACTGTATGTCTGTATCTGGACTAGTTTGCAATCTAAGTTCAGGAACCTAGACAAAATCATTGGTGTGACGCTCTCACTCTCCCAGCTTCGTGTTGCTTCAATTGATCTCGCTCGGATGACAATGGAAGGTTGGCAAGTTCTTCTCGCAATTCTATGCATGAAAAAAAAAACGTATGTGACGACAAAAATGGTCTTGTCATGGAAAAAACTCAGTGTTTCCTGAATCCAAACAAAATGAGTTTTTATTGAACTTCATAATTTAAAAGGGTAGTATATGATAATATGAGCTATCAAAGTAGTTTACTTTGTGTGTTTTAAGGGATGGATTTTCCAATTCGTTGGACAATAACACCGTTAGGGTGATAACAACTATTATATTTTATTGATGAAACAAACTTTTCGTAATATGTAATACGTATGTTGAATATGAATAAGTGAATTTTTGGAGTTTTTTTACAGTTTTATTCATAGATATTGCGGATAAAAGCTACAACATTCATTTCACTCTAAACTAGCCCAATAATGTGCATTTTTTTGCTTATGGATGGGATTTCATGTTAATCTTGTATATGAAGCGGGGAAGTGTAAATAAGCTGCCCTTACACGCTGTACATATGCGTTGCCCCGCATTGTTCAATGTATCTGGACACCTTTTGGTCTGATGAAGGGAACCTGGACACAGGCGTTAGTGTCGTTCATTTCGAGCCTCTGCTACCGAAAATGGCAATGCCAGCGTTGGACCTATAAGAACCTATCAATACGTTACTTGCAATTCAAACAGCATCAGTTCCTCTCAGATCCTTCTCAACCGAAGCAACAACGGGGGACATTAGAAGGTTCTCCAAGTGTTATTACGAGGCACAAGGTATGCCATATTTCTACATTTGATTTAATCATCCTTTTCATGTTAATGTTGGATTTGACCTCTCTTCTATTGTAAATTGACAAATGAAATGATTTTTTCGCTGGCTAGATATATATGGAACACAGATCTAATTATATAACACTGTAAAGGAAAAGTTCCTTTTACATTCATCTGATTTATGGGTTATTTACCAAATTGCCACATGCTTAGCAAACTTCTCTCGGGATTTAAAATTGTCAAAACTAATGTGCTAAGTGGAGTGGGAAAAACGGAGGGTGTTTCACATTAACTAGTTGAATTTGTTTTCTTCAGGTTCTGTCAATGTCTGAAACATGGTCAGTTACAATAACCTGATGAGTAGTAATAATTGGGAAAAGGTCAATCTGATTGACAGGGATATGGACACAATAACGCGTGAGATTTTTGAGTCGTTAATGCAGCTTTCGCCAAACATTTCTTTAAGTTAATCAATCTTCCTTGTGTCAGAGCATTCCATTCTCTGAAGAAATTCTTAACGTCTACTGACAAAACAAAAAAGAAACTGTTATATCTTTTGTACTGCAACGTTCTGTTATCGTTTTTTCATGGTTGACTCTCTAGAAAGATAGTTCCTCGGAGCATCCAAAATTAATTCCCTTTCGCCTATACTACTTGAGTTTAGCGGACTGAGGGGTAGGTAGTACGCTGCACTGTTTTTGTAGCCTTTTGGCAATTTCTCATTGATGCCATAAGGCCATGTATTCCCAGTCAGCGATGGTGTGAACACATAAATATTTTGCACAGTTCGATGACGAATGTTTTCTTTTTATTTTGATGTGTGTTTGATAAATCTTATGCATCAGTCTATTAAGCAGTTTATGCTATTATAAGCTATA
The DNA here is from genome assembly GCA_032690845.1 of Eleusine coracana subsp. coracana. Classification (NCBI taxonomy): domain Eukaryota; kingdom Viridiplantae; phylum Streptophyta; class Magnoliopsida; order Poales; family Poaceae; genus Eleusine; species Eleusine coracana. The sequence goes on from CM064434.1 coordinate 32,703,901, forward strand.
AGTTCTGCCAAATAAGTTGGAAGTATAATCACTTATCTATTTAATAATAAAAGGAAATGAACTTCCCACCAAGATGGCTAGAAAAAAAGAGAATTAGTCTAAAAATTCTCACAATAAAAAAAAACTCGACCTGCCGGGGTAAGACCGCCCCGACGGCTTTGCGTTAAGGAGAAGAGCCTCTCACGCAGGTCGAGAAAACCCCCGAACCCCCTCCCCGACCGTACACAGGGACTCAGCTGGCCGCTGTGAGCTACGACGCGAGTCTTTACCATGTGCTTTGATCTGGGAGGACGAGGGGATTTTTTTTTGTGCACCGTAGATATTTCGCTACAGTGCACACATGGCACTACCGCGCGGGTGCCGCCCGAACCCGGGCCGACAGGAGCAACGCTCCCGGAGCCTCATGCTCTGGCCACTCGGGCCACCGAACTTTAGCAGAAATTCTCACAATAAGGCAAAACATCTGACCCTTCATCTATTACTCATTTAAATATCACACCATCGATCTTCTGAGTCTCCAATCCATTTGTTTCCCACGTATGGCAAGGCTTCCTCGATCCCATCTGGATGAGCCCGGGAATAAACAATTGCCCTATCGTATAGCAACAGCCATGAGAGGGGGATGGACGTGCATATCCATGGTGGAACACCAGATATAGTTCCGATCTAAAAAGCATTGAGATATGGCAAACTAAGGCAAACTTGAAGGAAACCCTAGTGTGCTCGGAGCGGAGAAGTCAAGGTGCCTTCCAATCCCTTTTATCTCATCAGCACTAGATTCGAACGCCATCATCTGCTGGACTCTATTATCATATCAATGAATCTCGTCAGGGAAGTATGAGCGTAAGTATCGGTAAGATACAGAGAAAGCAATTTATTATCCTGTGAGGAATCTTCCACACAACTTAATCAGCAGCGGCAGATGATCCTCTAGTTGTGTGCTCTCATCTTTTGTCTCCATGTTGCCTCAAAAATTCTATTGTTTTCAGCTGTATCCATGGCGTGCTTCTTCTGAACTCAACTCAGGTCCACAGTGTGCTATATGTATCCAAAGGCATGGGAGCTTGGGATGCATCAGAAGATCATGCATGTCCAAGAGCCTCCAGCACATAAGCATACACAAGTATCTCATAAAACATATCGTGCAACCCTCTGTATTGCATCTGCAATACCCATTCATCAAGTCGATCTCTAAGAAAGGTGTGGTGTCATTCAGGCTGCACGTATTTGCTGTTTTCAGGTACACACTACACTGCCGCTGCTATGTAATTCAAGCTGTATATATTGGATTCAATTCAAAGTCTATTCATTGTGGAACTGTAGAGTAAATGAACAATACACGAGAATGGAATCCCATCAGTTCATGGTAGCGTAAGAAAGAGTTTCTTAGTGGTTTTATATATTATATATTTTTAGGGTTTTTTGGAAGTTTTCCTTCAAAATGCAAGGTGTTTAATTTAAACCAAAACTAAGTTCTTCTGTGGTTTTGTCGCAGTTATTATGTTAATTGTTTAAAAAACCATTAGAAACCGATCTGGTTTTCACGAAAACTGCAAAAACTGGTGCAGTACACTTTCAACACACAACCTGTTTTGTAAAAAGAGCAACTATACCTAGGTAATGTAGCAAAACAGTTTTTATCAGTTTTTAATACTTTACCGCTTGGTTTTCCTGTATGAAACAAACGGGTTTATGGTTTTCCCCCTGCATTTGTGGTTTCCGATGGAAAGATCCTATTGGCTGTTCGTAGGTAAATCTGAAAGATGGATGTGACTCGGATTCTACAAAAAAATATCTGAAAGTACTTTCCCTGTCAGGACTAAAAATGGTGAGAAATATTCAATAATTAATTTGGGAAAACAAAATACAGATTTGTTCCTCTTTTTTCTGTTACATGAAAAAAAGATTTCTTGGCATCGTTCAACTTGCCTGGGCTAAAAATAATTCATTTTTTAGATCAAATACCAAGACTGTTTTTCATTAAATAGCAAGATTGTTTGTCATTATGGGTCCAAGTTATACATGTAAAATAAAAATTATTATAAATCAGAAAGGTTTGTGTTGTTTTAGAAGAAGCTGGTTGCTTGGTTATTCACAGAAATACCCAACAATCTAGAAATATTTGTATTTTTTTAGACAAGTAAAAAAAATTCCTAAACCCTAACCCTTTTCAAAAAAAAATAAAGAAGCACAAAGTAGAAGTTTATTTTTTATATTCTATTATTTATCTTACTGTGCATAACGTATTCTTTATATAACATTTACCTAAGGTTGTATTTATAATTCATATTTTAAATGATTATTGTGGACGTTCTTTTCCTTGGTTGATTGGATACATAACAACACATTTCTAGCCCGCGTAATTGTGTGGGCAACTTATCTAGTTGAAATAAAAGCCAAAACTCTTTTGGTACTATAAGCCAAAAGCAAAGAAAATCATGTTTTCTAGCTTATATAGATCACCGCCTCCCCCAAAATAAGTTGCTATTTTGCTAAACTGGTTAACTATTTATTTTTTAATAGATAAACCACAGCATAAGCAATTTTCAGTATAACTAAAATATCTACCAAACACACCCTGGCAGTACAAACTACTGGTCCGGCAGCTATTGCTGCACAAAGCTAAAAACACAGGTAGGTATGCAGTAGGCCGAGCTGCTGGCCAGACCGAAACAAAATAAACATGGAGAAAACCTAAAGGAAAAAAAAAGAAAAAGGAAAACACGCAATAAGGAACAGTTTGTTATTGAAGAATAGAAAGTCTTCAATTATTGTCACAATTTTGTTTTCTAGCTAGGATGAGCTCCTGAGTTAAAGTTGGTAGGGAGTTTACCGGCAACTGTAGCTATTTAATTTCTTGTTTCACCTCTAATATTAATGAGAGCTAACAATGGCGCAGTGTGTCGACACTGTACTGACATGTCAATCATCATCATACAGACATACAACTCCCGAGTCGAGTCGCCGCTTCCAATTCGGTCGCGGAGGCATTTCTCTCCAACGGCATGCGTCCCCTCCAACGCTTCCAGATGCCGGCCACGCGCATAACCTCCGAGCGAGCGAAGCGTGCCGCTGCGCCCCTCGACGCCGCCGCCCGGGCACGCATTGCTGTCGTCGTACCGGCGAGCAGCGACGTCGACAGCAGCGGCAGCGAGCACGAGGCCGCCGCCCTCTCCAGCCTCGTCAACGAGTACCTCTTCGAGGCGGACCCCACCACAGCGGCGCCAGTCACCGCAGATCAGGACTACTCTGGCAGCGAGGACGAGGGCGACAAGAACAACAGCTTTTCGGCAGCTGCTGCAAATGTGGCAAACGAGATTAAAGGTATTGTCGACACCGCCTGTAAATCTGACAAGATGTGCCGTCGCCTCTCCGCCGACGTGACGGAAGCGGTGAAGGGCCTTGACGACCTCCGGCCGAACCGCTCGGCGTTCCGGCGCGCCGTGATGTCACGCCTGCGCGACATAAGCCACGACGCCGGCCTCTGCAAGCTGCGATGGGACAAGACGAGTAGAATGGCCGCCGGGAGCTACGAGTACGTCGACGTCGTCGTCGCGGTCTCCGGCGCAGAGGCAGACACAAGGCGGTTCATCGTGGACGTCGGCTTCGCGGCCGAGTTCGAGGTGGCGCGGCCGACGCCGGAGTTCGAGGCGGTGCGCGCGGCGCTGCCGGAGGTGCTCGTCGCGCCGGCCGACGACGCGCGGCGCGTGGTCAGGGCGGCCTCGGCGGCGGCGAGGCGGTCGCTGAAGAGCCGCGGGTTCAGCGTGCCGCCGTGGAGGAAGCGACGGTTCGTGACGGCGAAATGGTTCGGACCGTACAGGAGGACGGTGAACCGCGTGCCGGAGCCGGCGGGTGCCGCGGCAGGACTGGCCGCCGCCAGCGGTGGGGTTGCAACGGCGTACTGCCGGACCATCGTTGGGTTTGCCCCGCTCCCGGCAACGGCGACAACATCGTCGGGTATTCGGTTTTGAGATGGGGGAGTGGAAGATGGTAGGAGTCTCTCCCACTAGTCACTGTAAATACTCCATTGTGTTTATTAGTGTCGTTCCGATGACATACAGCCTCCTTGTTCATTTTTTTAGTTCATTTTCCCCTACAATAATATGGTTTTTTATAACAAATTTCTCATAACAACATACTGTTTCGTTACAAAGTAACTATAATTTATGACGTTTGTTAAGAAAACACTTATTTTATAACAAAAATCAGTATACGTCACTAAATCTAATAATAAAATTGTCATAAATAAATACACCACTATATTATGATGAATACAAATGTCATAATAAATAAATTAATAAATATCATTAAATTTATATTAAATATAAACTGTCACTAAGTATTTGTTTTATTTCATACTAACGTGTTAGTATACATACTATTTTGTTACAAAGCTTTTTATACCCATCATTATTGCTAAATACGATTTATAAGGCCTCTTTTATTCTTCATGACAGTCTATTGTGCTACTGCAGCGGTAAGGGTCATTTTTTGATCTCAATAGGTCTCAGGTTCGAATGTGGAGGTAAATATTTTTTTCTTTTTTTTTCTGTAGAAACACTCAGGTTCGAATGTGGAGGTAAATATTTTTTCTTCTTTTTTCTGTAGAAACAAAAGGATTTAAAAAGAAAAATACTGCAGCGGGCATTGATACCATGACGCCTTGTATCCAAAGCTGTTTAACCATCGGGGCAGTTGGTATCTATAATATATTAATTAAGATGCGGTCGTCCACTTCGTGTCCATAAAATTAGAGATTAAATTTAAATTGGTTTCGTACCTTTTATAACAAGTACCAAATTTAAAAAATCATAACTCTCACGTCCGGAGCTCAAATGAGGTAAATTCGGACTCAATCTCGTAACTCTCGAAAAGTTCTACAACTTTGGTATTTAATGAAAGTCCAGATCCCGTAGTTTTAGTTTCCAAATATGCAATGCAAAATATTTATTCTGATTCAGACTCCTCTGCGCAGGTCTCGGTGCGGGGCCGTATCTTCTAGCTCTGTAGTCCAAATAATATGATCTATATATGTTTCAAAAAGGCCTCGACGAGATCTACAACTTTCATGTTTTAATGTTTTTTATTAGAGCAAGTCTTCAATTTCAAAATTACATTACAATACAGTGTTATTTCTGGACTCCGTGAATTAATTTTTCCTTTCAGATAAAACTCCTAAAATATAGTAAAAAATGATGATAAAATTATTATTATTTATATATAAAATGTATACTAAAAAGCACAAATAATAATATAAATATAATCTTTCATATAAAAAATATTTGTATATATCTAATAATTATATTATATAAATAGGTTATATTTAAATTGTAAAGAATGTTTTATTTTTTTAGTACATAGCAACGCACAGACACTTTGCTAGTATAATATATCTTATAAGTGAACCATTTTCATTTGACCTATTTCTTTTTAATCAGACCTACGTAACTCTTCCTCCTCATCTCTTTTCTCTCGTCTCCTTCCAACGAGAAATCTTATCCACTCGCTCCCCTCTATTTCCGCCGCCACCTACAGCCCTAGCTCGGGGGATCCACCACCGCGCCTCCTCACCTCGAGGCTTTGTTTGGATACTAAACAATCCACTCCAATCCATATAAATTAAGAGGAATTAGAGGGGAATTTAGTTTATCTTCCACCTCAATCCACTCCAATCCATATGGATTGAGATTACCCAAACAAGGCCCGACCGGGATAGCCTTCCCCAATCAGCAACTCCTTCCCGAGCCAAGCCGCTAGTGGTGCTGCTGATCTCTCGCTGGAGCAGGAGTAGCTGGCCGGCGTGGCTGCGGTCAAGCACATGCCCGTCTCTGTCGTCGCATCGGACCGCGTCTAGGCTGCCGCCATGCTTCTACCCCTACTTCGTCTTTGTCCTGCGTGGCATCTCCTGCTTTCCCTCAGATACGTTACGCCCGCCCGTCGGACTGCCACAACGTGCTCGCGCTTGAGCAGCGCGCCTATGTAGATCTGCCGCCCCCGACTTTCTCGGCGTAGGGCACCCTCAACACAAAGCATAGCCTGCTGATGTGCCCGTATTCCTACTTAAACATTGTTGCTGAGGTATTCCTCCCGCTCCTGATTCACCAAGTCAATATACTTGTTTGCATTACTGGCATGGATCATTGCAACCAAATTAGGACTAGAGGTTTAACTAGTTGCTTGATTGCCACTCATAAATTTGAAATAGTTATGTGATGCTATTTATTTGGAGGATAATCATGTAGAAAATTAGGTTTAATCTTGCAATTTAGTTCCTGGGTAGAAACTAGATGCTGCAATATGGAAGTCTGATAACCAGATGCAACTTCATTTAAGTTTTTTTGTTTTGTTTTGTCAGTGACTTAATAAATAACTAGATACGCATGTCATAGCTTAATTGTTGTATTTTTGGAGCCCTTGATGAAGCAAGTTGAGGACTCGGAAGCCATAAGGCTGAACAAGTGGAGGACACATAAGCACCAAGGCTAAAGCAACTTGAAGAGATGGAGAACGTAAAGAAAGTATCAGAGGATACACAAGCTCTTCTTTATTGACCGCTTGAGCTCAACAAAGATAGCTTTGTAACCAACTCTTGAGATGTATGGTGTTGTATGTTGGCCACTTTAGCGAGTGTTCTAACTCTTGAGATGGATGGTGTTGTGTTGGTCATTTTGATAAGTGCTAGCATGAGGCTGCCTCTTTACATCGAGCAAGCTGGATGTGTGACTCTTTTTGATGTTCCTATATGTTATGTTGCAATGTGAAACTTTAAGTGTCGGAATTGTAATGTGTATGTGATTTTATAAGTATAAATTTGTATATTATGTGCAGGTTTAAATTTGTATGTGATGTGAAAATATTTGTTGAGATATGTGATGATTGTGATAACATTATTGGGTTTAAAATGAAACAACGCCATGTCATTTTCTATTGAATGGTTTATGATAAAAATCAAGCATCATAAAACATGTATGATGATTTTAAGATTGTCATAAACATTTATGACGTTTTGTTAGATCGTCAAAAATTTATGATAAAAATGTAAATTTCGTCATAAAAGGTAATTAGTTACGCACAATCTATGACAAAGTGATTTTCATCATAAACTTATCATTGAAAGTTATTTATGACAAATTTGTTAAGTTTTGTGACATATATAACTCATCATAGAAGAAGACCGTAATTATTGTAGTGCTCCCTGTCCAAAACGATAGCAATTGCAGACTTTGGATAAATATGTAAGGTGATGTATAAATTAATGATTATTTGGGTCGGCGTACATAGATTATTAGGCTTGTATATATATTCCTATTATGGGTTTGACATATTATATTGCATATTATGTTCCTTTTTTATATCAGAATTTATAAGGGAGATAAGATAACTACAATATTAGAGAAATGTATCAAATTATTTTCAATTATGATCATCTAGTACTATTAATAAAAATTACATGATACTAAACATCGTTATACAAGACACCTTCCCTGACAATAAGCCGGCGAACAGCTAACGCTGCTAGCTACCGATATGTGAGGTTTGGTTGTGTCGTTGCCCTCAACTTTGTTCGTGTTCTACAACAATTATAGTTTTTTATGACGACTTATATATGTCATAAAACCTGAACAATTTATCATGCATATGCTTCTATGACAAACTTATGACAAAAATCAATTCGTTATGGATTGTGCGTAGCTGATTACCTTCTATGACGAATTTTGTATTTTCGTCACAAATTTATGACGATGTGAAAAAATGTCATACATGTTTATGACGCTGCCAAAATCGTCATAGACCTTTTATGACACTGGTATTTTTGTCATAGACCATTTACCCAAAGCTGATGTGACGCTGACGTGGCTAACCTGTTTCATTTTGAGCCCACTAACTTCTGGCCTATTTCACGTACCTCTTACTTTTTTAGCCCATTAATTTTATGAGCATTTTATTTTCTAGGCTAATAATTTCGTATACTTTTATCTTTTGGCCCACTAATTTTGAAGGTTTTTTTCTAGCCCGTTAAATCCATAGGCTTTTTTATTCTTACATCCTATTAGTTTTGTAGGCCTTAATGATTTACATGCCCATTAGTTTTGCAAACCTCTAATTTTGGCCTATTTTTCTCACCCCATCATTTAAAGCTCAGAACAACTGCCAAAAATCGATTACACAAAAATCAATTTGCACAAAATTAACCATACACAAAGTGCACTTCCCACATCACATGATCTGACATCATAATAATCAGATTGTACCAATTGTCCAATATCACATAAACTGTACTTCCCACATCGCATGGTCTAACATCATAATAACAAGTATACATAAACAAATTGTAAAATGGCTAGTAGTAACTAAGAGGCAAGATCAAGGCCAACTGGACTAGATTGTTCTTCAATTATCTGCACCCATTTCTGCTAAGAATGAGTTACCATTTCATTTAATCATACAAATGCTTCATCCACATTACAAATACATTGATCCATGACATGGATACTTTGAATAAGCATAGAAGTTAAATAAGAGTGGTGCAACAAGTTCATCCCTAAAAGATTGGGCAGTTGTAGTCTGTTGACAAGAACAGGACAAACAAAAATGAGTCTCAGTCTAAATTGTAGCATCTCCGGCTTGCTAGCTTAACTAAGCGCTATGTATGATCGGTTGATGCTTACCTTCTCTTGCTGATCTTGAATATTCTGCACATGGCCAAAAGGCTCACATAGTCTGATATCAGACCTAGCTTTGCTTTGATCAAAATGGAACTGTACAAAATATGAATAGTCACACAAATAATTTTCAAGTTTCTTTTGGAAAGAAACAACATTAAATTTTATGGACAGCTACTTGCCTAAAAGAATAATAATGGCATCTGAACCCTTACAGGGTATTTCAAGATGACATAGTTACAATCAAAATGAAGGAAATGATTATAGTATGATCATCTTCATCAATCATTCCACCAGAAAATAGTAAGAACTAAGAACAAAATTGGTTGTAATGATTCAGTACAACAACAAAAGAATTTGAGGAACTATCAACATTCTTTCCTCGGAAAACAAGTAGTGTGGCTTGCTATCTGAATTTAGCATTATGCATCACTAGTTGGTGCTTTACCTTTTGTCACATGGATGTCCTCGCTATATCCTTGTTCAAGCCCGAACTGGGATGCTGCAGTAGAGGTGCCCATGAAGTTGAGCTCTGCGTAAATACAGAGCTGAATAGAATGACTACTGATTTCAAAAAAAAAAAAGAAGAGAATATGTTTGTTTTTTCCATTCTAGAAACAGGACAAAAACAGAAACCGAGATCACATGCTGATAGCATCTCTACTGCAATACTAAACCAACTCGATCAACTGCTTCAATGCATTTCTAAAGCATATAGACCCTATATTCCAGAAAAGATATCAATGCATCTTAACATATTATTAGTTTTTTTCCTATTTTGCGAATGTGTATATTACCAGCTCAATCAAAAATCAAATCTGATGGCAACTACAGCACCAGAGGTGGATCAATCTAGAATAATTACTCTAAAATATGACATGCTTATAGCCTTCATAGAGCACAAGAGAAAAATAAGTACCAGACATGGCACAAGCCGTCCAAACGCTGAATCCTTTGAGCCTTGAAATCCATGGAAATCCATGTGCTAGCATCTCGCTCCTGCAATGAATCAATCAGTTAAATTAACACAAGAGTAGTGCATCTTATAGATAGCAAGAGGTGCAGGACGGAGAAGGCAAGTGACTGGAAGCCCTGGAGATGGCAGATGTAGACCATGGTAAGGACATGCGACCACCACGAAGAGCAGAGTAACCGCTGGGACACAGGAACTGCCGCCTCCGCCACCCGCGTGAGGGTCTACCTGAGCTCACCCCCGGCATTGACCTCCTCTCCCGCCTTGCCACCGAGGAAGGCCGCTGGTGCCTCGCTGAGCACGCCACACCATCGCGCCTTTGCGCAGCTTGTTGACACACTGGCCCCAATGCCGACGATAACCTCAAGCTCTCAGGCTTCGGCCCCACCGTGCTCAACGATGGCGGCGGTGGTGACGAATCTGATTCCTCGGACTCCGATTCGGCGTTCGGCGGTGGCGACCTGCTACTGGCCACGGCATACGGGACGCCGGCGTACACGGCGCCGGAGGTGCTGCAGCGGCGCGTGTACGACAGCGTGAAGGTGGATGCATGGTCTCTAGGAGTGGCCCTCTTCGTGCTCCTTGCAGGGAGGCTGCCCTTGGACGACGCAAAGTGGGGATGAGACTGGATTGGACATGGAGGGGAAGGGGTGCGGCCACGGAGGCAGAGGGGAAGGGGTAGCAAGGCTGCGGCGGAGAGAAAGGCAGTGGTATGGGCTAGGGTACCTAGCAACACAGGGATATAAATATGCCAAGAGATAGTGCATTACGCAAACGAAGTCAGGAAACATGAAAGACTAATAGGTTGGCCCTACTTGACGGTGAGAAAACAAAGAACACGTCCTATTTGGAATTCGTTTTCAGTGTATAGAAAGCGTATATACATAGTATTTTGAAAATGATACATATAAAAATGATTTTAAAAAATCCCACTAAAATTAGTGTTTATTTGGATCAATTAGATACACATTCTTACCAAATTCTACTCGAAGTTGCAACAAACTTAATGAGATATAAAAAAGAGAAGAAATGAGTGCATTTTCCAATTATTTTGTCAAATTTTATCTCATGAAATATAATGAATTTTGAGCTGCTTTTTGGTTTATGGTTGTTCCATGTCAACCCAAAACCATGAAAATTTTTGTTACTGTTTTCGAAAAAAAATCCATCAAAGTGTGTTCAAAGTGGACAACTCTAAACATATCTAATGAAACTATCACCCAAGTTCAACTATAAAATAACAATGTCTTTAATAAAAGCTTCAAAAACATTTTAGCATAATTCTTATGTGTAGAGGTGCTTCAATTGTCCATCTCCATAAAAATTCATGTCCAGAAACATTTTCTTTCGAGATTTACAAAAATTTGATAAAAAAAATGACCAACCATTATTTAGGGATACGACATAGTTATATCATATAAAGTTGTTTAATATATTATACAAATGGATAGATAATATTTTTATCAACATGGAGGAAAAAGAACAAGATCATTTGGACTTCGTATGCGAAATATATACAATTTTCAAAATTCAACCATGAATCAAATTGAGAAAACGGACTGGGAGTCAAGAACTGAGAAGAACACTGACATGTGGCACTAGGCCCACCTGTCACCGAGATATAGCACTCACCCTCGCTTGGGCCGAAAATTTGAGGCCCGTTGCAACCTGGTCAACCCCTTGGGCCAAGGCCGAGACTCCGACAATAAAAAGGGTCTATTTCTAAAAACATACAGAATTTACTACTCAATGTGGTGGTAAGTTAGTTCCCTCCGATTCAACAGGTCGCAGGTTCGATACTCTCTGCTGCCTCCAATTTTTTTAAAACTCTCGGCGTGTCCCAATGCCGCATGCTAGAAAAAAAAAAATGGGCCGCTGGCAGGCCTGGGTTGCTCGGCGTGTAACAAGGCCACAGCCCAGAAGAAAAAAATGGGTCGCTGCAGACCTATTATAGTGTTTCCTTTGTTTTTTATTCCAAAAATCAGAAATAACTAATAAATTCGTAATAATAGAATATTGCACAGAGAAATATTCAATAAAATCTCACATTTTAACAAAAAATATTCTCTAGCATTTTAACAAAAATTATTCAACAAAATCTTACATTACATTTTACTTTTATTTTCAAATAAAAATTATATATGGGTTCCACATGATAGGTGGTTGACAAGTGGGTCGACGATTCATATTTGGCACAAGTTTTGGTGTAAACAAAATAATTATTAATGACGATTCATATTTATCTTAACTACTGTGACACGTCTATTTTTTACCAACTGTGATATTTTTGTTTGTCATAATATAATGGCGTATTGATTTATGACGCTTTTGTGGCTAAATTTAATGACGGATTTTGATTTTTGTCATAAAACACCTGATTTCCTCAAAAACGTCATAAACCCAACATGCTTTATGATGAAATGGTGTCTTGTCACAAGAAAAATGTCATAGAAGGTCATATTTGTTGTAGTGTCGATTACACAACAGGCATGGGATAAAACTTTATGCGCGTCTGTAATTTGCGCGAAATTCTTGGTGGTGTTGCAACCCCCATGTTCTAATCAGGTCCATCCTCACAACTGCATGACACTACCAGCAGCCAAGCCCAATAAAGGGTCTTATTAATTATTTCCATTTTTATTTTACAAATCAATTGAGAGCTACAATATACTAGTATTTTGCGCACGTGCTATCTTTCACTATGAATAATTAATAAAAGGTACATGATAGCGCTGTGCCACCTAATTAACACATACTAATTACCTTATGATGGATAGAGAAATAGAGGATTACTACAGATATTGAAAGGAAAATATTCATAAAACAATACCAGATAGTGAAATCTTTTTTTACAAATCCATTTAAAAAACACTAAATCTCATTCATGCCAATAGAGCTATAGAACCACACTAATCACGAATTAGAAGGACGAAAAATAATATGAGAAGTAGAAGAAAAATCACCATTCAAAACCGATTAAAAAAACTGTATCTACAGTATTATATGGGAAAAAAGGCATTGTTTTTACATCATATTGTTATCTCTATCTGATTATACAACATTATATATATGGTACACAAAATCAGTTCGCTGTAGAAGGATTGGTGGGTCTCATGCACTAAACTTTTAATTCGATTGGCAATTCTTTGCAAATTGTCATAACTGGGGAGGTCTACTTATTTCTTAAACAAGCACTCGGATCATTTCAGTGGGTACATGTTGAGCATGCCGTCTACCACCCCCATTATGTACACAGCTTTATACCAATCACACCAGGTTGATCAAGGAGAGCATATCAAGGAAACAAAAGCACCTTGGCACCAAGAGAATTAAGAACTAATTTATAAAGCATATAATAGGACAATGTTGAAAGTCTTTACCTCAAATCCATCTGTAGCATTGGAACTTGTATTTTGAAAGAATCCAGTGACTTCTCAATTTTGGAAGTCTTTACATCAAATGGATATGAATCTGACCATTATATTATCAGAAGAGTAAACCATCCCAACACTAAATGTGTATTACACTAATAAAAAATGCATGTATGAGTTATGTTTTGTTGACACCAACATTTCTCAGTTGCTAAAGCAGCATAACAATCATCCAAGTAATCTTGATAATTCAATGCTATGGGGAACACATACTGACATGAGAAAAAGCTAACATTTATATTGTTTATTCCAAAAGCTAACTTAGTTCATAGAGGAACTTGACATGTATAAGATCAATGCCTGAACTAAAACCTTACCGATATCAGTATTTTATCAAAGGAGGGATTCTTTCATTAATACCTACAAGCTCATGTACAACAAATGTTCTCCCAACAACTAAATTTGGGCCAATCAAAGGGATTTGTGTATTAGAAACCATCTATGATTAGCTTTCAATGATGGAATGTAGATCTGTTATGATGAATTTACGCATATAAAAATATGAGCAACTATAGTTACCTAGCTATCTACGATGGTTGTCTCAGCCACGCCTATACCAGCAATACGCCACAAGTAAATAAACAAATAAAGGAAGTTAGCATCCAAGGAGAGGAATTTCTGAAATGAACATTGCAACCACCATGAAAGAAAGAAGGAAAAACACATGTATTACTAATTGTTACAGGATACACCTTCAGCATTGGCTTTTCCCCATGTCACTTGATGGGCGAACTTCATCCTCTGGTAGTCTGGAGCACCGTGGGCCATGTTGTTTGGGTTAAAATGTGGTCCTGCAAGATAAAATTAACTTTGTAATTAAGGCCATCATAGGACATTGGTATTTCAACAACTATATGACTGAAATATCTTTTTTGCTGCTTCCTAAAATCTAGTCCTCATAGGATGCAACGGAAGTTGAGAAATGCATTTAGATGAGAACTTCATGGTGTTATTATAGCATAAAAGAAAGCTTCATAAATATAAACTATGAAGCTGTGACATTTTCAGGCATAAAATTAGATCAAAAGACAAACCGGTTAATATGCACCCATTTGTGGTGTCGCCGAACTCATGCTACAAAAAGAAACAACAGTGTGTCACTCTTAAGCATATAAATCAAAATCTGCATATTCAGAGGTGCTGAAAGAAAACACTTACAATGTGCAAATTCAGGAGTAACTGAATCTTCCTCGCTGCAAGAAGTTACCTTGAAGCCAGGTCTTTGGATGGCAATGGCTACTGCTTGAAACTTAGGGTAATATTTACATTTGGAGAGAACATATGGTCTCCCAATCTGCAATAATATTGTACAACTATTTAGAAATTTGAAAAACAAATAATGCAAACATATAGTAAAACCTAACAGAAGCAAATTCCAAACTAACAATACTGGAAAGATACGCTAAGTGAAAACTAACATAAGGAAATTTAACAATGATAATGTAATTGCAGTTGAAACAAAACCACAAAGTCATTACTGCATGAACATATAGATGCAGTAAATTGAGTTAACGCTTGATTTTGATATCCATCTATGATGATATGCAGTTAACAATTCACATTTATCAAATTAAACATACCGTTCTACCAAGCAAAAATGTAGCAGTTGCACCAAATGTGCTTTCGATGGAGTCAGCAATGAACCCAACAGGCAGACCGAATAGGTAACCACCTCCAAGCTAGCAAGTATAATAGCAGCAATGTAAAAGAGGATCCAAGTCTAATGGGAAAATAGATTATACAAAAGGGAACTACAAAGGTTCGTGAAGACAAGGAATAGTGATCACACATACTATCAGAACTGAAAGATGGGATGGCTAAGACTGTCAAAGGATGTAAGTAAGAGCGATAAAATAACATACAACATGAATAATTAAGTAGAAACAAATCTATTGGTCCATACAATATCTATGAGAATATCTATTGCTATGTAACAAATCTCTGATTGCATCATTATTAAAAATAGAAAATCAGACAAGGTAGTGATCAAAAGCATAGCTTACTTCGCCCTCCTGGAGAGTCCTCCAAAATTGTTTCCATCATTCCCCTGTAAATAGGTACAAAAGAAACTCATGGTCACTGAAATAGACGGAATAGGATGGAAGGTGCACACATATTATCTAATTGAATGAAATGATATGTATCTGTAACAACAGTGGCTTTGTCATCGTATCTCCGTAACAGACATTTGAGCTATGCAAGTGCCAAAACCAAAATTATAATTTTTTAATAACAACAAAAATCAAGACCATGTAGGTAGTCATGACTGCTACTACAAAAACTTATCCACCTAACTTTGAATTCACCCGAGCAGGGAAATTAAAAAAAGGGCACAAATTGCAGATCTTACATGCAAGAAGACACCACCCAGAAGAACAATATCGTGCAGTCAAGATTCTTCCCCCATCCCAATAGCTTGGTCTATCATCGAGAATTGTTCTGCTTACCTAGTATTTGTCCAAGAGTAATACAATGAAGAGATATGATACAACTTGGAGAAAAATTATAATATTATTGGACCGTGGCTGCTAGCTGGTGATTTTAATATGATATATAGCTCCGAAGACAAAAATAATGACAATATTAACAGGGCACTGATGGGGTGTTTCAGGCGCTTTGTTAACGACATGGAGCTAAAGGAGATACCCCTTCTTGGTAGACGTTATACATAGTCCAATGAGAGAGTATCCCTGACTCTTGTCAAGCTGGATCGTGTCTTTTGTAATATCATTCCTATCAGGTGTGAGGATATCTCTACGGATCTAATTAATAATGCTCTGCCCTGCACTATTTTGGAATTTCCATGTACTTATCTAGGTCTGCCTTTATCTAACAAGAAGCTCCAAAAGTCAGACCTCATGACATGGGTTGAGAAAATCGCAGACAAACTGCCAAGCTGGAAGGCGTCGCTGATGAATAAAGCGGGACGTGCAGCTTTGGTACATTTTGTTCTCACCGCAATACTAGTCTATATTCTGGTCGCCATGAATGTGCCTAAGTGGTTTATAAAGGCAGTGGAAAAAATCAACAAGGGTCTCTTGTGGAAAGGAAAAGAAAAGGCCAATGGGGGATGCTGCCTGGTAGCATGGACGAAGGTGGCGCGACCTCTGGACCTTGGAGGGCTGGGAATCCCAAACTTGGAAATAATGTCTTGGGCTCTTCAAATGAGATGGCAATGGTTTAGAAAAACAAGAGAGGACAGGCCATGGACTGATCTGGAATTTCCATCTAATCCTAATGCACTAGCTCTGTTCGTAATTGCGACCTATACAGAAGTGGGCAATGGGAACAACACGTTATTTTGGTCAGACCGGTGGCTGCAAGGTTTCTCTATTGAAAATCTTGCTCCAGCTATGTTCAATTCCATTGCACCGAGAATCCGCAAAACTCGGACAGTGGCAGAGGCGCTAGACGGTGCAGTTTGGGTACAAGATGTGCGGAATGGAGCTGGCCTCTCTTGGCATGGAATTGCAGAATTCCTTCAGTTGTGGGACTGTCTTTTGGAAATTTCTCTATCTGACCATGATGATCATCACATCTGGAGATTGGATGGGTCAGGTATCTACTCTTCAAAGTCTGCATACCGTGCTTATTTCAATGGGTCTGTCACTTTTGAACCTTGGAGGCAACTATGGAAGACTTGGGCACCATCCAAATGCAAATTTTTCCTGTGGTTAGCAATACGAAACCATTGCTGGACTACGGATAAATTGGCTAAAAGGGGTCTATCTCATCCAGAAAAATGTCCTTTATGTGATCAAGAGGATGAGACTGCTCAACACCTTCTAACTACATGTGTGGTGGCAAGAGAAGTGTGGTTCAGTGTGTTCTCGGCTCTGAATTTAACAGACTTGGTACCTAGGACGGTCGAACGCAGCTTTACTGATTGGTGGAGAAGGACATTGCGCAAAGTCCCGAAGCAACACAAAAAAGGAGTCAATTCTCTGATTATTTTGGTTGCGTGGATTATTTGGAAACATAGGAATGGGTGTGTATTTGACCACACCTCTCCCTCTGTTGCCTCAATCATGAGGGAGCTTAAGGATGAGTATAGCCTCTGGTGCATGGCTCGAGCTAAGAAACTTGAGGGGTTAGGTCTAGCTGGGGGAATTCTAGCTTAGTCTTGCTCCCTCTTCGGTCTAGTTTGGTCCTGGTTGTTGTTGTTAATCAGTTCCTAATTAAATCACATCTCGTATTGATCCCCATGTGAGATGTAGGAATGTATGGAGATCACTTTTTTCTCTCTAATACAAAGAAGCATAGCTCTCCTGCGTTTTCGAAAAAAAATTTTGCAAACTGATTGAATCACGCTTGTCAGACTCAAATTCAGATCCCTTCTATAATGGACACATAAGGCAGCAGACCTCGTAACAAAGATTTGACTAAATCCAGTTTTGCACAACATATTAGTGGGTGCCACAAAGAAGATGTCAAACAGGGAGGGATCCAGTCAAATGTAAAAGGTTCCTACACAACAATTCATGATCAAGTCAATAATTAAAATTTCATTAGTTGAAACCATATTAGTTATTTCAGATGCTTACCAGTTACTTTTTCAGCTGTTCAAGTGTTTGCTTATCTAGCTTGTCAATACTTGAGCAAACTGTTCTGAACTTTTAAGCAAATGCACCGCAGATCTCCAACCCATCAAGCAGCTTTCTATGATTTAGCTTTATGTCATATTTGCCTATATCCATAGCAATTCAGTCAGAACTTTGACAACCTTAAAATCCAGTTCCATCAGTTCATACACAACAGCAATGTCAAAGTCACAATGGTAGAACTCTCTGTATCTTCCTTTTGATGGATTACCTCTCCTATATACCTTTTCTATCTGGTATCTCTTCAATGCACCAAAGTTATTCATAGCAATATAGCGGGCGAATGGAAGAGTCAGATCATACTGCAAAGAGCAAAGTTCACCTCCCTGCATGTCATCAGGCTGTGAATGAAAACACAAAACAAGGGAAACAATGCTACAAAAGAATGAGTGAGCAGTTGAATACCCCATATGGTGTCATGTAATCATCTACACAATAGGCAATGCATACAAAGAACCATGCTACAAAAACTTTCAAATAGAAGTGGGGAATGGGGATCTTTCACTAACCCATACCACCACACTAAAGACTACTGATGCCTCATAAAATAGTTGAGTTTGAGTCTGGCCAAGCAAATAAAGTCATTCACTTTACTGAAACATGGAACTCAACATCATAATTCCTCAAGCATGAAAATCAGTTTATCTAACTAATGTCTGCTTATAGAAGCATTAAGATGAGGTTTAGCAATGATCTAAAACGCGAAATCACTAGTGAGGCTTAAAGACAAACCGAACTTCAGCATGTGTTTCGGCACCTAGAAACATTATTCCAAAAAATTGTATTGCTATAGATGTTTTCTTATACCAGCAAAATGGTAATGAACCTGAGCTGCAAGGAATTTAAGAAGCAAACAAATCCTTCATTATTGGCAAAACTATCACGACTTTGCAACACAACCAGATTGCACACAGGTTCATTCAATCACAACAAAATTTTGAGAAAAGATGATTCCATATTGATAATCAGAAGGAATGAAAGAACAAAATGACAATGCATGGCACCTTGAAGAAGGCGATGCCTACTCCTCTAAGGTGATCTCATCTTACTGCAACTCCCTTTCTTTTTCCTCTTGCACTTTATAGGCATATCAGCAAACACCTTAAAGGCATGCCAGTGGATGAATCAAACACCTTAAAGGCATGCCAGTGGATGAATCAGGAGGATACATCGAGCTCGTCCATGGTGGTTCCTCCGCGGCTCCTCGATTGCATCATCGCCAAAGCCTTTGAGGCATACGTGAGAGTCACGATGCAAGTTTAGCTCGGCCGACCCAGCGGCCCACTACCCATAAAACCAAAAACAGGGTAATTACCTTAGTGCACTGACCCACTAAAACACTGGGAAACCCAGTTGGCCCAATGTCTGTGGCTGCGACGCTGCCACTCGATCTCATTCGATGCAGCGACCGGCGAGTCTCTTCATGATCCTGCACTACAATCGGCTGCCGTCCCACCCGCCACCTCGCCGCACCACGGCTGCCACCGGTCGCGCTTGCGCTGCGCCTCCACGACTGGCGCAACCGGTCCTCCCACGCCGCCGTGGGCAAAGATGACGCCGACGCCGACGCCGCGGGTCGTGCACGACGTGGTGCACCCTGGCCTGGTCCATCGCCAACCGGTTGGCTGTCACGCTCGCCTCGGCTCCGTCAGAGGCCGGGGCGCCGCGCCACCATCGCGTCGAGATTCGGGGAGATAGATCGGTGTCGAAGGAGGAGAGGAACGGCCGGCCTCGATCGAGCGGATGGATGGATGCCTTCGCAATGCAGCGACCCGGCGAGTCTCTTCGTGATCCTTTGATGCGGCAACATACGACGGCGGACAATCCATCCACGTCCTCCACTGCGTGTACAAGGTCACCGAAGCTCCGCCGGTGTCGGTCACTCGCCGTCAACATATCTCCCACCATCACAGTAGGACGTCGACCACCTTGTTGAGCTCGCCTTCCCTTGGGGCCCCTCCTCCTGCTCTCCGAAGTCCAAAACAGCGCTGGAATCAAGCTCCCGCGAGAGCGCCGTCACCCCACGACGAACAAGAGATAAGGTTTTCGTGGGTCAAATCGGTTTCCTGGGTCTGCAGGAATCATGGGTCAGGTCGACCCATTACCCATGGTAATTTTGGTGGGTCGCATGGGTCGTCGATTGGGTCGACCCAACGTGGCCCACCTGCATCCTGACGTGAGAGGCAGCTAGAACTTGTCAGACAACACAATAATATCAAGCACCAAACTCAAAAGACCTCTATAATATATGTTAAAGATTAAAAAGAATGGAACAAAATAATGAAAGCGGAGAGTGCATTATTGCCTGTAGCCATGGTGGAAAATTGCTACTACTAATAACCTGCAAAACTCACGAACGCATACGAAATTCACTCATATTTCACAGTTGTTACCTCTGATTCCTGCAGCACCTAGTCCCATCCGCGAATCCTTGCTTTCCTCCAATCTGCAAGAACCGAGCAAGAAATAAATGCATCAGCAAATGCCAAATACAAGAAAAAATCACGAGAACGCAAAATTCCTCAAAAATTGTTCTGATCCACGGCCACGAAGCGACAGCGGGTGACGGTTTTCCTAGCGCCTTGCTCGAGCGGAGGTTGTGGGGAGGGATGGCAGCTGTTAGGGTTAGTCGTCGCCTCCCGACCCGCACCCAGGGAGCAACGCTTGATTGATTTTTTTTTTCCTTATGAAATCGTACCAAATTGCCTATGCAGCTTCTAGCCCACCGACGAGGAGGAGGGGCCGGGATCGTGATGGGAGGAGTAGGGGCCGGGGAGGACGACAGCCCGTCGATTGCGATGGGAGGAGTAGAGGCCGAATGGTTGGGAGGGGCCGGACCCTATGCCACCGTCTTCTCCGTTCACGGCAAGGAGGACCGGCATCAGAGGGGCCGCAAATCACGACAGGATGGGCTTATGATCCCGCAGCCTCTACCCTCGTCGCTATCGGCCACTCACCCACCACCTACGATACGATCCACCCTCGTCGCTATCGGCCACTCGGGGATCAAGTCGAAGGAAAGCGAGAAAATCATGGGAGCAAGGAGCAATCACGGAAAGGAAAAAAAAGGAAAGGACGTAGTAGTGGGTACCGCTGGCGGGTACCGTCGTCGTGGGTGAGAAAAGTGGATGAAATCCGGACTAAACACAGTGCTGCCAGGCGTAAACAGCATGACACATCTGGTCTGGGCCCACAAATCAGATCGTATCACGAAGATCGTGCGGTCAGGGGAAAAACTAACAGTTGGATCAAGGGCTGACACTTGCTGCTGGGTATATACTCAAGTAACCTATATTAGACACAAAGTTTAGCCTTTATAGTAGAGAAAATCCATATCTCACCCATTTGAGTTCCGTTTTGACATGATCTCATTCTCTCTAAATTCATCTAAAATCCATATATATACACATTCTAGTCCTTGTCTTATTCTGTAGAATCAGTTTGCTATTTTATTTGTGCTGTCTTGTTTGGTTGTCAGAGTGAACACAAAGTTTGAGAAAGTGGAGGAACCGGAAACGGAAGAGTTGGAGGACTGCCTGGAACACGTCATTGAAGACAAGTCTTAATTCACTTTTGATCATGTTGACCCTATGTTTTATGAAAAAAAATCCGTATTAGTCAATTTATTGGATAAAATGCTATACCTGATTGTTGTAAAACCATCGTTGTAGTGTTGCCGATACTACTTGGCTACAAATTATCTGTCCAATTTTATGACTTGGTAAACCTAGAATATCTATCATTTTCCCTGTAACATATATGTGTAGATGATTGCCTTGTTTAGTTGAATTCTATGTTATCAACTCATTCCTCAATTATCACAACTAGTTGACCTATCCATGTATTTGCGTGGCTAATTGTAACATCTTATTTTAGAAGTTAATTAAAATAATATCATTTGAATTTTGAAAATATATGAATAAAATTATTTAACCCTTATCTAAAAAGCTCATTTCATCCTAAAATGACAAACGCTTTTTTTTTATAGTTAACGAAGTTTATATTTGTTTCTATTATTTACTTTAGTCTAGTTACTACGCTCCTTCTAAACATGATATTATTAAAGAAGATAACATTATTATGTTCGACAATCTAGTTACAATTCCCATGCAGCACACACATGCGAATAGTTCCAAATTTGGTATTGTATTATTCAGATAAATAGTTAATCTACTGTTTGAGACTTTTCAATCAACTTATTAAAATATAATAAATTATTATAATAGAAAAATAGAGAAGATTTTGAACCAAAATCATCTACTCATGAGGTATAAAATTTGAAAAATAATATTTACATATACTTTGCAATAAAAATGTTCGATGGGGAAATGAAATGAAGTCCTAGCAAGTTCATCCCACCAATTCTCCTTGTCCTTGATGGTGGTCGACAGTGACGCAGATGCACATAAGAATGGCTTCAACTCACAAGAGAGCGTCAGAATGAAAAGAATATGTGCTCAAATGTAACACGATGCATTAATAGCAAACAAAACAAATATAAAGTAATATGATCTTACTATAATCAATCTATTTTCAGTAAAACCTTTTACATGCTTTATATTGAAAGCTTGAGAGTCAGAAACTAAACTTGGTCATCTCTTAAGTTTGGTTGGCGTGATCTCTTGCTTTTCCTTATGACAATGTTTTTGCTCTTTTAAATAGAGACTCAATATAGCCAGTTCCAAGCTTGGGTAAAGGAGGAGGGTTGTGTTAGGTTTGGTAAACCAACGTCAAAAACCCAGCCACTCAAATGAATATGAAACCCATAAGAAATTCGTTGGGACGTAACCCTCTTAGCGACGCGCTACATCGGAACCCGGGTGTGGTGTCAAATGGGCAAGCGCCGGGTCGTCACAACCTTAGTGGCGCGTCGTATTGTGACCTGGGTACGATGAATAGTGAGCAAGGGTCGGGTCGTCGCAACCTTAGTGGCGCGCTACATCTACGTCCGGGTGTGGTGAAAAATGAGCAAGGGTCTTCGCACTTTCCTCGACGGGTGCGAAGGGTAAGAAAGTTAGCCGAGCCAACTAGGATTCGTCTAGGGAGTTGGAACGTAGGGTCCCTAACAGGCAAGTTACGAGAGCTAGTCGATGTGGCAACTAGGAGGCGTGTAAATATCCTATGCGTTCAAGAGACTAAATGGAAGGGCCAGAAGGCGAAGGAGGTGGAGAATACTGGCTACAAGCTTTGGTACACGGGTATAACATCGGGTAGAAATGGTGTAGGCATCTTGATCGACAGGAGCCTTAAGGATGAAGTCGTAGATGTTAGGAGGCACGAGGACCGGATTATCCTTGTTCGGCTGATAGTTGGAGATTCGGCTTTAAATGTGATTAGTGCATATGCCCCTCAGGTAGGTCTTAGTGAGAGCATCAAGAGTCAGTTTTGGGAAGATCTAGATAGCATGGTTAGTGCCATACCTATCAGTGAGAAGCTTTTCATAGGAGGAGATCTTAATGGTCATGTGGGGACGTCTAATGTAGGGTTCGAGCGAGTCCATGGGGGGTTCGGGTATGGTAGTAGGAATCAAGAGGGGGAGGATATACTTAATTGGGCGCTAGCTTATGACTTGTTGGTAGCGAATACCCTATTTAGGAAGAGGGAATCCCATCTAGTGACCTTTAGAAGTGCACAACACTCGAGCCAAATCGACTTTATCCTTGCCAGGAGGGAGGATAGGCGTGCTTGCTTGGACTGTAGGGTGATACCTGGGGAGTGTGTCGTCACTCAACATAAGCTTGTGGTGGCGGATTTTCGTTTTCGGGTACGTGTATACAGGGACAAACGTACCAAGACCGCGAGAACGAAGTGGTGGAAGTTTAGAGGGGAGCTGGCGCAAACTTTTAAGGAGAGGATGCTAGCAGAGGGACCCTGGGAGGAAGGAGAAGGACCAGATGACATGTGGCTAAAAATAGCAACATGTGTTCGGAAGGTAGCTTCAGAAGTGTTTGGCGTGAGTAGAGGAGGCAAACAAGAAGCAAAAGACACCTGGTAGTGGAATGATGAGGTGTAAAGGGCTATCAAGGAGAAGAAGGAATGTTTCAAGCGCCTACATCCTGACAAGAGTGCAACCAATATAGAAGGCTATAAAATAGCCAAGAGGGCTGCAAAGTGAGCAGTGAGTGTAGCAAAGGGTCAGGCATATGATAACCTTTATCAGCGACTAGGCACGAAGGAAGGGGAGAAGGACATCTATCGGATGGCTAGGATCCGTGAGCAGAAGACGAGGGGCATCAACCAAATCAAATGTATCAAGGATGGGGTAGACCGACTCCTGGTGAGAGATGAGGAGATCAAGGACAGATGGCGAGAGTACATTGATAAGTTGTTTAACGGAGAGGAGGAAGGTCCTATACTTGAGTTGGATGACTCATTTGATGATAACAACAGACGCTTTGTGAGGAGAATTCAGGAGACAGAGATAGAGGAAGCTTTGAAGAGGATGAAGAGTGGTAAAGCGATGGGCCCTGATGGTATCCCCATCGAAGTATGGAGATGCTTAGGTGCCAGAGCCATAGTATGGTTAACTAAGCTTTTTAACCTCATCTTTCGGTCAAACAAGATGTCGAAAGAATGGAGGAGGAGTATAGTAGTACCGATTTTCAAGAACAAGGGAGATGTTCAAAGTTGTACTAACTATCGTGGGATTAAGTTGATGAGCCATACGATGAAGCTCTGGGAGAGAGTCATCGAGCATCGCCTAAGAAGAGTGACAAGTGTGACGCAAAACCAGTTTGGGTTCATGCCTGGAAGATCGACCATGGAGGCGATTTTCTTAATGCGACAATTGATGGAGAGATATCGGGAGTAAAAGAAGAACTTACACATGGTCTTTATTGACCTCGAGAAGGCATATGACAAAGTGCCAAGAAGTGTCATGTGGTGGGCCTTGGAGAAGCACAAAGTCCCAACTAAGTACATTACCCTCATCAAGGATATGTACAGGGACGCGAGGACGTGTGTTCGGACATGTGATGGCGACACCAATGACTTTTCGATTAAAATAGGACTACAGCAAGGATCAGCATTGAGCCCTTATTTATTTGCTTTAGTGATGGACGAGGTCACACGAGAAATACAGAGTGATGTTCCTTGGTGTATGCTCTTTGCTGATGATGTGGTGTTAGTTGACGAGAGTAGGGATGGGGTTAATAGGAAGTTGGAGTTGTGGAGGCACATATTAGAGTGTAAGGGTTTCAGACTTAGTAGGTCCAAGACCGAGTATATGATGTGTGAGTTTAGCGTGACTAGACATGAGGATGAAGACGTTAGACTTGATGGACAATTGGTGGCCAAGAAGGATATATTTCGTTATTTAGGATCGATGTTGCAAAAGGACGGTGACATCGATGAAGATGTTAGGCATAGAATTTCAGCCGGCTGGTTGAAATGGCGTCAAGCATCCGGCGTCTTATGCGACAAGAGGGTGCCACAAAAGCTAAAAGGTAAATTCTATAGGACGACAATTCGTCCGGCGATGTTATACGGTGCTGAGTGCTGGCCTACGAAAAGACGAGATGTTCAACAACTAAGTGTAGCAGAGATGCGTATGTTGCGTTGGTTTTGCGGGCATACAAGAAGAGACCGAATACGGAATAAAGATATCCGGGACAGGATAGGAGTGGCACCTATCAAGGAGAAATTGGTTCAACATCGGTTGAGATGGTTCGGACATGTCCAACGGAGACCTTCGGAGGCGCCGGTACGTAGTGGGGTTCTAAAGAGAGATGCTAATGTTAAGAGAGGTAGAGGTCGACCTAACTTGACTAGAGACGAGTCGGTTAAGAGAGACCTAAAGGCGTGGGATATCCCTAAGAAGCTAGCTATGGATAGGAGCGCTTGGAGACTAGCAATAGACGTGCCGGAACCGTGATCTTTTTTCCTTCCTTCTTGCTTACTCGTTTTTGGCTTTTGTTCTTTTTGTTTTTGTCCTTTTTTTCTCTCTCTCTCTTTCTTTTGGCTTTTGTCTCTTTGTCTCTTCTCTTCTTTTTTGGGTTCCCATGGGTTTCATCTCTAGCCTACCCCAACTTGCTTGGGATAAAAAGGCTTTGTTGTTGTTGTTGTTGTTGTTGTTGTAAATAGAGACTCAAAAGAAACCTAAAAGGTTAGAGGGAGACACTCAGACAAAACATATATAACTATTCACAACATATAAAATACAACTTACACTTAAATATTTGAAATTTAGACTTAAAAATCATATATGCAGATCATTTTAAAATATTGTTTGAGCCTTGCCTGAAACTTATCGCCATAATAGACCCAAGCCAAAACAAGTGAGAAGCTATATGTCTCAATTCTAAATAATTACCCGAATATAGCTGGTTCTTTGAGGTATTTGAATATTCTCTAAAAATCTGGTGCATTTACCGTTATTGCTTCTATAAACATAGTAGCTAAGAAGCTAGTCCAAAACAAGGTTCTACAGAATAATATCAAAAGATTGATAAACCAGATTCAATGGACACTATGATACTTGGGTGTTTATCAATGTTTATTAAAGGACTCTAAAATAGAGCATTGTATCACTTGTAAGCTAGGAAAACAATTTTGGTGAAATTTCATGGAGATATCCACAATTTCATATTTTTTGGTGGGGGGCGAAATAAAATCCGAAATATCGAGATGGTCAAAAATTCATAGTTGACTACCTTTAACCAATTCAAATTGTTTTGTTTCTGTATGTAACCATAATATTTTATGTATTGAAGATAATTTCTTATAAAATAATGTCAATTATTTCTCAAAAAAAATCAAATTTGTTCATCAAAATTCTGAAATTTCGTGTTTTCTGATGACCCCCGAAATTTTTTCTTTCCCGAATTTTTTTTTCCTAGCCTGTAAGGATAGGTGTCATCTATAACTGTAAATACAAGCATACAACCGTTCCTATCATAATTTTGATCATAGTCATATGAATCTGATGATAATAACAGAGAAATGTGAAATATTTGTATGAACATTTAAAAATTTCAAAGGGATGTTTTTTTTAAAAAAGGAAACACATCAAAAATTCATTAGACCTCCTTTAAGCAACATTAAATGAGATCTCAAAACTCAAAACCACAAATGATTTAGCCAAATGAATGATTTGTCAATACTAATTCATTAAGCAAAGCTAAAAAAATGCAAGCAGAAATATAAAAATAATACCAGCTTGTTTTATTAAACTGGTTCATTTGTTTGCATTGGTACAATATACACCAGGGTACAATACATAACAGGCTGGTTTATCTAGCAAACTCTAATCAATTGTATGGTCGGTAGTTAGGTTGAACAAAACAGATGGAGGTCCCAAAACGTTGCTGTTGGCACTGAAATTTGACGGGTCCTAGTGGTTAGCCGCGTAGAGTCAGAATCGGCCAAATTAATGGAGTTCAACGGCCGAAGAGAATAAAGTTGGCCCATTAGGGTCGTGTTGTTTTCATCTATTTTAGTTTAGAAATAAATCAAGTCGGTTTATTTAGGAGTCCTAACTGAATCGGGTCAGAACCCCTTGCATGGGGCTATAAATATGTAATAGGATCTATATGAAAAAGACAACACTTATGTCCAATACAATTTGGCGTATCACCTAACTTTTTCTCGATGACATCCTCGTCTCCGATCTCGGCGAGAGACTTGGATTAGTCATCACCCTCGGTAATTTCATTGACTTCAGCTAGTACTTTCTCTTTAAGTTGATATTCTAGTTGTTATCTTTGAAATTGCTAGTTATCTGGTAATTAGATCTTTATTTAGTTTGTATTATCGACTTAGATTGCATTACTGTCTCGGTTAGGTCCGATCTTTTGTGATTTCTGTGGGTTCTACAGGTCGGGTTTTAGATCTATTATTCGAGTCACTCGATCGATTCTATCTATAATTAGATTAAATCTAGCTCTATTTGCCGTGTTTGAACACTATGTCAATTAAGTTCGATCTGTTTGAATCAGCAAGGTTGCATCGACTTTGATCTCCTGCTGGGCTGATAGGGTTAGGCTCGATTTGTTTATAGTCAGAGTCGATAGAGTTCTGTCGGGATGTTTAGCCGACAGGTTATCATGTTTCGATCGACTTCTCAAAGTTTTGCCTAGTTATTATTGTATATTAGAAGTCGATTGCCCCCCCCCCCTTTTATTTAATAGGACTAGATCTGTGAATTTGAGGCATATTTGCAATACTAGCTATCAGATCTATCGACTTAGCATCTATCAACAGGTAGAGTTCTGTGCATGATTACGGTACTTCTATCGACTCTAGCCCATCGACTTTACTTCGTTGACAGAGCAATTTTAGTGCATTTATCATAAACCCATCAACTCTGTTCTTTCAATTTGATTCCTATCGGCATTATTCATGCATTGTTTTATTTTCGCTTATTTAATCGCCGATAAGTCGATACAAATCAGCCAATTTGTTTCTTTTAATATTATTTGTTGTTTATAGCCATCGGCTGGTTTCACTAACCGTGATCATCGGCCTGTCCTAGGCCGGTGACCCATGGAATTTGACTGTTCATTTTCTTTGTCAATTTGCGGGGAAAGTCGACTGGCACGCCCTGGTTTCTGTATTAAACCTACACTGGACCTAAGCAGATCTCCTAGGTCACGCGTGTGATTTTCGCGTCAACACGCTTTTTGGCGGGGCCAGTGGGACCAAGGATTTCAAGCTTATCAACATGTGTGAACTTGGAATGCCAATGGATTTCAAGCTCCCTGATAATCCTCTACCAAAACATGATGTTGGTGCGGATCTGAAGATAGGGAATATAATGCCTGTTAATAGGGATGATCTGAGTGATGAAACAAGAGCACAGATTGATCAGAAGATGGCAGAGTAAGAAAGCCTTTTGTTGAGCACATTTAGCAAAACCAAGCATGGCAGGATCATACAGAAAGGAATGCTACCTGTTGCTGCCTTGATTGAAGACGAATTTGAGAAATCAACTGCCAATAAGCCAATAGAGGTGACTGATGAAGCTACATTGAACAACATGATACATTAAGCCATACACCATGCATTGATTAATCAGTCACCTGTGTTGGTCAATATTTTAAGGGCTTTGATTATTCAGACCGTTGAAGGTTGTATATATGATGATCCAGTACGTGGGCCGATGTATTTCCAAGCATTTGGGAATATTCCTCGGCCTACAATTGAAGCACCTAGTTCACAACAGCCAAAGGCGAGTACAACACATTTTGTTAAGGGTTCAGGGCCATCAACTTATCAAGCTACTCTACCCTCGAGGAATGCTGATGGTGGTACAGTAAAGAGAACACCTCGCAAGATAATATTGCAGAGAACTAATCCACAGACACAGCTGCAGCTCTACAGGCAGGAGACGTCAGAGCCAAATGTCACATATGGTACAACGCCGAATGTAGATATAAGCTTGTTCGGCATGCCATCATCATCTGCATCGCCTGAGGAGTTGGGAGGCCAGCACACTGTTGTCAATTTGGTTCACAAATAGCCCCACAAATGCCAGCGTTTGGTCCTGCATTGCTACTTCAAATATCAATGTTTTGACTGATGACTGGACAGTAAAGATTGCTGAGCTAATGAGGGAACAATTCTGTTTGAAGCCAAAACAACAGACTTATATGTATCGACCCTTGTATCCTCCTAGCTATGACTTAATTCCTATGCCAAGTCGATATAGGCCACCAGAGTTTACTAAGTTTACTGGACAAGACAATACTACCACTGTTGAGCATATCAGCTGGTTTTCGGTGCAATATGGAGAGGTAGGAACTACTGAAGCATTGAAGATCAGGTTGTTTCCTCTATCCTTGTTTGGGTTAGATTTTTCATGGTTCGTATCATTGCCCACTAACTCTATTATTACTTGGGCCGATCTCGAACAGAAATTTCATAAATACTTCTTTGCTAAAATGAGAGAAATGAGGTTGTCTGATCTGATTTTTGTGAAGCAGAAGGCTGGGGAGTCTGTGCATGATTGCGTGCAGAGGTTCAGAGATGCGCGTAGCAAATGTTTCAGCTTGCAATTGATGGATAATCAGATGGCCGAGATAGCATTTAATGGCCTAGTTGCACCTTTGAGGGAGAAGTTTTCTTCGGCCGAGTTTGAGAGCTTGTCTCAATTGCTACATAAGGTATCTATCCAGGAGAATCTGACTGGAGGGGCACGGTCAAGGCCCATTCAAGTCAACTACAATGATTATGAGTCTGAGTCTGATGAAGAAGCCAGAAAAGTTAATATGGCTGAGTGGACCAGAAACAAGAATGTGTTGTCGTGCCCAAGGGTGAAGCAGAATGAGCCAGAAGAAAAGTATGACTTTGATATCACCAAGGCTGATAAGATATTTGATATGCTGTTGCAAGAGAAGCACATCCAGTTACCACCTAATCACGTGATTCCACCTGCTGAAGAATTGAAGAAAAGAAAGTACTGCAAGTGGCACAACTCACCGTCTCATTACACTAATGAATGCAAGGTATTCAGAAGAGATTTAGTTAGTGATTGAGCAAGGAAAGATAAAGTTTACAAAGGGAACCATGAAGATTGATGGACATCCGTTCCTTGCGAATATCAATATTGCTGGTATCAACAATGTAGAAGTGTTTATAAATCGGTATCAGAAGGAAAGGGACAGGGAGATGAAGGAATCACAATTTGATCCACATTGGGAGTGCCTGTTCTTTTAGTATTTATGGGACCACAACATGAAGCTTCCATCAATGAATAAATGTCCTGGATGTAGCAGATGAGCAGAGCAAATGTATAGAGGGGTTTCGAGCAGCTATCGACATCAGGCGGGTGACTCTAGAAAGTTGATGGTGGGTAAAGTCGATGAGAATGGAAGGGTGTCAACTTTTGATCGACTTGGCTCCAGAAAGACAGAAGAAGTTAACTTTCATGAAGAAGTCAATAAAGAGCTCCAGGAAGGATAGGAACAAGCTGATAAGAGAATGTGCAGGGTTTAAAGAATGCACAGTTCACTTTGATGTCCATCTGGCATTTTCTCTAATAGTCTGAAGTGCAGGGTTCAGAGAATGCGGTGCAGACATATGAGGGCTGGCCATTGCTATTATGATGAAGGAAGTGATGAGCTGCCTAGGAAGGTCTAGAGACCTAATGTAAAATCACAAGTATAGGTACCAGATGCTAGAGTGGGAATGGTGATGGTGCTACCACAAGAGTTCGTGGCTTCAAAAGAAGGAGAATTGTTTGCTAATGAGAGTGAAGCACCACAGTTAGTATTTGATGTACAACAGGCAATATTTGATAAACCAGATGAGTCTAAGCATCGGCACTTGAGGGCTCTGTATTTGAAAGGCTTAGTCAATGGGATGCCGATGGGAAAGATGGTGGTCGACGGAGGGGCTGCAGTTAACATCATGCCGATCACTACTGCAAGAAAACTGGGTAAGACTGTGTAAGATTTGATTGATACTAATATGATTCTGTAGGATTATTGTGGTTGTACGGCAGTGGCCAAAGGAGTTTTGAATGTGGAACTCACAATCGGCAGTAAAACTTTGTTGGTTACTTTCTTTGTCATTGATGGAAAGGGGACCTATAGCCTTCTACTGGGACATGATTGGATACATGCAAATTGCTGTGTTCCATCGACTATGCATGAGTCACTCATCCAGTGGATTGGTGATCGAGTAGAGATAGTCCCAGCGAATGAAACTATTAATTGTTGTGATATAGAGTGTTTGTCTGGCAAGAATTAGGATGGTAATTACGTCAAGATTACTACTCAGGGTCTTGAGGTGGTGGACCAGTCAAATTCAAAATTATTTTTATGACAGGCATGCCAATGGAGTTGTTAGAAAATGGAAAATATTCAAAAGAATAACATTTGAGCGTTTGGGTCGGCTCATGACCTCGAGTGCTAGATCATGACCGATATGTAAATATCGTCCTTAGCAGGAAAAAATAAAATGTGATGAAAAGAAAAGGAGATGTTTCATAGCCGATGAGTTATCATCGACTTCAGATGGCCGATATTACAGATATCGTCCTTAGTGCAAAAAGTACACAAAACAAAATTTTGTCCAGACAGTGAGTAATTATTTACATTTACTCCACTGAACAATAAAAATTGATGAGGTCGATGGCTTGGGTTTTGAGTTATTCTACTTCAGTGATGGCATAGGCATCTTCCTCAATCGACCCAGGAATGTTGGAGGCCATGTTCCAGAGGTTGGTGGCTTGAGTATAAGCCGATGTGGCGATATCTTCTTGTGCTATGATTTCATTTGGCACTTGACTCAGAGTTGTTTCCACGTCGGTTATTTTTTGTTTTTTGCTTCCAGGGCGGCTTGGATTTTGTCACGTTCCTTCCGTAAGTTCTCTAGCTTCGTTTCAAGGTCGGCTGATTTGGAAAGCAAAGAAATATATTTGCTTTGTTCTTCGGCCGCCTTCTTGTCAGTCGCTTCTGCCTGCTCCCTTTGCTCTAACCGTTGCTTGATGCGAGACTTGGCTTCCACTACTCGGATTTGGTGAAATTCAATGAAGGCCACTGGTTGTAGTACTGAGGCGAGGCCAAGTGGCAACAAATCCTTGATCTCCAGGTATCGCTGCTTGATGGGAGTAGCATCTGACACTAGTTGTTCGATGGGAATTCCATCGAGTCGTTGATAGATTTGCAGGAGAGTGGTTTTGACTTCTGGAGGGAGGTAGTCCGAAGAGGTGTGCATGGCAGTATGAACCTATAAGAAAAGCAAAGATGAGGAGCCAATGAATAATTGAAAGATAAATTAAGAGGAGTTCAAATTTTTACCGTCATTTCTAAAGACGGAGCGGATCTTGAAGTATCAGCTGGCTCGGTTTCGACAGGAGTATGAGATGACGAAATTGCCTGGGGAATACAAAGCATCAAGGTATGAAATAATTGCATGTTAAGTTAGTCAAAGGGGGTACTTGTGGTTCTGTCCAAGGGATGATAGCCCAAGTCGATAAGGTCGCAACGGTGGAGATGAATTCCTCAGCCGATTTCTCAAAATTGACCGTATCAACGTTGTCAGAGTTGATAAAGGCAGTATGCATTGAGAAACTGACAAAGTGGCACTACTGGATTGACCTCCAGAACTTGGTAATATCTCCTAAAAGGGAACCAGAAGGTAAGCTACATTCACAAAAGGGAGGAGAGTTTAGAAATAATAATAAAGTTGTAGCCACTGAAGATAAGGGTTATTCCATCGGCTCTGAAGAGTGCATTTGTTCTTCTATTGATAATTTATTGCCTTTGAGCCGATGGAGCCATTGTCGATGGAATGTCCGAAGTCAATGGAAGTCCTTGAAAAAAATTGGCAGAAATTAGCACTAAAGAAAGGCAAGGGTAATATGGGATCACATGAGTTACTTGCGTAGCATGAGCAAGCTTAGAGATGACTTCTTGGGCTACTTCTGGGAGTGCGGTTAAAGTCGATGGAGCTGTAGGAGTTGATGATGGGACCTAGAGAATGTATAAAGCTAGAAGGAAAAGCAAGGACAGAATGAATGTGAATGCTAATACCTATGCGTGTTGAGTAGGGTCGTTGGCGACTTCTTGCGTTGTCTCTTCAAGAATGGGTAAAGTCGATGAAGCCACGAGAGTTGATGATGGGGTTGTTAGCCATTCGATAGTACTTGATAGGCTTCCCACTATTGCTTATAGTTGTAGGGGTTATGGTCGGGTCCTGCGTCAAGAAAAGGTTAATTGTGAAAGTCAATGAGAATATAAATTAAGTAGATATCAAATGAAAGAGACTTACTACATCTAGAACACTGATGAGGTGGTCGGTCAGCTGATTGCAAAAGAGATGCTTTCTCCATTCTCTCTCCACTAGTCTCTGAGCAGATCCAAGATGGAAGGGAGCAATTCGACGTTTGCTGGATTGCCCATTGGAATTTTTTAAGCCATATCATAGTTCTTTTTTTATTCTAGAGGGCTTTTGAGTTCTTGTCTGGCCCGAAGTTGCCCAATGAAGAAGGAACCGACTGGGAGATGTCTGAAGCCAAGTTGATAGGCGATCATTGATGGGTTATAGAATTCATATGAGCGAGTCCTGCGCTGCCAGCCATGGAAGTCGATAGGCAGGATGCCGGGTCTAATGCATGCCTCCCAGATAAGTGTTGATTCCCTGTCTTGAAGAGGATTGTCAGGACGAAAACTCGAAGGGTTCTCAAACTCAAATCATCATAGGGGAACCAAAGCTGCTTTTCTGATTGGATGCCATTGTAAAACATGATAAAGTAAATATTGAAGTTTTTCGTCAACATTCGGCCTCAACCATGAAAGCTTCGCCTAAAGATGTTCAATGACGAATGGGTATCTCTTCACCATCTGCAGCATTCATTGATGGGAAAGAGTTTTCTGAGACAGGGGCCAAATTCCTGGCCTGAGAATAATAGACGTTGAGCCATAACTATATAAACCACCATGGACCTCCTGTTGCGATAGTTTGGTTGGTTTGGAGGCACAACAGTGCGGTAAAGGAGGTGGTATACTGAGCCAAAAAGGTATTTACCTAGGGGAAACCTTTTGCCCTCGGCTAATATGTCAGCTATTCCTAGGAAATTGATGATAGGCATGCAAGATGACCCAGAGAAAATAAAGTGCTCCAGCCAGAGGTTCGAGACCACGAATAGTTCTCGATTGGAAACTAATCCGATCTTTTTGTGAGCCACGATATATCTCGACCAACTGTTCGCCCCTTTGGTGTTAAGCTGCCAATTTTTGTGAGTATTTTGGATGAGGAAGGGGTCGTAGTACTGGTCGACATTCAATCCAGTTGACATCAGCACGTCCATAAGGGAGGGTGCCATTAGACCTTGATGGAACAGAAAAGCATTCAAGGCATCAGACCAGAAATATGATGCTACTGCGAGTATCGATTCGTTCTTGGCCATATCGACCAACGAAAGTGGCAGTGTCATATCAATTTGGGCGTCAAGAAGAGCAGCAGCACGAGCAGTAGTGACCCTACGGTACCAATTTCTCCAGCCCGGAATTGATGATGGCCATGATCTAAAAACGGTTTTCCATGGCTCAGGGGTGGCTAGAGTTGATTTGAAAGGGATTTGGTTGGTTTCACAGTTGATAAGTTTTGTGGGATCAAAATCATTACAGGGGCCTAAATAAAAATGGTTCTGATCAACGCCAGAGGGGATGCTGATCTAGTTCTTGAGTTCCTAGTGTGAACAAAATATGAAGCTAGTATTACAAAGGGGTGCTAAACGGTCATGCTTACTACTAGTTTATATGAGAATGAAGGTGTTACAATAACCATGAAGGTAAAAATGCTGCAGTAATGAAGAACTTAGTAGATTGGATCTAAAATTAAGATCTAAAGACTAGAGGAAAGCGGAAAAGGATTACCTCGAGAACGGTCTCTGGAGTCACCATTACCAATGGATGAGTTTGTTGGTGTCTGTCGGTGTTTGAAGCTGAGGATGGTTCGGGAGGAGAAGAGCGCCGGTGGAGCGGGAGAGAGAAGAAGATGAAAAGGCTTGAGCTTGAGTGAAAATGAAAGAAGGAAGAAGAGGCATTTATAAGGATGGGACACCAGTAGATTGCGATAAAGGCACGCGGTAAAAAAGGAGATAGAATCCGACGCATGAAGGATTTCGTACCTTGGACTCGGGGGGCATGTGTTGGCACTGAAATTTGATTCATATCGGTATTATTCACGCATTGTTTTATTTTCGCTTATTGAATCGTTGATAAGTCGATACAAATCGGCCTATTAGTTTTTTTAATATTATTTGATGTTTATAGACATCGGTTGGTTTTCACTAACAGTGATCATCGGTTTTCTTCATCGGCCTGTCCTAGACCGGCGACCCGTGGAATCTGACTGTTCGTTTTCTTTGTCAATTTGTAGGGAAAATCGATTGGCACGCCTCGATTTCCGTATTGAGCCTACACTGGAACTAAGCAGATCTCTTATGTCACGCGTGTGATTTACGCGTCAACAATTGCTAGGTATATAAAGAAATATACGTTTTATGCAGTTCCTAAAATCATGACACAATCTTTCAGGTCCCAAAATTCTAGTATCAAAAATAAAAATGTTTATTACAATACTAACATTTTCATTATAATTTCACATCATCTTCTGAGTATATTAATACTGGTAGAGTTATTATTCCACATCATTGATGAAGCAAGTGTTTATCTCAGCAAAACATAATATCCTGAAAAATAAAGAGCAACTCAACCATTACAGAGTATGTGCTAATATTTTAAGAACCATCACAAATCAGATGCAGTTATGCCATATGATAATCAAGAGAGCATTTTTTCTACAGTGGGACTCGGTAAACAAATAACATATTTTAAACAACAACCTACTTTGCACAGTTGATTGTATACAACCTATCCCCAGTCCACAAATATATGAATTGGACAACAAAAAGGCTTGAAGCCCTCCTACAAACAACAATTATATTCATATTATAAAGACTAAATATTATGTCTAAAATACTTAACTTTTTTTTATATCCAATTCAAATCTATTAGTCATTGATTAATACTGATTTATAGACCCACTTTTTATATCAGTCGAGCTTAAGGTAAAATATCTGGTATGATTTATGGGCCCGGATAATAAGGAGCGTAACATCTCACGGTGTTAACACAGAGTGTCGTCCGATTTTGCTGATCTTTTTTTCACCGATGTCCGCGTCTACCCGCCCGCGCGTACGCACCAGAAAATCACGCTGCACCTCCCCGCATCTTTCCTCATTCCATCGCCCTGTGGATTTTGCTCCCTCCTTTCCTCTCCCACGCGATTGAAGGAGGATGTGGAGGACGGCACCCACCGCTGCCAGCCCCTCAGCCACCCTGTGTCGATGTCCTCGCCGAAGTTGCCGAGCGGCTGCCCAACTATTGCTCGTAAGGATGACATGGATCTGAGGGGAGGAGCAAAGACTTGGATCTGAGGACACGGTGACGAGATGCGGGCAGGTGGAGGCTAGGAGGACCAGTTGGTGTCGACCACTAGTGATGACCAGCTAAAAGATCCTTCAGGTGCCTCCTCTCCCGGCTCCTCCTCAGTGTGATCTGCCCGCTCCTCGGTGTCGTCGCCACGGCGGCGGCCAACCATGTCGTCCTCCAAGCGATGGAAGGGGAGGGGGACATCCACGTTGTGGATCTAGGCGGGGCGAATCCGAACCAACCTTTGCAAACTACTTCTCCTTCTTGATTCGTGTCCAGGCGAGGCATGGTTGACCGTCGCCGCCTCCTGGTGGATTGCTGGAGGCACGACGCCCTTCACCTTGCCCAATAGTGGACCTTGATTGAAGCAGACCAATGGTCGAAGCAGACTGGTTGAGACGCCCTTCACCTTGCCCAGGTGAGGCATGTGGCGGTCCTTCACGACATCCCCATGGTTGAAGCGGACCAATGGTCGCCACAATCGTCTTAGTCGATCTGCTGACAAAGGATACAACATTCAGAACAAAAAGCACATCCCCTTGGACCTACGGCCCCTGGTTGCCCATGACATTCTCCTCTTCATCCAGGACGCAGGATAGTTTACCTAAGTGAGTCGATCTGCTGCTGTTTAAATCATATGATGTTTTCTCAATTTTGCAATTTTGTAGATAAATTGTACTCTGATTTTTTAGGAGGGATGAAAATTTTGACATTGTACTGCGACTTGTTTGACCAAATTGCATGGTTGTCTGGCTGATTAATGTTTCAGGTTTGTCTGCTTTACAGACTAATGACTTGTCTACTTTAATGCCCCATTCAATTTTATTTTTCCATCGGTTGGTTAGGTGTATCAGCTGACTATATATCAAGATGAGCGCCTACCTATAAGTGCAAGAATGGTATTTTTGATTTCTGAATGTTTATTCATGATTCCAACTTTACACAACCTTTGCAAATCTCATGTGACAACAAGCCTGAAGTATCTGATAGGAAGGATAATTATTCTCTCAAGTCTCAAGTACCTTGCAGCCATTTATTTGGACCTTTAGCATTGTAAGTTTGAACTAAATTATCTGAAGTGAAGGCTAATTCTTCTCTTAACTGCACAACCATGCGTTTGAAATATTTTATATGTTGTAGAGCTTTAAAATCACATTGTTAATTCAATCTAAATGAAAATGTTAGCTATAGGCCTATAAGAGTCTTTCTGACGAGAACCGAGCTGCGGCTCGGTTGGCCAGCAGCGCCAGCCAAAGGCTGCGCGCGCGCCCACCCGGGTTCGAGCGCTGCTCGCCCGGCTGCCTCACGGAGGTACTGTAGCTCGCTACAATGCCAAGAGTGGTGGTGGTGGTAAAAAAAAATCCCCCTTGCTGTGCTCGCTGATCTGTGGCTTGGGCGCGCACAGGCTAGGTATTGGCGCGTCTGAGGGCTGCTGCCTGCCTCAGTCTGTGCTACGTCGACCCAGGTTGGCTTGACTCGGCTTTGCCGGGTATGGGCCAGGGTTCGGGGGGGTTTCTCGACCAGGAGTTGAGGCATCTTCTCCTTAATATAATGCCATGGGGGCTGTTCTTCCCCTACCAGTTGAGTTTTTTTAGAGTCTGTCTGATGTTGGTTCCTGCTAAATTTATCCAACAAACTATGTGGAGTTGATGCACACATACTGTAATATTCTCTATTATAAATTGAATGCCAATTTTTTCGTTTGGGTTCAGTATGCTTATCATTTCTGTGAATTTTTGCTCACTCTCTTGACCAGCGAAGATCAGAGTCACTAAGGAGAGCAGCTAGAGCAAAAAAAGCTCAAGTTCAAACCAGTATCAGCCTAAGTTAAGTACTGAGGTAATAAACAACTTCCTATTAGCATTTGAGTTAGTGATTTATATAATAATGCTATATCTTGCTTGTTGCATTATTGTCTCCATTAGTAATTTTTAACCTTATTTTAGAAAATCGTTTTTAGCCAATGGCAGTATTTGCGTGACTAAAGTTGAAAATGAATCATTGTTTGCTGCGGCAAAACATGATAGCATGTATATTTTTTTTTTGTGTGTGAAAAGTTTGTATAGATGTATCAGAAAAGCAATACTTAGATGAACCCTTGCCTGAGTGTAATCTAAATGATATAAACTATTATGCAGCTATAGTTGTAACAACAAAAATAGTTAATTGAAAATTTTACTTTTTGTGAATAAATTGTAAGATTTTTCTTGGTAACCTTAAATTAGCTTGAATGTCGTGCATATTTGATTGTTTCTCCAATGCCAGTCAACCTTACACTAGCTTAAATGTTTCAACACATTGATTATAGGTGCCCAAAGATTTTATTCATTTCACTTTCTATGGAGTCTTATGGTTGGACTGGACCTTGCTGTTGGGAATCTGTACCCTATACCACAATGTAATTTTGGCTTTGTGAATGTTTCTTTAGTTGAATTGTTTTACTAAGGCTGTTCAAATATGATCACTTAGGTAAGGTCACTTTTAGATCTGCTAATAGTTCATTTGTTTAATACTCCCTCCGTCCCATAATATTTGGAATTTTAGTCCTCGACATGGAGATTAAGAAGAGAAGGAATAAAGTAGGTACACAGAAAACAATAAGGAGAGAGATAGAGATAGAGGTGTATTAGGAAGAGAGAAAGGTGTCTCAAGAAGTGAGAATGACAATTATTTTAGGAAAACTGGATGAGGCTAGAATGTCAAATATTTTGGGACGGAGGGAGTACATAGGAAATATTGGTCTTTGTATTTATTTCCTTTTTAGTGTATTCAGTTTTCAAAATTTATAATATTGTATAATTCATAAAATTATGAAGCTTCAAAATGCATGTCAATCATTTTAATGTACATGCATTTTACTCTGATAAATGTTGGATGCATTTTGCATATCCTGTTTGGCTTAATTGTTTTTTATTCATGATGCTTGGTACTTTAAATTTCGGGTGTTAATTTGAAAGGGATAGGTGCTTCTTTGTATAGTTTTTCTGTGCAGTACTAACATCTTTCATTATTCTGTAACTTGTTGTCATCCTGGATATGCTTTAGCACCTATATGTACAACAATAGCACCTATATAGACCAAGTCTCTCGTGATATGATTTTTTTCGGGCTAATAATACAAAACAATGGTTTGAAGAGCAAGATGTGCCGAGGGTGCAAAGGACATTTTTTAATCTTACAACGGACATTTTATAAGGAGTTTCTTAACTTTTGTTGTTGGGTCTGAACAGCACATATAGACTTCGGTGTTGGGTGAGTGATTTCTAACAGGACGAGTCTTTTTTTTTCTTTTGGAACCTTTTGATCCGATTCCTGGTGCATGTAATGCCACCTCTGATGCTCATGTGCAAATCCATGATTCCACTTTTTTAATCTTTTGATTTTTTATGTGTGGATTTTATTTGGAGATTTTTGGTTGGGTTTTCAGCTTTCATGGGTGCAGGAGGATTGGGTTTTACCACCCAAATATGAGATGCTATGGAAATGCTGATGTTTATCTCCATGCCTTTGTGATCGTGGTGGAGTGGGCTGTTAGATGGTCTGTGCCTAGGCTAGCATCTAGGGAGGTAATCATGGGTAGTAGGGAGTTATGTGTACAGGACCTAGAGAGAGAGAGAGGAGAGAGATGAGGGTTACCTGGGTTGTGTGGGAGCGGAGCGGGAGCCGGCACGGGGTCGACAGCCGGAGAGGAAGTGGATCTGGTGACGGTGCTCGTTCTAGTCATCGTGTCGGTGGGCGATGAGATCGGCGCGGCGGCGGCGGTGGAGAGCTTCTCGTTGCTGACTGTGCCTTTCCTTGTGATCGGATTAGGGTTTCTGTTGGGGTGAATAGTGGCGGCAGTCATCCTCGTGAGACGTGCTCCGAGTTCACCCCTCTTTATGTAGCATAGTGCGATGGGGGTCCACCAACCAGAGAAAGGTTGGGGCGCCCCCGATCAGGGCGCGGATCTGGGTTGGCCCATTGGGCCCAATGGAGCTCTACTAACATTCTCCCCCTAGATCTCACTTTATCATTAACTTTATATTTTCTATTTTATTACGGTTTTACACATAGAGCATGTTTTATCATTACAGCTAATAGCCGATAAATTTAACAGCTACTATACACATCCCTGTTCAAAAACAGATACATTTCTTTGGGCCCTAAGTCCAGAATCATAAGGCTTCCCTTAACCCCATGTCGGCTACGTGTTTCTTGAACACGCTGGACGGTAGGCCTTTCGTGAGCGGATCCGTAAGTATTATTTCAGTCCTAATATACTTGAGACTTATAGTACGATCCTGGACTTTATCTTTCACAACATAATACTTTATATTAATATGCTTGGCAGCACCACTGGACTGATTGTTGTGAGCATACATTACTGCTGGTTCATTACCGTAGTATAATTTTAGTGGTTTCTCAATACTATCAACCATTCTTAATCCGGATATAAATTTCTTTAGTCAGTTGACCTGCCTCGTGGCCTCATAACATGTTATAAACTCAGTATACATGGTAGACCCTGTCGTGATAGTATGTTTGGAGCTTTTCCATGAAATGGCTCCTCTTGCCAGGGTAAACACATAGCCTGATGTGGATTTTGTGTTATCTGTTGCAAAGTCTGAATCAGAATACTCCACCACTTAAAGTGAATCTGATCTTCTGTATACCAACATGATGTCTTTCGTTCCTTGCAAATATCGCAAGACTTTCTTTATCAACTTCCAGTGCTCAGAGTCTGGATTACTCTGAAATCTGTAAGTAACCCGGTGACAAATGCTAAGTCAGGGCGTGTACATACTTGCGTATATTGTAAGCTTCCCACAGCCAAAGCATATGGTTTTGATTTCATATCATCAAGCTCGAACTTATTCTTAGATTTTTGCCAATCCTCAAATCTTTCGCCCTTGACTATAGGAGCAGGTGTGGCACTACATTTGTGCATGTTGAATTTCTTCAACACCTTTTCTATATACGTCTTTTGAGACAGTCTCAATGCATACTTTCTTCTATCTCAGTGAATCTCAATGCCCAAAACACATGATGCTTCACCAAGATTTTTCATGTCAAAGTTTGAGGATAAGAATTTCTTTGTTTCTTGTAGTAGGCTGATATCATTACTGACCAGTAGAATATCATCCACATATAAAACTAGGAAAATAAAATTTTCATTCTTAAACTTTGCATAAATGCAATTGTTCTTAACATTTGCTTCAAATCCATATTTCTTTATTGTTCCACCAAATTTCAAGTACCACTGTCTTGAGGCTTGCTTTAATCCATAAATGGATCTCTTTAAACGACATCCCATCTTTTCTTTTTCTTCCACGACAAAACCTTTCGGTTGTGTCATATAAACTCTTTCTTCTAAATCCCTGTTTAGAAATGTCATTTTTACATCCATCTGATTTAATTCTAAATCATAATGCGCCACTAGTGTCATTATAATTCTGAAAGAATCTTTACAAGAGACTAGAGAAAATGTCTCATTGTAATCAATTTCTTCTCTTTGCGTAAAATCTTTTGCCACAAGTCGTGTCTTAAACTTTTCTATATTCCCTCTAGAGTCATATTTAATCTTGTAGACCCATTTGTAGCCTACTGTTTTGACTTCTTTAGGAATTTCTTCTAAGTCCCAAACTTCATTGAGACTCATTGAATTCATTTCATCTTTCATGGCCTCCAACCATTTAGATGAGTGAGTACTACTCATGGCTTCTTCATATGAGGTGGGGTCATCCTTCATATGATACTCTTCTGTGTTATACAGTTCATAGTCAGCTGGTATTGCTGACCTTCTAGCTCTTTGAGACCTCCTAGGGGCCTCTTCATTTGGCACAATATCTTGTTGAGGTTCTTATGGGGCCTGCTCTTCTGACACATTATCTGTTTGAGGCTGCTCCCCCATATCCGTGGCATCATTATCTGTCGGATCCTGACGAGCAGGTTCCTCTCATACCACAGATGGTGTGACAACAGGTGCTGGCACTGCAACGCTAGGCATCACAGGCACAACATCAACAGGTAGTGAGAAGAAAGGCTCTTGACTTATAAAATCGGGTACATGTACCCGCTTCTCCTCAAGATCAATCTCTCAAACCACCATGTTCCTCCTTATCATTTCGTCTTCCAAAAAGACGACATGTCTTGTTTCTATAAACTTCGTATATCTATCTGAGCAGTAGAAATGATAACCTTTGAACTTTTTTTGGGTAGCCAATAAAATGGCAACTCACTGTCTTGGGATCCAATTTCCCAAGGCTTGGATTAAATATCTTAGCCTCTGCAGAACTCCCCCAAACATGGAGGTGTGCTACGAAAGCACTTGTCCAGTCTATAATTCATACGGTATTTTGGGCACCGATTTACTTGGAACTCTGTTAAGTATATGAATAGCGGTTTTTAAAGACTCTATCCATAAACTTACTGGCAGTGTGGAGTAGCTTATCATGCTGCGCACCATATCCATCAAGGTACGGTTACGTCTTTCTGCTACTCCATTCTGTTGTGGTTCGCCCGGCGTAGAATACTGGGCGACTAGATCATTTTCTTGTAGGAACCTAGCAAAAGGTCCTGGGACTTGTCCATAAGGCATATGCCATCCGTAGTACCCCCCCCCCCCCCCCCCACGGTCGGATCTTACGACTTTAGTCTTTAAATCATGTTGATTTTCTACTTCTATTTTAAATATCTTAAATTTATCCAATGCTTCTGATCTTTCTTTGAATGGATAAATATAACCATATCGGGAGTGATCGTCTGTGAATGTTATAAACGAGTCATAACCATCCACACTCTTGACAGGAAAAGGATCACAAATATTCGTATGGATGATCTCTAATATTCCTGCGCTTCTTTTAGCGTCTTTCTTAATCTTTTTAACATATTTGTGTTTAATGGAATCAATGCATTGTTCTAAGCCTGT
This sequence comes from Eleusine coracana subsp. coracana, assembly GCA_032690845.1. NCBI lineage: Eukaryota > Viridiplantae > Streptophyta > Magnoliopsida > Poales > Poaceae > Eleusine > Eleusine coracana. The sequence continues at coordinate 32,747,357 of CM064434.1, forward strand.
GAACTCCAATAGAGGAAGAATATCATTTTTTACAAGTCTCTCAATTCTCCCCCTCGAAATATGGCCTAAACGACAGTGCCATAATTTCGATGTGACGCTTGGAGTTCTCTTTCTTTTCTTGTTAACTTCAGTCGACGAGGATGTAGGAACATTCATATTATGCATATTATCATCATTCACATTATGTATCGCATTCATATTATCATCAAGTGACAACAAATAAAGTTTATCTTGTAAAGACGCAAAACCAAAGCATTCATTTTTGAACAAGAGTTCACATTTGCCATTACCAAAATGATAATCATATCCATCAAAATCAAGACGCGATACACTTATTAAGTTTTTTTGTAACGAAGGTACATAAAAGACATCATGGAGACTAAGAACAAAGCTATCTGTGAGCTCTAGGTAGAGATCCCCTACAGCTTCAACTTTGGCTTCTACTCCATTAGCCACTCTTATCGTACCTTCGTCTCTTTTCGTGGTTCTCGTCGTACTAAACCCCTATAAATAATTTGCAACATGAATAGTCGCTCCTGAATCAATCCACCATGTGGATCTAGAATAATTAATATACAAGGATTCATTTACAAAAGAAATCATGTTCTCACCATTTCTCTTCATCAACAACTTCATCCAGTCAAGACAATTCTTCTTGTAGTGTCCTTTCTTGCCGCAGTGCATGCATGTGTCCTTGTCCACTACAGCCTGTCCCTCCTGAGGCCTATGTTGCTGCTTGCCCATAGGCTTAGAGTAAAAGACTGGTTTCTTTTGCTGTTGTTGCTGCTGCTTGTCCTTGTTCTTGTTATCTTTTACATAGTGGACAGAACCATCATGTTTAGCCTTGAACCTATCCTCCTCTTGAACATTGTTGGCAATAAGCTGCTCAAAGGTCCACTAATCTGGGTTCATGTTGTAGTTTGAGACAAAGTTCTCAAACTCATCTGATAGAGACAGCAACACAAAATGAACCAGAAGGTCTTCATCAATCTTCAGATTCACAGTCTTTAGCTTTTTAGTTAAGTTGTTCATCTTCAAAATATGATCTCTTATGCCACCATTAGTGTACTTTTCATTCACCAGTTGTCTTATCATCTGGGTGGCATAAGTCTTGGAAGATCTAGTAAACTGGTTCTCCACCCTTTGTAGAAAACCCTTTACTGTGTCTTTATTCTGGATTGAGCCCTTGATAGCGGGGTCAATCGTGTTCTTGACAAGTGCCAAGCACTTCTTGTTGTCAAGAACCCATTGTCTGTGCTTGCATTGAAAACGAGTTACATTGGAAGCATTATCCAGCAATCTTTGGTGCCAAGCAGCATTCGTTTCTTCTGCGCCCCTGACAAGGTCAAGGGACTTTGTTGGACCCGGGGTAGTCACAACCCAGTCCATCTCGCCCATAACAAAAGCGAGATCAACCTTTCTTCTCCATTCCCTATAATTATCCCCTTTTAGGATTGGGATGTGGGGAAGAAAAGCTATCATGGTTGCTCCTGAAATTAACCATGGAAAGTGAGAACAAAAATAACATATAAAATTCTACCATATATGCATTAAACCTACATCACCGTTGGGCAGAAAATAGGCATAATACATAAACCATCATTAATATAGCATTGCATTTAACAACGTTGGTCAGAAAATTACAATGATATATAATCTGAAAATTAATGCTCTTAAAATTAAATTCTCCCGTTGGTTTGAAATTTAATTTTAGAAAATATCAATTTTAACAATAATCATAAATTCTATAAACTTGCAGCGGAAACATGACATAAAACATGCATAAACAATAGCATAATAATCTTAATTTACTCTCTGAAAAATAATCTCGTTGGTTCATATTTAAACAGAGGTAAAATCATCAAAATTCATACAAAAGCATTCATAATTGACCTAAAAGAGTCAAAATAATATTAAGTTATGCTACTGTTCAGCTCTTTACAGTTTGGCCCAAACTAGAAAATTCCCGGCCAGTGGCCTTTTCTGGTACTTCTTTTGCACGACCCAGCCCAGCCGGGGCACGTGACATTGGCCTTTCGGCCCAGCCTAGGGTGCACGGGAGCCCACCTGTGTTCTTGTAACCCGAACCCTAGGGTTAGGGTTTGGGTTTGGGGATTCCATGGGGTCGGGTTCTTCTCTGTGATTTCTTTTCTTTCTTTTCTCGATTCGAAAATCGAGTCTGCCTCATCTAGATTTAGCGCTAGGTGGCTCTTGATACCAATGTTAGATGGTCTGTGCCTAGGCTAGCATCTAGGGAGGTAATCATAGGTAGCAGGGAGTTCTGTGTACAGGATCTAGAGAGAGAGAGAGAGAGAGAGAGGAGAGGTGAGGGTTACCTGGGTTGTGTGGGAGCGGAGCGGGAGCCGGCACGGGGTCGACGGCCAGAGAGGAAATGGATCCGGTGGCGATGCTCGTTCCAGTCATCGTGTCGGTGGGCGATGAGATCGGCGCGGCGACGGCGGTGGAGAGCTTCCCGTCGCTGACTGTGCCTTTCCTTGTGATCGGATTAGGGTTTTTTGTTGGGGTGAACAGTGGCGGCGGTCAACCTCGTGAGACGTGTTCCAGGTTCACCCCTCTTTATGTAGTGCAGTGCGACGGGAGCCCACCAACAAGAGAAAGGTTGGGGCGCCCCCGATCAGGGCGCGGATCGGAGTTGGGCCGTTGGGCCTAATGGAGATCTACTAACATTAAGGCGAGCCTTCCCGTCACTGCCTGCGCCCTACCTTGAGATCGGGTTAGGGTTTGTCTGTTGGGGTGAACAGTGGCGGTGGTCAACCTCGTGATCCGAGCCCCGGCTTCACCCCTCCTTTATATGGCACAGTGTGACAGGGGGCCCACCTGGGCTTTTAGCCCGACAGCCAACGGCTGGGCTGCCAAACCGGCCCAGCCAGCGCCGCGCGCATCCCTCACCCCGCCTGAATCTCAGCCGTTGATCGCGATCAACGGTCATACGACATTTTTGGCGGAACAAAACCCGGCTCACGGCACGGTTGCACCCCCGAACCCTAGCCATTTCACTCTTCGCTCCCTTCTCTCCCTCTTCCTCAAGATCCCGCAACAGAGTTTGATTACCCACATGAATCCCTCACTAGATGCTAGCCTAGGATAGAAAAGGAACTAACATGGGCAGATGCAGTTCAATGAAAGATGGCAGAGGCTTCTGCGGAAGTAAGTTTGATCTGTACCCAGCGACTACATCTGCTTGGTTTTGATATGTGATAATGTGTGCAAGTGCAAGCCACTGCATCAGTTGTTTCTTTCTGCTGTATACCAAGGCAAATGAAAAATAAAAGGGAGTAAGTTGGAAAGGGGAAAAAGTTTGATGGTGTTTGCACTGGTGCATGGATCTTGCATTTCACAAAATTTCACTTTTATAATGACATATATTTAGTATGCTTGTATATCGTCATGATAATAACATATCTTTTTGTATAGGAAGGACTCAGCATAATGGGACATGACTGACGGGAAATGAAGGTGGCTACCATAGTACTACTGATGTTTTATGTCTAATAATGTGTAGTTTTAAAAGAGTTTTCCTGAACCATCATATTCTAATTCAGCTGTGGATCCTCCACCAAGTAAATGTTCTCCTCAACCTCTTTCTTATTGAATTTTGTGCCAACTTTTTGCTCTCAAGAGCTCTCCATGCAATATGTTACTGGTTTTTTTGGCATTCGTTTATCAACGTTCTTATAAAGAGGACCTATGTTGTGTCAAGATGTAGCTAACATTCATAATTTTTTTAGAGGACTGATATTTTCATTTGAAATGCTAAGTTATACAGAAAATTGCTATACAACCGAGAAAAGTGTAATCTTGTGTCTTCCATGCCATTTGCATGCCTTAACTGTTTACCTATGTGGAATTATTATTTTTTATTGGCTTTTTGTTTCAGCCTTTCAGGATCTATGATAAATGGGAAATTTGAAGAGATTTGTGATTGTGAATATTTTATAAAGCTATATTAGAGGTGTTTTTTTCATGGTTTTTATAGCTTATGTATTTTGAATCAAATATGGCTTCACTGCATAATAGCTGGTGATAGTGAGTCCTCCCAATTCCATTGATTCAGTTTTGTTTTTCTTCCCGTTTTATCCATTTTCACTTACAAGGCAAATGCAGTAGCATCTGCCCACTTATTTTCTTCTGCTTTACAGGCTCTCGATCAATGCTCTGTTTTGAGATCCATTTCGAGATGTAAAAGGTCACACAGTAGCTGCTGTTCTCGACTTAATTACTGAAAGCTTTGGTTAAAGCAACAAATGTCTTTGCTAACTATATAGTGTAAGCCTTGCTGGTTGATCTAGGTTAGCAAGAATATCCATGTTGTAGGTGTTATATGTTTAATATGTTCTACGGTTCCTAAAATTCTGAGAATTATGTAACACAAACTTTATTGCTATATTTTAAGCTTATTTATTATTGTACCTCAAAACGTGTGGATATTTTGAGAACTTGCCAACTAAGTTTGTAAAAGAAAGACCTTAACTTGCATATATCATCTCTGTTTAAATGACGATGTGAGCACTCAATGACAATCTTGCCTATTCACCAAATCCAACGGGTTTAGATGATTTGATTTGCATTTCTCAGCAAAGTATGGGATGAATAAACACACGTGCATAGCATTTGATTATTTGTACCCAAATTATATGGCACTATAATTTGTCATTGGTTTTAATAATAACATGTGATTTGATTAAATATTCATAGTACGATGATAGTACGTGCAAAGAAGAATTCCTCCTTTTACTCTGACACGAGCAACATTGTATATATTTTTATTGTAAATATGGAGCCCCTTTAGCATTTTGATCTTTATTTACTTGTGATCTGATCCTCTTTTATTAACATTTTTAGTTTATCTCTTATGAAGTTATTAGTCTGCAATTTCAAGAACTCAGCTCCCATAGGTGGATTATAATGTGTTCTGTTGGTGGGTGAGCTGTGAAAGAACAACTGCACAAATAGACCGTGTATTGTCCATTGTTTTGCTCAATTTATGTTGATTGCAGACTATGAAAAGACAAGCATCCTTCAGTTTCAATTCATTGTACTTTCTATTTTTTTTGATATATTTCTAGACGATGCCATCATGAAAGACAAAGGTACACTTTTTAGTTCAGATATTTCATCAAGTGTTACTGATGCTCACATAAATACCTCACCTGAAATTTGCATATCAATTATTACTATATAATATAAAATAGTTAGCAATAGGAGTTCTTACAAGCAAGTAGGGACTAGGAGCAGAGAAGGACGCTTGCCAAAAATTTCTAGGGCCACGTTGACAATAGTGCACGGTGAAAATGGAAGTTCTTGCATGATGAAAATGAGGATTATCTGAGAATATGTTGAATGTGCACCTAAAACTTTGTAAACAAACTAGTTGTGAAACTATATTTTTCTGATTTTATTTGTTCCCAGGTCCATATATTGGAAAAAATTATATGTGATATAAGATGTCTTATTTGTATGTCATCGGATTTTAATAATAATTTGTTATAATATTTTTTAGATGAGAATAACAAGTTGCTTTATTAAATATTCATGATGCGAGAAATAGTATGTGCGTGCGCCACGTGCAAAATACTAGTTAGAATAAAGCACAATATTACATAACATAAGAATGACGAAGTTCTTATCTCAAACGTATCAAAGTGTGCTTCATATATGACCAATTACCATAAGGCAGTCTAAAAGTCTATGATTAGAAAGAAAATAAGTTTATAGAGGTGGGTACCATGTGATACAAACTCTGAACACGCCAATGCATCAGTAGCTATCTGGTCCTTTTTATAAAGTATAAACACAAATGTTTTAAACCCATCCTATGATGATTAGAAATGCAAATGGTGCTTCAACAAAAAAAATCAAATCCTTTGCTCGAAGAACATGAAAGGTTATGTCTTGCGTTACAAATTGCACAAATGAATATTATTTATGTCATACAAAAAAAAAGGTTTTATGCAAATGGTCATGTAAATTGTTGCTAGGAAACCACTTCAACATGATGCAAATTATTGTTAGAAAATCACGCATGGGAATTTATTCATGAAACATTGTAAAGGATTCATAATTTTGAAAGAATAAAATAAAAATCAGTGTTTCACCTACAATAAAAATGCCTAAGAGATCTGGCACATAAAAGCTATAAATTATGCAAGGCAAGATTCCAATATGTTTGTAACAATTACACTACAGCCTTACAAATAGAAAGAACTAAAATGAAATCACATTTGTAATAGACAAATGATCATGTTTGTCTTTCATGACATATTACCAGTTTCATCATATGATCAACAGTCATATTACCAGTTTCATGAAAAGTTCCTAGTCAATAAGAAAATAATAACGTGGGTTATTTCTCAGAAATTGGCATACAGTATCATAAACTATAAGAGGATTTAGTACATCTTGATTGTTTTAATTAATGATAACTTAATTAAGCTTAATAGATTTGTCTCGTAAATTAGCATCCAACTATGTAATTAGTTTTATATTCAGTTTATATTTAATCACCATATTTAATGTTTGAAGGATTGATATGACAGCACTAAAATTTAGATCCCAGAAAACAAAGACACCATATGGCCATGCACGATTTATTGTGCTTTGAAGACAAGTCATGTGAACTTCAAACTGAATCAGTGCACGCACTAACACCATGCACATCCAAAAAAAATTATACATAGTGACAACTTAAAATTTCATATCGAATCAAGCCATAACCTCTGGCAAGTAGTTAATAACTGCTAAATCAAGGAAAAACAGGAAGTTGCATTTCCATATACAATGGCCAAAGCGTTCATCTAGGAAAAACAGGAACTGGCATTTCCATATACAGTGGCCAAATCGTTCATCTCTACCCTTAGATGCTACAACATTTTGTATAATATTTTTTGCCTCAATTGCACTTTCATCTCAAGATTTTGTATATGAAAGGATAAACATAAAAAGCTAAAAAATCCCAGATTAGATCTTAGGCGTAAAAAATTTAGCACAAAAGTTAATGCATTCATTTTCCATGAGTGGCAATAAAGAGATTGAAATGTTCAGGCTGGTTACCTTCATGCCACCTTTAACTTTGCTCCAAAGTAAACCATCCTTGGTAGGCCATAATGTCTATGGTTTTACCTGCTCAACAAAATCAACATGAAAGTATCAAGCAGAAGTTCTAGCCAGCTCCATCACACACAGAATAACAGTTTCCCACAAACATGTTGGCAAGTGATCGCTACCTTCCAAAAACTATCAGAACACCATTAGGTATCAAACATTTCAGTTGTCACATGCACTATAGTTATTTGTTTGTATCAAGCATTCGAGAGGCTAATCACTGACACCTACAGCACAATCTATTTTACTAAGATTACATTAATATTGAAGTGGCAATCAGGTACCTACCTATAGTATCTATACTATAAAGAATGAAGACCGTGTGCCAACATCAACTTGCTAGCATTCTTATAGTAAAAGATATTACCAAGTGTATAAAACCAGTAAACCACACATCAACCACTCCTGAATCTAAAACACATCAATCACTGTAGCAACTGTAACCACAGGGAATACCTTATAACTGCTGGAGAGCAATGCAAGGTATGTGTGGTCTGCCAAAAACTTCTAGACAAAAAACTCTTGTAAGTTTTCAATCATTAAAGTAGTTTAGAACAATTTTGATAGTATAACTAACCTAATTTAGCAAAGGATGTAATGGTTCAAAAAGCATCATGTCGCTCTGGTAGGTTCTTATCAATCTAAATAATTTTATGCATGATGAATGAATGCAGAAAATAGTGAAACATGGTAGCTGACTACAACGAACTATTGACTACTATTCCAGTGACTCAAAGAGGGAAGTTCAGAAAATGAAGCAATACAAATACATAAACAGAAATTTTGTTGCTATGGGTGTGATGAGGAGGTTCTCTTTCTGATAGCTCATCTTATCTTTGGATTCAAATAATATAACACAAAGAGATGACGGTCTCGTCAAACAATAATTAGAAACATATGTTTTGAGCATCTCGCTTCTTCACGAAGTAAAAAAAAAAAACTGAATCAGCATTTACCAGTATATGAGTGACATGCATAAGACCAAACACTAATTACACAGGACTACAATTTATACATTAAATAAGAATTTCATTTTACAAAACAGCATTCTTGCAAACACTCAATTTCAAATGATAGATTGAATTATAAAGAGATCAGTTATTTATAATTTGTCAAACTTTGAGCATGCACTTTCAGTTTAGAAACAATTGAAAATTCATTAATACATATTAATTTTACTAAAAATACTAAGCTACAAATAGTTGAAAAATCATATGTTGCTCTCAATGAAATCCTACAGACAAATGTAACACTCTATAATCCTAGATAAATTAACTTTTGAGATGATCATGCGTCTTTGTCTACAGAAATTCAATACCTTAAGGTGTAGCCCCCCCCCCCCCCCCCCCCCCCCAATTCCATCAATGTATTTTTTTTTGTTACCTGTTCTCCAATGCAGAATCATCACTGACTCCTTTGACTGGTAAGGAAGGCAATATAGGACCAACTTGTGAGTAAACAAGACCCCTCTTAAAAAAAATAGTGTTAATAGCAGGAAAATTATAATACTGCATAAATTTTATCTTGGATTTCAGTCAAAGTAGCAGATTGCCCATCACTGGTGATTGATTTGTTCTTCCTCTCCACTGTCTCACCTTCATTCAATTTTCATGAGCTACAAGAGGAAGCATATGTATTCGTGGGTGCTTGTAGCAAAAATTTGAAAATCAAATAATAAAAAGTAGAGTATTACCAAAAATAAGAAAGAAAATACTTAATCAAGCCAACACAATTATATTAAGGTGGAGCAGGCATCAATGGTAATACAAGAATTTTATCTTGGATTTCAATTAGAGTAGGAGATTGCCCATCATGGGCATTTAATGTTTTTCTTGCTTTCTATTATCTCACCTTCATTCAGTCTGTCCAGAGGAAGCATATGTAGTTGCAGGTAATGCTAGCAACCTGAAAAATAAATACCAAGACACAGAACATTAACAAAAATAAGAAACAAAATATTACGGTGGGGCACTACTATTACGGTGGCAGCCCACGGCTTTGGGCGAGCACAACCTGTAGCTCCCATCGATGTCGACCCATGGCTCACAATGTCATCTCACAAATGAAGCCCACGAGCCGTGTTGTCATTCAGCAAGATTGACAAGATTGGATTGTATTGGCAAGACAGCCCTTCACGTGCCAGATCTACCAAGGTTGCAAAGAAACAAGACGAGGGAACGCGAGAAAATCACGGAATGGAAGGGAGACAATCAAGGAAGTGCTAGAAGCCTGCTCACCTCAAGAAAGCATAGCGGCAACCGCTTGGAGACCTCGAGCCCTCACTGCAGGGAGGTGCCCATAAACCCATTGTCACTACCTCTTTCCATTTAACAGTGTCGCCAAGTTCGGTTGGCCTCGTCAGGATCACCAGATTTTATCAAACACATTATAGGAAACATCTTCAGCACCATTCAACGACAAAAAATTGTAGAGATTAGGATAAAAAATTATTTATGTAATGCAATACACAAGCAAACCACCATCTTTTCCTAACATTAAATAAAAACAAAAAAAGCAAGCAAAACATCTGAGCTTAATTAGTGATGAATGCACTATTGACAAAAAATTATAATTTGCATTCAGATGCATGAGCGATTAAACATACTGTCATAATAATAAAATGATAAACAATGTCAATAAATTTTTACAGTCAAACATTGCACAATTACTTTTATGCAATCCATAGATGGAGTACTAGACAGGGCTAAAAGCACAAAAAATTAATAAAATATGACCAAAACCCAAGGGAAATATCGAATCAGAGACAAACAATAGGAAGCTGACCTTGGGTTCCAACTGAGTTCGTTGAGGGCACTGCCTACTGCCACCAAATTGTGGATCAAATGTGCCCGTAATCTCATCCGATCTGGCAACCATTATCTCTTCTCATCTCATTTACATCCTAAGATAAAAAATGAAAAGATTATTGTGTGTCCCTCCTCTTAGAAACACACGGTCCATCCGGTCGATTGTCACGACACGCCGCTCGTTTCATTTCATTACGTGAGCTGTGGACAACTGGAGACCAGAGCGGCGAGCCTGTTGGAGACCGTACGCAATCGCAAGTGACCTGTGACAACCATCCAAGAAAGCTAACAAGAATTGATTGAACGTTTCTTTATCCTTTCTCTCTAGAAAGGTCGACACACGAAAGGAAAAACAGTTTGTTGAACCCTAACCTTACCCTCGGCGGAGGCAGGCCGACGACAAGGCCACTCAATCGGTGGATTGCAGGGCCGCCTCAGACGTGCCCGTGCAGGGCAGAAGGATCAGGAAGGCCTTGCTCGAGCGTCCGCCGCCGTCGGCAATGCCACAACCGGGGATGAGGCTACGCCCACCGCCATGGCTTATTGCGCCTTGCGCTGGGGCCACTTATTTCTTGGTTGCGGCTGCTGCTCCTTCTTCCTTAGCCGTCGTGCCCTCTGTACTTTTCCATGAAGCGAAGCGCTCGTCGCCTCCTGCGAGCGTGTGGGCAGGGACAAGGAGGTCTTCACTCACCACCACACACCATGCCGCATGCCCGCTGCCGCCGGAACGATTAGAGAGATGGGCATTTCTTCCTTATGTGTATCGGTTTGGAAAGAAAAATATATATTAGGAAAGTGATGCGGCATTTGGGGCTGCGGGCAAAGAGATTTAATTAGGAAATAGATGTGGTTAAAGAAAATTAATGGAGGGTGAATGCATTTGTGGAAGGTTGCAATTCGAAATGCGCGGCATCAAAGCAAGGCGTGTAGGACCAAATTCATATCATATTTGGAAGGGGTTCTTAATTGTGGGGACATAAATTTCAGAAAATTAATAGCATTTAGGAAAGAAAAAAAGTGTGTACAGTGGGAAGGGAAAAAATTTAGAAAAGTGAAACAAATTTGGATGATGTTTATGAAAAGGCTTAATTTAGGGGCATGATTTTCACAAAAGTAATAGCATATAGGAAAGAAAAAAGTTGGTTCAATAGGCTGGTAAGAATATTAGTTTATATGGAAATAATAATAAGGATGAAAAGTGCATGTTAAAAATAGGTGATGTTATTGCAATTAAATTTGAATTATTAGATGGTAAGGAAGGTTTATATTTTTATATGGAATGTCTATGCTTAGTTTAGGAAAAATTAATTTGTTATACAAACATGTGTGCGAGTAGGATCGAGGGTGCAAAAAATCTCAAAGTCAAGTATCCTTGAGTGATTACCTAGTACTAATCTATTCTATAAAGAATAATCATCCCTTCTTATATGTGTTACTCTGAGATAGTCTATTCATCCCTTTTTCCTCTCTTGGATCCATCCGCTAATTCAAATATGACCATTAATTAAGTTTGGGCCCACTAATGTAATGTTACACACCCTATGTTTACACGAAAATGAATATAATCTGCCCAAAAATCTTACACTATTTTCACCCGCGCGAGTCATACCCACCAGCATGTAGCCGATTTAATCCCGCCCTTAATTTGCTCCTTCTTTTCCTTGTTTGTGGAGAAAAGTTTCCATAGTATGTATGTAACACCTTAGAAATTACTCCAAAGTATTACTATACTACGATATTAAAAGAATTAACAAAATGATGATAATACATAGAATAAGATAATGATTAACAACAAAGTAAGCGGAAGCATCCAACGGCATTGATAAATATATAACTCAACAGCAACAACGTCAATCTAGCACTCATAATTCCAGCAACAATATCCATAACACTATTAAGTTTAAACAGTGCTTGACCACACCAACCAATAGGTTTCAACTAAGGGAACATAAATTTTTTATTAAGGATATAAGAGAACAACTAGAAACATGTAGAGAGTGAAGATATGTGCTGCTACTTCCCATCCCATGCTCATATCCATCAAAGTCAAGCACCTAAGGAAGAAAATGAAAGCGTATGAGGTTTACGAAAAACCTCATCATGTAAACGGCTTTAACATTATTATTCGAACCATAGTTTATTTAAGCATCAAATTAAATAGCAGCACCAAAAATATAATATGAGGTGAAAAATATAATTTCAATTGGAGAAATAAAATATTGGTAACTTCATAATGCTGAACTTCAATGCATATGCAAAATACGAATGATGCAATGTAATGTAAGACTTTACTTCTACCCTCAAATCCTAACAAAAGAAGTGAGGGCTGCAACCACATTGCTCATTTCAATGTGCGTCGCTGTATCGGTACTTACCGCACCAACATCAGGCTATGGTGTCTTCTTATGCATCCAATGAAGAATGCAAAAATGTAAAATTGTCATGTATGCACTTCATCATATACTTCAATATTAAAATCAAATAAATAGGATCCATAATTTGATAGATGATATTCAAGACATAGAGATAAATTCCCATTTAACAATTTATCTAGCTAGTGTGAATAATTCAAATTTAGTGGAGGCAATTCAAATAATAAAGTTAAAGCAGGACCACAAGCGCTACGTTTACTTGCCTTCACCAATCAATAATCAATAGAGAGCTAAGCACGCTCCGAAGGGACACCACCTGATCATACATAATTCTCAGCAACAAATCATATATATATATATCAAACAAACATGAAGAAACGCTGCTACGTCCCATGCCCGCCAAAAGACATAATAGAACAAATATAAAGCCAATTTTTCAGCAGCACTGTCATTTAACATTTCATAACTTTAAAAATATAAATGATATTCTAGAAAACAAATATAGTATGATCATCTACACAAAAAAACCTACTAGTTTGGTATTGAACAAATAATTTAATTTGGACATCTACTAGGCGTAAAACAGTCCACAATGCAGTACTGCATTCTGTCCTCGTACTGCAGGACAGTCAAGTTCAGAAACTCATATCTCACTGAATACTCCTTGAAAAACAGTGGTTAGATTCTCCATGAAAAGGCTATCAAACATACTATAAAATCTTCCATAACTAAAAATCCAAATTCGACCTCTGGGATACCTAAAACAGTCATGCACCACAGACTGTCAGAACTGAATCTGATGAAAGACTAAAATTTTGACAGTAAAGTTCAGTGAAGCGTAACTCCTGTTATATTCAACCAAAAATTACGTTTAAATACTAGTTGAAAAGGTAAACAAATAATCTACAACTTTCGTAGCTTACCAAAGTTCAGATTCGAATCCTAAAGCCCTTGAAAACTAGAGTTAACCTGAACTGCACATGCTGACAAAAAACTGACGATCAAACATTATGTAACTCTGACATACTCATCCTTTCCAAGTACCAGGTCTCCGGAAACATAAAAACCATTGCTCCCAGAACTTCTCTTTAATCCAAATAAGTTATGCCTCTTAGATCATGGAATTGACGGAAGAATACTGCTAACACATGATGGTAGGGACGTTCTGATCCTATAGGAATTAAGGTGCTAATGGCCGGAATTAATCCTACTTGACATAGCTAGCAGAGTCAAAGACACACGTGCATACCTAATCCAGATCATCTCCAGTTCCAAATATGCCTCCTCCTTTCCTTGACACCACCTATGATCTGCAGCTGCTAGGATGTAGAGGAAGCGAGGGATGATCAGCAACTAAGGCGTCCCCAATCTTTGATCCAAGCAGCAATCTAGATTAAGACCTTATAGAAAGAAGAAACCGTGGCTTGGCAGCAGGAAGGACGTCACCTCTTGGGCTCCTATCGATGGGGATCAATTCTGGGAAGTAGAAAAGCCAAAAGGCAACGTGGTTCAGCCTCCTCTCTTTCCAAAGAAATGTTAGATGAAGAATTAGAAAAGGCAAGGGAGAGACGTGGGTCCAGGACTGGGGTTGGTCAATTTTTTTTTTCCTTTCCTTAAATTGGACTCTAATTAGGCCACAATTACGTAATTCAATAGGACAAAAAAAATGCTGCTATTTACTTTTATTTAAACTAGGCGTTTTTTTTTGTTTGGAGCGTTACAATGTACGTTAATTTTGGAGCTGAATTGTCTCGTGCGTGTGTGTTTAGCTGACTCAGTGCTGCCCTTAATTTGCTCCGTTCTTTCCTTGTTTGTGCATAAAAGTTTCCAACATCTAAATGTTATTTTTGGTGCAGGTGTGTCTCGTGCGTGTGTTTCCTTTTTCATCCAGTGACCATTTGTAATCTGAAATATGCAGACAACGGGCAATGCACACGGGATGAAAACATATCTTCAATTGGTCGCAAAGTTCATCGCTTGAGAGCTGCTGATGCAGGTATCATAGTGTATTTCATGTTTGAGTCGTGAATAGTTATGAGCTTTCTATTATCTGTACCTTTGTTTCCTTATTTTTCCTTTATTGACTGCAGAGAAAGTGGAGGACAAAGGTCGGCTCCCGTTGGCTGATCTAACAAATCAAAGGGCGCCTGCATTACGAGGTAACAACAGAATTGTGTAACTAGGAGTCTTGCATGGTGATAATGAGGGTCATCTGACAATGTTTTGAATGTGCACATGAAACTTGTGAAACAATTTTTTTTATTGTAGTTGTGCCCAGGTCCATGTATTGGAAAAAATTACATATGATGTAAATAACATGTGTTACTCATTGTTTTTTAATAATAATATGTACCATATTTTTCAGATGAGAATAACAAGTTGATTTACTAAATATTCATGATACGAGAAATAGCATGTGCGTGTCGCACGTGTAAAGTACTAGTAGGGTGTAAGAGGTGTAACATGTAAACATCTAGTGGTACCAGATTTTATTCCAAGGGTTAGATGAGTTGGTTCTATTTGGATCCAAGTATCCAGATTAGTGGGTATTAATATATTATTGGTGTGGCATAGGTCGCAGTAACTCCTACTTTTTTAAGTTTAGAAAAAGAAAATTATGATGTTATATTAGCTTCTATTATTCAGTCCATCCCATCAGAATCCACAAAGCAAAAGAAATCTTCTTCATTAATCTACTTACTGGTCGTCTGTTGTGTGCATAAATCAAGAAGAGGAGAATTAGGAAATTAGAGAAGGAAGAGAGGAGGGAGGAAGGAAGCAACAGCCCTAGGGCTGCTGTCCTAGGCGCTGGAGGAGGGAGGCGGCAGCATGGTGCTGTCGCGGCGGCGCTAGGAGGCGGCGGTGGCTGAGAGAGAAGAGAGAGATTAGGGTTTAACCCCTTAATCCTGCTTGCTCTTTATTGATAAACTACCTCTCTTTATATAAAGAGGACATAACTTGACCCCTAAGTAACCTATTACAATATGGAAGGTCTTAGATCCAATATTATCTAACTTAATGGGCAAGGATCTTCCATATTGCAATAGGTTACTTAGGTCTTCCATATCTTCCATATTATAATAGGTTACGCAGGGGTTAAGTTATGTCCTCTCTATATAAAGAGAGGCAGTTTATCAATAAAGGATAAGTAGGATTAAGAGGTTAAACCCTCTGCCACAGTAGCACCATGCTGCCACCCCTCTCCTCCAGCGCCTAGGGCAGTAGCCTTAGGGCTGTTGTTTCCCTTCTTCCTCCTCCCTCCCTCTTTGCTGCCGCCACCTTCCCCTAGCGCCGTCGCCGCCGCTACCAGCCACGCCACCATCGCCGTCGCTGCCACGCCACCGCCATCGTTGCTTTCTCCTTTCCATCTTAATTTGTGCACATAACAAAATTAAATATCAATATGCTATCATGTTGGAAAGAACATCTCTTTAGTGGTGATGTATTAATTCCAGTGAATAAAAGGGAACAGCTAATTAAAGGACGTACACCCATACAATGGAATACCATACTTTTATAGATTCCCTAAAAATATCATATTTTCATAGTATTAGAGAATATGTAGAGTATTCGAGAATATTTCATTGAAAATTTATCTTTATTTTTTCAAGCAAGATCCAATGTCATTTTTTATGCTTCACTCACCAATACATCGGCCATAATTGTGTCATGGGCTGTGTTATCACCTTCCCGTCCATTTTCTATATTGCAAATAGTAGAATCATAGGCACTGCTACAATCATCGGCAGTTTGAAATTACAATGATGCAAAAAAAATATATTAATACTATATGATATTAACATTTACCCAACTACATTAACTTTGACCTAACTGCATTTGAAACAACAACGGGTCTCACATATCGACGTGTTACAATCCACACTTAACAATCATATTTGTGCATTTTTACAAAGAATAGATCAACTACAGGTTTACTTTGAAAGCGTGGCATACTTACCTTTGCTTGTGCCACTTGGTTAGTCATTCCAATGAGGCCACCACGGCTATAGAGTGCAAAGAGCTGGGCAGTGCGAGTGGCTAAGCATACCCATATCGGTGTCATGGTGAAATGGAATATGTAATCTTGACGTGGAGCTCGAACTCAAACATGTTTTTCTACTTCGGGTAAAGAAAAGAAGAAAAAGAACTAAGCTATCACGGCCTAACTTGTTCGTTCTACATTAGCAACTCTCATGCACTTCGTGTCATCGCAGACTATGGGAATTTCATGATTGACAACATAAATTCCATCATGTACATTACCGCGGAGCTGACCATTGTCCTCAGATGATGGCCTTATAGGTAGCATCACGTAACTGCTGGCAGACACTATTGATTACGTCATAGGAGAAGCAAAAACCGATCTTATCAGTCACTAAGATGGTTTTTCCAAAGGTCATCTGCTGCTTACAACGAAGAATTCAATGGCACTTCCGAAGACATCTTGGATGCACTTGGATTCTCGTGAGTTGACAATATAAACATGAAACATGCCAGGAGAACAAAACCTTAGAACAACGACACATTATAGTGGCATTGTATATAAGGTACTGAATACTGATCCTCATAGATTCACAGTCCGTAACCATACTCTGATTGATCTCGATGGCCACCAACCCTTATCAACCTTGACATGTTTGCAATTGGGCCATCTGTTGTCTTCAGTTCACACCACCTATGTACAGATAACAAAGATCATACCCTTGCAAGCGTCCAGATGTTCATGTGAGTTCCCAATGAAAATTTAACGGTAGAGTAGAGACAAGGAGCGCGTAATTCCGGCCTGAAAGGTAGCTTGTTAGTGGCATCAACAGAATAGATAAGTAATGACAAAATTCCTTACGAGGATGTTCTTGCTCTGGCGGATCCTGACTCACGTAGGAGCTTCAGCCAAGTTGAACAGCACCAGGAGACCTGAGACAATGGGCCAAGATCAAGGTGGCAGCACTCAGCCAACGCATGTAACCTGGCAGATCAATGGCGGTGGCGTGATGATTTCGAAGACTGATTTGGATGTGCTCCAAAGGAACGACACCTAACAGGATAGGTAGGTGAGGAACCGGTGAGGGAGAGGGAAACGTGAGGGGGAGGGAGATGTAGCACGCAGATCCAATTTGGCAGGAGATTAGCAGATCCAATTTGGCAGGAGATTAATGGTCAGATTTCTATATGAGATTACGTTGAGAGAGATTAAAGGCCGAATGTTTTGCTTTATTGTTAGAATTTGGAACCTATTTCTTTTTTTATAGGTACTGTGGTTGAATGGTCATGTCCTTTTATTAATAAATAGATATGGAATTTCTAGCTCTTGAGAGTGAATATGGAGGCATATAATAGAATAGTTTTTAGAAGGTGAAAAGCTGATGTTTTTGGTGTTACATATGAGCAGGGGCGGAGCGAACAATTGACTTAAGGGTATGTGCTGGTCTCTCGTTGTGCAGATTTTTAAGATTCTAGTTGGATTATTTACCTGCCACTTCTCTCATTTTCTAATGCTTTAAGCTGGGTTTTTGGTGGAGCCACATATGAGTAACATCTGGTCGGTGATAAACTAAAGGAAAATAAGAATGAATATAATTTTAAGCTGGGGTGATATTGTTCAACAAATGCTTTCTCTGTGGTAAGTTTATTTGTTTATAGAATATAAAATCTAGATGTGGCGCCCATAGCAATGTACGTGCATTCATCTAATTAAAAAAAAGTATAAATTTTAACTTTGTGATGTGTGGCGGTCGCTGTGTCGAAGTTTGAGATTGGTAGTAAAATATATAGGGCTACGTCGATACTAAGAACTACGATGGTAATACAAGACGCCGAGTTATACAGGTTCGGGCCCTAATGAGCATTATTTCTCAAGGGTTTAGGCCCTAATCATACTTAAGGTCTTTAACCAATCTTTGCTTAAGCAAAAATTCGCCATTACTGTACGGCCCACCCCGGCCCATGGGACCCTTAGGTCAAAAAGTGGGAGTATAAAAGGCAGCGTCGAGTTGACTCTTAGTCCATGCCGCATTTGCGCACAAACCTTTCGTCTTCCTCGCGCCTCCTCTGTTCTTGACTCCTCAGCTTTCTAGCTAGGGTTTGCACCGCCACTTCCGGCCGCCGCAGATCTCGCCACACTTAGCCCCCAAGCTTTGCTAGGGTTCCGTTTTCGATCCGCCACGCCCGAAACAATCGTCGCCATGGGTCGCAAGAAAATCTCCACCTCGATCCTTGGCACTCCCACTGCCGCCGCTACGTCCTACTCATCGGAGATCGACATCTCGGAGCAGCTTCGGGAGTTCTCGAAGAGCAACCTATCCCAGGCCGACATGAATCAGATGGTCGTCAACGGCATTCTTCTAGAGCAAGTGCGGCTCGATTGGAAGGTACCCCGTGAATCTTGCCCCATCCCTATCCATGAACAGATAGTTGTATTCCGCTCGTTTTTCAAGCATGGCTTTGGAGTCCCCTGCTGCAGCTTCTTGAGCGGGCTCCTTTTCTTTTATGGGATTGAGCTTGTCAACCTCAATCTCAATTCCATCCTTCACATCACCATCTTTGTGCATATGTGCGAAGCATTTCTGGGAATCCTTCCCCATTTCAATTTATTCCGCCATTTGTTTGTCCTCCGTCCGCTGCCGACCAAGGACAATCAAGTAGCTATAGGAGGCGTTGGTTCCCAGTTACACAAGAAGGAGGTCTACATCAACGTGCCATTGAAGACCGGGAAGAAGAACTAGAAGGATTAGTGGTTTTATTGCGACAACCCTCCCCCTGTTCTTGCCGATTTCACCGGTGCCAAGGCGATTCCTCTGGCGCAACGGACAGAGAAGCCCGATCCGACCGATCCTCAGGTGGTCACTCTGTTGAAGAAGATAGCCGACTTGAACGCTGAAGGTATTGACGGAATTACCGTCGCCAAGAGCTTCATAGTTCGTAGAGTTCAACCCCTGAAGCTACAGAGTCACCCGGTGTGGAATTACGTTAATAACGACGAAACCAGAGAGGTGCCTGATCCGCCGAATGGTGAACTCTGTAAGAAACACCTGTCAAAAATGTTTGAAGGAGATCTCCTTCAGGATGACTCGCTAATCAAGAAGGCGTATAACAAGGGCACTATGCGGGCCCAAGTAAGCCTCATCCTACTTTGAGCAATCCTTTATGTTCTTGTCTTGATGTCCTGCTTGATATTTTGATTCCTATGCAGGTTTTGGATACTTATATTTCTCATCCTCCGCACCCTCCGACTGATTCCGAGGGACCGGATTATGTTGAGAAGACGTAGCAGACCGGCACCGGAGGCTCGAGCTCTTCTGCAGACGCTTATCCTGACCCGGTCTCCACCCTGCCTCCCCCCGGTCGGCGAGTAAAGCAGACCATTGGGCGCCGACGGCAATATATAGGGGATCAGGATGATGACTCTGAGTTGCCGTCTGCTGACATTGGTCATCACACCCCCACTCCCTCCGATTGACCTTCAAGCCAGTCGGAGCCCCCGAGCCAGACTCAGAGTGATGCGGGGAAGGTGGATCAGACCGACAAGGCAGAAAAATCTGCCTAGAAGAGGAAGGAGACTGATTCTCAGTTGACTTCTTCGAAGAAGAGGTTGTGCCGAATTAAGCTCAAGAAAGCTCCAAGGTTAATTCTTTATGCTTATGCTCCTTGTCTCTTATTGCCATCCGTAACACATCTTAATCTCTCCCATATTCATTTTGACAGTGGTCGGACGAGTGATTCCCAGAGTGCCCAAGAGTCCGGAGACACTCGGTTTGGACATCTTCCTCGCCCGACTAATTTGCCCAAGTCGGTCAGCAAGTCATCAAACGCGCCGACCGAGGTGGATAAGCCAGTCGACAAGGCAATTCTTGTCCCTATTCCGGCGCCTGTACCCCAACCTGCTCCTGCCGTCGTCCATTCGCCTCTTGACAAAGGTAAGGCGATATTATCTACAGATTTACTCGGTCGGCCAGAGGTGGAGGACATGGAAATCATGCATCAACATCGAGAAGCTAGCTAGGTACTTCAATACTCTGCTTTTGCTTTGCCTTAATCTTGTCTTTAAGCTTAATCCCTTTCTGTATATAGAAAATGTATGCTCTCATAGAGAGAAAACAGGCTAGGGTGGAATACCTTGAAGCCGAGACTTTTGGTATGTCCTAAAATCTTGGGTCTTCGAATCTTTCAATAAGACTAACACTTTGCTGGTGTTTTGCTAGTTACCGGTTAGCAGCTTGCCAAAGCACAGAAGGAGATTGAAAAGCTACAGACCGACCAAAGAGAAATGACCAAGGCTTTAAACCAAGGCTGAGAAGATTTAGCTGGTAAGATCACTCACCACCCGTTGTTTAAATAACCAACCGATCACTCTAGCGCTAAAGACTCAAATATTTGTCTTTTAGCTCGTGACCAGAAGGTTGCCGACCTGGATAAGTTGACTTCTAATAAGCAAAGGTTTGTCAATGCCTTAAATACTGAGAAGGAAAACCTCTCCAAGTCGATCGAGGACCAAAAGGCCGAGATCACTCGGCTGCAGAAGGAGCTGAAGGAAGCTGACGCCAAGATAGAGGAAGCTAAGAGCACCTCCAAATCCTTCAAATGTAAACTTGCCAGTAAGCCCTTCGTTATTTCTTACATCTGCTCGATTTCTCTTTTGATCATACTGACCAACAAATTACCATTTACAGCTCTATCTTATGCCGCTCGAAAGGCAATGGACTATGTTCATGCCGAACAGAGTGGAGCAGTCTGGCCATTCCTTGGAGTACTTGCTAGAGCATGCGTCGGAAGATATTGCTCATAACACTCGACGAGTGGCGACCGAAGCAGGGAGTCAGGTTCTGGCTATTTGCCAATCTTAGTCTCCCGCTCTGCCATTGGACAAGATCAAGGAGGGCTTCAACCCAGACTTGACTGATGACCAATGCCAGTTGCTTTTGGATTCCATATTGGAGACTTCCCGAGCTTTGGTCGACAATATAGAGATCAATCCAAACGTGCCTACTCCTCTAGCAACTCCTGAGGTTGAGCGACGAGCTGAATCTTGCTCTCCTTCAAAGGAGCTGTAAATCCTGTAATATTAAAGATCATTAGTAGTATCTATGTAATGAAACAATGTTACTTGTATGTAATCTAGTTTCATGCTTATCATCTTTTAAAGATTAATAAAAATGTCATAAGTATATTTCTGTCATTAAGAAACTCAAATTGTATTGGTCTGCCTTAATATTTTAGGTTGTGACTCATAACTGCGTAACAAGCAGAGTCGACCAATCGACACATGACCTCTCGCACTTTGGCTCTGGGTTTAGTGTAGTGGTAGTCTGATGTGTAGTATAAAGTATGTAACCATAATGTATAGGCGTTAGACCAAAAAATAAAGACCGTATTCAAAGAGAAGAAATCGGTCAGAAAGTAGTCCAAAACCAAAATACGGTTAGACTAAAGTGGGACATTATTACTAGCCCCCTGGCTCGATTGTTTAATAAAATAAATTAAGGAATCGAGACAATATAGACTGAAAATCATCAAAAAATCTTTCATAAAAAGGACCAATGTTTCATTCATGAATAATGTATAAGTATACATAGGAATAATTAAGTATAGAAATGACGTAGCTGATTTATGTTCCAAGAATTTGGTATATCATCGCCGTCTTCATACATCAGTCGGTAAGCCCCCGGACGAGTGACTTCCTTCACAACATATGGTCCTTCCCACTTTGGAGAAAGCTTATGCTGGTTCTTCGTTGACTGCACTCGGTGAAGCACTAAATCTCCAACTTGGAAGTGGCGATTACGTACATTTTTATCATAATAATGACGTAAGGCTTGTTGGTAAAGTGCCGACCGAAACAAAGCGCGATCACGCAACTCCTCTACTGCAATCAAATTAATCTCTTGATTCTCCTCAGAAAGTTGTTCATCATACGCCTGAACCCATGCTGAAACAAGGCTGACTTCGGTCGGCAGCATAGCCTCTGAGCCATAGACCAATAAGAAAGGTGACTGACTAGTTGCCTGACTGGTGTTTATGTGAAGCCTCCAAAGAACTGAAGGCAATTCTTTGACCCACCAATCAACGTAAGGCTTAAGTCTGTCAAAGATCCGAGGCTTTAATCCTTGGAGAATCATACCATTGGCCCGTTCGACCTGCCCATTGCTTTGAGGATGAGCCACTGATGCAAAGTGGATTTTTATTCCCATCTCATCGGCAAAGTCACGGAACTCCACGAAAGTGAATTGAGTGCCATTATCGGTAATGATATCATGAGAAACCCCGAACCGAGTGAAGACATCCTTGACAAACTCAATAGCCTTCTTTGATGTAATCTTGCCGACCGGCTTTGCTTCAATCCACTTGGTGAACTTGTCAATAGCAACAAACAGATAAGTGAACCCGCCTGGCGCCTTTTTGAAAGGACCGACAATATCAAGCCCCCAAACAGCAAAAGGCCAAGTCAAAGGTATCATCTGAAGTTGCTGTGAAGGCACATACATTTGTTGAGCGAAGAATTGACAACCTTCACACGTTCGAATGACTCGGTATGCATCTTCAACCGTCATGGGCCAATAAAACCCTTGCCGGAAAGCTTTGCCGACCAAAGTCTTGGAAGCTGCATGATTGCCACATATCCCGGAATGAATTTCTTTTACCAACTTTTGGCCTTCTGGTATCTAGATGCATCTCATCAAGATGTTTGAACCTCCTCTTTTATAGAGTTGGTCTCCTACTAACAAATACCCACGATATTGGGACTCCAACCTTCGTTGCTCATCAGGATCCGAAGGCAGCGTTCCCTTATCCAAATATTGGATGAGCGGGTCGCGCCAATCAGTCTCCATGTTGTCATCACCAACGAGATCAGTAACATTATTCATTAATACATCTGACCGAGGGGAAATCGTGGGGGAATCCAGAGTGTGTAAGAAAACACCTGGCGGGACCACAGACCGGGATGATCCCATTTTGGTCAATTCATCAGCCACTTGGTTATTGTCTCGAAGAACATGCGTGAACTTCAATCCATCGAATTTGTCTTCAAGCTTCCTTACTTCTTGATAGTAAGCACTCATATTGTCATCCACACAGTTCCAATCCTTAGTGACCTGATTAATAGCCAAAGCCGAGTCACCAAAGACGTCGAGGCACTTGATACCGAGTGACGCGGCAATGCGCAGACCATGTAGAAGGGATTCATATTCTGCAGTGTTATTAGACGTGTGAAACATCAACTGTAGGACATATCGAAGCCTCTCTCCAGTGGGTGAGATAAACACGACTCCCGCACCCGCTCCTTGTAATTGAAGAGACCCATCGAAGTACATTTTCCAATATTCGATGTCTTGTGCAGTAGGTGGGTTTTGAATCTCTGTCCACTCAGCAACGAAATTAGCTAGCGCTTGTCCCTTTATAGCCGACCGAGGCGCGAACATGATGGTATATTGACCAAGTTTGACTGCCCACTTGGCGATTTACCTTCGGCTTCTCGATTGTGCAGCACTGT
The DNA here is from genome assembly GCA_032690845.1 of Eleusine coracana subsp. coracana. Taxonomy (NCBI): domain Eukaryota; kingdom Viridiplantae; phylum Streptophyta; class Magnoliopsida; order Poales; family Poaceae; genus Eleusine; species Eleusine coracana. The sequence continues at coordinate 32,771,143 of CM064434.1, forward strand.
GCCGAGTGCGAAGGAGGTCTGGACTTTGATCGGATGAGCTTGAAAGTAATGCTTCAACTTCCTGGAGGTGACCAACAATGCATACAACAACTTCAAGATCTGTTGGTATTTTACCTTAGAGGCACCAAGGACCTCACTCGCAAAGTAGACTGGGTGTTGTACTTTTTGTATATGCCCCTCTTCTTCTCGGTCGACCGTTAAAACAGTACTCACAACCTGAGTTGTGGCCGATATGTAAAGCTGAAGTTTTTCTCCTGGCTCCGGAGGCACCAATACTGGAATGCTGCTGAGGTAAACCTTCAACTCATCTAGTGCCAACTGCGCCTCTGTGGTCCAAATGAAGTCTTCCTGCTTTTTAAGCAGTCGGAAAAGTGGTAACCCTCTAATCCCCAGTCGGGAAATAAAGCGACTCAAAGACGCCATGCATCTGGTCAGCTTCTGTACATCTCTTTGAGAATTAGGTGGCCCCATACCAAGGATCGCCTTGATTTTATCCGGGTTAGCCTCTATACCTCATTTCGAAACGATGTAACCGAGTAGCTTTCTCGATGGAACCCTAAAAACACACTTCTTGGGATTCAGCTTTATTGAATAATGCCTCAGATTGTTGAAGGTTTCTGCCAGGTCAGAAATAAGCTCTTCGACATTCTGAGTCTTGACGACGATGTCATCAACATACGCTTCTGCGTTCTGACCGATCTGAGCAGCAAGGCAACGTTGAATACAGCGTTGGTAAGTCGCGCCAGCGTTCTTCAGACCGAAAGGCATCATGATATAGCAATAGGCGCCGAAGGGTGTTATAAAGGAAGTTTTAATCTGATCTTCGACCTTCAGTGGGATCTGGTGATAGCCTGAATAGGAATCCAGAAAGCTCAAGAGCTCACACTCGGCTGTCGAGTCTACAATCTGATCAATACGAAGAAGAGCGAAAGGATCTTTAGGACAGACCTTGTTGAGATCAGTATAATCAACACACATCCTCCATTCTTTATTCTTCTTGGGTACAAGGACTGGATTTGCTAACCAGTCGGGATGATACACCTCATTTATAAACTTAGCATCTAATAGTCTAACTATCTCCTTCTTCATGGTGTCCTTGCGATCTTGCGCAAATCTTCTGAGCCTCTGCCAAACGGGGGTAGCCCCTGGGGGTACCCTTAACTTGTGCTCAATCTTTTCCCTAGGAACTCCCAGCATGTCAGATGGTTTCCATGCAAAGATGTCCCTATTTTCCTGGAGGAAAAAAGTGAGCGCGAGTTCCTATTTCTCGTCGAGGTTGGCCCCATCATAAGTTACCTTATCGGGGTCCTCAGGATCGAGCAGAATTTCCTTGGTTTGGATGTCATCGGTCTGAATCTTGTCTTTGGTAGGCTTCTTTGTTGGAACTTCCGCTCTGGTCTGCTCCTCCGTGCCGACTGTCTGCTGGATCTCCTTCTGGTCGGACAACATCAACTGTTTATTGGTCATCTCATAACTCTGCACATCACAATGAAAGAATTCCGAAGATCAGAGTGGAGGGAGATTATTCCGTTCGGGCCTGGCATCTTGAGGGTGAGATATTGATAATGTGGGATAGCCATGAATTTAGCCATAGCCAGTCGACCGATGATAGCATGGTATGCTGAGTCGAAATCCGCCATCTGGAAGAGAATACGCTCGGTCCTGAAATTCTCGGGTCCCAAAGGTGACCAACAAACTGATCTGTCTAATTGGAACTGAAGTCTTGCCGGGTACAATCCCGTGGAAAGGTGAAGAACTCGGCTGAAGATCATTGATTGACAGACCGAGCTCTTTGAGAGTCTTGGTGAAGATTAAGTCCAAACTGCTTCCTCCATTAATGAGTACTTTGTTGAACTTCACCCCCTTCATCGTAGCAGCAAGCACCGGCGGGTATCGACCTAGCTTCGGGATGTGCTTGGGGTGATCCGACCGATCAAAGGTGATTGGCATCTTAGACCATCTCATGAATTGAGGTGCAGCCGATTCCACTGAGTTGATCTCCCGAAGCTCGAGCTTCTGCTTGCGCTTGGACGCATAGGCATCTGGGCCACCAAAGATGAAGTTGACTTCCTTGCGGGGCTCCTGGAACTCTCTTGAGTCATCCTTGTCACCATCGTCATTGGTCTTGTCCTTGCTATTGCGCCTCGGGGATCTTTAGCCACCTTGAGCGCAGCTGTTGCAAAACCCTTCAGTCGATAGCAATCCTTTGCTTTGTGGTTTCCCTTTGGGTGCCAAAGGCATGGACCACTCAGTAGCTCGTCCGTGAACGGTTGGCTCGTTCGAGAGTTCTTCTGAAGTCGGTCCACCGCATGAACCACGTTATCAGGCTTCCTCTTCTTGTCCTTCTTGGAGGACTCGGGCTTGTCCGACCTCTTCTCTTTGCCTTTTCCCCGGATGTCATCCAGTGCCGACTCACCAGACGCGAACTTGTCAGCGATCTCGAAGCACTCTTGAGTGGTCAGCTTGAGGTCATGATTCCTCCGATCGATCTCACGAACCAAATCATCGCTACGGATCCCTCCTTAGAAGGCGACAATGATTTGTTGGTCTGGGACATTAGGGATCTCAGTCTTCTTAGTGCAAAATTGCTTGATGTAATCACGAAGAGGCTCGTCGGTCTTCTGCTTGATCCGAGTGAGGTCGAAGTGGTTGCCCGGTCGATTGCATGTAGCTTGGAAACTTTCTATGAGCTTCCTGTTGAGGTCTCCCCAAGATATGATTGACTCCTCTAGAAGATATTTGAGCCATATCCGAACAGCTGGATTCAGGCAGACCGGGAGGTAATTAGCCATTACATAGGAATCACCTCCGACCGACCGAATCGCCGTGTTGTAAAGCTGCAACCACTCTCGGGGATTGGTCTGACCATCATATTTCTCGATGGGGACCGGCTTGAATCCTTTTGGCCATCGTGCTATGCAAAGCCTAGGGATGTACGCCTTGATGCCATCGATCTCATCATCGGTCAGCGTCATCGACCGCCTATGCCAGCCTGGAGACAGGGTTGCGCGGCGGCCGTGTCGTGGTCCAACATCGTCATCATGACGACGACGCCGATGGTCGTTATCCTCATGATCGCGCCGGTCCCGATCGTCTCGTCGACGTCGGTTGTCACGGTTGTGCCTTGGAGGGGGATCTTGATGGTCCTATCGCCGGTCATCCCGTCGGCCATCCATCCTCCAATCACGGCATTCTTCCTTATAGCGTCAGTTGTCCCAAGCGCGTTCCTCATAGTGAGAGTTGATGGTGTCTCGTCCATCGCGGAGGCTGAGAGAATTTCTCAGATCTTCACGCCTTTGCCGTCTTTGCAAAGATACGTGACTAGAGCTTGTGACCGACTGAGATTTTGCGGCCTCTTGAGCCGCAACGACATTTAGCATAGCCATCGCCTTCTGCATCGCGGGACTCTGATAATTCGCGTCGACCATTAGAGTATCAAGCAAACTTTTGGCCCCTGTGATGTTATTCTGAGGGGTGTGGTAGACCTTGACGCCATCCACTTCGAGTTCTGGACCGAGATCTAGTCGACGTGCATTGCGTGAACCGCGCGACCCTCCCGGTCGACAGCGGTGACCGACCGATAAGTCATCAGCTGGAGGGTCCTCCTCCTGATGACCTCCTTCGGCCAGTTGATTTGGGTGGCCATCAACGGGGTTGTCTTCATGTTCACCATTTTGGTCACCATCCTGGTTTCCATCCGCGGGATCTACTATATCCACCATGTTGACAGTATAGGGATATGGGTAAGCGGATCCGATCGAGTCCTCATCAAAAGACCGATCCAATTTTGAATCGTTCCTGAAGGAAGGATCCTCTTCCTCGGATCAGAGTGGGACCAGCGCGGGGATCATGCCAGAAGAACTCGGTGATCGTGCCATGGAGATGGCTGCGGCCGAGTCAGATCTGTGGTTTTCCAGACCTAGGGCTCCGTTGTTGCCGACTGTGAAGTCGAGTGATCCAAAGGAGATCTTGAAGTCCGGTGAGTACTGGATGGTGGGAATTTCGGCTATCGTAGTCGACGGAGAATCCCGGCAAGCCTTGTCCCCTACCTAGCGCGCTAATTGTCGAATCTTGAGATCGGCAATAAAATGTATAGGGCTACGTTGAGACTAAGAACTACGATGGTAACAGAAGACGCCGAGTTATACAGGTTTGAGCCTTCTCGATGAGAGTAAAAACCCTACGTCATGTGTTCTGTGTATTGATTGTAATCTTGGGTGTTTTCGTGTCCTCCCGAAGGGGGGTACCCTGTCGCCTTATATATCCGATTGGTAGGGGGGTACATGAAGAGTCCTAGTCGTAACCCCTTAGGGTTTACATAGAAAGTCTATCTCTACATGCCTTGCGCTCCAAGTTGAGTCGGTCGGCTTCCTTGTCGATGAAGTACCCAGTCGGCTACCGACTTAGTCTTGTATGAGGATACCCGTAAGGCAAGTATCCCACACGTTGCATCTAGGAGCTCAAGAGAAAATTCAGAAGCAGGATATGTGTTGGATGGCCATTTATTTTTTTCTTTTTTATATATATTGTGGCCATCAGTTGCTATATAAACCTTGTGATATATCAGGCCCAAAATAGTGCTTGGGCAAAGGTCATTGATCGTTTATGACTGGTAACTTTTGTGAATCAGTTACCTAATATTCTTCCACTTTCTGGGGCTTGTGGCACTACCCCCCTCCCCTCTTGTAGATCTAGGTAGTTTTGCGATCCTCCCCCCCTCCCCCCCCCAACACACACACTTTTCATGCTCCATCTTTGTTGCCAAAGCTTCGGTCACCCCTAGGACCTCCGTAATTAGATCCGCACTTCCCAAGGGCGTGCTCCAATAAGGGCCACCCCGGATCCGGTCTTACTATGCTCCTTTCGCATTTTGTAGACTCCCTCTTCACCCCACCCCGGTGCGGCAGGACTCCACTGGGCTTGACCTCACTATCTTTGAGGAGGCTTTGCCAAGTTCTTGTGCATGTCCAGTTTGTCTCCCGTGATATCCCCACCACCAAGCCGACATCCCCCCCCCTCGAGCCTTTGGCTTGTTCGTCAAGCACCAAATCCTCTGCTCGAAGCCGACAAAGCCATGGCATGCATGCGTTGCTTGCTGCGGGCACGTGTCCTGTTATGTGTCGCCGAGTATGGTGCTTTTTCATATGTTGCGCTCTTTGCAGAGTTTTAGGGACAAATCTTCCGACTCTCCATGTTATCTGAGTTTTTGATGTCCAAGACAACATTTTATACTCGCATCTTAAAAGACAACGACCTATACGGATGCTTTGATCATTGTGACCCGGACCCAATATGTCTGGTTACCCAAGTGTTGTCGACTAGAGGCCCATCGGTTGTCTGTTAAATGCGTCATTGAACTACATACAAATTCGGCTTCACCGATGATGACCTTTCACATATGCGGCATGGGCCTCGATAAACCTCATGCTTGCATCAAGCGAGGCCCTCCTGATAATACTCTGGAAGCTAGTCTGTTGGTAGTCTTTTCTTATGGAACATGTACTCTGCTTTTTAGAAGCATTGTAATCTACACCCACTCAGAGGTATCATGTTGTAGGTGCGCTTACACTTCGGTGTCTGTAATCCTTTGTTGAATGAAAATATGCACGAACCAGTATAAAAAAAGCTCTAGCACCACCTGCAATCAAGCCACCTGAAATAATGTCTGCGTATGCATAGAAAGAAATAATGTCGTTTTAATGGATGAACAGAGTAACCCTATGAGCAAAACAATGGTAGGGAAAATAATTCCGTGACTTGTACTGTTTTGTATTAGGTGCTCACAATCTATACGAGCTAAGAGTTCTAAGCAATGTATACATTTGCTGAATGCGGCCCGACTTACCAAAAAGAAATTAGAAATTATTGCAATGATTGTCGCAGGCGCCAATTAACTTTTGTTCTCTCCAAAAACTCTCCCTATATCAAATTAATAGGGTTTAGTCTAAAAAACCATCTCTAATAGCTCACCTAAATAACTCACAGATTTATTCTCTTTCTAAATTTCCTCATTTGTAGCTAGAAATAAAAGGAAAATTAGGGACCAAATACTTGTATTTAGAAGGAAATTAATGTTGTTATGATTCCAGATACTGACGTGGCTCAATCAAATGTTTTTTTATCTATTTTTAGGGAGAACTATTGGAAGAGACAAAAAAAACTTCTCCTTAATAATTTTTGAACTACTTCAAAAACACTTTTTAGGATCAATTTTTTAAAAAAATTTTAGAGCTGCTCTAACTAAACCTATCATATCCCTAAAATAATAAGTAGAAAGTTGGTTCCCACAAACCTTTCTCAACATAGCGCCCATTTTTCAACCTTTGACTTAACCGTCTGACCGTCGGGTGGTTGAACGATGTTGTGATTACGTGCAGTGATGTGAAGCAGACATGTGGACCTCAGCATAAAATTATCGACCGTCATAAATTCGTGATTGACTCTAGCATTTAACAATTAAATATCACTTCGCCTTGAGTATTTTATGGGCGTGAGATAAAAGTAGGGACCGGTGTTGTGGTCATATCATGTGATTAGTCATATCATGTGATTAATTAATGGATGTATTGTGAGGTCCAGGATTTAACTAGATTACTGGAAGTAGTAGGTTAGGTAATGGGTTGGAGGTTGAACCCCACGCAACACCCATGCACTTCTTTCTCTGGTAGAACCAAGTATTATAATCATACAATAAGTAATCTCCTCTGATTTGATGCGCTGCCTAGTTTTAAGTCGATTGTTCCGTGTCGATGTGGTTGGAAGATTGTGTAGTCAGTCAATTAGGACTTCAAGTACTATTTTGAAACTAAGGGATCCAATATATTTGTCAGTGTCTTATTGACCATGCATGTGTGATGTGTCTGAGTTTTGTCATTTTGGCTTTTTACAGCTTTTAACCACCTTGGCCTGCCTATATTTGAGCAAGAAAAGGAGTATCAGGTTCACTCTAAGGGACTAGAAATTTCTACACTAATCTGTAAAAATAAGAAAAATTACCCACCATTAACATTATGATAAAACTGAATAAACAATGCCCTTTTAATTACTTTTTTATTGCCCACCATTGCCCTTATTGTAAATTACCAAAAAAAAAAAGAAAAATACTAGCGTTTCAGAAACAGAACTCTTAGGCCAAATTCACGTGGAAAAGCAAAATCTTGCTGCATGTGCTAATATTTTATAAACTAAATCTGTCAGGCCAAATTCATAGAAGTAGAGCAAAAATCTTGTTGCTCGAAGTTTCTAAAATCTGGATAAATTTGTAGACTGTATTATTATCTAGGTAGAAAATCACCTAGCAAAATGATCTAACAAGCTTACGCTAAAAATGTTGACTGAGAGGTTTGAATATTTTCTTTATTATGGATGGTACGATAAAGATTATTTTAGCAGAGAGGGACAGAGAGAAGAAAATGGGCTCACCAGTAGAGGTGATTATGGTGTCTTTTCACTTTCTCTTTGGCCACCAGATGAACAAAACTAGGTTTAAAATAAAATATAAATTTACATATTACATTTTTAATTGAAGGCTATATTTTAGGTTGAAAACTAAATATGAATTTGCAAATTACAGCTTTAATCAAAGGGTATAATTTGATTGATGAAAAATAAAACTAAAAAATTTAGATAATACTATAGTAGTCAGTTTTCCTACAAGATATCAAAATTAACCATACAAACGTGCGGGTAGGTGGACTAGTTGGAAAGAAACGAAGGATGCAATCAAGGAAGTCACTCTCCGTGTGAAACTTATTGTGACTGGCACTAGTACAACTGCATAAGGATCAACCCAAAGTTTATGATGAATTTACAGCAATCATTTGAGATGAATTAGACTGTAAAATATACTTGTATCATTTTCATATGAAACTGACATGCTAATCTGGTCCCTTTATCCCATACATTTGTATCATTGAAAGAAAATTGGCACACTGTTGATCACGTAATAGTAGTCAAATTAAATGAACAGGCATGGTGACCCGTGCATTTGCGATCTAGTATTAGCAACCTAACTATTTTACTTCCTTTATTGACAAACTAGTCCAATTGCCCCTGCAGTTCCGCGGGCTAGACATTAAAGTATATATATTTGTATAAGAAATTTTCTGATTCCATTTACCTGACCCCACAATTTACACATATTAAGCAGGCAAATAAGTATGCATTATCAACTCCTTTTATCACAATGAAGTTAATCCAGACTGCAGTTTTAACTTACCCAAAGCATACAGTTTGATTCATCCACTTTGCAAATTGTGTGAAACCTCTCTAATCTTCACTTTTTAAATGAAACCTTTAGGAAATTTGCAACACTTTTAAATAAAACTCTGTCGGATGTGTCAACTGCCTGTTCCAATGGGATCTCATTCCCTAGTCATTTGTTGTCTAATTCTTTTTCTAACCACGTCCAATATATAAGATAACGGACAAAAGAGTGTAAAATCATAAATATTTGAACCCACGACTTCTAGTGTAATAGACCAGTACTCCAACGTAATCATTGTTTTATTAAGATGTTGGATTACTAATTAAATATATAAGTTATATATCCGGTAAGATAAGCCAGTGACACAAATCTACATCATATATTTTCTATGCTGGGCAAAGGCTTGGTGTATAAACTCGACAATATTCTTCCCTTTCTCCTGAAGCCTGTTAGAGGCCAAAAACCAACACAATAGAGCCCTTGAATTTTCTTATAATGGATAAAATATTGAAAGAGATAACAGAAATTACGTCTGAGGCCAGAGTGCGTAGTGCGCATACCTTGTCAAGCGGCTGCTCTGGCACCCTACGTGGCCTTGCCGCTGGCTGCGGCAGCCTCACGGCCTTCATCTCACAACCCTTTGATGCATAGGATCATATAGGGCCATGATCCTTTCATGCAATATATGCACAGGACCGAAGAAATAAACAGGTGTATGGAGTGCCGCACATTGGCGTAGTCAGGATGATATTTTTGGGTAGGCACACAATATAAAAACAATGTCAGATAATATGGTACAGTATGCTACAATGCTATATTAAGCTTGCTCACCGGAATATTGGGGTAGTCCGAGACCTATCTGGACTACCCCTGGCTCCACCACTGGTGCCGCACACGATTGGTTCTTTCGTCTCATCACGTCAACGTCATTCTTTTTCTGATCCCCATGATTTTTTTTTTTGTTTTCTTGTGCATCTCGTCACTATTGTCCTCCATGATCTCGCTAAAAGGATCTAGACACACTTGTAAAAGCTTGGTCCAATCAGTAGCGGTGAAGCCGCTAAAAATCCAGAAGCCAACTGCCTATAAAGCTGACAAGGTGGACAGGTCTGGCTGTCAAGAATCTAACAGAAAAAACTCCATGATAAATGGTGCACTCGCTGCACAATTGATGCCGGCCATGCTAAATGTGTCCGAAGAGAGGAAAATCACGTTGTTGATGAAGAACAGGAGAATAACACACCTATTTGCCACATCGTCGAGCACACCAATGGCCATATTCTTGGCCAGCCAGGCCAGGAGGGTGCCTGCACAAAAGAACGCGGTTGGAATTTTTCATCGTAGATCCAATATACTCGCCTGGTAGGGTTTCTTTTTTCTGTTTGTGCATCAGGCTTATGTGTGAGTCGTGAGGAGAGGTACTTTGAGGAGGAAAGAGACGTGAGGATTACACAAACATGTAGATCAAGGGCTGGATATCTTTGGTATGTTATGTAGGCAAGGGATCAATGGCTAGATGTTTTGCTTTTTTGTGAGAATTTCTACCATATCTCTTTTTTTTTCTAGACATCATAGTAAAAAGATCATCTCCTTTTATTATTAAATAGATTAGGATTTTTCTTAGTTGGCATAATCAACTTCTTCAACTTTGATCCAAAAATAAATATGCACAAAATATGTGTTTTATGCTATTTTATTTTAATAGTAATGGTGGTAACTTTTAAAACATATTGAAGGCATTTTAGACTATTTTTTCCATAATAGTTATGGTGGGTAATTTTTAAAACATAGGAGAGTATGCTGAACGTATTTTTCATAACAGTAATGAGCTCTTTTGTTTTTTTCTGATTAATATGATAATTTATAGTTAGAGAGCTAATGGAATGACTCTTTTTCTTCACCAAATCTGAAATTGATAGATACTATACGTGGCTGTGTGTAGTAGACAGATGTAATATGGACGTCCATGGATCTTAATTGAAACGTGATTCCGAGCCAGTCAAACCATGCCTCTCAACTGCCATCGGTTGGCCGGTCACAGACATTCAGATGGCTCGCAATTTATCGGAAGCAGTGACCGGCCTTACGTCCACGCCACGATCTGGTCCTGTTACCCCGCGCGCCTACCGCCATCATCATGTGGCTGTCAACAACAAAAGCCAAAGCGGATAGCATCATAAAATAAACACCTCAACAGAAATACCTAGTGGCGAGAGAGAGACTATTAGATAATAAATCAGTATTCAACGGGATTGTGCGTTAGGTAACAATGCACGTAGTACTATAAACAGGTTTATAGAGAGGCTGCCTCGCTCAAACAAATAAAGCTAACAATAAGTACATTATAAAATGTTTTGTCTGATCATTTGTTGATCTTTATTGGGCTCAAAGTATATACTTTGAGAACAGACAGGGACTGTGTCTTCTGATGAGTGTTCTAAAAAGGGCAGGGGTTGCCAAGACGTTGTTGGTAGCCATTGGGTTTGTAGTCCACTTGTAGCATAATACTATTTGCTCTTGTTCACTTATTTCGTGTGCTTTCATGTAGTCATCTTGTCTTAAATACTGTTTGATTAGATTAAAGAATTGTTTAACGAGTTGACATTTTAAATCACGACTGAGAATCTGCCTTATGTCCTATTCAAAAATGTGTTTCTTGGTTTGCCACAAGTCAGTTAAGTTTGTTATAAACTTCAACAAAATCTTGGCAATTACTCAGATCTTGTGTCAATTATACATGAAAAATGTTACAAATCAGTTCTAGAGAATTTGTAACTGCTTCATGTACAACATTGATCACTTTTATAATTTTCTTTACAACACTTACATGCTTCTGGTCTGGTTTTATGATACTGGTAAAAGCTGCAAAATAAGCAGTTAAATGGGCCTCCTATTTTTTTGAGTGCACTAGCCTTCATTAATCTAACTACGAAAAATCCCTGTCCATGCCCAGCATCAAGAGAGCAAGACACTATTAAGTCGTGAATAGGGTACTGTTCTTCCTTCGACAGGAACGGAAACAGGGGAGAGTTAGCCATACTGTATTCCCCTGCTTTTGAGGACCAGGTCGTATTCTTTTGACACAATAGCCATTGGCCCATTGCAACCGAGCATATACTACAGAGCAAATCTTCACACATATAGAAGATTTACTTACCAAAAACGCAGCAGGTAATTACACCATTCTTTTCGAGAGGCTATATGATTTGATCACAGAATAAAACATTATTGCTTCGATGGTTAACACTGAGCTGCATAGTGGTTAGTCGACGAATGTTGGCAGATAAGGGTGGAGGTCATAAGCAATGGTTGTTCAGATCTGAGGCACCTAATGGAGATTGCTTTTCTGTTGGCTTCGGTTGGGAATTCCTGGGCACAACGGGAGCCCATAGCTACGATTTGGAATGGACAGAACAGCCGCGGCTTTAGTAATGTTTGGTATTATTATTTTAATATAATGAGAAAATATCAAGTAGCGATCTGCAAGCTGTTTTGACAGAATAGGTGTGTACCTGTAAACGGTGCGCATTTATCACGTTTTGTAAGTGTATCTAAATAGTTTAGTACTCCCTCTGGATTTAAATTATTTACACAGTTGTGTTTGATCATTCGTATTATTCAAAAAATTAAAAATTATTAAATATTTTATTACAATTTATTTTATTATTAAATAAAGTTAAAATCTAACTTATAATTTTAAATAAGATGAATGATCAAATATAGTTAAAAAAGTCAATAGTGTCGGCAACTAAAATCTAGAGGGAGTACGTTTTACTGGCAAGCGACCGCGGTATATCACAAACGTTTCTGAACATGCTTCATGGTAACTGTGATTCCAAACATGCTATATTTAGGTCTCGTACATCCAATTTATAGATTTCTATCATATTATGAATATCATAATCATTTAAATATAACTAAATTACATAAATCTCGGATTATAAACGGATACTGCTCATCTCATATGCTATCTCACTTATCTTTCTCGAACTCAAATTCAGACACACAGATAGTGTCAAATGACTATCAATGCATCTCATACTTGTTTTCTGAATGTCAGTCGGAAATTATCCGTTCCATCCTATGTCGGAGGCCCTTCAACCATTAAGGCAAAAGAACACGTTTTTGTTTGTCGTTTCCATCAATAAGAAAACAAGTGTAAAGGTGACAGTGATCACAGCACTATTTGGGTCACGCCATTGAAAACCTATTCACAAATGTTGCACTGCAGTGAAAAAAGAAAAAAAAAACAAAGGGAGTAGCTGACGAGAGTAACTAGTATTCTTTCGAAAGGTGCCGCCTTCACCCCGTCCAGTTTCTTATTTCAGAAGGACATCTCTCTCATGCTCCTTTCATAGCCCCCCCTTTTTTTTCCAGGAAGCAAAACATTCTTTGAAATCAGCGGCTGAGGAATCACGAACTCAGAGCATCAGTGTTATGTCTGCTGCCTTTTCGGTTTCTGCCGCGTCTCCTCTTTCTCTCTAGACTAGACAGACATACACCAGAGGGGGGGAACGCCCCACTGATTCCGCACCACGACCCGCACTTCCCGCCACCGCCGTCCTCGCGCCGGCACGCACGGACTCGCAATACATACCCGGCACGGAGCTCGAGGACACCGCCCCCTCCCTATCTCCCTCCATCTCCGTGTCGTGGCAGCGATGGCGCACGACGGGTTCCTGGGCGCCTTCACCCACGAGCTTCCCTGGCAGCTGGCCCACGCCGCCGCGGCTGGGGCGCCGTTCCACGGACTGCAGGTGGGAGGCGCCAGCATGTGGGACCACGACGCCGCGATGAGCTCGCCGCCCGTGCCGTCGCACGAGGCCGTCCTGATGGAGCAGCTGGCGAGCCAGCTCGGCGTCGGCGCGCCGTCGCCGCCCTACCCGTCGTGCTACAGCTCCCCGTCCAAGCCGATGAACGCCAAGCTCTCGTGCTTCGGCGCCGCAGCATGCGTCGGTGGCAAGCTCTCGCGCGTGGCCAGTAGCCAGTCGCTCCTCGCCGAGCCGGCGGCGTCGCCCCGCTACGGTTCGAGCAGCGACGGCCCGAGCCGGAAGCGGAAGTCGACGTCCAAGGCCAAGGAAGCTGTGGCCGCAGCTACGACGACCAAGGTACTACAAATCGTCTCTGTTTTGCCACTCTGCCACCCAGTACTGCTGCCACCAATGCCAACCCAATTCGTCTCAAAATGGTCTCCAAATTTCGTCCAGTCCCCGGAGCCGGAGAGGCGCGCCAAGAAGAGAAGCAAGCTCTCAGTGGACTCTAGTGAGGACGACGAGACCAAGCCGGTGGCCGGTGGCGATGCGGGACAGGACAACGGCAAGGGGAAGGAACTCGTTGTTGCGGAGCCGCCTAAGGACTACATCCACGTCCGCGCGCGCCGCGGCCAGGCCACCGACAGCCACAGCCTTGCCGAGCGGGTATGTCGCCGCTGGCGAGCACTTGCGCACTTCTCTCTGAATTACACAGGCCGTTGATGTTGCCGAATTTTCTCCAGGTGAGGAGGGAGAAGATCAGCGAGCGCATGAAGCTGTTACAGGACATAGTGCCAGGCTGCAGCAAGGTACATACTTCTATGAGAATTCATATTTGTTCTGTCCAAATAAATACTACATAGTTCGAAAAGTGTTTCATTTTCGACGATCTCCTGCCTGAAGGTCACCGGGAAGGCCGTGATGCTTGACGAGATAATAAACTACGTGCAGTCGCTGCAACGGCAAGTGGAGGTGAGCAATACACATCATCTCTGCTGCATCTGAGTATCTGACAGAACAGAGTTCGTTCGACACGTTTTCAGATTCTTTAAAATTTTCGGCTTGCTTTTTGCAACAGTTCTTGTCGATGAAGCTTTCCACGGTCAACCCGCGTCTCGACGTCATGGACGAGGACAGCTTCATCCAGAAAGATGTAATTAATTCCTGCCCCATGAGCATTTGAGGAGGACATGCCCGTTGATGTTCATTCTTTTGTCAGTTTAGTGACTGTTCTTCGTTTCTACAGGCTAACCAGCCTTGCGTCCATGCTCCGACGACCGTGCCGTCCCCGGCACCGCCAGTCTACTCAATGGAGCACTCGAACTCGCCCTTCTGCTACGCCTCGTCTCCAGCTCCAGTTGTACACGGTGCAGTGACAAACACCAAAAGCTTTGAAGGGACGTCCTCATTTGTCAGCCACGGGATGCCAGACCACCAGTCACTCGAAGGATTCCAAAATGCTAACCCTCAGGTACAACAAAACTGCTATATATGCACGATAATTATCTTTCCCATCATTTCACTATCGAGTTCAGATCACAGACTGTGTTAAAACGGTGATATTCAATTCTCAGATTCAGAGCCCGTGGGAGGATGACCTCCAAAGCTTGGTTCAGATGGGATTCCGGGGCAACACATGATCATTGGTGTTGTGATTGACAGACAGTTCAGTTTCACCAATCGCGGCAGGAGATGATCAGCTGGGGAGGCATGTCTGGTGCAGGGCCACATAACAACAGGGTTGTTTGTCCTCCAATCATTGGATTCTCCATGATTGTACATACACCCGTGCATAGGAAATTAATCGCTAATCGTCTCTGCTGAAAGTTTGCAGCTCAGCAGAGGCAGAGAGAACGCGAAAAACATGTTTTCTTGTAATTTCCAAGAAAAAAATTTCCATTGTAATGTAATGATGTTTAGTCCGTTAGACATTATGTCCATAATTTTATATACATGACATGTTTCTTGCTTTCGGTAACTACTGCTTGCTTTAGTTTTTTAGCCAGTAGGTGACATTGTTTGTTCCCTTCATCATAGTCTTTTAGGTCTCTGAGCTGGTGTCAACCACTTTAGGTAGAATATTAACCTCTTTAGTGTCTTGCTACAATGTATGGCTGCAATTCTAAACTCGTCTGGACAACTAAGCGGGGATAAAGATATCGACTATATATATTCCCTCCCGGGCACCAAACTGCTGGCGCAGCAGAGACGTCCTTCTGTTGCATGATGAGCAGAACTGACATGACTCGCAATCTTTCATAAGTGTCATGATATGTTTGCGTTCCTGTCATTTCAATAAAATTCTCTGTAGGTTTGGTCCACCTAAATAATATGGAATGCAAATTTAGATGCTGTGGTACCATGTCTTTATATCATAGCTATCTGGTTCATGCATGTGAAGCACAGTTGTTTGCCATTTCTTTCAAAATAATAATAATAATATATGATTATTGCAAAAGGATAAAAGATGTTCCGATGATGACTCATCAGGCCTCATAAACAAAATGCGCTGAAAGAAATATACAATTAAGATTTGTTATTAGCTGGACACCTCTTTTGTATGACAAGGAATAGAGTAGTAAGTATAAAACAAAGGCTGGTACTGGGTTACAGAGTGGAGAAGATTCCATGAACTACAAAAGAATCTGTTACATGCTGCTTCAGCTACTCTGCCTTTCCATGTACTAGTACTATACAAATATGTCATAAATTTTTCCAAAAAAAAACCCTGAAAGACAACGGCTGGAACTTTACAGAGCCTGGTGTGCACAAAAGAGAAATATTTTGAGACGCTTTTGTTTGCTGTCTCGAGGTGGGCTTTGTGGAGCCAAATGGCATGGCAGGTGGCTAGTCATTGTCCTATATAGACTACATTGTAGCTACAACATATATATAGACCATCCCTTGTGCTGGAGACACCAGTATTAATTAGTAGGATGGCCCACGCATTTGCATGGTTCTAAATTATTACTGAGCTAACTATTATTATCTTTATACACCCTCACTTGAGAAATTTTGAGGGTCATCACAGCCCACATCAGCAACTGGACAGTTTAGATATGCATTTGCATCAGTTTTACACCTTTGTGACCTACGTCAATGAGGTCTGGACGTCAATAGCACTTCAAACTAAGATTTCCTGTCGCAAATGATGGTGCCAGTTACTTCTATGTAGTACTTTAGTACAGTGGCTGACAATGTGTACTTGTATAGGAAACGGGTATGCAATGCAAGAGAAAAGAAGAGCAAAGAATAATGTAAGTGATTGCTCTTATTTGACTTACTCATATTCTGTTGTTAAACAAAAAGCCCACCCAAACAATTAGTGAACAATGGTGAGAGCAAGAATTTTTTTCCTCACATCATTTGAAAAATGAAATTGTAATCTTGAGTAATTAGTTAATAGGCGTAGGGGTATTTTTGGACTAATATTTTTAATGAAAATGGTGGGTAGTTTTTTATTTTTTTCCCTTTTCTTCTCTCTCCTCTCTCTCACATCAGTTGCAAAACAAAATGGCAATTGTAACAAAAATGGTGGGTAATTTTTATTTTTTCCTTTTTCTTCTCTCTCTCAGTGAGTTGCAAAACAAAATGGCAATAGGGTTATTAATTAAGAGGAATACACATCAACAATAAAGAGAAAATGGCAATGGTGAATAATTAATTAAGAGAAATAGGGGTATTTTGGACTATATTTTTATAATGAAAGTGGTGGGTAATTTTTTCTTTTTCTTTTTTCTCCGATTAACGTGGAAATTTCCAGCACTTGAGAATAAACGTGGTGGCTCCTTTTGTTGTTCAAATATATATATAATAGATAACCTGACCCATCTATTTGTCCTCTTCATTTGTTTTTTTCTTCTGAGAAAATGGTAAATTTAAGGTATGTGGTTTTTAAATAAACAAGAGTATTCTGTAAATTACAACGTTGCCTACAACTACAATCAACTCGTACTTCCTCAGTCCAGTTAGGATCCTGAGCACCTTAGTATCAATAGAGCCTCCCGCTTGTTTGGACTTGTATGATGTGTTCCAACAGCAGGGAATAAATCAAATTATGCTAATAGACCGGAGTGAATCACACATTGTATTATCCGAAGGAATAAAATGCATTTCGAAAATATAGCCTAGGAACTGTATTGTTCACACAGGTTATAGAGTAAAGATGCGGGATCGGGACTGCATACTGATAGATGGAAATGAACGAAGGGAACATTTGCAGCTTAGTGACAAATATTTTGTAAAGCTACACCATAATTGAAAAATGTCTTGGGCGTTTAGTAGCACCATAACTTTTTTCTGACTTTATCTAAAAAATCACTGTCGCATGGATTAAGGCAGTGGGCACACTGAGGCCGAGACAACCGCAACGAACACTGATGGCAGCCCAATTGGAGCTTTCAGAAGTTAAGCAAGGTGGATCCAGTATGGCGGTATTGGTTGTCCTGTCGGTGAGACCAGGTGGAATCATTTTAGTTATCCCTTTTAAAAAACTAACTTATTTTTTCTTGAATATATAAAAGAGCTGCATAGTGTTGTATTACAGATAGGGTAAAAAGACCCTTGTACATTATTGCTCCCTCATGCCAAGATCATACAAAAGGGGTTTGTGAAGGTTTACAAATTAACCACCTAATACCATGAAGTCCTAGCAAGTCAAGTTTCCTTGCTCTAGCTAGATACCACAACTTATACTCACTGCTGGACATCGTCGTGACATAAAACTAATAGAGAAACCAGCGTGAGAGCCCGCGCATGCGCGGCTCATACTTTGAACTCATTCTAATACCGTAGCATTTCTTTCTTGGACAGTTAGTGTCATCTCTTTAACCATTTCTCAACTATTATGGCCTATCTATTTTTTTTTACATATATGTAGTCTGCCGTATTCCTCCAGTGAAACAATGTAACTTATGTTTGAAAATTGCCATTTCTTAAAACATTATCGTTGAAAATTAGGGATTTATTTTTGAAAACCTTATGAATCATCTTAACATATAATCACATAGTTTTATACTGAGTACAGGTGAATATTACTTGTATGACATCTTGGATTAATGTTGGCTTATTGTCCCATCACTACAAAATGAAAATTTTCTTACTTGACCTTTAGTTTATTGTCATTATCCATGAGTCTATAGCTTACCCCATTTTGTTCATGTACTCTTTGATCGATCTGTTTATATTTGTTTCGGAATATTGTTTGGAATTGTGGCCATTTAAAACTCTATAATTTGAAGTAGCCTTTTTCTTTTTAGGAAAGCTATATATAGAACTAAACTCTTTTAGTGCAATAACCGAGAAAAAATGTAAACACCATTATGTTCTTTGTTACGTTGCATATTTGCTCGAGAAAGTTTAATGGTTCTGATCGTTAATATTAACACTGCATTGTTAGCAGGTTATTTTTGCACTATCAAACATCAATACATACTGCAACCTAGAGTGATTTGCCTGCACTGTTATGCAACATCAATAAACTTTTCACATGTTTTGCTTTCTATAAAAAGCAGTGCTAAGGGCTTTTTGGTCTAAAAAAACATTCCAGATGCTTATACTGAGGGTGACTGACAAGAAGTACATTTTCTCAAAGGAGTACTTGAAATCAAGAGCAAAACTACCTTGCTATTGATGCAGTTAGTTTCATGTCACACCCGGTTTTAAGGCCAAAACTGAATGTAAGACTATATGTGTGTCAGGATCAAGTTTCACACATATATAGATAAAAGTGAAATAAACAATATAACCAATGTCATTATTATTATCACTGCATCATTATTACATAGTCTAAATTACATCAAGAAAATAAAAGACAAAGGAAGACTCCATAACGCCACAAGCAGTCAATCAGGGGTTGCACTCCTAGTCATAGTAGTCCTCGTCGATGTAGTCATCCACACCATCATTATTTGAGCAGCAGATAATAGCAGCAACAACATAGGAAAACTAGTACGTGTGAGTACATAAAGTACTCAAGAAATGGGGGAAAGTAATGACATGTAAGCTGAATAGAAAAAAGGTTGACATATAGTTTATTTACATAAATAAGCACCTACTTCTATGATCACTTTAAAAGCAATCCTAATTACTAGGTGAAATATAGTCCAATAGATTAACCACCTATGAGTTACCCACTCATACCAAAATACTATAGGTTACCCACTTGCAGCACCTACAGACTATGCCATGCAAAACTGGTTACCCACCATATCCACCCAACTATCCCTCAAATCACAAGAGGATCCAGGCTGCTCTTTACCATGAGGACATCTATTATAACAATTTTACACTCTGTAGAGGTTGCACAACTTTACCCACAGATTGGTTATTTTATCCCTTTTCAGTGACTAAAGTCTCCTTGTTGCCAACCACACTTCCGTAGGTGTGAGGCTAGAAGATCACCACATGTACTTTCAAAAAACTCCCTAGCTTGCAAAATGTCCACACTAAGGTTTCATCGCTATGAGATTAGCCATCCCTATAGAAGCCCCCTCTAACGTCATGGCTAAAAGTAACCCTTCATCACCGAAGGCCAAAAGTAACCCTCTCTTCATCCTTCCTCGAATGCCCGCAAAACTAGGAAGACATCTAATACTGAACCACGTCTACCCATATGAGCCCTATGCTTTGTGTTGTATTCCTGGGTGGCCGCTCCATGAACCGGTCCTTGTGACCACAAGCAGGTACTACTGCCATCCTAAGTTCCTAACAGTACATTACCTGTACTTGTACATACCCACACCATCATCAACAAGCTCCTACTTGGGTTGCCTAAATTTTATGTTGCTAAACGGATTACCAACCCAAATGATAGTTAGGTTCAAGCAAATAATTAGGTACTTGTGCATACCCACACCATCATCAACATGCTCCTACTTGGGTTGCCTAAATTTTATGTTGCTAAATAGATTACCAACCCAAATGATAGTTAGGTTCAAGTGAATAATTAGTCAAGTTTAATATTATTCATTTTTTAACCCAAAAGTTTAGCAAGCTAAGCGTGATGTACCCTTAAGTAAATACGAAACCCATCTATAGGCGACAAGGAATAATAAGGAAGGATAAATGACACATACTCATTTTTAACAACAATTCAACTTTATAAATGTCACATTTTAAAACATGGGCTCAATATGCATCAAGAACACTTGCCTGGTTCTGGTGCTGCTTGCTGCTCAAACTTAAGATCTTGTCTAGAGCTCCTCTTCCTCTATTATCGATGAATACCGGAATACTAATACACAAACAAATAAGAACATTATACCAAACATTTCCTAAATTATATAATAGTAGTTCTAAAAAATAGTACTCATTTCTACTATTTTACAATAAAAAAATCACCTAAATTGGTGGTTAAAAAGATATGCTAGTTTGAAGTTCTAGGGGATAAACAGTAAAAACAGAAGGGTTCAATTACCTATTTGTAATTTTGTAAAATTATAGGGACTAAAGTGTCAAAATATTAGGACTAAAATGTAATTAATAAAAAAGTATAGGGTTATTTCTTCAAAATTTTAGGACCTAAACATAATTTTTATTAAATGCAGGGGCAAAGTGCAAAAGAGCCATTTTATGGGGTTTTATCAAAATAATATAATTAGCAAAAACTGTGGACTCGGTCTACGGGGTTCATGGATCAGCCAGGGGCTCTGGTTCATGATCGACGGTGGACAAGAAACATAAATCTGGGCCTTTGATTATGAATCCGACAACTCTGAGGGCTTCGTCGAGCTGGGAGGCGAGGTCGGAGCTCATCGGAGAGGCGCTTTGGTGGTCCATTCTCTAAGATGGATGGGGAAAAAAGATGCGGGGAAAGAGGGGGTCCTTAACCCTGGCTCGCACGCGGTCAAGGAGACTTGGAGGCAACCAACATCGAAGGGTGGCGGCGGCGGTCATCGACGGGGGCACGGGGGGGGGGGGGGGGGGGGGGGGAGGAGGGAGGGAGGGTGCTGGTAAGCAAAGGGATGCAGCGGTGGGGATGGGCGACACCATGGGGTCAGTTTTATAGGGTACGAGATGGGGAGGCAAGTGGGACATGATGTCATCGGCCATCACTGGCCACCACGGCCTTTGATGTGCACTAAAGCAAATCAGCGTGGGATAAAAGCCAATAATGGACTGGGAGTGGGTAGGGGATGCGGGGTGATGTCCTACGCGCTCGGTGCGTCAGTTCGGTAGTCAGAGAGGCGGGGATGCGGAAGGATGACATCAGTTTTCAGCGGTGGGAGGTGGAAGATAACCCATGGGGCCCATCTATCAGTGGTCGGGGCCGAAGCTGGGCTACTGCACTGGGGGTGGGGGGGGGGGGGGAAGGGGAACTGAGATGTAGGGAGCAGTTCTGGCTCAAAGACGAAACAGAGAAGATGAGGGGGAAAATAAAAATGGGCCTCCAGATGGAGATTTGTCCCAAGAGGCAAGAGGAGGTTTTATTTTCTCTTTTTATTCTTTATTTCCTGTTTTCTATTTCTTAACTAAATGGTAAAGGATTTCAATTTGAAATTCAAAATTCATTCACACACAATAAAGATCCTACTACATATACTACTCTAACTCTAGCATGAATGCAACACTGCAAATTTATTTATTTATTTGAAAAAATAATCATTGTGCTTAATGAAAATTATTAACACCCTAATTAAATAAGATTAAATAATTTGTAAAATATGAAAATTAGGGTGTTACATTTTGCCTGTGGAATTCTACTATCTAATTCTGCATGGTTGGCTGCTCCATGTGCCCCAATTACTTGCCAATGGTAAATAATATTCTAAAACATCACCAATAATCTTGACCTAATGGTTAATTGTGAATGAACACTAAAAAAAGGTAATTAGTTCTTTTTTAGGATAGATTATTATATGTAATATTGCCTTCTTGTTAAATGTGAATGAGCACAAGTTAAATGGATCAGTTCTGAATGTCTAAGATTGCCTACTTGCATTATTGTTATTTTACCTCAGCATGGTGGGCCACAACCACACCGTTGTCCAGAGGTCCACCTCAGCTGGCATGGACATGAGGAACCAATACATTACTGGCTCAGGTTCCACAAAGGCTCTGTCCTCCCACAGGGGAGCCACGTTCAGGTCAACCTGGGCTCCCCCTCCCCCTCCTCCCTACCTCCAAAAAAAAATCAAAGATCCAGTACTATTTCATTATAACTAACCACTGCTTGCCTGGCACATGCCCCTCAAGCGAGGTTCTCCTAAACTGCCACATTTATACTAATTGTGCTAAGCTCTCAAATTCTGCAAAGGGAATTTCTCTTTCAGAGGAGTGACCAACCCATTGAACACCATATCGACCAGCTGTGGATATGTCAGTTGCAAGCTGAAACATTTATTGCGCACATCTCTGAACCTTTGCATGTACTCATGCACTGACTCTCTGGCTCTTTGCCTAATTGCTATAAGGTCTATGATCCTCATCTTTCTTACTTTGGCAAAGAAGTATATGTGAAACTTCTGTTCTAGATCGGCCCAACTCTGATTTGAATTTTGAGCTAGAGAAGCAAACCAAGAAAAGGCTGACCAGATAGCAACAATGGAAACAACGTAACCTTCATAGCATCAACTGATCTAGCCTCTCCACACTGCACCACGAATTTGCCAATATGCTCAACCGTTGTAGTATTATCTTCGTCAGTAAATTTTAGAACTATGTATCGGCTGGGCATAAGAACTAAATTAAAGCTAACTGGATAGGGAGGCCAATACATATAAGTATGCTACTTGGGTTTCAATCCAAATTGCTCTCTCATTATTTCTGCGACCTTGACTGCCCAATCATCTGTCCCACCATTAGCAGCATAGCATTTAGATGATGGGACAATATCTCCTTGATGCATTTCATAGTTAGCCATTGTGTGATCGCGTGACAACTTCGTTGGCAATGTTGTAGATGATGGCATACCAAACATGTGTGGACCTATGTTATGGGCAATATTGTAGGAGACATTAGACACCTTCTTGTAAAGATGCAGATATGTCTGAGGAGAGGTTGTCTGATGAATAACTATTGCACTGTTGCCATTCACTGCTCCTGATGTGGTGCATGATGAGGTTCCTATTGCAGATGCCGAAACACTAGTCCCTAGAATCGGCCCAGTCATTGTTGCTAGTGGTGTATGAAATCCTAGAGCTGGTCCACATCCCATTGCTGGAGTCGATGCACTCTAAGTTGGCTGTCGTTGAGGCATGTGCATCATCGGCTGAGTATTGGGCAGTGGCAAATTGTTTGGAGCATTGATGAGGACATCAACGACATAGGAACAACGATGACGGAAGACGGCGCGCCAAACCAAGTTGTCACGCCTCCACCTCTCGTCGTTGCGCCTTCTCAAGTTATGGACCCATCTTCCGACGAGACGACGACGTACAAGGGCCCAATCACTAGAGCTCGAGCCCAGGAATTGAAGATGGTTTTGATGCTAAGGAACGATGGCCCAGGATGACGCCCGTGAAGGCCCAAGTAGCCAAGTCGCGCGACTACCTCTCCACCGCACGCCTCTCTACTTCAGCCGGCCCTAGATGCCGCGCTCCCCCTATTTAGTCAAGGGTTGCGCCCCTTGTAATCTTTGAGTTTTGTTTTAAGATTAGCTTAGCTATTCATCCGTCTCTCGACGTGAATTCAGAACTCCACCTTCGTGCAATACATCAGATTGCTCGCCTCTAATTCTTGCTCGTTCTTCGATTGCGCGTAAGAATTGATCCTCGTGATCAGGTTGATCTTGTTTACCGCAAGGTTAATATCCTCCGGAAGTTGGTTCAGCGATTGCATTGGTGCTTCGGGCTTGCTCGTCGTAGTCGGATCGTGAGGGTCGACATCCACCGAATCGAAGTTATCTACACTCGCCGAAAGATCGGGCACTCAACACCTATCAAGTGGTATCAGATTCCAGTGTTTCTCGGTGAGTTTATCCAAGTCCACATAAACCAAAAACTACAAAATTTTTTTTTACCCCAGTATGGTTTTGAGCCTCGCACTTTCGTTCAGTAATTTGCGTTGTTGAGTTTTTGTGCTATCGCTTTTGATCATTGCTGGTACACGGTGTTTCATCGTTTTCTCCTCATCATTGTTATATCCTTCCACCACATCGTGTGTTTTAGCCACCACAATTTGCTTTCCGCCGCATCTGTTCTCTCCGCCTCGCTCTCATACTTGGCCGCACGTAACGAGTCTTACTCAGTTGCGTTTTGGTCAGCCGATCACTTGCCAAGTTTTGCCGCCGCACCGTGAGTCCGGGTCAATCACGTGACTTGTTGCATCCGACTCGGTTACGTGGTAAACCGCCCCGCCTCGCATTGTGTTGTGTTCTGCTCATCCCTAATCTTTTAATTACCGTTTTACCCCTGCCTAAAAAAAAAAGTGTGTATGCATTGTTTTTTCTTCACACTCCCCTGACATAGGTTAAAAAAAAAAGAGGGGCAGAAGTAAAAAAAAAGAAAAGAAAAAAAAAGAAAAAGAAAAAAGAGCGCTTGAGCACCATAGGCGACACGTTACTGTTCTTTACCCTTCTTCGGATCCGTTTGTTTTGATTCTTCTTCTTCCTCTTCCACTTGTGCCGGCAGCAATCTTTTCGCGTTTAGCACCTTTATTCAGCTTTGCAGTTATTGTTTGAATTGTGCTAACCCTTGATTGAGTGCAGCCTCCTAGCTCCACAAATTTTCTACTACGAGCAGGTTTTTGTTTCACCACGCAATCGCTCCTCCAATCTTTCACCGGTTTTACCTGTGGTTGCAGTTCACACTTGCGTGCTTGGTAAGGACGGGTAAGGATTTGATAACAGCTTTTTGATTGAGCTTTTCATCCACCACTCACCTCTCGTCGTAGGATCTTTTTCTGTGTTGCTTGTGTTTCTATGGCAGGAAACAACTCGAAGTCGGAGGAGCTCACCCTCCAAGAAGTCCAGGCGCAGGTTGAAGGTCTACAAAACGACATGAAGACGATGCACGAGAGACTTGACTCCACGATTACTTCGTCGAACGAGCGTTTTGATCAGCTCGACCTTGCTGATACGGCTGCCCACACCACGCTCGCGACGATCATGACTCGTCTTGAGGCCATGTCAACGCAACTTGGGACCATGACAACGCAGCTCACAGAGTTGCAAACTGCACGCGACTACGGCACCGACACCGAGCAGGATGACGCCAATCGTCATGGTCATGCTCGTAGGGTACGTGTTCCTACTAATGATTCTTTTGCCAGAATTAAATTTCATATTCCCACTTTTACTGGCAAATATGATCCGGGTGCTTATCTTGATTGGGAATTAGAGGTTGAACAAAAATTTGCATGCCATGATATCCCTGCTAATTTACAAGTTAAGGCTGCTATTAGTGAATTTACTGAATTTGCTTTACTTTGGTGGCGTGAGTATAGACAAAAATATCCTAATAGTGTTCCAGCCACTTGGACGGCATTAAAAGCTGCTATGCGTCGTCGTTTTGTGCCGTCATATTATGCTAGAGATTTGCTTAATCAAATGCAGCGCTTTCAACAAGGTTCACAATCTGTAGAGGATTATTATCAAGCTTTGCAAAAGGGTATGATTCGCTGTGGTTTAGTTGAACTAGAGGATGCTGCTATGGCTCTCTTTAGGGGTGGGTTAAATCATGAAATTCAGAACATTCTTGATTATAAGAATTATGATGATATCACCACCTTGTTTGAATATGCTTGTAAAGCTGAACGTGAAGTGCAGGATCGACAATCTTCGTCAAGACCTAACACTTTTGTAGGGTCCAAGGCGCCTTCAGCTCCACGATCGGCGCCTCCTTCCACGTCACGTGACCACACTGCGACCTCGTCCAAGTCGAGTGCTCCACCCATGGCCAGATCTGTCTCGACCGCGCCGTCCTTCTCGTCGTCTGGACGAGCTCGAGATACTCAGTGTTTCCGTTGCAAAGGATTTGGTCATGTGATACGCGATTGTCCAAACAAACGAACTATGTTGATTCGTGATGACGGTGAGTATTCTTCTGCTAGTGATTCTGAGGATACTCTATATACTATGCTTGCCACTAATCATACAGATAATACGGAGCTTCATGTCGACTCTAGTGCCGCCGACAGGTATGCAACTCTTGTTGTGCAGCGTGTTCTTAGTACACAGGTCGTGCCAGACGAAAAGAATCAGTGCCACAACATTTTTCATATTAAAAGCGTTGTGCAAGAACGAGCGGTCCGTATAATCATCGATGGTGGCAGTTGTAACAATTTGGCTAGTACGACCTTGGTGGAGCAGTTATCATTGCCAACAAGGAAGCATCCACATCCTTATCATGTTCAATGGCTTAATGATGGCGGCAAAATAAAGGTAACGCGCTCGGTACGTGTCCCTTTCTCTCTTGGTGCATATTCTGATTTTGTGGATTGTGATATTGTTCCAATGGAAGCATGCTCTTTGTTGCTTGGACGTCCTTGGCAATATGATGTTGATAGTGTTCATCATGGTCGCTCCAATTATTATTCCTTCATGTTTAAGGGTCAAAAAATTGTTATTCATCCTATGACACCTGAACAAGTTCTAAAAGATGATATTGCTAGAGCGGCAAAAGCTGCAAAATTGATTAAATCACCGCCTGTTGCACCTGTTCAACCTGAGATCAAATTGCATAACCCTATATTGCTTGCTACACGTACTGATTTTGATGAGTTACATGATGCTAATCTGCCCTGCTATGCGCTAGTTTGCTCTCGTATGTTTGTTTCATTAGATGAGGCACCTATGTTGCATATTCCTCCTGCTATTGCTAACCTTCTGCAGGACTATAAAGATGTTTTTCCCGCTGAATTGCCACCGGGTCTTCCTCCTATTCGTGGCATAGAACATCAGATTGATTTAATTCCAGGCGCACAACTTCCTAATCGTGCCCCGTACCGTACAAATCCTGAGGAGACAAAAGAAATTCAGCGTCAAGTGCAAGCATTGTTGGATAAAGGTTACATTCGTGAGTCTCTCAGTCCTTGTTCGGTTCCTGTTTTCCTTGTTTCTAAGAAAGATGGTTCTTGGCGTATGTGTGTAGATTGTCGTGCAATTAACAATATTACAATTCGTTATCGATATCCTATACCACGCCTTGATGATATGCTTGATGAACTTAGTGGTGCCATAATTTTCTCTAAGGTTGATTTGCATAGTGGTTACCATCAGATAAGAATGAAATTAGGAGATGAATGGAAAACGGCTTTTAAAACTAAATTTGGCTTGTATGAATGGTTGGTTATGGCGATTGGATTGTCTAATGCTCCTAGCACTTTTATGCGCTTAATGAATGAAGTTCTTCGGCCTTTCATTGGAATATTTGTTGTTGTCTATTTTGATGATATCCTTATATATAGCAAATCCATGAATGAGCATTTAGATCATTTGCTTGCTGTTTTTGATGCTTTGCGTGCTGCTCGCTTATTTGGGAACATGAAAAAATGCACTTTTTGCACGCAACGTGTTTCATTTCTTGGCTATGTTGTTACTCCGCAGGGCATTGAGGTGGATAGCAGCAAGGTGGATGCCATTCAGAGTTGGCCACAACCGACGACGGTCACACAGGTTCGCAGTTTTCTTGGTCTTGCAGGCTTCTATCGTCGTTTTATGCGGGATTTCTGTTCTATTGCTGCACCATTACATGAGCTGACCAAGAAGGGTGCGCCATTTGAGTGGGGTGCACCACAGGACGATGCATTCAACACTTTAAAGGAACGGTTAACTCACGCTCCTCTCTTACAATTGCCTAATTTTGATAAAGTGTTTGAATTGGAATGTGATGCTAGTGGAATTGGTTTGGGTGCTGTTTTGTTACAAGATCATAAACCCATTACTTATTTTAGTGAGAAGTTAAGTGGTGCTGCTCTTAAATATTCCACTTATGATAAAGAACTTCATGCTTTAGTAAGAACTTTGCAAACATGGCAGCATTATTTATGGCCTCGTGAATTTATTATTCATTCTGATCATGAGGCTTTGAAACATATTAGAACCCAGACTAATCTGAACCGTCGGCATGCTAAATGGGTTGAATTTATTGAATCTTTTCCGTACATCATTAAACATAAAAACGGGAAGGAAAATATGATTGCCGATGCTTTGTCTTGTCGTTATACAATGCTGTCCCAATTAGACTTTAAAATCTTTGGTTTGCAAGCTTTGAAAGATCAGTATGTGAATGATGCTGATTTTCATGATATTATGATGCATTGTAAGGATGGCAAACCTTGGGGGAAACTTCATATGCAGGATGGGTTCCTGTTTCGTGCTAACAAGCTGTGTATTCCAGCTAGCTCGGTTCGTCTTTTGTTGTTACAGGAGGCGCATGGAGGTGGTCTTATGGGTCATTTTGGCGTTTTCAAGACACATGAGGTGTTGGCCGATCACTTCTTTTGGCCACGGATGCGCCGTGATGTTGAGCGCTTTGTTGCCCGCTGTACTACATGTCAAAAAGCTAAATCCCGTTTGGGTAATCATGGTTTGTATATGCCCTTACATGTTCCCTCCTCTCCTTGGCATGATATTTCGATGGATTTTGTTTTGGGATTGCCTCGTACTAAGAAGGAAAGGGACAGTATTTTTGTGGTGGTTGATCGTTTCTCTAAAATGGCTCACTTTATACCTTGTCATAAAACTGATGATGCCTCCAATGTTGCTGAATTGTTCTTTAGAGAGATTGTTAGACTGCATGGAATTCCTAAAACAATTGTCTCTGATCGTGATGCTAAGTTTCTTAGTCACTTTTGGCGTTCTCTTTGGAATAAATTAGGAACTAAGCTGCTGTTTAGTACTACTTGTCATCCTCAAACTGATGGGCAAACAGAGGTAGTAAATAGAACTTTGTCTGCTATGCTTAGAGCTATTCTAGATAAAAATTTGAGATGTTGGGAAGATTGTTTACCTCATGTTGAATTTGCTTATAATCATGCTACACATTCTGCCACTAAAATGTGTCCTTTTGAGGTTGTTTATGGCTATGTTCCTAGGGCGCCTATTGATTTGTTTGCTATTGATGCTGAAGATGAACCAAATGTTGATGTTATTGCTCATATTGATCACATGAAACAATTGCATGAAGAAACACAACACAACATTGCCGTTGCTAATAAGAAGTATCAAGTTGTTGGTAGTAAAGGTAGAAAACATGTTTCTTTTGAACCTGGTGATTTGGTTTGGTTGCACTTGCGTAAAGATAGATTTCCTACTTTGCGTCGTTCTAAATTAATGCCTCGTGCTGCTGGTCCTTTTAAAGTGCTAATCAAGATTAACGATAATTCTTATGTTCTTGACTTGCCCATGGAGTTTGGTGTTTCCACTAGTTTTAATGTTGCAGATTTGAGACCATATTTGGGTGAGGATGATGCGTTGCCGTCGAGGACGACTTCGCTTCAAGAAGGGGAGGATGATGAGGACATCAACGACATACGAACAACGACGACGAAAGATGGCGCGCCAAACCAAGTTGTCACGCCTCCACCTCTCGTCGTTGCGCCTTCTCAAGTTATGGACCCATCTTCCGACGAGACGACGATGTACAAGGGCCCAATCAATAGAGCTCGAGCCTAGGAATTGAAGATGGTTTTGATGCTAAGGAACGACGGCCCAGGATGACGCCCGCGAAGGCCCAAGTAGCCCAAGTCGCACGACTACCTCTCCACCGCACGCCTCTCTACTTCAGCCGGCCCTAGATGCCGCGCTCCCCCTATTTAGTCAAGGGTTGCGCCCCTTGTAATCTTTGAGTTTTGTTTTAAGATTAGCTTAGCTATTCATCCGTCTCTCGACGTGAATTCAGAACTCCACCTTCGTGCAATACATCAGATTGCTCGCCTCTAATTGTTGCTCGTTCTTCGATTGCGCGTAAGAATTGATCCTCGTGATCAGGTTGATATTGTTTACCGCAAGGTTAATATCCTCCGGAAGTTGGTTCAGCGATTGCATTGGCGCTTCGGGCTTGCTCGTCGTAGTCAGATCGTGAGGGTCGACATCCACCGAATCGAAGTTATCTACACTCGCCGAAAGATCGGGCACTCAACACCTATCAAGCATGAAAGTACACTAGCTCATGAACTGGATCCTACTATATGCATCCATCCATTGTTTCGAGAATCAGGTTCCTCGATGTAATAACCAACACATGCGATTGATTAATTAAAACATGATGAATAGCAGTGTGGATCATATTCTACAACCTATCTTCTTGGACATCCATCAGAGTAGTTGATGGTTGTTCACGACCAGCGTTTCTTGTTGGCAGAGGTGGCGGCTTTGGTAATGTTCCTTTCTAGAGAACGGAACCAAGTCTTATCTTGCTGAAAGTGCCACTACTTCAGATTGGGTAATTAGTGATGGGTAAATATCATAATTAGTGACAGCAAATCCAACTGTCACCCGTAACCCATCACTAAAGGTCTATCTTTAGCGACAAACTATAACCATCTCTAAATATCACCCTTTTAGTGACAGGCAAAAAACCCCCTTCTTGAAATAGCTATAGAGACGGGTAGTTAACCATGTCTATAATAGATACAGTGACGATGAGGAGAACTGCGTAGCTAATAGTTTTGTCGATGGTCTAAAAACCACGTCTATAATAGATACAATGATGGTGACAGATTCTACGTCGCTAATAGTTTTGGTGACGAGTCTGAAAACCGTGTCTATATTCAGATTTGGTAACGGTGATAGAAGCTGCATCACTAATAGTTTCAGTGACAGGTTTGAAAACAACGTCTATAATAAACATAGTGACGGAGACAAAAACTACGTTTCTAATACTTGTGGTGACGGGTTTGAAAACCACGTCTATAATAAACATTATGACAGAGTTGAAAACTGCTTTGCTAATACTTGTGGTGACAGGTTTGAAAATCAGGCCTCAAATACTCATATGCACAAGACACCATTTCACATCACAGCTCAATTCACACACCATTTCATATTCACAGAAGAAACATCTGATAATATTACACATTTTAGGCAGATGAACAACCAAATTTACAGAACACATCATATATTACATGTCACAATCATTTCATGCCTATGGCATTTTCACACCACATTTCCTTGATATTTCAGATCAACAGTAGTATATATGCTCCCGTGAACATAATAGCAATTATCTGTAGTTAGATTGCATCACCCACATATAGATGCCATAAGTCTAGTATCACTTAACAGCTAAAAAACGAAGGTTGAACCAAAATGCATCTCCCGTGACTTGCAATCTATTTCAGCAGCTACATAAGTTAAAGCTGCACCGAAATGCATCTGCGATGACTTGTATTCTATTTATACAGCTACATAAGTTAAAGTTGCACCAAAATGCATCTCCGATGGCTTCAAAATGCTGATGCCTAGCATCAAGTCCTCCTGGTTCTACTACACCTTCAATGACTTGGCAACATTAGCTTTAATGTAGCATAAATGAAAATTTATTAAAATGATCTGGTTCCAACTATATCCATATATACAAAATTTATGGTAAGCCTTCCAGCAAAATATACATAAGGTAAAATTTATAGTATGAGCTAGATGGAACTAACATATATAAAACAAGAATTATAGTAGAACAGTTATAACAACTTGTTAGCTAGATATATGCAATTAGCATGAATAAATAGATGATGTTAGCATTGTTATTGATAATGTTAGGCATGTCACAGCAAAATAAAGCAACATAAATAAATAAATGAAGTTAGCTTTGTTGTGCCTAATGTTAGGCATATTTGGACACAATAAAGCAGCATGAATAGACAGACACAATTAGCATTATTGTTAATAATGTTAGGCATGTCTGTGCATAATGAAGCAACATGAGTAGATAGATGCAATTGGTAGATAGATGAAGTTAGTATTATGGTTGATAATGTCAGTCATGTTTGGGCACAATGAAGCAGCATGAGTCCTTCCTGCTGAAGACAACCAACAAACAAAAAATCAGACAAACATAAGACACATTCTGTAATATGTATCTTGTCAGTATAGCTTAAGTCTAAAACTATCTTCTGATTAGTTGTACATTACACAATGTCTGCAATCTCAAAGTTGGACACCATATCAGAATCTTAATATGGACTAATATCTATCATATAAGTTCAGCAATAACAAACCAGAAGTAAACATATATGCTATGTCCGTGATTCTTGAAGGAAGATTAACACTTGACCACAACTATAAATAAAGCTACTACTGTTGCAAATAAAATCAAAATGACCAAAACTGCACAAAAAAAAAACATACACCCAATGATTCCAACTATTACACTCTATGCAGCACCCATGTAAATGATTCGCATGGTTGTATTACATACTATATGTCTGGAAAAAAAATTTCAATGTTTACAATACAGAATAGGAAGTACAAACAAAAAATGGTTGTTGCTAAATAGTGCAATATAAACAAACTGTTACAAAATATAGCTAAAAGCACGTCTGTAATGCCCCAGATTTTCATAATGTAAACCTACTTCCAATATTAATATAATTCTAGTTTTTCCTTAATTAAAAATTTTCATAGGATAAACTTGCATCATGCTGGTCATTGCATATGTGTGGAAAATGGATTTTTAAATCTGATAGATAATCGTATATAGATTAGGAGAGTAAGAGTTTACTTCTCGTAACCAATAGCTACGTACACATACATGTTCCAAAGAAGCCAGAGGCGGAGTCCAGGTCTTGCACCCAATGAACCGCCTCCTAGTCTCTCCTATATAAATCAGAACCCTAGCTTGCCTATCCTGCCCGAGGAAACTAACGCCGCTGCCGCCTCGCTCAGTAAGTCGTCGCTTTGCGTGATTCTCTTGTTGAGTCGCCGCCGGCATAGCTAATCATAACCATGACATCGCAGGGCAACCAGAACCTGGTGAAGGCAATCCCCGTCGTCTTGCCGTCCCTGAAACCCCACCTACGATTCCTAGTGAGTGCGTTGCCTAGCTGCTCCGTTTGCATTGCTAGCTCTCGCCCTGCCAGCTGATCATCGTCTTCAACTGTAGCCTGCTCTCCGACGAACGCCAAGGACCGTCATCTCTCATCGCTGCAAGTCACGAAGTCCGTTGGTGAGACAACCTACAGCCCTGCCTGTTCATTACTTTAGTTTCGTTAAGTTTCGTAGAATCTCGCTGCTGGTAGCCATGGCGTCGTCGCTGCTGTAGGTAGTTGCTGCTAAGCCGCTGCTATGTGCTACTTTCAATCTCATGGAGTTGTGCGTGGCGCCGTGGCCTAGCCAGATTAGGTGGTGGATTGCTTTTGATTTAAACAAATAGGAATCACATGCATGGTGTAGACTAAGCCCTACGTGCGTATTGCAGAACTGACTTGCATTAGTTTAATTGTATGCTTTGCATCAGCATGACGTTGGCCTGGCATAGTGGGATATATTCCAGTATAAATAATCTCCTATAGGATTTCTGTTTCACTGAGAAGCCCTGATAGATTGCCAGTTTTATTATTTTTTTCTCTCGAGCTCTGATTTATGTAATTCTTGTGCTCAAGCGATCGTTACGATATAGGCTTTTAATGATGAATTTATTTATTGTGATGCTAGGATTTTGGAGTGTTTCTTAGTGTGTTTATTGATTTTTTGTCGGTATGATTACGTGAAATATAGCCGGATCAAGAAATTGCGTACAATCTTTAGGATCAAGTGTTTGAGCAGCAACTAGAAGAAGGCAAGTGTCCGTTGATCATTTTGAACCCTCTTCTTTAGATCTCTTCTTTTACAAATTGCATGCATGTCAATATAATCCTATGTTATTGTTTACTAGTTTTTCCATATTATTCCTTGAAGCCATTTGATGGGTAGCGTGTCTATGGTTTTGGGTAGGTTAATGCTTAGTTTGCTGTCATGTGGATTGGGACCAATTAATTAATTTGACTTATGCTCTACTTAATCATCTTAGGTTGGTAATTTTTAGCAACATGGAGAATAGGGAATCTGGACTGGCAGGATGGCTTGGTATGGTGCTGAGTGCATGAGATTTTGGTATGTGCTAGTTGCCAGTCTAGATTCTAAGGACCGGTTTGTGGACATGTAACCCGGCTGAACAGCGCAACCACGAGGCTTAAATGGGTGCGGCTTAGCTAATTAAACAGTTCTTCTCTTATTCACTGTATCACCATTTGGCTGTTATGTGGCGCAAGAGGGGGCTATGCGGTGGAGGGAAATAGACTCCCCTGTTTTAACGAATCCTTAGCGGGTGTTTACAGGGTAGGAGGTGCTATTGAAAGGCTATTCAATGTGAACCTGGCTACACACCATGGAAGTGTGAAGCAAAATAGAGATCATTGACTTGTGGTGAATGTGTACAAACCTTGCAAGGATAAAACTGTCATGACAGCCGTGCTCACGGTCAAGAGCGAGCTTGGACTTCTTCACGATTAGAGGGATGATTGGTTGGTGGGTAGTTTTGGTAGCCAAGTGTTGGATACTTGGTGAGTCGATAGTCGGATTTGGGAAATCCGATGAGCTTGTGTCATCCTTGTTGGTTATATTTGGAGCTTGGAGATCACACTTAGTAAATAGGTCGCCTTCACAAATGTATCTAGCGTAGTGCATTAAACATGAGTCGAGCCTTCCTTGATATTAGCCTGCATGTCATTTATTTCTCCCACTTGCTATGTACGATAAGTACTCACCCTTGCTATATTCTGTTGTTGTTCGACATACTCGCTGCTTAGACCTTGGAGGACAAGAGAACTTAAATGATGATAAAGATTTCGACCCGGATGCACCATACTAGGCTTGTGTTCCGCCGGACAACTCCTGTGGTGAATGGAAGCCCCACTCTGCTAGTTAATCGTTTGCTACTGTTATGTTATTTTCTTTAGACCATTGAGTCATTATTGTAATAATGGTATACCATTTACTTGGCTTTTATTAATAATGGTACACTATTTTGTTGCTACATGTATGGTTTTGATCCTGACATACATGTGGAGTGCATCTGGTGATTACCATGCAACTATCCATAAGAACTTAACTAGAGTTTTGATACTTTGTTACGCAGATTGACAAGTGATTTCAGTATGTCCCATTCTGATAGTGGAATTCTTCTTCCATAGATATGACCTCAGACATAAAGAAATTGGCCATCCGATCACGAAGATCAGATAGCACAGCTTGATCAAGCGGCTCGGTAGGCACACTGAAGTCGTGCTTATTGGTAGGTGAAAAATACATCATTAGATGTAAACTTGCTATCATGCACGTTGCATAGAAGTGTAAAGGAAACTACATGCATATAAGAAAAGTTCTAGGTCTATTGAGCAACCAAACAAATTTACATGTATGACTTGAAATATAAGAACACACGTCTACATTTTGCATACTTGCTACTGCACTGGCCGCATTTAGTATGTGGTAAGCAGCATAGAAACCACAGGCCTGACCTCCTGGCTGTTGGTGGCTCTGCAGTCACCAAAGAGCATACACATAAGTATAAAGTAATGGAAAATTTTCAATCAAGAAAATGCTATTTGATCATGTGTATAGGAAAGTTAGTTAGGTGTCGTAGCTCGATCCTTCCTTTCTTCCTTTTTGAATTTCCATGCATGAATCTAGAGAATGCCCTACACATGCATGTAGATTAGAAAATAGAAATCATACTTTTTTGTTAGATTAGAAAAATACAAAACATGAATTAGGCAAGGAATAGAAATATCATACTCGTCAAGCACACTAGTCAAAATAGAAACATCATACTCATAATCTGAAACAGAATCCATGTACCAGACAGTGCTAAACTTGATGCTCATTACTACAGGAATCCAATGGCCACCAATGTTGCATGCAAACATCAACCATTCCTTTCTATCAAAGTTAGACAAGACTAGTTTTTTTTCCACGAAACTCCTCGCAAGATCTTTATTTTTGTCAATGTAAGTGAGCACCAAAGACTCAGGATCAAGAAAAAACAACAAGCACATTCATTTGTTTTACTTCTTGAGTCATATACCTTGCGGCAAGAAATAATTCAGTCAGCATATAAAAGCCAAAAACATCAACAAACTAGCAAGAAATTAAATAGGGAACAACAAAGCTGAACTTTAACATATTATACACACAAAGTGAATTTTCAGAATGCAATGAATGTATACATAAATTAGTTGAGGGTGAAGTTTTCATAATCCAATCAATAACTAGCACGGTAATGTTTTCCAGAATGCAACCAATGTAAACATAAACTAGTTGAGGCATAAGTCAATGTAAATAAAAATATGTCATCTATATGTATTTTAAATTTCAGTGTTGTAAAGAATATGAAATTCAGACTAAAATATGATCACAACGAGAAAAGACATTAAAACTGCAAAGGCATCATACAATTCATTGCCAAAATGAAAAGGCATAGTAACCAAATAAGAATGATACTTACAACATGAAGCTCCTAACAATGGATAGGTCCAATGCCTCAAAATTGGATAGATCATACAAGTTGGCAAAATCAACAAACAATAGTCCACTGTCATGGCTAAGAAGATGCTAACACCTGAATGACACGGGAAAGCCCTTTTCCTTCTTTGTGACAACGCATATAATGTTCGTGGAGGCCAACACATGAAGCACCAACTTTCTCGAGCTTAGCAACATTGAGCATTTGCTTTCCATACAACAACTTGGTGTTTGGCCGAGCCCATACGGATGATATCAGTGGCTTCTTTGAGCCCTTATCTGCACCACAAGGGACCATCGGTGGAGGCTTTGGCAGCCCTGGTTTCTTTGAGTTCCTAGCTGCATTGCTTCCTATGGCACTCTTAGTTGCACTGGCAGGGGCTCTAGAAAATGGCTTGGATGTCTTTTGAGAAGCTTTCTTGTCAGTGATTGCTCTCTCTCTTATTGGATAGGTGTAGGCTAGCTAGCGAGGATCCTTTTCGAAGAGTCTCTTTATAGGATGATCTTTTCGCCTCGCCCTCCCCCTCCCCCTCCGTCAGGCACTGTCGCCCATCCACCCAGCCCCACACCGGGATCCAACACAGACCCGATGGCCACCTGTTTCCACCTCTACCCCGGCACCTGTTTCCACCTTTACCTTGTCTTTCCCCACTGCGGCCAAGCCACCCCGAACGACCACTACAAGGTTTCAGGTCTGTCGCAAAGCCCTAAAAATGTTACTATATGGGTATTTTTGTTGCGATAACAAACTATCGCAACGGTTTCATGTCATTGGGAGGCGTCGCAAGTAGTCGTGCTGTGATAGCACATTGCATTGATTTTTTGTATCGTTGTGGTAGCTGTGGCTTGTTGCAACGACATGTGGCATTGCGTATAGGTGATATAGCAACGATGGCTGCGTTGCAGTAGGACAGATTCACAACTACGCGCATCATTGCTATAATGGCTATTGCATCAACGTTGCATAGTTGCAAATATGCAATATTGCAATGCTCTTGAGGTGTAGTGAATGCCGCAATTGCCATGCAGGTGCTCGTCATGATATCTGACCCAAATTGCAACAACCTCCTCCGCGTCGCTATACGTTTGAGCTGCAATCGCAACACTGGTCGTGCCGTTTCTATAGGCTCACTTGGAATCGTAACGGCAAACGTATTGTTGCTATCCCGCCAAAGGGAATCGTGACAACGTACCTATCATTGCTATAGGTTTAAAGGGTATCGCATCGGAATAATAGTCACTGCTATATAGATAGATGGTATCACATCAATATATCAGCCGTGGTAATCTATGTTTAGTGTATCGCAACGAAATGAATAGCGTACATCAATCCAATATTATTGCTAGTTACATTAATCTAGTATTCACTCATACAACCCATTCAAATCCAATGCAATTGTATCCACATAAATTTCTACATGCCGAAATGATAACAATGAAGGGAGACACTAAGGTTGCTTCGCAGCTAGGCAATCCTAAACCTTGTATATCACCTTGCCAAATCTCAATGTTCCTGCCCAAATAAGAGACATATATGACTTCTAGTGAGATGGAAATTACAGCTTGTGGAGCGATATAGAAATGCATCGATAAAAATTAAGGCAATTACGAATGAAGGTCTATTTCCAGTTCTTACATGCATGCTGATTCCTTTTGACTCCTCGCGTTCTACTTAGAACTATTAGCTCATTTTGAGATATGAAATTTTTTGATGGCTCATAATCACGATATTCCTTTGCCAAATTCTTTGACAGCTTGGTAGGTTTTGGTTTGCGAGCCAGAACATTTTCTTTTCTGTGTTGTGATAATGTTTCTTGTCTCAATCTGGTATAAAGACGTTGGAATATTGTTAGTTATAATTCAAGCACCACATCATCATGATTGCCATACTTGTTCAAAACCATTACCTGCTCCGGCTCGAGTGTTCGAATGTTATGCACTGGTGTTGCATCAATGTTGTCCTTAGTGTTCCTAGCTTCAGATTCTATTGTATTATAGGTTGTTGCATTGTTCATCACTTCATTGGTCTCCTCTGCATTTATGCCTTCAGTGGTCCTGTTCGTCCCTTCATTGGTCTCCTCTACAATTATGCCTTCAATGGTCCCTAATGCAATATTGGTTTCATTGGTAGCAGCTTGCTAATTACAAAACAGAGAACAAATTATGTAATATGACAAATTTAAAAGCAGTCGAGATTTTGACTATAATCTATATGAGCAATTTTAGAAACTTTCAGGATGAATCTTTAATTAGTAACAGAGCTTGGTAGTAACGGAGCTAGACCCAAGCTCTAGGTTGGGCCAAATGCTATCAGGCTGGTTTGGATGGGCCAAAGAAAAAAAATACTAAAAACAGATGCAAAAAAATAAATGTATCTTTCAGATCTAAGGGTGGGCATGCAAATGTTAGGGCCTGTTTGTTTTCTCACCAGATTAATTTATCTGGATTATATTACTAGATTATTTAATCTACATTATTTTAGCTAGATTAATTATGCTGAATGTGGTGTTTGTTTTTTAGATTATTTAAGCTGGATCAAGTAGTTGTAGGGGAAGAAATAGCCCATGACATGAGTTGTAAGGGTCTTTTACCAAAATAATCTAAAATAAGCATCTATTGAGGAGATTATTGGATTATAATAATCTGCCTTCTAGATTAATTTATCTGACCTTTTAATCTATCCTATTTGTTTTCTTACTAGATTAATTAAGCTAGTGGATTACAAAATAGAGAACAAATTATGTAATATGATAAATTTAAAAGCAGTCGAGATTTTGACTATAATCTATTTGAGCAATTTCAGAAACGTTCAGGAGCATTATGAATCTTTAATTGGTAACAGAGCTTGGCGGGACTTCCTATATACAGGCCGCGCTACGTGTAGCTTACACGTAGAGAGGCCCATTAAGGCCCACTAGCTCATTTGCTTATACACGTAGAGCGGCCCATTAAAGCCAACGAGCTCATTTGCTTATACATTATGAACTATTACCGTTAGAACATTCGATATTTATCATTGGAACAACTAAGTTTCACTACTGAAAGAATTCAAAAAAATAAAATCATTTAATTTAAAAAATATAAAATATAAGAACAATTGATTTGTATTGTTAGAACAATGCATGAAATTCAAAATTTCCAAATCATAATTTTAAAATTTTGAAAGAACATATGCGTGTAGGATCTTTTTTTTTTTGAATTCATTACAAAAAGTATAATGATTCAAACGAAATCGATAACAGAGTTATGATTTGAGAGAAAAATCTATTTGAAATTTAAACTAAACTTGAATTTTATTGCTCCATTTACTGCATGACACGTGTTGCTCATTTGTTCTTCATTCCAGCCCACACTCACCCTCGCAGCCTGCCACCAGTGCTCTTCATGGGCCGTTCTCACCCTCTTGGGCCGTTTTAGCACGAAATTAAAGCGCTCTACGTGGAAGCTCCACGTAGCGTGCGCTAGATATAGGAAAATCGA
Source organism: Eleusine coracana subsp. coracana (assembly GCA_032690845.1). Taxonomy (NCBI): domain Eukaryota; kingdom Viridiplantae; phylum Streptophyta; class Magnoliopsida; order Poales; family Poaceae; genus Eleusine; species Eleusine coracana. The sequence goes on from CM064434.1 coordinate 32,810,960, forward strand.
AGCTTGGCAATGGCGGAGCTAGGCCCAAGCTCTAGGTTGGGCCAAATGCTATCGGGCTGGTTTGGGTGGGCCAAAGGAAAAAATGCCAAATATAGATGAAAAAAATGTATCTTTCGGATCTAAGGGTGGGCATGAGAGTGTTAATTACCTCCGGATTGCAGTTTTCTGAAAACATTGCTGGGAACTCTTGCAACAATTTTTCTCGAAGTTCGGCCATGAGTCGCTCCTCCTCTTTTTCTTTGTCGGCACCTTGCTTTGCAAGAAGCGCTTTTAGTTGCTCAAGCTCATGAGCTTGTTCTTGGACTCTTTCCTTAAGCACTTGCTTTTTATTTAGATTACGCAACATGTAACCTTGGCCATGTAACCTACTTGATTTGGCGCCGGTTGTTTTCATGTATGATTGCTAGAGAAGAAGGGCCTCTTTACCACATGCAGATGTGTTGCTTCTTGCTTCGTCACAACCCAATTCAAATGATTCAGCTATATGCAATCTCCTGGCTGCATTGCTCCGAGGAAAAGAAACAAATGTATGTGATCAATGTACGTAATGTTGCAAAGTTTACAAAGTTTATAGCACTCACATAAATACTATCAGACGTCTCATTTGACAATTGTCCATGCTTTGTGTGAGTAGCCTTAATGAGTTCCATAGGGCCTGGCTCAGCACCAGTTTCTATATCTCTCTACAAATGCAAGCGTACACATCACTAATATATCAGATTAATGTGTTACAAGCATAGAACAATCATGATAATGTTTACCATATCCCAACTACACTGAGAGAAAGGCTTCAAACTCATCACATGCATATTTTTCATTTCCTTATGATTCATAGAGTTTTGGCTGCTGATCTTCTGCAGAAAGTTAACAATTACAATTAGGTAACTCAAACTACCACTGCAAAACATAGAAGGTCAGGACTTTCCAATAGTTCAATATGCAGATGATACGCTGCTAATAATGGACAATACAACACACTTTCATCCCTGCCTGCTTGGGACATGCATGGTTACATGGCTCCTAATCATAGTTGTACTAAATGTCAGCAATGACGGAATGGAGGTCCTGGCTAACACAGTTGGGTGTAATATGGGAAATTTGTCATTTGCATACCTATGATTGCCACTATTTACCACAAAACCATGATTAGAGGATTTTATCCCACTTGTCCAAACAATTGAGAAAAAGAGACTCACAAGTTATTACCTTGGAGCAATTGGACTACAAGAAATGAACATTGTGTTACCTTGAACTTTGAAGTTCCAAAGTACTTGATTAAATAGTGCCACTCTACAATGTCCAGGTCTTCAGGCTTATGCTTCATTCTGGCATCTGTATGCCTTACATGTAGTACTAAAAGTGGATCTCCATCCTTTGTAGCGCTCTTGCACAACCTTCAATATCTTTTCCTTGGCATCTACAATGTGCTCCATGTCTCATGCTTCCTATTATTTTAAGCCACTCATGTTAATATATTGTCAACAACTGATAAATGATACGATGTACAAGGAAATTAACATACCATAATGCTTTTTGTGATGTAATTCTTGATTTATTTGCTTACATGTTTTCACTGTCCAACTCCAATTATTGGAGTCTTTGTTCTTGTAAATGTAACCACTTCATCCACAAATGCACGTCTATTTTTTCCATAGGGACCACCCAAAGTTGGCAAAAATTCAATTTGCATTTTCACTACACTAGCCATATATCTCCTGGCAAGTGCAGCTAGACCTTTCATGGTACCACGACCGACAATCTTGCCATTTCCTAATAATCATAAAACAAATGGCTATGAGATACAGTGTCTGTACCAAACTACAAGGTTTCAGGGCTAATGCTACAACACTAATATATAACCTTTCGCCTTCTTCTTTATTCTCCTAGCATGAATTGACCAATCTTTTCCTCCTGATCCGCTGCAACCAGTGCCCTCACCATCTTTTTGTGTAGGCTCCCTATAATTGTTATAACACACTGAAACATTGCAAATACTGATGTCTTAGTTAAAGAAAAAAACATGTTTACAGAACAAGAAGTCAGAATGAGAAAAGAGTTACTTATGTCTCTCAGGAGGCCTTTCTCCTTCAGCCATGCAGTGTATTGTTGGCATTTCTTAACATCGCATCTAGAATATCACTATTCCTGGTATGATGCCAGAAATGATTTGATGTTTGTTATGCTTTAAGACAAATATGAATTAATCCGCAAGCGCACGGAACATCTATTGTAGCATTTCACCCGGGAGTATTCTAAGGTATCGTATTTATTTTCCGCAGGGAAGCCAGGCGTAAGAGTATCTTGGTTTAACAAAGATATAACTATAAGAATTATACCAACTAACCAAAGTCAGGGGTAAGGATGTTCGATAATGATAGTTGGGGTTGTGAAACAGGAGAAATCCACACTAAGATAAATAAAGAGATCGGTTAAGCTAGCCAGGAGGACAACGAGTCTAAGTCTAGAATTCCTAAGACTATATCTTCCTATTTTATCTAAGTCAAGTGTCAAAATTCCTAGTTACTCGGGTTGAGTGCTTATACCAAATTCATGGTACAGCCTTGAGCCTTTCACCAATAAGTTTACTTCAGGGCACGACAACGATCCACTAATAGGGTCGGTAACTAACCTCGTACACTAGTGGGCACGTTCCCGCTAGACAACCCTGCTTGAGACTTCCCGAACGTGGTGGAATACTAAATGGACGGTGGACAGACAAGGCTGTCACCACCTGTTGCCTACCACACAGCCCATGGGGATGAATGCAAAACTAGCTAGTGCTAACTTAGGTACCACGCCTACGCTTTCACTAGATATTCTTCCGTTGGCCTAGCGGAAGAATAGCTGGGAAATAACCAAGTCTAAGTTCTATACAAGAACTAAACTTAATTAAATCCTAGCCAGGAATCCCGTAAACTATGCTTCAAAGTTCTTTCCTGATATTTGTAACTTAAGGAAATTGACTAAGTAAAGATAAATACTTGACAAGATAAATAAGAAAATATAATTATATTGATAAGGGATAAGTCTTACAAAAAGAGAAAAGATACAAGAGAGCTCATACCAAGACTCCAAGACGACTTCTGGAATCCCGAGCGATGCTCTCGACTAGACTCTAACTCACGACTAACTAACCTACTCTACTAGTAAGAAAAGTAGTGGGAAATGGACTCCAATGTGTTTCACTTGCTTGATGCCTCTGTTTCTACTGATTCCCCCTCAATTTATAGGTGGCGGATACTTGGCTGGTACTTCAAAGTGGTGGAGAGTCGGTGGGCAAAAAATCCCCCGCCGGGCGGCGGGCCACGTGTGCCTGGCGACCGGGCATGCCGGGCGGCATGCACCACCGGGCTGCAGGCCAGGCCGAGCGGCAGGCCAGGCCGGGCGGCCACTGGATTTGGTCGGTTTCCAACCGACTTTCTTTGGACGGCTCAGATCTTGTCCCGATGGCGGTTACTTGGTCGGTTTCCACCGAATTCTCCGTTTTGGGGTCAGTAGAAGTTGTGGGCCTCATGGGCTGGCAACCCTGAGCGGCAAGCCAGGCCGGGCCTGCGGCCCATCTTTGGTGCCGACCCCCCCCCCCCCCCCCCCCCCCCCCCGGGGTCAAGTATTGACTTGTCCATGTTGTGCCACGTGAATTCCTCCTTTATTTCTCCACTTTTTACCCTCCTTAGTCCGAAAATGGAAAACGACTTCATTTTGGAGTGTTTTGTAGGGTCGGCTGGTTAGCCTCATGACGATTCTGTTTTTACCCGCCGGGCGGCTGATTTCAGCCTGATATGACCCTGTCGGCTGGGTTCGGATTTCAGCCATCACGACCCTGCTAGGCCCTGATTTCAGACTCATATGACCCTATCGGCCTGCTGTATTGAGGCAGATTCGGCCGACGGGGTGTTTCTTCATATTTTTTACATGATTTTAGCCCTTTTGACCCTGCAAACACATATTTCACCAAAACTTGTGGAACTTTATTAGTTTCAACAAATATTCATGAAACTTTGGTCTTTATCTTGTATTTCCCGATCGGTTGGTGGCCAATATTGGGTTTTAAGGGCCACCAACATGTATGCTGCAATTGAACCATCCCGGTATACATCGCAAAGACCTTCAAGATACCAACAATAGGACTACGTTAAATACAAGAAAAAATATAGTTTACATGTGGTTTGTGAAGTACAAAAAGAACATGTATACTTGTATCAGATCCTTGCTTTTGAAGCCAATCTTTGTAAGCATCAACATTCTCGTCATCACCAAGACTATCATCGTCATCATCCTCATCCAACTCAGACTCCCTCACTCGTTTAAGGGGTGTAATGCTAATGTCTCCATTAGCTGATTCATCATATGTTGTCAATAACATCCTAACTTTCTTCTCGGCACCGATGCAATCAAATAACTCTTCCAAATGAACTGGCAAATCGAATGCTTTGAGACTTGTTGAGCTATTTCCAGTTCTCTTCTTGTAGTAGTACTAGTCCCACACACTATAACCAAGCTTGTGTTTCAATGATATAAGGCCGTCAAATGTCAGTAGATCCTCGTACAGATGACCCCGGTAGGTTTGATGTTCTCTGTTTCTTCCCATGCATTCGACTGCTAAAGCCCATGTTTCACCACTGAATGTGTGGGGGGGGGGGGGGGAGTTGTGCATGTGGACATAAATACTGTCAATACTAGGGACATCTTGACATCTAAGCAGTTGTATAAGAGTACTACATACTTTTTAGGCGCCTAAAATCTAGGAAATCCGACATACTATAGCAAGTGCAAGTTACTCACCTTTCGCTTGCTAGATCAAGGTGATCTGCTTCAATGTCTCGCCGTCGTCTCGTGGTTGCGCCAGAGTCAGTGGATCGGTTGTCGGAGATATGCTGGTGGCAGAAGTTGCGCAGTTAGTGCTCAGAGCAACGCCGCGCAACAACCAACCGTCTCTCCTTGTGTGCCTCCAAAAGATTATGCAAAAAGGCGGCAGTGGCTGTGAGTTTTCTCGTTTTTAGATGCCGCTGTGAGTTTTGAGTAGGTGACTCGGGCCGAACCACATTAATTTGGAGTGGCTGAGTTGAATTAGGTGGGCTCGCGAAAAATTTTCGCCCACGTGCGCCTAAAGTTTGGAGGAACATTCCATCAAATAACAAAAATCGAACCTTCTAATAAGTTTCAATCGCTTGAAAGTTAAGAAACCTTTCAAGCAACACTATTAACCATCAAATGGACATCATGTTGATTATAAAAGTTTTTTTCTTTGAATCACGTGAAAACAAGTACAATACAGATGTAACAACTTTTAAAGCCTTCATGAAAAAACAGATTAGTATTCAATTATTTGACATTGTTTTGCATAGAACATTGATTGAAAGCAAGTGATTCGTTTTGAATTATTTGATGTTGTTTTGAGTCAGTTGCAATTAACAAGGGCGAAGCTACCTTGTAGCTAGTGGGTGCAAATGAACCCACAACAAAATAAAAACTCTGTTGTCACCATATTAGCAGCCAAGAAAACAATGAAAAAATAGCTGCTAGGTTGCAGTAGCAACACCCCCTTAATTTTACCAGGAAACAAACATGCCCTTAGCAAGCAGCACACCAGAACACATAATACATTAACAAAATAAGGCAGGTCATCCAGTTCAACCACGAGGTCAATACAACACAATCAGAAGTATTCAACACAAACATACAACTACAAAGAAAAAAAAGCGATGACAACAACGAGACTTGAAACTAGCTATGCAATGAGGAGGGGACGACGGGCATCCACAGAGATGAGAGATGTCGGCGACAATGAGGGGACTCATCAGTCTACCCGAGCAATCTTGCGGTGCAGCTCAACAGCGTCGGGCCTCCCCGCGTTGTGGCGGTGGCTGATGAATCGGGACGCATGCATGACGACCGCCATGCTGGAGTCGTACTCCTGGTCGTCGTTGCAGAACAGGCACCGGTACCAATACTTGCCGGAGGGAGTGGAATGGGAAGGAATGCGCAATCCGGTGGTGAAGGGGGCTCTTTGTCGCTATGGTGGTTGGTGGTGGTGTCGTCATTGCTGACGGTCGCCTTGACGACCTCTGTCGACGACGCCTCCTCCTCCTCTGCCACCGGGATGACCACCTCCTTCCCTGTTATGGCCACTGAGGCGAACTCCTCCTCCCCCTCCTCCTCTAAAGCCGGGACAAACTCCTCCTCCTCTGATGCCGGGATGACCTCCACCTCCTCCTCTGACACCGAGACGACCTCATCCTCCTCCTCCGACGCCAAGACGACCTCCTCCGCCTCCTCCTTCGCTGGCGCCAAGACGTCCGGGTCTAGAGTGCCGTGGACGCGCTTTGGCAAAGGAGCTGACACCGGGACGACCTCCTCCTCCTCCTTCGTTGGCACCAAGATGTCTGGGGCCAGAGCACCGCGGACGCGCTTTGGTGAAGGCACTGACACAGGGACAACCTCCTCCTCCTCCTCCTTAGCTGGCACCGAGATGTCCGGCGCCAGCGCACCGCGGACGCGCTTCGGCAAAGGCGAGCGTGACTCTCCGCGACATCCTCCAGCCACAGAAGAAGACAAACCACCACTCTGTAAAGAGTCGATGAACACTAAAAAAATCCCTCCATAAATAATGATATATCGACTCGATAACTAAATCAAAGCATAAAATAGTACCAACGTTGGCCTAAAAGAGTCGAGAACTATAGAGAATCATAGAGATATTGAGCAAACGAAAAACCCCCAAAATTGTACGGAAATCATGGAACGTGGGCAGGAACATACCACGGACTCTAGGAGGAGAGGGCTGTGAAGGTTGCCATTGCTAGCGACCTTCCTTGAGTCCCTCGTGGGCGCCATGGCAGTTGAGCATGGTGAGTGGCGAGCGAGGGTTTGAGGTGGTTTGAGCACGGTGAAGAAGACGAGAAGCTGAAGAGTGGAGTGATGGCGGAAACGGGAGTGCGCCCCTGATACAGGCATGAGGTCGAGAGGCGCCTTCTCTCATACTAGCACGCTTAACACACTAAAACATGGGGCCATGAAACATGGTCCCACCTGTCCTTGTGTCCTGAGTAGAACTTTAGCGTATGTCATAAAAAAATGGAAGGCAAAAAGTTTTTCCTTCTTTTAGGCCCTATTTGGATCCATCTTGTTAAATTTCAACAAGGTGTTAAAGTTTAACAACTTAAAAAATCTAAAGAGAGAGATAGACTCAATTGGTAATGATCTATAGCATTTTACCTACGTTGTAAAGTAGTATATTCACTTGGGATTCAATTTTTTCCCGCAATATACAAGTTCTTATAGTAAAGTAGTATATTCACTTGGGAATGGGTGCATCTGCACCCACAGCTGTCTACTAGTACTAGTACTACATGTAGCTTCACCAGTGTTATCGAGTGCTCTACTAACCACTGTACTCCGTAGCCCGGCTCCCTCCGATGGCAATTATGTACTGAGCGCATGCACATGACTCACGAACCATGTGAACGCACAAAACTGAATGGAGACCATATATGAGTTGAATGAGGCAGTACATGCATGTGTCCCTCTAATTTTTTCCCCTTGGTTTCTGTGTAGTAGGATGGAGGGGGTAGATCGTCGTATCTTTGTGCTTTGAGAAGAAGGATGCCAAAGTGCTCATAATGAAAGAGCTCCGGGATCCAGATCGATATCGAGATTATGCATTTGTCATTTGGGTAGTACCATAGTAAGAGAAATATACACAAGTTCATATAGGTTTTACTAGATTCAAAAGGCCAAATACCAAGAACACATAAACATGAATCTCTAATTAAGTTGGCTTCCCCCATCGCAGGTTTTGTGTGTGTTCACTTCCCCCAACGCAGGCTTTGCGAGGGGAGCCAGTAAATTTCAATGCGGGCGGCGCCGCTCGCCTTGATTCGAGTCAAGCGACATGATCATTCATAGTCAGCTCCTACTATCATTACTCCGCGCAGGGCCATGAGACCGGAATTGAGCAAAGTAAAGTGATTGGACCGAAGGCATGTCAAGTGGTAGTCCTCACCAAAGCATATCCAATCACTATATGTTTGATAGTGGTTGTTATATACTGTACTATTACTTTTGCCAAAATAGTGCTAGTTGCTGGGAATCACTGGACTCCATGGATGGAAGATGAAGAAAAGAGACCGTTGTTCAGTTGTCCAATGGCCAATAAAATAGTATGTGCAACCGTCTGAAGAAATAAGCAAAACTTCCATACAAAACCTTTATTCTATGAACATATTATTCCTATGTTTTCAAATCCATAATGGTGGTTGTTAGTGTAAATTATAAAATTCTTTTTGTATATTTTGATTCCTTTAAACAATATATAATATCAACTTTATTTGTTTTAATTCTTTTTGTGATACACTTCAAAAACTAAATCTTTATTCTATTAAAAAAGATTATTCCTATTTTCCATACCAACAATCATGGTTAGCAATGTAAACAAAATTTTATTTTGCATACTTGTTGTACGCCTACATCTCATTATGCACCACATACTTATTTATTATAAAATCATTTTTTATAGTGAAAGAATTGAACATTAATCTTAATAGAATTGTCACATAAATGTGCATTCAACTGTGTAATTAGTTTATATTTAATCATCGTATTTAGTGTTTGAATGATTTATGTGACCCCTCTAAAATTTAGACCCCAAGAAACGAATCCCGCCACGGATCCTGAAATACACATGCCACATCCATTGGTTACTAGGCAAAAATTGCTACAAATGACTCTTCAATAATGGTATTTTCTGTAGAGCACTCCTTAATTCTGGTTTTGCTAGAAACCACTCTTCAATGATGGTTATTTGCTAAAGCACACTTCAGCTACAATAATCATGAGCAAATTTGCTACTGGACACTTTTCTTTTGTGGTGTTTGCTCGAGGACACTCTAGTTTCAAATGAGTCTTTGCTCATTGACACTACTTATTACTTGTGGTAATTGGCCAAAAGATACTATGGTGAATAGAATATGATTTCTCATGCATGAAAGAGAGAGAAGATTTCACAAATGGCTAAATTGCCCTTAAAATTATTAGCAAATTTGACCATATACAATTTTATTTTATTAATCAAATATCATAAATATTATTAAATCTGAGCATATAATCAAAGACTCAGATTTAATAAACAATTTGATAATATGCTAAGATTTAATAATTTTTACGATATTTAATTTATAAAATATAATTATATGGTCACATTTGTTAAAACAATTGCAAGGTCAATTTAGCCATTTGTGAAATCCTTTCTCTCTTTCATGCATGAGAAGTCATATTCTATTCATCATAGCGTCTTTTAATCAATTACCACAATGAAGTAGTATAGCGTCCATGAGCAAAGACTCATTTGAAGACTGTCCTCTAGCAAAGACCACAAAAGAAGAGTGTCTAGCAGCAAATTTGCCCAATAATCATTTACGAGAGATAGAACTTTTCAAAGGCCAAATTTGCTAGTGGACATCATTCTTTTGTGGTCTTTGCTATAATAGACACTACTCCTTAATTATGTAGTTGCTACATGACACTCTTTAATTGTGTTAATTGGCTAAGAAACACTCTAATCATTAGAATATGACTTTTGTTGCATGAAGGGGAGAGAAGAGTTTGCTAGTACTCCCTCCATCCAAGAATATAATTCTAGCTTTAGTCAAAGTCAAATATTTTAAACTTTGACTGATAATATCTCTAAAAGTAAATAGTTATAAATATAAAGAGTTGCATATTATGATAGTTGCTTTTAAGACAAATCTAGCAATATCTTTTATACTTGATCAATCATCGTAACTTTTGCTCTATTGATAGTTGAAGTTAAAATTATTTGACTTTGACCAAACCCAGATAGAGGTAGTAGAATATGACTGGAGGTGCAAACTACTACTACTGTGTCGTTCCCTACTAAACCCAACACTCCTCTACCCTCTCAGCCCTAACTGTTCATCTCCTCACCTAAATGTCCCATCGGAGAGTCAACTTTGTATCCCCAATCTCCCCTGCGATGCCGGCAGCCATCCTCTTCAACCTCAGGGGCAGCTATAGCCGCTGACGATGCCTAAACGCCGGACGTTCCAATCGTGTCACCAGATGCGTGATGCATGCGGGCGCTTCTCGTGTAGCGCAGTGACCACGACTTCTCCGTTGGACACCTGCGACTCCTCGGCCCTCATCCCGTTCGACCTTAGCTTTGGCCACCGTGGCGCACCTCTGGCTTAGCCTAAGACACCGTGCGCCACGAACACCACGGACAAAGGGATGGGCCTTGCGGAAGCTTCTGTCTTAGCCACCGTGATCGCGAGGAAGAAAGGGAAGGGAACAGCAACAACCTCTGCATCAGCCATCGCCATGAATTCATCTGTGCGTACTGCATACTACTCCTACGTGCTTCACTTGATTAATCTGTTAAAGTAATTAGATAGATTGATTAATGCACTTTTAGATTCATTAGAAACATGCTAAATTCTGATTATAACTGCTCTCTAAAATAAAATATCCTCTAAAATAATGAAGTAATCCAACAGACTCTCTAAAACTTCTTATATCTATATTTAAAAATCATTAAAATATAGGAAAGTTGGGTCTAGTTTTGAAGCTTTCATCACTACGAATACATTGGTGAAATCGTTTTTGGACTTGACATTTGATTTCAGAGTTATCAAAATCATTAAAATGATGTCAGCAATTCTATTTTTCTCCTTTGCATGCACATGTTTTCTTCCCCTGCATGCGGTAATTACGGCCATATAGAAAGCTTCCATGACTGGCTAAAAATAGCTATTGAGAGGAGTATTTTAGCTATCGGACAAATAGAAACACATATAGGACACCTGTTGAATGGCAGTTTTTGTTGAAAATCTTCAAATTTATAGATAAAGAATAACATAGAAGAGCTCTTGGAGATGCTCTTAGTTTGTTTATATTTGCTATATGTATCAATCTATGAGTACCCTCTGCTTCACTTGATTAATTTGTTAGTCATGTTATCCATCAAAACATTATGATTATCTCATCTCATCAATCTCTTTATTATAGGTCCTCAAGCCCAATTTCCCCGATGTGCCACTAGGACTTGAAGACAAAAGGAAGAAGAAATATAAAGAAGTGATCTTTGATTTTGTTTGTGACGCCAATGTGCCACCAGGACATGAAGTCCAATGTGATCTCAGGTTGGAAAAAATGCACATCAAGTTTACATTCACTAATGAAAGCCGCGATGTTAGACCTCACGATGTGTTGTCTTGTAAGGAGGTGATGGTCCTTCCCAGTTGATTACAAACACTGATATAGTTTGACATGCTATATTATACTTATTATTAACTATGCGCCTTGTAAGACTTTAGATCATGGCTAGGGCAGAGGATCTTCGGATTATTCTGAAGAAAAAGGTGATGGACACTGTGTACAAGAGTAACAAATAATCAACTTTTAGCCATGTATGAATGATCTTATCTAGTGTCAGGGTGACTTATGTAATGAATGCCACTTTGTGATTTTGAAATTATGACGGATTATTCTGAGGAAGAAGGATATTGTAGTATGTCAGATTAACTAGCGTCTTTTTAGGCGAAGATGATGATCGAAAATCGATCAAGACACATATATGACCTAATAATATATGTACATTCACAAAATAGCATTGGCTAGTTCACCACCACTGGATATACATAGACGAAGATCGACATGCATCGATATACCCCTGTTCATCATCAGCACATGGAAAGAAAGAAACAAAAAACAAAAGCATCAAACTAGTACTAGTCGTTAATGACTATGAACGGGATGACCAAAGCATGGTGGTGACAACGATGTAGGAGGAAGTCGATCTCTTCTTGAAGGCAGACTTGTATCCCGCGTCCCGAGCAATCTCATGGTGCCTCTCAATGTCGTTGGGCACCCCAACATTATCGCAGAATAATTGCAATGCGTGCATTTGAACCTCCTCCTTGTACTCGAACTCTCTATCTTGGCAAACCGGGCACAAGTACAACTTCTTGCCGGAGGAATAATCCACCTGGTATACGATGCGCGTGCCGCCATCGGGGGAGTGGTAGTAGTTGGCGGAGTCACTATTGTCGCTGTACCCTTCGTCGCTATCATCGTTGCTGACAGTCGCCTTGATGACCTCCGGTGGCACCACCTCCTCCTCCTCTGCTACTGTCGGGAAGACCTCCTCCTTCTTTCATGCCGCTAGGACATCCGGGGCCAGAGTGCCGTGGACGGGCTTCGGCGAAGGCGAGCATGACTCACCGCGGCATGCTCTAGCCATGGAAGAAGACGAACCACTAGTCTGTAAAGAGTCGATGCATAGTAAAAATCCCTAAAATTGTACGGAAATTGTGGAACATGGACAACAACATACCACGAACTCTGGGAGGAGAAGGGTGTTGAGGTTGTGGTTGTCAGCGGGCTCCCTCGAGTCCCCCGTGGGTGCCATAGCAGTTATGCATGGCGAGCGGCGAGCAAGGGTTGAGGTGGTTTGAGCGCGGCGAAGAAGATGAGAAACAGGAGAGAGGGAACTAGATCCGCTGACTTAAGGCACCGGGCAGTGGGTCACTGCACGTGGGCCATGCACAACCACTACCCCATTCGTCAGCATGAGTAATTTAAGTCAGCGGAAACCTATCTGAGAGTGGAGTGATGGCTGAAATGGGAGTGCGCCCCTGTTATGGGCGTGAGGTCGAGAGGTGCCTTCTCTCATACTAGCACGCTTAACACACTGAAAATGGCACCACGAAGCATGGTTCCACCTGTCCTTGAGTCCTGAGTAGAACTTCAGCGTATCTCGTAAAAAAAGGGAAGGTAGAAAGTTTTTTTTTAGTCATGAAGGAAGAATGCTGGAATTGATATAACTTCCCTTTGGATTTAAGAACAAGTTTAATTAATCATGTTTCCTACCTTTTAGCTGATTGAAAGCTTCCAATCAAAAGCATACCGTCTCAATTCCTATATTTTTCGTATCCTAGTACATTCAAAGGGGGGTAAATGATCGAGGTTGACAGTTTCTACAACGTGGCCCTACCAGTCAGTATGATGGAATGAATAATGCCTTCATCAATGTAGAATGTTGAATGATGGATAGCCAAATTTAAGGAGAAATATAAAGACTGATCTTAGAATCTGATTTGCCTTTCAATTGGTAAATGATCTATAACATTTTTCCGGCAACGTGACATATGTGTGATATTGTAATTTTTTGTTTGTTTTGTGGAGGTGCATTCCACCTCAATTAATAACGGCACATATGTACGTCCACCTATTACTCCTATTACGAGGTTAAATTACTACCAGAAATCCTATTACTACCGGAAATACTAATTTTGCCATGTCGCAATCTTCGTCGTGTGCTTTTAATCGGGCACACGGCAAAAAGGTCTTTTATCATGTTCCATTGCAAGGACACGACAAAGACCTTTATTTGCCGTGTGCTAAGGATTGGCACACAGCAAATAAGGAAAAAAACTTCTCCAATTCACCTTAAACTTTTTCTTCACACAACTCCTATTGTTTGGTACAATATATTCCAATTTGGGGCATTTTCTCTTCTATTTACGATTTTTGCAAATTTTATTTCATCTAAAAGATTTTTTTGGTCTAAGTTAAATTTGAACTGCAAGTGCATAAATTAATAAAATAAAATAAGTTAAAAAATGATATTCATGATATTGAGGCTAGTATAAGGCCTTTTGTAGTGGTTGAAATAAAATTTCAAAAATTGTATTCACGAAATGTTAATTTGAATGTCATGTTGAGTAGTATTTAAATAATATAAAATTCAAATGACGTCGAAAAATCATGATATTTGTTCCTTTTATCATAAACATTTCATGTGATAAATAGTTGAAAAGTGTGCCTTAATGATGACTCCCTCCATTGGGCGGCGCTGACATTTCGATTAGAGAGGGTGGTCTTTTAATTCCAGAGCACGGCTCGTCGCAGGCGCTTCGATTAGACAGGGCGATGCTGGCGTTTAATTCTATTTTAAATACCACCTACATATCATATTTCCAAACTTTCTTGGGATGAATCCTTCCGGAACCCACATATCAGTGGGCCATATGAAATGAGCCGTTATACTTGAACAAGCACATGTGACAAATAGTACCATAAGAAGTTTGGTCAATAGAGAACAAAATCAAACTGCACTACTAAGACGCAAATGGGTACATGTCTACTATACTAAAATTCTGAGTTGGTGGCTTGTATGGTGGTGGTTGTCGCACCACCCTACTAGAAAATGCGTCGACATGCGGGTCCTATCAACCCCACAGCAAGAATGTCTCGCTTTGAATATTTGGGTCCAAAATTATCTTGCTACAATAATAACACTTTTGCAGTGGCGCTAGCAAAGATCTGCACCAGGCTATTCTGATTCATCACAGGAGTGATAACATCAGGCTTGGGGCAGCCTAATTAGAAGCTGCAGTTGAGATAATGGTTAATACCCAGTGAAACAAAGAGAAAAAAAAGCATCAAAAAGAGGCACTGCCGATTGCAGAACTGGGGCATCGGTGAATGAGGCATCGAGAACCTTGAAAAATTAGTAAAATAGAACATCCTCAACTTATGGAAAATGCGGTGACATCCTCAACTTATGGAAAATATCAATTTTGCTTATGCACTAAAATATTTTATCAATCATTCTTTGTCATTTTATTTTTTTTATTGTAGCATCGCACGGGCATATGGCTAGTGACAGATAAAAGTTGGGTTAATTGCAAAAACCACCCCATAAGTCAGTTGGAGTTTGAGACTCCCACACATTATAAGTTATTTTTTGATAGATATGAAAGTTTGATAGTTTAATCTTCATATTTTTTTTATAGAGAACTAGGAGGTTACCCGCGCAAAATTGCGCGGCTAGAATTATGTTATTTTAATTTCTAGTATATGTTTTTTAAATCTTTATATAATGTGCTTGTTTTGCAACTAGTTAGAGTCTATATTATATTTAGTAGCATCCTTCTTAGAAAATTATTGTTGTTTGAGTGGCTGAAACAACCACATCGCTTAACAATTCATATCAGTCCCTTGTACAATACCATCTTGAGTACATATATATGCTAGTTGGTTAAAATGTTAATTGGCCTAAACTAAAGAAATGGTCGTTCAATTTTAATAAAACTCTTTTCTCTTTGCCACATCTTCGTGTAATGTTATCAAATCTCGTGACTCAATCCCCCTTCCAGTTATAACATAATCTTCAGTTTATACTGCCATAATGAATATCAATGAAATTCAATTGAGACCCTCGCTCCCTAGACTTAACTAAAAAATAAAGATCTAAAAAAGAAAGTAATCTTAAATTTGAAATATTAAAAGGATCTAGGTCTAGAAATCACCATATGAATAGGAGAAAAAGAAAACAAATTACCACCATTTAAATGATATAGATATTATCGAATGGCTTTCTCTACAACGAACACAATTGGCTAGTATCGGATCAGGTTCCCACTGGGCCCTCCAAAAAAAAATTCAATGTTGAGTCAATAGAATATTTGAATTAACATACTTCTGTTATTTTTAAATTATTATCACAGTTGACCTTTTTAGTTAACTTTCATCATTTATCTTATTCAAAAGGAAATAAAAATATTATATATATTATTGTGGTTTGTTTTATCATCAAAATAAATTGATGCATAACTTATAATTTAATGGCTAGGGCGACCATGGCCTGCTCTAATGTGCCTACATCGTCTATCACACTCGCACGTTATGCCCTTATATATGCCATGATTATAAACAATTTTGTCTTGCTTGTAGTGGTGCTCACAATCACCATCGAGCTCATGTAATGGATGCAATTGTTCTTTTTAAAGGCTGTCTTCACGATATGTTATAGAGTCTAAGTAGTGTATTTGTTAAAAAAAAGAGTTCTAGTGGACTTCAACTCGTCACGCTTGGTGAACTTTAACTCAACACGCTAGCTATGAACGTAAGGCCAACTCTTTATTAATATTTTTTGTTAAAATACCATCTTATCTTTTTTTTATTTGCTAGTTATGAGTTTTATTTGGTATGAAGTCTTTATTATGGTTGTTTACTTATGAATTTGTAACAGAATCAACATTCTGTTTTGTTATTATTAATTAATTTTTTTAATTTAAAATACCATCTACATACAATATTTTCAAACTTTTTTGGGCTGAATCCTTCCGGAACCCACATATCAGTGGGCCATATGAAATGAGTTATTATACTTGAACAAGCACATGTGATAAATAGTACCATAAGGAGTTTGGTCGATAGAGAACAAAATCAAACTGCACTGTTAAGACGCAAATGGGTACATGTCTACTATACTAAAATTCTGAGTTGATGGCTTGTATGATGGTGGTCGTCGCACCTCCCCTACTGGAAAACGCGCTGACATTGGGTCCCATCAACCCCACAGCAAGAATGTCTCACTTTGAACATTTATGTCTCGCTTCCATTCCAAAATAGTCTTGCTACAACAAGAACACTTTTGCGGTGGCGCTAGCTTGAGATGGCCTAATTAGACACCGCAGAAGAGATAATGGTTAATACCCAGTGAAACAAAAAGAAAAAAAGCATGAAAAAGAGGCATTGCCGATTGCAGAACTGGGGCATCGGCGAATGAGGCATCGAGAACCTCAAAAAATTACTAAAATAGAATATCCTTAACTTATGGAAAATGCGGTGACATCCTCAACTTATGGAAAATATCAATTTTGCTTATTCACTAAAATGTTTTGTCAATCATTCTTCATTATTTTATTTTTTTTATCGTAGCAATGCATGGGTATATGGCTAGTAATAGATAAAAGTTGGGTTAATTGCAAAATCCACCCCACAATTTAGTTGGAGTTTGAGAGTCTCACACATAAGTCATTTTTTGACAGATACAAAATTTTGAAAGTTTAATCTTCAACTCATCACGCTTGGTGGACTTTAACTCAACACGCTAGCTATGAACACAAGGCCAGCTCTTTATTAATATTTTTTATTAATGCACCATCTTATCTCTTTTCTATTTGCTAGTTATGAGTTGTATTTGGTAGGAAGTCTTTATTATGGTTGTTTGCTTCTGAATTTATAAGAAGAATCATAATTCTATTTTGTTATTATTAATTAATTTTTAATAATATCTCTAATTAAATCTGGATCATTAAATCTTTATAAAATCCGATTGTCTATGTCTTTTCTTTTCTAGATTAATGTGGTAATTCCGTGGTCTTGAGAGCGAATGTGGTGGCTTCTTTTGATTTTCAAATAAGAAGAGAATAGATAGATAGTAGATAGATATGTAGCTAAAATATCATGGCACGTCCGCACATGAGTGCCAGAGAATGCACCACATGTTGTGACAAGAGGCAGACATGCTTCCACCTAAAATGCCATGGCAGCTCTATATGGTATATCCACGCCAGTTGACATATGAGTAGTAGCCTATGTGGTTTTTTGCTGGGACTTGCTGCCTGGCCCAGACAATCAAATCCAAACCCAGGCTGAGAAAATCTAACCCCAGGCTGGTGAAGCTGCCTGCATGCACCAGGCAGTTTTCCCCCAGGGTCCTAGTAGCCTTCAATGCACCACTGCCCTATCGCTCTCTGCCTCCTAGATATAGGAGTATGAAAGTTTCAAGGCATATCGTCTCTCTCTCTCTCTCTCTCTCTCTCCTTGCTCCCTTTTGCTAGTACTACTACTAATGAACATCGACCTATAAAATTCCTTTTTTCCCCTGTGAGCGCATGCGCATGACTCTTGTCAGCCAGCCTACCCAGTCCCAACGCATGCCTCAGAGATACTAAATGCATGCGCATGGCTCACGAACCCCTCCTGGGCGGTGCCGCTCGCCTCGATTCGAGTCAAGCGACGTGACCATTCATAGTCAGCTCCTACTAGTATATTTACTCAATGCGACATGGGTAACAGCTGCTAGTTATCATTACTCCGTGACCTGCAGTCTAGAGAGCCCAGTAGATAGCCAGTCAAACAACCGACTTAAGAGCATGTCCAATAAGTATGTAAAAAATTACTCCCTAAATCTGGACTTAGGGAGGTTCTAAAGTATTATAAAGAGTGAAAAAACTTGTTTCCTCCAACAATTCCTAATATTTGGTCTCCAAATGAATTTTATGTTTTGGGAGTTCCTATTTGGTTTCTATATATAGCAACCTAGAGCACTTGTTTAGGGAGTTGGTATATTTAGGGAGCTGTCCTGGTTTAGATAACAGTTGGAGAATGATTTTCCTAATAATATCCTAAATTTTGATTTAAGAAGTGATTTTACACAATGGTTGGAGATGCTCTAATGTTGATAACAATGGACCGGAAACTCCTTATAATGGCGGGGATGGAAAAATCTAGTCATAGTAGATACATATAGGCGCATACATATACGTCATTATGTTTTAGCTTTCCATTTATTTGGTTTGAGTGTAGACTCATTTGTTGTGAGAATTTCTTCAATTTCTCCAATTAACGTGGAGGCATCAAAAGGAGGCTCTAATTAGTAAATATATACTATAAGATAAGATTTGTATGCTAAATTTTGTCTAAAACGAGTTGCATTATGCACAGAATCAGAGGGACTATATGACTTACCAGGCGGGAGGTAAATAGTAGCATTTTCTCCCTCGCAAAAAAAATAATACTAGCGTAAGGCCCCTAGTCCGTGTCGGCTCCAACATTGTCCGTCCACTAGCTGTTGTTGGTGTCTCTGTCGTCAGCTCCAACGTCGCCTCCACCCTAGAATAGTCGCTAGTGACACGGCCAAGGCATTCGGCGGCGGGAAGACTATGGCGGGAAGACGCGTGCAGCCAGGCTTGTGGACGTCAGACTTGTCCCGCACCCCGCCTCCTGGAACACGAGCCATCCATGATAATTAAGGTCGAGATTGGGGCTGATTGGCAGATTAGTAAATCTGAGTAGATTCATTTGTTTTGGATAGTAGTTTTGATCGTCGTTTGTTTATTAGTCCACCATCAACAACCTTTTCTTCTATTTCAAGAATTTATTAATTAGTTCCTTTAATTTCACTGATGGCATCTAAGAACGATCGGAGTTGGATGCTGTTGTCACATGGAGATAAGGCTTGGCAGGACAGAGATGGAAAATTCATTGAAGACACCTTTGAGGGCACTTATCCAGGATAGACTGCGAAATGTCCATGTAGTAGGTGTGGTTGCATGGCATATAGAACAAAGACTGAGCTTGCACAACACCTGATTGACAGTGGGTTTCATAAGGAATTCATAACACAGGAACATTGTTTTTGTGATCTACCTGCTGAGCCTATGGTTCTGGATGATAATCAGGATTTTACTGATGAAGGTTAACCTGCTCTTGATGGCCCCGCTGTTAAAAATCTGATTGACTCACTAATCAGTGGGGCTATACGTGGAAATCTTAGCGGAAGCAGCAATAATACCGAGGAGCCCAATGATTCAGCAAAGGCTTTTTTCAAAATAACGCAAGAAGCAAAGAAAGAATTGTACCCTAATTGTAAGGAGATACAAAAGTATCTTTCATTGTGAGGCTATTTCAGATTAAGTGCATGTTCGGTATTAGCAACAATGCCATGGAGCAGATCCTTCGGTTACTATGTCTTTTGCTCCCTAAAGGACATTGCGTCCCAGATACATTGGAAAAAGTTGGAAAGGTAGTTCGAGAACTTGGCCTAGACTATGTGAAGATTCATGCTTGTGTCAACGCCTGTGTGTTATTTTGTGGAGATACCAGGATCTGCATGAGTGTCCAACATGTGGAGAAAGTAGGAGGAAAAATGCTGATCCAGAGGGGCATGCAGAGGGTGGTGCCACTCATGATGGTGGAGTAAAGAAGAAGAAGCTCTTTCCTCAAAAAATACTAAGGTACTTTCCACTTATTCCTCGCCTTCAAAGATTATATATGAACGTGACTAGATCGAGGCAAATGCGTTGGCATGCTGATGAATTGGTCATTAAAGATGGGAAAGTTTGGCACCCAACCAACTCATTGGCATGGAAGCGTGTAGATGGCGAGTATGAGGAGTTTGCATCAGAACCACGTAATGTTAGGCTGGGACTTGCATCAGATGGCTTCAATCCATTTAGGATGTTGAATGTGAACATTGGAGATGAGTCTATGAGGGAAGCCTTGAGAAGAATGCCCGTGGGCGAGGTTTTACCCTATGAGGTCAATGATGGTAATATTGATGAGCCCTCCACTCCACCACCTCCACCGACCCCCTCCTCTGAGATACAACAAACAACCCAAGATGCTACAAATACTCCCACAAGCTCCTCCCTAGATTCATTGAGAGTACACTCACCAAATGATAAGGAAACCCAAGTGAGAAGTGAGCCACAAACCTCCCCACTTAATTCACCACAAGACACTTCTCCTAGCTCTTCACAAGATACTCTCCCATCCACCTCAAGCTCAAATTCCAAAACAAGAAAACGTGAGAGTGATTCCTCCACCTCTCTTAGGATACAAGACACTCATATGTCAAGAGAGCAAACAATTCATGATGCACAAGATATTTCACCTAGAGCTTCTCCCACTCAAAGAAAATACCATCCTAGACCCAAAGCGATCAACAAAGATCACTCACAAGACTTGATCATTGGGAGTCCATCTCAAGGGATAAAAACAAGGAGGAATCAATATAGACCAACTATGTGAGTGAAGAGGATGATGATGAGGCAAATGTTGAGATTGAGAACTTCTCCTTCGTCTCTATGATTGAGCCCACTACGATTGATGAGGCTATGGATGATCACAAGTGGGTTATTGCCATGCAAGAAGAGTTGAACAACTTCATGAGGTGCAAAGTAAGGAAATTGGTTGAGAGGTCCAAGCATCATAATGTGGTTGGCACCAAGTGGGTCTTCAAGAACAAGCAAGATGAGAAAGGAGCAATTGTAAACAACAAGGCTCACCTAGTGGCTAAGGGATATTCTCAAGTGGCGGGGATTGACTTTGAAGATACCTTTGCTCATGTGGCCTGTCTTGACGCTATTCGGATCTTACTTGCCTATGCTTACATGAGTGTTGTCCGTGTAGGAAACCTTTTCTATCTTATGATGATTGTCGACGGTGTCCTTGGCAATTGATGACAATGACCGCAAGCATGGAGGCTTGTGATCTTGATGGAGTCCAAGGGTTGATGAAGATGGATCAAAGCGGAGAACAAGCTATGGTGCAAGTGTTTGGAACACTTGTGTAGTTGTTAGGGCTTTGAGTCCATAGGAAAAACCAGACTATCAAGGGGGTCTAGGTCATTCTCTTAGGTCATGTCTAGTCAGTGATGTGCAAGGTTGCTCGGTGAAATCACAGGCACTAGGTGACAGTGGAGAAGCCAAGGAGCTGTTCGAGGAAGCCAGGAAACGAAGTCAAGCGAGGACGACAAGTTTTGGCTTCTGGACATCGAGACCGGATAGAGGGGTCTGTAGAGACTGGACTGTACGGTCACTATGGCGAGATGTCTAGGACTTAGAGTGAGAAGCAGGACTCTGTCAGCAGGTGACTCTATAAAGACCGGACGATCCGGTCAGTAGGAGTGCAGGATCGACAGAAGAGGTGCATTTCGCGGAGGCTCGTGGACTGGAGACAGAAAGTGGACCAGACGGTCCGGTCCAGTGACCGGACAGTCCGGTCAGTTCAGAAGACAGAGGAGGCCAACGGCTGGGGAGAACCGTTACAGAGTGATCGGACGGTCCGGTCAGGCAGAGACCGGACAGTCCGATCAGTGTGTCCAGAAAGGCAATTTCGTGGAGTTGGGAGCCAATATAACTTTGTTGCTGGGGTCTTGGAGACCTCTCTTGGCCAGTGGAATACCTAAGAGCATTTGGTAAGGTCCAAGATGAAAAGAGGAGAGCACTAGGAGGAGATATTGCATATCTTAAGAGAGCTAGAGAAGAGTAGCTTGAACATCTTGCACATCTAAGGCTAGGGTGTCTTTGAGGGTGTGATCTAGATTGTTACTCTTGGTCTATGGTGAGACCTAGACCGGTTAGGTGTCGGTGATCGAGCCTATCGTGATTGGTTGTAAAGGCTGTCACACGTTTGTACATGGTTTGAGCCCGCCGTTGAAAGGGGCATCGCTAGTGAGCTTGGGGAGTCCGGCAGGTTCTCGAGGGAGGCGAGCTTATGCTTTGTGCAATGGTGACGCACACTGTGTCTTCACTCAAGGAGTGATTGCGGGCTCATGGGCGAGAACTCCACTTGGTGGCGGGAGGGACCGGGACTCCGGCGGGAGTGGTCCAACGAGGATTAGGGGAAGGCGCCATCCTTCTGAGACCTCGGGAAAAAAATCATGAGCCACCTCTTACTCTACTCCTCACTATGATGCTTTACTTTTGGCATTTACATACTGTGCTATTCATGCTTGTGTGTTCTATTAGTTCTCTTTGACTATCTTGTAGACTTGCATGTTTAGGTCCTTACTTGCTAGTAGTGTTTAAGCTTCCGCAATTGATGACTAGTATGAGTAGGAGTTGCATTGGTGTGCTTGATCACTAGCAGCGCATAGGAGTTGTATTGACTTGTGTGATCCACTAGTATGCATAGGATGCCTTTCCTTTCATAGGTTTATATTGTTAGTATGATCACCACTAGATTTGAGTAGGAGTTGCTTTGAGTGCTATCAGTGTTAAGTATTTGGTAAAATTGGTTCATAGTGGTAGTTTCCAATTCACCCCCCCCCCCCCTCTCGGTCACTATGATCCTTTCAGTTAGATGAAGCACTCTCTGACACATGTTCCTGAGTCCAAGTCCGTATGTTGATTTTTGCTTCAACTGGTCCCGTGCAGCATCCTGCAGCTCCGATGTCATGGCTACACTGATGTTGTGATCAATCGACACTTGATGGACGTCACCTCTAATGTTTGATCCGACGAACATGCACCGAGGGCTCTCTAGGAATTTTTTCAGTTTTTCTGGAACCTTGTCGGCATGGCACACCTAAAAGGGGAGACTCCAATATTCACGCTAGTTCCCATTTGGCTTGCCCACGCAGACCTGAATGATGGCTGTCTTGTTTGGTTCATCATTTACATGATTGGCTTTTGTAATGATTAGCCACTTCATTTCCAAGCCAACGAGGAGCGGTTTTTCATTCGGCCATATCTGATCAAGGAACTGGATGACGACGCTGCTATCGGAGGTAACCATTGTGTCGATGTTGTGGTGGTGGAACTTGACGTCGACGATGCGCGTCTGTGTTGATGGCAGGCGGCAGCTCGGCAGGGCTTGGGATTGCGAGGCGACGATGCTCTCAAGGTGCAGCGGAGCAGGCCACGCCGCCTAGCCTGCCGGATCAAGAGGCGGCTACCTAGAGCACAGGTGGCGCTGTCACGGTGCACTGGAGCGCACCCTACGGGAGCGCGAGGCGCCGAGCGGGAGCGTGAAACAGCACCGCCACTGGTCGGCATGTTGGAGGAGCGTTTCAAGTGCAAGGTGGCACCGCCGCTGGTCAGCGTGCGGGAGGATCGTTTGAAGAGCGAGGCGGCGTTGCCGCTAGATGGGCTGGTGGGCGCCATGAGCAGGGTGAGGAGCGCGGTGGTTTCGGGAACTGAACGAGGGAGGGCCGGGTGGGCGTCTGCAGTTGCACTGGGTCGGTGGGTGTCGTGAACAGGGTGCGGGAGTTGTGTTATGAGCACTGAACAGGGTGAGGAGCGCGGCTTTTCGTTCTCAGAAGCCGAAGAGCCCCCGCCAGCATAGTTACACCAAAAGCCCCCATCCAGGAAGTTGAACGTGTGAAGACAATCGAGTGGTGACAATCTCTCTCCTCCTCGTTTCTTATGCACCCACCAATGCTAGTATCATTCATGATTTCAAACTACTTCTAAGCCAGTCTTAGTTCACCTCTATCATTTCACGGTTTCCAGGAGTGACACACCATTTTGAAAGTTTTATTTTATGAAATGGAACTACATCTCTTAGTGTTCACTTTCATAGAACAATTTTATAGAACACTAAGTTATTGCTAGTTGGTGTTTTGTTATTGGTTGAGAGTGTTGGGGATGAAAGGAAAGACCCTTAATCCAATTTCATTTGGCTTTCATGGTGTTGGAAATAGTGTCAACATCCTTTCATGGGGATGAAAGGCATCTCCTCTCCTTCATAATAAATACCATGCCATGTCATCATATTTGCTGGTGTGGCATGTAATTAATTGCAAATGAAAGACCCATTGAGAATAGGCATAATTTGCTCTAGGACATCCTTCAATGTTGACATTTGCTGTAGAACACTACTATATCTTATATTTGCTAGAAAACACTATATAATTATGGTAATTGGCTAGTAGACATTTCAATCATGCGAATAGTGATTATTCGTATGAGGGAGAGAGAAAACTTCAAAAATAATCATTTTATCCTTTAAATCAATTTAACAATGTAAATATATTTTTGACATATCGTTAATCATAATGATATAATAAATAATATTTATGTTTTATTACAAAAATATATTTTTTCATAGAAATATTAACAATAGTAATATATTTCATAATGTATATTAACTACAATAATTCTTAGAAATATGATTATGTTAGAAAATATTTTAATTGGTTGTAAAACAAAAAGGTCATTCGAAATATGACTATTTTAAGAAATATACATTATTTTTTATAATTAATTATATATGTAAAAAATTGATTATGTTGTAAGAAATGTTTAAATTAGTTACAAGAGCAACAAAGTCATTTAAAATGTTCTCTCTCTTGTCTATATATAATAATCAATATTTTAATTACTTAAGTGTCTACTAGCCAATTACCACAATTGTATAGTGTCTTCAAATGCCAACAGTGAGTAGTGTCTATGAGTAAATTTTGCCTTGAGAAGAAAGATGACATGGTACTCTTAGAAACATCAAAATGGAACAACCTTAGTTTATTGACACCAAGAAGGACCCACTTGCATTGCCTTCCTTGCCAATAAATGTAAGACTACCCCGTGCACGACGGGTGTGACAATAAACTACTCCCATCTCGGCTTCCTCGCCTCTCTACTACCATCACCCTTTGTGACAACCCTACTCCGAAAAGTAGAGTATGTCGCACAGGATCGTCTCAGGAGATGGTTAACGAAGTAACCATACACAGCAGTCACATATGAACATTCATCGTTTACAACATTACATCACTTAAGTGCATAACATTACAAGTCCAGGGGTGAAATATGATTAAGTTCAGATCCGAGTACATATGTCCTTAGTACATATACACAATTTTTGCGGAAGCGGTGAAACGACAAAACACGACGTTTAGTCCTACGTGAACCATGCCGGCCCTATGGCGATGGCTCACCCATCCAGATTAGGAGAGCTGGGGACCCATTCGATGGTCCAGTTCTGAGGCTCCTCGCCTTCCCACATAACCTTATTACAACAATCACAATAGGTCGCTTGAGGGAGACCTGAAAAACAACATCAATGCAAACCCTGAGTATCTAACATACTTCGCAAGACTTACCCGTCAACCGGTTTGCTAAAACCGACTCCTAGTATGCAGGGGGGCTGACCGGTTTTATTTGATGTTTGCATAAAAAGCTCCTATTAGTTCTATGCTGCACTTTCAACCTCTTTAATCAAAGTTTTACTTTGCTTATTGTAGAACACAGCTACGGTGAGGGTAGTTGGCTACTAAGACACGAATATAGCTAAAGAGCAATACACCATAGCAATATGTATCCATAGCATAAGTAAAATTTCAGAAAAACTTAACCACAACTTTACTACTTAACATATCATTGCCGCTGCTCGAACAAGAGGTACTCCTAACCGCGAAAGACGGCAATTCGAATTGATTTACATCCTGCCGTGAGAACCCAAATACACGACATACGCATCATTTAAGAACACGTATGGCCACCGTTCACAAGGTTGCTATAAAGTTGATCCGGGGCCATCGATCCCGAGTACACGTCCTCCCCGCGATACAGTACTTTGTATCCGAGGCTTAACCCATGCACTCTCCAGCGGTCCTCAAACCCGTGCAACCACCGTGCTGTTCACATCACCTCTGGATCGATGAGTATGGCCGTCCAACAATACGGCGCCCAAGTTACTAGGTTTACCAATTCCCATATTAAAGGTATGCACTTGGTACAGTTCAATACTTGTTCGCGGAGTTGCAACGATAGGTGCTCCATTTTTATCGAGTTCATCAACCCCTCGAACCATAGTTGAATCTCTAACCTACCGTTGACTCCACTAGTTTAAGCATAGCATTTGCTAACGGAAGGGCTTACTAACATACTAATCATGGGTCATTGCGGGAGTATGCAAGTGTGTTGCATCCAAGTCCTACACTTAATGCACAATACAGTATTCCTAACTTGTGATAAAGAAAAGGACTCGAGTGATAAAATGGGTTATGCACCGGGGCTTGCCTTGGGTGTGATCGTAGTTAGCATCGTCACCAAAGTGCACTTCAGCTCCTTGCTGGTCCGGTGTGATCTCCTATATGGAATGGATATGCATTAATGCCAAGGAATGCACAAGGTTTCATGGAGTTTTCTTGATTAAAGATGGAATGCATGGCATGGCAGTTCATGGCACTTCCTCAGCAAATAAACTTTAGTGCCTAGTCATTTATTTATGAATGTATGTACACCTAAGTATGACATGGAAGCTACTGAATTTTTGAAGGGACAAACTTCTAGCTACAAAAATGTAATTTCTTAATCATCACACTCTTAGTGTAAGTCTACTTTAACATGAGCATGGCCTAAATGTTGATTAATTGACACCATGGTTGATGATGACATGACAATGTTGAACTTAGGGTTAAATTTCAGAAAGTTCCTTTTTGAGCCACTTAGCTAAAGTGACCATATGTAAATTAATACTATACCTAAAATGGCCCTTTAATTTGCATTACTAGTTCTAGTTCATATAATTAGTCAAGAACCAAAGCATATAGCTGCACAATGAGACATCCTACTGTAATGTGAAGATGAGTAATTTTCCATGGATTTCCAGAAATTAGTTGATTCTTACTTTCCTTAAATACACACATGAAGGAATATTTATATGAAGAATTTCTTAGTTACTTAACACTTGATCAATTTCGACAGGGAATTTATATCTAGGTAGCTTCAAATTTTTCATGAGATTTTACACAGGTGTACAACTGCATAAAGAACAGGAATGCCAAATTTCATGAATAAATTCCCAGCCAATGATTTAAATAAATTCAATTACTGAAAATGAGGATTATGCAATAATATTGAAAATATGCATAAAAATGGAAATGTTATTTTGCAGAAAGTTTAGACATGCCATGAACTGCTTACTGAGCAACTTTCATGAATTTACCATTTACACATAATTACTTATGAATTTATTAAGCAAATTAGGGATGTGACTTTGATGGATTAAATAAATTAATTTACTGAATAACCTTGGACTTGATCCTGTTTTTCTGGTAGAGCAAGATTTTAGGAGTCTAACAAAATTAATTTCACATTTTTAGGCCTTTTATTTCTTGAGTTATTGAATTTTCAAGTTTAATCAAAGTTCACCCTTATTTACAAATCTGCCACTGGGTTCAAATCCTTCAAACGCGCGCGCGCGCGTCGGCCGGCGACGGCGAGCTCGGCCCAGCGGCCGATTGGCGGCACGGCCGGGGCTCGCACGCGACTCGGAGAGTTTCCATGCCGAGGGGAGCTCGTGGAGGGGGTCAAATGGAGATGTGGCTCACCGGAGAGCGCCGGCGACGACGCGCGGCGGCAGAGGCAGCTCCGGCGAGGTCCACGCGACGGTGCCGCGGAAGAGGGAGGCCGGGGTTCGGTCGACGAGCGTCGCGGTGGTCCGGGGACGGCCGGCGTCGAGGAACTCGTCGAGGGGGAAGGCCGGAGGGGGGTTCTCGTCGGCGAGGGTGTCGGGTCCCGGCGGCGGTGGCTCGGGCTTCGTGAAATCCGGTGAGCACGCTGCACGAGGGAGGAAGCGGGTTAGAGGGGAGTGAGGTGATGACCTTGCGCGTCGATTTGCGAAGGAAGGAGGGAGTGGGAGGCCACCTAGTCGGAGCTGGACACGGCGGCGGTCATGGCGGGAAAGAACAGAGCAGTGGCACGGTTTTCGCCGAGGAGAGGGAGGAGAAGAGGGTGCCGGCGCTCGGGGGCTGATCTGGAGTGTGGGAGAACTGGTTGCGAGCTGAGAGAGAGTGAGAGGGATGAGTCTGGGTGCTGCTGCTGCTTTTTGACCCGGCCGGCGGAGGAGAGAACCGAGGGAGGGGGAGAGAGGGAGAGAAGGTCGCGCTGTCGGCAGGGGAGTGGCTGCCGGCGGTGGGCGACTTCAATTTCTGGCCGGTGGCACAGGGCGGCAAGTTGGCAGCACAGTGGCTGGAGTGGGGCGACAGGAGAGCGGCAGTGGCGACTGTACGGGGCGCGTCGGTGTCGGGCGGAGACTGACCGGTGCGAGAGGGAGAGAGAAGGGGCGGTTGACTCGGCTTGACTCAGAACTTGGACTCGTGTTTGGTAAATTTAGACAAGTTACCTTGCTCCAAATTGGACAAAATTTTTTGTGTGGGTTCAGTGGAACGTGTGCTCCAACTTTGCTTTTGGTTGCACCTGCTTGTTTTGCTTTGATAAATTAGGAAAATTCCAAACCCAAAATACACTCTTATGACTTTAGGGGAATTTTTAAGGGTATTAAATGGTTACCAAAAATTCTGGAAAAATTGTCAAAATTATATTTTATTATGGCCATTCAGAATATGAAAAAATATTGGGGTACTTCCATGGGCTTTGGTAATGTTTGTGAATGACCCCTTTTTTTTTGAATATTATGGGCTTAATTAAGTAGGTTTCTTCTTTTTATTCTTTGGCACCTGGATTGATTATACTTTTGCTTATCCCTAATTGATGTTAGGTTTTGTTAACCTCCTTTTGTGACATGGGATGTCACAGCACACCCTCCTTAAGGGAATCTCGTCCCGAGATTTGCAAAAGAACGAGCAAGAGGGAGGGGTGCGGATGGTTACCGGTTTTGGGAGGCCAAAAATTCTGGAAAGTTGGCTTTCAGAAACTCCTCTTGTTCCCATGTGGCTTCCTCTTCAGTATGGTTACTCCATTGCACTTTGTAGAAGGTGATAGTGCGGCTGGGAGTCACCCGGTCCTTTTGGTCGAGGATGTGAACGGGATATTCGGGGTAGGAGAAGTCTTCTTCCAATTGCTCGGTGTCGGAGATAACCACGTCGATCGGGGGCTTCAAACATCTCTTGAGTTGGGAGACATAAAAGACGTTGTGCACCCGCTCAAGATTTTCTGGTAGTTGCAACCGGTAAGCAACGACGCTATGCTTTTCCGTGATCGGAAAAGGTCCGATATAGCGGGGTGCTAATTTCCCTTTGATTCCGAAACGAGATAGACCTTTGTTGGGAGATACCCGAAGATAGACATGATCTCCCTTTTCGAACTCCAATGGGTGTCTCCTTTTATTAGAGTAACTTATTTGGCGGGATTGTGCGGCCTCCATGTTCGCTTGGATTTGTCGCACCTTCTCTTCGGCGTGCGTGACCAGATCGGGACCGAAAGTAATCCTTTCTCCCGACTCTGACCAATTCAGTGGGGTTCGACACGAGTGACCATACAAAGCTTCAAATGGCGACATTCCCAAACTTTCTTGATAACTATTGTTGTAGGAGAATTCAGCGAACGGGAGGCAAGATTCCCAATTTCCACGATTGTCTAGCACAAAAGCTCTTAATAAATCTTCCAAATATTGATTTAGTCTCTCGGTTTGTCCATCGGTTTGTGGATGATAAGCGGAACTGCGGATGAGAGTGGTGCCAAGACAGGCGTGCAATTGCTCCCAAAAACGAGCAATAAATTGGGGGCCTCAATCGGAGATGATCGTCTTGGGCACACCGTGCGAGCATAGAATCCGCACAATGTAGAGCTCGACATATTGCTTAGTAGAGTAGGTTGTATGGACGGGGATAAAATGAGCAGATTTAGTCAACCTATCCACAATAACCCATATGGAATCGTGCTTCTTGGGTGTGAGGGGTAGTCCAACGATGAAGTCCATAGCAATGTCTTCCCATTTCCAAGCGGGGATTTTTAATGGGTGTAAAAGACCGGCTGTTCTCAAATGATCGGCCTTCACACGTTGACAAGTGTCACATTCGGAGACATAACGAGAAACCTCTCGTTTCATGCGTGTCCACCAAAACTTTTCCCTTAGCCCACGATACATCTTGTTGCTACTAGGGTGTATGGAGTATTTGGACAAGTGGGCCTCATCCAAAATCTTCTTTCTTAACTCCTCATTCTTCGGAACAACAAGGCGATTGTTGAACCAAAGTACTCCATCTTTGTCTTGTCGGAAACATGTAGCTTCTTCTTTTCCGATTTTTTGGCGGATATACTCCATTCCTTTGTCTTGCTTCTGGGCTTCCACGATTTCTTCCCGAAGCGTAGGAATGAGAGCCAAATTATATAAGGATCCGTGTGGAATGACACGAAGACTTGGTTCGCTCGGATCTGAGATCGGGTGAGCTTCCATAGAGCAAACAATCGCGTGATTGCATTGGTCCCTTCGACTTAAGGCGTCGGCAACCACGTTTGCTTTTCCGGGGTGATAATGAATTTCCAATTCATAATCCTTGATCAGTTCCAACCATCTACGTTGCCGCATATTCAGTTCTTGTTGAGTGAAGATATATTTGAGACTTTTGTGGTCGGTGTAGAGGTTGACAAGATTACCGAGTAGGTAGTGGCGCCAAGTTTTTAAGGCTAGAACCACGGAGGCCAATTCTAAGTCATGAGTGGGATAATTTTGCTCGTGCTTCCGGAGTTGTCGTGAGGCATATTCAATGACACGACCTTCCTGCATAAGCACACAACCCAATCCGGTGCCGGAGGCATCGCAATAAACATCGAATGGTTTGGTGATATCGGGTTGAGCTAAAACCGGAGCGGTTGTCAGATGCTTTTTGAGTGACAGAAAAGCTTCTTCACATGCACCACTCCACTTGAACTTAGAATCCTTTTCCAGTAGCTTGGTCATAGGCTTGGCAATACTTGAGAAGTTGGGAATGAATTTCCGGTAATAACCGGCAAGACCAAGGAAACTGCGAATTTGTCTGACCGATTTTGGAGCCTTCCAATTCAGCACATCCTCTACTTTTCTAGGGTCCACGGCTACTCCTTCTGCTGAGATGATGTGGCCCAAGAATGGAACTTGCTTTAGCCAAAATTCACAATTACTAAATTTGGCATAAAGTTGGTGATCTCGGAGTCGTTGTAGAACAATGCGAAGGTGTTTGGCGTGTTCTTCTTCGGACTTAGAGTAGATCAGAATATCATCGATGAATACCACTACAAACTTATCCAATTCTGGCATGAATACGGAATTCATCAAATACCTGAAATGGGCTGGAGCATTGGTGATACTGAAAGACATGACCAGATATTCGAGAAGACCATATCGGGTGGAGAATGCTGTTTTTGGAATATCTTCGGCTCGGATTTTTATTTGATGGTAACCGGATCAGAGATCAATCTTGGAGAAGACTTTAGCACCCGCTAGCTGCTCAAACAGGATATCGATTCGAGGTAGAGGGTACTTGTTCTTGATGGTTACCGCGTTTAACGGTCTATAGTCGACACATAGACGTAGGGTCTTGTCCTTCTTCTTCACAAAGAGAGCGGGACAACCCCAGGGAGATGAACTTGGTCGGATATAGCCCTTGTCCATGAGCTCTTGTAACTGATCTTTCAACTCCGCTAATTCATTAGGAGCCATTTTGTACGGCCTACGAGCGATAGACGCCGTACCGGATACGAGTTCAATCTTAAACTCAACATCCCTGTCCGGAGGCATGCCCGGCAAATCGTCTGGAAAGACGT
This sequence comes from Eleusine coracana subsp. coracana, assembly GCA_032690845.1. Taxonomy (NCBI): domain Eukaryota; kingdom Viridiplantae; phylum Streptophyta; class Magnoliopsida; order Poales; family Poaceae; genus Eleusine; species Eleusine coracana. The sequence goes on from CM064434.1 coordinate 32,842,765, forward strand.
CGGGAAAATCGCAAACCACTGGAATGTGTGCTAGCTCCTTCCCTTCCACATGACATACTTGAGAGGTGGACGACTTGAGATACGGCAATCGGAGAATAGAAGGGCCGTGTAATGGTGAGTTCAAATGGACTTCTCAGTCCTCAAGGTGCAATACAGCTTTGTGACTAGTCATCCATTTCATACCGAGAATTATGTCGATGCTTTGGCCATTTAAGATGATTAGGGAAGTGGGATATATGTTGTTGGCTAGCTTAAGTGGCACTTTCCTTAACTCGAGATGAGCCCTTATTTTTCCACCGGGAGACGTAATAACGTACGGGGTTCCCATAGTGGTGGGGGAAATTTTCAGATGATTTGCACACGCTTGACTAATGAAATCATGCGTTGCTCCTGAATCAAAAAGAACCATGGAAGCATGTTGGTTGATCGAGAACGTACCCACGAGAACGGGTTCTCCAGCTTGGGTCTCTTCGACCGTGGTATAGTAGACTCGGCCATTCTTGAGAGTGGGGGTAGACGACTGAGGACGACTCCCATTGCTGCCATTATTGTTGTTGCCGCTGTTGTGGTTGCTGTTGTGGTTCCCAGAAGTGTTGAAGTTGTTGTTGTTGCTCGGGTTGCGCTTCGGAAACCGACATTCTTTAGCAAAGTGACCGGTGCGGCCACAATTGTAGCATGGCTGTGAGGAGTTGGTCTTTGCCACTTGGTTGTTCTGCTGCGGTGGGCGAGAGCCAGAGGATTGCTGCTGGTTCCCACCATGGAATCGAGAGTGCTGCTGCGAGAACGACGGGCGAGGTCCTCCTCCCGATGGTACCGCAGCCCGAAACTTCTGTCCGGTCGGGGAGGTGATTGCTAGCTTGTACTTGGGCGGTGCAGAGCCGGATGAAATCCCCATAGCATGTTTCCTCTTCTTGTCCTCTTGATTGGCACGGATGGCGTCTTCTTGCACAATGGCGGCACTCATCAAGTCATTGAATGTGCCGGCGGTGACTTGCGCCAATCGGTCTTGTAGCTTCGGGGTAAGTCCCGAACGAAAGCAGTCTTTCTTTTTCTCGTCCGTATCGGCATGATACGATGCATACTGGGCCAAGTAGTTGCACCTTCGCGCATACTCTTGCACGGTTCCGGAGCCTTGCTTCAAGTTGAGGAATTCCTGCAACTTGCGCTTCATGAGTCCATGGGGCATGTGGTGTGCACGGAAAGCAGTGCAGAACTCTGCCCAAGTAACTTGGTGACCCGCGGCAAGAGCAGCGGTGAAGCTGGCCCACCAAGCACTTGTGGAACCATGGAGCTGCTGCGCGGCGAAGAGGGGCTTCTGCTGCTCGGTGCAGTGGAGGAGTGCGAACTTCGACTCTAACGTGCAAATGAAGTTGTCTGCTTCCAGAGGATCACCGGCTTCTCCGAAGGTGGGCGGGTGAGTCGCCCAAAACTTGGCGTAAGAGGATTCCCGCTGCTGCTGTGGTGGCGGTCCGTGAGCTCCCTGACGGTTCATGTTCTCCATGAACATGTGGAACATCTCGTTCTGATTGTGGATGAGCTGCTCCATAGCCGTCAGAGGTGGCGCGTTGGGCAGCGGCCCAGTTCCGCCAATGTTCGAGGTGCCGGGAGCATCACCGATGTTCTCTCCACTACGGCGAGGTTGCACCATCTGACATATTAACAATATGTTAGCCTGATCATCATATGAGACAACATGATAACAAGGCTATAATATGGCGACGAAAGAAAATTTCAGATTGCTCAAATTGAAATGCTGGACAATTAAACGGTGCGGACATGAGAGATAGCTTAAATTCCACAATTTCTACACCATAAGCAACATACTCATGATGAAGCCATCGATACATGTGATGCAACATTCGATACATAGCGAGTCTTCGGTTACATCACTCGGAACACTACACCCTACGATCTCGGAGAGCTTAGGTTACAACTTAGCATAACACTACCACACCATGTACACATGACTACGATGTCTCACGAGATTTCACCCTACGTACATAAGGCTACTCGGTCACCCGGCGTGACTGTCACCATCGGACTCCACGTCCATAGCTGCTGGTCCCGTGGGTGCTTCGAAGTCGGTGCCGGAATCACCGTTCTCACTCAGATCGGCGTCATCGGGGGGAATCACCGCGAGTGGGATGGGTGGTTCATTGTTAAGGATGGCGTTCAGCTGATCATTAGCAGCTTGGAGCTGTCCAATGAGTTGCTCTTGCTGTGCGATGACCTCGTGAGCGTCGTTGAGGTTCCCTTCCATGACATCACGATCATCTTGAGCTTCTTCACGTTGGGCCTGCAGCTTGCTTCGCTCCTCCAAGAGAGCGGTGACCTGACCATGAAGAGAGTAAATCTCTCCTTGGGCAGCGGTGAGCTGGGCGTTGTGTTGGTGCAGCTGCTCCTGCAACACGCCGCTTGCATCATCCTCGATGATGAGCCGAGCATCATGAAGCTGCTCGAAAAGGTCAGCCCGCTCCAACTCGCTAGTGTGCAGCTTGTCCACAAGGGCTGCAACCCTGGCATCACGCTCCGTGATCTGGGCATCACGGGCAACAAGCGTGGACTGCAGCGCCTCGCGCTCTCGTTCCAACTCGAGGACGCGAGCGGCAAGGTACTCCGGGTCCATCATGCGCTTGCCATCATCCATCTGCCGGAATAAAGTTTTGCAAGGGTGAGTCAAAACTTAATATTTCACTAAACGCACATGCTCCTAATAGCATAGGGGATGATTGGTAAAAGAAAAGACACGAGGTTCCCGATCCGCTCGATGACCGGTAACGACGAATTTCTACGGTCAACGGAGTGAACCGTGGTAACGGGCAAAAATGCTTAGTTTCTGGACAACCTTAAAATTTTTGTGTTTTACAATTGTTGTAGAGAATTTCTTCATCTTTCCAACGCATACTCACACATATCCATCCAATAAGGTCTCGGGGAGTTATGATCATCCAAAGACAGGGGACAGAAATGAGGCAGTTTCTGATCTCCAGAAAAAGGCTACTGCTTTTGCAAAATTCGACCTAGTTACAGATTTTTCTAAGACAAACTTCCTAAACCAAACTTGTAGAGAAAAACTTCATCTTTCCAACAAGTACTTACTCACCTCTATTGAGTTAAAACTGAGAAAGTTATGCTCATTTTAGTGAAACTGACTTTTCTGGTGAGGTGGGACACTTACCGGTTAGGTTCAAATTCCTGGTTTAGGTGCAAAAAGGGATTCAATTTCTTCCAACACTTAGTCATTTCGCATGTTCACAGTACCAATGATATTTTTACAGGTTTTGGTAAGGTTTAATGCATATAGTGTGCATGGATGCCAATGCTCAATATGACAGTTCCCTACCTCCTCACAAAACGCAAAAAATTGACCGATTATATAACTCGATCCATCCGGTGGCACACACACCTCACACACGTTTGTCTAACGCACTACACGTGGTTAGAGTACCTGCAAGAGATTCATCTCAGAAACAATACATCAAATTCAAAAGAAACAAGCCAAAATAACAATGATAGTTTATGCCCAGGTATTCGCCCACCCGGAAGGCAGCCGACGTTTAAGCGCATTCGGTCCGCGCATCAATCAAAACCCAGGTCTTTGCCCACCCGGAAGGAGTTCGGTATTTACAGCACAACCGATCCGCGCACAAAACATACCTTCGTTGAAGAGTCCGTAGTTGCAAGTAATTTAAACAAACATAACCCAGGGTTAGCTTTGCCACCTACAAGACTCTTATATGGGCACTACTAGTTCGTACCTCACTGTAACGCGTAAAAATCGGTTTGTTTATGTTTTAAAATGCTCATTTATATGTAGCTTATCCCAAGACAGCTCTGATACCAGCTGTGACAACCCTACTCCGAAAAGTAGAGTATGTCGCACAGGATCGTCTCGGGAGATGGTTAACGAAGTAACCATACACAGCATTCACACATGAACATTCATCATTTACAACATTACATCACTTAAGTGCATAACATTACAAGTCCAGGGGTGAAATATGATTAAGTTCAGATCCGAGTACATATGTCCTTAGTACATATTACACAATTTTTGCGGAAGCGGTGAAACGACAAAACACTACGTTTAGTCCTACGTGAACCATGCCGGCCCTATGGCGATGGCTCACCCATCCAGATTAGGAGAGCTGGGGACCCATTCGATGGTCCAGTTCTGAGGCTCCTCGCCTTCCCACATAACCTTATTACAACAATCACAATAGGTCGCTTGAGGGAGACCTGAAAAACAACATCAACACAAACCCTGAGTATCTAACATACTCCGCAAGACTTACCCGTCAACCGGTTTGCTAAAACCGACTCCTAGTATGCAGGGGGGCTGACCGGTTTTATTTGATGTTTGCATAAAAAGCTCCTATTAGTTCTATGCTGCACTTTCAACCTCTTTAATCAAAGTTTTACTTTGCTTATTGTAGAACACAGCTACGGTGAGGGTAGCTGGCTACTAAGACACGAATATAGCTAAAGAGCAATACACCATAGCAATAGGTATCCATAGCATAAGTAAAATTTCAGAAGAACTTAACCACAACTTTACTACTTAACATATCATTGCCGCTGCTCGAACAAGAGGTACTCATAACCGTGAGGGACGACAATTCGAATTGATTTACATCCTGCAGGGAGAACCCAAATACACGACATACGCATCATTTAAGAACACGTATGGCCACCGTTCACAAGGTTGCTATAAAGTCGATCCGGGGCCATCGATCCCGAGTACACGTCCTCCCCGTGATACAGTAATTCGTATTCGAGGCTTAACCCATGCACTCTCCAGCGGTCCTCAAACCCGTGCAACCACCGTGCTGTTCACATCACCTCTGGATCGATGAGTATGGCCGTCCAACAATACGGCGCCCAAGTTACTAGGTTTACCAATTCCCATATTAAAGGTATGCACTTGGTACAGTTCAATACTTGTTCGCGGAGTTGCAACGATAGGTGCTCCATTTTTATCGAGTTCACCAACCCCTCGAACCATAGTTGAATCTCTAACCTACCGTTGACTCCACTAGTTTAAGCATAGCATTTGCTAACGGAAGGGCTTACTAACATACTAATCATGGGTCATTGCGGGAGTATGCAAGTGTGTTGCATCCAAGTCCTACACTTAATGCACAATACAGTATTCCTAACTTGTGATAAAGAAAAGGACTCGAGTGATAAAATGGGTTATGCACCGGGGCTTGCCTTGGGTGTGATCGTAGTTAGCGTCGTCACCAAAGTGCACTTCAGCTCCTTGCTGGTCCGGTGTGATCTCCTCGGTCTCGATCCCTATATGGAATGGATATGCATTAATGCCAACGAATGCACGAGGTTTCATGGAGTTTTCTTGATTAAAGATGGAATGCATGGCATGGCAGTTCATGGCACTTCCTCAGCAAATAAACATTAGTGCCTAGTCATTTATTTATGAATGTGTGTACACCTAAGTGTGACATGGTAGCTACTGAATTTTTGAAGGGACAAACTTCTAGCTACAAAAATGCAATTTCTTAATCATCACACTCTTAGTGTAAGTCTACTTTAACATGAAGAATTTCTTAGTTACTTAACACTTGATCAATTTTGACAGGGAATTATACCTAGGTAACTTCAAATTTTTCATGAGATTTTACACAAGTGTACAAGTGCATAAAGAACAGGAATGCCAAATTTCATGTATAAATTCCCAGCCAATGATTTATATAAATTCAATTACTGAAAATGAGGATTATGCAATAATATTGAAAATATGCATAAAAATGGAAATGTTCTTTTGCATAAAGTTTAGATATGCCATGAACTGCTTACTGAGCAAATTTCATGAATTTACCATTTACACATAATTACTTATGAATTTATTAATCAAATTAGGGATGTGACTTTGATGGATTAAATAATTAATTTACTGAATAACCATGGACTTGATCCTGTTTTTCTGGTAGAGCAAGATTTTAGGAGTCTAACAAAATTAATTTCACATTTTTAGGCCTTTTATTTCTCGAGTTATTGAATTTTCAAGTTTAATCAAAGTTCACCCTTATTTACAAATCTGCCACTGGGTTCAAATCCTTCAAACGCGCGAGCGCGCGGCGGCCGGCGACGGCGAGCACGGCCCAGCGGCCGATCGGTGGCACGGCCGGGGCTCGCGCGCGACTCGGAGAGTCTCCATGCCGAGGGGAGCTCGTGGAGGGGGTCAAAGGGAGATGTGGCTCACCGGAGAGCGCTGGCGACGACGCGCGGCGGCAGAGGCAGCTCCGGCGAGGTCCACGCGATGGTGCCGCGGAAGAGGGAGGCCAGGGTTCGGTTGACGAGCGTCGCGGTGGTCAGGGCAGCGTCGAGGAACTCGTCGAGGGGGAAGGCCAGAGGGGGGTTCTCGTCGGCGAGGGTGTCGGGTCCCGGCGGCGGTGGCTCGGGCTTCGTGAAATCCGATGAGCACGCTGCACGAGGGAGGAAGCGGGTTAGAGGGGAGTGAGGTGATGACCTTGCGCGTCGATTTGCGAAGGAAGGAGGGAGTGGGAGGCCACCTAGTCGGAGCTGGACACGGCGGCGGTCATGGCGGGGAAGAACAGAGCACTGGCACGGTTTTCGCCGGGGAGAGGGAGGAGAAGAGGGTGCCGGCGCTCGGGGGCTGATCTGGAGTGTGGGAGAACTGGTTGCAAGCTGAGAGAGAGTGAGAGGGATGAGTCTGGGTGCTGCTGCTGCTTTTTGACCCGGCCGGCGGAGGAGAGAACCGAGGGAGGGGGAGAGAGGGAGAGAAGGTCGCGCTGTCGGCAGGGGAGTGGCTGCCGGCGGTGGGCAACTTCAATTTCCGGACGGTGGCACAGGGCAGCAAGTTGGCAGTGCAGTGGCTGGAGTGGGGCGACAGGAGAGCGGCAGTGGCGACCGTACAGCGCGCGTCGGTGTCGGGCGGAGACTGGCCGGAGCGAGAGGGAGAGAGAAGGGGCGGTTGACTCGGCTTGACTCAGAACTTGGACTAGGGTTTGGTAAATTTCGACACGTTCCCTTGCTCCAAATTGGACAAACATTTTTGTGTGGGTTCAATGAAACGTGTGCTCCAACTTTGCTTTTGGGTGCACCTACCAGTTTTGCTTTGATAAATTAGGAAAATTCCAAACCCAAAATACACTCTTATGACTTTAGGGGAATTTTTAAGGGTATTAAATGGTGACCAAAAATTCTGGAAAAATTATCAAAATTATATTTTATTATGTCCATTCAGAATATGCAAAAATATTGGGGTACTTCCATGGGTTTTGGTAATGTTTGTGAATGACCCCTTTTTTTTGAATATTATGGGCTTAATTAAGTAGGTTTCTTCTTTTTATTCTTTGGCACCTGGATTGATTATACTTTTTCTTATCCCTAATTGATGTTAGGTTTTGTTAACCTCCTTTTGTAACATGGGATGTCACACCCTTCCTCCCCTTCGTCGCCATCGCAGTATCCATGGCCTCAGGGCGATCTCCTCCGGGCTCGTTGTCCTCGGTGAGTCATAATCATCGCCTCTTGTAGGATTAGGCAATCTTTGCTTCGTTTTGGGTTAAATGGTATCCGACTACGGTTGATGAGTTGTTTCCTAATGTTGGATTTGATGTATATGTAGGCCAGCGGTGGTTGCCACCGTAGTCGGTCGCCGCTGTTGTCCCGCTCCTCGTCGCCTCCGCCTCCACTGGCGGGCCAGCGCTGGAGAATGGGAATGACACTGATGCTGTTCCCATCGGGCTCCGGGGTGGTGATGCTCCTAGCTGAGAGGCTGGCCGCCCTGGCCGCGGGCACATCGCGCGCGCCATCTCTGGCACTATCCTCCCGAACCAGTTCACCGTCTCCAGCGGTGTCAACCGTCTATGCACGTTCCTCCCCTCCTCTGGCTCCGGCGACGCCCCTCGTTGGTCCCCGTTCCCCTTCTCCGGCTTTGGTGTTCCCTCCTACCCATGCCCATTCACCGCCTCCCCGTGCGGGCTGTCTGCCATCTCCAGCGCACAGTTCCTGTTCCCGCTCCACGTCATTAGAACAGTTTTACGGCTCCATCTCCACCGACTCTAACAACCCCCTCACCGACAAGATCCCAAAGGGTGCCGAACTATGTCTCAAGTTCGTCTACACCATGGTAGATGGCAGGGACATCTTCCGGTGCCCCATCTGCATCGGCAAGAAGCAACGGAAGACGAACTATGTTGGCATGCAGTCTCACTTTCTTGGCATCGTGAGTTCCTACTCACCGAAGCATGATGAGAAGAAGGTCAGCCGCCACCGTCATCTCACCAAGAATGAAGGCTGGATGTGAAGCACATGTTCCTGGTGTGTCGTTGCTCGTTCCCTCCATGCATGGCGTGGTGGTGTCAGTTACTAGTTATGTTGCTGTTCTTCATTTATGTCCTATATGTTTGTGTTGAACTATGTGTGTGTTGAACTATTAATGTGTTAGCCTTTTTTATCCTGGTGAACTATGATTGTGTTGAACTATATATATATGGTGGTTTAGTTATGGTGAACTATGTTTATCTTGGTGAATTTTTTGTTAGTCTTTTTGATGTTTACTTTTAATTTGTTGGATCATTGGAACACTTGTAATGATGCATGCACTCAGATTGTACAACCGGGAATTTCATTAACTTAGCGACGATGTTACAAATTAAGTTTTCAACAAACAAATTTCAGAAAGAAGGAAACTAAAGAAAACACTACATCACCCAGATCACGCTTATTCTGGCCTAAGAGTACGAGCTCTCTTATGGCCTATGAGGTCTCTTTTCCCCTGACACCTCAAGCCGCCGTGAATGTCAAATCCACGAACTTGATCAGCATCCTACCTGTATAATTGAAGAACTTTCTTCCGAAGGAATCTAACAGAGTAGCGATCATCATTGACATGAATCAACTTCTCATATTCCAACCGATCAGCGTGCGAGCCCACCTTGCACCGAACGAAGCACTTGTCATCATCTGCATCCAAGGCGACCTTGACGCCATAGTCAGGCCCTAATATAGAGTGGTAGGCCACAACCACGACTAACCATTTATTGGGTTTGGGCTCCTTCTAGCTGATCACATTCACCTACAGAAGCGGAAGCCAGCAAAAAACCCAAGAAATAGTCAGCGCTACTATACATCTTCTCAATCCAAACTAGTATGCTCACCCGTAGTAGACAATTAGAGGCTGCACCAAGGGCGATCCCAAGATAGTCTGCCACTGCTTTGTTGTAAGTGGCCGTCCTCAACGACTGGTTGGGTCCTCTAGCCGGGGGATTAGGAGATGGCGAACGGGGACTCTTACGGCTACCGCCGGGTTCGCCTCTTGCGCCAACGCCGGTCGAAGGAGAGCGATGACTAGATGGAGCACTAGAGCTAGCTATGGTGTGCTTGTACAAGCGGTTTGGGGAATCAGTGCGCAATGAGAGAGCTAGTGTGCATGATGAGATGTGGAACCTCTAATTGTCTACTACGGGTGCACAAGGCTAGTGCGCTATAGCAGTATTTATGTAGAACCACATCATGTGTGGTCGTGGCCTTCCTCCGCTGCTCTCGGGAAAACGTGTGGGACGTGCAAACTAATAGTAAAACATGTAGGAGTGGTGCAACAACCGCGAATTGACCATTAATCGTGGCTGCACTTCTGTGTTCACGTCCATCAGACTCCGCACGTCCATCGACAACCACGAGTTGACCGTTCATTTAGTAGTTCACTCTCCCAACTTCTCTTGCCTTTCACCTCCCCCAACTTCTTATCATCATGGCCGAGCACAGAGATCCTCCCGTGGAAAAACGCTGCAAATTGGCTTCAAGCGGCATCAGTGTAGAGGAGTCTAAAGCGGATGGATCTGGTCATAACCCGGAGCAATCGTATGTTATATTTTCCACCCCTTTCTCCGTGCATGCATTCGATCGGTTCGAGCACACGCATGCAATCTCGTTTGATTTCGGCCCTCTCAACTAGGGTGGAATTCATGCCAGGCCCGTACCGTAGATTTTGGAGGCCCTGTGCTAAAAGCAAAATTATAGGCCCTTAGTTGTAGTATATTAATATAATTTAAATTCTATTTGTTCTTTTAATTTTGCATTTCTATCGTCCATAGTTTCAGCCTTTCAGGAATACATGCATATTCTTGTTATTTGCGAGGAAGATGATCGATAGGGTGGTGCATCATTTTATTTTTTCATGGGCTGCTTTGTGTGCATGGGCTTGGGCTGGTTAATTTGTGGGCTGCCTGTTTGATGTTGAGGCTTAATATAGATCAATAGGAATATACTTTAGTGCCTGTTTGGATATAAAGTACTTTTGGAGTTTTATAAGAATACTACGTGTTGGTGGTTTCTAGTTACCCATTTTATCTACCAAAAAGGGATGTTTTACGTCTTAATTTGGTGGTATTGACTAACAATTCACCCCATATTTGCATATATTTGTAGTTGTTCTATTTTGGATGTAATTGTAGAAAACAGGTATAAAACAAGGCAATTATGGATAAGGAATCAAAGAGCAACAAGGATGGGCCAGGTATAAAGCCACGCTGATCGGCATGGGCCTGCGCCGATCAGCGCAGGAGGGTAAAAGACAGGGAAAAGCATAATTCGGTCCAAGGATAGAGGCCCAGCCCAATACAAGTCGAAGTCAGTAGAAGTTGACCTAATCTCGCCTGATATAAAAGGAAGACATCTATCAAGAGCCAGAAAGGAAGGAGAGAGACAGAAATCATGATATCCGGTTGTTAGAACTAGGGTTTTAGGATATTGGCGGCGATGGTTGTTCAATATCGACGAGAACCACCAGAAGGGAGGTCGTGCCAATCGGCGCGACGGTAGCGCCGATCGGCTCGTGTGCGTTCCAGCGCTACTTCTCACCCTTCTGCTATGCTTAGTAGGAGGATGAGCGAGTAGTCTCATATTCTCTTCTCTGGTGCGGGGATCTGGTCATGTAACTCTCATACTTATTGATACTCTCTTAATGAATTAAATCTATGTTGTGAACTCAATTGTGCATCTATTTCATTAGTGTATCGGCCGGTACACTTCTGCCCATTGCATAGTGCAAGAAACCAGTGGGGACCTAATAACCTCTGTAGTGACAACCGGGGCGAACAAAACCACCATGTCTTGTAGAATATTGGAATCATCATCAGAGTTAATAAGAATAAGGTTGCATGCTAGTGAACCAATCCTAAGGAGAGAATCCTTCATTATCCTGTTACATCTCTAATAACATTCATCCACCACTCTCTCACCGTCATCATTCACACCAACCCAGCCATTGCAATCTGTTAGTAAGCCTTTAATGGTAATAGTCTCGCTCGTTCCCTGTGGATTTGATAACCTTGGAATATTCTGAGGGAAAAAGAGGTACAACTGTACACCGTCCTCTTGCGGTATATGAGTGGGTGCGTAACTACGACCAACAAGCATAATTTTCTGGCGCCGTTGCCGGGGAACAAGCCAGTTCTTTTACTATTAATATTTTACTAACATCTAATCCTTTTCTTTTCTAGTTGTTTTTTTTGTGTTTTGTGTGAATTTTCAGGATGAGTACGACGGAACCTTCTCCGACGCTCAGGGAGCTTTCTTTGCCATCTCCAGACATGCTGGTGCCTCAATCCTCAGACGAGAAGGCCACGGCCTCCTCGTATGTGTTGAACCCCATTATCATTAGTATGGCTGAAGCAAACAAATTCGTTGGAGCGAAGGAGGATAATCCATATACTCACCTACAAGATTTGGAGGCACTTTGCCAAACATTCTATCATAAAGGAGTGCCTCAGGATCTTTATAAATGGCTGCTTTTCCCATTCTCTTTGGGAGGAAAAGCCAAAGAGTGGCACAAGGCAGCACCTCGAGATGCGAAAGGTAAGTGGAGTGAATTAGTTGGAAATTTTTGTCTCCACTATTTTCCTTTGCCAAAGGTGCAGAAATTGAGAAGAGAAGTGGTGAACTTCTTACAAAAAGATGAAGAATCAAAGATTGCTGGCGGAAGCCTGGACGCGTATTAAAACATTGCTGAAACAAGGACCTGACCTCGGCATTGATGAGAATATGTGTGCTCAAACCTTCTACATGGCCATAAACAAGGCATCGAGGATGCATTTGGATGGATCGGCCGAAGGAAGTTTTCTGAGGATGACAACCAAGGTGGGGATCGAATTGATAGGCAAAATCTCTGAGAATGAAGATTTGCATAAGCACTGGGAAGAATATCTAGAACCAAATCAGCTATGCCTAGAAGTTATGCAGAAGGAAGAGTCACCGACTGAACAGAGTACTCCAGAGCATGAATTTGAAGAGATAGGGCCCGTCAGACCCACTTCCATGGATCTGACACAAGCGCCGATGGGCGCAGTCTCTGAGCCGATCGGCGCAGTTGCAACAACAGGGGAACTGATCACCCTGACAACTCCACCAAGCTGCAAGGAATATACCAAGATAGAAGCTGCAATTCTAGACAACCACCTAAAGGAATTTGAAGGTAACTTTGCTAAACCAAAGGGGGATAGGACATTGGCGAATGCTAAACCACTTAATGAATTTGAGCCAATGGACTGGATTCCTATTGATTTTTTGCAAGAATTGCTCAATATGAGGAGATCCTTCTGTCTGCAAGACGCCTCTGAAGCCAGAATTGAGTATAATATCCCAAGTAATCGCCTCAAGTCAGAAGTTTTCGATCAAGAAATTATTAGAAGAGTCTTAGGAAAGCTTTACAAGGATGATATAGAGCTTGATGGAACAGAGGTGAAACAAACAAAGAGATTACTAGACAGTTGCTTTGAGCCATCTCCCTACGAAGGATTATGTGGTGTGTATGCTATAGGTCTCACTAAAGAGCAAGAAGAGGAACCATACATACCATGTGAGATATCGGGGGAGAAAATTCTAAAAGCCTTGTGTGACTTTGGTTCCCGTGTTATCTTGATGACTTACGATGCATTCATGAGCATGCCTTATGAAACTCAATAGCGGCTGATGGGGACTGGACTGTTGCTCGTCATGGCAGATGGAAGGAAGACCAAGCCACTGGGAGTGATCAAGAATGTTGAGGTAGAGATTAGCTCAAAACAATACCAGTGGACTTCTTCGTTCTAGATAATGAGGAAACTAGAGTTGAAGACATCATTCTAGGGAGGCCATTTTTGAGATTAGTACAAGCTGTTCTGGATGCTGGAAAAGGTCAAATTACGCTACACCTGGAAGGTGAAGAAGTGCAATTTCAATTTAATGATCCATCTCATCAAGACCATTCTCGCTATCAAGAATTCTACCCAGAGGAGGATGAGAAGATAGGGATGGATATGGGTGACCCACTAGACCACCTCATGCGCAGAGCTGACAAGGATACTGCCAGCGCTGATCGGTGCGATGCTTGCGTCGATCGGCTCAACCAGGAAAATTCTTATTTGGAACCTCTGGGTGAGCTAGATCCAGATGAAGCACCAGAAGTAGAACAAAAGGAACTTCCAAAAGAGCTACGCTATGAATATCTAGAGAAAAATAAAACATATCCAGTTATTATGAATAATGCCCTAACAAAAGAAGAAACATAAAAGCTGCTTGCTATGCTCAAAAGGTATAAGAAGGCCATTGGTTACACATTGGATGACATCAAGGGAATCAGCCCCGTATTTTGCACCCACAAGATTAACTTGGAAGAGAATACTAAACCAGTGGTTGAAGGAATGCGAAGGTTGAAAGAATGAATGAAGCCAGTGGTCAAAAAGGAGATTTTGAAGCTGCTTAATGCAGGTATGATCTACCCTGTTGCTGATAGTGAATGGGTTAGTCCAGTACATTGTGTGCCCAAGAAAGGAGGGTTGACAGTAGTGCCTAATGAGAATAATGAGTTGATTCCTCAAAGGACTATAACTGGATGGAGAATGTGTATAGATTATAGAAGTTTGAACAAGGTGACGATGAAAGATCACTATCCTCTTCCGTTCATTGACGAGATGCTTGAAAGGTTAGCAAAGAATACATACTTTTGTTAATTGGATGGATATAGTGGTTTCTTTCAGATACCGGTAAGACCAGAAGATCAGCAGAAAACTACTTTTACTTGCCCTTTTGGGACATATGCATATAGAAGGATGCCTTTTGGTCTTTGCAACGCACCTGCCACATTTCAAAGATGCATGAATGCAATATTCGCTGAATTCATAGAAGATATTATGGAGGTATTCATGGATGACTTCTCTGTACATGGTGCTGATTTTGATAGTTGTTTGGAGAATTTAGAGAAGGTTTTGAAAAGGTGTGTTGAATGGGACTTGGTTCTTAATTGGGAGAAGTGTCACTTCATGGTAACAGAAGGAATAGTACTTGGTCATGTCATATCGAATAGGGGAATAGAGGTTGATAAGGCAAAGGTATCTACAGTTGAGAAATTGCCTCCCCCTACTGATCTTACAACTTTGAGGAGTTTTATTGGACATGCCAACTTCTATCGCAGATTTGTTAAGGATTATTCAAGGATTGCTAAACCCTTGACAGAATTGTTGAAGCAAGATACAAAATTCATTATGGACGATGAAAGACTCTTTGCCTTCAGAAAATTAAAGGAAGCTCCATGCTCTGCACCCATCATGCAACCACCTGATTGGAGTTTACCTTTTGAAATTATGTGATATGCAAGTGATTATGTAGTTGGAGCTGTTCATGGACAACGGAAAGAAGGTAAAGTGCATGCTATTTGTTACGCTAGCAAGACTTTGAATGAGGCGTAGATCAATTATACAACAACTGAGAAGGAGATGTTAGCTGTTATATTTGCTTTTGAGAAGTTTAGATCTTACATTCTAAATTCTAAAGTGATTGTATATACTGATCATGCTGCTATAAGATATTTGGTTTCAAAAAGGAATCTAAGCCTCGGTTAATGCGGTGGGTATTGATGCTGCAAGAATTTGATTTGGAAATAAGAGATAAGAAAGTAGTGGAAAATTCTGTAGCAGATCATTTGTCTCATCTTGAGTCATTATCAACTGAGCCAATAAAAGATGAAATGCAAGAAGAGCAGTTGTTCGCCGCATTTGATCATAGAGAGAGTTGGATGACGGATATTATCAAAGGTTTCAAGGGACAAACTGATATGATGAACAAGAATACAAGGAGAAGAGTTAAGAGCAAAATGAGAAAATTCATATGGGCCGACCCATACTTGTATAGGTATTGTCAGGATGGAGCAGTGAGAAGATGTGTACCCAGAGAAGAAAGAACGAGCATTTTGTCAAAATGTCATTCTTCGGATTACGGGGGACATTACGGCTATTTTAGAACACATGCGAAAGTATGGGCGAGTGGATTCTATTGGCCTACTATACATGAAGATGTAAAAAGGCATGTTGCACATGTGCTCAATGCCAACGAATAGGAAATGTTAACAGTAGGAATGCAATGCCCCTTAAGTACAATCTTCAAGTCGATATCTTTGATGTATGGGGTATGGATTTTATGGGACCATTTGTGAATTCTCATGGTTGCGAATATATATTGGTTGTTGTTGATTGTATTTCCAAGTGGGTTGAAGCAATGACATGCAAGTTCAATACTTCAAGAGAAACAAGGAATATACTTCAGGAGCAAGTTTTCCCAAGGTATGGAATACCAAGGATAAATGGAGGATCGCATTTCACAGTGTATGGCCGGTACACTTCTGCCCATTGCATAGTGCAAGAAACCAGTGGGGAGCTAATAACCTCTGTAGTGACAACCGGGGCGAACGAAACCACCATGTCTTGTAGAATATTGGAATCATCATCCGAGTAAATAAGAATAAGGTTGCATGCTAGTGAACCAATCCTAAGGAGAGAATCCTTCATTATCCTGTTACATCTCTAATAACATTCATCCACCACTCTCTCACCATCATCATTCACACCAACCTAACCATTGCAATCTGTTAGTAAGCCTTTAATAGTAATAGACCCGCTCGTTCCCTGTGGATTCGATAACCTTGGAATACTCTGAGGGAAAAAGAGCTATAACTGTACACCGTCCTCTTGCAGTATATAAGTGGGTGCGTAACTACGACCAACACTACGATTTAGCAAAATACTTTGGTTTTGGGAGGTAGGGAGGTCTTTGGATGTGACAAGTTTTGCAGTTTTAGAAACCATGGTATTGCTAAAATTGCATGTATTTCGAAGTTTAAAAAACTCTACTCCCCACCTGTTTTTCCTAAACCATGGTTTTGCTTGTTGCTGACTGCTTCTAAAACTATGGTTTCTTAATACTTAATTTAGTTTTGGAAAACTGCAACACCCAAACAGGGCCTAGCATAAATTTCATTCTGCTTTAGTTTTTGTGTACAATGTTACCAGCTTGTCTTGAATGATGATATGTGCCATTTTAATTTCCAGGGTTAGCAGGTGGCGTTCTCTGCCTCTTGCTCTATCAGACAGTATTGTCGGATTGGTGGACAGGATTGTATCCATCAGGCTGATGACTATTGGAAAGAAAGAATGCAAGCAAGTGATGAAGCAGCATGGCTTCATACTCGGTGTCCCTATGCTATTGACGTCGGCATCCACTCCAGAAGGCCAAATAAAAGAGCCTGATGTTTTTTTTGGAATCTTTTAGGCTGCACAATATCGGGCAAGGGACGACGATGACCTCATCATCACAGTCAGTTCTTGAGGTGCTGAAGGCACGTAGTTGATTGGCTGCGAAGGATGACTAGCTTGTCACTATTGATAAAGAGTTCTCCTTGAGCAAGGTCAATCCAGTCACTGGCAAGTGTATCCCACTACCACCGTTGTCATCAAACAGTGATAGAAATGAGGACTTGTTGTCTGATTTCATGAAGAATGATGACGCTGGTGGTCATGGACCTCTGTTCATCGAGCGTGCAGTCCTCTATAAGACACCCAGGCAAGATGGTGGTCCCTTTGTGATCCTTCTGTTCCCTTCAGGAAACATCATGTACCATGAGAAGACTGATGGCATGTGGACAACATTACCAAATATAGACCGACTTGCACAAAGATTAATCACTCAATATGGTTCCATGAAGTTTTGGGACCTATTCATGAAGCCCATTATTACTGAATCTCCTAAATCGGTCAAGGGCCCCCCTTATGCTCGTCCAGTGTACTCCAGACGCGACTGCGAGGCCATGATGTTTCTTGCGCGGTCAGATCGTAACCAGCCTATGGTCATCCAGCTGTGGGGAGAATTTTGTTGGGGACCACCAACCGATAGGCAACTACGGAGCCACCAGTCAGCGTGCGGTATAGTGGATGGCGTCGCATTTTATGAGAGAAGAGAAGACGGTGGATGGATGGAGTTGAGAGGTTTACAGGGTGAATGCTCACTTTTTCTAGGAGCAAATTATCCATTTTGGTTTGTTGTACCAGAAAAAGACAATAAGAAAGTGGCTCCACCATATCTATATGTTTTGGACCATATGTATGCAGAAACGGAGAAGATCCCTGCTGGTGATCGCCATGGTCGTGTCAGGCACTATGACAAGATCAATTTCACCCGACATCATCGTTCTTCTGAACCACCTCTGCAACTGCAAGCCCCTCTGTTTATCCACCCCTACCCAGCTTTCAAGTAGCCACCCCCCCTTCATTGTTATTAGTCTTTGATGTTTAGTTTAAGTTTATTTGGGCAGATCACTGTGGAATGAACACTTGCTTGTAAGTAATGTTTATGCACCCAGATTGTATTTTAACTTGTGAATGTTTCATGTTTTCCGTTGTTTTAATGATGTTCTCAATTATTATGAGTAAGTAGGCCGAGTGATCACGCTTTCCCTTGACTTTAACTTAATATGTGTTTAGAGAGATCGAATACCCTGTTGGGTGACTTTAGTTTAATTTTTGTTGCGATACCATGATAATGCAACTCCCTCCATCGTTGCTATATCTATGTATAGTTGCAATGACAAACATTTGCGTTGCAATATATAAGAACAAATGCAACCAGACAAATGTTCATTGCTATATCGATGCACTGTTGCAATGACTAACAATTTAGTTGCAATATGTAAGACCCTGTCACAACCACACAACTTTTCGTTGCTATATCTATGCATTGTTGCAATGACTAACAATTTCGTTGCAATATGTAAGACCCCGTCGCAACCACACAACTTTTTGTTGCTATATCTATGCATTGTTGTAATGACTAACAATTTCGTTCCTATATCTTATTGCAACACCTTGTTCTTCTGTTGTGAAATGACCTTATCGCAACAATCACAGGAAAGCGTTGTAAAAAGTCACCCTTAATACAACGCACATGCAAGCGTGACGATATATCCAATCTATCACAACCAAAATGACCTTTCATTGCAATTACACATGCTTATTGCAACAAAAATTACATTGTTGCGATGAATGTCGTGGCATTAGCCCTAAAACCTTGTAGTGGAAAGGACATGCCGAGGAGAGATGGAGCAAATCCAGTTTGGACTCGTTCTCAGGAAGTGAGTATGAAGGTCACTCATATCATGACGTGGTCGTGGCCTCGGTGATCTCGGCTGGGCCATCCCAAACGCCATAACCGGTGGTGGAAAAACCGCTGCCAGGCATCGTCCTTTGTTCAACGGTCCATGTTCCCTCATGGGCTATGATAATGCAGGATGCAGATGGTTGGGTTCCCGATGAATTTTAGAAGGTGAGCAAGCAGAGGGCAGCGCTCGCAAAGCGTGCACACAAGCCGATCCCGATGGATTTGAGAGGTAGATGCTTCAACTATTTCTCTGGTTCCCATCGCTTGGCGTAGTGCAAGTCCCGTACATGCTGCGTCAAATGCCTCAACCTTGGCCATTGTTCCGTCATCTATGCCAGGCAGCGGCGATGACACAAGGGCGTATTTCAATATGGAGGTGCATCTCCGCCCCTCCTACTGAATCAAGCTCGGTTGCATCTCGTCCCATGGTACCCTAGGGTTATGCTCTGATGGTGACGGAGGTTTCAAAATGTGCCCCGCATGACGGAAACTGCCATCTTAGTGCCGGAATCTGACCACTGTGGTCGCCGTCGTCATAGGCCACGACACCTTCAGCGGCAAGCTCATATGGATGAAGCAACTTCTGCCCTGGCACCTAGCAACCCGGATGATGTTGCCCCCCCCCCTTGGCACAGAGTTCTCCATGCGTTATTGATTGGTGCACCCACCTGGCTAGTATAGAAGCAGATCTCTAGAAAGATTTGTTCATCATAGTGGTCGGGGATAGCCTTTGATGGTCTCAGGATTTTAGGGATTAACTCGTTGGGGTTGAACCTGAGCCCGTCGGATTTCCATCGCTCCAATGTCAAGCATACATACATCATGTTCGTGGAGGATGAAGCTACAACGTCAAGACTCATCAAGGATGGGATGTTCCCAGGTTCTGGTGATCTGCTGCTTCATTGCCATCATTGGACCTGACGGGCGTTTGATGAAGGAGCAGTTTTGCCTACCTTGGTGGATGTTGAGTTCTACGGCATGCCGACACACGCCTAGGAAATGTCCATGGTGGAAAGCTTACTAAGCCCATACAGGTGGCCACAAATTTTGCACCCTGCAACAAGGAATCAAGAGGATTACTCAGTCTTCCACCTATCAGCTTAGAGTTACAAACCAACCGAGATCCCTTGAGCTCAATATCTCCACATCATCGGGCCACCAATCGGGCCACCCACAGGGGAAATCCTGGAGCCACCCGAGAAGCCGACCCTAAGGTAACTAGTCTCAATTACAGTTCAAAGGTTTTGGTCAAGGCAATCACCAGAACAACTCGGACACATCAGAGAGCGATGGGGAAGACAGGGACATCCATCCTCAGAGGCAGCGAAGGCACGCCTCTAACTCCACGCCGGTGCTAGAGTCGGCAGTGATGCTAGCGACGGGAACGTCCACCCGGAATAGGCTTTGACTGGACACCTCTGGGGGATGCCATGTGCCGCATCTGGTAGAGGCGGATGGATCCTCTTCCCAGGAGATGGCCCTTGAGACTCCACACATTGAAACCCCAACGGCCGAATTGCCTTTACCAGAACCCGAGGTGGTGTAGCAGATTTCCCGCCAAACAATGAAGAGCAGTCAATTGTTTGAAATTCCAATTCAAATACCTCAGGGGTCAACCAACTGAGGAGCTGGGCCGATCTCTTGAGGAACTCGGATAGGCCAAGCCCAATAGTGGCGAAATGGAGCCCAATATTGGAGAAAACTTATCTCTGGAAGATACAACTTGTCGAAGCTTGAGATCAGTAGTAAAATGTATAGGGCTACGTCGAGACTAAGAACTACAATGATAACACAAAACGCCAAATTATACAGGTTCAGGCCCTCTCGATGAGAGTAAAAACCCTACGTCCTATGTTCCGTGTATTGTATTGATGTTACAAGACTTGTCCCTCGACGAGGGGTACCCTACTGCCTTATATATCCGATCGGCAGGGGGAGTACATGAAGAGTCCTAGTCGTAACCCCTTAGGGTTTACATAAAAAGTCTATCTGTACATCCCTTGCGGTCCAAGTTGAATTGGTCGGCTTCCTTGTTGATGAACTACCCGGTCGGCTACTGACTTAGTTTTGTATGAGGATACCCGTAATGCAAGTATCCCATAGCAGCCCCCGAGTGCTTCTTGATTTTGAGCTTCAACTCTCAAAATGATCTTCAATGTAGATCATAAATTAGGAAAACCTCTTTATCGAAGTTCCTGATAGATCTAGTGCACCGGTTAGGTGCACCTGATCAGGTGTAGCCCCCGACTCCTGTATAATTTGGAGACTTAACAAATAATGCAAGAGTCTAATTATATTAGCTCTTATTATTTTGTATATATCTTACTCAAACCATCAAGCTTCAGTCTAACAGACCTCTGGTCATCAAACCAGTAGGTTAACTTGTCAAGCTTCAGCCTTGCCGACTGATTATTTAATAGGCCGAGTGACATTCACCATGTCCGAGTGACTGGTCAGTCTGAATTTTATGATTTCAATCATATTCAATTTGTGACAACCCTACTCCAAAAAGTAGAGTATGTCGCACAGGATCATCTCAGGAGATGATTAACGAAGTAACCATACACAACATTCACACATGAACATTCATCATTTACAAAGTTACATTACTGAATGCATAATATTACAAGTTCAAGAGTTTCAGCGGAAGCAAGTTCAGATTACAATACAATACATATGTCCTTGGTTTATATTACATAAATGTGCGGAAGCGATAAAACAACAAGACACGATGGCAACTCCCTACGTGAACCATGCCCGCCCTATGGCGATGGCTCACTCATCAAGGCTAGGGACCCATTCAATGGTCCAATTCTGAGGCTTCTCACCTTCCCACACAACCTTGTTACAACAATCACAATATTTGGCCTGAAGAAAACCTGAAAAACAACATAATCGCAAAGCCTGAGTATCTAACATACTCCGCAAGACTTACCCGTCAAAAGGTTTACTAAAACTGACTCCTAGTATGTAGGGGGCTGACCGGGTTTATTTGATAATTGCATAAAAAGCTCCTATTAGTTCTCTGCTGCACTTTCATTTCCTTAATCAAGATTTTACTTTGCTTCTTGCAGAAAACAGCTACGGTGTGTCTAGCTAGCTGCTAAAACTTGAACATAAGTAAAGAGCAATACATCATAGCAATATGTAGCCATAGCATAAGTAAATTTCAGAAACATAACCACAACTTTACTACTTAACATATCATTGCCGCTGCTCGAACAAGAGGTACTCATAACCACGAGGGACGGCAATTTGAATTGATTTACATCCTGCAGGAGAAAACCCAAATACACGACATACGCATCACTTAATAACACGTATGGCCACCGTTCACAAGATTGCTATAAAGTCGATCCGGGGCCATCGATCCCGAGTACACATCCTCCCCGCGATACAATACTTCGTATCCGAGGCTTAACCCATGCACTCTCCAGCGGTCCTCAAACCCGTACAACCACCGTGCTGTTCACATCACCTTTGGATCGATGAGTATGGCCATCCAACAATACGGTGCCCAAGTTACTAGGTTTACCAATTCCTATATTAAAGGTATGTACTTGGTACTGTTCAATACTTGTCCGCAGAGTTGCAATGATAGGTGCTCCATTTTATCAAGTTCATTAATCCAGTGAACCATAGTTGAATCTATAAGCTACCGTTGACTCCACTAGTTGAAGCATAGCATTCACTAACGGAAAAGCTTACTAACATAAACTAATTATAGGTCATTGCTGGAGGATGCAAGTGGGTTTCATCCAAGTCCTACACGTAATGCACAATACAATATTTCTATGTTGTGATAAAGTAAAAAGGACTCAAAAATTAATTGGGTATGCACCGGGGTTTGCCTTGGGAGTGATTGTAGTTAGTGTCTTCACCAACATTTACTTCAGATCCCGGCTGTTCCGGTGTGATCTCCTCGACCTTGATCCCTATATGAAATGAGCAGGCATAATTACGAAGGGATACACAAGGGTTCATGGAGTTCTTTAATTAAAGATGAAATGAATGGCATGATGATTCAGGGCACTTCTTCAACAAATAGAATTAACGAAACTGATACTCATGAATGAATGTGTATGCACACAC
Source organism: Eleusine coracana subsp. coracana (assembly GCA_032690845.1). Taxonomy (NCBI): domain Eukaryota; kingdom Viridiplantae; phylum Streptophyta; class Magnoliopsida; order Poales; family Poaceae; genus Eleusine; species Eleusine coracana. The sequence continues at coordinate 32,865,304 of CM064434.1, forward strand.
ATGGGTGACATGGCAACCACTGAATTTGAAGGGGACAAACTTCTAATTAACAAAACATGGGTCTCATGCATCGAAACTTAGTGTATGTCTACCCTGAATATGAGCATAGCATAGATGAGAATCACATAGCATTATATGATGATGGTGACATGAAAATGTAGTACTGGTCCCATACTTCAAAACTTCTTTTTTTTTGAGCAAGGTATCTAAAGTGACCATTATGCAATTGGCCATCATAAGATATGAGGTTAACATGTTGATCTAGATAGAATAGCTCTAGGTGCATATATATATAATTACTTAGGAACCATGTGCATGTAAATGGAATTGAGACTTTCTATTGTAATGTCAAGATGAATTATTCTGCATGAATATTCCAGGGGTGAATTTATTCCTACTTTTACTAAATGCTCATAAAAGGCAATATTCATATGGCAAATTCCTAAGTTAACTATCAAGTGACCAATTCGACAGCAAAAGGTATACTTAAGGTTCTTCAAATTTTGCATGGTATTTTATAGGAGTGTACAAGTGTATAAGGAACAGGAATACCAAATTTCATAAATAAATTCCTAGCCAATAATTTATATAAATTCAATTACTGAAAATGAAGATTTTGCAATAATACTACAAATATGCATATAAATGGAAATGTGCTTTTGCAGAAAGTTTAGGGATGCCATGAAATGATTACTGAGCAAGTTTCATGAATTTACCACTTGTATTTATTTACTTACGAATTTATTAAGCTAATTAGGGTTGTGACTTTAGGGATTTTAAATATATTTTTTTCTGCATAACCCTGGACTTCAACTTGTTTTTCTGGTAAAGGGGAATTTTTTGAGTTAAACAAAATTAGTTTCATCATTTTTGGACTTTTATTTCACGAGTTATGGAATTTCAAAGTTTAATCGAAGTTCACTACAATTTACAAGAATGCCAATGGCTGAGATTTGAATTGAGGCGCGCTCGCGCGGTGGCTGGAGCTCGGCGGGGAAAGAAGGGAAAGGCAAAGGCGGCCGGCGGCTGAGCTGAAACGTTCGACGTGGCGCTGGGGTTCTTCTGGAGGGGTTAGGAGGACGGGTGCTCACCGCGATCACACTGGTGACGAGGAGCAACGGCGGCGGAGGGTTCGGTGGTGGCGCGCGGCGTGCACCGAGGGAGAGGGTGGCCGGGGACGGGTCATCGAGCTTCACTGCTGGTCGAAGATGAGCGGCATCGAGGAAGAAGTCGAGAGGGGGGGGGGGGGGGGGTCCGGCGGTGGCGGTCTTTTCTTCTCAAAATCCGGCGAGGTGGCTGAAATCCAGAGGGAGCCAGTCAGGGGGACGTGAGAGGAGTGGATTGCGCACTGATTTGAAAAGGAACGGGGCGGCGAGGTGTTGCCTACCTCTGGCTGTGGACGACGGTGGCCATGGCAGTTTGGAGCAGGGCTCCGGAGCTTGGGCTCGCCGGGGAGGGAGAAGGAAGCTGTGCCGGCGCTTGGGGGGGTTCTGGAGGGTGCGAGAGTTGTGTGTGAGCAGGTAGAGCATGAGAGCTAAGGACCAAGCGAGCTGCTACCCTTAATGCTGATCGGCGGCAGAGAGAGGGAGAGGGAGCGGAGAGAGAGCACAGGACGGGAGAGGCGCGCTGTCGGCCAGAGAATGGCTGCCGGCGGGGAGAGGCTTCAATTCAGGTCAGTGGCACAGGGGAGGGAGTTGGCGGTGCAGTGGCTGGAGTGGGGCGACAGGCATCGACGTCAGCACGGTGATCGGGTACTCGGTGTTGATCGGCTGTTGGCCAGGGGAGAAGAGAAGAAAATTGACTTGCCTTGACTTGAACAGGGCTCGGGTTTCGCATGATTTGTCCAGGTTCCATTGCTCCAAACTTTACGCTGATTTTTGTGTATGCCTAGGTAATCATGTACTCCAACATTGCTTTTGGGTGCATGAGCTAAATCGGCTTAGATTACTTTTGGAAATTCTAGGCCAGAAATGCTCTTCTATGATTTAGGGGAATTTTTAAGGGTATTAAATGATTACCAAAAATTCCGGCAAAATTCACAAAATTCTCTTTTAATGTGGCCATTCATAATATGCAAAAACATTGGTGCACTTCCATGGGTTTTTGTGATGTTTGAGAAGGGCCCTCATTTGGATATTGTGGATTTCATTAATCAAATTTCTCCCTTATTCTTTGGCACCTTAATTATTTATATTTTTGTTTGCTCTCAATTAGCATTAGGGTTAGCCTAATTACCATTTTGTGACATGGGGTGTCACACAATTCATGTGGACCAATATGACATCAATCATATAATAGTACTAAGCTAAATGACATCAGTCATAATACAGCCTTTCCCTAATAATTAGTCACTCTAATTATCCATATGTCCAATTTTGACAATTTGGTTATTGATTTCAATCAATACCATATCCTTTGAACTTATATCCATATGAATCTAGTCCTTTGCTACATGATCATCAAATCATATAGATATGGCTAAATAATTTTCAAATGCTTCTCATCAAAGAAGCCCCCGAGCTTTATTTCTCAAGGTCTTTAGACCCTAATCATATTTGAAGGCCCTTAATAAATCTTTGCTTAAGCAAAAAATAGTCTTCACTGTACGGCCCACCCCGGCCCATGGAACCCATAGGTCAAAAAGCGGGAGTATAAAAGGCAGCGTCGAGTTGACTCTCAGTCCATGCCGTATTTGCGCACAAACCTTTCGTCTTCCTCGCGCCTCCTCTGTTCTCGACTCCTCGGCTTTCCAGCTAGGGTTAGCATCGCCACTTCCAGCCACCATAGATCTCGCCGCGCTTAGCCCCCAAGCCTTTGCTAGGGTTCAGCATTTGATCCGCTACGCCCAAAGCAAACTTCGCCATGGGTCGCAAGAAGGTTTCCACCTCAATCCCTGCCACACCCACTGCCGCCAGCGCGTCCTCCTCATCGGAGATCAACATCCCGGAGCAGCTTCGGGAGTTCTCGAAGAGCAACTTCTCCCAGGCCGACATGAATCAGATGGTGGTCGACGGCATCCTTCGAGAGCAAGTGCGGATCGATCGGAAGGTACCCCATGAATCTTGCTCCATCCCTATTCATAAATAGATAGTTGTATTCCGCTTGTTCTTCAAGCATGGCTTTGGAGTCCCCTGCTGCAGCTTCTTGCGCGGGCTCCTTTTCTTTTATGGTATTGAACTTGTCAACCTCAATCCCAATTCCGTCCTTCACATCACCATCTTTGTGCACATGTGCGAAGCATTTCTGGGAATCCTCCCACATTTCAATTTATTCCGCCATTTGTTTGTCCTCCGTCCGTTGCCGACCAATGACAATCAAGTAGCTATAGGTGGCATTGGCTTCCAGTTGCGCAAGAAGGAGGCCTACATCAATGTGCCATTGAACACCGGGAACAAGAACTGGAAGGATAAGTGGTTTTACTGTGACAACCCTCCCGCTGTTCTTGCCGATTCACCGGTGCCAAGGCGATTACTCTGGCGCAATGGACAGAGAAGCCCGATCTGACCGATCCTCAGGTGGTCACTCTGCTAAAAAAAATAGCCGACTTGAAGGCTGAAGGTATTGACGGAATTACCGTCGCCAAGAGCTTCATAGTACGCAGAGTGCAGCCCCTGAAGCTACAGAGTCACCCGGCGTGGAACTACGTCAATAATGACGAAACCAGGGAGGTGCCTGACCCGCCGAATGGTGAGCTCCATAAGAAACGCCTGTCAAAAATGTTTGAAGGAGATATCCTTTAGGATGACTCACCGATCAAGAAGGCATATAACAAGGGCACTATGTGGGCCCGAGTAAGCCTTAGTCTGCTTTGAGCAATCCTTTATGTTCTTGTCTTGATGCCCTGCTTGATATTTTGATTCTTGTGCAGGTTTTGGATATTTATATTTCTCATCCTCCGCTCCCTCCGACCGATTCCAAGGGACCGGACTATGTTGAGAAGACGCAGCAGACTAGCACTGGAGGCTCGAGCTCTTCTGCTGGCGCTCATCCTGACCCAGTCTCCACCTTGCCTCCCCTCGGTCGGTGAGTAAAGTAGACTGTTGGGCGCCGTCGGCAATATATAGGAGATCAGGATGATGATGAAGTGTTGCCATCTGTTGACGCTGGTCATCTCACCCCCACTCCCTCCGACCGACCTTCAAGCCAGTCAGAGCCCCCGAGCCAAACTCAGAGTGATGCTGGGAAGGGTGATCAGACCGACAAGGTAGAAAAATCTACCCAGAAGAGGAAGGAGACTGATTTTCAGTCGAGTTCTTCGAAGAAGAGATTATGCCGAATCAAGCTCAAGAAGGCTCCTAGGTAAATTCTTTAACCTTATGCTCCTTGTCTCTTATTGCCATCCGTAACACATATTAATCTCTTCCATATTCATTTTGATAGTAGTCGGGCGAGTGATTCTCAGAGTGCCCAAGAGTCCGGAGACACTCGGTCTAGACCTCCTCCTCGCCCGACTGATCTGCCCAAGTCGGTCGGCAAGTCATCAAACACGCTGACCGAGGTGGATAAGCCTGTCGACAAGGCAATTCCTGCCCCTATTCCGGCGCCTATACCCCAACCTGCTCCTGCCATCGTCCCTTCGCCTCTTGAAAAAGGTAAGGCAACATTATCTGCAGATTTACTCGGTCGGTCCGAGGTGGAGGACGTGGAAATCATGCATCAACATCGAGAAGCTAGCAAGGTTCTTCAATACTCTGGTTTTGCTTTGTCTTAATCTTGCCTTTTAAGCTTAACCCCTTTTTGTATACAAAAAATGTATGCTCTTGTAGAGAGAAAACAGGCTAGGGTGGAATACCTTGAAGCCGAGACTTTTGGTATGTCCTAACCTCTTTGGTTTTCAAGTCTTTAAATAAGACTAACACTTTGCTGGTGTTTTGCTAGTCACTGGTCAGCAGCTTGCCAAAGCACAGAAGGAAATTGAAAAGCTGCAGACCGACCAAAGAGAAATGACCAAGGCCTTAAGCCAAGGCCGAGAAGATTTAGCTGGTAAGATCACTCACCACCTGTTGTTTAAATAACCAACCAATCACTCTCACGCTAAAGATTCAAATATTTGTCTTTTAGCTCATGACCAGAAAGTTGCCGACCTGGAGAAGTTAACTTCCAATCAGCAAAGGTTTGTCAATGCCTTAAATACTGAGACGGAAAACCTCTCCAAGTCGGTCGAGGACCAGAAGGCCGAGATCACTCGGCTATAGAAGGAGCTGAAGGAGGCTGACGCCAAGATAGAGGAAGCTAAGAAGCTCCAAATCCTTCAAATGTAAACTTGCCAGTAAGCCCTTCGTTATTTCTCACATCTGCTTGATTCCTCTTTTGATCATACTGACCAACAAATTATCATTTGCAGCTCTATCTTACGCCGCTCAAAAGGCAATGGACTATGTTCATGCCGACCGAGTGGAGCAGTCTGGCCATTCCTTGGAGTACTTGCTACAGCATGCGTCGGAAGATATTGCTCATAACACTCGACGAGTGGCGACCGAAGCCGGGAGTCAGGTTCTGGCTATTTGCCAATCTTGGTCTCCCGCTCAGCCATTGGACAAGATCAAGGAGGGCTTCAACCCAGACTTGACTGATGACCAATGCCAGTTGCTCTTGGATTCCATGCTGGAGACTTCCCGAGCTTTGGTCGGTAATATAGAGATCAATCCGATCGTGCCTACTCCTTCAGCAAATCCTGAGGTTGAGCTACGAGCTGAATCTTCCTCTCCTTCAAAGGAGTTGTAAATCCTGTAATATTAGAGACCATTAGCAATATCTATGTAATGAAACAATATTACCTGTATGTAAACTAGTTTCATGCTTATCATCTTTAAAAGATTGATAAAAATGTCATAAGTATGTTTCTATCATTGAGAAACTCAAATTGTATCGGTCTGCCTTAACATTTTAGGTTGTGACTCGTAACCGCGTAACAAGCAGAGTCGACCAATTGACACATGACCTCTCGCACTTTGGCTCTGGGTTTAGTGTAGTGGTTGTCTGATGTGTAGTATAAAGTATATAACCATAATGTATAGGCGTTAGACCAAGAAAATGAAGACCGTATTCAAAGAGAAGAAATCGGTCAGAAAGTAGTCCAAAACCAAAATACGGTTAGACTGAAGTGGGACATTATTACTAGCCCCCTGGCTCGATTGTTTGATAAAATAAATTAAGGAATTGAAACAATATAGAATGAAAATCTTCAAAAAATCTTTCATCAAAAAGACCGAAGTTTATACTACAAAGGAATAATTAAGTATAGAAACGACGTAGCTAATTTATGTTCCAAGAATTTGTTATATCATCGCCGTCTTCATACATCAGTCGATAAGCCCCTGGGCGAGTGACTTCCTTCACAACGTTTGGTCCTTCCAACTTTGGAGAAAGCTTATGCTGGTTCTTCGTTGACTGCACTCGGCGAAGCACTAAATCTCCAACTTGGAAGTGGTGATTACGTATGTTTTTATCATAATAACGACGTAAGCCTTGTTGGTAAAGTGCCAACCGAAATAGAGCGCGATCACGCAACTCCTCTGCTGCAATCAAATCAATCTATCGATTCTCCTCAGAAAGCTGTTCATCATACGCCTGAACCAGTACCGAAACAAGGCTGACTTCGGTCGACAGCATAGCCTCTAATCTGTAGATCAATGAGAAACGTAACTGACCAGTTGCCCGACTGGTGTTTGTGTGAAGCCACCAAAGAACTGAAGGCAATTCTTTGACCCACCGACCGGCATAAGGCTTAAGCCTATCGAATATCCGAGGTTTCAATCTTTGGAGAATCATACCATTGGCCCGTTCAACCTGCCCATTGCTTTGAGGATGAGCCACTGATGCATAGTGGATTTTTATTCCCATCTCATCGGCAAAGTCACGGAACTCCACAGAAGTGAATTGAGTGCTATTATCGGTAATGATATCATGGGGAACCCCGAACCGAGTGAAGACATCCTTGACAAACTTGATAGCCTTGTTCGACGTAATCTTGCCGACCGGCTTTGCTTCAATCCACTTGGTGAATTTTTCTATAGCAACAAACAGATAAGTAAACCCGCCTGGCGCCTTTTTGAAAGGACCGACAGTATCAAGCCCCCAAACAGCAAAGGGCCAAGTCAAAGGTATCATCTAAAGTTGTTGTGAAGGCACATGCATTTGTTGAGCGAAGAATTGACAACCTTCACACATCCGAATGACCCGGTGTGCATCTTCAACCGTCGTGGGCCAATAAATCCTTTGCCGGAAAGCTTTGCCGACCAAAGTCTTGGAAGCTGCATGATTGCCACATATCCCGGAATGAATTTCTTCTACCAACTTTTGGCCTTCTGGTATCGAGATGCATCTCATCAAGATGTTTGAACCTGCTCTTTTATAGAGTTGGTCTCCCACTAACAAATACCCTCGGCATCGGGTCTCCAACCTTGGTTGCTCATTAGGATCCGAAGGCAGCGTTCCCTTATCCAAATATTGGATGAGCGGGTCGTGCCAATCGGTCTCCATGTTGTCATTACTAACAAGATCATTGACGTCACTCATTAATACATCTGATCGAGGAGAAATCATGGGGGAATCTAGAGCGTGTAAGAAAACACCTGGTGGGACCATAGACCGGGATGATCCCATCTTGGCCAATTCATTAGCCTCTTGGTTATTGTCTCGAAGAACATGCGTGAACTTCAATCCATCGAATTCGTCTTCGAGCTTCCTTACTTCTTGACAGTAAGCACTCATATTATCATCCACATAGTTCCAATCCTTAGTGACCTGATTAATAACCAAAGCCGAGTCACCAAAGACATCGAGGCGCTTGATGCCGAGTGACGCAGCAATGCGTAGACCGTGTAGAAGGGCTTCATACTCCGCAGCGTTGTTAGACGCACGAAACATCAACTAAAGGACAAATCGAAGCCTTTCTTCAGTGGGTGAGATAAACACGACTCCTGCACTCACTCCTTGTAATTGAAGAGACCCATCAAAGTACATTTTCCAATACTCGATGTCTTGTGCAGTAGGTGGGTTTTGAATCTCTATCCACTCAGCAACGAAATCAGCTAGCGCTTGTCCCTTTATAGCCAATCGAGGCGTGAACGTGATGGTATATCGACCAAGTTTGACTGCCCACTTGGCGATTTTGCCTTCGGCTTCTCGGTTGTGTAGCACTGTGCCGAGTGTAAAGGAGGTCTGGACTTCGATCGGATGAGCTTAAAAGTAATGCTTCAACTTCCTGGAGGTGACCAACTATGCGTACAACAACTTCAAGATCTGTTGGTATTTTACCTTAGAGGCGCCAAGGACCTCACTTACAAAATAGACCGGGTGTTGTACTTTTTGTATATGTCCCTCTTCTTCTCGGTCGACCGTTAAAACAGTACTCACAACCTGAGTTGTGACCGATATGTACAGCTGAAGTTTTTCTCCTGGCTCTGGAGGCACCAATACTGGAATGCTGCTGAGGTAAACCTTCAACTCGTCCAATGCCGACTGCGCCTCTTTGGTCCAAACGAAGTCTTCCTGCTTTTTAAGCAGTCGGAAAAGTGGTAACCCTCTAACCCCCAGTCAGGAAATAAAGAGACTCAAAGACGCCATGCATCCGATCAGCTTCTGTACATCCCTTTGAGAATTAGGTGGCCCCATACCAAGGATCGCTTGATTTTATCCGGGTTGGCTTCTATACCTCGTTTCAAAACGATGTAACCGAGTGGCTTTCTCGAAGGAACCCCAAAAACATACTTCTTGGGATTCAGCTTTATTGAATAATGCCTTAGATTTACAAAGGTTTCTGCCAGGTCAGAAATAAGCTCTTCGACATTCTAAGTCTTGACGATGATGTCATCAACATACGCTTCTACGTTACGACCGATCTGAGTAGCAAGGCAGCGTTGAATATCTCATTGGTAAGTCGCGCCAGCATTCTTCAGACCGAAAGGCATTGTGATATAGCAATAGGCGCCGAATGGTGTTATAAAGGAAGTTTTAATCTGATCTTTGACCTTCAGTGGGATCTGGTGATAGCCTGAATAGGCATCCAGAAAGCTCAAGAGCTCACACTTGGCTGTTGAGTCTACAATCTGATCAATACGAGGAAGAACAAAAGGGTCTTTAGGATAGACCTTGTTGAGATCAATATAATCAACACACATCCTCCATTCTTTATTCTTCTTGGGTACAAGGACTGGATTTGCTAACCAGTCGGGATGATATACCTCCTTTATAAACTTAGCATCTAATATTCTAACTATCTCCTTCTTCATGGCGTCCTTGCGATCTTGCGCAAATCTTCTAAGCCTCTGCCGAACTGGGGTAGCCCCTGGGGGTACCCTTAACTTGTGCTCAATCTTTTCCCTAGGAACTCCTGGCATGTCAGATGGTTTCCATGCAAAGATGTCCCTATTTTTCTGGAGGAAAAGAGTGAGCGCGAGTTCCTATTTCTCATCGAGGTTGACCCCAGCATAAGTTACCTTATCGGGATCCTCAAGATCGAGCAGGATATCCTTGGTTTGGATGTTATTGGTCTGAATCTTGTCTTTGGTAGGCTTCTTTGTTGGAGCTTCCGCTCCGGTCTGCTCCTCCGTGCCGACTGCCTGCTAGATCTCCTTATGGTCAGACAGCATCAACTATTTATTGGCCATCTCACAACTCTATACATCGCAATCGAAAGAATTCCAAAGATCAGAGTGGAGGGAGATTATTCTGTTCGGGCCTAGCATCTTGAGGGTGAGATATGGATAATACGGGATAGCCATGAATTTAGCCATAGCCGGTCGACCGATGATAGCATGGTATGCTGAGTCGAAATTCGCCACCTGGAAGAGAATGCGCTCGGTCCTGAAATTCTCACGGGTCTCGAAGGTGACTAGCAGACTGATCTGTCCAATTGAAACTGAAGTCTTGCCAGGTACAATCCCATGGAAAGGTGATGAACTCGGCTGACGATCATTGATTGACAGACCGATCTCTTTGAGAGTCTTGGTGAAGATTAAGTCCAAACTGCTTCCTCTATCAATGAGTACGTTGTTGAACTTCACCTCCTTCATCATAGCAGCAAGCACCAGTGGGTATCGACCCGGCTTTGGGACGTGCTTGGGATGATCCGACCGATCAAAGGTGATTGGCATCTCAGACCACCTCATGAATTGAGGTGCAGCCGGCTCCACCGAGTTGATCTCCCAAAGTTCCAGCTTCTGCTTGCGCTTGGACACATAGGCATCTGGGCCACTGAAGATGAAGTTGACTTCCTTGCGGGGCTCCTGGAACTCTCCTAAGTCGTCCTTGTCACCATCGTCATTGGTCTTGTCTTTGCTATTGCGCCTCGGGGGATCTTAGGCCACCTTGAGCGTAGCCGTTGCAAAACCCTTCAGTCGATAGCAATCCTTTGCTTTATGGTTTCCCTTTGGGTGCCAAAGGCATGGGCCACTCAGCAGCTCGTCTGTCGATGATTGGCTTGTTCGAGGGTTCTTCTGAAGTCGGTCCACCGTGTGAACCATGTTATCAGGCTTCCTCTTCTTGTCCTTCTTGAAGGACTCGGGCTTGTCCGACTGCTTCTCTTCGACTTTTCCCCGGATGTCATCCAACACCAACTCACCAGACGCAAACTTGTCAGCGATCTTGAAGCACTCTTGAGCGGTTAGTTTGAGGTCATGATTCCTCCGATCGATCTCATGAACCAAATCATCGCTACAGATCCCTCCTTGGAAGGCGGCAATGATTTGTTGGTCCCGGACATTGGGGACCTCAGTCTTCTTAGCGCAAAATCGCTTGATGTAGTCACGAAGAGGTTTGTCGATCTTCTGCTTGATCCGAGTGAGGTCGAAGTGGTTGCCCGGTCGATTGCAGGTAGCTTGGAAACTTTCTATGAGCTTCCTATTGAGGTCTCCCCAAGATGTGATTGACTTTTCTGGAAGAGATGTGAGCCATATCCGAATAGCTGGATCCAGGCATACCGGGAGGTAATTAGCCATTACATAGGAGTCACCTCCAGCCGACCGAATCGTCATGCTGTAAAGCTGCAGCCACTCTCGGGGATTGGTCTGACTATCATATTTTTCGATGGGGACCGGCTTGAATCTTTTTGGCCATCGAGCTATGCGAAGCCTAGGGACGTAAGCTTTAATGCCATCGATCTCATCGTCGGTCGGCATCATCGATCGCCTATGCCAGTCTGGGGCCGGAGTTGCACGACGGCCGTATCGTGGTTCAACATCGTCATCATGTCGATGACGCTGATGGTCGTTATCATCATTATCGTGTCAATCCTGATCGTCTCATCGACGTCGGTCATCATAGTTGTGCCCTGGAGGAGGATCTTGATGGTCCTCTCATCTGTCGTCCCGTCGGTCATCCTATCGGCCGTCCGTTCTCCAATCACGGCGTTCTTCTTCATAGCATCGGTTGTCCCGAGCGTGTTCTTCATAGTGAGAGTTGATGTTATCTCGTCCATCACGGAGGCTGAGAGAATTTCTCAGATCTTCACGCCTTTGCCAACCTCGCGAAGATACGTGGCTAGAGCTTGTGACCGACTAAGATTTTGCGGCCTCTTGAGCTGCAGCGGCCTTAAGCATAGCCACCGCCTTCTGCATCGTCGGGGTCTGATAATTCGCATCGACCATTAGAGTGTCGAGCAAAGTTTTGGCCCCTGTGATGTTATTATGAGGAGTGTGGTAGACCTTGACGCCATCCACTTTGAGTTCTGGATCGAGATCCAGTCGGCGTGCGTTGCGTGAACCGTGTGACCCTCTTGGTCGACAGCAGTGTCCGACTGATAAGTCATCAGCTGGAGGGTCCTCCTCCTGTTGACCTCCTTCGGCCAGTTGATTCGGGTGGCCATCAACGGGGTTATCTTCATGTTCACCATGTTGGTCACCATCTTGGTCTCCATCCGCGGGATCTGCTATATCCACCATGTTGATAGTATGGGGATATGGGTAAGTGGATCCGACCGAGTTCTCATCAAAAGACCGATCTGATTTTGAATCATTCCCGAAGGAAGGATCTTCTTCCTCATATCTGAGTCGTACCAACGCGGGGATCATGCCAGACGGACTCGGTGATCGCGCCATGGAGACGACTGCAGCCGAGTCGGATCTGTGGTTTTCCAGACCTAGGGCTCCATTGTCGCCGACTGTGAAGTCGAGTGATCCAAAGGAGATCTTGAAGTCCGGTGAATATTGGATGATGGGAATTTCGGCCATCGTAGTCGACGGAGAATCCCGACGAGCCTTGTCCCTCTTCCTGGCGTGCCAACTATCGAAGCTTGAGATCGGCAGTAAAATGTATAGGGCTACATCGAGACTAAGAAGTACGATGGTAACACAAGATGCCGAATTATACAGGTTCGGCCTCTTTCGATGAGAGTAAAAACCCTACGTCCTGTGTTCTGTGTATTGTATTGATGTTATGAGACTTGTCCCTTGATGAGGGGTACCCTGCCACCTTATATATCCGATCGGCAGGGGGGTACATGAAGAGTCCTAGTCGTAACCCCTTAGGGTTTACATAGAAAGTCTATCTCTACATGCCTTGCGCTCCAAGTTGAGTTGGTCGGCTTCCTTTTTGATGAAGTACCTGGTCGGCTACCGACTTAGTCTTGTATGAGCATACCCGTAAGGCAAGTATCCCACACAACTCTGGTAGCACTTCCAAGGGATAGCCTACCGTCAATGAGCTCTCCAACCCTAGTATGTTTTGGTTTGTCTTCTCTATGTCATGATCCCATGCTACCAGGCGTGCTGGTCACACCGAGAAAGGTGGATCCTATTCACCCTTCCCCCGACCAAATGCATGTGACAGAAATTTGAGTTGAAGCTGCTGGAGAAAACCAACAAGGGAACTCGAGTCTTGTCATGACACCACCATGCTTTAATGACATGGAGGGTGTGGCACACCAGGAAGCCGCACCTACAGGCGAAGGTGCTGAAGTTGTTCACTCAACTGATCCCCACCCTATAGCACCGATGTCTCGGTGAAGGACCGAGAAGGCGACCAGAGGGGGCGGGGGGGGGGGGGGGGTGAACTTGGCCTATGTTCCAATTACAAGCCAAGCCATCCTCAAAACAAGTCACCAAGGTCACACATACAAACTTGTGATGTGCTAACCCTAGGAATGACTTACACCAGCGGAAGAGTAGAATGGAAGCAAAGGAGAACAGCCTTGACACACAGGTGTGGGAGAAACACAAGGAAAACAGAATGGTTATGGACATGCATCGGCAGTGCCGGTCATATCATCGGCAGAAGTGAGCACTGGTAGTGCCGATTAGATCGTCAGTAGTGCCAGTCGAGTATAGCCAAGATACAAAACTATAGGAGAAACAGACCAAACATGTAGTTTTATTGGCAGTGCCGTTCAGGGCATCGACAGTGCCGATCGAATCGTTAGTAGTGCTGATTGACAACCAAAAGAGAACAAAATTCCTGGTTAGGACATCAGGAGTATGGATCCATATTTTTCCTCGCGTACCGGCAGTGCCCATGCAAACATCAGCAGTACCGATCGACCCTCAATAGAATAAAAATTAGTTCAGGATTAGGCAAGAACTTGACCAAAACCTAATAAAATGAACCAGGTAATCCTCAATAAATCACGACACTACTCCATTAAGATCCACTCAAATAGCACAAGGAATCATCACGAATTTAAGATCTTATGCCAAGAACACCAAAAAAGGGGAAACTTGAGAAATCTTCAAATCGAAGGTGCTATAGCTCTTGATTCAGTCAAGGACCCACATATGATTGTTCTAGCTCATCATAGCACAAAGATCCCCAAGAAATCCACCCTAAAAACTCAATAAAAAATGAGATTGAAAATTCCCACGAAAATAGCTCCAAAAATAGAGAAAAAAGAGAAATTCAGGATTTAGGGAGAGAGGAAGATCTTGAGAATGAATCTGAATATCAAATCATTGATTTATCAAGTCAAGGTACAAAGATACATGGCTAGTAAGCCACCCTCTCCCTCCCAGTATTTGGAAGAGAAAGAGATGTCTCTCACACAACCTCTCCTCTGCACTAGAACATGAAGACATATCCTAGCACTTAGAATGAAAACCTACCACCAAGGGCAAACTTGTCCATCTCTTTTTCCTTCGCTCGAACGCCATCGGGCCCTTCATATCTTTGCTTCACCTTGACGCAAGCTCCGCGATGGTGCCACGTGCACGTCCAATCGCCACCACAAGTTTTGAGGTCCAAACCAGGAAACCGTGTTGCACGCTTCTCAAAGCACATCTTCCTTGATGTTGACATGTGTCACCTTATCCCGTGATCCTAACCACCGGCAAGTCTCTCCCAGTCCTGCTCCATTGGGCCTCCTTGTCATGTGCATTGGCATCCCGCTCGCCTTGACTTGGTCCACACGCCATCTTCATCACTCCCACGGTTTTGAGGCTCAACCATCTGTGCTTCTTGCCTCTCCACGTGTACAATGTGGATCACCCTCGACTTCACTCGACATCCCGATCGTCCGGCCCCAAGTCCCCTACTTGTGCCCAATCTCTCGCTGTTGACCGCCAAGTCTACTACATTGACCTACACATCATGAGACAAGCAAACACATTTTTTTTCTCCTGCAACTTCTCCAACATCTCCACCAACTCCGATTAGTCATAATCATAACCAAGCACATATTGCAAACCAAACTCAAACACAAACTAGATTCCTGCATTTCAACTCCAAACTCCAACATCTCCACGAATCCCTAGATTCCCGCATTTCAACTCAAACACAAACTCAACAAATTACTCATCACATATTGCAAACCATGGCACATATCCATATGGTTTCTCAATCTCCCCCTTGATGAGTACATTGACAACACCAACTGCACAATGACTTAGAATTTCAAATGCAAAATGGAATAAGCTCATTCAAATGGCTCAAACCCAAAAAAGGTAAAAATTAGCCATCTAGCAAAAGAAGGATCACAAAAACCAAGAGTTAGCAAAGAAAGTGTCTTGAGACGCAAAGAATGATGTGCATGAAAACACTCGAGATCATGATATGCTCCCCCTCAACTTGTGGTAGTTGCAAAATGAGGTCATCTTAAGTTTCTTAGCATTATTTGTGAATGACCCACTGTTTTCTCCCCCTTTGGCAATGAACTCATCAAAGAAACAAAAACAAACAAACATGCAATGCATAAAAATGCAAACCTAAGGAGCTTCGACAATTATGCAAACAAGCATTTAACCTTGATAATCACAAGTATAGAGCTATGAAGTGCAAAGGCAATAGCTCACAGTCATACAAAGACCAAAAATAGATAGCAAGGCATAAACACCAAGAGCAATACAAGCTAAGCAAAAAGATTGACTAGCTTAGATAGAATCAATTTTACTCCTCATGAGAAAATATGCCACCACATGTGTAAGTACTCCCATCCGAGGCAAAATAGGCATCAAGTGAATCAAAAGAATCTAGCTAGTATGAATCTCAAAGGAGGCAACAAGCATTCGTAGAAAATAAGCTCTACAAATGCTCACATATGCAACAGAGACTCATAAGGAAAAGAAAAAGGCATTATTCTTATGTGATCCTCATGTAACTTCTAATCCGTGCGGAGGGTCGCACGACTGGGTATGACAAACACCCTGAGGCTTTGAAGCACAATTTTTGGATTTAGCATTTATATGAAACTTCTAATCCATGCGGAGGGTCACACAACTGGGTACGACAAACACCCCGAGTGTTCGAAGAAATTTTCATTTGATCAACTTTAGTTGCAAATAAAAGTGAAATGATGAGCATGCCTTTGCGGCAAAAGGAACACATGTTCCCACAATGTCCCATCATGAACTAAACATTTGCAAAGCCACATTTTGCAAACACAAGGTGACAAAGCCAAGATGTCCTCTAGACTAGCCTCAAAACAAGTCTTGTCAAGGATAAAAGCAATTATGCACATGGTGAGCAAGTTTTAGCAAGATTAGTTCATAAGGTTCACAAAAAACCAAGTTTACCTTTAAGATTAGCAAGTTGCTCAAAAGAGTCTATACAGGCCATCTAGAAAATCTAAGCATAAGAGATTACTATCACATCCACACAACTTAGCTCAAGCTCAATTATGGCAATGAGAAATGCAAGAAAGCATAAGAATCAAAGATCATCTAACAACGCATATATTACATATGAGATGTAATACGAAAAAGGTAAGATACATATATAAAAGAGAACATCAACTCCCCCTCAAATGATGCCATAGGGAGGGCAAACACCAAGTTCCCCTTGAAGAAAAGCAAATCTCGAAGCATCTAGGGGCTTGGTGAGAATATCAACCAATTGGTTTTTAGCGTCAATGTATTTGAGCTCAACATCTCCCTTTTCAACATTATCCCTAAGGAAGTGGAATCTCATATTTATGTGTTTGACCTTACCATGTTGGATTGGGTTTTTTGGCTACATATGGCACTGAAGTTATCACACATAAGTGGAACACTTTTAAAGGTTAACCCATATTCTCTCATGGTGGAAACAATCCATAGGATTTAGGAACAACAACTAGCGGTAGCAACATACTCACCTTTGGTTGTGAACTGGACTACACTAGATTGCATGCCAAAAGACCAACAAAACAAAGAAGTACCCAAGAAATGACAAGTACACAAAGTGCTTTTCCTATCAATTCCACACCCCACAAAATCTACATCCGAGTACCTAATGAGATCAAGAGATGAAGATGTAGACTACCAAAGACCAAACTCAAGGGTGTAATTGAGATACTTGAAGATACGATTTACAGATTTGCAATGAGTCACCTTTTGGGAAGCTTGAAAACGAGCACAGAGACACACTGTGAAGTGGATGTTGGGTCTTGTTGCCGTCAGCTACAAGAGGGAGCCAATCATGCTCCTGTACTCCCTTTGGTCCACCATTTCAATGTCTTCATCTGGGTCAAGTGCCATTATAGTGGATATTTGTGTAGTCAACAACTTCACATTGACCATGTCAAACATCTTCAGGAGATCCTTCGTATACTTGGCTTGATGTATGAAAGTGCCTTGCTTGCACTACATGATTTGAAATCAAGAAAGAAGGTGAGCTCGCCCATCATTGACATCTGAATTCACTTTCCATAGCTTACTGAAATCTGGACACAAGAGCATGAGAGGAACTACCAAAGATGATATCATACACGTATATCTAAACCATTAGAAAGCCATTGCCATACTTCAGACTGAACAAGGTTTTGTCAACACACCCAATGACATACCTGTGCTCTTGCAAGAAGGTCTTAAGCCTAGCATTCCAAGCTCTAGGTGCTTGCTTTAGCCCGTACAAAGCCTTCTAAAGCTTGTACACTTGGTTTGGGTATTTGTGGTGCTCAAAGCCAGGTGGTTGTTTTACATAAACCTCTTCCTCTATGTATCCATTTAGGAAAGCACTCTTGACATCCATTTGATAAAGCCTAATTCCCTTAGACGCGGCAAAGGCAAGCAAGATTCTAATGGCTTCAATACGTGCAATAGGAGCAAAGGTTTCCCCATATTCTAAGCCCTCCCTTGACTAAAACCTTGAGCAACAAGCCTACCCTTGTTTCTCACATCCTCACCATCTTCCCTATGCTTGTTTTTGAACACCCACTTGGTTCCTATGACATTGACACCAATAGGAGGCTCTACTAGGTTCCACACTTTGTTCCTCACAAAGTTTTCCAACTCTTCATGCATGGCATTAACCCAATGTTCATCACATAATGTTTGTTCAACATGCCGAGGTTCAAAGGTTGCAACAAATAGAGAATTGGTAAAGCAAGTGAGATGTGCAGACCTTGACTTTGTTGTCCTCTCATAGAGGTTACCAATTATCTGCTGGGGAGGATGTTGATGTTGAATCAAAGAGGGGCCTCTATCTCATAATGTACCTCCCCCTCAACCACAGCTAGAGCTGGCTCGACAACTGCTGAGGTCGATGTAGAAGCTTCTGGACCCTCTACTATAGTGGTGGAAGTAGCATAAACAAGCTCAGATGAGAGATGAGGTGAATCATCATTGTCAAAGCCCTGTAGGTCCTCTTCTACAAAGATGCTTTCCTCCATTTCCCTCCTACCTGCAGGATCAACCACATTCCTTGCACAAGAGTTTGATTCATCAAAGTTACATTGCAGAACTCTATGATGGTGTTAGTTTCCAAATTAAAAACTCTATAGGAATAGACATGAAGAGTGTAACAAAGAAAGATGCCATCAGAAGATCTCGACTCAAACTTATAAAGATTGCCATGCTTGGGAATAAAGCACTTGCAACCAAAGGCTTGCAAATGAGAAACATATGGCATCCATCCAAAGCGTAGCTCATAGGAAGTCACATTAAGAATTGAGCACATGAAAATCTGATTGAAAACATAGCAAGTGGTTCTAATGGCATTAGCCCAGAACTGCCTCGAAGTCCTATGCTCATCGAGCATCGTTCAGGCCATTTCCATCGAGGTTCTGTTCTTTCTTTCGAACACACCATTCTGTTGACGGACACAAGGTGTTGAAAATTGATGCTCAATACCATGCTCAAGGTAGAAAGCATCAAAGGAGGAGTTCTTGAACTCGGTGCTATTATCACTACGGATTGCTCGTAATGCACCAGGGAGTTCTTTGAACAAACTCAAAGCTAAGCTCCAAAAGTCATGAAACACGTCATCCTTGCTCTCAAGAAAGTGAACCTAAGAATAGTGAGAGAAGTCATCAACAATCACAAGAACATACCACTTATCGCCCGCTGAACGAACCTGAGAAGGACCAACAGTGTCCACGTGAAGTATCTCTCCAGGGCACTCAGTCATCACCAAATTAATTGGTGGATGAGAAGCGGAAACCATTTTCCCATGACGATAATGAGCACAAATGAAATCTTTATCAAATTTGCGCTTAAGCAATCTTCGGATCAAATCTAGGCCACTCAAGCGACAAAGCAAGTCAAAGCTCATGTGACCTAGTCTCCTATGCCATTTCGACAGCTCAGAAGAAGATTGAGCAAACAAGCACTTGTGAGAACCATGAGAAATAACAAAGTCAGCCTGAAAAAACTCTTCTAATGCTAGACATCCCACAAGTCAAATAACCATTCGAATCATGAATAGAAGAAGCATTTTTCTTAAAGCGCACTTCCAAACCAACATCAAGTAGCTGAGAAAAAGAGAGGAGATTGTACTTGAGATGCTCCACCAAACCAACATCCTTAAGAGTGAAGTTTTTATTTACCTTTATCACGTCCTTTGCCTTCAGTCTCCTTCTCTTGGCATTCCCAAAGGTCACATACTCATTACGCTTCAAGGGAGTGAGGCTGGAGAACTATTTTGCATCTCCAGTCATATGACACGAACACCCGGAGTCCATCAACCATTTGTTCTCCAAGCCTCCACCTCCTGCCTACAAAGAACAAGAAGGAAAGATCAATGGCTCAGTGCTGGTGTTTGTCAGAAAGCTTTTGGGGATCCAACACTTTACCATACGACCTGTAGTGGTCATCATAGTTATTTTGCACATTATCATTCAAATGCATAGGACAAGAACCACAATGGGGAAAACATGGCATGTCAAAGCGTCTCGACTCGAACCTTGGATTGTGAGAATAGAAATCATCTGTGTGAAAACCAAATCCACGTGAGCGACACTTACCCCGATGGGAAAAGCATGGGGTGCCAAAGCACTGTTGCGCAAAGCCTCTGTTTCGTGAATCAAAGCCATATAAGAAATGACCATGTCCATGATAGGCACGAGAAAAAGAGCGTGGCTGAAAATAAACCAAATCATCATGATGCACATTTCTAGTCAACTCATCTTGCATCCTCTCAATGCTCTTACGCCTATAACAGAATTCATCCAAGTGGCCTCTATGACCACAAAACATGCAAATGTAGACACTCTCATGTTTAGGCTTAGCTTGCATAGGTGGTTTAGGTTTTGGCTTCTCTGTTTCTTTGGGTTGAAGGAAGGGTTGGGGTTCGGTGGATAGTATGTGTCAGTGGGTTTAACGAATTGTTCTTCATCCTTGTAGCGAGAGCTAGGCACAAACATACCCATATTTTCACTCTCTTTTTGTAACACCTCTCAAATGCCAAGCCCAAGTGTAAGCTTCATGACCATTGATGATTGGATCCTCGAGGTATGAATGTTTTGGTGATAGATGATAACTATGAAATTGTTGGCTAACATCTACATGAGTGTTGTCTATGTAGGAATCATCTCTTAACTCTATTACAAATCATATGGCTGATGGTTGCCTTGGCGATTGATGACAATGACCACAAGCATGAGGCTTGTGAACTTGATGACGTCCAAGGGTTGATGGAGATGGATCAAAGTGGAGAACAAGCTATGGTGCAAGTGTTTGGAACACTTGAGTAGTTGTTAGGGCTTTGAGTCCATAGGAAAAACCGGAGTATCAAGGGGGTCTAGGCCATTCTCTTCGGTCATGTCTAGTCGGTGATGTGCAAGGTTGCTCGGTGAAATCAGAGGCACTAGGTGACAGTGGAGAAGCCAAGGAGCTGTTTGGGGAAGACAGGAAATGAAGTCAAGTGAGGACGACAAGTTTCAACTTCTGGACATAGAGACTGGACAGAGGGGTCTGTAGAGACTGGACTATACGGTCACTATAGGGAGATGTCCAGGACTTAGAGCGAGAAGAAGGACTCCATCAGCAGGTGACTCTATACAGACCGAACGGTCTGGTCTGCTGACCAGACGGTCCGGTCAGTAGAGTGTAGGAACGGCAGAAGAGGTGCATTTCGCGGAGGCTCCTGGACTGGAGAGAGAAAGCGGACCGGACGGTCCAGTCCAGTGACCGGACAGTCCGGTCAGTTCAGAAGATTGCCTGGACAGAGGAGGCCAACGGCTAAGGAGAGCCGTTACAGAGTGACCGAACGGTCTGGTCAGGCAGGGACCGAACAGTCCAGTTAGTGTGTCCAGAAAGGCAATTTCGTAGAGCAACGGCTAGTTTGAGGTTTGGAGCCTATATAACTTCGTTGCTAGAGTCTTGGAGACCGCTCTTGGCCAGTAGAATACCTAAGAGCATTTGGTAAGGTTCAAGAGGAAAAGAGGAGAGCACTGGGAGGAGATATTTCATATCTTGAGAGTGCTAGAGAAGAGTAGCTTGAGGATCTTGCACATCTAAGGCTAGGGTGTCCTTGAGGGTGTGATCTAGATTGTTATTCTTGGTTTATGGTGAGACCTAGACCGGTTAGGTGTCGGTGATCGAGCCTATCGTGATCAGTGGTGAAGGCCATCACATGTTTGTACACGCTTTGAGCCCGCCGTTGAAAGGGGCATCGCTAGTGAGCGCCCGTGTCAGCTCGGGGAGTCTGGCAAGTTCTCAAGGGAGGTGAGCTTATGCTTTGTGCAGCGGTGACACACACCATGTCTTCACTCGAGGAGTGATTGCGGGCTCGTGGGCGAGAACTCCAGTTGGTGGCGGGAGGGACCAGGACTCCGACGGGAGTGGTCCAACGATGATTAGGGGAAGGCACCATCCTTCCAAGACCTTGGGAAAAATCATGAGCATTTCTTGACCCTCTCTTTACTATTCTGCATTTGTGTGCTCTAGTGAGTAGGGTGACTTGTGGCTTGCATAGGCTAGTGTGATTGGCTTCTGCACTTTATCGCATCATGAACACTAGCATGTGTAGGGTCTTGACCTACTAGACTTGTTTAGGTTGCTTATCTTGTTAGACTTAAGTAGCGGAATTGAAGTATTTGAATTCATGAGTGGCTTACCGATTCACCCCCCCCCCCCTCTTGGTATGCCTTCGGTCCTTACATGTGGTATCAGAGCCAAGTGCTCATCTTTGAGGCTTCACCGCCTTGAGTAAGGATGTCGGGACCGGCGGGGAGTGTTCCCATATTCAATGGTGAGGACTATCCTTTTTGGAAGGCTCTCATGCAAGCCTACCTTCACTCCCATGATCCAGAGATATGGACGGTCACTCACGAGTCCGATGCGGATGCGAACCTACTTGAGCCTAACTACATTAAGTGTACTGCCAAGGCCAAGAATGCTTTGTTTGCTTCCATCTCTAAGGATGTTTTCGCTCCGCTAGATGCTAGTTCCTCAGCACATGGTATCTGGATTGAGATTCAGGAGCTCTATGAGGGCACCAGTGATGTCAAAGAGGAAAGATACTATGTGTTGAAGAACAAGTATGATAACTTCACTCGATTGCCACATGAGAGAGCTAACACTGTTCATTCTCGTTTTCATGTACTAGTGGAGGAGATCAATGCACTTGGGGATTATTTCAATATGAAGCTCGTTGAGGTGATAAGAAGATTCTTGAGGCTATTCAAGGACCCCAAGTATGAGTCCATCATCACCTTCATCTTGCAAGGTGACCTCAAGACCAAGACCATGAAGGATGTACTTGGCATAATCACCGCCTTCGAGAGCTACCAATTGGGGCTGGATGATCCTCAACCATCCAATCTTTCTCTACCGGCTGACAAGCAAGAATCAAGCAAGAGCAAGAAGAATAAGAAGAAGGTGATCATTGAGGATGATGATGAAGAAGATGATGGTGAGGGTGACTTGACCGAAGACTTGGCTCTTCTCATGAAGAAGATGAAGAACTTCAAGAAAAAATTTGCTTCCAAGTCAAGGGGAAAGTTCTTCAATTCTGGCTCAAAGAATCATTTTATTCGAGAGTGCCCAAAGCCCAAGAAAGAAGCATTCAAGTCACAAGATTCAAGTGAAGAAGAAGAAGAAGAGCCCAAGGCCAAGCACAAGAAGAAGAGGTTCTTCAACAAGGATAAGAGCAAAGGCAAAGGGAAAGCTCAAGACTACAAGAAGAAGTTCTCTCGCAAGGCCCTTGTTAGAGAGTGGACAAGCGACAACTCAAGTGATGAGTCCTCTTCCTCAAGTGATGAAGAAGTGGCCGGCCTGGCCATGATCAAGACCACACCTACACGAGCTCTTCCTCCACCTCCCACGTGCCTCATGGCCACGATCCAACGTGGGGAGAGTGAGGATGAGAGCAACAATGATAGCGATGATGAGGAGCTTTCATGTGCCGAGCTTTGGAGTATGCTTGAGCAAGCCCATGACATCGCTGTCAGGAAATCCAAAATGTTGGATGTGGTAAGAAAAGACTGTAAGTTGGCTAAGGACCATGTTGGTGAGCTTGAGAGTGAGCTCAATGACCTTGTCACATCTCATGAGGCTCTATACAAGAGTTATGACAAACTCAAGGGTGATCATGTAGAGCTTCATGAGAAGTACAAGGCCCTCGAGATCACTTATGAGGCCATCAACATTGAGAACCTTGCCTCTCCCTCCTCTAGTTCATCAAAGTGTGATGCTTCTACTATGTGTGATGAACTAACCACCTCGATCGAGGTTTCTTCTCTTGAGCCATTTGTTTTGAAGGAACTTCACAAGCTCAAGGAAGAAAGGGAGATGTTGATGGAAGGCCTTGAGAGACTTAGAGCCACCCATAGTGAGATACTTGGGAAGAACCAAGTAGATGAAGTCTCCAAGACTTCCTCTCTTGAGCCATTCATCTTGGAAGAATACCACAAGCTCAAGTAAGAGATGAAGATGGTGATGGACGGCTTTGAGAGGCTCACCGTGGTAGAGCCATCCACAAGGAGACTCTTGGCAAGAACCTTGTGAACAATGTCTCTCATCGAGGACTTGGCTCATATTCCGCTGCCATCAACATCATAGGGACAAGTGATTCCATCCCCGCATGGATCAAACCCCTTCTCGCCGACGACTACTATTGCAAGAGGTGTTGCAAGGATGGCCACACCACCAAGGATTGACCCATGGTGAGAAGTTCCATTGTTTTGCCTAACGCTAACTTGTTCCATGAGAACACACATTTCAAGCTTTTTAGGAACAAGGATGGCAAGGTGAAAGCTAAGGCCTTGGGACCACAAAACAAGAAGAGAAGGTCAAGAGCATATGGGTGCCTAAGTGCATTGTTGATCTTGAGAGATCGGCTACGTACAAGTGGGTGCCCAAGAACAAGACCTATATGGTGGTGGTGGTGGACTAAGCGCTTTCATGAAGATCATGCAAAGTCCACCACAAGTGACATGGACCTCAACGACCTATCTACTCATGAGGGAGGTAGCCATGTTTGTTCTTGGTAGTAGTAGTGTGTTTTTCTGTCTCTTGATTGCATGGTAATTAGGACTTCTTTGTGACTAGTATGCTTTGCATCCATGCATGTGGAAATAACAAAAGAAAAACACATAAAAATTAGTCAATGTCTAACCCATCCAAGATAGCTATAAGCAAGGGGGAGTGCTTGAGATGGCGGTTTGACTTCTCTCAAGGTAAGGGCATGGCTTATAGTGAGTAAGCTTGGGAGGGGTTCAAACTTGACATTGTTAGGGTTCCTTTGTGTCTTGTTCTTTAACATTGCTTGCATTTACATGGCATGTTTACTTTCATTGCATATGTAAATTGCTTGTTGCATGCATCATATAGGAAACACAAAGGAAACTTGTCATACTTGGAGATATTTGTGCCTCATGCTCTATATGAGATTAAATCTCCATAAGTGTGACCAAAGGAAAGGATTGTGCTTCATGCCCATTGAGCAAGATCTTAGGAACTCCAAGGTTAAATCTACTCGCGCGGTTCATGGACTAAGGCTCATACATACCCCTTTTGGTTCTTTTTTGCCTTGATTCTTATTTGCTTGATCTTTCATTTGGCATTTGCAAAAACTATGAGGCCATAGAGTGCCACTATTTGAAAATGAGTGTTTGAGAGTTCCCTCTATATTCCAAGTGCGATGCTTATTTGTGTGTTTGGCGAGGGCACTTGGAAAATGGAGAAAGTCCTTGACTCAGCTTTTTCTGGAAGTGACCGTACAGTCCGATTATATGACCGTACAGTCTGGTCTATGTAGAAATATACAATACTTTGGGAAGAAAGAAAATGGAGCCGGACAGAACAATTCTAAAGACCGGACAGTCTGGTCTGCACCCTTTCTGGTTCTCCAGATTTCTGATTTTCAGGTATCCCGAAGTGACCGGACAGTCCAGTCTAGTGAGCTGACCATCCGGTCAGTTCGCTTGATCGTGCGATGCGAGTCCTGATCTGAGCCGTTGATCTATCCTTAATTGATCTAGGTCGTCCGTGTCGCCTTTTACCTAGGTCAAAATCTCTTGGACGTATCCCTGTTCATCATCCCGATGCCGAGTTCATGTCCTCGACGCCATCGCTGCCTCCTTCATCGTCGACCTCACCGCACCACCTTGCTCCCGCGCCAGCGCTGCTGCTTTGCCACCACCTCCGCACGCTGCCACGCTTGCGCACAGCCGCCATAGCTCCCGCGCGCTCGTGCTGCCGCACCCGCGCACCTCCAGAGCCACCGCGTGCCGCTGCCTCGTCCCACCGAGCCGCCACCGTGCAGCATCGCCACAGCGCCGCCTCTGCTCTCCTACGCATGCAAGCCCCAGAGACTACACCTCCAGAGCTCGCCCTAGGGCAAGGTTTCCCCCTCTCCATTGCCTCCAGAGCATTCCACGGTGTTTGTTCCTTTCGGCGTGTTGGATTCTTCTCCCAAGGTATTGAGCTATCTCCCATTCATCGTTGTATGCCCTAATTTTGAGCAAGTTAGTTAATTGATGCAATTAGATAAATTTCTCATCTTTTAGTTGCATTAATTAATTAGTTGGCTCAACCTAGATGCAATTAATTCATTGATTATCTGTTAATTGCAATTCTTGGGTTTGTCTCCTGTTTAGTCTGCAGTTAGATTAATTGCCTATTATTTGACTGCACACTAGATTACTCACACCAGCCACATATACACCTATGTGTGTGCAGTGACAGCAGAGCAGTCAGCAGAGATGGTAGGGTCAGGACTGGACAAGGAAAATGGGAAGATGTCTGAGAAACCCAAGACCAAGAAGAGACCGAGACTAGATCCAGAGTCAAAGAGAGCCCGGAGACTGGCTCAGCAATTGGACGCCATGGAGTAGTCATGTAGGAACCTGGCTCATGTTTGAGGATCAGCCAGCCAGCTGAGAACCAGGGCTTGAGGAGGAGCACCAGGCAGAGGACTGCACCTCTAGCAGTCGGGGTTGTGCCACCGCCATGGCCGCAGCATACTCCGGTTTCCCGTCAGGGGAGATTGTCGAGAACTATGATTCAGGGATCCTCTAGGTAGCAGGAGGAGGAGTCTGAGCAGGAGTCAGAGGAGGAGACCTCAAAGTCCGAGTCTGAGGAGCTTGTTGAGGAGGAGACAGAGGAGGCTGAGCAGACTGTTCCCTAGAGGACAGCTCACCGGGTAGGAGACCCGAGGTGCACCTGTGTGGTGTGCACTAGGAGGCTACAGAGACTTGTTCAGGCAGCCAGAGAGCCAGATATTCAAGGTTACTACAAAAGACCTTAAGGTACTTTGGTTCGTGCCTTTCGAGCAGTGGGTTACAGTTCCCTGGGACCCCGCTGTTGGAGAGAGATATTGGACAGTTCTCTAGAGGAGGATAGGAGAGGGCTTGAGACGCTGTGTGGCTTTGAGGACGAGAGACAGGGTGCTTGTACCACAGCAGTACACCACCTACCAGGACATGGAGCAGTACTTCTCGTATCTGCCAGGACTAGCAGAGCTTGTCACTGCGCCACTCAGGTTCAGAGAGGACGTGGTCCTCAAGTTCTACGTGACGTTGTGGGTTGCCAGAGACTGCTCAGAGATCTGGTTCCTATTCAGAGGGCAACTACACCGTGTCACCAGGCAGGACCTGATCTCCCACCTAGGACTCCTGGCTTCAGACTTCCATCTTTACAGGAGTGCCTATAGTACACTGGAGCCACCCCGTAGACCTCAGGGAGGGAAGCTGCCTTCAGACGACCTCGTGTCGATTGCTTTCCCACCTCCCCACACTCCAGGCATTGAGAGGAGCCCTGCGAGACTCACTGCAGAGGCCATGGTGGTGAGAGCGATAGTCACCAGGACTATCATACCCAGGTCTGGCTACAGAAAGGAGTTCACACTCATACACCAGTGGGCTGTAGCAGCCATCTTGAGGAGGCAGACTTTCGACTTGGCAGACCTTCTCATTGGAGAGATGGAGGAGGTCATTTCGGAGAGGGTTGGAGGGCGTCACTTGGTCTACGGGCCCTATATCTGCTATCTCTTGAGGCCTTGTTTGGCAGGGCCTGCTTTAATGTCAGCTCTGTTTGAATTCCAGCCCAGGAACCAGTGAATCTAGCTATGTCACTTGATCCTGGTAAAAGTTTTCCAGTCCGTTGAGGATGGGGAAGTATTCTGGGCCATGGAGGCAGTGGAAAGGGGGGATGGGAAAATATTTTGGCATGTCTCGGTTCCAAGCCAGATGTAACCGAACGCATATTTTTTGCTGCGCCGGACTTCGAGCCAGGTCACTTTCATACAGCTGAAACAGGCCCATTCCGAGGCAAACAAACAAGACCTGAGGAGGATGGGCCTAGTGACAGAGGAGCAGTACGAGGCTTTCCCTGAGGTGACCACCAGCTATGCACCTCGAGTCCCCAAGGGATCACAATCTACCTCTAGCCAGCACACAGGAGAGGAGGAGCAGGAGTCACCAGTACTATACGAGCATGCAACTCAGCCAGAGACGATGATTCCTGAGTCAGCCAGCACAGGAGCACCTCCCCAGTCGACAGGTTCGCAGTCTTAGGACATTGTCACTGTGACAGCACTTGCAGGACAGCTAGGAGAATTTATTCAGAGTGTCTCAGAGGACAGACGTTAGATGATGGAAGTCATCAGCCAGGTAGAGATTTAGAGGCAGTAGTCTGCACTTCTTATAGCTCTGATGACTCAGATGACGGAGTTGACCCAGAGGCATGCCGGTCAGCAGCCAGGATCTTCAGTATTCCCTCAGTACCAACAGCTACCGACACAGCCTGGACCCTTCACAGCTTTGATGACAGTTCAGTCCAGCGGACTGTCACTTTCAGGGGTCTTACCAACAGGGGGAGCAGGACAGACTTTCTCTTCAGCACAGCTCTTCCCTATGTTAGCTTTCCCTGTGTCTGCGTTGTTCATCTCACCGTCACACTCTTTGACCTCGCAGATGGCTGGACCCTCCAGCTCTCAGCACGTACCGGTCAGGAGTCTGTTCTCAGACATCGTGCACACTACTCATGCAGACTCCCAGACCGCCCCAGAGACAGCTACTGTTTCAGCTCCACCTCTTACTACTACTGTTACCAGTCTTACTCCTCAGGCAGCAGAGGATCTTGTCCGTAGAGGCTTCTCACAGCAGGACATAGCAGACCTCTTACTACTCCAGATTTCAGCTGAGGACACTGCCACGGTCACTTCAGTAGCACAGGACAGCGGGTCTGAGTCACCTGTAGACCTTGGTTTCTTTGAGTAGCTGGATGCTCAGGCGGCACGGGCTCAGGGAGCACAGCAGGATCCACCTCAGGAGCAGTCCAGAGCAAAGCCTACAGAGGACTTCGTTGCAGCACTTCCTTCGACCACAATCTCTTAGATGTTCATCCCTTTCACTTTTTGGTGCTTGTTGCCGAAGGGGGAGAAGATACTAGGTCTATGGGGAGGGGGAGTGTGATCTTGTTGCGATCGAGAGTAGCTTGTATCTAGGGTGAGCTACCAGGTTTTGGGAGATAGATCATTTGATTCTTCTTTTTAAGGAGTTATTTGATGTTTATGGACTGTGATGAGTCATGGATTTTATTCGCTGGTGTTTGACTCATTTTGATCTCACTTGGTTTATTTCATGTTCATATGTGGTGCTTGTATTTATTGATAATCTTGTATGCCTGTGTATGATATCATGATGATAAGTGCTTGTTCTTAATTCCTATGCATTACCATGCTAACTTGTTGCATCTCATCATTCATGCCCTGCATTGCATGTCCTTATGCTTTCGTTCATTATATTGCCATGACATGCATGCATGTTTTCATCTAGAGTATGCTCTTCACTCTTTTCCTTGTATCTCTAGATGATGCTTATTGAGTAGGACCTTATGCGTTTCTCTCATATGTTGTTATGGTTCCTCTCGATCTTTGTGTAGCTTGTTTAGCCCGGTTGTTTATTCATTGAAGTTTTTGATTAAGTAGTGGTCGTCATCAATCACCAAAAAGAGGGAGATTGTAAGCTTCATGACCATTGATGATTGGATCCCTGAGATATGAATGTTTTGGTGATAGATGACCAAAAAGGGGGTCTAGGTCATTCTCTTAGGTCATGTCTAGTCAGTGATGTGCAAGGTTGCTCGGTGAAATCACAGGCACTAGGTGACAGTGGAGAAGCCAAGAGCTGTTCGGGGAAGCCGGGAAACGAAGTCAAGCGAGGATGACAAGTTTCGGCTTCTGGACATAGAGACCGGACAGAGGGGTCTGTAGAGACCGGATTGTATGGTCACTACCAGGAGTTGTCCAGGACTTAGAGCGAGAAGTAGGACTCTGTCAGCAGGTGACTCTGTCTGCTGACCGGACGGTCCGGTCAGTAGGAGTGCAGGAACGACAGAAGAGGTGCATTTCGCGGAGGCTCCTAGACTGGAGAGAGAAAGTGGACCGGACGGTCCGGTCCAGTAACCGGACAGTTTGGTTAGTTCAGAAGATTGCCTAGACAGAGGAGGCCAACCGCTGGGTAGAGCCGTTACAGAGTGATCGGACGGTCCGGCCAGGCAGAGACCGGACAGTCTGGTCAGTGTGTCCAAAAAGGCAATTTTATGGAGCAACAGCTAGTTTAAGGTTGAGATCCTATATAACTTCGTTGCTGGGGTCTTGGAGACCACTCTTGGCCAGTAGAATACATAAGAGCATTTGGTAAGGTCCAAGAGGAAAAGAGGAGAGCACTAGG
Source organism: Eleusine coracana subsp. coracana (assembly GCA_032690845.1). Taxonomy (NCBI): domain Eukaryota; kingdom Viridiplantae; phylum Streptophyta; class Magnoliopsida; order Poales; family Poaceae; genus Eleusine; species Eleusine coracana. Next base: position 32,895,044 of record CM064434.1, read on the forward strand.
AAGAGATATTGCATATCTTGAGAGTGCTAGAGAAGAGTAGCTTGAGCATCTCCCACATCTTAGGCTAGGGTGTCCTTGAGGGTGTGATCTTGATTGTTACTCTTTGATAGGTGTAGAGTGCCCGATCTTTCGGCGAGTGTAGCCCGAAGCACCAATGCAATCGCTGAACCAATGCAATCGCTGAACCAACTTCTGGATGTCGACCCTCACGATCTGACTACAACGAGCAAGCCCGAAGCACCAATGCAATCGCTGAACCAACTTCTGGAGGATATTAACCTTGCGGTAAACAAGATCAACCTGATCACGAGGATCAATTCTTACGCGCAATTGAAAAACGAGCAAGAATTAGAGGCGAGCAATCTGATGTATTGCACGAAGTCAAATCTTAAATAGGGGGAGCGCGGCAACAAAACTCAAAGATTACAAGGGCGCAACCCTTGACTAAATAGGGGGAGCGCGGCATCTAGGGCCGGCTGAAGTAGAGAGGCGTGCGGTGGAGAGGTAGTCGCGCGACTTGGGCTACTTGGGCCTTCGCGGGCGTCATCCTGGGCCGTCGTTCCTTAGCATCAAAACCATCTTCAATTCCTGGGCTCGAGCTCTAGTGATTGGGCCCTTGTACGTCGTCGTCTCGTCGGAAGATGGGTCCATAACTTGAGAAGGCGCAACGACGAGAGGTGGAGGCGTGACAACTTGGTTTGGCGCGCCGTCTTCCGTCGTCGTTGTTCGTATGTCGTTGATGTCCTCATCATCCTCCCCTTCTTGAAGCGAAGTCGTCCTCGACGGCAACGCATCATCCTCACCCAAATATGGTCTCAAATCTGCAACATTAAAACTAGTGGAAACACCAAACTCCATGGGCAAGTCAAGAACATAAGCATTATCGTTAATCTTGGTTAGCACTTTAAAAGGACCAGCAGCACGAGGCATTAATTTAGAACGACGCAAAGTAGGAAATCTATCTTTACGCAAGTGCAACCAAACCAAATCACCAGGTTCAAAAGAAACATGTTTTCTACCTTTATTACCAGCAACTTGATACTTCTTATTAGCAACGGCAATGTTGTGTTGTGTTTCTTCATGCAATTGTTTCATGTGATCAATATGAGCAATAACATCAACATTTGGTTCATCTTCAGCATCAATAGCAAACAAATCAATAGGCGCCCTAGGAACATAGCCATAAACAACCTCAAAAGGACATATTTTACTGGCAGAATGTGTAGCACGATTATAAGCAAATTCAACATGAGGTAAACAATCTTCCCAACGTCTCAAATTTTTATCTAGAACAGCTCTAAGCATAGCAGACAAAGTTCTATTTACTACCTCTGTTTGTCCATCAGTTTGAGGATGACAAGTAGTACTAAATAGCAGCTTAGTTCCTAATTTATTCCAAAGAGAACGCCAAAAGTGACTAAGAAACTTAGCATCACGATCAGAGACAATTGTTTTAGGAATTCCATGCAGTCTAACAATCTCTCTAAAGAACAAGTCAGCAACATTGGAGGCATCATCAGTTTTATGACAAGGTATAAAGTGAGCCATTTTAGAGAAACGATCAACCACCACAAAAATACTGTCCCTTCCCTTCTTAGTACGAGGCAATCCCAAAACAAAATCCATCGAAATATCATGCCAAGGAAAAGAAGGAACAGGTAAGGGCATATACAAACCATGATTACCCAAACGGGATTTAGCTTTTTGACATGTAGTACAGCGGGCAACAAGGCGTTCAACGTCATGGCGCATCCGTGGCCAAAAGAAGTGATCGACCAACACCTCATGTGTCTTGAAAACGCCAAAATGACCCATAAGACCACCTCCATGCGCCTCCTGTAAAAACAAAAGACGAACCGAGCTAGCTGGAATACACAGCTTGTTAGCACGAAATAGGAACCCATCCTGCATATGAAATTTCCCCCAAGGTTTGCCATTCTTATAATGCATCATAATATCATGAAAATCAGCATCATTCACATACTGATCTTTCAAAGCTTGCAAACCAAAGATTTTAAAGTCTAATTGGGACAGCATTGTATAACGACGAGACAAAGCATCGGCAATCACATTTTCCTTCCCGGTTTTATGTTTAATGATGTACGGAAAAGATTCAATAAATTCAACCCATTTAGCATGCCGACGGTTCAGATTAGTCTGGGTTCTAATATGTTTCAAATGTAGGGGAACGGGTAGGCTACGATAGCATATAAAATTTCTACCGTTCAACCAGGAAACCTTGCAAGAGAGGATCATGGATCGTTACCACTAGACGCGCAGGCGGAGCGGAAGCGAATGTTGGAGCAGCTTGATCCAACGTAGTCGCGCGTCGGTGTAGAGGAAGTAGTCGATCACGTCAATTGTCTCCTTCTAGTCCAGCCGTCGGCACCGCAGCAACAGCAGCGCCTCCTCGCGGTATCCACATGTACGAGGTTGGAGCACCGTGCGCGGCGTGCTAGCACCGGCAACACGGTTAGGGTTTTGTGGGCGAGAAAAAGGAGCACGACGGCTAGGGTTAAGGACTGGTGGAATCACCTGCGCCTTAAGCCCCTCCTCCACTTAAATAGACCCTTCTAATGGGCCTCGACTAGTTGACCCATTAGTGGACTAATTCCTCACACGGATCAATATCCGTATGACCCTCACATACGGATCAAATCCGTATTGTCTCTTGGGCATATCTCCAACAATCTCCCACTTGCACTAGAGACAATCACATAGGCAAGCGATGTCCCAACCCGTTAAGTGTGTGACCCGTTAGGTTCACATGTACACGACAATGATGTGAAAACCATTTTTCAAATCATAAATAATTAGCGGCACCTAGCAGCACATACTGATTCTCGTGTACACATAAAGATCATATCGACTGAACCTTTGACATACGCAGTCAGCGATCCCTTTGCCTCACGATATCAGTCAAGCTTAAGGCAAGATACGTGCCATCCCTATAATAGCTCGACCATTCACTCGAACGTCTAGTGGATTTATCATGACTAACTTTTAGTCATTATGATTAACTTTTAATCACATTGGCATGGCCATGCACTTCTAAATCCATCTAACTCGAGGGGCCCAGAGATATCTCTCCTGTTATTAGGAGGGGCAAATTCCATCTTGACCGCTCACACCCCACGACATGTTTCATAGCATATGCGAAAATTACCTTTATAACCACCCAGTTACGGAATAGCGTTTGGTAATCCCTAAATATGCTATTACACATTCTGGGAATCAATGACAATCTCAGGTCTAAGGATCCCAAAGGTACATCATACAAGACAACAATTGATGGCACAATAATAACATCTCAGCAAAGTCTATTAGTGGGTTAGTCCAACACTATGTTCTCCAACATGTGTTCACATTATTGATTTGATATCTCCATATCAATGATCTGTGAAACACGATCATCAACCAATACATGTGCTAGTCCATGAATCATTATTGTCCAACACAATGATAAGGAACTAGGGATCATTTAGGATAATATTATAAAAGAACAATGAGTTTCACAAACAAGTCACGCACTTGTCAATCAATGCAATAATTATTATGCATAGAACAGAATAACACTTTATTCAATCACACATAAACATAGACATTACACAATCTCTCATACATTAATCATGCAGATATCTAATACCCATGGATCTCATATGTGCCTCATGCTTGGGCTGAGAGAGAGGTTTTGTCAACGGATCAGCGATGTTTGAGTCCGTGTGCACCTTGCATATCTTTACATCACCTCGAGCGACGATGTCCCGAATAAGATGATAACGCCGTAGTACGTGTTTGTTCTTTTGATGCGCTCTAGGCTCCTTGGCTTGCGCAATGGCACCACTATTATCACAATAGAGGTCCATTGGACTGGATGCACTAGGAACCACACCCAACTCAGAAACAAATTTTCTGATCCAAACAGCTTCCTTTGCAGCTTCTGAAGCGGCAAGGTACTCAGCCTCCGTTGTTGAGTCAGCAACCGTATGTTGCTTGGAACTCTTCCAGCTCACCGCGCCTCCATTGAGGCAAAACACATATCCAGATTGCGATCTCGAATCGTCTTTGTCGGTTTGGAAGCTAGCATCAGTGTAACCATTTACAACGAGCTCTTCCTCACCTCCATAGACTAGGAACATACCCATAGTCCTTCTTAAGTACTTTAGGATATTCTTATTAGCTCCCCAATGAGCTTCTCCTGGATTTGACTGGTATCTGCTCACAGCACTAAGAGCGTAGGCTACATCTGGGCGAGTACTTATCATGGCATACATGATGGACCCAACAGCCGAAGCATATGGAATCGCTCTCATTTTCTCTTGCTCATCTGGTGTCGAGGGACACTGAGTCTTGCTAAGAGAAACCCCATGTGACATGGGCAAGAAACCTTTCTTGGAATCCTGCATATTGAACCGTTTCAATACCTTGTCAATGTACGTGTCTTGGCTTAATCCAATTAGCCTCTTTGATCTATCTCTATAGATCTTAATGCCCAAAATGTAAGCTGCCTCTCCTAAGTCCTTCATTGAGAAACTCTTTCTCAAAGAAGTCTTAACAGCTTCAAGCATTGGAATATCATTACCGATCAGCAATATGTCATCCACATAAAGGACCAGAAAGACAAGCGCGCTCCCACTAGCCCTTTTGTAAACACAAGGCTCTTCTTCGTTTTTAATGAAGCCAAACCCTTTGACTACCTCATCAAAGCGAAGATTCCAACTCCGAGATACTTGCTTTAGTCCATAAATGGACTTTTGAAGCTTGCATATCTTCCTAGCATTTTGTGGATCGACAAAACCTTCAGGCTATGTCATGTACACATCCTCACTTAGGTTTCCATTAAGGAAAGCCGTTTTGACATCCATTTGCCATATCTCATAATCATAAAATTCGGCAATTGCTAGAAGGATCCGTATAGACTTTAGCATAGCGACGGGCGAGAAGGTCTCATCCTAATCAACCCCTTGAATTTGCTTAAAACCTTTCGCCACCAATCGTGCCTTATAGATGTGAACATTTCCATCCATGTCTATCTTTTTCTTAAAAAACCATTTACACTCAATGGTTTTTACACCATTAGGCGGATCTATCAAGTTCCAAACTTGATTTTCTCTCATGGATTCTAATTCGGATCTCATGGCTCCAAGCCATTTCTCAGAGTCCGGTCCCATCATTGCTTCACTGTAAGTCTTAGGCTCATCATTGTCTAACAATAATATGTCTCACTGCCCCGTGGTTAGGAGCGTGAACTTTTCAGGAGTGCGACGTGCCCTTTCTGACCTACGCGAGGCTGGTGTTTCAACAATTGGTTCAACAACAATTTGTTCATCCAATTGTGGTATAGCGGAAGAACAAACATTTTCTGGAGCTTCTTGAACTTCTTCAAGTTGCACCGTTCTCCCACTTACCCTTTTGGAGAGAAACTCTTTCTCTAGAAAAACACCATTACGAGCGACAAACACTTTGCCCTCTTCCCGGTTGTAGAAATAATAACCTTTGGTTTCCCTAGGGTATCCTACAAAGAAGCATTTATCAGACTTGGAAGAAAGCTTATCAGACGTCATACGTTTTACATAAGCCTCACATCCCCAAATCTTAAGAAAAGACAACCCGGGACGCTTCCCAGTCCATATCTCATATGGTGTCCTTTCCACGGATTTAGATGGAACCCTATTAAGTGTGAAAGTGGCAGTTTCTAGAGCGTATCCCCAGAAGGACAATGGAAGATCACTTTGGCTCATCATAGACCTAACCATGTCTAACAAGGTTCAGTTCTTCCGTTCGGATACTCCATTCCATTGGGGCGTTCCTGGCGGAGTCCATTGTGGAACAATTCCACATTGCTTTAGATGTTCACCAAATTCATGGCTCAAATATTCACCACCACGATCAGATCATAGGCGTTTAATAGTCTTGCCCAATTGATTTTGTACTTCATTTTGAAATTCTTTGAACTTTTCAAAGGATTCAGACTTATGCCTCATTAAGTAGATGTAACCATATCTACTAAAGTCGTCGGTAAAAGTTATGAAGTACTGAAAACCACCTCTGGCCGTGCAACTAATTGGTCCACATACATCCGTATGTACAAGTCCCAGTAGTTCACTCACCCTCTCACTATTTCCTGTGAAAGACGACTTAGTCATTTTGCCAAGTAAACAAGATTCACATGTATCAATTGATTCAAAATCAAAAGAACTTAGAAGACCATCTGTATGGAGTTTCTTTATGCGCTTCTCATTTATATGACCTAAACGACAATGCCATGTATACGTGGGATTCAAATCATTAGGCTTGAGCCTTTTCGCATCAATGTTATAAATAGGCTTATTCTCAAGATCTAAGTAATATAATCCATTCACCAATGGGCAATTACCATAGAGAATATTATTTAAATAAATGGAACAACACTTGTTCCTTATTATGACCTCATAACCATCATCTTCCTCCAAACATTTTGAAGAAATAATGTTTTTTCCTAAGGCGGGAATATAATAACAATTATTTAACTCCAAAACTAATCCTGATGGTAATGAAAGTGGATAAGTTCCGACGGCCAACGTAGCAACCTTTGCACCATTGCCGACGTGAGCATCCACCTCGCCTTTTTCACATTTCCTTGCTTCTTTAAGCCCCTGCAACGATTTGCAAGTATGAATCATCGATCCGGTATCAAATACCCATGAATCATAAGGACATGTAGCAACATTATTAATTTCAATAACATTGATACCTGAATTACAAGTGTCTCCACCCTTCTTCTTCAGCTCTTCCAGATAAAGCTTGCAATTCCTCTTCCAATGACCGGGTTTCTTGCAGTGAAAACAAGGATCACTACCCGCCGGTTTAGGCTTAGGAGCTGCTGCAGGCTTAGGCTTAGTGCTAGAGATCTGATTTGTAGCCTTAGCCTTAGTCTTGCGCTTTCGTTTCTTGCTATCCTTTTGAACCAAGTTAACTTGACTTGGACCAGATTTTTTGATGCTTGCCTCAGCTGTCTTAAGCATCCCATGCAACTCAGCCAATGTCTTCTCTAAGCTATTCATTTGAAAGTTCAAAATGAAAGGCTCATAGCTTGCAGGAAGCGACTGGAGAATCACATCTGTGGCCAAATCAGGGTGTAGAGCAGCACCAAGTTTCTCCAGATTCTCAATGTAACCAATCATCTTGATCACATGAGGACTGACAGAACCGTTTTCAGCTAGCCTGCACGCAAACAAGGACTTTGAGATGTTGTACCTCTCAGACCTTGCTTGGTTCTCAAACATGCCACGAAGTCCCTCAATCATATTATGGGCATCCGCGTTCTTATATTGCTTCTGGAGCTCAGAGGACATAGTGGCAAGCATGAGACAGCTAACATCAACTGCATCATTGGTATGTTTCTCATACTCCCTTTTCTGAGTGGCAGTAGCATTTTCTGGCAGATCATCAGGATAGGGAAGCTCTAGAACATATTCCTTTTTCTCTTGCTTGAGAACAATTCTCAAGTTGCGATACCAATCAATAAAGTTTGTTCCACTAAGCTTTTCTTTTTCAAGAATTGAGGGCAAATTGAAAGTGTTACTAGCGGTTGGTGCCATGATCTACAACAGAAAAAATGCAAATATAAGCACTATGTAAATATAAAACTCTTATAAACATTTTAACAAAAGTTCATTATTCCACTATATGCTTGGAATCATTTTCCCTCAAAACAACATATAGTGGTTCAAGATCCATATTCAACTTAGATCCTAGTGAGCTTTGGCATCACCGCTAGAAATCTAGTGACATAGGTAAGCAACACTTTGCTAATCACATCCCTATGTGACTCTTGTTTGTTGGGTGGCATCACATGCCCCGGCACCAACACCATGCCCCAAAGCCCAAAACCGTTTTGATAGGTTTGTTAATTAAACCAATACTATGCATATAAATGTCCGACATTTATCCTAATAATTAAGATAGTTGAGGTACTCTACTTTGGCAGACCTACCATACAACAATCATAATTTTAATAGGTGCAGCTATTGGAAGGGCATATAATTTAATTTTTCTTGAGGGAACCTATTCTAGCATGTTAATCATATCTAATATAAATAACACATGAAAGAATAGGATGATAGGAACATCATCACAGGCAATCATATTAACTGTGAAATAGTATGGCCCCTTTCAATTGGTGATCTCCATCTCCATTGTCATTGCCATGTCTCCCGTCCCTTCAACCATCATGCTTGAGGCCTCCATGAACTAACACTTAGCTACTACAACTAATAGCTAGTAATAAATTACATGAGAATATCAAGCATCACAGATCGACACGCAGGCTGTTATACAATAATATGACAGCCTGAACCCAGCTGTAATTAATCATGGCACGCAGGCCATGCAAATCACATATATACATCACATGCATCTTTTAGGCCATACCATTCACAACATTCTCTGCAAAAAAAAGTTAGGCGAGAAGCGAATGCTAACATGTGGCCAAAAAGGGCTGTAACAATCACAATGGAAATCCTATCGGGAAAATCATATTTGCCCGATTTTGAGTCATTCACAATGGCTTAGTTTTCCATTAGGTTTTCATGAGTAGACTGCGGTACATGATTATGATACTATTGGCTCCTCTACTGGCGCACGCAGTTAGTCTCGATGGTGATTCCAGCCGGTAGGGACAAGTCGCGCGCGCACAGAGAAGGAACACAAATAAATCAATGATGCATGTATTGCTATCCGCCCATTACCTTGTGAACCTCCCTATCATCATTGATCTAATCAATCTGAACACAAAACATGTAATAGATCTCATCTAGTACATCAACATATCGACTATATGCACAAGATCTAGATCACAAACTACACAAGGTCGGCTCTGATACCACTGTAGGGGAACGGGTAGGCTACGATAGCATATAAAATTTCTACCGTTCAACCAGGAAACCTTGCAAGAGAGGATCATGGATCGTTACCACTAGACGCGTAGGCGGAGCGGAAGCGAATGTTGGAGCAGCTCGATCCAACGTAGTCGCGCGTCGGTGTAGAGGAAGTAGTCGATCACGTCAATCGTCTCCTTCTAGTCCAGCCGTCGGCACCGCAGCAACAGCAGCGCCTCCTCGCGGTATCCACACGTACGAGGTTGGAGCACCGTGCGCGGCGTGCTAGCACCGGCAACACGGTTAGGGTTTTGTGGGCGAGAAAGAGGAGCACGACGGCTAGGGTTAAGGACTGGTGGAATCACCTGCGCCTTAAGGCCCTCCTCCACTTAAATAGACCCTTCTAATGGGCCTCGACTAGTTGGCCCATTAGTGGACTAATTCCTCACACGGATCAATATCCGTATGACCCTCACATACGGATCAAATCCGTATTGTCTCTTGGGCATATCTCCAACATCAAAGCCTCATGATCAGAATGAATAATAAATTCGCGAGGCCATAAATAATGCTGCCATGTTTGCAAAGTTCTTACTAAAGCATAAAGTTCTTTATCATAAGTGGAATATTTAAGGGCAGCACCACTTAACTTCTCACTAAAATAAGCAATGGGTTTATGATCTTGTAACAAAACAGCACCCAAACCAATTCCACTAGCATCACATTCCAATTCAAACACTTTATCAAAATTAGGCAATTGTAAGAGAGGAGCGTGAGTTAACCGTTCCTTTAATTTGTTGAATGCATCGTCCTGTGGTGCACCCCACTCAAATGGCGCTCCCTTCTTGGTCAGCTCATGTAATGGTGCAGCAATAGAACTAAAATCCCGCACAAAACTACGATAGAAGCCTGCAAGACCAAGAAAACTGCGAACCTGTGTGACCGTCGTCGGTTGTGGCCAACTCTGAATGGCATCCACCTTGCTGCTATCCACCTCAATGCCCTGCGGAGTAACAACATAGCCAAGAAACGAAACACGTTGCGTGCAAAAAGTGCATTTTTCCATGTTCCCAAATAAGCGAGCAGCACGCAAAGCATCAAAAATAGCATGCAAATGATCTGAATGCTCATTCATGGATTTGCTATATATAAGGATATCATCAAAATAGACAACAACAAATATTCCAATGAAAGGCCGAAGAATTTCATTCATTAAGCGCATAAAAGTGCTAGGAGCATTAGACAATCCAAACGGCATAACCAACCATTCATACAAGCCAAATTTAGTTTTAAAAGCCGTTTTCCATTCATCTCCTAATTTCATTCTTATCTGATGGTAACCACTACGTAAATCAACCTTAGAGAAAATTATGGCACCACTAAGTTCATCAAGCATATCATCAAGTCGTGGTATAGGATATCGATAACGAATTGTAATATTGTTAATTGCACGACAATCTACACACATACGCCAAGAACCATCTTTCTTAGGAACAAGCAAAACAGGAACCGAACAAGGACTGAGAGACTCACGAATGTAACCTTTATCCAGCAATGCTTGCACTTGACGCTGAATTTCTTTTGTCTCCTCAGGATTTGTACGGTACGGGGCACGATTAGGAAGCTGTGCGCCTGGAATTAAATCAATCTGATGTTCTATGCCACGAATAGGAGGAAGACCCGGTGGCAATTCAGCGGGAAAAACATCTTTATAGTCCTGTAGAAGGTTAGCAATAGCAGGAGGAATATGCAACATAGGTGCCTCATCTAATGAAACAAGCATACGAGAGCAAACTAGCGCATAGCAGGGCAGATTAGCATCATGTAACTCATCAAAATCAGTACGTGTAGCAAGCAATATAGGGTTATGCAATTTGATCTCAGGTTGAACAGGTGCAACAAGTGGTGATTTAATCAATTTTGCAGCTTTTGCCGCTCTAGCAATATCATCTTTTAGAACTTGTTCAGATGTCATAGGATGAATAACAATTTTTTGACCCTTAAACATGAAGGAATAATAATTGGAGCGACCATGATGAACACTATCAACATCATATTGCCAAGGACGTCCAAGCAACAAAGATCATGCTTCCATTGGAACAATATCACAATCCACAAAATCAGAATATGCACCAAGAGAGAAAGGGACACGTACCGAGCGCGTTACCTTTATTTTGCCGCCATCATTATGCCATTGAATATGATAAGGATGTGGATGCTTCCTTGTTGGCAATGATAACTGCTCCAGCAAGGTCGTACTAGCCAAATTGTTACAACTGCCACCATCGATGATTATACGGACCGCTCGTTCTTGCACAACGCCTTTAATATGAAAAATGTTGTGGCGCTGATTCTTTTCGTCTGGCACGACCTGTGTACTAAGAACATGCTGCACAACAAGAGTTGCATACCTGTCGGTGGCACTAGAGTCGACATGAAGCTCCGTATTATCTGCATGGTTAGTGGCAAGCATAGTATGTAGAGTATCCTCAGAATCACTAGCAGAAGAATACTCACCGTCATCACGAATCAACATAGTTCGTTTGTTTGTACAATCGCGTATCACATGACCAAATCCTTTGCAACGGAAACACTGAGTATCTCGAGCTCGTCCAGACGAGGAGGAGGACGACGCGGTCGAGACAGATCTGGCCATGGGTGGAGCACTCGACTTGGACGAGGTCGCAGTGTGGTCGCGTGATGTGGAAGGAGGCGCCGATCGTGGAGCTGAAGGCGCCTTGGACCCTGCAAAAGTGTTAGGTCTTGACGAAGATTGTCGATCCTACACTTCACGTTCAGCTTTACAAGCATATTCAAACAAAGTGGTGATATCATCATAATTCTTATAATCAAGAATGTTCTGAATTTCACGATTTAACCCACCCCTAAAGCGAGCCATAGCAGCATCCTCTAGTTCAACTAAACCACAGCGAATCATACCCTTTTGCAAAGCTTGATACGATGTGGTGGCGAAAACACACGATGTGGTGGAAGGATACGACGATGATGAGGAGAAAACGATGAAACACCGTGTACCAGCAACGATCAAAAGTGATAGCACAAAAACTCAACAACGCAAATTATTGAACGAAAGTGCGAGGCTCAAAACCGTACTGGGGTAAAATTATTTTTGTAGTTTTTGGTTTATGTGGACTTGGATAAACTCACCGAGAAACATTGGAATCTGATACCACTTGATAGGTGTAGAGTGCCCGATCTTTCGGCGAGTGTAGATAACTTCGATTCGGTGGATGTCGACCCTCACGATCCGACTACGACGAGCAAGCCCGAAGCGCCAATGCAATCGCTGAACCAACTTCCGGAGGATATTAACCTTGCGGTAAACAAGATCAACCTGATCACGAGGATCAATTCTTACGCGCAATCGAAGAACGAGCAAGAATTAGAGGCGAGCAATCTGATGTATTGCACGAAGTTGGAGTTCTGAATTCACGTCGAGAGACGGATGAATAGCTAAGCTAATCTTAAAACAAAACTCAAAGATTACAAGGGCGCAACCCTTGACTAAATAGGGGGAGCGCGGCATCTAGGGCCGGCTGAAGTAGAGAGGCGTGCGGTGGAGAGGTAGTCACGCGACTTGGGCTACTTGGGCCTTCGCGGGCGTCATCCTGGGCCGTTGTTCCTTAGCATCAAAACCATCTTCAATTCCTAGGCTCGAGCTCTAGTGATTGGGCCCTTGTACGTCGTCGTCTCGTCGGAAGATGGGTCCATAACTTGAGAAGGCGCAACGACGAGAGGTGGAGGCGTGACAACTTGGTTTGGTGCGCCGTCTTCCGTCGTCGTTGTTCGTATATCGTTGATGTCCTCATCACTCTTGGTCTATGGTGAGACCTAGACCGGTTAGGTGTCGGTGATCGAGCCTATCGTGATCGGTTGTGAAGGCCATCACACGTTTTTACACGGTTTGAGCCCGCCGTTGAAAGGGGCATCGCTAGTGAGCGCCCGTGTCGGCTCGGGGAGTCCGACAAGTTCTCGAGTGAGACGAGCTTTTGCTTTGTGCAGCAGTGACGCACACCGTGTCTTCACTCGAGGAGTGATTGCGGGCTCGTGGGTGAGAACTCCACTTGGTGGTGGGAGGGACCGAGACTCCGGCGGGAGTGGTCCAACGAGGATTAGGGGAAGGCGCTATCCTTCTGAGACCTCGGGAAAAATCATGAGCATTCCTTGACCCTCTCTTTACTATTCCGCATTTGTGTGCTCTAGTGAGTAGGGTGACTTGTGGCTTGCATAGGCTAGTGTGATTGGCTTCCGCACTTTATCATATCATGAACACTATCATGTGTAGGGTTTTTACCTACTAGACTTGTTTAGGTTGCTTATCTTGTTAGTCTTAAGTAGGGGAATTGAAGTATTTGAATTCGTGAGCGGCTTACCGATTCACCCCCACCCCTCTCGGTACGCCTTCGGTCCTTACACCAAGTTGTAGGTTGACCTACAAGCACTCTCTTTGACTCTAGCCAAGCCACTCTCAATCTTGACCTCACTCACAAGGGTTCTTTTGAGATGAGAGATGAGGTAGTCATTTTCTTGAGCTAGGTTCATATTTTCCTCTCTAGTGACTGTAAGCTTATCCTTAAGAGAGCCACACCTACACATGGTGGTGGGAGAACTTTCGAGCGAGTCTTATTTAGCAGCTTGCATTCGAGCTCTTTGACTTTGAGGGTTTGAGCTTCTAACTCACTAGTGAGCTTGGGATACTTCTGACATGCACCCAAAAGAGTTGGTTTAGCCTTGAATTTATTAAGCTCCTTAAGAGCACTCTCAAGCTGACTAGCAACTTGAGCATGCACACTTTCCCTCTGACAGAGATCCTTTATTACAACTTGACAAGACTCACACTTAACGTCAGCATTTTTAGCAAGCTTGGACATAAGTGAAGCAATCTCATAAGCAGCACTCTCTAACTTAGACTTAAGTTCTCTACTCTTACGAACAACACTGTGAAGCTTATCATCTTGCATGAGCAAAACATCCTGCAATTGATGAAGTTCAGAAGAGAGCTCATTCTTTGCTATGAAGCAAAGCCTGGTGAAGTCATCCTTCCTCTTGACTCCTTGCCTTTTGAACCTCCTCCTCCGATCTTATAAGGCCTTCGCTTGATGTGAGGTCAAAGCGGCAACGCAGGCACGTGCGACTACCTTGGTGAGCTTCTTGGAGGTCTTACTTCTCTTGTAGAAGTGGTTCTTCTTCTTCTTAAAGTCTTCAATGTCGTTGTCGTGGTACCCTGCCTTCTTCTTCTTATGGCAGTCAGCAATAAAGTGTCCAGGGTCAGGTTCTTGAACCACCGCCTCTTCTCTCCTTGTGGTTGTTGTAGAACTTCCTGAACTTCCTTGTTAGCAATGACAACTCCTCATCAGGAACGCCCTCCATCTGTTCATCAGAAGCTACAACAAGAGAAGACTAAGCAAACTCCAGGGAAGACTTGTCATGTGAGGGGTTAGTTCCATAAGAGGCACTACCATGACTACCCTTTTGAGAGCTAGAAGGCAAAGCCATGCTAGCAACATGATTAACATGATTAGGACGACATTTTAGTTTGCTATATAGTTTCTCACAATTCAGGGTATTGAAATCAGCAGGTTCCTCTAAAGCAGCAATTTTAATCCACCAAGCATTTTCATCAAGAGAATACAACAATTGCTTAGCTCTATCATTACCACTATACACAAGGTTACCACAAGCCCTCAAGTTGCAAACAATAGCCTCAAATCTACAAAAGTTATTATCTAGTGATTCCCTAGATTTTGTGCAATGGTTTGGTATAGTCTATTGTAAGAATCCTTACGCATAGACTTGACTTGGTTGGTACCCTCATGGTACATACAAAGCTTTTGGCAAATTGCATGAGCAGTGTCAAGATGTGAAACACGATCAAATTCACTCCTACCAAGTGCAGAGAGCGAGATGTTGACAGTTTTAGAGTTGTTTTCATACCTGTTTACCTCACCAACAGGTGCAGAGTCGAGGTTGGCAGGTATGTCCTATTCCTGCTTGATGATGTCCCAGATAGCATGTCCTTGACTCATGAAATAAGCATTGGTCCATGATTTCCAATAGGGAAAATCTTCCTCATTGAACATCACAAGCTTGACCGCACAATTCTCCATGTTGCCTTTGGATCACAAAGATGGTGAAGGTTATTTAGTGATCAAACCGGCTCTGATACCACTTGGGTTACTTGGAGGCCGGCAGAAGAAGTCCTTCCGGCTGAGTTATCAGCCGATCCTGCTATCATGTCAGTGGAATCCAACAGAGATGTGAGCAAGGTCTACATCCGATTTGGGGTTCACTAAAGCTACCATGTCAGTGGAACCCACAATGAAGCTACTGCAACAGTATGTAGGTGCTTGGGGTTCACTGAAGCTACCAACAAGATGACAACTGCCACATCTCTGAAATATCAGAAGTTCTTTGACAAGCCTTTGAGCAAGTACCATGTGAAGGTTTTGGCCTCCATGCTAGGCAAGCAACTACCAGATGAGCTGCTTCCACTGGTGACAGACACCTCCATGGCTATCTAGGGCCGCATCTATTGGTCTTGAACTTATGTTTGTTTCCCAATGGATTCAATCAACTTTCTTATTTGGAATGCACGAGGGCTCAATGACCATGCACGGTGTGACTCTGTCAGGAAGCTTGCAAAATTAGCTGTGATTTCCACAAGAGATGTTGTGTCATGTTTGGGTCGCGACTTTTAGGAGTTTGTGTATCTAGCGGCACAGGGAACGCACGGTGATATTCTTGTTGAATGGCGATGAGATGTCTTGATGTTAGACCAGCACTGGGTGTGTCGCTATTCTATGTTTGTTCGATTCAAAATCCAGGACAAACCAGAACGGTGGTTTACCAAAGTGTACGTGCCACATCAGGATGCTGACAAAGTTGGTTTTCTGGAATAGCTCTGGGATGTCAGAACTCAATGTCTTGGCCCATGGGTAATTGGAGGTGTCACATCAGGATGAGATGTCAGAACGGTATATGCGGAATTATCGACCAACTATTTGTTGTCTACTTTTAGCGACTAAAACTTGGTGCCTAGTATAAGTCGGTAATAATGCACCGTGGTATAGTGAGTCCTCTGCACGGTGGCTTGGGAAGAAATGTTTCCAGACTATATTTTTCAAAGCCAAGTGTGTGAAATTTTGAACCACTATCCCTTAGTTTTAGGGCTCACTGAAGGAAGGCGAGCGAAGCGATGGTTTCACTTTGAGAGTTTTTGGAACAAGCTCCCATATTTTCACGATGTTGTGGCGGAATCTTGGGGACAACACATTGAGTCTACTTGTCCCATGGAACTCATCTCGCTAAAATTGAAAAGGCTCACTAAGGCATTACAACCGTGGACCCAAAAGCAAGTTAAACACAAAAAGACACAATTGGGCCTTGCGTGGGACAACCGGGCACTAAATCTGGAAGAGAACTAGTTGTGATGTGAGCTGAAAGAACATTGTTTGGTTCTTTCTTCACTAGAATGAATGGTGGCCCGATTGATATCTCGTATCTAGTTTCTAAAAGATGGTGATGCCAATACAGCTCTATTCCATAATCAGGCGCGCTTTTGGAAGAGGAAGAATTTCATTCCCAAGCTAGTTCAAGAGAAGGAATTAGTCACAACCTAGGAAGGTAAACATGATGTGTTCTATGATTATTTCGAGGGATTACTCGGTACTGCAATACCGAGAGACAATACCTTGGACTTGGATTTCTTTCATCATGCTGGAATTGATCTCATGGTACTAGATGCGCCCATTACAGAAGATGAGGTGTGAAATACCATCAAATCCTTACCAGTCGATTGTTGGTCGTAACTACGCATCCACTTATATACCGTAAGAGGATGGTGTATGATTGTAGCAATTTTCCCTTGAATTGAGTATTCCAAGGTTTATCATATCCACTGGGACCTTAGGGATTATTAAACAAAGTTAACAGAAAAAGATCTAGTCAAGGCTACTATCGAGTTCAAGTTGCATGAGGGAAGACTGGCCAACACAAAGATACGCCAGACAACAAATCCGTCGTTGTGCCGATCGGCGCAGGCTTGAGTCGATCGGCACACTACCGAATCTGTGATTGCGCCGATTAGCGCTGGAGTTGAGCCGATCGGCACACGAATGAATCTAAGCCAAAGTGCGCCAGATACCTTGTAAGCCTAAGCTGTTAAGTGAGTAGCCAGACATCTACTAGTGAGATCGTAACTAGAAAGTCTAATCAAATAGCATCATAACAGTAATTACATGGATGAATGAAAACCTATAATGGATAAGACCACCCACCTTTCCGAGCGGCTCCCGATTTATCGTTGCCGAGAGGAAACCCTTAATCGCGTGAGTATCTTACCCTACTCGACTATCCAATAGTGTTGCGCAGGTTTAGTACTGTCACCGCTAAACCACACTACTAGCATCATCAAGCAACCATAATCAATACAATGTCCGAATACTATCCTGATCACCACGATCAAGATAATATCAACCTACTTAGCCTAGAACTAAGCAATTGGAATAAGCACATGCACGATTACAGAATCCAGATAGACAAATCACCAAAACCATCATAAACATATTCGATCTTCCTTGAGATACATAGAGTAAGGTTCATCACCGCCAAGATGGCCCACCTTGACGGATCTACTCTTACACCAATGGTTCTTGAAACTCAACTAGAGATCTATTCTAACGGGGCGAACCCTGGTGGCTCTAACTCATGGATCTGTTGTCCCTCCAATGCCTCTTGTCTCTCGCGTCCAGGGCTTACAAGTATATATAAGGGTTCTACTCGTAAAGGACTCGGTTTCTAGCAAATAAGGCGGTTGCGCCATTTGGCGCAGGATTGCACCGATCGGCGCAAGCCGTGTCTTCTCTGGTTTCTCTTCCAAGTCGGTTCCTCTGTCTTCCACAGCTATCATGTCGGCCTTTTCCTTTGAGATAAAGTCTTGTACTGCACGTTGTGATCTTGAAGCTCCATAAATCTTCTTAGGCAAATATCTTCAAGTGTCTTACGTAGATAAGCTTCCATAAAACACGTGGAATGTGATGTGGACAAGGGTTCCCGATCTTCCGTAAGGTTCTGGATACGTTGATTTGGTCAGAGGCGACACACAAATCGATCCGGCTTCAGAACAGCACGTTCTAAACCCCACAATCGCAGCACGACGTCTCCTCTGGTTATCAACCGTCCTAAAATGATTGACCTCGCCGAGAAGGCTAATCCCTGCCTGCGAATCAAGAACACAATCAAGAACAAAGAAGAAGGCAACACAATTGCATATGTATTATGAATCTCACGAAGTTGGGGTCTCACAAACCGTGATAACGGCGAAACTGTTATGAATAGAATAATCTAAGCAAAACCCAAACCCTAATGGTGCGGTGGCGGCTGTATATGAAGACCCTAGGGTCGTGCAAGACCCTCTGGACGCACCCCTAATTGGGCTCAACTAGATACAAAGCCCAAAGGCCAAAAACTGGTGACGCAGCACCGAAACAGATTCTGGACCCTCTCTTGTTTCGACGATTGCTGATGACTCTGGATGAATTTTGATATGAGACCAGTGGAATTGGAACGGTCTTCATCTTATCTTTCCGGGCATATGTAGAACGTCCAAATCTGAGTCCGTATACGTCCTGGGTATCCGTTTTAGTGCAGACTGGTCCTGAACCCCAAAACGGACTCGAAGTCGATTTTGGTTGGGCCTCCACCTTGGCTTCCACGTCCTTGCTGGTCCTCCACGTCTCCAAGTCCTTCTCCCATCATCTCCTGATCCTCTCCATGGTTCCTAATTACAATGTAATCATTAGGTAGCAAACCATTCTCAAAAGTGACATATGATGAAGAACGTAGGAACGAGCTCACCTCTAAATTTAGTCGTCGTGCACGAGCTCTAGTCATTGGACCTTGCAAGTCTAGAATTGGAGGAGTGTTGCATGTATCCTTAGGAGTGATGTCCTCATCATCCTCCCCCTCTTGAAGTGGAGTCGTCCTCGACTCAAGCTCATTCTCTTCTCCCAAATATGGTTTCAAATCTGAAATGTTAAAAGTAGGACTAACCCCGAACTCAGGAGGCAACTCAAGTTTGTATGCATTATCATTAATCTTCTCAATTATTTTGAAAGGACCATCAGCTCTAGGCATTAATTTAGACTTTCTCAAATCTGGAAATCTATCTTTTCTCAAGTGTAACCATACTAAATCTCCTACATCAAGTTTTACTTCTTTTCTACCTTTACTACCAGCAATTTTATACTTGTCATTCATCTTTTCAATGCTAAGTCTAGTGGTCTCATGCACTTTCAAAATAAATTCAGCACGTTCCTTAGCATCAACATGAACTCTCTCATGAATAGGTAGAGGAAGCATATCAAGTGGAGTACGGGGATCAAAACCATACACTACCTTGAAAGGACTTACCTTGGTAGTAGAATGTGTTGCCCGATTATATGCAAACTCAACATGAGGCAAACATTCTTCCCATTGCTTCAAATTTTTCTTCAAAATAGCTCTCAACATAGTACCCAAAGTGCGGTTCACCACCTCAATTTGTCCATCAGTTTGTGGGTGACAAGTTGTAGAAAACAACAACTTTGTACCCAACTTATTCCAAAGCGTGCGCCAAAAGTGACTAAAGAATTTTGCATCATGATCTGAAACAATAGTAGAAGGCATACCATGCAAACGTACAATTTCTTTGAAAAAGAGATCAGCAATATAACTAGCATCATCAGTCTTATGACATGGTATAAAGTGTGCCATATTAGAAAATCTATCCACAACAATAAAAATACTATCACTCCCATAGAAATATCCGCCCAAGGAATAGAAGGAACAGGAAGTGGCATGTATAAACCATGTGGATTCAAGCGAGACTTAGCTTTTTGACATGTAGTGCAGCGAGCAACAAAGCGCTCAACATCTTTCCTCATCCTTGGCCAAAAGAAGTGTGTGGCCAAAATATCCTCCGTCTTCTTGGCACCAAAATGACCCATCAATCCACCTCCATGCGCCTCCTGTAACAACAAAAGACGAACGGAACCAACTAGAATGCATAGGCGGTTAGCTCTAAACAAGAATCCATCAGTCAACACAAATTTGTTCCATGCACAACCTTCTTTACAATGCAGCAATACATCCTTAAAATCAACATCAGCAACATATTGTTCTTTAATTGCCTCAAGTCTAAAAATTTTATAGTCAAGTTGAGACAATAAAGTATAGCGCCTAGATAAAGCATCAGTGATCACATTATCCTTCCCTTTCTTATGTTTAATAATGTATGGAAAAGACTCAATAAACTCAATCCATTTAGCATGTCTACGGTTCAAATTACATTGAGAACGAATATACTTAAGTGATTCATGATCAGAATGAATAACAAATTCTTTGGGCAACAAATAATGACACCACGTCTCTAAACAACGTACAAGTGCATACAATTCCTTATCATATGTGGAGTAATTCAAAATAGGCTCAGTAATTTTCTCACTAAAATATGCAACAGATTTACTATCTTGCATCAAAACACCAGCAATGCCTATACCACTAGCATCACATTCAAGCTCAAAAATCTTATCAAAATTAGGTAATTGCAGCAATGGTGCATGTGTAACTTTATCCTTCAAAGCATCAAAAGACTCATAATGTACCTTACCCCAATGGAAATCAACGCCCTTCTTTGTCAACTCATGTAAAGGTGCAGCAATGGTGCTGAAATCTTTGACAAAGCAGCGGTAGAAACCTGCAAGACCAAGAAAACTCCTCACCTATGTGATAGTTTTTGGTACAGGCCAGCTCTTTATGGCTTCAATCTTCGCCTCATCCACCTCAATTCCCTATGGAGTCACAACATACCCAAGAAAAGAGACTCGATCCGTGCAAAAGGTGCACTTCTCAAGGTTACCAAATAAACGTGCATCTCGTAAAGCATAAAAAACAGCACACAAATGATTCATATGTTCATCTATGGATTTGCTATAAATCAAGATATCATCAAAGTAAACTACCACAATTTTGCCAATGAAAGCTCTTAAAACCTCATTCATCAAGCGCATGAAAGTACTAGGTGCATTAGTTAAACCAAAAGGCATTACTAACCACTCATCTAATCCAAATTTGGTTTTGAAAGCTGTTTTCCATTCGTCTCCAAGTTTCATTCTAATTTGATGGTAGCCACTACGCAAATCAATTTTAGTGAAAATTATAGCACCACATAACTCATCAAGCATGTCATCTAGCCTAGGAATAGGATGACAATACCTAATAGTAATATTATTAATGGCTCTACAATCTACACACATACGCCAAGTACCATCTTTCTTAGGAACCAAAAGTACAGAAACAACACAAGGACTAAGTGATTGACGAACATACCCACGATCCAAAAGGTCTTGAACTTGTCGTTGTATCTCCTTAGTCTCCTCAGGGTTGGTCCTATAAGCAGCACGGTTTGGCAAAGTAGCACCCGGAATCAAATCAATTTGATGCTCCATCCCTCTCGAAGGTGGCAATCCCAGGGGTATCTCAGCTGGAAAAACATCCTCATACTCCTGCAAAAGGTTAGTGACAGCAGGAGACAAAGCACTAGAAGCAATATCATCAAGCGAAAACAAAGCTTCTTTGCATATCAAAGCATAGCAAATATCATCATTATCAGAAATTTTAGCAAGCTCAGATTTTGTTGCAAGACTTGAACGACCTTGTAATTTAATTCTAGCACCCTTAGAACTTGAAGAATCATTAACATTACTAGGTGTAGAATTAGAATTAACAGGTAGTTGAATTTCAGGACCTTTATTTTTCAAACTAGTAGCTCTTTCTAAATCAACTTGTACAATTTCAGCAGGGGTCATTGGTAACAAAGTTATTTTAGTTCTTTTATGCATAAAAGTGTACTTATTACTTCTACCATGGTGTACAACATCATTATCAAATTCCCAAGGTCTACCTAATAAAAGTGAACATGCTTGCATGGGCACGACATCACAATCAATAGAATCCACATAAGAACCAATGGAAAAAGGAACTCTGCAAGTTTGTATTACCTTAGCTTTATTAGAGTCGTTTAACCACTGAATGTAGTACGGATGTGGATGTGGACGTATGGTCAAAGCAAGCTTGTTGATTACATCAGAACTCACCAAGTTATTGTAGCTCCCTCCATCAATGATGACACATGCTCGGCAGTTCTTGATGACAAAGAAAATCTGGAACAAGTTGTGGTGCTGCATCGTCTCGAGCTGATGAACTTGTGTGCTATGGACACGTTGAACAATAATGTTCATGTATCCCATGGTGTCTCCGCCTCCAAGGACGAGGTCACTGCTGGTGGCAGCGACGTCCTCCTCCTCATCCTCCACATCGGAGGTGCTCATGTAACCGCCATCGTTTGTCGCTACATATACCCACCTACTTGGACAATCTTTCTGCAGATGACCAAGTCCATGGCAGCGGTGGCACTGAATCCCTATAGTACCTGCACAGAAGTTTTATCTGAGCGCGTAGAAGGTGCAGGGGCTGATCTTGGGGCTGCAGAAACAACACTAGTTCCCTTGGTAGCTGCTGGTGGGGGCAGCCAGAAAGATGGCCTGGGCAGCCCCAAAGTCCCCGTCGAGCGTGGGGGGTAGGAGTTCCTTGACTTGCTGTACTCCTCAAAAGCCTAGAAAAGTCCCTGTGATTCTTTCTCTGCAAGCATAGCATACTGGAAACACTGGGTGAGGGTATAATATTCTTTATAATCAAGGATGTCCTAAATTTCTTTTCTTAAACCAGAATAAAAGTGATAAATCTGATCCTCTACTTTTTCAACTATAGCACAACGAATCAAACCCTTCTGAAGCTCACTAAAGTACTACTGAACAGTTTTATCTCCTTGTTCTAAACGCTGCAGTTTATTATGAATCTCTCTATAAAAAAGAAGGAGAAACAAAACGATCATGCATTGCTACCTTAAGTTCTTCCCAAGTAGTAGGCAAATCAGTTTCAGCAGCTAGACCACTCCACCAAATAATAGCAAAGTCCTTAAACTCACTAGTAGCTTGTCTAACTCTATGTTGTTCAGGAACAAGGTGGGCATTAAATTTTTGTTCTACAGTCATCTCCAAATCAAGATAAACATCACCATCATACTGACCCGAAAACAAAGGAATTGAAAACTTAATTTTAGCATACGGGTCATCTGGAGCATAGTTACCGTGTGGACGATGATTGTATTTATGGAAACCACCCATACCTTGAGTATTATGTTGCAAACGACATTGTAATCGTGTGGTCCTTGTAGCTGACCTATCCACGGTGCCATCAGCCTTATACACCGTGTCTTCATCATGGACGTCTTCAACGTTGTTGTTGTTGTTGTTATTGGTGTTCGTATCGTTGGTTTTGGGAGCGGTCTCCAACGTGACAACCTGATCAGTTAACTTAGAGACCCGCTTCTCTAACCGCTCGATGCTTTCTCCAATGTGAAGCTTGTTGACCGCATTAGTAACGGCTCTGGTGATCGTCTCTGCCAAATCACTCTGAGCAGCCTGCAAATCCTTCTGGAGCTGCTCTTGGCTCATGCACTCAGCAAATTGTGAGGGTGAAGCCATCTCTCCATCGTCACTTCCTGCTATCACAAACACCAAAACAGGAAACAAACAGTGAAGGTTATCCCTACGAAACAGCTAAGCAGTGGTGCCTCTCAACACAGCAAAAGGAAACTCCTTACAAAGCTCTTATAAAGTTCTGAAAAGCAAAGCAAAGGATACCAGAGAGATGTGTTCCACGATTGCAAGGGTCACAAAATAACCTATGTGCTATCCAGAAGAAATATGTAGAGCTAGGAAAGGCCAAATATATATATGTGAGTGGCACACAAATCAAAAACAGATAGTAAAGCTGAATAAGTGCCCAAATAACTTGTCCCTAGTTGCTGGTCTAAGTATGTCCTAGAATAGTAGTCATAGCAAAGTAGAAACAAGGAGACAAAGGCACAACAGGCGATAACAGGGGGCTAAGTGCAAAACAGCTAAATCCAGAAATTTCAGGGGGCTAGATGTAGCACTAGTAGAAATCCCAAATTTCTTTTTTTTTTATTTTATTTTTTTTATATTTTTCTCCAACTCACTAACAATGGAGGAGAATCTACAGAAAATTTCAGCTCAAACAGAGGTAGGATGTGGCCTACAAAAAATCTTGAAGTTGCAAAAAATTGTCGGGTTTAAACTTTAATCAATTTTTTCTTTATCTTCCCGATTTGTTTTAAATTTTTTGACGAGGGCACACAGGACATAGCCAAGTATGGGTATGCTCAACTTTGAGTCAAGAATATCCTGTAAAAGTTCAGCCAAAACTGACAACCGAGCGAAAAGTTATGCCCATTTTACCGTAGGGGGGTCGGAGTCAGTTTTCCAGAAACCCGAGTCGGGTTTGGGGTCGGGTTTGGAATCGGGTAGGATTTTTTTTGGCGGCGTGGAAGCAACGGAAAGTGGAATTTGTGGGGATTGGTCCGGGGTGTTGACGGTGTGTTTAGGGTTGGATTAGGGTGGGATTAGGTGTGTCGATCAATCAACCCTAGCACAAAAAGCCAACAAAACAGAGGATGGTGAAGGGGATGACGGCTAGGGTTGCAAGGGAAATACTACTAACAACAAAAACACAAACTAAACTAGCTGCTAAACAAGAACTAGGGCACAAACTCAACACTACGGACTCTGAAATTGAAATATGCAAAGGCTAAACACGTGGTTATGGGCGGAGGAAAAATTGTTTTGGGCTTTTCTGTGGACGATAGGATGAACTCAAAACGAAATTAACTAAGGGTAGTGCAAACCTGACGGTGCACCTGAAGCTCTAATACCACTTGATGTGGACAAGGGTTCCCGATCTTCCGAAAGGTTCTGGATATGTTGATTTGGTCGGAGGCGACACACAAATTGATCCGGCTTCAGAACAGCACGATCTAAACCACGTAATCGCAACACGACGTCTCCTCTGGTTATCAACCGTCCTAAAATGATTGACCTCACCGAGAAGGCTAATCCTTGCCTACGAATCAAGAACACAAGCAAGAACAAAGAAGAATGCAACACAATTGCAGATGTATTATGAATATCATGAAGTTAGGGTCTCACAAACCATGATGACGGTGAAACCGTTATGAATAGAATAATCTAAGGCCCAAAGGCCAAAAACAGGCGACACAGCACCGAAACAAATTCTGGACCCTCTCTTGTTTCAACGATTCCCGATGACTCCGGATGAATTATGATATGAGACTGGCGTCATTGGAAAGATCTTCTTCTTATCTTTCCGTGCATATGTAGAACGTCCAAATCCGAGTCCGTATGCGTCCTGGGCATCCGTTTTAGTGTAGACTGGTCCTGAGCCCCGAAACAGACTTGAAGTCAGTTTTGGTTGGGCCTCCACCTTGGCTTCCACGTCCTTGCTGGTCCTCCACGTCTCCAAGTCCTTCTCCCATCATCTCCTAGTACTCTCCATGGTTCCTCTAAATTTAGTCATCGTGCACGAGCTCTAGTCATTGGACCTTGCAAGTCCAGAATTGGAGGAGTGTTGCATGTATCCTTAGGAGTGATGTCCTTATCATCTTATTTGCTAGAAACCGAGTCCTTTATGAGTACAACCCTTATATATTCTTGTAAGCCCTGGCCGTGAGAGACAAGAGGCGTCAGAGGGACAATAGATCCGTGAGTTAGAGCCACCGGGCTTCGCCCCGTTAGAATAGATCTGTCAAGGTAGGCCATCTCGGCAGTGATGAATCTTACTCTATGTATCTCAAGGAAGATCGAATATGTTGATGATGGTTTTGGTGATTTGTCTATCTTGATTCTGTAATCGTGCATGTGCTTATTTCAATTGCTTAGTTTTAGGCTAAGTAGGTTGATATTATCTTGATCATGGTGATCAGGATAGTATTCAGACATTGTATTGATTATGGTTGCTTGATGATGCTAGTAGTGTGGTTTAGCGGTGACAGCACTAAACTTGCGTAGCACTATTGGATAGTCAAGTAGGGTAAGATACTCACGCGATTAAGGGTTTCCTCTCGGTAGCGATAAATCGAGAGCCACTCGGAAAGGTGGGTGGTCTTATCCATTATAGGTTTTCATTGATCCATGTAATTACCATTATAATGCTATTTGATTAGACTTTATGGTTACGATCACACTAGTAGATATCTGACTATTTGTTAGCTTCAAGACCATTGATGATGGAATCCCCAAGGTCAATGTTTTGGTGATAGATGACAATTATGAAATTGTGGGCTAATATCTACATGAGTGTTGTCTATGCAGGAACCCTCATTAAACTCCACTATAAATCTGTGTATGATGGTTGCCTTGGCGATTGATGACGATGACCACAAGCATGGAGGCTTAATGAGCTTGATGGAGTCCAAGGGTTGATGGAGATGAATCAAAGTGGAGAACAAGCTATGGAGCAAGTGTTTGATACACTTGTCTAGTTGTTAGGCTTTGAGTCCATAGGAAAAACCAGACTATCAAGGGGGTCTAGGTCATTCTCTTAGGTCATGTCTAGTCGGTAATGTGCAAGGTTGCTCAGTGAAATCACAGGCACTAGTTGACAGTGGAGAAGCCAAGGAGCTGTTCGGAGAAGCCGAGAAACCAAGTTAAGCGAGGACGACGAGTTTCAGCTTCTTGACGTAGTGACCGGACAGAGGGGTAAGAGGTGACCGGACTATACGGTCACTATGTGGAGTTTTCCAGGACTTAGCGCGAGGAGCATGGACTCTGTCTGCAGGAGACTTCATACAGACCGGATGGTCTGGTCTGCTGACCGAACGGTCTAGTTAGTAGAAGTGCAGGGACAACAGAGAGGATGCAGTTTGTGGACCTTCCTGGAATGGAGAGAGAAAGTGGACTGGACGGTCCGGTCCAGTAACCGGATAGTCTGGTCAGTACAGGATCTTACCTGGACAGGGGAGCCAACGGCTGGAAGAGCCGTTACCAGAGTGATCGGACAGTCCGGTCAGGTAGTGACCGGACAGTCGGGTCAGTGTGTCCAGAAAGGCAATTTTGTGGAGCAACAGCTAGTTTGAGGTTGGAGGCCTATATAACTTCGTTGCTGGGGTCTTGAAGACCTCTCTTGGCCAGTGGAATACCTGAGGATAATTGGTAAGGTCCAAGAGGAAAAGAGGAGAGCACTAGGAGAGGATATTAGATATCGTGAGAGTGCTAGTGAGAGTAACATGGAGTGATGTTGCACATCTAAGGCTAGGGTGTCCTTGAGGGTGTGATCTAGGTTGTTACTCTTGGTCTATGGTGAGACCTAGACCGGTTAGGTGTCGGTGATCGAGCCTATCGTGATTGGTTGTGAAGGCCGTCACAAGTTTGTACATGATTTGAGCCCGCCGTTGGAAGGGGCATCAATAGTGAGTGCCCGTGCCGGCTCAGGGAGTTTGGCAAGTTCTCGAGGGAGGCGAGCTTGTGCTTTGTGCAGCGGTGACACACACCATGTCTTCACTCGAGGACTGATTGCGGGCTCGTGGGCGAGAACTCCACTTGGTGGCGAGAGGGACTGGGACTCCGGCGGGAGTGGTCCAACGAGGAGTAGGGGAAGGCGCCATCCTTCCGAGATGTCAGGAAAAAATCATGAGCATTCCTTGACCCTCTCTTTACTATTCCGCAATTGTGTGCTCTAGTGATAGGGTGACTTGTGGCTTGCATAGGCTAGTGTGTTTAGCTTCCGCGCTTTGCTTTGCATCATCAACACTAGCATCTGTAGGGTTTTGGCCTACTAGAATTGTTTAGGTTGCAATGATTTGTTAGGTTTTTAGAAGCATGAAACAGAAGTATTTGGATTCGTGGTCGGCTACCGATTCACCCCCCCCCCTCTTGGTAGGCCTTCGGTCCTTACAATTGGTATCAGAGCCAAGTGCTCAATTTGGGGCTTCACCGCCTTGAGTAAGGATGCCAGGAAAAGTGGGGAGTGTTCCCATATTCGATAGGGAGGACTTTGGGTATTGGCAGGCTCGTATGCAAGCCTACCTTGAGTCCCTTGATCTAGAGATATGGACGGTGACCCATGAGTCCGATGCGGATGCTAACCTTCTACAGCCTGACTTCATTAAGAACAACGCTAAGGCCAAGAATGCTTTGTTCTCATGCATCTCCAAGGATGTGTTTGCTAGATTGGATGCTAGTTCGATAGCACACGGTATCTGGACTGAGATTCAGAGTATCCACAAGGGTACTAGTGATGTCAAAGAGAAAAGATACTATGTGCTAAAGAACAAGTATGATAACTTTGCTAGATTGTCACATGAGAGAGCTAATATTGTGTATTCTCATTTTCATGTACTAGTGGAGGAGATCAATGCACTTGGAGATGCACTTGGAGGTCATCAGAAGATTCTTGAGGCTTTTCAAAGACCCCAGGTATGAGTCCATCATCAAATACATCTTGCAGAGTGACCTCAAGACCAAGACCATGAAGGATGTACTTGGCAAGATCACCGCCTTCGAGAGCTATTAGCTAGGGATGGATGATCCTCAACCATCCAACCTTGCTCTACAAGCTGACAAGCAAGAATCAAGCAAGAGCAAGAAAGGCAAGAAGAAGATGGCCACCGATGATGAAGATGAAGATGATGATGAGGGTGACTTGACCGAGGACTTAGCTCTTCTCATGAAGAAAATGAAGACCTTCAAGAACAAATTCACTTCCAAGTCCCGGGGCAAGTGCTCCAATTGTGGCTCAAAGAATCACTTTGTTCGTGAGTGCCCAAAGCCCAAGAGAGAAGCATTCAAGTCACAAGATTTCAGTGAAGAAGTAGAAGAAGACCCTAAAGCCAAGCAAAAGAAGAAGAGAGTCTTCAACAAAGACAAGTCCAAGGGCAAAGGCAAGCCCCAAGACTACAAGAAGAAGTTCTCCCATAAGGCACTTGTGGGGGAGTGGACAAGCGACAACTCAAGTGATGAGTCCACCTCCTCAAGTGATGAAGAAGTGGTCGGCCTAGCCATGATCAAGACCACATCACCACGTGCTCTCCTTCCTCCTCCCACGTGCCTCATGGCTTCGAGCCAACTTGGGGAGAGTGAGGATGAGAGTAGTGATGACAACGATGATGAGGAGCGCACTTGTGCCGAATTGTGGAGTATGCTTGAGCAAGCCCGCGACATCGCTGTCAAGAAATCCAAAATGTTGGATGTGGTAGGAAAAGAGTGTAAGTTGGCTAAGGACCATGTTGGTGAGCTTGAGAGTGAGCTTAAGGACCTTGTCACATCTCATGATGCCCTAAACAAGAGTTATGACAAACTCAAGGGTGATCATGTAGAGCTTCATGAGAAGTACGAGGCCCTTAAGATTATTTTTGAGGCCATCAATGTTGAGAACCTTGCCTCTCCCTCCTCTTGTTCATCAAAGAGCGATGCTTCTACTATGTGTGATGAACTAACCACCTCAGTTGAGGTTTCTTCTCTTGAGCCACCTGTTTTGAAGGAATATCACAAGCTCAAGGAAGAGAGGAAGATGGTGATGGATAGCTTCGAGAGGCTTACATATGGTAGAGCCATTCATAAGGAGATTCTTGGAAGGAATCTTGTGAACAACGTCTCCCACCGGGGACTTGGCTCATATCCTGCCGCCATCGACATCATCGGGACGAGTGACTCCATTCCCGAAAGGATCAAGCTCCTACTCGCCGACGATTACTATTGCGAGAGGTGTTGCAAGGATGGCCACACCACCAAGGATTGTCCAAGGGTGAGAAGTTCCATTGCTTTACCTAATGCTAACTTGTTCCATGAGAACACCCATTTCAAGATTTTTAGGAAGAAGGATGGCAAGGTGAAAGCCAAGGCTTTGGGACCGCCAAACAAGAAGCGAAAGGTCAAGAGCATATGGGTGCCTAAGTGCATTGTTGATCTTGAGAGATTGGCTACATACAAGTGGGTGCCCAAGAACAAGACCTAGATGGTGGTGGTGGTGGACCAAGTGCCTTCATGAAGATCATGTGAAGTCCACCACAAGTGACATGGACCTCAACGACCTATCTACTCATGAGGGAGGTAACCGTGTTCATTTTGTTTTTGGTAGTTGTAGTGTGTTTTTCTTTCCCTTGCATTGCATGGTAATTAGGACTCCTTTGTGACTAGTATGCTTTGCATCTATGCATGTGTAAATAACTAAAAGAAAAACACATAAAAATTAGTCAATGTCTAACTCACTCAAGATAGCTATAAGCAAGGCAAGGGTAAACATGCCATGTGAATACAATCAATATTAATCAAGACACAAAGGAAACCTAACAATGTCAAGTTTGAACCCCTCTCAAGCTTACTCACTATAAGCCATACCCTTGCCTTGAGAGAAGCCAAACTACCATCTCAAGCATGCATCATATAGGAAACACAAAGGAGGCTTGTCACATTTGGAGATATTTGTGCCTCATGCTCTATATGAGATTACATCTCCGTAAGTGTGACCAAAGGAAAGGATTGTGCTTCATGCCCATTGAGCAAGCTCTTATGAACTCTGAGGTTAAATCTACTCGCGCGGTTCATGGACTAAGGCTCATACATACCCATTTGGTTCCTTATTGCCTTGGTTCTGATTTGCTCGATCTTTCATTTGGCATTTACAAAAATTATAAAGGCTATAGAGTGCCAGTATTTGAAAATGAGAGTTTGAGAGTTCCCTCTATATTCCAAGTGTTGTGTTTAATTGAGTGTTTGTCGAGGACACTTGGAGAATAGAGAAATTCCTTGATTCAGCGAAAATCTGATAGTGACCGTACAGTCCGATCTTCGGACCGTACAGTCTGGTCAGGGCCCATGGGCATAATGCTCTGAAGAGTCTGGTCGTAGAGACCGGACATAACAGTTCTAGTGACCAGACCGTCCGGTCTGTATGGTATGCCTGCAGACCCAGGGCAGACCGGACCATCCGGTCCAGAGACCATACCGTCTGGTCACTCGAGTTGATCGCGCGATGTAGCTTCCGATCTGAGCCGTTGATCTGTTCCTCAGTTGATCTCGGCCGTCCGATGAAATTTTGACCTAAGTCAAAATAGGTTAGAGCCAATTCGGCTTCTTCCTCGTTCGAGTCGATGCCGAGTTCATGCCACTGCCTCCTCTCTCCACCGCGCCCGCTATCGAGCCGCCCTCGCTCGCCTGCAGCAGCGCCGCCGCCCCTAGCCGCGCCCGCTACCGAGCCGTCCCCGTGCCGCACGCAGCAGCACCGCAGTCGCTCCCACGCTACCACCCTACCCCTCTCCCTCGAGCACGCGTGCCTAGGCAGCCCAAGAGCCGAGCTCCACCCATCTTAGGGCAAGGTTTGCCCTTTCTCCATTATCGGCATAAAAAAGGCTTCAAGTTTTGAGCTTTTCGGTCATCGGAGCACTTTCACGGTGTTCGTCCTTCTCGGTGTGTTGATTCATCCTCAAGGTATCGTGCTTATCCTTCCATTCATTGATTATGCCCTGAATTGTGAGCAATTTAGTTAATTAATGCAATTAGTACTAATTCCTCATCATTAGTTGCATTAATTAATTGATTAGCTCAACCTAGATGCAATTACTCCCATGTTATCTGTTAATTGCATATCTAGGGTTTGTCTCCTTGTCTAGTCTATAGTTAGAATTAATTGCCATTATTTTGACTGTACACTAGATGACTCGCATCAACCACATATAGTCGATGATCATTGTTGTTACTTTGCATATTTGCCTAGTGATCATGTCCTTCATTCAATGCTAGGGTTTCTATTGCGCATTCTTTCCTAGCGGTGCTTTGCTTGTAGATGTACTAGGTTCCATACTTATCCTACCTTTACCTACGTGCGTGCAGCGACAGCAGCAGCAGTCAGATGGTAGGATCAGGTCAGGATAAGGGAAAGGGGAAGATGCGTGAGAAGCCCAAGAGCAAGAAGAGACCGAGACTAGACCCAGAGTCAGAGAGAGCCAGACGACTTGGCAGGCACCTGGATGCCATGGAGCAGTCATGTAGGACACCTTGTTCTCGCTTGATCCTTGACCGGTCAGCAGAGATACAAGGCTTGAGGAGTAGCACCAGGTAGAGGACAGCACCCTTGGCAGTTGGAGTTGTTCCGCCACCGTGGCCACAGCGTACTCCGGCTTCTTGTCCGGAGAGGTCATCGAGAACTGCGGAGTAGGGATCCTCCAGGCAGCAGGAGTCTGAGGAAGAGGAGTTAGAGGAGGAGACCTCATAGTTTGAGTCTAAGGAGCTAGAGGTTGAGGAGACTGAGGAGGCTGAGCATACTGTTCCCCAGAGGACAACTCACCGAGCAGGAGACCCAAGGTGCACTTGTGCAGTGTGCATGAGGAGGCTGCAGAGACTGGTATAGGTAGCCGGAGAGCCAGACATCCTTAGGGTTCTTGCAAAGGACCTTAAGGCGCTTTGCTTGGTACCCTTCGAGCAGTGGGTTCCAGTCCCCAGAGACCCCGCTGCTGGAGAGAGGTACTGGACAGACCTCCAGAGGAGGATTGGAGAGAGTCTGAGACGTTACCTTGGCGTGAGAGGCAAGGACAGACTCTTTGTGCCATAGCAGTACATGACGTACGAGGCCATGAGGAGGGCCACCAGCACAGACATGGAGCAGTACTTCACGTACTTACCAGGACTAGCAGAGCTTG
Source organism: Eleusine coracana subsp. coracana (assembly GCA_032690845.1). Taxonomy (NCBI): domain Eukaryota; kingdom Viridiplantae; phylum Streptophyta; class Magnoliopsida; order Poales; family Poaceae; genus Eleusine; species Eleusine coracana. The sequence goes on from CM064434.1 coordinate 32,927,531, forward strand.
TTACTGCTCCACACAGATACAGAGAGGATGTGGTGCTAGAGTTCTATGCCACACTATGGGTTGCCAAGGATCGCTCAGAGTTCTGGTTCTTGTTCAGAGGGCAGCCATAGCGTGTGACTCGATAGGATTTGATCCATAACCTAGGACTCCTATCTTCAGACTTCCTACTTTACAAGAGTGCCTATGGTACACTAGCACCACCCTGTATACCTCATGGAGGGAAGATGCCTACAGACGAGATGGTGTCGATTGCCTTTCCACCACCGCACACACCAGGGTTTGACAGAGGGCCTGCGAGACTCACTACAAAGGCCAAGGTGGTGAGGGCGATAGTCACTAGGACTATCATCCCTAGGTCTGGCTATAGAGAGGAGTTCACACTTCTCCACCAGAGGGCTGTAGCAGCTATTCTGAGGAGGCAGCCATTTGACTTAGCAGACCTTCTAATTGGAGAGATGGAGGAGGTGATCTCTAAGAGGGTTGGAGGTCGTCACTTGGGCTATGGTCCCTATATCTGCTATCTCTTGCGGAGGATGGGCCTAGTGACTGAGGAGGAGTACGAGGCTCTCCCTGGGGTGACCACCAGCTACGCACCTAGAGTTCCCAGGGGTTCACTGTCAGCCTCCAACCAGCAGACAGGTGTCAAGACTTAATCTTGGCAATAGACATAGGGTAGTTCATATATGTGGATTTATAGGTAGGATAGGGGTATGCGCGAGATCGAGCGACAATGGTAACACAAGACGCTGATGTAGACAGGTTCGGGCCTCCCGAAGGATAATAACCCTATGTCCTGTGTTCTATGGGTATTTGTATTGATATGTCTAGATCTAAAGATCTAGACGAGAAGGGTAGACCTAGACGACGATGTCTAGTTATGTCTAATCTATGTCCTGTGTGGGATCTATCTAATTCAGCTTCTTCCTTGAGGAGGACCCCTGCCCCTCCTTATATATCCGGGGGGATAGGGTTACATGGTGGAGTCCTAGTCGGTCTACTACTCTTATCCTAGTAGGAGTCTACCTCCACTTTCCTTCTATGTGAGGTACCCCGGGTACAACAGAAGCCCCCGAGAGTCTTGCAAGCTTGATGATAGTCTTAAGTAGCTTCTCGACTGGTTTATGCCATGTAGAATGCTTTAGCTTTGTATCAGCGAGCTTGTGAGAATCTCAAAGATCCAAAATGTCTTCAAGAAATCAACTGGTGCACCGAGTAGGTGCACCTAATTAGGTGTAGCCCCCATCTCTTGTATCATTTGGAAACTGCAAATAATGCAAGAGTCCAAAACAAGAAGAGTTGTGTTGGCTCTCTTTAAGGAAAAATCGCTTAAATCATCAAATCCGAGTGATAAATAACTCAATAGAGTGACATCAATCACTGTCGAGTGATAAATGATTCAAACGAGCGACTTCAATCACCGCTGAGTGGTTGATGACTCAAACCAATGACTTCAATCATTGCCGAGTGCTATATTATATATTCAGCTGACATCAATCACAGCCGAGTGAACGTAGGCTTATGACATCAATCATAGCCAGATGACATAGTCTTTGGCCGAGTGGCCTATGAGTGATTTATGAATCAAACGGGTGACTTCAATCACAGCCGAATGATTATATTCTAAATGGGTGACTTCAATCACAACTGAATGAACGAGGCTTTATGACATCAATCATAGCCAAGTACTAAGTTACCATGACTTCAATCATGATTAAGTAACCTTTCCTTAAGAATTGTAATCACTCATATCTTTGAGCTTTATTTTCACTATTATAGACTGACTTCAATCAGCGAGTGATGCTCGTTATTTCGAGTATATGACCATCAAGTCATAGCGACATGATCATCAAATCATGTTTTGAATGATTATGACATCAACCATTTTTTATAATGCACTTCTCATCAAAGAAGCACATTTGATAGAGTGACCATCAAGCCACTGTCGTATGATCATCAAATCATATATTTATATATTATGGTATCAACCATAAATTTGATATAAAGTGCTTTTCTTCAAAGAAGCCCTCGAGACAATCGCTGTTATGAATGTCGGTCGCGCTCAACTCAGAATATCATGTCTGAGTGGCAGCGGTACTTAACTCATGACGATAAGGTCAAGTGAAGAAGGCAGTCAAGGTTGTTGTAGCTGCCAACCGCTGATGAAGTAGGAATTACTCAAAGTCATGATGACCGACTGATGCCGACAGTCTGACATGTGGCGGACCGTTGGTGGCGATCAGATATGATGTGGCAGACCGATGGCGGCAGTCGGAGCTGGTGTAGCCGACCGGCGAAAGCAATCGGAGCTGTAAGCCGACCGATGAAGGCGATCGGAGCTGAGTTGGCTGATTGATAAGAGCGGTCGGAACTGGTGTAGCCGATCGATGAGAATGGTCAAAGCTGTAAGCCGACTGATGAAGGCGAGGAAATCACTCTGTGCCGAGTGGTGTATCTGCCTATCCATTCTCGATGTTCCTGACAATAAAGGAAATTAAAATGATTAGTTATAATTAACATTGTTTGCTTGAAAACTTATTTTTATAAGCCAAAGAAATCATTCGACTGAAAAGTCAAGTGTATATCCGTTTTTCTCCTTTAACTAGACCGAGTGGTGCATAGCAGCGTATTTGTCCGTTAGCAATCAGATCGATGTACCGTAGGATACTTAGGACAAAATATAAAGAGCTCGGAGCTCAGTCTGCCGCAACAATATTGGTCATAATTTACTCTTGCGTAGCAATCAAACCAATAGACACATGACCTCTCACAACTTTGGCTCTGGGTTTAGTGTAGTGGCAGTCTGTCGCGTAGCAAAGAAGTTTTATGACTTAGTCGCTAGTTGGCGTAAGACCAAAAATAAGACCAAATCATGAATAAAATGCAATGTATCGGTCGAGGCAAAAGCCAAAAAGGTGAAACTAGAACATACGACATGGGTCATATGGTGTCAGGGTTGATGCACTACTGAAAGGTCACCGACCGACATGTGTACTACTAGATTCACAAAAAAGTGGGAGAACACGTGTATAGATACACAAATAGCCATCTAGCTCAATTGTTTAATGCGAAGGATTAAAGAACCGAGGCAATAAAAAGATGAATAAAGCCACAAATAAGAGCACTGATTAAAAAGCCCAACTTTACTCATAAAAAATCTACGACCTTCTGCTTAGAAAACATAAATAAGCGGTCCTAGAAAAAAGTATGAAGGACATGAGCCCAAAATCTTAAAAAAATAAATCGAGAAAGAATAATGATACTTAGCTTTACAATTTGGCGAGTTGAAGAGGAGCCCTCGAGCGTGTTGATGCGGTTGGCGAGTGGTCGAACATCGAAGTCGAGCCATCATGTCGCTGGAACATCGAAGCTTGGAGTGGTTGACCGAGACACCGAATCGTTGAACGTGTGGCCGAGTGGTCGAGTGACCGAAGCGCCATGTCATTGCAGGCGTCGTCAAGTAGCCGAGTGGCCAGGTGAAGGCGGAGTAGCCCCCTGGCATGTACATGTGATCGTGAGCGGTCAAACCGTCGAGTCGCCGAGTCATCGGAATCCGCTGAAGCATCAAGTTGTCGGAAGCATCATCGTAATGGACGATGTCGCCGAAGAACGGTCGTCCTCGTTGAAGGTGTAGCTAGGTTGATGACGAGCCCCCGAGCATGTCCATGTAGTCACCGAGCGATTGAGTCACAGCGATGTCATCGAGTCGTTGGAGGCGTCATGTCGTGATGATGTTGCCTGAGTGGGATGCCGCCTTGACGAAGACGCGATGACTCGTGCGCTTCAACGCTGGTCAAATCGCGATCAAATCTTGAAATAGATTAAGGCCATCGAACTCAACATGCCGACCGTCGCGCTGCCCCCTACCTGGCGCGCCAAATGTTGAGACTTAATCTTGGCAATAGACATAGGGTAGTTCATCTATGTGGATTTATAGGTAGGACAGGGGTATGCGCAAGATCGAGAGACGATGGTAACACAAGACGCCGATGTAGATAGGTTCAGGTCTCCCGAAGGATAATAACCCTACGTCCTGTGTTCTGTGGGTATTTGTATTGATATGTCTAGATCGGGTAGACCTAGATGACGATGTCTAGTTGTATCTAATCTATATCCCGTGTGGGATCTATCTAATTCAGCTTCTTCCTTGAGGAGGACCCTTGCCCCTCCTTATATATCCGGGAGGACAGGGTTACATGGCAAAGTCCTAGTCGGTCTGCTACTCTTATCCTAGTAGGAGTCTAATTCCACTTTCCTTCTATGTGAGGTACCCCGGGTACAAGTCATCGACAACAAGAGAGGAGGAGCAGGAGCTACCGCCAGCACCACTTGAGCAGGCAGCTCAGCCAGAGATGGTGGTTCCTGAGTCAGCCAGCACAGGAGTACCTCCCTAGCCGATGGGTTCACAGTCTGAGGATGCTGTCACTATGGCAGCACTTGCAGGACGGCTTGGAGAGTTTATTCAGAGTGTCTCGGAGGACAGACGATAGATGATGGAGATCATCAGAGGTCAGGCAGACCTTAGAGGCAGCAGTATGCACTACTTATTGCTCTGTTGACACAGGTGACAGTGATGACCCAGAGACAGGCCAGTCAGTAGCCAGAGCCTTCAGTGCCACTTCAGTTCCAGCAGCTATCGACTCAGCCAGGACCCTTCATAGCTTTGATGACAGCACAGTCCAACGGATTGTCACTTTCAGGGGTTCTACCGATAGGGGGAGCAGGACAGACACTTTCTTCAGCATAGTTCTCTCCCATGTTAGCCTTCTCAGTGTCAGCATTGTTCATGTCTCCCTCACACTCTTCTACTTCATAGATGGCTGGACCCTCTACCTCTCAGCACATACTAGTCAGGAGTCTGTTCTCTGACGTTGTGACCATTACTTGTGCAGACTCTCAGATCGCCCCAGAGACAACTACAGTTACCCTTCCTACTGCTACAGTCAACACGCTCACACCACAGGTAATAGAGGATCTTGTCCGTGGAGGTTTTTGACAGCAGGATGTGGCAGACCTCTTACTTCTCCAGACCTCAGCTCAGGAGACTGCCACGGTCACTCCAGCAGCACAAGACAGTGGGTCTGAGTCGCCTGTAGACCTTTGTTTCTTTGAGCAGCTAGATGCTCAGGCGGCACAGGCCCAGGGAGCACAGCAGGATCCACCTCAAGAGCAGCCCAGCGTAGAGCCTACAGAGGACATCGCTGCACCACCTCCTTCAACAATGAGTGCGTAGATGTTCATCTTTTCCTATTTTTGGTGCTTGTTGCCAAAGGGGGAGAGGACCTTAGGTCTAGGGGGAGTGGGAGTGTGATCCTACGTGATCGAGAGTAGCTTTTGTCTAGGGGGAGCATACGTTACTTATACATTGATTTTTGGGAGTTAGATACATTTGGATCTTATTTTGGTGGAGTTATATCGATGTTCATGGATTTTGATGAGTCATGGTTTTCATTCATTTGTGTTTGACTCATCTTGATCTCACTTGGTTTATTTTTCATATGCAGCGCTTGTCTTTCTTTATTTATTCTGTTTGCCTGTGTATGATGCCATGATGATGAATGCTTGTGCTTAATACTTATGCATTGCCATGCCATCCTATTGCATTTCATCTTTCATGTTTTGTATTGCATGTCTTTATGCTTTCCTTTAATATATTGCCATGACATGCATGCATTATCTTCAAGAGTGTGCTTTTCTCTCTTTCCCTTTATGCTCTAGATGATTGATTGAGTAGGACCTTGTGCATTTCTCTTATCTTGCTTTTGTGGTTCCTCTCAATCATAGAGTAGCTCTTTTAGCCCTACTGTTTTTCCTGTTGAGTTTTGATTAAGTAGTGGTTGTCATCAATCACCAAAAATGGGGAGATTATAAGCTTCGTGACCATTGATGATGGAATCCCCAAGGTGAATGTTTTGGTGATAGATGACAATTATGAAATTGTGGGCTAATATCTACATGAGTGTTGTCTATGCAGGAACCTTCATTAAACTCTACTACAAATCTATGTATGATGGTTGCCTTGGCGATTGATGACGATGACCACAAGCATGGAGGCTTGATGAGCTTGATGGAGTCCAAGGGTTGATGGAGATGGATCAAAGTGGAGAACAAGCTATGGAGCAAGTGTTTGGTAAACTTGTCTAGTTGTTAGGCTTTGAATCCATAGGAAAAACCAGACTATCAAGGGGGTCTAGGTCATTCTCTTAGGTCATGTCTAGTCGGTGATGTGCAAGGTTGCTCGATGAAACCAGAGGCACTAGTTAACAGTGGAGAAGCCAAGCCGCTGTTCGAAGAAGCCGGGAAACCATGTCAAGCGAGGACAATGAGTTTCAGCTTCTGGACGTAGTGACCGGACAGAGGGATCAAAGGTGACCGGATTGTACTGTCACTATGTGAAGTTTTCCCGGACTTAGCACGAGGAGCAAGGACTCTGTCTGCAGGAGACTTCATACAGACCGGACGGTCTGGTCTGCTGATCGGACGGTCCGGCCAGTAGGAGTGCAGGGACGACAAAGAGGATGCAGTTTGCGGACCTTCCTGGAATGGAGAGAGAAAGTGGACCGAACGGTCCGGTCCAGTGACTGGAAAGTCCGGTCTGTATAGGATCTTGCCTGGACAGGGAGCCAACGGCTGGAAGAGCCATTACCAGAGAGACCGGACAGTCTGGTCAGGCAGTGATCGGACAGTCTGGTCAGGCAGTGATCAGACAGTCCGGTCAGTGTGTGTAGAAAGGCAATTTCATGGACCAACGGCTAGTTTGAGGTTGGAGGCCTATATAACTTCGTTGCTGGGGTCTTGGAGACCTCTCTTGGCCAGTGCAATACCTGAGGATAATTGGTAAGGTCCAAGAGGAAAAGTGGAGAGAACTAGGAGAGGATATTGGATATCTTGAGAGTGCTAGTGAGAGTAACATGGAGTGATTTTGCACATCTAAGGCTAGGGTGTCCTTGAGGGTGTGATCTAGGTTGTTACCCTTGATCTATGGTGAGACCTAGACCGGTTAGGTGTCAGTGATCGAGCCTATCATGATTGGTTGTGAAGGCCGTCACAAGTTTGTACACGGTTTGAGCCCGCCGTTGGAAGGGGCATCAATAGTGAGAGCCCGTGCCGGCTCGGGGAGTTCAGCAAGTTCTCGAGGGAGGCGAGCTTGTGCTTTGTGCAGCGGTGACGCACATCGTGTCTTCACTTGAATAGTGATTGCGGGCTCGTGGGCGAGAACTCCACTTGGTGGCGGGAGGGACCGAGACTCTGGTGGGAGTGGTCCAACGAGGAGTAGGGGAAGGCGCCATCCTTCCGAGACCTCAGGAAAAAATCATGAGCACTCCTTGACCCTCTCTTTACTATTCCGCAATTGTGTGCTCTAGTGGTAGGGTGAGTTGTGGCATGCATAGGCTAGTGTGTTTAGCTTCCGCGCTTTGCTTTGCATCATCAACACTAGCATGTGTAGGGTCTTGGACTACTAGAATTGTTTAGGTTGCAATGATTCGTTAGGTTTTTAGAAGCGTGAAACTGAAGTATTTGGATTCGTTGTCGGCTACCGATTCACCCCCCCCCCCTCTCGGTAGGCCTTCGGTCCTTACACTACTCACTTAATAGCTTAGGCTTATAAGGTATCTGGCGCACTTTGGCTTAGATTCATTCATGTGCCGATCGGCTCAACTCTAGCACCAATCGACGCAATCACAGATTCAGTAGTGTGCCGATCGGCTCAACCCTGCGCTGATCAGCGCAATGATAGATTTGATGTTTGGCGCATCTTTGCGCTGGCCAGTCTCGTCTCATGCAACTCAAACTCGACAGTAGCCTTGACTAGATCTTTTACTGTTAACTTTGTTTAATAATCCCTAAGGTTCCAGTGGATATGATAAACCTTGGAATACTCAATTCAAGGGAAAATTGCTACAATCGTACACCGTCTTCTTGCGGTATATAAGTGGGTGCATAGTTACGACCAACAAGCTCTTTTTCTGGCGCCATTGCCAGGGACCATAGCAGGTTCTTAAACACTGTTTGATGTATTAGTGTTTTGTCATTGTGCTTTACTTGTCTCTTTAGTATATATATTATGTTAAGTGAAACTAACAGGTATGGACGGTCCTAAGTCAAACAAACCCTCTAATTACACCGATGATCCAGAAAGGCTCTTTCCCAAGAAGAGAACAATAGAGAAGAAAAGCAAGTCACTTGGAGATTTAGCTAGAGAAGCAGTCCGTGCCAACCCTCAAGTATTATTCACAATTGCAGATCTAAAAGGAGAGGAGATGGCAGAGTTACCCTTGGTTAATCGCTTCAAGCCTCAATTGACTGATGTTGTCAAGACAGATTTCCAAGAAGCTCAAGATCAGAATCCATATCAACTAGAGAGATATGTTGGATTAATGGCGCAACAACCATTCACAGGTTCGGAAGATCCCAATCACCATTTGTAGCACTTCCTTGAAGTTTGTAGTACATTCAAGGTAACGGGATTGACCGGAGATCAAGCACGTGTGCGGCTGTTCCCCTTCTCTCTAGTTGGACGCCCCAAGCAATGGTACAATAGATTGGAAAACACAGTAAAAATTGTGTGGGACACTTTAGCAGCTGCATTCAAAGCCAAATACTTCCCTCCTGGTAAGACTCAAGCTCTAAAGAATAAGATTCTTGGATTTACGCAGAATGTTGACGAGAGCATTGGAGAAGCATGGGAAAGATACAGTGAATATACTGATGCATGACCTCATCATGGTCTAACGGTTGGAGAAGTTGTTGAGAGATTCTACATGGGATTGAATATTCAATCTCGTCAACACTTAGATGCTTCAGCTGCGGGTTCATTCATGTCGAAGACTCCCACCCAAGCTAAGGAATTGATCAAGTTGCTAGTTAAAAATCAATCATGGGATAGTGGGAGAAGTTCAAGGAATTTACAACCTTCAAAGGGAGTGGCAAAAAGTGTGATTGAGAAGACTCATGAAGACTTGGTTATGGATCGCCTCGATGCTATTCAAAGAAGGTTGGACAATAATCATCATATCCCTATGGAAGAGCTGCTCAAGCTAGCGGAATCACGCTCCACTTGTAGTGAGTGTGGAGAATTTGGACATGTGCAGAAAGATTGCCCCGAAGAGATGAAGATGCTAGAATATATGAAGAATAGTGGATGGAAGCCCCAATTTCAGCAGCAAAGGAGTTCTTTCTCTCCTAGTTCGTCCATGCAAAATTTGATCCCACTTCGTCTCCAATGTCATGAGTTCTTCCAAGCTCAAGATAAGATCAACAAGGACAACCAAGCTAAATTCAAGGAGATTGATCATATCCATGGGGGAATTAATGACAAGGTGATAGAGATTGGGAGCTCCAATGAGCAGATTTTGAAGCATACGAAGATTATGGAGCAACAGATAGGACAATTATCACAAGTCATTCAAGGTAACAAGGGGGCTATTCCTGGCAATACGATGTCTGTAGAATAGTTGAAGGCAATAGCTACACGGTCAGGAAAGCAAACAAAAGATCCTGACACTCTGCGGGAGCAAGGAAGACCTGCGCCGATCGGCTCACACCTAGCGCCGATTGGCGCGACAGTACCATAGGCACCGATAGGCTCAATGAGAGTGCCGATCGGTGCGAGGAGGATATTGACCTCTCTGGTCTGAAAAAAGGGCATGGAAATAGAGGAGCATGGCCCTGCCATGTTCTTGGATAGTCAAATGCTGACCAAGACAGAAAGAGCGTGGCAACACGACGAGCAATTCACACGGTTCGTCGATATTATGAAGAAGCTTTACATCAATGTCCCTTTTGTTGATGCTATTCAAGTACCTATCTATGCCAAGTACATCAAGGACATGATGCAAAACAAGAAATCCCTGGTTCCTGAGGAGGTTGTGAAGGCTACTAAGGAACTTACGGCGGCAATCAATGATGTTGCACTTGAGAAGAAACCCAACCCTGGATCACCAAGCATCAAATGCATGATTGGAACAAGGATATTTGATAGGTGTTTGTGCGATCTTGGAGCGAGTGTAAGTGTTATGCCCTGTCATATATTCATAAGTCTCAATTTGCCTGAATTGGAGCCTACGGGTATGTGTTTGGAGTTAGCTGATCAATCGGTACGCTTCCCTGATGGAATTGCTGAGGATGTGCCTGTTCAAATTGGAGATCACATCGTCCCCATTGATTTTATTGTGCTTGATACAGATAAGAGGATGAGGACCCCGTTGATCTTATGCAGACCCTTCTTAAGGACGGCAAAGGCAAGTATTGATGTTGGAAGTGGTGAGATAAGCTTTGATATAAGTGGGACTCCCTACTCTTTCAAATTCCACCCAAAAGGAGAAGAGTGTCGTGCTGTTAATGAAGTGAAGAGATACAAGACATCGTGTAAGAAACCATGTGGATATGTGCCATGGTTTGCAATATATGTGACGAGTAATTGACTTGAGCAGATTTGGTGTTTGAGTTGAAATGCGGGAATCCGGGGATTGCATGTGTGTGTGTGCATGATTATTGTTTTGACTAACCAGAGTTGGTGGAGATATTGGTGATATTACAGGAGATGGGAAATGTGTTTGCTTGTCTCATGATGTATAGGTCACTAGAGTCGACTTGGCGGTCAACGGCGAGACAATCGGGCACAAGTAGGGGACTTGGGGCCAGACAATTAGGATGCCGGGTGAAGTCAAGGGTGATCCACATCATATACGTGGAGAGGCAAGAAGCACGGATGGTTTCACGGTTGAGCCTCAAAATCATGGTGATGATGAAGACGGCATGGTGACCAAGTCAAGGCGAACAGGATGTCGGTGCAAGTGACAAGGTGGCCCGATGGACAGGGACTGTGAGAGACTTGCCAGTGGTCAGGATCGAGGGACAAGGTGACACGTGTTGACATCAAGAAGTCGCACTTTGAGAAGCGTGCAAGGTGGTTTCCCGGTTTGGGCCTCAAAACCGGTGGCGGTGGTTGGTGGTGCACGTGGCACCATCACGGAGCTTGCTTCGAGATGAAGCAAAGACATGAAGCGTCTGATGGCATTCGAGCGATGAGGAAAAAGATGGACGGTTATGCCCCCGGTGGTAGGTGGGTGTGTTATGTAGGTCAAGGGTAGAGTGGTCATGTGGACAATAGACCCTAGGCCTATATAAGGAGAGGTGTGGCTAGTGGGAGAGGTGCCTCTCTTTCCATTAGCCTTGTGTTAGGACTCTATTCAAATTGCTAGGAGAGGACTTCATGTTTGAGAGGAGAGGAAAGGGTGTGTAAGAGACATCTCTTGCTCTTCCAAATAGTGGGAGGAAGAGGGTGGCTTCCTAGCCTTGTACCTATGGATCTTGTAAGCACCTTTCTATAATATGAGAAGTATTTTTGTGCTCAAGATTTCCCTCTTCACTTGAATCCTGAAATTCCCTTTTTCCTATTTTTGGAGCTATTTACGTGGTGATTTTTTATCTCATTTTTGGATGAGTTTTTGGCTCGGATTTCATGAGAAACTTGTTGCTAGGATGAGCTAGAACAATCCTCTATGGATCCTTGACCGAATAAATAGCTCTAGCACCTTCGATTTGAAGGATTTCTCAAGTTTCCCCTTTTTGGTGTTCTTGGCACAAGATCTGAAATTCGGGATGATTCCTTGAGCCAATTGAGATGATTTTCTAGGATTAGGGTCGTGATGTGATGAGGATTCACTGGTCCAAAAATCGAATCATTTGGAGTTCGTTTGGTTAGATTTTGGAGAAGATGTGCTAAATTCCTGAAAGTTTCTACTGTTCTGTCGGGGTTGATCGGCATTGCCAACAACCAGGACCGGCACTGCCGGTGGGTCTCAGAACCCCGCACCAGCATTGCTGATGGTCCAGATCGGCACTGTCGATGGGGCCAAGCGGCACTGCCGATGGTCCTGATCGGCACTACCGGTGGTGGTTCAGTAAGGTGCAGTTTGTGAGGTTTTTAACTATCTCGGGTATCTGTTGTTTCCTTTTTGTTTCCGCTATGTTTCTTGTTGTGGTTGATCACTCCTAGGGCTAGTACACCACTAGTTGGTGTGTGTAGTCTTGGTGATCGGTTCGGAGGTTGGCTTGGGTTGTTTTTGGGATATAGGCCAAGTTCTCTTGGATAATTTTGATTAGCTCCCATTCACCCCCCCCCCCCCTCTGGTCGCCTTCTGGGTCCTTCAATTGGTATCAGAGCTGGTTTGATCACTAGTTGACCTTCATCGGCTTTGTGATCTGAAGGTAACATGGAGAAGCATGTTGTTAAGCTGTGGATGTTTGATGGAGAGGACTTCTCATACTAGAAGTCACAGACCAAGGCATACCTGCTGAGTCAAGGACGTGCAATTTGGGAGATTGTTGAGCAGGAGTATGCTGTACCATAGGACATGAACACTGCATCTGCAGGTGAGTTAGTTAGGTATGAGAACAACTCCAAAGTTGTCAACATTCTACTCTCTACACTTGGTAGGAGTGAATATGATAGGGTTGCACACCTTGACACTGATCATGCTATGTGGGTTAAGCTCTGTACTTACCATGAGGGTACCAACCAAGTCAAGTCTATGCGTAAGGATTCTTACAATAGATAGTAACAAATCTTTGCACAAAAACCTGGCGAGTCACTAGATGACACCTTTCATAGGTTTGAGGCAATTGTGTGCAACTTACGAGCTTGTGGTACCCTTGTATACAATGACAATGATAGAGCTAAGCAACTGCTGTACTCACTTGATGAAAATGTTTGGGGGGTTAAAATTGCTGCTCTAGAAGAAACTGCTAAATTCAATACCTTGAACTACGAGCAACTGTATAGCAAGCTGAAATCTCATGAAGTGTCTAGGAAATCTTGTCCTAATCTTGTTAATCCTTCTTCTAGCATGGCTTTGCTTTCTAGTTCTCAGAAGGGTGATCATAGTTGTGCTTCTTATGGAACTAACCCCTCACTTGAAAAGTCATCTTTGGAGTTTGCTTTGTCTTCTCTTGTTGCAGCTTCCGATGAACAAATGGAGTGCATTCCTGACGAGGAGTTGTCCTTGCTCATAAGGAAGTTCAGGAGGTTCTACAACAACCGGAAGGAGAGAAGAGGAGGTGGTTCAAGAACCTGCTTCGAGTGTGGTGACCCGGGACACTTCATCGCTGATTGTCCTAAAAAGAAGAAGAAGAAGGCCGAGTACCGCGACAACAACATTGAATACTTCAAGCAAAAGAAGAACCACTTCTACAAGAAGGGCAAGAACTCCAAGAAGTTCTCCAAGGCCATTGCACGTGCCTGCATTGCCGCCTTGAGAGATGTCGACCTCACATCAAGCGAAGGCCTCACAAGCTCGGAGGAGGAGGTTGAGAAGCCACGAGTCAAGAGGAAGGATGACTTCACCAGGCTTTGCTTCATGGGAAAGAATGACCATGACACCGACTCTGGATCCGACTCCAACACAAGCGAGGTACCTCCCACTCTTGATGAGCTCTCTTCTGAACTGGATCATTTGCGCGATGTTCTGCTCTTGCAAGATGATAAGCTTCACAGTGCTATTCGTGAGAGTAGAGAGCTTAAGTCTAAGTTGGAGAGTGCTGATTTTGAAATTGCTTTGCTTAGGTCTAAGCTTGCTAAGGATGACATGGTTGTAGAGTGTGAGTCTTGTCAAGTTGTGATGAATGATCTGAGTCAGAGGGAGAGTGTGTATGCTCAAGTTGTCAGTTAGCTAGAACAACTCTTTTGGGTGCATGTCAGGAGTGCCCCAAGCTCATAGATGAGTTGGAAGCTCAGTCCCTCAAAGTCAAAGAGCTTGAGTCCAAGTTGCTTCATGAGACTCGCTCAAAAGTTCTCTCACATCCGTGTGAAGTGTGTGTCACCCTCAAGGACAAGCTAGTAATCACTAGGGAGGAAAACAATGTCCTAGTTCAGGAAAATGACTATCTTGTTTCTAGGCTCCAGAGAACCCTAGTGAGTGAGGAAAAGATTAAGAGTGATTTGGCAAGAGTGAAGGAGAGGTGTGACAAGGAGAGTGAGAATGTGGGTAAGTTTCTTCCTAGCTCCAGCTACAAGGATGAGGAAAACACCATCAAACCCACTGATACATACTATCCACCCAATCTAAAACCATCCCTCAACCCAAAGCAAACAGAAAAGCCAAAACACAAACCTGCAATGGAAACCAAGCCTAATCCTAGGGGTGTCCACATTTGCATGTTTTGTGGTCGCATGGGCCACTTGGATGAATTCTGTTATAGGCATAAGAGGATTGAGAGGAAGCAAGCTGAGTTGACTAGGGATGCTTTTTATGATGATTTTGTTGACTTTCAGCCTCGCTCTTTTTCTCGTGCCTATCGTGGACAGGGTCATTCCTCATATGGTTTTGATTCATGAAACAGAGGCTTTGCGCAGCAGCGCTTTGGCACCCCACGTTTTCCCCATCGTGGTGAGCGTCATTCGCATGGATTTGGCTTTCACATTGATGATTTCTATCCTCACAACCCAAGGTTTGAGTCAAGACGCTTTAACAGGCCACGTTTTCCCCGTCGTGGTTCTCGTCCTATGCGTTCAAATGATAATGTGCAAAGAACTGTGATGACCACTACCAGTCGTATGGTTAAGTGCTGGATTCCCAAATCTCTTTTGACTAACCCCAACACTGAGCCATCGACTTTTCCTTCTCATTCTTTGTAGGCAGCAGGTGGAGGCTTGGAGAACAAATGGTTGATGGACTCCGGGTGTTTGTGCCACATGACCGGAGTTGCAAAGTGGTTCTCCAACCTCACTCCCTTGAAGCGGCGGGAGTATGTGACCTTTGGAGATGACAAGAGAGGGAGAGTGAAGGCAAGAGGTGCGGTAAAGGTAAATGAAAAATTCACTCTCAACGTTGTTGGTTTGGTTGAGTATCTCAAGAACAATCTCCTCTCTGTCTCTCAGCTTCTTGATGTTGGTTTGGAAATGTGCTTTAAGTCAAATTCTTCTTGTGTTCTTGATTTGAGTGGTTCCTTGGTTTGTGGGATTTCTTGCATTGGCAGAGTTTTTCAGGCTGATTTTGCTGGTTCTCCTGGTTCTCACAAGTGCTTGTTTGCTCAATCTTCTTCTGAGCTCTGGAAATGGCATAGGAGACTGGGTCACATGAGCTTTGACTTGCTATGTCGCTTGAGTGGCCTAGGTTTGATCCGAGGTTCGCCTAAGCTCAAATTTGATAAGGATTTGGTTTGTGCTCCTTGTCGTCATAGGAAAATGATTGCCACTTCTCATCCACCAATCAATTTGGTGATGACTGAACGCCCTGGAGAGTTGCTTCATCTGGACACTGTTGGTCCTTCTCGGGTTCGTTCGGCGGGTGGGAAGTGGTATGTTCTTGTGATTGTTGACGACTATTCTCGCTACTCTTGGGTCTACTTTCTTGAGAGCAAGGATGAAGTTTTTCATCACTTTTGGAGCTTAGCCTTGAGGTTGTTCAAGGAACTCCCTGGTGCTTTACGAGCAATTCGTAGTGATAGTGGCACCAAGTTCAAGAACTCCTCCTTTGATGCTTTCTGTCTTGGGCATGGTATTGAGCATCAGTTTTTAGCACCTCGTGTTCCCCAGCAGAATGGTGTGGTTGAAAGAAAGAATAGAACCTTAGTGGAGATGGCTCGAATGATGCTCGATGAGCATAGGACTCCGAGGCGGTTCTAGGCTGAGGCCATTAGCACTGCTTGCTATATTTCCAATCGGATTTTCTTGTGCTCAATTCTTGATGTGATATATGCATTGGTAGATGAGCTCTGATTCTTATGCTTTCTTGCATTTCTGTAACACCCATTTTAAGAAGCAAAATGGGTGCAGCCGTACATGTGCCCAGGATCAAGTTACACACACATACGGTACATCATCAATGGTAAATAGAATAATTATCCATATCCTTTAATTATTACATTGTATCTTTATTACAAAAGAACCCGTGGGTCTAGGAGAAAAGTACATTCAAACAGCGGAAAGTAGCTAGCGTAGACGTCCCAAACTCCACAGGCATCGACTGGTGGATCATCGCCTAGTACTCGCTTCCTTCATCTTCGTAGTGGCTCCAATCTTCTCCTTGGGCTGAATATCAACATGGTATAGCAAGGGTGAGTACATGTCGTACTCAGCAAGTGGGGGAAAAGATGATATGGGGCTATAGTCAAAAAAAGGCTTTATAGAGTGGGTTGCATGAGCTTTTAATTAACCTAAGCATCCTATTTACTACGTGGGGTCATCCCAACCATGATTTCACAAGGTGCTATACTAACCAAAGTCTCAATCCATCCCACTTTTCCAACCATACCAACCCATCCCCAACTAATCTTGTGAGGATTCCAGGCCGCTCTTGACCGTGAGCACGGCTATCATGATAGTTTGATACTCTGCAGAGTTTGTACCACTTTACCTACAAGTCGTGATTCCCTTGGTGCCCGTGGACGCGACCCACATTACACACTTCCTTTGGTGTGTGGCAGGGTTTCACTACGAGGCTTTTCCAAAGGGTCTCCCAGTACATGCTAGCCACTAAGGTTCCACTCCCGTCTATAAGTGATAGCCCTTCAACAAGCAGCTCATCACCCCAGGAGCCCCCTCTTGAGCCTTTCGGATACAAGGACAGTCCTCTCGACTTCCATTTCCCGCTCCACCAAATGCTGCACCGACACTGGGAGAATACCTAATTACTAGGCCAAGCCTTACCCATGTCGGTCTTGTGATGGCACTATTTTCCTGAGTTGTCACTCCAAGAACCGGTTCGTAGGATCTACAACAAGCCTACCACCTCAACCATGTGCCCACGGCACCACATCCTTTCCTCCTGGCTTGCATAGATCCCTAAGCCATGTTGCTAAAAATTTACCAAACATTTCCCACGTGACATTGTTCATTAATCAAAATTTATATCAACCCACGTCCCATAAGCCATCTAAGCATTTTTCTAACCATAATTCACCTGTTGTTTCGAGGCGACAAGGAATAGGGTAAAACAATACTAGGAAAAACCCTAATCATAGGTTCCCAATAAATTGACTCAAACATGCAATTCTATATTAACATTTCAATAGGTGCAGTATGCATCAAAGACACTTGCCTTCGTCCTGCGCAGAAGGCTGCTCTAACCCTTCAAATTCCTGCTCCTAAAAATCCTCATAGGATGGTCCTTGCGTATGCTCGCCTTTATGTAACGAAATACCAACACAAGCAAAACATACAAAATCAATACATAATATGCAACAGAGGAAAAACAGTATGTACATACAATGAATGCAAAGGTTATGCTCCTACGAGAATTTTGGCGCAAGAATCACCTAATTTGGAGATATGAGTAAAAAGTTATGCTAGTTTGAAGTTTTAGGGGCAAAAGGGTAAAAACAGGGGCTTTTAAGGACCTATGTGTAATTTTATAAAATTATAGGGACTAAAGTGTAAATTATTAGGACTGAAAAGTAATTACTAAAAAGTATAAGGTTGTTTGTGCAAATTTTTATAACTTAAACATAATTAATAGTAAGTGTAGAGGGTTAAGTGTAAAAAGACAGGGCCAAATTATAATTAAAATTTAGTACAGAGATGTTTCTGTAAAATTTTAGGGCTAAAATAATATTTATATAATTAAAAAAGATTTAAGTATAATTTAAATTAATTCTAGGGACTAGAACATAATTAAATTCAGTCCAAGGGTGTTTTTATAAAATTACAAGGTCAAAATAATAGTTTTAAGAATGTATAGGGATGTTTCTATAAATTTTTAGGGCTAAAATAATATTTATACAATTAATAAGGATTAAAGTATAAAAAGACTGGATTAAAATATAATTTAAAACAATTCCAGGGGGGTTTCTACAATTTACAGGGCTAAAATATAATTTCTTAATGGTATAGGGGCTTTTCTGTAATAATGTAGTGCTAAAAATAATTATTATAAAGTTCAGGGGCTTAAAAACAATTTTCTATTTGTTCTGCACAAAAACAGGGGCATAAACCTAATTTAAACTAAGCATAGGGGCTAAAATGCAAACCTGTTAACAATATCTATGAATTATTGAATTAATTTTGAACTGAAAATTTATGGACCGGGTCTATGGGCTCTTTGGACTGGCGTTGACCGAAGGGTCCACGGGTCCATGGTGGACCGATTACATACCCCGAAGGGGTATGTAATCTGGACGGTTGGATCAAGATCCATCGGCCAGGAAATAACGGGGCGGGGAGGTCGTCACCGGAGATTGGCCGGAACGGCGCTTTGGCCACCCATTCCTTGCCGTGAGGTCTCCGGAAGAGAGAGGGGAGGGAGGGGAATCTCACCGAGGGGATGCGCGGGCACGGGGGAGGCCGGGAAGTGGTCGGCGGCGTGGCTCATTGGCGGCGGCGGGCGGAGCTCGGCAGGGAGGGCCTCCGCGGGTCGCGAGCGAGCGGGGAAGAGCGGAGGAGCGGCGGCGGAGCAGGGCGGTGCCGAGGGGGGGCTTTATAGGCGTGGAGGGGGAGGGGATTGAGCCGGCCCGAGGCTCTCCGGCCATCAATGGCCACTAGCGCCATTGATGCGCGGGGGGTTCGAGAATGGCCAAAACGGCCGGAATGTGGGGGGGGAGGAGAAGGGGAGGGATGCGCGCGCGCTTGTGCGTCGGTTACGGGAGCCGGGGAGGCCGGGGGTAGAAGAAGAAGGGAAGGAGAGGGGGAGTCAGCCTGGGCCGACTGGCGGGGGGGGGGGGTGGAGCTGGGCCGGGAGAGAAAGAAAAGGGAAGGGAGGGAAGAGGTGGTCTGGGTCGCGGGAGAGAGTTGGCCCAAAGCAGAAGGAAATTCCCTTTTTTTTCTCTTTCCAATTTTTTCCTTTCTAATTCTATTCTATTATTCCTAGTAATTAATTAATAAATAAACTAAATGCATGATGCACAAGGATCTACATGGATATGACATGCTTATGCAAATGCAATAATTTAATTTAATTATAAAAAAACAATTTGTCCTAGGTTATTAATTAAACTCCTAAATGCTAATAGTTGGCATTTTCAGAATTTGCAAAAGTAGGGTGTTACAATTTCTCTTTGCTATGATTGAGCTTGAGCTAAGTTATGTGGATGTGATGGTCATCTCTCATGCTTAGATTTTCTATATGGCCTGTTATAGACTCATGTGAGCAACTTGCTAATCTTAAAGGTAAACTGAGCTTCTTGTGAACCTTATGATCTAATCTTGTTAAAACTTGCTTACCATGTGTATAATTGCTCTTATTCTTGTTGAAACTTGCATTGAGGTTAGTCTAGATGACGTCTTGGCTTTGGCACCTTATGTTTGTGAAATGGAAGGCTTTGCAAATGTTTAGCTCATGATGTAACATTGTGGGAACATGTGTTCCTTTTGCCGTAAAGGCATGCTCTTTTGTCTTGTGCATAATCTTGAAAAATCTGCTAAGTGCTTTGAGCAAGAATTACTCATAATGCTAAATCCAAACATTGTGACTTGAAGCCTCGGGGTGTTTGCCGTATCCAGTCGTGCGACCCTCCGCATGGATAAGAGGACACATGAGGATAAACAATAATCACTTCATCAATTGAGTCTCTGTTGTATATGTGAGCGTTTGTAGAGCTCATTTTCTGTGAATGCTTGTTGCCCTAGTTGAGATTGAGACTGGCTAGTATCCTTTTGAGTTACTTGGTGCTTGTATAGCTCATGGTTAGCCTTGTATGGGAGTACTTATACATGTGGTGGCAGATTTTCTCATGATAAGCAAAATTTGATTCTATCTAAGCTAGTCAATCTTTCTGCTTAGCTTGTATAGCTCATGGTGTTTATGCCTTGCTATCTATTTTTGATCTTTGCATGATTGGGAGCTATTGCCTTTACACTTCATGGCACTATGGTTATGGTTAGCAAAGTTAAATGCTTGTTTGCATAATAGTCGAAGCTCCTTAGATTTGCATTTTCATGCATTGCATGTTTGTTTGTTCTTTTGCCTCTTTGATGAGTTCATTGCCAAAGGGGGAGAAAATTTTGGGGTCATGCACAAATAATGCTACGAAACTTATATGATCCATTTTGCATCACATGAGACCTACCACAACCTGAGGGGGAGCATATCATGATCTTGAGCACTTTCTTGCGCTTTTAACATTCTTTGCGTCTCAAGTCGCTCTCTTTGCCAACTCTTGGTTTTGTGATCCCTACTTGCTAGATGGCTTGTTTTCACCTTTTCTTTGGGTTTGACCATTTGGATGTGCTTATTCGGCTTCGCATTTCAATCTCTAATCTTTGTGCATTTGGTGTTGTCAATGTACTCATCAAGGGGGAGATTGAGAAAACATGTGGATATGTGCCATGGTTTGCAATATATGTGATGAGTAATTCACTTGAGAAGATTTGGTGTTTGAGTTGAAATGCGGGAATCCGGGGATTGCATGTGTGTGTGTGTGCATGATTATTGTTTTGACTAACCGGAGTTGGTGGAGATATTGGTGATATTGCAGGAGAGGGGAAATGTGTTTGCTTGTCTCATGATGTATAGGTCACTGGAGTCGACTTGGCAGTCAACGGTGAGAGGATCGGGCACAAGTAGGGGACTTGGGGCCAGACGACCGGGATGCCGGGTGAAGTCAAGGGTGATCCACACCGTATACATGGAGAGGTAAGAAGCATGGACGGTTTTGCGATGAGGAAGACGGCGTGGTGACCAAGTCAAGGCGAACGGGTTGCCGGTGCAAGTGACAAGGGGGGCCGATGGACAGTGACTGGGAGAGACTTGCTGGTGGTCAGGATCACGGGACAAGGTGACACGCGTCGACATCGATAAGTCGTGCTTTGAGAAGCTTGCAAGGCGGTTTCCTAGTTTGGACCTGAAAACCGGTGACGGTGGTTGGTGGTGCATGTGGCACCATCACGGAGCTTGCTTCGAGATGAAGCAAAGACGTGAAGCATCCGATGGCATTCGGGCGATGAGGAAAAAGATGGACGGTTATGCCCCTGGTGGTATGTGGGTGTGTAATGTAGGTCAAGGGTAGAGTGGTCATGTGGACAATAGACCCTAGGCTTATATAAGGAGAGGTGTGGCTAGTGGGAGAGGTGCCTCTCTTTCCATTAGCCTTGTGTTAGGACTCTATTCAAAGTGCTAGGAGAGGACTTCATGTTTGAGGGGAGAGGAAAGGGTGTGTAAGAGACATCTCTTGCTCTTCCAAATAGTGGGAGGAAGAGGGTGGCTTCCTAGCCTGGTACCTATGGATCTTGTAAGCACCTTTCTATGATATGAGAAGTATTTTCGTGCTCAAGATTTCCCTCTTCACTTGATTCCCGAAATTCCCTTTTTCCTATTTTCGGAGCTATTTTTTGTGGTGATTTTTTATCTCATTTTTGGATGAGTTTTTGGCTCAGATTTCTTGAGAAACTTGTTGCTAGGATGAGCTAGAGCAATCCTCTATTGATCCTTGACTGAATCAATAGCTCTAGCACCTTCGATTTGAAGGATTTCTCAAGTTTCCCCTTTTTGGTGTTCTTGGCACAAGATCTGAAATTCGGGATGATTCCTTGAGCCAATTGAGATGATTTTCTAGGATTAGGGTCGTGATGTGATGAGGATTCACTAATCCAAAAATCGCATCATTTGGAGTTCGTTTGGTTAGGATTTGGAGAAGATTTGGCAAGTTCCCAAAAGTTTCTGCTGTTCTGTCGGGGTCGATCGGCACTGCCGACGACCAGGACCGGCACTGCCGGTGGGTCTCAGAGCCCCGCACCAGCACTGCCGATGGGCCAGAACAGCAATGCCGATGGGGCCAACCGGCACCGCCGATGGTCCTGATCGGCACTGCCGGTGGTGGTTAAGTAAGGTGCAGTTTGTGAGGTTTTTGACTATCTCGGGTCTCTGTTGTTTCCTTTTTGTTTCCGTTGTGTTTCTTGTTGTGGTTGATCACTCCTAGGGCTAGTATACCACGAGTTGGTGTGTGTAGTCTTGGTGATCGGTTCGAAGGTTGGCTTGGGTTGTTTTTGGGATATAGGCCAAGTTCTCTTGGAGAATTTAAATTGGCTCCCATTCCCCCCCCCCCCCTCTGGTCGCCTTCTCAGTCCTTCACCGTGGAAATGTGGCATCGAGAGTAATTGAAGGGAATGTATGGATAGGTCGTCTGAGGTATATGATCCATAGAGATGAGAAAATCTTATAGTGTCGCGGCCTCACATCCGACACTGTGACATTAAGGATTGATTGTTTGCGGGGAGGTCAAGCTCTTTGACCTCTAAATAACTAGAGCGCTCTTGGGAGGCAACCCAATGATTGGGGGATTTAGAAGTTGTTTAGTGCTTATGGGAGGGCAACCCATTTTATTTAGTTAATGCTGGCCGGGAGGGCAACCTGGTATTTTTAATTTGCTTGCTTGTAATAAAAACAATCTCCCGAATAAAAGAATTAGAAAAAGTGTGTGCTTAATTTTTGTGTGCTCTTGCGTTGTCTATTTATTGGTGCAAAATTATGTAGACTAACAACATAGGAGTATGAGAAGAAAAGGACCAAAAATAGGAAGGAACAGAGCTCACGTCGATCGGCGCAATCAGGAGCCGATCGGCGCACTATTGCCCAGGTCAGGACAGAAGGCTGACGACACCCAGATGGGGTGCTAAAAGGCAACTAGCACAGTAATTTTCAGAGATGGAGCTATTTTCAAGGTAATAAAAAATCTTTTTGAATAAATTTTTGTGTGCAAAATGTTTGTTAAATACGTAGGAAAAAAGGCAATATCTAGCGAAGAAGCGAGGGGCCAGGAGCAGAAAAGGACGTCACGCCGATCGGCGTGCACCAGCACCGATCGGTACGGCTACCAGATGGGCCCCTCTATGTGTGTCAATGCTATAGGAATATTAGGAAAGTGGAAATTAGTTGAAGGAGATGAACACGAGGCATTAGGATCAGTGCTGGACCCCAAGACGAGGTGCAGGGGACTTGCACCGTTCGGCGCACTGCTGAGCCGATCGGCGCGGGTACCCGTACGGTTCCCAAACGGGCAACAAAAGTGGTAGGCGTTGATTTCAAGGAACGGGTATAATTTCTATGTAGGTGTTCAGTGCAGAGGAGGTGTAGGGGGCCCGCGCTAATCGGCACAGTCAATCAAGACGTCGGGATTCTGTGTTGTTCCCCTGCCAACCAACATGATGTACTGGGAAATGACATAAAGGAGGGGAATCAAGAGCCACGCTTTCAGAGGATTCAAAATTCGAATTGTGCCAATTGGCGCAACCCTGTGCCGATCGGCACGCTCTCAAATTTTGAAAATTCAAGGCGGGTCCTTCTCCTGGAAGTTACCCATGCTATAAAGGGAGGCCAAGCGCCCCAGTTTGGCACACCATCCCGGTAATCTCTCCACCTTCCCCACTACCCACGATCTCACACATGTTCCGCATTCCTCGCAGTTGGATCATCTCCGTTCCTCCGTCGGCAAGTTGGGCAAGAGGCTACACCGGGGAAGCAGTTCTGGCGGTAGTGGCGATTCAAGTGGTGACTCCTCAGCAAGGGGAGGATCCGATGCTCAAGATGACATGTCGGTGGGAGGTGCATCCACTGGCTCGACGGCGGCAACCTACGAGATCCGCGCCCGTCACTCCGTCTCCGACGTCACCCCTTTCAATAGGGCGTGCTACGAGAAGCCAAACGGCGGCAAGCCGTGGGGTTCCCAGATCATCACCACCACCGGCATTCACGCGGCGCACGGTGGAGGAGGGCTTCACCCTCCTGAGCGCGGAGGAACAAGAGCACTACCTCGCGGTGAGGGGAAGGTTCGTTCCCAACTTCGACTTGGACGAGACCTTCCTCACCTCGATCGGCATGTGGGAGGACATAAGGAGGATGCTCAGCAACCTCGGCTGGATGGACTTCCACCAACTTCCCATGGACTACAACCTCGACATCGTCACCGAGGTGGCCTATACGATGAGGCTCGGCACCAACAAATTCGGCAACGAGGCTATCAACTTCCACATCCGCGACATCAGCCACACGGTGACCATGGAGACGGCGGCCCTAGCCTTCGGCTTCGATGCCAACACCGACATCGCCGGCATCTTGCGACGTGAGGAGTTAGACCCCTTTTGGAGGCAGCTCTCGTTCGTGGAGGAGAGGAAGCGCGGCAACATCCGCAACCCGACCATTCATGTATTCCATTAGTGGTTGGCGGCGCGCGTAGGTGACAAGATCAACTCCAGCAATGTCACCGATGCGGACTTGCGGTGGCTCTTCAATGCCATCGTGAGTCCATCTCATTGCAACCCCATGATGGTGATGGTGCAGGATTGGATCGACAAGAGGAGCAAGAAGAGCAAGAAGTTGGCCTTCGAGGTCTATCTTCAGCGACTAGCAGCCCTCGTCTGCGACAACGATGGACCAGGAGGGCGCAATGACAAGTGGGAGTGCGCGACGGAGATCGACGAGAATATGACTCATGGCAATATTGTCACGGGAAGTGTTTGCGCCAGCTTCCATGTCGGCGGCACAAATGTAAGGCTCCCGTGTGTGGATCTAGGAGTTTTTCTCTCTCACAAGCTGGAGGGAGGAAATTGGCTTGAAGATGGTCTCCTAGAGGGGGGCCGAATTTCCATGGACACTCGTGGGCGGGTTCGACAACCGATGACTTTTACAGTGGTCTGCAGCGAGTGGGACTCCTAGGGGTCACGCCAAGAGCCTCAACAGTACCAGTCAGGGTGGAGCAATGCAGCGGGTGGTTCATAGCCCTCTACACCGGTCGGTGCAGGCAACGCGCCGATTGACGCCACCTACTTCAGTGCAGAGCATTGACTACAGGTACCAAGGAGGGGTACCTGTGGTGCCTCCGGTGCCTAGTGCAGACTTCTTCGTGCCCATGGAGGGGTATCTCGACAACAACATGCATCACATCGAGTACGTGGAGGACACCACGTCTCAATGGAGGAACAACCACGACACGATAGTGGAGGAGTTCGAGCGACTCAAGGCGTGGTGCTATGGCTTCGATCAGCCATCGTCTCCACCTCCGTTTGACTAGAAGTGCCTAGGAGTTGGCACATATATCAGTTTCCCGGTTTGCGTTTTCTTTTATCTTTTGTAATCTTTTTATTTATTTGCTTATGTGTGTGTGAGCGGGTTGGGAAACCATGTATCGGGTGTGTTTATTTTCATGCAAGTGTGTTAGTAGTAGTTAATAGTATGCTTACTTTTATGCAAATGTGTTAGTAGTAGTTTTATTTTCATGCAAGTGTGTGCAAAAATCATCACCATGTATTCGAGTTTTGATCTTAATATAATGATGGCGGTTATGCGCTTTAGGAGAATTGAAGTACTTATCCTTTCTTGAAAAATGTCGATGAGGACCAAATAATGTTGAGCATTGAATAAAATTCAAACTTACACTTAACAATTATTCCGCAAATATGTCTTATGTGGAGCAATTTTGAGTACCCATGTGCTTCATTTGCATTGTCTAATTCATGATGATAACTTAGTACCAATCTTTTTACAAAATTTTTTTCATGTTGTGAACTATGGAATTTATTGTTTCCAAGATCCTTACCTATCAATGCCATAATTTGAGCAATACTCATGAGCCTTTGATATGTAGATAAACATTAAACTGATGGTTGAGTTCAGTTAGGATTTAATTCCTGTTGGTATGAACTTTACTAAGATGGCCAAATCTTTGTGTATCTTTTCGTAGCCTTGAATTACTCATGTAAATTCAATTCCGCTGAGTATTCCACCATAAACCCAAAATGTCTTGTTGAGTATCATTCCTTGACCACTTCCTATATTTCTGGCTTTATTTTAAGCCAGGAGAATCAAATACCAACAAATGCTGGTGAGTTCAGGTTAAGAGCCGATCGGCGCACTCTGAGCCGATCGGCACAACAGAGAGAAAAAAAAGAAAAAAAAAGAGAAAAGCTCTGTTGTTTGCTAAGGGACTAGCAAAATTTTAAGTGTGGGGGGATGGTATATGACATGCTTATTCTCGAAATTCATTCTGATATAGCCATGAATCATTCCAACCATGTGTAATCTGATAATGGGAGTTCCTTTTTCTTCCAAGATCAAATTTTTTCTATGCACATGTCCACATATCCAAAGTTTGAGTCCCTTCTTAAATTTTTCTTTCTGAAATGGCCATCTTGTTAAGCTTCTGTAATTCCAGTAAAGAATAATCTCCTAACTTTACAATATATTATTGATTTATGTTTGCAATCCTTGAATTACCTCACCAAGCTACTCATATAAGCTTTACACAAATATTATTTGATCATTATGATGTAGATATGGGTTGAGTGATTTGAAAGATGAGTTGTTGCTTTGGATTATTTGGAAGATAGATTCTTTATGTTCACAACAATCTTTTAAGTGATTTTCATATGGAAAAGTTATAATTTGTGAGTTGGAATCCTTTGCTTTGGGGAGAAACTTTAAAGCCTAATGCCCATATTTGAACTATTTTGCCAAATACCAATATGAAATACACCATAATAGAACAATGCTCAACATTTGCTGATTTCAGATATCTTTTATCATATCTCAAGCATGTTTTTTAATTTTTCTTTCTTTTACTTTACTCGGGACGAGCAAAGGTTTAAGTGTGGGGGAACTGTTGGCACTTCCTAGGTGCCCCATTTATATGTGAATATAACCCCAATTTGATGCCAATTTACCTGTGATTTTGCCAATTTAGGCCATTTACCTGTGATTTTGCCTATATATTTGTATATGCGTTGTTTTAGAGCTTTATTACAGAAACAGGTAAAATTGATGATTAAAGTGAAGCTGGAAGAGAACAGGAGTTCAGAAGCAACAAAAAGCACTGAAGAAGCCCAGTGCGCCGATCGGCGCAACCCGTGAGCCGATCGGCGCAAGGATGTTTTGGCCCACAGAAGTGACCGAGGCCCATTCTGATGAGGACATCACTCCTAAGGATACATGCAACACTCCTCCAATTCTGGACTTGCAAGGTCCAATGACTAGAGCTCATGCACGACGACTAAATTTAGAGGTGAGCTCGTTCCTACGTTCTTCATTATATGTCACTTTTGAGAATGGTTTGCTACCTAATGATTATATTATAATTAGGAACCATGGAGAGGACTAGGAGATGATGGGAGAAGAACTTGGAGACGTGGAGGACCAGCAAGGACGTGGAAGCCAAGGTGGAGGCCCAACCAAAATCGACTTCGAGTCTGTTTTGGGGTTCAGGACCAGTCTGCACTAAAACGGATGCCCAGGACGTATACGGACTCGTATTTGGACGTTCTACATATGTCCAGAAAGATAAGAAGAAGACCTTTCCAATGCCGCCGGTCTCATATCATAATTCATCCGGAGTCATCGGGAATCATCGAAACAAGAGAGGGTCCAGAATCTGTTTCGGTTCTGCGTGACCTGTTTTTGGCCTTTGGGCTTTGTATCTAGTTGAGCCCAACTAGGGGTGCATCCAGAGGGTCTTGCACGACCCTAGGGTCTTCATATACAGCTGCCGCCGCACCATTAGGGTTTGGGTTTTGCTTAGATTATTCTGTTCATAACAGTTTCGCCGTTATCACGGTTTGTGAGACCCCAACTTCGTGAGATTCATAATACATCTGCAATTGTGTTGCCTTCTTCTTTGTTCTTGCTTGTGTTCTTGATTCACAGGCAGGGATTAGCCTTCTCGGCGAGGTCAATCATTTTAGGACGGTTGATAACCAGAGGAGACGTCGTGCTGCGATTGCGGGGTTCAGAACGTGTTGTGTGTCGCCTCCGACCAAATCAACGTATCCAGAACCTTTCGGAAGATTGGGAACCCTTGTCCACATCAAGTGGTAATCAGAGCTTCAGGTGCACCGTCAGGTTCGCATTACCCTTAGTTAATTTCATTTTGTGTTCATCCTATCATCCACATAAATGCCAAAAAAAGGTTCCCCTCCATCCATAATCACGTGTTTAGAACAAGGAGATAAAACTCTTCAGGAGTACTTTAGTGAGCTTCAGAAGGGTTTGATTCGTTGTGCTGTAGTTGAAAAAGTAGAGGATCAGATTTATCGCTTTTATTCTGGTTTAAGAAAAAAAAATTCAGGACATCCTTGATTATAAAGAATATTATACCCTCACCCAGTGTTTCCAGTATGTTATGCTTGCAGAGAAAAAATCACAGGGACTTTTCTAGGCATTTGAGGAGTACAGCAAGTCAAGTAACTCCTACCCCCCACGCTCGACGGGGACTTTGGGGCTGCCCAGGCCATCTTTCCGGCTGCCCCCACCAGCAGCTACCAAGGGAACCAGTGTTGTTTCTACAGCCCCAAGATCAGCCCCTACACCTTCTATGCGCTCAGGTAAAACTTCTGTGCAGGTACCAGCTAGTAGTGCCTCCTTTGTTGCTTCGACGGGGCGCACTACAGGGATTCAGTGCCACCGCTGCCATGGACTTGGTCATGTGCAGAAAGATTGTCCAAGTAGGTGGGCATATGTAGCGACAGACGATGGCGGTTACATGAGCACCTCCGATGTGGAGGATGAGGAGGAGGACGTCGCTGCCACCAGTAGTGACCTCGTCCTTGGAGGCGGAGACACCACGGGATACATGAAAATTATTGTTCAACGTGTCCTTAGCACACAAGTTCATCAGCTCGAGACGATGCAGCACCACAACTTGTTCCAGATTTTCTTTGTCATCAAGAACTGCCGAGCACGTGTCATCATTGATGGAGGGAGCTACAATAACTTGGTGAGTTCTGATGTAATCAACAAGCTTGCTTTGACCACACGTTCACATCCACATCCGTACTACATTCAGTGGTTAAACGACTCTGGTAAAGCTAAGGTAATACAAACTTGTAGAGTTCCTTTTTCTATTGGTTCTTATGTGGATTCTATTGATTGTGATGTCGTACCCATGCAAGCATGTTCACTTTTATTGGGTAGACCTTGGGAATTTGATAATGATGCTATACACCATGGTAGAAGTAATAAGTACACTTTTATGCATAAAGGAACTAAAATAACTTTGTTACCAATGACCCCTGCTGAAATTGTACAAGTTGATTTAGAAAGAGCTGCTAGTTTGAAAAATAAAGGTCCTGAAATTCAACTACCTATTAATTCTAATTCTACACCTAGTAATGTTAATGATTCTTCAAGTTCTAAGGGTGCTAGAACTAAATTACAAGGTCGTTCATGTCTTGCAACAAAATCTGAGGTTGCTAAAATTTTTGATAATGATGATATTTGCTATGCTTTGATATGCAAAGAAGCTTTGTTTTCGCTTGATGATATTGCTTCTAGTGCTTTGTCTCCTGCTATCACTAACCTTTTGCAGAAGTATGAGGATATTTTTCTAGCTGAGATACCCCCGGGATTGCCACCTTTGAGAGGGATTGAGCATCAAATTGATTTGATTCCGGGTGCTACTTTGCCAAACCGTGCTACTTATAGGACCAACCCTGAGGAGACTAAGGAGATACAACGACAAGTTCAAGACATTTTGGATCGTGGGTATGTTTGTCAATCACTTAGTCCTTGTGTTGTTTCTGTACTTTTGGTTCCTAAGAAAGATGGTACTTGGCATATGTGTGTAGATTGTAGAGCCATTAATAATATTACTATTAGGTATTGTCATCCTATTCCTAGGCTAGACGACATGCTTGATGAGTTATGTGGTGCTATAATTTTCACTAAAATTGATTTGCGTAGTGGCTACCATCAAATTAGAATGAAACTTGGAGACGAATGGAAAACAGCTTTCAAAACCAAATTTGGATTATATGAGTGGTTAGTAATGCCTTTTGGTTTAACTAATGCACCTAGTACTTTCATGCGCTTGATGAATGAGGTTTTAAGAGCTTTCATTGGCAAAATTGTGGTAGTTTACTTTGATGATATCTTGATTTATAGCAAATCCATAGATGAACATATGAATCATTTGTGTGCTGTTTTTTATGCTTTACGAGATGCACGTTTATTTGGTAACCTTGAGAAGTGCACCTTTTGCACGGATCGAGTCTCTTTTCTTGGCTATGTTGTGACTCCATAGGGAATTGAGGTGGATGAGGCGAAGATTGAAGCCATAAAGAGCTGGCCTGTACCAAAAACTATCACACGGGTGAGGAGTTTTCTTGGTCTTGCAGGTTTCTACCGCTGCTTTGTCAAAGATTTCAGCACCATTGCTGCACCTTTGCATGAGTTGACAAAGAAGGGCGTTGATTTCCATTGGGTAAGGTACATTATGAGTCTTTTGATGCTTTGAAGGATAAACTTACACATGCACCATTGCTGCAATTACCTAATTTTAATAAGATTTTTGAGCTTGAATGTGATGCTAGTGGTATAGGCATTGCTGGTGTTTTGATGCAAGATAGTAAACCTATTGCATATTTTAGTGAGAAAATTACTGAGCCTATTTTGAATTACTCCATGTATGATAAGGAATTGTATGCACTTGTACGTTGTTTAGAGACGTGGTGTCATTATTTGTTGCCCAAAGAATTTGTTATTCATTCTGATCATGAATCACTTAAGTATATTCGTTCTCAATGTAATTTGAATTGTAGACATGCTAAATGGATTGAGTTTATTGAGTCTTTTCCTTATATTATTAAACATAAGAAAGGGAAGGATAATGTGATCACTGATGCTTTATCTAGGCGCTATACTTTATTGTCTCAACTTGATTGTAAAATTTTTAGACTTGAGGCAATTAAAGAACAATATGTTGCTGATGTTGATTTTAAGGATGTATTGCTGCATTGTAAAGAAGGTCGTGCATGGAACAAATTTGTGTTGACTGATGGATTCTTGTTTAGAGCTAACCGCCTATGCATTCTAGCTGGTTCCGTTCGTCTTTTGTTGTTACAGGAGGCGCATGGAGGTGGATTGATGGGTCATTTTGGTGCCAAGAAGACGGAGGATATTTTGGCCACACACTTCTTTTGGCCAAGGATGAGGAAAGATGTTGAGCGCTTTGTTGCTCGCTGCACTACATGTCAAAAAGCTAAGTCTCGCTTGAATCCACATGGTTTATACATGCCACTTCCTGTTCCTTCTATTCCTTGAGCGGATATTTCTATGGACTTTGTTTTAGGACTGCCTAGGACTAAGAGGGGAAGTGATAGTATTTTTGTTGTTGTGGATAGATTTTCTAAGATGGCACACTTTATACCATGTCATAAGAATAATGATGCTAGTTATATTGCTGATCTCTTTTTCAAAGAAATTGTACATTTGCATGATATGCCTTCTACTATTGTTTCAGATCATGATGCAAAATTCTTGAGTCACTTTTGGCGCACGCTTTGGAATAAGTTGGGTACAAAGTTGTTATTTTCTACAACTTGTCACCCACAAACTGATGGACAAACTGAGGTGGTGAATCGCACTTTGGGTACTATGTTGAGAGCTATTTTGAAGAAAAATTTGAAGCAATGGGAAGAATGTCTGCCTCATGTTGAGTTTACATATAATCGGGCAACATATTCTACTACCAAGGTAAGTCCTTTCAAGGTAGTGTATGGTTTTGATCCCTGTACTCTACTTAATATACTTCCTTTACCTATTCATGAGAGAGTTCATGTTGATGCTCAGGAGCGTGTTGAATTTATTTTGAAAATGCATGAGACCACTAGACTTAGCATTGAAAAAATGAATGACAAGTATAAAATTGCTGGTAGTAAAGGTAAGAAAGAAGTAAAACTTGATGTAGGAGATTTAGTATGGATACACTTGAGAAAGGATAGATTTCCAGATTTGAGAAAGTCTAAATTAATGCATAGAGCTGATGGTCCTTTCAAAATAATTGAGAAGATTAATGATAATGCATACAAACTTGAGTTGCCTCCCGAGTTTGTGGTTAGTCCTACTTTTAACATTTCAGATTTGAAACCATACTTGGGAGAAGAGAATGAGCTTGATTTGAGGACGACTCCACTTCAAGAGGGGGAGGATGATGAGGACATCACTCCTAAGGATACATGCAACACTCCTCCAATTCTGGACTTGCAAGGTCCAATGACTAAAGCTCGTGCACGACGACTAAATTTAGAGGAACCATGGAGAGGACCAGGAGATGATGGGAGAAGGACTTGGAGACGTGGAGGACTAGCAAGGACGTGGAAGCCAAGGAGGAGGCCCAACCAAAACCGACTTCGAGTCTATTTCGGAGCTCAGGACCAGTCTGCACTAAAACGAATGCCCAGGACGCATACGGACTCAGATTTGGACGTTCTACATATACACGGAAAGATAAGAAGAAGACCTTTCCAATGAAGCTGGTCTCATATCAAAATTCATCGGAGTCATCAGGAATCGTCAAAATAAGAGAGGGTCCAGAATCTGTTTCGGTGCTGTATCGCCTGTTTTTGGCCTTTGGGCTTTGTATCTAGTTGAGCCCAATTAGGGGCGCATCCAAAGGGTCTTGCATGACCCTAGGATCTTCATATATAGCCGCCACCGCACCATTAGGGTTCGGGTTTTGCTTAGATTATTCTGTTCATAATAGTTTCGCCGTCATCATGGTTTGTGAGACCCCAACTTCGTGAGATTCATAATACATCTGCAATTATGTTGCATTCTTCATTGTTCTTGCTTGTGTTCTTGATTCGTAGGCAGGGATTAGCCTTCTCGGCCAGGTCAATCATTTTTGGACGGTTGATAACCAGAGGAGACGTCGTGCTGCAATTACGGGGTTTAGATCGTGTTGTTCTGAAGCCAGATAGATTTGTGTGTCGCCTTCAACCAAATCAACATATCTAGAACCTTTCGGAAGATCGGGAACCCTTGTCCACATCATAAGGTGGTTGCGCTGATCGGCGCAGGATTGCGCCGGTCGGCGCAAGTCGTGTCTTCTCTTGTTTCTCTTCCGAGCCGGTTCCTCTGTCTTCCACAGCTTCCATGTGGGCCTTTTCCTTCGAGATAAAGTTTTGTACTGCACGTCGAGATCTTGAAGTTCCATAAATCTTACAAAGCTTGTTGGGATTTGGTAAAGGCGGATTTCATGGCAGCTATTCTGACTTTGCAACAGGGAGACATGAGGAAACTCTTGCTTTTGAACTCAACATAATTAACTCTTATGCCAAGAAAAGAAGAGTGCTTATCACCTCAGGTCTTCAGGCCCATCACTGTAGGTCTTCAGGCCCATCACTGTAGTACATCATTTTGCTAAGCTGTTAACTAATATGATGGCAAATGGACTCACTCCCCGTCTAAAGGTTTTGGTGTACACATGATAATTATATGCTTGCCCAACACACCACCAAGCTTCTACACAGAAGAAAGGTAGCTACTATCGTTCTGAAACTTGACATGTCCAAAGCTTTTGATTCGATATCGTGGGCATTTCTCCTGGAGCTACTACAACACTTGGGGTTTGGAGCATCCTGGTGCAATCTCATCTCCAGTCTCTTCTCTATGGCTTCCACAAGAGCTATTGTGAATCAAGAACTGGGAGAGGCAATCTGGCATCAACCGGGCCTTAGACAAGGCGACCCACTTTTTGCCGATGCTCTTTATTTTGGTGATGGACGTCCTTAATAGTCTATTTACCAAAGCCGGCGACATGTGTTTGCTTCAACCGCTTGCAAGAGGGAATGTTGGTCAACGGAACTCCTTATATGCAGATGATGTGGCTCTCTTTATTAGACCCGTTGAAGAGGA
Source organism: Eleusine coracana subsp. coracana (assembly GCA_032690845.1). Taxonomy (NCBI): domain Eukaryota; kingdom Viridiplantae; phylum Streptophyta; class Magnoliopsida; order Poales; family Poaceae; genus Eleusine; species Eleusine coracana. The sequence goes on from CM064434.1 coordinate 32,961,079, forward strand.
AATTAATATTACCGCACAAATTCTAGATGTCTTTGTGGAAGCCTTAGGACTACGGACTAATTTCCAAAAGAGTTGTGCTATTCCTATCAGCTGTGTTGAGTCTAAAGCTAAAGTAATCTTGTCGATGCTAGCTTGCATAGCCGGGGAATTTGCATGTACATATTTAGGGCTGCCGATCTCGGACAAGAAACTGAGAAAATCTGATCTCCTTTCATGGATTGAGAAATTTGGGGATAAACTTCCTAGCTAGAAAGCAAGCCTCATGAACATGACCGGGTGAGCCACATGGGTAAAGTTTGTGCTCTTTGCTCTGCCTGTGCACATTATAATTGCTATCAATGTCCCAAAATGGTTCCTATAGGCTGTGGATAAAATCAAGAGGGGCTATCTATGGAAAGGAAGGAAAGAGACCAATGGTGGTTTCTGCCTTGTGGCTTGGGACAGGGTACAAAGACCTCTGGACCTTGGTGGGTTGGGCATCCCTGATCGCCAAGTTATGGGATGGGCTCTCCAAATTCGTTGGTTATGGCAGGAAAAAACACACAAACAAACCTTGGATTGGTTTGGATATACCGGTGCACTCCAATGTAGTAGCCATGTTTGAAATTGCCATGCAGTCAGGGGTGGGCAATGGCAATAACACTTTCTTTTGGAAGGATAGATGGCTCAACGGAAGCTCTATAGCTGATATAGCTCCTATGGTAGTGGAGGTAGTCCCCAGCTGGACTCGTGATCCACGTATGGTTTTGGAAGCATTACCATATATTAGCTGGACTCGGGATATTCAGGTTGGATTATCGATGATTGGCCTATATGAACTATTTCAGTTAGCTGATATCATCTCAGAGCTAATAATAAGTGAGAATAATGACATTCATGTATGACGCTTGGATGCTTTTGGACAGTATATGGCCAAGTCAGCTTACCGAGCTTTTTTCAATGGAGCTATCAACTTTGAGCCTTGGCGCAAAATCCGGAAGACTTGGGTGCCACCCAAGTGTAAGGCTTTCCTATGGTTAGCAGTATGTAATAGATGCTGGACGGCTGACTGGCTTGCTAGAAGGAACTTGCCTCACCCGGCCCCATGTTTGCTATGCGACCAGGAAGAAGAAAATGTGCGGCATATACTCACCACTTGCGTATTTGCCAGATAGTTCTGGTTTAACATTTTCTCTCGCTTTGGTCTGCAGCAACATGCCCCTTCTCTACATGGTCGATCCTTTTCAGAATGGTGATGGAAGAGTGCGAAGAGGTACAAAAAGAAAAAAAGGAAGGGATTCAGCTCACTGGTTGTGCTGGGTGCTTGGCTGCTATGGAAACACAAAAACGATTGACATTGATGGTACTACCCCATCCCTGCCAGTGCTGCTTAAACGTTCAGAGATGAGCATCATCTTTGGTGTATGACCGGAGCTCAGAGTCTCACCTCCTTGAGTGCTGGTCTCGGTCACGGTCTAGCAGGATAGATTTTCCTAGCTAGCTCTTCCTGGGTCAAGTATTTTTCTAGTCCTTTTATAGATTACAACCTATTATAAGCACCGCCCCTCACAGCTCCATCCGAAGTGGGGGCATCATTTGTAAGGGACCATTTTTCTCTTCTTCCTAATACAAAGATGCACAGCTCGCCTGCATATTTGAGGAAAAAGAAAAGTTATTGCTCTCTTGGCTTGATGTTGCTTATGTGATAGATCTGACTTTTCTTGATGATGTCCATCACCTTCAGATATTGTGGAAGCCACCTTGGCCTTCTTTTGTCGATCTTTGTTGTCAGTAACTGCTCCCTTGGCTTGCTGTTGCTTTGGTGCCATACCAGATTTGTTTTGATGCAATCTATTCATTTCAGGATCTGAGTCATCCATTTTCATAGGGTTGACAACAATATGGGCCCTACTCCATTGAACCCTTTGGAGACGAACTTGACCATGTGTTATCATCTCATCATCATTAGGAGGAACTTCCAGCTTATAATCCTGATGCTTGCTATGCACATATTCCACGAAGACTACCGCATAGTCCGAGCGCACTGAGATGCTATGCAATATCTTCTGCAAAGGATGGATTTGTCCTCTTGCAGCTTCAACGTGATAACCTACAATGAGGCCTAACAGAGCACACGGTGTGGGCTCTGATAGATGGTCTATTGAATCAGGGTCATTCCCACCCGCTGCATGTCACATCATCTCAGCATAGAGATCGTGGTCGTGAACAATACCGATAGATCCACAAGTGCTCCTATATGCATTTGTTGGACTTACTTGGTTTGGAGTTGAACAAATTGGCACCACCTTTAACCCTTGAGCTGCCAAAATGTTTCCTGTATTTGTTAATATATCCTTCATGAGCTGATCCCTAAGATTCTCTGCTATGCTTGGTATTACATCTTGTGTGACTTGAGCTCAAATATCTTCTGTTAGGCTTTCTATCTCAACCTCATTTAGACCTTTCTTTTTTCTGTGTCCTGGCCATGCTACCATCCAGCCATTATAACTTGATAAACCATGCACCCGGCCAGCGACGAAAGAACGAACCACTATAAAAGCATAACATAAACAAGTACTGGCAGGACTCAAATAGAGCTAGGAGAGGTGACCGTACAACTAGAATACCATACTACTAGAATCAACTAGAAGGGAGATATTTTATCACTGCATACAGCTGTGATGATTTTTCTTTCTATGTTTTTATTCAATCCTTATAATTTATAGGCATAAAAATAATAGAAATTATATCTATGAAAAGGTAGAGAAATAAGAACAAAAAAAGACATATAAGCTACAGTACAAATTTCCTTCTGATGTGTGGCAAGATGATTAGAAAGAGTAGATATTCTACCCATGTAGATGTGTATGAACCTCCAGTCAGATCCATGAAGGTCCATTGTGATGAGCTCTTGAGTGGGCGTTGGGATGTACATATCCTGATGAGCAACAAACAAAAATGAATGTGGCTACAAAACTCTCACCAATAGCAGACATCTTGGACAAAATCGAATGACATGTTATACCTAACAGAACTATATAGTCAATCTGATATTTGAATCAATCATACACACACTTATTGAAAAGCAAGAAGCTGAGAATTCAGTCTGATATGGTAAATGGGCTATTGTTGGCAGCCGCATGGGCGGCTGCACCGAGCACTTCTTTGTTCATATTGTCACTTGGAAATACTGAAGATAACATATTAGTTGGTTGTCTGATAGCCCACCTGATTCCAAGTAGTAGTTGGTGCCTCTTGTCTCTACAAATATCATTACTTGTTGGTCATTTGGTCAAGCTTTTTCAAGAGTAAAGATATCACGAAATACTTTACCAAAATGATAGAATCACTAGCAGATAGTCTCTTGCCACCTATGAAAAGGCTCCAGCTAGTAGTTAACAAATGTCTTTTAGGCTGATCTTTCTTTTTTTGTGAATAAGAGAGAACTTTATTAATCTCCCAGAAGAATTAGTACATTCTAGAGCAATCACTTGCTCGATACAACAAGGGCTCGACATACGCCACATAGCTGTGTGTGATGTGTGCTTTGCCAGTCGAGCGAGCTCATGGGCAGCGAAATTCTGTTCCCTCCTAATAGCCTGAAGCTTCACTTCCGGCAACTCCTATACTCCGTGAACTTATCCAGGATGAAGCACAAACTCGATCGATGGACTCCCTTATTTCCCATTGCTGCAATGACTGCAGAACATTCCCATTCCAGGATAATACGGTTATGTATCCATTCAGCTGCCAGTGCTATTCCCTCCCTGCAGCCCATAGCTTCTGCCTCTTCTGCCGAAGTCGCTTGGAAGATTGCTAGCTAGGATGAAAATACGACCACTCCTAGATGATCTCTTGCTACTATTCCAACTCTGGCCTGACAAGAGTCCCGTGAAAAGGCCCCATCAACATTGACCTTAATCCACCCCTCCGGAGGAGGGTTCCACCACAGACAGCTGCGGCTTTTGCTCTCAAGAAAACATGTTGGCCTTTGTAGTAATTGCTTCCCCTTTTTGGCCCAATCCAGTGGGTAGTGTCGGGCTACAACCAACGACTCTGCATAGCTTCTCAGGAAGGCTGCCGATGAGGTAATTGAGCTGACCCTTTCCTGATGAGTGATCTCATTATGCACTTTCCATATGCACCAAATAAGTAGGGCAAATCTAGCTGCAACCTCCTTATCACAGTCTGCTAGGATTGGTAGCAGCCACTTTGGGGACCCATCTATCAGTGTACTTTCGTCTGGCAACTCACACACTTGTCTCATCTTATCTCTGAAGAGTCTTGCATGGGGCATACCACAAGGGCATGGTATTCAGTTTCCTGCTCCGTTCCACATGGCGTTCAGACTGTGGCTCACTGGCAGTCAGACCGCCACAAACCCAATGGCTAGTTTGACTGACATTCAAACTACTCAGAAGTCTGGCGGTCAGACCAGGCTCCGCTAGCGGTCAGATCACCAGAGCTAGGCCGAGACCCAGAACTCTCTGGACGAGCACGGTCGGACCGTCCCGAACCTGCGGTCAAACTGCCAACACTACGGGGTCATATCGACAGCTCCAGGCGGTCAGACCACCACATGGGCTTGAATCTCAGATCTCTCTGGATGTCGGCGGTCAGACCGCCATGCCCTTGCAGTCAAACCGCTAGATGGGCTTGAACCTTGGGCCTCTCGAGACGTCGGCGGCAGACCGCTACGCCCTTGCGGTCAGACAACCAGCCCCTCATCGACTGGAAATTTCAGGGAAGAATATTTGGGGGATTCCAACATGAATTGTTAAAGGAATATGTTGGGCTAAAAAATCATAGGATAAGCAAGGAATATTTGGTGTAAAATGCATAGAATTTTCAAAGAATATTTGGAGGTGTACTTTGACAAGGAATTCAGAGGTGGCAACTAAATATTCATCAAGTTACTAGCGCATCAACCCCAATTAAAAGTTCGGCAACTATACTAGCAACCCGATCATTTTGTCCTCTAATAACCTTATGACCAGTAAAATAGAAAACATATTTTTATACCTTTGCCTTGTGCCGCCTTCTTCACTTCATTAATGCTTATGAATTGATCAACTATGGATTTTATAATCTTGAAGTATGATGATCCATGAAATTGAGATTCTTCATTAATTACCAAAATCCAAAATTTAGGACCTAGATGCTTCACCAACCAACACAACCTGCAATCAAACAGAGCAGGAGCACCAATTGGGTGACATCGAACATCGCTTTTGTAATCTCCGAGGAAGAGCAAAGGAGGAGAGATCACTTTCTAAATTTGATAGCACTCGGCTAACCAAAGGGGTTCTTTTCTATTATCAAAGTTGTTCCAAATGACTGAGATACATGGTTTATTTATACTAGGAACATCCCTCCTAGTTAGGTGTGAAATGTTCAGGAGTTTCAACTAAAAAAAGGGTAGATGAAAGGTGTGAAAACAGCAGTCCCTTAAAGTCTCGTGCCACTATGAGACCCCCTGGCAGTCTCCGCTAAAATGAGCATTAGTCCTTTATAGGAAGTCAAAATGACAAGTCGTTTATTGCAGGTGAAAGTCGACTTGATTATCTTTCCATCCATGTATATTATGTGGCTAGAATATTGAAGGTCCGGTGCGCATTAGTCTTGGAAATTGCCTCCGAAGTCAGCTATCAATGAGTTTGTTCAGCTTCGATGTAATTCATGTCCTTCTTGGTGCACTCCATATTGGTTGGTCAGATGAGCCCCTCCTTATGTGTGAACCTTATCAAAATAAGTGTAGAAGAATTAGGTAGTACAATGTTCTTATTCAAAGTGGAATTAAATTTGTTAAAGATAAAGTTCGCCTTTCTATGTAATTGTACTTAACTTTGTGTAGTCAATCCTTGAATTGTTGTATAGGGTTCACCCTCATTATGACTGGCCCTTTATCGTATGTAGCTTGGGGTTTCATTGATCTAATTGAATATCCTCTTGGACCTTGGTTTACTTCGCAATTTCCTTTAGTCGCTACACGACTCATCCAATAGTTTTCATAAACATGTTCTTTTGTAATCGTTGTCTGTGTTGTTGGTGTGATCACCGATAACCCCTAAAGTACAACATGGTGCTTCATCCTGCAATCATATAAACCAAATAGCAATTTTTCTTCATGAATATAATTAGTTATATAGATAAGTGTAGCTTTCACCCATGTATGGGTTTTTTGTATGGTGTACTTTGAAACATGCCCAAGGTTCTCAACATGGTTTGCATCATGATTTGCTTTCTTTATATGAATGGCTGGGATATCCTCATCAATTCTTGCTTGTGTTCTTGATTTGCAAGCAGGATTTAGCCTTCTGGGCGAGGTCAATCATTCTTTAACAATTGATAACCAGAGGAGATATTGTGTTGTGATTGCGGGGTTCTAAACATGTTGTTTAGAAGCCCGATCATTTATGTTTCGCCTCTGCCTAAATCAAGAGTACCAGAACCTTTCGGAAGATCGGAAACCCGTATGCACATCACAACTAACGAGTAATATATTGTTGAAGGAAAACACAGCCATCCAAAACTAACATTATTTCTTTTTTGAATAAGCGTCAGCTAGGAGAGGTGAGGCAGCGGAAGAGCGGGGAAGACGAATTGCCCCACACAACAATCCACCTATTTATAGGCCGAGGCAAACATCAGTAGTGGGTTGTCATATTGGGCAAAATCTACTGAGGGGGGGATGGTAGCGGACCACAATTTTGTCAGTTCTGAGTCATGAGATGTTCGCAATTGAGACAATTTGGCCTTTTGTGACTACAACTTTTTGTAATAGTATGTTCAATTTTACATAGTAATCTCACTCTGGGCACAAAACCCGAGTTCAAGAAAACCTGATCTGAACCTGAAAAACCTGAGCCTGAAAAATCAGATCTCATCTTGAGTACTGAATCTAAAAGCCTGAATTTTTTTCAGACATTTCAGGTCATGATTCCGGCTACCCGAACAACCCAATTTACCGAAATTTATGAACAAACAGCAAACACTATAATAGGCCCATGATGTAAAATCAAAGCCCAGCAATATAAATCATGTAAACTGTAGGTCAGAACACCCACTAAGTAACGCCAGCCAGCCGTCAGCAAACCCATCTTGTTAGGGTGTGTTTGGTTGGGCTGTGGCTGTGAAAAAAGCTGTTGTGGGTTATGAGCTGTGAAAAAAAATTGTTGTGAGATATGAGCTGTGAAAAAGCTGAAAGTCGTTTGGTGAAAGCGACTGTGAAAAACTGACTGTGAGCTGATAAATGTAAAATAATATATTATTCATTTAAATTTACATATAATTTAAATCTAAAATTTTCTTAAATTAACATGTAATTTAAAAAGTTTATTTAAAAGTTTTTTTTAAAATGGAAATGTTTTTCAAAAAGTTTATAATTTTTTTAAAAGTTCTTAGAAATTTAATTTAAAAGTTTTTTAAAAATGTATTTAAAAAAATGAAAATATATTTAATAATTTTAACTTTTTAATAATTTAAAAAGTTTTTTAAATTCTTAACATTTTTATTTAAAATATTTTCAATTGATAATATTTTTAAATAATTTAAAAAAAACTGAAGAAAATATCAAACTTCTAAAAGCCAAACCCCAAAAAAGCACCTCTCTACCTGCTTTCAGAAATAAACTAGCTAAAAACTGCTTTTGGCTATGACTTTTCTAAAAGACAACTCTCTTTGATTGGGCCTTTGGCTTTTTAAAAAAAACAAAGCTAAAAAAAACTTAACCAAACACACGCTTTTCTCACGCGGAGACATTGTACTCAACGTGCGCTCATCCTCCCCCTCCTGCAGCGGTGGTACCACCACCCTCCTTTTCTCATGGTTGTTGCCCATCCTCTCCCCTCTTTCCACGTCGCCCTCCTCGCCTCTTGTGCTGCCCGCCTGCCCCTACCGGCTACTAGCCTATTGTCTCACTTGTCCGCTAGCTGACGCCCTCCTCGGTTCTCGCCTCTCAAGGCACCCCTGCCCAACCTTTCCCTTGCTCGCACGCACGTATTTGCTGTCTGTTGTTCTCATCATGCGCTGCCGTCTTAGAGCAAGGCTGATAATAGCGGCGGCTGCTGACTTCACGCTTACCTTCCACCGTCATCAACAAAGAGTTGTATAATCGGCTGGTTATTGTATGGGGTTGTTTGTTTAAATATTTAATTGCATGAATAGATCTCAGCCGATGATAATTTCTGGAGACAGTAGCACTCTCTTGAACAAAGTATTCAATCGGCTTAAGGCGAGGGACTGAGTAATCACTCGCTTTCTTGTCTCTCTCTTACATTTTCTATCATCTAGCTCGGATTCTTAGGGTGTGATTAGTTGTCTTCTGTAGAGAGTCTGTCCCATATATAGGAACCAGGCTCATATTAGCCTGGGTGAGTACATGTAAGATGGGTTTTGTTTGGTTGATCGTATCTGTTTAGTCTAGTTGAGAGTAGATGTTGTTTGGTTAGCTGTACAAGTAACTATTATATAAATTATAAAATAAAAAGTAGATAATAAAATAATATTTATTTAATTTAAATTATTATTATTATTATTATTATTATTATTATGAACATTTTATCTATATTTAAATATGGGTTTCATATCTATTTGAGTGATTGAATTTTTGACATTGGTTCGTCAAACCTAACACAACCCTCCTCTTTTATCCAGACATGAGACTGGCTATGTTGAGACTTAACATAGGCGGAGTTGTTTCATCTATATTTAAATATATTAATCTTAATTAGATTACACTAATTATATGCTAATACTATCATTAAATAGTTAACCTGTCACACGAGCCAAGCTAGGCCCACTTGTAATATCCCGCCCCTGTGAGGCCGGGCCTGCTTACACCTGGCAGCTCTCTAAAATCACAAGACTATCCTCACAAACTAATACTAGTCTTTTTTACGCATTTTGTCCTCACTCGTGCGCATTCGAGACAAACTTCCCCATTCCTAAATTGTTCTAGCCAAACACGCTTAATTTTGGAGTTCATTGCGGATGAGCTTCTAAAAAAAATTATAACTTGTTGGTATGAGTGTTCCATCAAATCTATTAAGCCCTGCGCTGGGATATCATACTCTCACCTTCTTAGAAGATCTACGTCCTCGTCGATCAACCTCAGGCTAGAAACTTTTCCTCTTGGTCACGTCCGTGTGTTCAGTACCAGCGTATGTGCCATGCTGTTTGACCACTCCAAGTCCACACCAACCTTACGCACCATGTCTGCGTAACTGTGATCCCATACGTCTGTGAAACTGCAAAGGTCGGTTTTGATACCATATTATAACAGAACCGTCTTAGCACGGAGATGGCTCTATTCCAGAATCTTTCTTGGGTGACAACATATGCTGTGACATCCAATAGTATAACATATGATAAAAATAATATAGTTCCAACAAGAACATATAAGAAACTATTTAATCTATGACGTTTTCTTCGTGACATTTCCAGAGAACGTCATAGATTTACTGTTATGGGTGCCAAGCCTAGAAAATCATGACGTTTTTTAATATCGTTAAAGTCTGCACAGAACACTATGATGTTTTAGCGAATCCGTCACAAACAATAAACCAAAAGCTCAGAATACAGTGGTGTTTTTAAACAAATCATCACAAACAATAAATTAAAAATCTTCATCTTCATAAAAATCATCATGAACAATTAAAATCTTCATACTTTGAAAAAAAATAATAATAACTTAGAAAGCCAAGGTTCGACCTCACCACCTTTATTTTTTAGTGTGTAATGATATAGATTTCTGGTTAAAAATTATAAGTGATAAAATGGTGAAAATGTTGTGAAAACAAATAAAAAAGGCAACCTATCTCACTTAAAATTGGAAAAAAAATATTATAAAAGGTTACACCATTCTTCTTAGACCTAGACCTGGAGGAAGCTAGCCCAACTTACCAGAAAAAACACAATGGACCGCGCCCTTTCACCCCACTCCCCAGCGGCCCAGCCTCAACCTAAAAAACACATTGGGCCGCGCCCTTGGTAGCCCAGCTAAAAAATAAGAAAAATAAAGCACAGGTGAATCAAACTCAACACCCCTCTTCTTTAAAGGAATTGACTTACCACCAAGCCATCTAACTGTTTCTGCTTATATTGTGAACTATTACTATATTATAGACTCTTTGGATGGGAGTCAACCGACTGAGTCTTCCGCTCTCCCTTGCATGATTGCATTGCTGGGTGCCATGTATCAGAGTTCTTCTCCAGTTCTTGCCCCCCAACTCATTTTCTCAATTTGATTCATTTCTGAATTTTGAATGTTGTATATATTTGCGTACAAAGTTCAAATGATCACTTTTTTTCCTCCATGTTGATAAAAATATTATCTACCTATTTGTAGAATATATGGAACAACTTCATTCTCAATTTGATAACAATATCGTATCCAGTTGGCCATTTTTTATTATCACAATTTTATTATTTTTGTAAATCTTGAAAGAAAAAGTTTATGGACATGATTTTTTGTGGAGATGGACAACTGAAGCACCTCTACACATGAGAATTATGTTAAATCTTTTTTGAAGCATTTGTTAAGGATATTGTTCACTTATAGTTGAACTTCAATAATAGTTTTATTAGATGTGTTAAGAGTTATCCACTTTGAACACATTTTGGTAGATTTTTTTCAAAAAAATTAACAAAAAATCCCATGGGTTGACATGAAACAACCACAAACCAAAAATCAGTTCAAAATTCATTATATTTGGTGAGATGAAATTTGACAAAACAATTGGAAAATGCACTCATCTCTTCTCTTTTTTATATCTCACAAAGTATGCTGAAACTTCAGGTGGAATTTGGTAAGAATGTGTATCTAGTCGATCCAAATAAACACTAATTTTGGTGGAATTTTTTTAAATTATTTTTATATGTATTATTTTCAAAATACAAATTATGGGCGCCTTTCTAGAGTGAAAGCGTATTCCCATACTCCCAGTGCGGGCAAGCGCGCCAAGGCCAATTTTTTTCGGGCGTTTTACCATTTTATCCAACCCATGAACTATTGTCTCGAAATATATCAAGGGCAAAATCATAAACAATTGTTACCTATATTATGAACTTGGGAGCTGCAACCCTAAGACTGTCCACACTGCTGCGCGGTAAACCGCACTGCAGGACCATTTGGCGGAAAGAAGTGCTGCAGCGGCGTCTGCTAACCCGTCCGCTACGCTAAATTTTCCTTCCGGTTACGTCAAATAAAGAGGAGTACCGTTCCTCCGCTACGCACAGGTGTGGGCCCGCTCGTTCATTCACGCCCGGAGCCAGAAGCCGCCGGGAGAGAGAGAGGGAGAGTGAACCCGCGCTCACCGGAGAGGAGGACGTGGTGACGGCGGCCGAGGCGGGTGGCGGCGGCATGTAGAGGAGGGCGGGCCCAGCGGCACCGCCGGAGAGCTCGAGGCGGAGAGAGGAAAGGGGAGAGGCCACCTAGAGGAGGAAAGGAGCCGCCGCCGAAAGGAGGAGCCCCGGATCTACGCCCCGGCGATCGGATCCACACCCTGGTCGCTACACACGGTGAGAGGAGGGAGGGAGGGAGGCGGGCTCTGGTGGTGGGAGCGTGCGGGAGAGGTGGGCCGGCGGCGGGAGTGCGTGGGGGAGACGGGCCGGCGAAGGGAGCACGCGGGGGAGGCGCCCCAGCGGCGGGAGCGCGCGGGGTAAGGCGGGCCCGATGGCGGGAGAGAGGGAGGGGACGCGGGTCTGGTGGCGGGAGGGAGGGAGGAGGGAGACGGGCTCCGACGGCGGCGCGCGTGGGAGAGAGGGAGGTCGACTCCGACGGCGGGGGAGGCGGGCTCCGACGACGGCTTTGTATGGGGAAGGAAAGCAGGGGTTCAGAGGAGAGTGCGCGGAGAGAGAGAGAGGGACCGGGGAGAGATATAGTGGAGGGAGAGAGAAAAAAAAGAAAAAAGAAAATTGGAAAAGAAAAAATGAAAAGAAGAAAAAACTTTTATTATTTAATTGAAAAATTGGATTGCTAAATTATTGTAAAAGGAAAAGAAGTAAAAAAGAAAAGAAGAAAGAAAAAGGAGAAGAGATGAAAGGAGATGGTAGTTGAAGAGGGTTAAATAAAATATTGGGTTAGTTGATATAGAGGATGATATAGAGTATGAATGGGTGCAGTAAAACTAGATATAGAGGAGAGAATCTTGCTAAGTAGGACGGAATATTCATTTTAGAGGATGAATTTAGAGTACGACCACTACGGTCACTCTAAGGGTGTGTTTGGCAGGACTTATACTCAAAATGCTTATAGTGTTAAAAGTGCTTATTATATCAAAACTACTTATAGTGCTTATAGCGCTTATTGTAGTATAAACAGTCAATCCATTTGGCAAAACTACTTATGTTTATTTGTCCAAACTGCTTATGCCGAGAGAGAACTACCATAAACACTAAAAGCTACATTTTACTGCTTTGCCCAAACTGCTTATGATAGTACAAAATAGCAAAGTGCTTATATATACTTATACTCTATAAACACTTATATTATTTTACTGTTAACACTCTAAACTACTTATAAAATATAACACTTCTAATAAACAGGAACATAACCCCTACCAAACACACCTTAACTGCGCTTAGTCGGACGCCTGGAGACCGCCCAGATCCGCCTCCGCCTCCCCCACAACCTCCCTCACACCACCAGCTCCACCATGGCGTCCCCACCCCACGGTGCCATCTCCTCCACCTGCAGGGTGCTCGGCGGCAGGAACCCACGGACGAGGAGCTTGTCGGCGGCGACCTTGATCATCCTCCGCCCCCCCCAGGTTGGTTCTGCCCATCTCGCCCACGCGGCCCCTTCTCCGTCCTCCCCCACGGCGCCGCCTCTTCTTCCGTGCTCCTCTTCGGCCCCCGCCCCAGGTATGGCATCGGGACAAGCGCGCCATTAGCGGGGTCGGGCGCTGCACCAGGCGGCCGTCGTGGAAGATGACCCGCTTCTGGAGCTTGTGCGCGGGCACGGGATCCACCGGCGTCGGCGGCACCAGGTAGGCCTCCTGCAGTTGTTTACAGTTACAATGGCACTGTCAATATCAAAGAAGGGGCAGACTCAATCTGAAGCGATATATGACTATACTTGAACGATGAAAGCATGATCCTTAGGAATCAAGAATCTCGATTTGGAAGGGGTCTTGGTTAATTCGTATGATGCTTATTGTTAGTAGATTCTTTCGCAAGTAACTAGGTGATGAAAAACTGTAAAAGAAACTTAGATACAAATAAAAAGCAAATAATCAGAAATGGTGTTACAAAATTTTGTTTCCTTGAGATTAGATGATTTTTGCGTGCTATTGTCATCTTGAACGATTTATTTAGGATGCGGGTATTCTTTTAGTCAATGACTTAAGACCAGTTCCTTTGATTTTCTCGTACTTCCTTTTGCCTCTGGGATTTCCTGTTTGGGTACAATTAGTACGCTGCGATACCTTTGAGTGTTTGGGTTCAGCACCGTTTCATTTGGTTCTGCGTTCCAAATGATTGCTTAGAATTGCTGGTTGCCAAAATACAATGATTCAATTACGTGCTTTACTGAATGTAGTTTATTCAACTGCTGCAGGCCACAAATATGTGCCTTCTTGATCAGGTTCTCAGATTGATTTTCTAATATTCAAATAGTTTTGACATTGTTATGCCATCTCCTACTTGTGTAGTTATCCAACTCTCGCATTAATCTGCTCTTTCTACAGGAACAGGGAGATTACGTTTGTGCAATTTGCGATGATGCTGGTTATGTGACTTGGTATGTTATATAAATTTAATCCCTTCGCTTTAAGAATTGATACATCTCCATAAGAAATGATCAGTTTTTATCCAACTTTGTTGACCAGTTTAGCCTCGTGCACTTTTTCTGTACTTGTAGATGAGTTGAGAAAAATGATCCGTGCATCCAGTCTAGTCTCAGGCATTTTTTCTGTTCTTGTAACTAATCTTACGATCTGGTGATGGTTCTTGCCAAGGCCATGATAGCCACATATGTGATGCCGGCTGCTATAAGTTTGTTGCCGTTCATTCATGGGCTTCTAGTCAAACACTGAGTTTAGGATCTGAGATGGTGCCATCTTTTTTTTTAAAAAAAACAGTCGGCATTCATTCATGGGCACACTTCCTTTATAGTGTGATTTAAAGCTCCTTTGTTGTGTTAGGGAAACAGATAAAGATTATTGTTCTAGAATATATAATTCCATAGTTCATGGACATACTAAAAAGGGATGTTTTTGGTCTTGTTATGTTACTGTGTAGTACAATGTATGGCCATAGACCTGTACTACTTGAATAGACTTCAAATTTCACAGCAGCTATTATATTGGTTCTTATGAATATGTTTTGATTGTTACAGTACTGATGAGAAGATTCATTGGATGCATGTGGACATATCAAAAGGAGGATTGCTGCACATGTTAGTTCCTTATGTGAACTGTTATTGGTTTTTGGTGCTTGTACAGTTAGAGATTTCTATATGTCCTATGGGCTGCATTTCTGTCATTGATATTGAGATTGTACCTAATTTGAATATGTGATTTTGATAAAATTGGCTGATAAGCTTTTATATCTTGTGGGTTGAATTGATCAATATGATAAATTTGTTGTCGGCTTGTATATCGGCTGAAAATGGCCCATTAATGTGGTCCAGTATTAAAATGGGCCCATTAACAAGTGGGCAAAATAAATTAAAAAATAATTTCTTAGAAAAAAGTCCATATCAGCAGCCATGTCATTGTCCATGTCATCAACTATGTCATCGTCCTTGTCATCAAATTATCCACATCAATAGCCATGTCAGCTGCCACATGGCAGTCATCTATGATGTTTTGTTTTTGCCACAGAAAATGGGCTTGGACTGGGCTTAATGGGCTCAAGGCCAATCTATGATGTTTAAGAAATGCCATAGATTGTGTCGATCTGTGATGATTTTGTTAAAAATATCACGTGATTTAATCTGTGATGCTCAATCCATGATGTTATGTGATATCGTCATAAACATAGCTTTGTGACATTTTTTTAGCAATCTGTGACGAATTCATGTCGTCAGAGATTAAATGGTTTCTTGTAGTGATATAGATGGAGTACAGAGTTTAGCATAAGTCCAAATTTAGGTTACAAACCAGAGTATTGAAAAGTAAGACACAATGGTCTCTCATGGCGATACACATAGGACATCCGACAATGATAGGTGTTCTGCCCAAAACATCTACCGGCAATCAACAGACTACTACTCGTTGTTGGTGCATCGTTCTCACTCGATGTTTCAGCAGTCAGGATGCTGGCCCTCTCAGTGGAACCTGCCACTATAGTGACAGTCTCTACCTTGATCATCTGAAAACTACATAGAGCTACGCCCTGAGAAACTAAAACTCAACAAGACTAACCCGTCAAAATGGCCATCTATAGCCGACTCCTATACATGAACAGGCTAAGGGTAGGGTTTATGTTGCCAAAACACAGTCTAAATGTTGATCCTTACTTTTCAAGTTTTAGCAGTAAGTTAAGTTGATATGCAAATAGTAAATTTAGTTTGCACTATAACTACAACAACCATGGTTGCGATACAATTTGTAATAATTCCATACAGCGATATTAAACCCATTCATCATATTAATGACTTCCAACAATGTTTCGGAGTAGTGATCAAGTGGTACACGTTACTGTGAAGGGCAGCGACTCGAGTTGATTCTGCAGGAGAAACCTGCTTGCATGATCCATATGCGCTTCCAGGAAGCCACATGGAGCAACCTTTCGTTGCGGTACCGCAAGGTCTTCAGAGTCCAGACTCCCCCGAGAAGGGTCCCCCAATGCAATGCGCCCCGTGCCTCCATCCATGGGTGGATTGCTCCATCCTCTTAGCCACAGTTTCACCAAAGAATGGAGAATGCTATCTTCCGATCATGCAATAGTCGTAGCTACATCAATTTATTAGGCACATACCTCCAGCATGCAAATAGTACGTTCAAACTTGACCCCATGGACCTGACACACGGCAGTGCCTTAAGTGACTCGAACTGGGCTACCTCCTTGAAGACAAGTTGTCCTTCTGTTTCCACCTAGTTACATATTTGGTCTTCTTTGTTATCCCAATCCATGACTTTCTCTAAACTATCCCCAGTGATAATAGGATACAATGACGAGTGGCCTTCCACCACTCGCTGACTCATCGCCCTAGTTAAGCAAAGCCTCTAATGTTCTAAAGTTATCAATGGGTACAGGAACCAATTACAATGCTAGGGTTTCAATCAACTCCTGTAAACCTAATGCATAGGCAAAATCTACATCATACCCCTAGTGATAAAGTAAAAATATAAAACTGGTGGGATCCACCGGGGCTTGCCTTGGTCCTCCTCTTGGTTAGCTGAAGCATCACCCGATCCTTCTAGCTCCTGCTTCTGTCCTGTCTCCACATGGTTCACTCCGTGATCCATATGATGCAAATGATGATGCGTAAGAGAGATGGTTCATGGCACTTTCTCAACAAATACGTTAATATGATAATTCACGGTATAAATGAATAGGAAGGGGTTATTGCGATGAGTGAACACGGTGCGAAGTGTGGGTCACTACGGTGTACTGGTCATAGCATTATTTTCAGTACTAAGTGATGGTTTGATATGCAACAGGTAACTCTTAATGTAAAATGTTGAATTTACATTATAGTATTAAGTGACTTAGTAGATCTATAAGATTAATAAAAAACTTAGCATGGTTCTAGGAAACAAAATAAAATGGGTGATTTACTGTATGTAGTGAATACTAAGAGTGATTTTGATGATGACATCCTCCACTATTACCCGCTGGGGCGGCGATCGTGTGAGCCTCCGAATAATTCCATCTTGTTTAGCTTGGGAGGTGAAAGTCACCTTAAAAGGGAGAGTCACCATTTCCCTATCAGACTAGTCTTTTAGGGAGATTGGGTTTTTCCTGAGTGGGGGCGCCGGAGTTGCGGTGCTAAGACTGCGGATTTGGTTGCGGACCTAGAATCGGATCGGTGTGTCGAATTTTAGGCAGGAGTTGCGGTGCTAAGATTGCGGGATTCTAGGAATCCGGATCAGTGTGTCAGGCTTCGTTCCACCCCATCTGGACCGGATGAATCAGATTTATTTGCCAAGTTTTACTTACATGCATTGATCCCTTCATTTTTAAATAATTAACACAAGGCAAAAAGCTTAATATTTAATTGTGACTAAATTACCAAGAACTAGGTTTTGTGCTTTTCAGGAACGTACAATATGTCAAAACATGATTATTCACCAAGTATCATAAATTTATTAGACCCAAGGATTTGTTTGTGAATTTAATTGTGTTTTTACAATTTATTTTAGTTCTGCCAAAATAGCAACATACACTGCTATCTTGTATTTCTTCTAAAATAGTACAAGCCTACTGAATCTCAGAGAATTTTTCCTTGTCTCAAAACTCGCAGGATACATTTTCCTATGATTTTTCAAAGTTTAACACATGTCCTGGAAATGATTTAATCCTAAAAAAGGAAAAGAAAAAAAAAATCTATTTACACTCACGGGTCGATTTCCTCAGCCCATCGGACCGAGGCCCGCGTGGAGGGTGACTCTAGGCTAGATCCGGCCCAGGAGTGGCGCAGCCTATCAGCCAGTGCGACCCAATGCACGCGCACGGCACGGCTCATGGCCGAGCATGGCGGCGCAAGCATGGCGGGAAGCTGGGGCTACAGCGGGGCCTGCATTTCCGCGACAGCTGTTAGGGGGTTGATGCGGGTTCACGGTGCGTTGGCTAGGGAACAGTGGCTCACCAAGCTAGGGTTTCGGCAAGGGACGACGATGAGCGACGGAGGCAGAGCACAGTCAGGTGGCTTG
The DNA here is from genome assembly GCA_032690845.1 of Eleusine coracana subsp. coracana. Classification (NCBI taxonomy): domain Eukaryota; kingdom Viridiplantae; phylum Streptophyta; class Magnoliopsida; order Poales; family Poaceae; genus Eleusine; species Eleusine coracana. The sequence goes on from CM064434.1 coordinate 32,978,880, forward strand.
GGGAAGAGCTCTGCAATGTGGCCTTCTCAGCGTCCAAGACAACAAAGGGAGGGTCAACGAGTGATGCAAGCAGTCACGCATGCATGCAAGCAAGAAGGGGACGGGGAAGCTCACCCAGCTCGGGGAAATTCCAGGGCGCGGTCGTTGATGCTTGGTGCAGGGTCGCCAGTGGAAAACCTTGATTTAGCTCGACTCCGAGGGGGAATGGGGGCAGGATTGCCTTGAGGGTGACGAGGAACTCCGTGCGCTGCTGTGAGTGGGTTGGGCATCGCTGGTAAGGCGGTGGAGCAGTCGGGTGCTGGAGCTCGGACCCGCACAGCAATGGCGGCCCGCGTGTGCTCAAACAGAGAAGGGTGTGCAGGTGAGAGTGAGGCGGGTGAGGGTGAAGGGCCAACCAGGTGGGGGGGGGGGGGGGGGGGGGGGGGGGGAGGGACAGATCCTCGAGGTGGGGTCGTTGATCCGGACCGTGGGAGACTGTCTGTACACCAGCGTCCACGCGGCGTCGAGCGAGTCGGGAGGGTGGGTCGCAATAGGGTGTGTTTCTTTACCGTGTCTGACGAGTTGGTCCCACAGGGGAGCTTGATTTCTGTTTATTTTCCAATTATGAAAATTGCCTGTATTTGTTAATTTTGTGGGGTTTAATTGGTGTATGATCAAGAAAAACCAAAAATATGCACGTGCTCCCCATGAAGTGCTCTTATTTAGAAAAATTCTAGTACTGAGCATTTGACATTTGAATTTGAACATGAATGTTTCAAAAAGGAGTGTGATATCCCAGCGTAGGATTTAATAGGATTGATAGAATATAAATACTAACAAGTTACAAATTCTTTTCTGGACGCTTATCCACAAAAAAACTCCAAAGTTAAGCGTGTTTGACTTAGAGCAATTTAGGGATGAGTGACTGACCAAGAAGATTGTTTTGGGTGTACACGAGTAAGGACAAAGTGCGCAAAAAAGACTAGTGTTGGTCTGTGAGTATAGTCTTGAGGTCCTAGAGAGCTCCTAGGTGTAAGCGGACCTGGCCTTGGAGGGGCGGGACATTATAGCGTGGTACCAGAGCTATCTCAGTAATAGTACAACATTCAAAGACATATCATCAAAAAATCCCGTTATGAACATATGAGGATGTGCCCATAGGGATATTATTAGTTGTGATTTAGGTGGGAAAGCTAACTGAATGAGATTGTTTGTTTAAATACCTCTATCGACGGCCTTATCAACGAAGGTATGTGTCCCGCCATGTGGACAGTAATATGGGAAGCTAGCACAAAGGTGTGAACGCGGGCTGATTATGGAAAAAATTAGTGCCTTGCTCTAGGGCAATAATATGGGATTATGTTTGGCTTGTTTCTTTTCTATTTGATCTATTGTTTATGAAATAAATCTTCTACAGATATGCTAACCATGAATTGCATAAGAAACATGTAGCATACGACTAATTTGAGAGATTGTCTGCCATCGACTATACGTTTGGTCCTATTCATGACCAAATTTTATTTTGTGAGGACGTGTAGGCCGGAAAGCATATAATTCATGTAAATGTTGAAACATCAAGTCATTAAGCAAATCTGAAATTTCAATAGACATGTTGCTCACACAAAAATCTATATCTCCTTACTCAAAAGTCAAAATCATGCAAATAAATACTTATTGAAATCTTGAGCAAACTCTCTGTACATCCAGAAAGAATTTTTTCTTTAAATAATTCTGAGTAATATCATTATGGTCCGTCCGAGTCAGCACGTCAGTTTGGTGTCGATCTAAAATTCAGATTTATGACTTATCTTGTAAAATTTAGAAACGTTTTGCTCAGACAACCTCTAGGGCTGTATGAGCACTCACTGGAAAGCTTACGAAACTACTTACAACTTTGGTAGTTTAAGATTTTGGGTTTGGAATCTAGAAGGTAGAGCCATGAGCAAATATTTAGAGTAACCTAGTTCTGTCCAAAAAATCGGTTCAGAAAAATTTACCGGTAGTATAAATTGCGTATCTTGAGTTCTAACATTTGTTGGACACGTGCAAATATGCGTTAGAAAGATGTTGAAATTATCCATAATGTCAATAAATTACTTCCATGGGTAACTGTGCAGGACTTTTGGTTTCAGGCTATTTTCAGAACAAACTCTGTTTTGTTGATAGCAGATTTTTAGATATGTTTTGCGAAATTGAAAAATTTGTAGTTTCTGAAACCCTCATTGGATGAAGCTGTGTAAATAATCATTGGAAAGATGTTCAAATTTTCTATAAAAATGGTATTCATTAGTTTTCTTAATTCTGTTCTGAAGTTGGCTCAAAAATTATATTTATTGGCTGCTGTACCTAGGACAGATTGCACATTTTCATAATAGAAACCTAATCTATCCTAGGAATGTGAAAACTTTAGTGGTTTAATTTCTTCCATCACTACCAGCACCGTGTCAGTTTGTTATTGAAACATATTCTCTATTTATGGAATAATTTGCTCACCATTGGGTTTTGTTCCAGATGGATGACTATGGCTTTGAGAAGTTTTCGCACGGCGGGTGGTGCTACACCACCGGCCTTCACCACCATGGCTTTCCCACCCTTTTATGGGAGCTGCTACGCTTACTGGGCTACATGGAACAGCCTACCTACTGTGGGTGTGAGTTCAGCCGCCACGGCTTGACTTATGCGGAGGTGAAGATCAGCATCTCTCCCCACCCGACCAACACCAGCCTGGTAGGGATGGAGAGTTCAGTGACGTGCGGCAGCCTCAGGGAGGGCCTAGAGAGGATTGCCCACAGAGCTCTCACTCACTTCTATGGGTGCAACATGTCAACACTCTTTGGGACTCCGTTCGAGATGATCCCTATTCGGCACCAGGCGGACCCTATTTGGACGAGGCTCGTGAGACGCATCTCACGTGATGACTACCCGGAGTACCATGCGGGATATCACTGTGTGTCCTACTACTCCGAGTACTTACTTCACATGGATGAGGAGACTAGCAGCCGTATAGGATCCTACTAGTTGACGCTGAACAGGTTTGGATTCAGAGGAATGACCTACAGGCACATGTTGACACACAGTAGAGGGAGATTTACAGATTTGACCGCTACCCTCGAGGCGAGTGAGGCTCATGTTACGGAGGTCACTAGGCAGCATGACACCCTCTCATAGGAGGTGGATATGCGTGACAAGATTATGCAGCATCGCACTCACCATAATGAGCACCTGCAGCAACAGCTGGCTAATGCCCAGCAGGAGATTGAGGAGATGGTTGAGGACATCCAAACCTTAGTGCACGAGAACCGCGACCTCTAGGCGCAGCTAGACATAGCCGCTACACCCACAGCACCAGAGGAGGAGGACCCTGAGGAGGCGATGGACAAGGAGTCCGACGTAGACTACGAGCCACCCGCTCCAACAAGCATAGACCATCCAAGACCCTCTGGCACAGCTGGAGACAGGGCTTAGTAGATCATAGTAGACATGACTAGGCCGTGCATGTAGGGCAGGCCAAATTGGTAGCTTATGACGATCCACGCGTGGTTATTGTATTTTGGGGGATCACCCACGAGAATTGCTTTTGTAACTCGATAGCCAGATATTCCGAGTTTATGTACCGCAGACTTGATTGATTTGTACTAAAACTTGTGTTAGCTTATGGATGCAAAAGTATTGTCAAAAATATGTTGTCTACCAGCATTGTTGCGCTGTGTTGCTATGTTATCTGAATTTCATTATGCAATGATGTAGTTGGATAAGAGAGTAATTGGAATCCTTATTCCTGCATTTTAGAATGGTTCGCACTCGCAACACCAACGAGCTTCACGGTGAACAGCCCCAGAGCTCTAGGGCTAGAGATGATAACACTCGGCAAGGGACTCCACCACCCCCACCCAACCCCATGCAGATGATGGCGCAATTCTTCGCCACCATGATGGATAACCAGCAGCAACAAGGAGAATTTATACGGGAGCTGATGTAAGAGAATGCGGCAAACAGGAATGCTAGGGGCAACACTAATGGCACATGACAGTACAGTACCTATGCCGACTTCCTCGCCACAAGACCACCTATGTTCAGCTCCACCATAGAGCCTATGGAAGCTGAAAATTTCTTTCGCATGCTTGAGTCCAAGTTTGGGCTCCTCAGTTGCACACCAGCACAAAAGACCTTGTATGCAGCACAACAGCTTCATGGAGTAGCTGGGGCATGGTGGGCCAACCATGTCGCTTCAGTTGGAGAGAACCAACAGATTACTTGTCACGAGTTCAAACTGGTGTTCTGTGCCCACTACATTCCTGTCAGGCTCACCTACAGGAAGGCACGAGAGTTCATGGCACTAAAACAAAGCAACGGCAGCGTCGAAGAACATTGCAAGGAATTGAACCACTTGGCAATTTATGCTCCTGAATAGGGAGACACCGTCACCAAGCACAAGGATTGCTTCTTGAAAGGACTGACTGCAGAGCCGCAAGACCGCCTCAACCTTAACATGGGCGGCACATTCGCTAAGCTTGTTAACAATGCTATCATCACAAAAGATGGATACCGTAAGGTGATGACAGAACAGAAGAGATCTGCTAATGCTATGGGGCCATCCAGTGGACCCCCACAGAAGTATTGCATGGTGTACAAGGATCCGTCAGGCTAAAAGTATTGCTCCATACTAGTGACTGCACCATTTCCGTGTCTGCCTCAGCAAGCATAACAACGATCCTAGGCACCGCATCAACAACAAAATCAAGGAGGATACTGTCCACCATAGCAGCAGAACACCCAAAAAGAGCCTTTCCCCTGTTACAACTGTGGCCGTATTGGACACTTCTCAAGGGAGTGCACTTATCCTAAGAAGAACGCTGGACAGAACCTGCAGAGGAACAACAAGAAGAGCAACAACAAACAACCGCAGCAACAAGAGACCTATCCGCATTGGCCACGTGAACAACACTACCCTGGAGGAGATTCCGGAGAACAACCCCATCCTCGCTGGTATGTTCTCTGTTCGAGACCACCCCGCACTAGTTCTATTTGATTTGGGGGCCTCATATAACTTTGTTAGTGGAATTTTTGTTGATAAACACTAGTTGCCTCGTACCCTTATGAAATCACGATACACCATTAAATTAGCCGGTGGGCAAACCCCTGCTCTCTATGAAATTGAGAAACTCCCAATAGCCCTAGGAACAAGAGTCTACTCTACCAAGTGCATGGTTTTAGATGGGAGCAACATTGATATTATTCTAAGCATGCCTTGGATGAAGCAGCATAAGGCTGTGTTGGACATAGACGCCTACACCACATACCTAAACTCTCCCACCCATGGTAGTGTGAGCTTTTGAGTAGTACCTCCCAAACTGTCCACACCAAGAAGTCACAGCACCACAACCATGTAGATAAAGAATATATCCTAGTGGTTAGTGAATTCTCGAACATATTCCCCGATGATCTTCCTAGATTGCCTCATGATCGGGATGTTGAGTTCAAGATTGAGCTTCAGCCAGGCACTGCACCCATATCCAAGAGGCCGTATAAAATGGCACCCAAGGAGCTTGCAGAGTTAAAAGAGCTGTTGAAAGAGTTGCTAGATAAAGGATTTATCCAACCAAGTTCTTCACCTTGGGGTTGTCTGGCATTGTTCATGAAAAAAAAAGGATGAGACCTTGAGGGTATGTGTAGATTATCGCCCGCTCAATGTCGTGACTATCAAGAATAAGTATCCACTACCTCGCATCAACATTCTTTTTTATCAGTTGGTTGGGCGTAAGGTTTTCTCCTAGACCGATCTATGTTCTGGATACCACCAAATCAAGATCCGTACCGAAGATATCCCCAAAACAGCATTCTCGACTCGATACAAACTTTATGAGTATTTAGTGATGTCGTTTGGGTTGACAAACGCACCAGCACACTTCATGTATCTCATGAACTCAGTTTTTATGCTAGAGCTAGACAAGTTTGTAATGGTGTTCATCGATGACATTCTAGTATACTCCAAGTTAGAAGAAGAACATGTAGAGCACCTTCGCATTGTGCTACAGAGGTTAAGGGAACACCAACTCTATGCTAAATTTGGCAAATGTGAGTTTTGGTTGAAATAAGTACCATTCCTGGGTCACATTATTTCCGAAGAAGGCATAGCGGTAGACCCCAATTAGTTTAGAGATGTAATGAATTGGAAGACACCAAAGACTGTGTTCCATGTACATAGTTTTCTTGGATTGGCTGGTTACTACCGCCGTTTCATCCCAAATTTCTCCAAGATTGCAAAACCCATGACCGAGCTACTCAATAAGGAAAAGAAATTTGTGTGGGACGCTGCGAGAACACTTTTCAAACCCTAAAGAAGCATCTTATGGCTGCCCCAGTATTAGCTAAACCGGACCTGGGGAAACTGTTCGATGTCTATTGTGATGCTTCGGGTATCGGATTAGGGTGTGTACTCATGCAAGATGGAAGAGTCATCGCTTACGGGTCCAGGCAACTAAGGAAGCATGAACAGAACTACCTAGCCCATGATCTAGAATTTGCAGCGGTAGTGCTAGCATTGAAAATGTGGAGGCATTATCTGCTTGGTAATCTAATCCATATCTACACCGATCACAAGACCCTAAAGTACATCTTCACCCAGGACCACCTAAACATGAGGCAACGTCATTGGTTGGAGTTAATCAAGGATTATGAATTGGAAGTGCATTACCACCCCGGAAAAGCTAATGTCGTGGCTGACGCACTAAGTTGAAAAGGCCAATGCCATCACATCATGATCAGCCCACAAATTCTAGATGGTCATTATGTCCAAGTAACACCCCACGGAGCTCCCTATAATTTGGCCTTAATACGCACCTTGTGAGAGGAAGTAGTAGAAGCTCAGAAGATCGATGTTGGCGTAGCACATCTCAAGAGGAGGCTAAAATAGGGTGATGAGAAGGTTTGATGTTTTCGGGATGACGCAAAAGGCGTGTTATGGTTTAAGGACCGTATAGTAGTGCCGAAGAATATGAAACTTTGCAAGAAATATTTGATGAGGCACACAAGGCAAAGTACTCCCTTCACCCAGGGAGCAACAAGATGCACCATGATTTGAGATCCAAATTTTGGTGGACTCGTATGAAGAGGGAAATAGCTAAGTATGTAGCAGATTGTGACACTTGCTGTTGAGTAAAGGCTGATCACCTAAAGCAAGCTAGACCACTACAACCCCTTTGTGTACTGACGTGGAAGTGGGAAGACATCAGCATGGACGTCATTGTTGGCTTACCGCTTACATCATTAAAATTCGACTCCATATGGGTCGTTGCCGATAGGTTGACAAAGTTTGCACAATTCATCCCTGTATCGACACGGTTCAAGATGCAGGAGTATGCACAACTATACATTGAGTGAATCATGTGTCTACACGGAGTACCCAAGACCATCGTATCTGACAGAGGCTCCCAATTTGTTGGACGCTTTTGGGAGAAGCTACACGAGTCATTGGGCACAAGGTTGATTAGAGGCTCTATGTATCACCCCCAAACAGACGGTCAGATGGAAAGGGTCAACCAAATATTAGAAGACATGTTGAGAGCCTATGTGCCAAATTATATAAAAAACTGGGACTAATCTTAGCCTTGACAGAATTCGCATACAACAATAGTTATCAAGAAAGCATCAAGATGGCACCATTCGAACATCAATATGGTCGCCGTTGTCGCACACCCCTGAGATGGTCAGAATGAGGAGAGAGAATAGTCTTTGGACCAGAACTAGGGCAATAGGTAGAGGAGAAAGTATTAGAAATTCAATCCAATGTATGAGCACAAAAGAGCTACGTAGATAAGAGACATCACCCACTTGAATTCAGAACTGGTGATCTGGTCTATCTTCGACTGTCACCAACCAAAGGTGTACAACGATTTGGAATTCATGGAAAAATAGCACCCCGTTACATTGGCCCATATCCGATCATTGCAAGATGTGGACCCATGGCCTACAAGCTCCAGCTATCAGCGGAACTCGCTGGAGTGCATGACTGTTGGTATTTCTTAACGTTGTATCAAGAATATAACTATTCTTGTTACAGTGCCAGAAATAATTGTTGGTGTTTGTTTTGCTTTAAGAATAAAATGAATTAATCCGCAAGCACACGGAACACCATTGTAGCATTTCACCCTGGGAATATTCCAAGGTATTATATTTATTTTCCGCAGGGAAGCCAGGCATAAAATTATCTTGGTTTAACAAAGATATAACTGCAAGAATATAGCAAATGACCAAAGACAGGGGTAAGGATGTTCAATAATAAAGGTAAGGGTAGCAACACAGGAGAAATCCACACTAAGATAAATAAAGAGATCGATTAAGCTAGCTGGGAGGACAACAAGTCTAAGTATAAGATTCCTAAAAATATATCTTTCCAAAATATATCTAAGTCAAGTGTCAAAATCCTAGTTACTTTGGTCGAGTGCTTACACCAATTTCTTGGTATAGCCTCAAGTCTTTCATCTGTTAACTCACTTCAGGGCACCAAAACATTCCACTAATATGGGCCGATAACTAGCCTCTGTACTAGTGGGTACGCTATCGCTAGACAACCCTACTAAGATGGCTCGAACGTGGTGGATTACTAAAGGGACGGACAGGGCTGTCACCACCTACCGCTTACCACACAACTCATGGGGACATATGCAAATCCATCTAGCGTTAACTTAGGCACCGCGCCTACGCCTTCACTAGATATTCTTCTGTTGGCCTAGCGGAAGAATAGCCAGGAAATAACCAAGTCTAAGTCCGGAAAGAACTAAACTTAATTAAATCCTAGCCGGGAAACCCGTGAACTACGCAACAAAGTTTCTTCCCGATAATTGTAACTTAAGAAAAATGACTAAGTTAAGATAAATACTTGACAAGATATAAAAGAAAAAGATATTTATATTGATAAAGGATAAGTCTTACTTAAAGAGAAAAGATACAAGAGAGCTCATACAAAGACTCCAAGACAATTCCAGAATCCCGAGCGATGCTCTCGACTAGACTCTAACTCCAGACTAATTAACCTACTCTACTAAGTAGCACAAGTAGTGGGAAATGAACTCCTTGATGTGTTTCTTGCTTCGATGCCCTTCTATTGCTGAATTCCATCTCTATTTGTAGGTGGCGATGGTCCTGCGGGTATTTGTTGGTGAAGGAGGGTCGGTTGGCCAAAGTCGGTGCGTGGGGCGGCTGGGCATGCCGGGCGGGATGCACCACCGGGCGGCAGCCCAGGCCGCACATCCGTAGGATCATGTCGGTTCCCGATCGACTCGTTTTGGTCAGCTCAGATCTTGTCTTGATGGCGGTTTTTTGGTCAGTTCGTGCCGACTTCTCCATTTTGGGGCCGGTAGGCGTATTGGGCGTCATGGGCTGGCAACCCCGGGTGGCCACCCAAGGCCGGGCAGGATGGGGGTGGGGGGTGGGACGGGCGGTAGGCCAGGCTGGGCGGTGGCCTGGGCCGGGTGTCGACCCCCTCTGGTTCGCCCTTTGACTTCTCCCGATTAGCCCACTCATTGACCTTCTCTTCCTTAGTCATATCTCATCATTCTTAATCCAGGAGAAGAAAATTCCATCATGGTAAAGTGTTTTAGTAAAACTGGCCGGGTCAAATGATCAACCTGAAAAACAACCCCGTTTAACCAGCCGGGTGGCTAATTTTAGCCGTTTATGACCCTGTTGGCTGGTTTCTGATTTTAGCCTGAAAACAACCCCGTCGGCCGGTGAAACGACTGTTTCACATTCGTGGTCGGCCGACGGGGTGTTTCTTCATGTTTTTACACATTTTGGCTCTCTTATGCCTTCAAACACAAATTTCACCAAAACTCGTGGAACTTTATTAGTTTAAACAAATATTTATTGAACTTTGGTCTTTACCTTGCATTTCCTGACTAATTGTTGGCCGATTTTGGGTTTTATCGGCCGCCTACAATGACACATTTCATTTGTCCCAACTCAAGAAGTGCATGAAGACACCAGTGGACATTACATTGGCAAGCACCGAACAACTACAACCTGACTTGACATATTCAGAGCGACAGTGAAAGTACTAGATGAGAAGAAACGGGTCACCCGCAAGAAAACGCTTAAATTCTACAAAGTTCAGTGGAGCAACCATAGTGAGAAGGAGCCTACTTGGGTGCCAGAAGAATTCATGCGAAGTCACTACCCCGAGTTCCTACACCACTACCTAGGTAAACCGTTATAACATCCCTTAATCTCGGGATGAGATTTCTTTAAGGGGGAAGGGTTGTGACACCTCAGGTTTCATGAATTCTTCCTGGCAAAATATCGAAGAACTCTCATCACTGCAAAGAGCCTAGGGCAAAAATTTGAATAGCAGTTCATCAAATTTGAGGCAAATTTAAGCAAATTTTTAAAATCACTTGAACTACGAGTTGGGCAAAGACTCATGCCCACTAAAAATTTATGTTGTGCACCAAGGTGAATTAGAAATTTGATGAATTTTTTATATTTTTATGTCTTCATGTAGTGCTCCAAATAAATGCACAAATCATTAAAAACTACGCCTTTTTGTAACATTCATGTTCAAATTCAAATGTCAAAAACTTAGTACTAGAATTTTTCTACATTAGAAAACTTCATGAGGAGGACGTGCATATTTTTCGTTTTCCTTGATCATACACCAAGTAAACCCCACGGAATTAATAAATACGAGCAGTTTTCATAATTGGAAAATAAAACAAAAATCAAACTCCCCTATGGGACCCACCCATCAGTCACTGTAAAGAAACACACCCCATTGCCTCCCGACCTCCCAACTTGCTCAGCGCCACATGGACGCAGGCGTATGGGCAGTCACCCTCGGTTCGGATCGACGGCCCCACCTCGAGGATTTGTCCCACCACCTGGTCGGCCCTTCACCCTCAACCGCCTCACTCTCACCTGCACGCCCTTCCTCTCTTTGTTTGAGCACACAGCGGGGGGGGGGGGGGCATTGCTGTGTGGGTCCGAGCTCTGGCGCATGACTTCTCCACCACCTTCCTAGCGATGCCCAGCCCACTCACAGCAGCGCACAGAGTTCCTCGTCACCCATAAGGCAATCCCGCCCCCATTCCCCCTCGGAGTCGAGCTAAATCGAGGTTTTCCAGTGGTGACCCTGCACCGAGCACCGACGGCCGCACGCTGGAATTTCTCTGAGCCGGGTGAGCTTCCCTATCCCCATCTTGCTTGCATCACTCACTAACCCTCCCTCTGTTGTCATCGAGAAGGCCACATTGCAGAGCTCTCCCCCAAGCCGCTGGACCGTGCTCTGCCTGCATCGCTCATTGCCGTCCCTCACCAAAACCCTAGCCCGGTGAGCCACAGTTTCCTAGCCGACGCGCCGCGAACCCGCATCCACTCCCCCCCCTAACAGTTGTCACGTAAATGCAGGTTCTTGACCGACTCATTTTGGTCTGCTCAGATCTTGTCTTGATCGCAGTTGTTTGGTCGGTTCACACCGACTTCTCCGTTTTGGGGCCGGTAGGCGTATTGGGCCTCATGGGGTGGCAACCTCGGGTTTCCACTCGAGGCCGGGCGGCATGGGGGGCTGGGCGGTAGGCCAGGCCGGGCGGCGGCCCGGGCCAGGTGCCAACCCCCTCTGGGTCGCCCTTTGTCTTCTCCCGATTAGTCCACTCATTGACATTCTGTTCCTTAGTCATATTTCATCATTCTTAATCCGGGAAGAGAAAGTGCCATCATGGTGAAGTGTTTTTGTAAAACCACCCGGGTCGGATGATTAGCCTGAAAAACGACCCCGTTTAACCAGCTGGGTGGCTGATTTTAGCTGTTTATGACCCTATCGGCTCGTTCCTGATTTCAGCCTAAAAACGACCCTGTTGGCCGGTGAAAATGACTGTTCATAGTCGTGATCGGCCGATGGGGTGTTTCTTCATATTTTTACACATTTTGGCTCTCTTATGCCTTCAAACACAAATTTCACCAAAACTCATGGAACTTTATTAGTTTAAACAAATATTTATTGAACTTTGGTCTTTACCTTGCATTTCCTGACCGGTTGGTGGCCGATTTTGGGTTTTATCAGCCGCCAACACCTCCCCAAGCTTAAACCTTTGCTTGTCCCGAGCAAATTAAAACATAGAGATGATGGATCAGGAGTTGCTTCAATATTAGCACCCTGCAAGTATCAAGTGCACAAACACATACTCCAACACAATATGGGTAAGTGTAAACCAACGCAATTTGTGTCACTAATTCATTTGAATTGTACAGTGGGGCTTATTGGCATTTATAACCTTGTCATGAGTGGTTGAAGTCTAGAACAACTACTTTAGACTTTGTCATGCAATCTCCTATTCGATCATGAGTCCAAGATTTTTGTAATGCTGCATAATATTGAAAATCTTCCCTCTTGGTGCAACCTCCTACTATGGCTCTCATCTCTCAAAGGGTGTATTTCCTTACCAATGCCCATCCTACTTTCTAAGAGTTTGTCTTAAATATGTGGGGCTTGGTAGGATGTCACATTTAGCAAGCATATATTGTTAGGCTAAGAGATGATCCTAGTGAAAGACATTGCACTTCCTCATTCCAATCATTTTGAAATAATGTCTAGGGGAGAGGGAGAGAATGGACTCACACGAAGGATTGGGCTAGCACAATTGCAAAGGTCTTGGGTGCAGATTTATCCCAAAGACTAAAATTTTTGTGCTAGAGACAAAAGATGGTCCTTTATTTTCGATCAAAGAAATACTTTTATTTTTGTATGAACCTTGAAGCTTTTTGATGTATCACATCCATGAGAGCTAATACATTGTTTTTTCTTTCTTTCTTTCTTTGTTCCAGCTCTCATGGTGTAAAGAGGCTAATTCAATGGTTAAAATATTTTTGCACACTTTTTCTGAGCAATTGGGAGGACCATAATCTTTTAATAGGATCAAAGGCTTGCAAAAAGAAAGATTTTTGGTTGGCATGCTTGGTGAAATGGATGTGTGCTTCCGATATGGAAACCACATAACCAAGCATGATTATTTTGAGTACTCAAAGATAACGCGAAGGAAAATGATTGGCTTTGGAAGTGGAAGTCCCTCATAAGGATTCTATCCTAACTAAACTCAATGCATGCATCAATGACATAGATATGGTTTTGATATTTAATATTTGGCCATGGTAGGAATTTGTCCATCATACGGAAGATGTGCACGAAGTAGGGGTTTTTGTTGCAGCATAGTTTTGAAAAAAATCATTGGACTCTAATCATAAGGAGATCATAGACTCTTTTAAAACATGCCTTATAATAAACTCCAACAACTAGACTTGGTGTTTATTAGCCATTTTGCACCCATTAAAACATACAGAGACTAGTGTTATCATCGTGCTAGTCTACCATTACCCACGAAAATGAGGAGTAGAGGTTGTATACTAGAGACTCAAAGGGAGCTAATAGAGCAACTATTCATCATTTCCATAGGCAAGGTGGAGACCAAGTTCTCAAATTTTATTTATAAAGGGAAATATTTTTTTGTTCTTTTTGGCTATGCAAAATTTTATGGTTTTTCTTTGAAAACTGAAAATCTTTTTGGGTTTTCTTAAATGTTCTAAAAAACATGAATACAACTCAACTAGAGAAAGAGGGAGAGAGGATAGAACAAGCAGTGCACCTTGGTTTGGGTACCTCCCCAAGCTTAGGTCTTTGCAAGACTTAAGCTTAGATGGCTTTTACTGCGGCGATTGAAACTCTATGTTGAAGTGGCCGAATAGTTGGTCCATCCTGGACCTATTTGTCTGAAGTTGTTCTGACATTTTCTTCTGCCATTCTTGTTCTCTCCTTATGGCTGCTTGTATTTCTTGAGTTTACACGTTAATTTCATAAGCATTGGCAGCCAAGTATTGCATGTCTTCTTGCAACTCTAAAAAGTTGTACGATGTGAATCGGGCAGAACGAGAAGTGCCTATGCCTCCATGAGGTTGGTGGTAACTCCCCATCCCGTAAGGCTCATAGTTGTCATTGGAGGAAGAAGTGTAGTTTGATGAACTCGCAAAACCAGGGATTTGTGGCTATTCCCAATTGTATTGGGGACCTCCCGATTCACCCGTTTGAGGTGTGTTCATTGTTGTTTCGTACTGTTGCTCTTCCCAATGGACTTGTGCTCTGGTTTTTGTTCTTGGCCTATTCTGGGCAATACTATGTCGTGCATGCTACACGGAAGCTTGCAATTTATACAAAAAGTTTCTTTTACCAATAATAGTGAGCTGGGGGTTAGGCAATTCAATCTCTGTGTCATACCCCGGCTAAAGCATGAAGTACCTATTATTTTCCTCTCTCAACAAATGTGCTTGCAAGAAATGATCTTCTCCTAACAAAGGGGCATTAGGGAGGCGATCTATTCTAGCTTGTTGAAGCGCACCAACCTTCCTAGCAATTCTAGTGACAAAAGGGATAAAAGTGATGGGTCCTTGTTGTCTGAATGGTAAGGTGAGCCAATGGTTGTTGGGAAGTGGGGTTCATTTTAATCTTTTTGATTACTGCATGAAGATAGGCTTTATCCAAACTATTCACCGAACGTACATCACCCCGTGGGGTTAAGTAGTGAGTGATAAAACAGTGAATTATATAGAGCGAGGGGTTGTGAATGCCACTAGTGCGTTCTTGCCCCGTAACGGGATTTCCTATCTTGACCCAAAGTCCTTGTGGTGTGAAACCTTTAAGTCTATCAATGTCTATAGCGGCCTTCCGGTCAAAACCAAGATAAGTGCTAATTTCTTTTAAAGGCCGTTCATAGGTTTCACTAAAAATACGAAATTCATAGAGGGTGCCCATTTTGTTTGACTCATGAGTATGAACTTTCAGAGTGCAAAGGAATTCGATAGTAAGCCATTTAGAACCGTATTCATCAAGGTGATAAAAATCATACCATCCAGCCGTGTTGAGCGCGTACTCAAAATTGGCGAGGATGCCGATTCGCTCGAGGAAGTTGTGGACAAACTTGTGCACGGTCATGAACTCCTGGTCTCGAATGGCGGTGAACTTGCTTTGCTTCTCGAAGTTGTTGAACACCATGTTCTCTTCACTCTCCATGAATTTCTCGAATTCTTCATCTTACATACTTGCCACCATTGGAGCATCGGATATGGACATTGTTTCCGAGTGATAACTCGGAGCGTGCCCATGTGAAGCTCCTGAGTTTTCAGCTTCTGAGTGCTCACTTGGTGTGCGCCTCCCATGGCTTGAGGTGCTGCTACTGAACTTGGTGTAGAGGCCTCTCCAGATGTTTGCCATTCCTGCAACAGGGTTACTTGGACACAATACCCAAAGGACAATATGATAATAATGGTTAGTGATTGGTCGTCCAGTTGGTAGTAGTCCAAAACGTGCAAGAGACAAAGCAAAATTTCCTCTAGTTGGTTTTATTGTAGCACACTTTTATTCCTAAGTGGAGAGTGCACTTACTAAGCAAACTAGTGGAGTGAGGAAGGGATTGCAAAAAGGGAGAGAGTTGTAAGGGAGAGATGAATGTTTTGGCTGAAGGAATGGTGGTGGAGAAATAAGCAAGAGGACACCCGGTATTCATAGGCTCGAGGGAGAGCCATGGGGCACAAATCCCAGGCCGAGCGGCGGCACATGCCGGGCGGCAGACCATGCCGACCGGCAGGGCTTTTTCGTCCACTTGCTCCATTATTGCTTTGGTGGTGATGGGAGATGGCTAGGTCCATGCACCATGTGATTCCCTTGCTCACTTTGTCCAGAAATATGCCAAGAGTGTAGGGAGCAAGGATAGAGTGATGGGATGGCCAAAGTTGTATGTTTGCAATGAATACCATGCCACTCATAAGGCCTAGGGAATAGGATGGCAGGTGAGTGTGGGTGGTGAAAGAGTGAGGTTACATATGTGACTATCCTTCACTTGGTTTTACTCATGGTGGGGGCTTTTGGTGAGCATTTTGCATAAAGAGAAAGCTGGCCACACCTCCACCACTCATGGCCATGATCTATGCAGTAAAAGAGCCAAGAATTTGAGAAAAAGCTTGGCGGGCAGCAGGGCTTGCTGGGTGGCAAACCTGGCCGGGCGGCTCAGATGATCTAGCCGTGTGGTCATTTGATGAAAAATGACCTCAGAAATGCTTAAACTGGACTGGGTTATTTCAAGCTAGGTGGCTCAAAATTATCTAGCCGAGTGATCATTTTTCACCATGTATGACCTCCCGGGTGCTCAAATTTGATAGATTCTAGCTACTTAAAACTTTCGCAGCCGGGTGGTCATTTTTAATGAAATATGACCTCCCGGGTGCTGAAATCCGACTAGCCGGGTTGGAGCCTCAGATCATCACCCAGATGGTCGTTTTTTGATGAAATTTGATCTCCCGGCCCGCAAATTTGGCTGAGCCATCACCAATTTTTTTAGTCTAATTTGGTGATTAGGGAAAATAAAATCAAACTAATTTGATGAAATGTAGAAAGGAAGGGGGATAAATATCAGTTTACCTCCCGACGAGGGTCCAGATTTTTTGTCTCGAACAAGATGTTCTCCGTGTTCAGTTTTCGTGGTGCCCTTCGTGGATGGAGAATCTTCCACGATCGGTTCAACTTCTTTCTTGCCATACTTGTGTGATCTTCTTTGTCTTGGTGGGGACCTTTTTCTTCATTTCCTGTGGCTCGATCTTCTTCTTGGGTAGTGGTGGTGTGCTCTTCACTTTTACCACAGGTGCACCCATTTTTGGTGGGATTAGGTACACCTCAATTTTCTACACTATGTTAGGATTTTTGCCATAAAAGATGCGTACCTGATTGCATTATTCCGTTCAGGGCTTGCAGGCAAACTTTTCTTCATTCCCATTAATGTTAAGGTGGATTTCTCTAGTCCCAACATCACTGTTGGCATTTGCGGTGCTGAGGAATGGCCTTCCTAGTATAAGAGGTGTCTTTACATTGACCTCCATATCTAGTACCACAAAAATGACAGGAACAAGACATTTCCTTATCTTCACGGATACGTCCTCCGTGATACCCGGTGGGTAACGGACTGATTAGTCGGCAAGCTGCAAGCACGTTGTTGAAGGGGACAATGAATTGACATCAAGTTTGTCATACACCACCTTTGGCATGACGCTCACGCTTGCCCCAAGATCACAGAGGGCGTTGTTGAAGTGTTGCATCTCATAGAACATGGGATGGTTGGACATCCCGGATCTCGCTTCCTTTCTTGGATGGAGTTTAAGATGGCGGCGCTGCATTCCTCTATTAATTTGACAGTCTTAGTGGACGGTATTGGGCGTTTATTGTTGAGGATGTCCTTTAGGTACTTGGGGTAGGTGGGAACCTGCATAGCATCAAGAAGAGGTATGTTGACATATAATTTCTTTATTACCTCCACAAACTTGCCGAATTGTTCATCCACTGTTGGCTTCCTCTGGCGAGAGGGAAATGGCAGCACCGGGGTATCATAGAACTCATGTGATGCCTCCTTGAGAGGCGCCTTCGTCTCCTCAACTTCAATTTCCTCCTCCACTTCTGACTCTTCATTAGTTTTCCTTGGTCTTACCTGCATTGTTAGGATTTGGCAGATCCTGTGTGGATTTTCCATCTCTAGTTGTGACAGCATTAACATTTTCCTTAGGGCCAGCTTCTAGCTGACCAGGGAGCTTACTAGAGTTAGGCTTGACAATAGAGGCAGCCAGCTGAGCAATTTGTGTTTCTAACATTTTGTTATGACTAAACTGGTTTTGCAGGGAGGTATTGAAGGCTTCCATAAGAGAATCTATGCTTTCTAGAACTTTATTAGTAGCAATAAATTTCCTACTAATACTTTTATTGATTTTAGATTATCCTAGAACAAGATCATGAAAAGAAGGTTCATTACGAGTAAAGTTGCCAGAGTTACCCATGTTCTTGTCAAAGGAGAGGTTTGGCTTGGACTACCATCCGAAGTTGTTTGTGCAGGGCCTAAACCCGTTGTTGTTATTATTGTTGTTGAGGTAGTTCACTTCTTCTTTCAGGGTCTCTGGGCAGCGGCTTCCTATATGTCCAACATTTCCACAGACTTCGCAAGTCATGCGAGAGTCTAAGGATTGGGTAGTCTGTGATGAATCCATCTTCTTCAACAGTTGATCCATTTTGATTGTTAGCATGTCAATACCATCAACTTGGTGGACTCCCCTCATCTTGGGCTACGGCTGGCTTTGCCTCTCATCATAGCCACTGTAGTTGGCAACCATCTTTTCTATGAGAGTTTGAGCTTCTTTGACCTTTAGGGAGAAGAAAGAGCCTCCAGCGGCTGCATCTAGGTGCTCATGAGCGGGGCGGTTGAGCCTATGGTAAAAGCTTTGGATCAGCAACCAATCTTGCATTCTATGATGTGGGCATGCCAAAGTGTATTCTTGGAAGCATTCCCATGCCTCAGGGATGCTTTTATCGGTTAGCTGTTGAAAGCTTGAAATTTTGTTCCGCAGGGCGTTGGTTTTGCCTAGCGGGAAGAACCTGGCAAGAAAGGTGTTGGAGCACTTGTCCCATGTGGTGAGTTCTTCCTTATTGCTGTAGAACCACTGCTTGGCCTTTCCCAAGAGTAAGAATGGGAAAAGGCGAAGGCGGATGGATTCAGGGGTCACGTCCCTCATGGTGAAAGTGTTGCACACCACCAAGAACTGTTGGAGGTGAGCCTTTGCGTCTTCGGATGCTTTGCCATAGAAAGGACTGACCAGAACCATCTTGATTAAGGCCAACTTCAGCTCATAGCTTTTGTTCCCCATGTTCGAGTTTAGACCGGTGCGAATGTTGTCTGCAGATGGGATGGAATAGTCACGGATTGTCTTCTCATCCATGGTTGGTTGAGTGGACGTAGAAGGATCTTGCTGCTGAGCTGGTGTGATCGGAGGTGCTTCAAAAGCAAGTCTAGGCCGAGGAGGGGTGAGTCATTGACGCACTCTCCTCAACAAAGCCTCCAGGTCGTTATGGTAGTTGTCTGGTAGGTCAAAACCAGACATAAAGCGTCCTGTTTACACCACAAATAAACATAACAAGGGTAAGCCCGCAAAGGAAAGCGGTAACTTCTTGGTAGAAATATCAATGTTAGATTCTGATATCTTAGCCTATTGCTTCTCTGACAACGACGCTATAAATGCTTGTTGGTATTTCTTAACATCGTATCAAAAATATAACTATTCTTGGTAGGGTGCCAGAAATAATTATTGGCGTTTGTTCTGCTATAAGAATAAAATGAATTAATCCGCAAGTGCACGGAACACCCATTGTAGCATTTCATCCTAGGAGTATTCCAAGGTATCGTATTTATTTTCTGCATGGAAGCCAGGCGTAAGATTATCTTGGTTTAATAAGGATATAACTGCAAGAATTATATCAACTAACCAAAGAAGGGGGTAAGGATGTTCAATAATAATGGTAAGGGTAGCAACATAGGAGAAATCCACACTAAGATAAATAAAGAGATTGGTTAAACTAGCCGGGAGGACAACAAGTCTAAGTCTAAGATTCCTAAAAATATATCTTTCTAAAATATATCTAAGTAAAGTGTCAAAATCCTAGTTACTCGGGTCGAGTGCTTACACCAATTTCTTGGTACAGCCTCAAGTCTTTCACCTGTTAGCTCACTTCAGGGCACCAAAACATTCCACTAATATGGGTCGGTAATTAGCCTCTATACTAGTGGGTACGCTATCGCTAGACAACCCTGACTAAGACGGCCCGAACGTGGTGGATTACTAAAAGGGACGGAAAGGGCTGTCACCACCTGCCGCCTACCACACAGCCCGTGGGGACGAATGCAAATCTAACTAGCGTTAACTTAGGCACCATGCCTACACCTTCACTAGATATTCTTCCATTGGCCTAGCGGAAGAATAACCTGGAAATAACGAAGTCTATGTCCGGAAAGAACTAAACTTAATTAAATCCTAGCTAGGAAACACGTGAACTACGCAACAAAGTTTCTTCCTGATAATTGTAACTTAAGAAAAATGACTAAGTTAAGATAAATACTTGATAAGATATAAAAGAAAAAAGATATTTATATTGATAAAGGATAAGTCTTACATAAAGAGAAAAGATACAAGAGAGCTAATAACAAGACTCCAAGACAATTCTGGAATCCCGAGCAATGCTCTCGTCTAGACTCTAACTCTCGACTAACTAACCTACTTTAGTAAGTAGCACAAGTAGTGGGAAATAAAATGCTTGATGTGTTTCTTGCTTCGATGCCCTTCTACTGCCGAAATCTCCCTTTATTTATAGGTGGCGATGGTCCGAGGGGTATTTGTAGGTGAAGGAGGGTCGATTGGCCAAAGTCGGTACCCGGGCACCGGGCCGTGCCTGGTGGAAGCCCAGGCCAGGCGGCCGTAGGACTGTGTCGGTTCCCAACCGACTCATTTTGGTCGGCTCAGATCTTGTCTTTATGGCGGTTGTTTGGTCGGTTCACGCCGACTTCTCCATTTTGGGGCCGGTAGGCGTATTGGGCCTCATGGGCTGGCAACCCTGGGTGTCCACCCGAGGTCAAGCGACAGGCCAGGCCGGGTGGCATGGGGGGGGGGGGGGGGGGTCGGGTGGCAGGCCAGGCCTGGCGGCGGCCTGGGCCGGGTGCCGACCCCCTCCGGGTCGCCCTTTGTCTTCTCCCGATTAGGCCACTCATTGACCTTCTCTTCCTGAGTCATATTTCATCATTCTTAATCCGAGAGGAGAAAACGCCATCATGGTGAAGTGTTTTTGTAAAACCGGCCGGGTCGGATGATCAGCTTGAAAAACGACCCCGTTTAACTAGTCGGGTGGCAGATTTCAGCCGTTTATGACCCTGTCGGCTGGTTCCTGATTTCAGCCTGAAAACGACCCTATCGGCCGGTGAAAACAACTATTTTATAGTCGTTATCGGTCGACGGGGTGTTTCTTCATGTTTTTACATATTTTGGCTCTCTTATGCCTGCAAACACAAATTTTACCAAAACTCGTAAAACTTTATTAGTTTAAACAAATATTTATTAAACTTTGGTCTTTAGCTTGTATTTCCTAATCGGTTATTGGCCGATTTTGGGTTTTATCGGCCACCAACAATGACACATTCCATTTGTCCTAACTCAAGAAGTGCGTGAAGACACCAGTGGATATTACATTGGAAAGCACTGAACAACTACAACCCGACTTGACATATTCAAAGCGCCCAATGGAAGTACTAGATGAGAAGGAATGGGTCACCCGCAAGAAAATGCTTCAATTCTACAAAGTTCAGTGGAGCAACCACAGTGAAAAGGAGCCTACTTGGGAGACAGAAGAATTCCTGCAAAGTCACTACCCCGAGTTCCTACACCACTACCTAGGTAAACCGTTATAACATCCCTTAATCTCGGAACGAGATTTCTTTAAGGGGGAAGGACTATGACATCTCGGGTTTCATGAATTCTTCCTAGCACAATATCGTAGAACTCTCATCACTACAAAGAGCCTAGGGCTAAAATTTGAACAGCAGTTGATCAAATTTGAGGCAAATTTAAGCAAATTTTAAAAATCACTTGAACTACAAGTTCCCAATTTTCAATACAACTCATGCCCACCAAAAATATATGTTGTGCACCAAGGTGAATTAGAATTTTGATGAACTTTTCATATTTTTATGTCTTCATGTAGTGCTCCAAATAAATGCACAAATCATTAAAAACTACCCCTTTTTGTAACATTCATGTTCAAATTCAAATGTCAAATACTCAGTACTAGAATTTTTCTAAATTAGAGCACTTCATGAGGAGGACGTGCATATTGTTGGTTTTCCTTGATCATACACAAATTAAAGCCCACAAAATGAACAAATACGGGCAGTTTTCATAATTGGAAAATAAACAAAAATCAAACTCCCCCGTGGGACCAACCCATCAGTCACTGTAAACAAAAACACACCCCGTTGCCGCCCGCCCTCCCGACTCGCTCAGCGCCACATGGACGCAGGCGTACTGGCAGTCGCCCTCAGTTGGGATCAACGGCCCCACCTCGAGGATTTGTTCCACCACCTGGTCGACCCTTCACCCTCACCCGCCTCACTCTCACCTGCACGCCCTTCCTCTCTTTGTCTGAGCACATGGGGGCCGCCATTGCTGTGCGGGTCCGAGCTCTAGCACCCGGCTGCTCCACCACCTTCCTAGCGATGCCCAGCCCACTCATAGCAGCGCACAGAGTTCCTCGTCACCCTCAAGGCAATCCCGCCCCCATTCCCCCTCGGAGTCGAGCTAAATCGAGGTTTTACACTGGCGACCCTACACCGAGCACCGATGGCCGTGCGCTGGAGTTTCCCTGAGCCGGGTAAGCTTCCCCATCCCCATCTTGCTCGCATGCATGTGTGACTTGCTTGCATCACTCACTCACCCTCCCTCTGTTGTCTTGGTCACCGAGAAGGCCACATTGCAGACCTCTCCCCCAAGCCGCTGGACCGTGCTCTGCCTCCGTCGCTCATTGTTGTTCCTCGCCAAAACCCTAGCCCGGTGAGCCACAGTTTCGTAGCCGACGCACCGCGAACCCGCATCCACTCCCCCCCCCCCCCAACAGTTGTCACGGAAATGCAGGCCCCATCGTAGCCCCGGCTGCCCGCCGTGCTTGCGCAACGCTCTTGGTCACACTGGCCAATGGGCCGCACCACTCCTGGGCCGGATCTGGCCCAGGGTCACCCTCCACACGGGCCTCGGTCCGATGGGCTGAGGAAATTGGCCTGTGAGCGTAAATAGATTTATTTTTCTATTTCTTTTTCAAGATTAAATCATTTATAGGAAATGTGTTAAACTTTGAAAAATCATAGGAAAATGTGTTAAACTTTGAAAAATCATAAGAAAATTCTCTGGGGTCTTGTAGTCTTGTTCCATTTTAGAAGAAATGCAGGATAGCAGTGTGTGTTGATATTTTAGCAGAACTAAAGTATATGGTTAGAACACAATTAATTTCATAGACAAATCCTTGGTGAATATTTTGGCAGAAGTAAAATATTTTGGCAGAACTAATTAATTTATGATACTTGGTGAATAATCATGTTTTGACATATTGCACATTCCTGTAAAAGCACAAAACCTAGTTCTTGGTAATTTAGTCACAATTAAATATTGAGCCTTTTGCCTTGTGTTAATTATTTAAAAATTAAGGGCTCAATGCCTGTAAGTGAAACTTGGTAAATAAATCACTCCTAGTATTTACTACTTACAGTAAATCACCCATTTCATTTTGTCTTCCAGAACCATGCTAAGTTGTTTATTTATCTTATAGGTCTACTAAGTCACTTAACACTATATTGTAAATTCAACATTTTACAATAAGAGTCACTTGTTGCATATCAAACCATCACTTAGGATTGAAAATAATGCTATGACCAGTACACCGTAGTGACCCACACTTCACACCATATTCAATTATCGCAATCACCCCTTCCTGTACATTTATACCATGAATTGTCATATTAACATATTTGTTGAGAAAGTGCCATGAACCATCTCTCTTACGCATCATCATTTGTATCATATAGATCACGGAGTGAACCACTTGGAGACAGGACATGAGCAGGAGCCAGAAGGACAGGGTGGTGCTTCAGCTAACCAAGAGCAGGACCAAGGCAAGTCCCGGTGCATCCCACCAGTTTTGCATTTTTTTACTTTATCACTAGGGGTATGATGTAGGTTTTGCCTATGCATTAGGTTTATAGGAGTTGATTGAAACCCTAGCATTGCAGTAGGTCCCTGTACCCATTGATAGCTTTAGAACATTAGAGGCTTTGCTTAATTAGGGTGATGAGTTAGCGAGTGGCAGAAGGCCACTCGTCATTGTATCCTATTATTACTGGGGATAGTTTAGAGAAAGGCATGGATTGGGATAACAAAGAAGACTAGACGGGCAACTAGGTGGAAAGAGGAGGTAGCCCCATCTGAGTCACTTAAGGCGTTGCCATGTGTCTGGCCCATGGGGTCAAGTTTGAACGTACTGTTTGCATGCTGGAGATATGGGCCTAGTAAACTGATGTAGCTACAACTACTGCCTGGTTGGAAGATAGCCTTCTCCCTTCTTTGATGGAACTAGTGCTGAGAGTAGGGAGCAATCCACCCATGAATGACGGTACAGTGTGCATCGTGTTTGGGGACCTTTCTCGGGGGAGTCTGAACCCGGAAGACCTTACGGTACCGCAGCGAAAGGTTGCTCCATGCGGCTTCCAGGAAGCGCGTATGGATCGTGTAAGCAGGTTTCTCCTGTAGGATGTAAATTGATTCGAGTCATTATCCCTCACAGTAATGTGTACCACTTGATCGCTGCTCCGGAACATTATTGGAAGCCATTAATATGATGAATGGGTTTAATATTGTTGTATGGAATTATTATTAGTTGTATCATAACCATGATTGTTGTAGTTATAGTGCAAACTAAATTTACTATTTGCATGTCAACTTAACTTGCTGCTAAAACTTGAAAATTAAGGATCAACTTTTAGACTGGCTTTTGGCAACATACCCTACACTTAGCCTGTACATGTCTAGGGGTCAGTTATAGATGGCCATTTTGACGGGTCAGTCTTGCTGAGGGGTGAGAGTGTGATATCCCAGCGCAGAGCTCAGTAGGATTGATAGAATACTCATACCAACAAGTTGCAACTTCTTTTCTGGAAGCTCATCCTCAAAGAACCCCAAAGTTAAGCACGCTTGACCGGGAAGTTTGTCCCGTGTGCGCACGAGTGAGGACAAAATACGCAGAAAAGACTAATATTGATCTGTGAGGATAGCCCTGAGGTCATAGAGAGCTGCCAGGTGTAACCGGGTCCGACCTCGGAGGGGCGGGGTCTTATAGGCGGGCCTTGCTTACGTCGTGCGATGGATTAACTATTTAATCATAGTATTAGCATATAATTAATGTAATCTAATTAAGATTAATAAATTTAAAATAGATTAAACATTAATATGATATAATAATAATATAAATTTAAACTAAATGAATATTATATTAATATTTATTTTTTATTTTATAATTTATATAATAGATACTTGTATAACAAACCAAACAACATCTCCTCTCAGAACTAAACAAATACGATCAGCAAATGGCCCAATAGGCCCATGATGTAAAATCAAAGCCCAACAACATAAATAAATCATGTAAATCGCAGGTTTAAACATCCACCAAGCAACGCCAGCCGCCAGCAAACCCATCCTGTTTGTCTCTCCTTTTTTTCTCACGCGGAGGCATCTTACTCAACGTGCTCTCATCCTCGCCCGTGCACCAGCAATGGTACCACCATCCTTTTCTCACGGCTGTTGCCCTTTCTATCCCATATTTCCATGTCGCCCTCCTCGCCTCTTGCGCTGCCCCTACCGGCTACCGGCCCATTGTCTCACCTGTCCGCTAGCGGACGCCGTCTTCAGTCCTCGCTTCTCGCAGCACCCCTGCCCAATCTCTCTCGTATGCACGCCTTTGCCGGTTGCCGTCCTCATCATGTGCCGCCGCCTTACAGATGCCTGCCATCAGAATCTACACATTGAAGAATCGGGTACTTCGGGATTACCTGACCTGAAACCAGAAATTTCCGGTATCCGATTTGTCAGGTATTTGATCTTTCGGGTCAAATCTCAGATACTAATTCTGAAAACCCGAAACATCCGACCCGAAATATCGGGTTAACCCGAATCCTCCTGAAGGCTGGGTAAGGGGGGTCCATCACTTAAAAAAAGAAATATCGGGTTAACCCGCCCAGACTGGCAGTAATCAAAGTTTCTGTTGGCTTTCCACAAACATGCCTCTGGTCCTTGCATCCATCGATCAATCAATTTCCTTTAACTTTTTGTCACATTTACGAGCTGTCTGCATCCACTGGTTAAAGTTCTCCGATCGAGTTCCAGATCCGAACGATAATCCAGTTCACTCCCTCGTCTCCACCAATCGCTGTTTCGCCATGGCGCCAAGCTGCGACCACCCCAGCAGCAGCAGCCGCCCCCGCGCGGTCCTCTTCCCGCTCCCGTACCAGGGCCACATCAACGCCATGCTCCGCCTCGCCGCAGTCCTCCACGGGCACGGCCTCGCGATCACTATCCTGCACACCGAGACCAGCGCGCTGGACCGGCAGAAACTCCCGCCGGGCTACGAGCTCGTGACCATCAAGGACGGCGTCCCACCGGAGCTCGCCACCTCGGACGACGTCGCCGCGTTCGTCCTCGCGCTGAACAGGAACTGCGCCGCGCCGTTCCGTGAGTACCTCGCCCGTGCTGGTCGTGTCTCGTGCGTGGTCGCCGACGTGGACTGGTTCGCGCCGCTGGCAACCGCGCGGGAGCTCGGCGTGCCGGCGCTCGCTCTGATGACCAGCAGTGCGGCGAGGTTCAGGATCTATCTGGCGTTCCCACGTCTGGAAGAGATTGACATAACCCATCGGGCCGGTATAACCGGTCGGGACTGGTTCACCGGTTAACCGGTATAACAAAATGTTCTAAATAATAGAAAAAATGAGGCATGATATTTTTCTAAATATTGAGCATAATATTAAATACCAATACATAATACATTGAGTTCATATAACATAGCACAACTATATTATGTTATACAAAATATCAAAATATAGTTGTCCCATATATGATTCTTCATAAATAATTATACAATGGGTTTCCACAAATGTAAGTGTCAGATACAAAGAATTCAAATAATTTCCACAAATACAATAGGTTTCCATAAATGACATATATAATTTCTTACTTCAATATTACAATAAATCATAATATGCTAGATGTTTAATACGTTTCTTTCCTTTCTTAATTATTTATGTTTCAAAGTCTAAGCTATACATGGCTATCTAAATTAACTACATGCTTACCTAAATTTCCTATCTAAATTACAAAAAAAAAGAGACAGAAAAAACAACAACCCCTACCTCTATACGCGGCTAACCGAACGCCACCGGAGGTTAACCGCGCCTTCCTGCCGGTTAACCGACCTCCCAGGCCGGCTAACCGCTCATGCCGCCGGCTGCCCGGGGACTCAAAGGCCACAAGCAGCAGCAACGGCTAACCTCCCTCGCTCGATCGGTTAACCGACTTCTCCATCCAGCTAATCAGGCTGGCCGGCCGGCTAGCCGACCGCCTCCACCCGTCTGGCCGAACGACAGACAAACGGCGGCTCCGCGGCGTCCGGTGGCACAGATTGATGGCAAGGCGGCAGAGGTAGCTCGGGGAGAGAAGAATACGCGAGGAGGAGGTAGGACAAGGCATGGATGTGGCCTCCATGAACAGATAAGGTTTGGTTTTCTATTTTTTCGTTCATTCTCTTTACATATTTTTTTCATATATCAACACTCATGATTTTGATTTTATTTTTTCACCATATTTCCTTATTATTCTTCTAGTTTTTTTTACAAAATATTGGATTCAAAATTTTTTAAATTTTTTAAAAAATTCAAATCTGAACCGGGGGTTAACCGGCTGGCCGGGATAACCGGCCCGGACCGGTTTGTCGGTTAACCGGCCGGTTAACCCTGGTTATGTTAACCCCGGAAAGGATATTTGCCGGTCGAAGGTAAGGACTACTATATACAGGAAGCTGCAGTTAATCTCTGTTGTGTGTCTCGTGAACTTGCTGTCCAAATCGCACTATGTAAGAAAACGTGTTTAGAGACTCTACTCAAGTCACATCAAAGACTCTGTTTTTTTGCTTTTCCAAATTTGCGTATGTGATGTCAAGACATTAGAGACTCGAATTTTGAGTCTGCAATGACTTCCTTATTGAAGACTCGTTTTGATAAAAATGAGTTTCCAATGAGGGAGTCATTGCAGACTTGTATTGTCAAACAGAGTCTCAATAATGAGTCATTGCAAACTCGTTTTACCAAATCGAGTCTGCAATGACTCATCATCAGAGACTCTGTTTAATAAAACGAGTATCCAATGATAATTTTTAAAAACAAAAAAAATACACACATCCATTATATACAAATACATAGGCATTACAAGTATTGCTTTTACAATCAACTGATATAAATCTATTAGCTGCTCAAACCAATCAAAATAGTTACAGATTAGATGTTTCATGTGTTCAAATGCTCGAGCACACATGAAAATGTCTAGCAAAGAGAAAATGATACAACCTATATCTGATATTTAGCCTCACACACACAAAAGGAGACAACAACTGATTAAAAGACGCGATCAATAGACCCTATTTCTACCAGAAGCATAACTAATATGCAAAATGGCCACGAATTTCGGTTTGACATATTCCTGTCATGCATTCCTCCAAATCAGGCATACACAAGGACCTCCTGATACATCTTAATCTACTTGAATAAATTTGCAAGCTTCTAGCATATAACAATAGAAAAGAAAGGACCGAGAAGGTCTAGACATTGATCAAGAACAGAAAAATGCAGGTCAATCAATGGTCTAAGCCAGCTGGTAATGAAGGGCTTATTATATTAAAGGAGCTAAAGACGGGAAGTTTTATGTCAGTCAGGCTATTAGCATTCAAAATTTATCTGACAAGAGATAGTTAAATAAATATTAAATAGCACAACGATTAAGGAGTTAAACAGAGATATGAACTTCTACTAACTTGTTGAATGTTCATTAGCAGCATCAAGGTTCTTGTGCCCCATTCTCGCAAATGGAATGATAACTATGGTTCTATACCTACTTGTTGTGTAAATGATATAGCAAAGTTATGTACTAGTAACAAGCTTCAAATAGAGTATAACTCAACAGATAAAAGTCTTTTTCTTGTTGATCATGTGTCCAGTAATTAAACATACTAGTTCAGACCCACCTCTGGTCATGTATCCATAAACTGAATTTCAAGTATACCTATGGACAACTATCAGAATAGAACTGTATGATGAAATAAGTAGCAAGAGTTGATTGATTGAAATCAACCATGCATAACCGACACTAGGCTATTACTATTGTTATTGGACTCAACCATGCACAGTAGTATTATTAGGCAACTCAGCACCACATATCAATCAAGCAGACATAGTTACACTAATAGCAAAGTATTAGGACATAATAATCTCAAGCACACCTAGTTATGACTTATGAGATTGCCATGTCATCCCCTCTATAGATCTAGTCATTTTTCAACGAAAGAGAAGAAACTTCTCTCAATCCAAAGGTCTAATTAACTTACTACTAATATGGAAAACTTAGCAATTACCTATTAATATCAACATACAGCAACATTTCTTTCACTTCGAAATAAATGTGCGCACCATCAGTATTTGAGAAGCACGAAAATAACCTATTATAGCATACATCTTTACAAGGACTAGAAGCAAATGACAGTGTACGTTCACTGAGCTAAATGAGTATTCAAGAGTAGTAATTGAGTAATTGAGGTGATAAATTCAGAACAAACAAAATACAAGAAGGTGCAACTCTGGTTACACATCACCAGAAAATGGAACAACAAAGGATACAAAACCTGAGGTTCCTCAAGTCACATAATTACCTGGACGAGTTGTGGACCAACTAACTTTAGAAATGTTGCATTGGTCTGTGCAGTCCTTGTGTGTCATGGGCCGCACAATAGCCTCCACAAGCTCTTGAATCTGTATTTAACAATACCAGATGCAAAGGATAAGAGAAAAAAGAAAGAAAGGTAGGATCCTTGATTAGAGTAATACCGCTGATTATTAGAGAAGCAGAGTGTTGGTAATAAGATGTATGAGGGAATAAACTTCTGGGCTAAAAGTTACAAAGGGTCTTTCTCTAAAGAAATGATGTCCTGTTATCTAGTCGATAAAAATATTAGGTTCATATGGTTGTCAGTTTTCATCATATAAGGCAGTCAGACCCATTGATGAAATTTCTTCATGTCACAGGAATCAACAGAAAACATTGATTATAAGCATCAACAACTTTTCAAAAATTACCAAGGTGCATTTAGTATTCGATAGGAGCCACGCAAATTGAATCCTTTTTAAAAATTCCGACAAAACAAGTAGATTGATTTGTTATCCAACTAGATTGACGACTTGTTCATGAGATGCCTAAATATTAGTTGATAATTATTACCTTTTATGATTGATGCAGAAGTTCCCAGCTGCAAATCTCTACGACGCCACTGCTCAAGAAAGCCATCTAGAAGGATAAATGAGCATAAGTGGTAGTAAATGCATTCAAATTTTCATAGAGCAACTGACATACTACCATGCCAAAGCAGGAAACACTTTACTAGTTGAAATTTGTAACAGAACAATATACTAACTGACAGAATATGATCATGTGGTTCATCGAAGTATGCAACACACCTGTCAATGATAGCTAACTGATAAAATAGTGGGACACAAATCATACTTTTATGAGAAATTGTGGTCCTCAAATTCACGTGATACTACACTAGAGGACCATGCAAATCAACACCAAATGACAACTCGTTAATACGCAATAGCGAACAAGGATCTAAGAGGCATTTTGCTAAAGATTAGAAATAGATACAAACTCTAACCTCGTTTACCCAATTCTCAGCGATTCCACCACCAGAACCAAATCTGTCACCATCTCACGTGTGAAAACTATCTAAAATAATCAAACAAACTAAAATCTACAACTGATCGAATGAAGATTTGAGGGGGTGACGAAATTTAGAGAACACTGATTGGAAAAATCGCTAGATTTGTCTCAGATTCACCAGAGAGAGAGAGAGAGAGAGAGAGAGAGAGAGAGAGAGAGAGATGAACTCACCATAACCGATGGGCTCGGTCTGCCTAAATCGTTGCCCACTCGTCGTAGGAAGCTGGATCTAGCCGCACCACCTGCCTCCTTACACCGCGCCGCCGAGGAGAGGGTCTGGATCCCGCTGTGCCGCCCACCATCTCGCGCCACCCCGTGAAGTATCCGCCTCCTTGCTGCTTGGGCCCATCATCGCGGAGGCTAAACCCATGTTGCCCGCCTCTTCCTCGCCATGCCCGGCCGCCATCGGGGAGGGCGAATCTGCCCCACCCGTCTCCTCTTTGCTGCTTGCCCCTCACTGCGCCGTTGCCTTCTCACTACGCTCCCTCGCCAGGGAGGCGCGAGCTCGGGAGCCTCGTAGAGAGGCAGCTAGATTCGGGCGATAGGGGATAGGACGTGCCCAGATCAAGGGAGGGAGGAGCTCGTCCGGGAGGGAAGGGATCGAGCAGCAACAAAAATGAGGTGAGGAGGACCGGGCTTCGGACGGATGCCTGGAACTAAACGAGAGTTGATAATAAATCGGGTCCGGTTTTATGTTTTAATCACAGACTCGGTTACACAACAAGAGTCTCCGATAATCCACACCTATTATTGGAGATTCATT
This sequence comes from Eleusine coracana subsp. coracana, assembly GCA_032690845.1. Lineage (NCBI taxonomy): Eukaryota > Viridiplantae > Streptophyta > Magnoliopsida > Poales > Poaceae > Eleusine > Eleusine coracana. The sequence goes on from CM064434.1 coordinate 33,010,081, forward strand.
TTGTTCAGTTGAGTCTGTAATTATCTGACACCAGATATGCTAATAGATAAGTACAAACATGTAGGAGACTCGTCTGGTAAAAATGAGTCTCCAATAATTAATTGCAGACTCATTTTAAATTAGAGTCTCTAAACATGATGTCTTCTTTAACACTTTCTTACATAGTGTCGGCTAACTCTAGTTCATCAATGGGGCCGAACATATTGAATTGTTACATTGTAAGTACTACAAATCTATTATTGAGTTTGTCACTTCATTTCTGAAATTCTATTCATGGGGAATCACGCAAAAATTTGTGTTCATGTGCATATTGTTAAGGTTCAAAAAATTCAGTAAAACAATATAGTAGGACTGAACAAGTTCCCAGATGTAGTGGGTCTTATCTGAAATAGAAAATGAACTACAAAGATATCTGGATAGGAAGCAGGATACTACAAATTGCACTTGCATGTTTTCTCGACACAAAGGCATCACAGATGAATTGGTATTGGTTGACATATGGGCATGGAAAACCTCTCCTTAGTTCACAGTGAAATGGCAGATCTAATACTGTACTATTTGTTTACTTTATGCACAGGCAAATTTGGATACTCCAGTCGATGAGCTCCCTCCTCTCATCGCACATGACCTCTACCGCGTCACCGACGAGACTGGATTCCGCGCATATGCCGACCTGCTCTCTCACATGGTGGAGGGAATACGGCGGTCCTCTGGAGTCATAATCAACACGTTTGATGCGATCGAGGGCACACACATCAAGCAGATCTACTGTGACATATCAATTCTGGTGTTTGCCATTGGCCCACTCCACGTGATCTCTCCATACGTCGACAGCAGTTTGCTAATTCAAGATAGAAGTTGTCTAGAATGGTTAGACGTCCAGCCGCATGAGTTGGTGTTTAAGTTGAAATGCGGGATTTGGTGTACGTCAGAAACCATGTGAATATGTGATATGGTTAGCGGATTTGGTGTTTAAGTTGAAATGCGGGAATCCGGGGATTGCATGAGTTTGTGCATGTCATGGTTTTGACTAACCGGAGTTGGTGGAGATATTGGTGATATTGTAGGAGTTGGGAAATGTGTTTGCTTGTCTCATGATGTGTAGGTTACTAGAGTCAACTTGGCGGTCAACGGCGAGAGGATCGGGCACAAGTAGGAAAATTAGGGCCTGACAATCGAGATGCCGGGTGAAGTAAAGGGTGATCCACACCATACAGGTGGAGAGGCAAGAAGCACGAACGGTTTCGCGGTTGAGCCTCAAAATCATGGTGGTGATGAAGACGGCATGTTGACCAAGTCAAGGCGAATGGGATGCCGGTACAAGTGACAAGGGGGCCCGTTGGACAGGGACTGGGAGAGACTTACCGGTGGTCAGGATCGCGGGACAAGGTGACATGCGTCAACATTGAGAAGTCGCGCTTTGAGAAGCATGCAAGGCGGTTTCCCGGTTTGTGCCTCAAAACCGGTGGTGGTGATTGGAGGTGCACGTGGCACCATATCGGAGCTTGCGTCAAGGGCAAGCAAGGTTGTGAAGGGCTCGATGGCATTCGGGTGACGAGGAAAAAGATGGACGATTATGCCTCCGGTGGTAGGTGGGTGTGTTATGTAGGTCAAGGGTAGAGTTGTCATGTGGATAATAGACCCTAGGCCTATATAAGAAGAGGTAGGGTTGGTGGAAGAGGCGCCTATCTTTCCATTAGCCTTGTGTTAGATGTTCTATTCAAAGCGCTAGGAGAGGACTTCATCTTTTAGAGGAGAGTAGTGGGTGTGTGAGAGACATCTCTTGCTCTTTCAAATAGTGGGAGGAAGAGGGTGGCTTCCTAGCCATGTATCCATGTATCTTGACTTGGTGAATCAATGATATGAGATTCAAATTCGTGCTCAAGTTCTTCCTCTCTCCCTAAATCCCGAATTTCTCTTTTTCTCTATTTTTGGAGCTATTTTCATGGTGATTTTCAATCTCGATTTTGAGTGAGTTTTGGGATGGATTTTGTGGGGGATCTTGGTGCTATGATGCGCTAGAACAACCCTATGTAGGTCCTTGACCGAATCAAAGGCACTAGCACCTTCGATTTTAAAGATCTCTCAAGTTTCCCCTTTTTAGTATTCTTGGCATAAGATCTGAAATTCATAATGATTCCTTGTGCTTTTGGAGTGGATCTCTTTAGAGGAGTGTCGTGATGTATTGAGGATGATCTGGTCCAAATTTCGTGATTGTTGGAGTTTGTTTGATAGGGTTTTGGCAATTTTCTTTCTCGAACGGAGCTGCTGTTTTGCCCAGGACAGAACTTCCGTGGCTAGGACAGAACTTCTGTCACCGTGACGGAATTTCCATCAAAAACCACGGAACTTCCATGAGTGACAGTACTCCTGTCGCCCGGAACTTCCATGATTGACAGAACTTCCGTCGGGGGCTTCAGAACTTCCGTCGGGCACCACGGAACTTCTATCAGGCTCAGTTTTGTGATCTCTCGGATCTTCCTTGTTTCCCTTTTTATTCCTTTTGTGCTTCTGCTATGTGTCCTTTTGGTTTGAGTCATTCCTAGGGTTAGCACATCACAAATTGGTGTGTGCAATCTTGGTGACTCAGTTAGAGGTTGGTTTGGATGGTAGTTGGGACATAGGCCAAGTTCTTGAAAAGAATTTTAATTGGCTCCCATTCACCCCCCCTCTGGTTGCCTTCTCGGTCCTTCAATTGGTATTAGAGCCGGTTTGATCACTAGCTGACCTTAACCGGCTTAGTGATCCGAAGGCGACATGGAGAAGCGCGCTGTTAAGCTGTGGATGTTCGATGGAGAGGACTTCCCCTACTGGAAGTCACGGACCAAGGCATATCTGCTGAGTCAAGGACGTGCAATTTGGGAGATTGTTGAGCAGGAGTATGCTATACCACAAGATCTGAACACTACATCTACAGGTGAGTTAACCAGTTATGAGAACAACTCCAAAGCTGTCAATATTCTGCTTTCTGCAATTGCTAGGAGTGAACATGATCGCGTTGCACACCTTGACACTGCTCATGCTATTTGGGATAAGCTTTGCACATACCATGAGGGTACCAATCAAGTCAAGTCTATGCGTAAGGATTCTTACAATAGATAGTACCAAACCTTTGCACAAAAACCTGGCAAGTCACTAGATGACACTTTTCGTAGGTTTGAGGCAATTATGTGCAATTTGTGGGCTTGTGGTAACCTTGTGTACAATGACAATGATAGAGCTAAGCAACTGCTGTACTCACTTGATAAAAATGTTTGGGGGATTAAAATTGCTGCTCTAGAAGAAACTGCTGACTTCAACACCTTGAATTGTGAGCAACTCTATAGTAAGCTAAAATCTCATGCACTATCTAGGAAATCTCATCCTAATCTTGCTATTCCTGCTTCTAGCATGGCTTTGCTTTCTAGCTCTTAGAAGGGTAGTCATAGTGATGCTTCTTATGGAACTAACCCCTCACTTGACAAGTCTTTATTGGAGTTTGCTCTGTCTTCTCTTGTTGCAGCTTCCGATGAACAGATGGAGTTCATTCCTGATAAGGAGCTGTCCTTGCTCATAAGGAAGTTCAGGAAGTTCTACAACAACCGGAAGGAGAGAAGAGGAGGTGGTTCAAGAACCTGCTTCGAGTGCGGTGACCCGTGACACTTCATTGCTGATTGTCCCAAGAAGAAGAAGAAGGCCGGGTACCACGACAACAACACCGAAGACTTCAAGCAGAAGAAGAACCGCTTCTACAAGAAGGGCAAGAACTCAAGAAGTTTGCCAAGGCCATTGCACGTGCCTGCATTGCCGCCTTGAGCGATGTAGAGCTCACATCAAGCGAAGGCCTTACAAGCTCGGAGGAGGAGGTTGAGAAGCCACGAGTCAAGAGGAAGGATGACTTCACCGGGCTTTGCTTCATGGCAAAGAACGACCACGACACGGACTCTGGATCCGACTCCAACACACGTGAGGTACCTCCCACTCTTGATGAGCTCTCTTCTAAACTTGATCATTTGCGCGATATTCTGCTCTTGCAAGATGATAAGCTTCGCAGTGCTGTTCGTGAGAGTAGAGAGCTTAAGTCTAAGTTAGAGAGTGCTGATTTTGAAATGACTTCGCTTAGGTCTAAGCTTGCTTGTGATGTCACTGTTGTAGAGTGTGAGTCTTGTCAAGTTGTGATGAATGATCTAAGTCAGAGGGAGAGTGTGCATGCTCAAGTTGCCAGTCAGCTTGAGAGTGCCCTCAAGGAGCTTGATGAATTCAAAGCTAGACCAACTCCTTTGGGTGCATGTCAGAAGTGCCCCAAGCTCATAAGTGAGTTGGAAGCTCAAACCCTCAAAGTCAAAGAGCTTGAGTCCAAGCTGCTCATTGAGACTCGCTCTAAAGTCTTTCCACCACCATGTGAGGTGTGTGTGTCTCTTAAGGACAAGCTTGTAATCACTAGGGAGGAAAACAAAGTCCTAGTCTAAGAAAATGACTATCTAATTTCTAGGCTCCAAAGAACCCTAGTGACTGAGGAAAAGATTGAGAGTGATTTGGCAAGAGTGAAGGAGAGTGCTTCTAGGTCAACCTATAACTTGGGCTTGTTATTTGAGAGGTGTGATAAGGAGAGTGAGAATGTGAGTAAGTTTGTGCCTATCTCTAGCTACAAGGATGAGGAACAATCCATCAAACCCAGTGACACATACTATCCACCTAACCCAAAACCCTCCTTCAACCCAAAGCAAACAGAGAAGCCAAAACCCAAGCCTGCCATGCAAACCAAGCCTAATCCTAAGCGTGTATACATTTGCATGTTTTGTGGTCGCAAGGGCACTTGGATAAGTTCTGTTATAGGCGTAAGAGGATTGAGAGGAAGCAAGCTGAGTTGACTGGGGATGCTTTTTATGTCGATTTTGATGGTTTTTAGCCTCGCTCCTTCTCTCATGCCTATCGTAGACAGGGTCATTCCTCATATGGCTTTGATTCATGAAACGGAGGCTTTGCGCAGCAGCGCTTTGGCGCCCCATGTTTTCTCCATCGTGGTGAGCATCACTCGCGTGGATTTGGCTTTCACACAGATGATTTCTATCCTCACAACCCCAGGTTTGAGTCAGATGATTTGACAGGCCACGTTTTCCCCATCATGGTTCTCGTCCTATGCGTTTGAATGATAATGTGCAAAGAACTGTGATGACTACTACCGGTCGTATGGTTAAGTGCTTGATTCCTAAATCTCTTTTGACTAACCCCAGCACTGAGCCGACTTTTCCTTCTCGTTCTTTGTAGGCAGTAGGTGGAGGCCTGGAGAACAAGTGGATAATGGACTCCGGGTGTTCACACCACATGATCAGAGATGCAAAGTGGTTCTCCAGCCTCACTCCCTTGAAGCGCCGGGAGTATGTGACCTTTGGAGATGATAAGAGAGGGAGAGTGAAGGCAAGAGGCGTGGTAATGGTAAATGAAAAATTCACTCTCAAGGATGTTGGTTTGGTTGAGTACCTCAAGTACAATCTCCTCTCTGTCTCTCAGCCTTTTGATGTTGGTTTGGAAGTGCGTTTTAAGTCGAATGCTTCTTGTGTTCTTGATTAGAGTGGTTCCTTGGTTTGTAGGATTTCTCGCATTGCAGAGTTTTTCAGGCTGATTTTGCTGGTTCTCCTAGTTCTCACAAGTGCTTGTTTGCTCAATCTTCTTCTGAGCTTTGGAAATGGCATAGGAGACTGGGTCACATGAGCTTTGACTTGTTATGTCGCTTGAGTGGCCTAGGCTTGATCCGAGGATGGCCTAAGCTCAAATTTGATAAGGATTTGGTTTGTGCTCCTTGTCGTCATGGGAAAATGATTGCCGCTTCTCATCCACCAATCAATTTGGTGATGACTGAACGCCCTGGAGAGTTGCTTCATATGGACACTGTTGGTCCTTCTCGGGTTCATTCGGTGGGTGGGAAGTGGTATATTCTTGTGATTGTTGACAACTATTCTCGCTACTCTTGGGTTTACTTTATTGAGAGCAAGGATGAAGTGTTTCATCACTTTCAGAGCTTAGCCTTGAGGTTGTTCAAGGAACTCCCTGGTGCATTACGAGCAATCCACAGTGATAATGGCACCGAGTTCAAGAACTCCTCCTTTGATGCCTTCTGTCTTGAGCATGGTATTGAGCATCAGTTCTTAGCACCTCGTGTTCCTCAGCAGAATGGTGTGGTCAAAAGAAAGAATAGAACCTTGGTGGAGATGGCCCGGACGATGCTCGATGAGCATAGGACTCTAAGGCGGTTCTAGGCTGAGGCCATTAGCACTGCTTGCTATGTTTCCAATCGGATTTTCTTGCGCTCAATTCTTAATATGACTTCTTATGAGCTATGTTTTGGGAGAAAGCCATCTATTTCTCATTTGCGTGCTTTTGGCTGCAAGTGCTTCATTCTCAAGCGTGGCAATCTTGATAAGTTTGAGTCGAGATCTTCTGATGGCATCTTTCTTGGTTACTCTCTTCATGGTCATTCCTACAAAGTTTTGAATTTGGAAACTAACACCATCGTAGAGTCATGTGATGTAACCTTTGATGAATCAAACTCTTGTGCAAGGAATATGATTGAGACTGCAGGTACCAAGGAGATGGAGGAGAGCATCTTTGTAGAAGAGGACCTACATGACTTTCATGATGATGATGATGATTCACTTCATCTCTCATCTGTGCTTGTTCCTACTGCTACCACCACTCCAGTAGAGGGTCCAGAAGCTTCTACATCTATTTCAGCAGCTGTCGAGCGAGCTCCAGCTATGGTTGAGGGGGAGGTACGATCTGAGAGAGAGGCTCCTCATCACATTCAACGTCGACATCCACCTCAACAGATGATTGGTAATCTCTATGAGAGGACAACAAGGTCAAGGTCTGCACATCTCGCTTGCTTTACCAATTACCTCTTTGTTGCAACCTTTAAACCCCGGGATGTTGGACACGCACTATCTGATGAACATTGGGTTAATGCCATGCATGAGGAGTTGGAGAACTTTGAGAGAAACAAATTTTGGACCCTAGTAGAGCCTCCTATTGGTGTCAATATCATAGGAACCAAATGGGTGTTTAAAAACAAGCGTGGGGAAGATGGTGAGGTTCTTAGAAACAAGGCTAGGCTTGTTGCTCAGGGTTTCAGTCAAGTGGAGGGCTTAGACTATGGGGAAACCTTTGCTCCTGTTACACGCAAAGAAGCCATTAGGATCTTGCTTGCGTTTGCTGCCTCTAAGGGCATTAGACTCTATCAAATGGATGTCAAGATTGCTTTCCTAAATGGTTTCATAGAGGAAGAGGTTTATGTAAAACAACCACCTGGCTTTGAGCATCACAAATACCCAAACCGTGTGTAGAAGCTTTAGAAGGCTCTGTACGGGCTAAAGCAAGCACCTAGGGCATGGTACACTAGGCTTAAGACTTTCTTGCTAGAGCGTGGGTATGTCATGGGGTGTGTTGACAAAACCTTGTCCACTCTCAGGCATGACAATGACTTTTTAATGGTTCAGATTAATGTGGATGATATCATCTTTGGTGGTTCCTCTCATGTTCTTGTGTCCAGATTTCAGGAAGCCATAGAAAGTGAATTTTAGATGTCGATGATGGGCGAGCTGACCTTCTTTCTTGGGCTTCAAATCAAGCAGTGCAAGCAAGGCACTTTCATATATCAAGCCAAGTACATGAAGGATCCCCTGAAGAAGTTCGACATGGTCAATGTGAAGCCGTTGTCTACACCAATGACCACTATAACGACACTTGACCCTAATGAAGACTGTAAAGCGGTGGACCAAAGGGAGTAAAGGAGCATGATTGGCTTCCTCTTGTACCTGATAGCGACAAGACCCGACATACACTTTGGGGTGTGTCTTTGTGCTCGCATTCAAGCTTCCCCAAGGGTGACTCATCGCAAGGCTGTCAAGCGTATCTTCAGGTATCTCAAATATACCCTTGAGTTTGGTCTTTGATACTCTGCATTTTCATCTCTTGATCTTATTGGGTATTCAGATGCGGACTTTGTTGGGTGTAGAATTCATAGAAAGAGCACTTCTGGTACTTGCCATTTCATGGATAGTTTTTTGATCTGTTGGTCTTCTCGTAAGCAGTTGAGTGTAGCCCAATACACCACAGAGGCTGAGTATGTACCTGCTGCTAGCTACTGCTCACAAATCCTATGGGTTGTATCTACCATGAGGGACTATGGGTCAACCTTTAAGAGTGTTCCACTCATGTGTGATAACTCCAGTGCCATAAGCTTAGCCAAAAACCCTATCCAACATGGTAAGGTCAAACACATCAATGTGCGATTCCACTTCCTGAGAGACAATGTTGAGAAGGGGGATGTTGAGCTCAAATACATCGACACCAGAAACCAACTAGCCGATATCCTCACCAAGCCCCTAGATGCTTCTAGACATGCTTTTCTTTGGGGGGAACTTGGTGTGTCTCATCCTTATGGCATCATTTGAGGGGGAGTTGGTTTTCACTTGTATATATATATCTTACCTTTTATGCATTGCATCTCATATGTAATATATGCATTGGTAGATGAGCTTTGATTCTTATGCTTTCTTGCACTTCTCTTTGCTATGATTGAGCTTGAGCTAAGTTGTGTGGATGTGATGGTAATCCCCCATGCTTAGATTTTCTAGATGGCCTGTTATAGACTGGTGTGAGCAACTTGCTAATCTTAAAGGTAAACTAAGCTTCTTACGAACCTTATGATCTAATCATGCTAAAACTTGCTCACCATGCGTATAATTGCTTTTATCCTTGTTGAAACTTGCATTGAGGCTAGTCTAGAGGATATCTTGGCTTTGGCACCTTGTGTTTGCGAAATGAAAGGCTTTGCAAATGTTTAGCTCATGATGGGACATTGTGGGAACATGTGTTCCTTTTACCGCAAAGGCATGCTCTTTTGTCTTGTGAATGAACTGTGGATAATCTGCTATGTGCTTTTGATCAAGAATAATTCTAAAATGCTAAACCCAAACATTGTGACTTGAGGCCTCGAGGTGTTTGCCATACCCAGTCGTGCGACCCTCCGTATGGATAAGAGAACACATGAGGATAAACAATAAACACTTGATCAAATGAGTCTCTGTTGCATATGTGAGCGTTTGTGAAGCTCATTTTCTGCGAATACTTGTTGCCCTAGTTGAGATTGAAACTAGCTAGATTCTTATGATTCACTTTATGCTTGTTTTGTCTTGGATGGGAGTACTTACACATGTGGTGGCAGATTTTCTCATGATAAGCAAATTTGATTCTATCTAAGCTAGTCAATCTTTCTGCTTAGCTTGTATAGCTTTTGGTGTTTATGCCCTGCTATCTATTTTTGATCTTTGTATGGTTGTGAGCTATTGCTTTTACACTTCATGGCTCTATGTTTATGGGCAAAGTTAAATGCTTGTTTGCATAATTGTTGAAGCTCCATAGGTTTGCATCTTCATGCTTGCTTTTTCTTTTGATGAGTTCATTACCAAAGGGGGAGAAAATATTGGTTCATGCACAAACTATGCTAAGAAAGTTAACATGATCCATTTTGCACTACATGAAACACCTACCACAAGTTGAGGGGGAGCATATCATGATCTTGAGCGTTTTCTTGCACTTTTCACATTCTTTGCGTCTCAAGTCGCTTTCTTTGCCAACTCTTGGTTTTGTGATCCCTACCTTTCTAGATGGCTTGTTTTCACCTTTTCTTTGGGTTTGGCCATTTGGATGAGTTTATTTAGTTTCGCATTTCACTCTTTAATCTTGTGTATTTGAGGTTGTCAATGTACTCATCAAGGGGGAGATTGAGAAACCATGTGGATATGTGTCATGGTTTGTAATATATGTGATGAGTAATTGACTTGAGCGGATTTGGTGTTTGAGTTGAAATGCGGGAATTCGGGGATTGCATGAGTTTGTGCATGTTATGGTTTCGACTAACCGAAGTTGGTGGAGGTATTGATGATATTGCAGGAGTTGGGAAATGTGTTTCCTTGTCTCATGATGTGTAGGTCACTGGAGTCGACTTGGCGGTCAACGGCGAGAGGATCGGGCACAAGTAGGGGACTTGGGGCCGGACGACCGGGATGCCGGGTGAAGTCAAGGGTGATCCACACCATACACATGGAGAGGCAAGAAGCACGGACGGTTTCGCGGTTGAGCCTCAAAACCGTGGTGGTGATCAAGACGATGTGTTGACCAAGTCAAGGCGAACGGGATGCCGGTACAAGTGACAAGGGGGCCCGATGGATGGGGACTGGGAGGGACTTGCCGCTGGTCAGGATCGCGGGACAAGGTGACATGTGTCAACATTGAGAAGCCGCGCTTTGAGAAGCGTGCAAGGCGGTTTCCCAGTTTGGGCCTCAAAACCGGTGGCGGTGATTGGAGGTGCACGTGGCACCATTGCGGAGCTTGCGTCAAGGGCAAGCAAAGTTGTGAAGGGCTCGATGGCATTCGAGCGACAAGGAAAAAGATGGACGATTATGCCCCCGGTGGTAGGTAGGTGTGTTATGTAAGTCAACGGTAGAGTTGTCATGTGGATAATAGACCCTAGGCTGGTGGAAGAGGCGCCTCTCTTTCCATTAGCCTTGTGTTAGGTGTTCTATTCAAAGTGCTAGGAGAGGACTTCATGTTTTAGAGGAGAGTAGTGGGTGTGTGAGAGACATCTCTTGCTCTTCCAAATAGTTGGAGGAAGAGGGTGACTTCCTAGCCATGTATCCATGTATCTTGACTTGGTGAATCAGTGATATGAGATTCAAATTCGTGCTCAAGTTCTTCCTCTCTCCCTAAATCCCGAATTTCTCTTTTTCCCTATTTTTGGAGCTATTTTCGTGGTGATTTTCAATCTCGAATTTGAGTGAGTTTTGGGATGGATTTTGTGTGGGATCTTGGTGCTATGATGTGCTAGAACAACCCTATGTAGGTCCTTGACCGAATCAAAGGCACTAGCACCTTCGAGTTAAAGATCTCTTAAGTTTCCCCTTTTTGGTGTTCTTGGCACAAGATCTGAAATTCATAATGATTCCTTTTGCTTTTGGAGTGGATCTCTTTAGAGGAGTGTCGTGATGTATTGAGGATGATCTGGTCCAAATTTCGTGATTTTTGGAGTTTGTTTGATAGGGTTTTGGCAATTTTCTTTCCCGAACGGAGCTGCTGTTTTGCCCAGGACAGAACTTCCGTGGTTAGGATAGAACTTCCGTCACCGTGATGGAACTTCCGTCAAAAACCACAGAACTTCCGTGAGTGACAGTACTCTCGTCGCCCGGAACTTCCGTGATTGGCAGAACTTCCGTCGGGGGCTTCGGAACTTCTATCGGGCACCATGGAACTTCCGTCAGGCTCAGTTTTGTAATCTCTCGGATGTTCCTTGTTTCCCTTTTTATTCCTTTTGTGCTTCCGCTATGTGTCCTTTTGGTTTGAATCATTCCTAGGGTTAGCATATCATAAGTTGGTGTGTGTAATCTTGGTGACTCGGTTAGAGGTTGGTTTGGGTGGTAGTTAGGACATAGGCCAAGTTCTTGAGAAGAATTTTAATTGGCTCCCATTCACCCCCCCCCCCCCCATCTGGTCGCCTTCTCGGTCCTTCAGTACCTGAGCCTTGGGAGCCTTATCTCAATTGGCTCACAGGATTTAGCGGAGTTGGCACACGGCCTGCTGGAAAGTAAGCGCCAGTTCCTTTGTGTAGTTCGGCCGAACCTTGTGCGGGGATCAGAGACCAGCGAGCTACTTACAGGATTATAGAGAGAAGTGCCCTGCACCGGGCGGATAGTCAGCTGGGCTCTCCAACAGGATGTGTTGAAGCACACATTATGGGTGGAATTCGACACTGGAAAGCATATCACATGGCGTCCCAATGATATGTAGGCCACTCGCAGGTGACCAGATGGGAAATGCCAGGTATGTGTCTGATGTGTGGAAGGTGGGAGTCATGCTGCAAGAGGCTGAGAGTCCGCTGAAGAGAGGAGACGTCAAGGTGGCCACTGAGAGAGTGATGGGTCAGCAGGAAGGCCAAGTAATTAGAGAGAGAATGAGATATTTGAGAAATGCGGCAGCAAGATGTACTTTGGATGGGGGGTTTACTAATGCGTCCGTGCGACGTCTAGTTCACTTTATTGTTTCACCTTAATGCTAGCTTCAGCACCGTCAACACCATTCACCATTGTGTCTGGTATTCATGGGAAGGATTTCCTTCAAAACATATCTGAATGCTCTGCACACAGTGAGCAATTGCTTATGCTATATAGATAACAAATGTGAGTCACTACATTATTTGGGAATTCCCTCCCAACTGGGAGTTCGTTATATAAACCATTGTTTTATTTGTCATTATTTTAGAATACACTTTTTTCATGATTACTGAGGACATTTATATTTTTTTTCATGGAGTCCAGAATACAGAAATGACCGTTACAAACCATTAAAAATATGCAACAGATCCAAGTGAAACAATAATACAAGAAAGTAGACTTCAGCAGACATCTACACCGATGAACTTGGACTTGCATTTTCTGAATGAATTAAAATGACTTTATCGTGGCGATCAAATGAACGAAAGCTAAGTGAGATGATCCACCTTCCTGAATGCCTTTATCCATTATTGTCTTCAAGTTTAGCATAACTCTTTTCCTTCTTGGTTGTCCAACAGTTTCTCAATAGCAGTTTTGATCCTGGTCCTTTCTAGCTGAGTTCCGACCTCGACATCTGTTCCCACCCTCCAAACATCGCAAACAAATCTATCATTTTCGAACTGATCTCCTAAGGCCAGTATCAGTCCTTGCTTTTATTTCGGGGTTACCAAAACTGCCACATTAGATTTTTTGCTATTTGAAAGGAGAATGAAACTGTCTCTCTCAATCCCAGTTTTCATTTTACTATTTTATATGTTTGACAGAACATTAATTGTTGCATAGTGTGATAATCAAATATGTCATACAAATTATATGAGATGAAAGAAAATTGTCTCAATCCACTTTCATTTGCCATTCATCCCCTAATAAAAAAGAGTGTGGAGCCCGACCCACCATTATTTGAAAGAAAATAGCCTTTCATCTAGATGAAAGACATCTCCTCTCTCTCTTCTTAAATTTCCTGCCATGTTATCTAAAAATCTGATGTGGCAGCTAATCAAGAAGGCGCAAATTTCTGGATGAGCCAGTACCTCATCCTATCTCCATCTGTAGCTCATCGGGCAGCTCACCAGATTCAAAGCCACGAATGAGGCTCGGCCTGACAACCCACAGGAATGGGCATTGAGAATCAGCAAGGCCCCGGGCGAGGTCCAAGAACTCATTTGGGTCCATCACAGCAACGCTACCAAAGCTCACATAAATCACGGAGCCCGACATCTGCTTGTCAAGCCATTCGAGGCACTTGCGGTGTTGCTGCAACTCATATAGACTGAAGGACCAAGAAGGCGATAGGAGAGGGGGGGGGGGTGAATGGGAGCCAATTAAAATTCTACACAAGAACTTGGCATATGTCCCAATTACAACCTAAGCCAACCTCTAAACCGATCATCAAGGCTACACACACCAACTTGTGACGTGCTAACCCTAGGAGTGATCAACAACAACAGCGGAACATAGCGGAAACAAAGAGGAACAATAAAGACTCAAAATATTCAAGAAATGCACACAAGTCAGAACTCTCCGGACTACCATCTGCAGTGCCAATCACAGCCATCGGTAGTGTCGGTTGGCACCATCGGTAGTGCCGGTCACACCCATCGGCAGTGCCGGTGCGAGGTTCTCAAAACTCAGGAAAGCAATGGTTGGAGCACATCGACAGTGCCGATCATGGCTATCGGCAGTGCCGATGCGGGGTTCAGACCCAAGCCATCGGCTGTGCCGATCGTGGCATCGGCAATGCCGATCCGGGTTCAGACCCAACGGCAGTGCCGGTCCTAGTCGTCGGCAGTGCCGATCGACCCCCGATAGAACAGAAAAAGGATTCAGGATTATGCAAAACTTGACCAAAACCTAATCAAACAAACTCCAAATGATGCAATTTTTAGACCAGACAATCCTCAACACATCACGACCCTATCCTAGAAGATCCACTCAATTGGCCCAAGGAATCATCATGAATTTCAGATCTTGTGCCAAGAACACCAAAAAGGGAAAACTTGAGAAATCCTTCAAATCGAAGGCGCTAGAGCTCTTGATTCTGTCATGGACCTATGTAGGATTGATCTAGCTCATCATAGAATAAGGATCCCCAAGAAATCCACCCTAAAAACTCATCCAAAAAGGAGATTGAAAATTCCCACGAAAATAGCTCTGAAAATAGGGAAAAAGAGAAATTTGGGATTTAGGGAAAGAGGGAGATCTTGAGCATGAAAATATATCTCATATCATCAAAACATGCTTACAAGATCCATGGATACAAGGCTAGGAAGCCACCCTCTTTCTCCCACTATTTGGAAGAGTTAGAGACGTCTCTCACACACCCTCTCCTCTCCTCTATTATATGAACACCTCTCCTAGCACTTTGAAATGAGTTCCCTACACAAGGCTAATAGGAAGAGGCACCTCTCCCACCAGTCACACCTCTCCTTGTATAGGCCTAGGGTTTATCCTAAAAACCATCCTACCCCTCACCTACAATACACGACCACCTACAACAAGGGGCATAACCGTCCATCTTTTTCTCATCGCCCGAATGCCATCGAGCCCTTCACGACTTTGCTAAACCTCGACACAAGCTCCGTGGTGGTGCCACATGCACCTCCAATTGTCACCAACGATTTTGAGGCCCAAATCAGAAAACCACCTTGCACGCTTCTCAAAGCACAACTTCTTAATGTTGACGCATGTCACCTTGTCCCATGATCCTGACCACCGACAAGTCTCTCCCGGTCCCTGTCCATCGGGCCCCCTTGTCACTTGCACCGGCATCCCGCTCGCCTTGACTTGGTCAACACACCGTCTTCATCATCACCACGGTTTTGTGGCTCAACCGCGAAACCGTCTGTGCTTCTTCCCTCTCCATGTATGCGGTGTGGATCACTCTTGACTTCACCTGGCATCTCGATCGTCCGACCTCAAGTCCTCTACTTGTGCCCAATCCTCTCGTTGTTGACCGCCAAGTGGACTCTATTGACCTACACATCATGAGACAAGCAAACATATTTCCCAACTCCTGCAACTTCTCCAACTCAATCACCAACTCCGGTTAGTCAAAACCATAATCATGCACAACTCATGCAATCCCTGGATTCCCGCATTTCAACTCAAACACTAAATCATCCAATGTCAATTACTCATCACATATTGCAAACCATGGTATATATCCACAAGGTTTCTCAATCTCCCCCCTGATGACTACATTGACTACACCAAATGCACAAAGATTAGAGATTGAAATGTGAAGACGAATAAGCACATCCAAACGGCCAAACCCAAAGAAAAAGTGATAACAAGCCATCTAGCAAAGTAGGGATCATGAAACCAAGAGTTGGCAAAGAAAGCGACTGGAGACACAAAGAATGTGAAAAGCGCAAGAAAAACGCTCTAGATCATGATATGCTCCCCCTCAACTTGTGGTAGGTCTCATGTAATGCAAAATGGATCATTTTAAGTTTCTTAGCATTATTTGTGCATGATCCAATACTTTCTCCCCCTTTGGCAATGAACTCATCAAAGAGGCAAAAGAACAAGCAAGCATGCAATGCATGAAAAATGCAAACCTATGGAGTTTCAACATTTATGCAAACAAGCATTTAACCTTGCTAATTATAAACATAGAGCCATGAAGTGTAAAAACAATAGCTCACAATCATACAAAGATCAAAAATAGAGAGCAAGGCATAAACACTAAGAGCTATACAAGCTAAGCAGAAAGATTGACTAGCTTAGATAGAATCAAATTTTCTTATCATGAGAAAAGCTGCCACCACATGTGTAAGTACTCCCATCCAAGGCAAAACAAGCATCAAGTGAATCATAAGAATCTAGCCTGTCTCAATCTAAACCAAGGCAACAAACATTCATAGAAAATAAGCTCTACAAATGCTTACAAATGCAACAGCGACTTATAAGAAACGAGAAGAGAATTATTCTTATATTATGCTTATGTAGCTTCTAATCCGTGCGGAGGGTCACACGACTGGGTACGGCAAACACCCTAAGGCTTCGAAGTACAATTTTTGGGTTTAGCATTATTATGTTACTTCTAATCCATGCGGAGGGTCGCACGACTGGCTACGGCAAACTCCCCAAGGCTTTGAAGCACAATCATCTTATTTGCAAATTAAAAGCATAAGGATGAGCATGCCTTTACGGCAAAAGGAACAAATGTTCCCACACTGTTTCATCATGAGCTAAACATTCGCAAAGTCATATTTTGCACAAGTTGCCATGGCCAAGATATACTCTAGACTAGCCTCAACACAGGTTTCAACAAGGATAAAAGCAATTATACACATGTTGAGCAATTTTTAGCAGGATTAGTTCATAAGCTTCACAAAAAGCCAAGTTTACCTTTAAGATGAGCAAGTTGCTCAAATGAGTTTATAACAGGCCATCTAGAAAGTCTAAGCATGAGAGATTACCATCACAGCCACACAACTTAGCTCAAGCTCAATTATAGCAAAGTAAAATGCAAGAAAGCATAAGAATCAAAGCTCATCTATCAATGCATATATTACATATAAGATGCAATGCGTAAAAGGTAAGATACATATATACAAGAGAACACCAACTCCCCCTCAAATGATGCCATAGGGATGGCGCACACCAAGCTTCCCCCGAAGAAAAGAGAATCGAGATGCATCTAGGGGCTTGGTAAGGATATCAGCCAACTGGTGTGTAGTGTCAATGTATTTGAGCTCCACATCTCCTTTCTCAACATTGTCTCTCAAGAAGTGGAATTGCACATTAATGTGCTTAGCTTACCATGTTGGATTGGGTTCTTGGCTAAGCATATGGCACTAGAGTTATCAGACATGAGTGGAACACTCTTAAAGGTCAACCCATAGTCTCTCATGGTAGACACTATCCATAGGATTTGTGACCAGCAACTAGCAGCAGCAACATACTCAACCTCTGTAGTTGATTGGGCTACACTCGACTGCTTACGAGAAGACCAACAAATCAAAGAAGTACCCAAGAAAAGGCAAGTACCAGAAGTGCTCTTCCTATCAATTCTACACCCAGCAAAGTCCGCATCTAAATGCCCAATGAGATTAAGAGATGAAGATGCAGAGTACCAAAAGCCAAACTCAAGGGTGAATTTGAGATGCCTGAAGATGCACTTGACAACCTTATGATGAGTCACCCTTGGGGAAGCCTGAAAGCGAGCACAAAGACACACTGCAATGTGTATGTCGGGCCTAGTCGTCGTCAGGTACAAGAGAGAGAGTCGATCATGCTCCTGTACTCCCTTTGGTCCATCACTTTAGAGTCTTATTCTGGGTCAAGTGCCGTTGTAGTGGACATTGGTGTAGTCAACAGCTTCACATTGACCATGTCAAACTTCTTCAGGAGATCCTTCGTGTACTTGGCTTGATGTATGAAAGTGCCTTGCTTGCACTGCTTGTTTGAAGTCCAAGAAAGAAGGTGAGCTCGCCCATCATCGACATCTGAAATTCACTTTCCATGGCTTCCTGAAATCTAGACACAAGAGTATAAGAGGAACCACCAAAGATGATATCATCCACGTATATGTGAACCATTAGAAAGTCATTGCCATGCTTGAGAGTGAACAAGGTTTTATGAACACACCCCATGACATACCCGCGCTCTAGCAAGAAGGTCTTAAGCGTAGCATATCATGCCCTAGGTGCTTGCTTTAACCCGTACAAAGCCTTCTGAAGCTTGTACACACGGTTTGGGTATTTGTGGTGCTCAAAGCCTGGTGGTTGTCTCACATAAGCCTCTTCCTCTATGAAACTATTTAGGAAGGCACTCTTGACATCCATTTGATAAAGTCTAATGCCCTTAGAGGTAGCAAATGCAAGTAAGATCCTAATGGCTTTTATGCGTGCGACAAGAGCAAAGGTTTGCCCATAGTCTATGCCTTCCACTTGACAGAAATCCTGGGCAATAAGTCTAGCTTTGTTTCTAACAACCTCACCATCTTACCCATGCTTGTTTTTGAAAATCCACTTGGTTCCTATGACATTGACACTAGCAGGAGGCTCTACTAGGTTCCACACTTTGTTTCTCTCAAAGTTTTCCATCTCCTCATACATGACATTAACCTAATGTTTATCAGATAGTGCATGTCCAACATTCCGGGGTTCAAAGATTGCTAGAAATAGAGAATTGTTAAAGCAGGCAAGATGTGCAAACCTTGACCACCTTGCACGCTTCTCAAAGTGCAACTTCTTGATGTCGACGCGTCTCACCTTGTCTCGTGATCCTGACCACCGGCAAGTCTCTCTGGGTCCCTGTCTATCGGGCACCCTTGTCACTTGCACCAGCATCCCGCTCGCCTTGACTTGGTCAATACACCGTCTTCATCATCACCATAGTTTTGAGGCTCAACCGTGAAACCGTCTGTGCTTCTTGCCTCTCCATGTGTACGGTGTGGATCACTCTTGACTTTACCCGACATATGAATTGTCTGGCCCCAAGCCCTCTACTTGTGCCCGATCCTCTCGTCGTTGACCGCCAAGTTGACTCCATTGATCTGCACATCATGAGACAAGCAAACATATTTCCTAACTCCTGCAAGTTCTCCAACTCAATCACCAACTCTGGTTAGTCAAAACCATAATCATGCACAACTCATGCAATCCTCAGATTCCCGCATTTCAACTCAAACACTAAATCATCCAATGTCAATTACTCATCAGATATTGCAAACCATGGCACATATCCATATAGTTTCTCGTAGACTTGTTTTGGCTGCCGGCGATAACTTGTTGAGCAGGGCGACAATGAACACTGGGATGGACATGTCCTCTCCAATCTTTTCAAGGGTGTTGCCCTCAATGGCATTGAAGGTGTTGATTATGAGACCTGAGGACTGCCGTGTTCCGGCAATGGAGTCCCATAGCTTGCCGTGCTGCTCGTCACAAATCCTAGCACCAGAATGCCGAGCTCCCTGGCAGCCGCCTATGCAGAATACCATATGACATAGGTGATCACGTACAGGACACCTTACTCCCTATCGGTAAGATGCGCCACCAGCTGTTCCTTGAACAGTGCTTTGCAGCTGCAGTTAAGCTCGATCACTAGTCTTGCAACGTCTTATGATGCCACAATCTCTGGTGATATGTCGATTGGCACAGAGATGAAGTGGTAATTTGCAGGGTAGTCAGCCGAGTCCAGTGCACAAAGCTCTGTGTGGAACACCGTGACCCTCCATATTATAAAAAGAATTCATTTTGACTTAATAACAATTGTTATCAAAAGAATTCATTTCAAAAAATATGTAATAAATTGAGGAGAGGGCACAAAAAATGAGGCCTATGGGAGTCAAACTCACCACCTCTAGGCTGGACTCTAGTGCAGACAATCAATAGGGTAAGTAAACATTTATGAATAAAGTAGAACCACTACCCTATTCAATATGGTAGACATGGAAAGTTATCCCTCATTAATTCCTCCTTGATATTCTAAATCATATCCTAAGCAAATTGGTTTTTCAATATGGACGGAAGTGGCCCTAGTTGGGGAAGGGAAGAAAACATCGCGCCGGCCGGCTCCATTGCATGATGCCGTTGCTGCCATCTCAAGACGAAAAGCTCTCTCTAGATGTATTTATCTTTGTTTAGGGTTTTGGTAGTTGATAACAGACAAGGACCCAAAGAGTTTAATAGTCCAATAATAGCTGGGAATCTTGGCTGGACTGATTAATGTCGTCCTATAAATTACTGTATCATGCAGTTTGCCAACACATATGTTAACTATTGAACCTTTCAATTAGGATGCACTACTATAAAACAGACCTATAGCGGAGGCCCCAAATGTCCTGTAGCATTAGGCAGGACCACCCGCACTACCAGAAACCGGCTGGTTGCCAAGTGCCACTGCCTTTGCCAAGGGCATTTCCTCGGGCACTCGACAAACAAGCCTTTTGGAGAGTGTACATGAGTGAATACTGAGCAAACAAGCGACACTCGGTAAAATTAACACTTTGCCGAGTTCCGCCAAGGAGACACGACAAATATGGAAAAAGCCCTCAGCAAATGACTCACACTAGACAAAAGGCAAAACTTTGTCGAGTGTCCACTTCTAGCTCTCGCCAAACCTCAATTCTCTTAACGACCATGATGGTCGTCAAAAATTTGCCGAGTGTCTGCGTGGGGCACTCGGCAAAGAGTGTTTTTACCGACTGCCTGACCCATGACTCTCGGCAAAGAGAGCTTTTGCCAGGTGCGTGAGACATGACACTCGGCAAATGGAGTTTATGTTTTTGTTTTTCAATAAAATGATCATTGAACACATAGGGTTAGGAATAATTTAGTAGTTCTATAGAAAAATTATTAGTAGTTCCACTACTTTCAATCGTAATGTCCATGCTTAGTGTGAACGAAGCAACTTTCCTAACAAAACTATACAGGAATGAACCTTATCATGAACGAGGCATGATCTTCCTTCGCGCCATAGTTTACAAGGTCTCATATGTTATAAATCCCCTGTCTTGCCCCATATATTCGTATGAGACTAACACGCTGCAGTTTGCACATTAGTACTTGGTCATTTAATAAGAGATGGATTAATATTGTTAGAAATGACTGGTTTCATTTCACTCACAAAGTACCCAAATCTTAACATTTCAGAACAAAAATAAAGTCTACATATTAACAAAGCATCACATCGCTTCGATCGTCCAAATGTCCATGGTGCACTCTCTCCTCGTAGCTCTACCTTGTCATCGCTGCCGCTACCTTTGATTTAAGTCTTGGTTCTTGGGAAAAAAGCATAGACAGAAAGTAATAGTTTGCATTAGACTTGTCATACAAAATGGCCATGAGTAAAAGAAATTCTCTGATTATGCAAATAAGTAGGGTTTAAAATTTTATGTGCAAGGTTTAGGATTTTACCGAGTGGGCCCTTGGAAAAATATTTGTTTGCCGAGTGCTTGGACTAGGGCACTCGACAAAAAGTGCTTATCAAGGGCCAGATCTAGGGCTCTCCGCAAATAGATTTTTGTCGAGTGTTAGATTGAGGGCACTCGGCAAACATGAGAAGCACTTAGGGTGCTTATACGGGCCACTTGCTCGCTCATTCTCATCACACACGCCAGCTCTTGCCCGCCGCCTTCCGTCGTGCCCCTGTCGCCTCCGCCCCGACACCAGCTAGCCACTGCGCCCCGGTGTCCGCTATGTCGATCCCGCTAGCCTGAGCCGCGCCCCGGTGTCCCACGCCACCGCCCTGTCGCCCCGGCGCACTGTCCCGCCACCAGGAGCCCCTGACTGTAACAGAACCGTCTTACCATGGAGACGATTCTATTCTAGGATCTTTCTCAGGTGGTGACACGCGTCTCATGGCGCCGGCATCCCGGGCCCACGAGAGAGCTGAGAAGAAGAAGGGGATGATAGGTGGGACCCACGCGACATTTTCTTTTTGGTTGGTTTTTGAAACAGTACTCACTTAATACTTTTGTATCTTGAAAACTGTAGACCCTATGCCAAATCTAAAAATATGGCGTGCTCAACATGATGTATTTGAATTTATAAAAATAATAACATTCGGTGAGTGCTATTTGAATTTGAATGAGAAATTTTTGAACAGTGGTAATTTTTGACCATTTGGACATTTATTTGGGCATTAAATTAATGGATAAAATTCTGAGAAATTACTCAAAATTCTAATTTGTCCGAAGCTATAACATATATTTTTGGTGGCCATTTGACCTGTTTTCGGTGAGCCACGGCACCTCCGGCGAGCTCCTGTCCACTATGGCCGAGCTCGAGCTCGACCTGGGTCAGGGACGCCCAGATCTGTTGCACCAACCCCTGTGTGTGGGCTTCCCTGTGGCGCAAATCTGATTGCCCGACGCATTTTCTTCTTTTTCTGCATTTAAATAAATCATCAGGATTAGCTGTTGGATTGTAAAATGCATAAGTAAATAATTACTAGGTGTTTTGGGCAAGCTAAATTTCTATGGATTCCTCGAGTTACCTACTATTTTAGTAAAATGCTAACACCTCATGCATGTTTATTTTTTTGTCAATGCTAAATAAATAGTAAATTCACAAATAAAATCATTTTGAGATCTCTGTAACTCATATAACCTTGACACTCGGTGTGTTTGTGTCCCTTTCACCACCCCTGGTCACCATGAAAAATCACACATTGTAGTTCCTATTATTTTTTTCATAATTAATTATTTAGCATTTCTACCAAATTAAATATTTATATTAATTGACTCAATATATGTCAATGCCAATTGGTCCAAAAATCACCCCTGGTATGTTCTACTTGTAGTAAATTGCCCATAGACATATGACCTTTAGAACCATATTAAATTAATTATTTTTTCTTTTAGTGTTAGTATATTACCTAACTATATAGTAATCTCTCTTATGGTTTATCTCACACAAAAGCTTTTCATGACAATCAACATGCTTAGAACACTGAAAATACTATTGGTCACATACCCATTGTCATGTGTGTTGCACAGTTGTATCGATCGCGATCGGCAACCACATAAGCATACTTTCTACACAAACTTACCATGTTTATTTATTGGGGTCTATAAAGGAAATACACTTAACGCGCTCGCCCTATGCCTCTACTTTATATATTACATTTACTGAACTAATCGACTATCCGTGCATATCATACCTGTCAGTCTTAATTAAATAGACTACCATGAATCCTCTCTCATTCATAACATAGCACATTTGCATCATGTAGATATCGAGGTGAACCACATGGAGGTGGGACAGGAGCAGGAGCCAGAAGGGAAAGGAGAAGAACCCGCTAACTAGGAACAAGCTCAAGGCAAGCCCCAGTGCATCTCACCAAGTTTTAACCCTTTTATTTTATCACTAGACAGTGTGATGTAGGATTGTCTGTGCATTAAGTTTATAAGAGTTGTTTGAAAACCTAGTATTACAGTAGGTTCCCTTTTACCCGATGATAGCCTCAGGATGGTTGTCACTCTGCTTAATTTAGGACGACTATTCGTTGAGTGGTATGGAAACCGCTCGTAGACCAGGACATATTATCACTCGGGAATGATGTCAGATGAAGGAAAGATGGAATGGGATAACAAATAAAGACAGGATAGGCAACTATGTAAAAGGGAAGGACAGATTTGTCTTCAAGGATGTAGCTCCCGTCTGAGTCACTTAAGACCCACGTCATGTCCGGTCCTATGGGATCAAGTTTGAACAGCACCAAATGCATGCTAGTGATATGGGCACTAGAAAACCGATGTAGCTTGATTTCCACAGTGGTGGGATGATACCCCACTCTTCTTTTGTTGATGAAGATGGTTATGGTGGAATGTGGGTATGTGTTGGAAGGGAGAGTGCATGGGCTACCCATGGATGGCTTCGATGGGAGCATCGCATGGGGTGACGTGTACTCGGGAAAAGTGGGACCTGGACCAACCCTGTTGTATCTCGTGAAAGGTTGTCATACGTGAGTCCTTGGAGTGTGAGCGCACCATGTATTTGGATTTCCCCTGTAGGATGTAAAATCGTTTCAAGTCGCTACCCCTCACAGTGACGAGTAGCACTTGATCGCTGCTCCGGAACATCGTCAGAAGCTATTGATATGATAAATGGGTTGAACATCACTGTATTGATTTAATAATATTGTATTACAACCATGTTTGTTATAGTTTTAGTGCAAACTAAACTTACTATTTTACATGACAAGGATCTACTCTTAGGATGGCTTTTTGGCAACATGAACCCTACCCTTAGCCTGTGCATGTCTAGGAGTCAGCTGTAGATGGCCATTTTAACGGGTCAGTCTTGCTGAGTATTAGTTGCTCAGGGCATAGCTCTATGTGGTTTTCAGATAATCAGGATGGAGATTGCCACTATGGTGGGAGGTTCTACTAGAATGGCCAGCATCCTTATTGCTGGAACATGGAATGGGAGCTTGCACCAACAGTGATGAGGAGTAGGCTTGTGTGCACTGGCACGGTGTCAAGGGCATGACACCGTTCAAGGCTAGTTACTACTGTTGTCTATCATCGTGAGAGGATAATTGTATCTTAAGTTTTTCATCGAACTAGTTTATCTACTAGGAACTACTCCGCTTCCATATTTTTATAACTCGGATTTGTACATTTAAATTTGCATTTATGTAAAACTCTATACTCTATCTATGTTCTTGTTGCAGCTATATTATTCTTTCATGTGTTGTACTATTGGGCGTTACAGCGCGTGTCGTCACCCGAGAAAGATCTTGGAACGGAATCGTCTTCGTAGTAAGACGGTTCTATTACACTAACCCCACCCGACCTAGTCCACCCAGGTGCCCCGTGCCACCACCTAGTTGCCTGATGCCTCTACCCCTACCCCGCGGTTGCATCGAGCCCGCCCCGGCGCCTCTGCCCTGAGCCTAGTTGCCTTGAGCGCCTGAAGGTAAGCAACCTCCACCTGCCATGGATGTAGGTCCAAATGCCCGCCCCGGTTCCTCTGCCCGGAGCCTGTGGTGCCTCTACCCCGAGCCCGATCCTGTCCCGTCGCAGCAAGCTATAGGTACCCTGCAGCAATATTAGTGAAATTTTCCATGGCTACTCCACTTGGGATAGTGAAAGATATCCACACTTGAAATTTTTTTAGCTAGTAAAATATTAGTGAAATATATGTAATATTGTGAGTGCCTGAAATTGGATAGCTCTCTGGGTCAATAACTTTTCTACACAATACGTTCATTCCCTTTATTTGCATTCATTATGCCATCATGTCATTGGTTTGTTGTAGGTTTTGGAAACCTCAACATAGAGGGAAGGTGCTGCCGAAATACAATTGACAGTATTGTGTTTATTTTTTATTTGCAGGGAGAGACTGTTGCACTATCCTTGACTCGTCACTTTGCAAGACCGCAAGGTGAGGCATAAAAGACCCTCTTTTCATTTAATGTTGTAGGTCACACAACCTAGTTAGTGGTCTCCCATTCAAAAGAGATATAATTGGAAATATGGAGATCTTTACATATCTATAACTATATCTGTTTTAAATTATCCATGTTTTTTCGACAACCTGGGGCTACGTAAATGGAGTTAGTTTCCAAGGACTACTGTTGACACCAAAATTTAGCACACTTTGTTGCCTGATTAGATGTGTCATATTAATCTGGTGCTACAACGAGGTATGAAAATATATGTGTGGTCCAACTTATTATCTTGATGATTAATCTAATTAGCCAAGACATGATGGCGGAGGTCCTTGGCCCGAAGCACGATGCCGATGAGAGTTAATTTGGGAATAGTCTAGGATGATTGATACATACACATGGCAGTGACAAGAGTATAGAGTGGATCCTTGGTTATTAGCTGATCGTTGGGTGTTTGCTTTAGTGTTCTATTGTGATGAAGATGCAAGTGAGCTGGCGATGAGGTGTTGGATCCTGGAGGCCGGTCTTCAAATGTTGCATGCCCAAGGAAGCCGTATTGTGACTTGACACCCAGCGTGCATCGGCAATTTCTACGTACATGATGTGCAAGAGGAACTAGAGGTGATACATGGAGATCAGTTTACATATAAAAATATACGGATGCAAGTTGCGGGGTCTCCGGCCTGGTTACACAATGAAGTTAAATGATGGGTTGACAGGATAGCACATGTATGGAAGGATTATGTACATGATTTGGAAGGGAAGGATCCAAGAGCTAATTTGAAGATATCTAAATAGATTCCAGGGAGATTATTTGGATCGGATAAGCAAAGATAGAGGCCGTACTAATAGACTATAGAATAGGAATATTTTATTAAGTTAGCTTAGGAGATACATACGTGGTGTTTTTGTTTGCGTGTAAGAGAGTCCTATTTTGTATTAACAAAGATCAGTCATGCTCCTATATATTGTGGGGTGTCGGCAGATTGTAAATCATCAATTGATCAATACACTTTTCAACGTATCGCCACCCTAGAAACAGGTATATCCCAATGGTTTCTTCATCTAGAGCGGGCTCTCCGTGATAGATGTAGTACTCGTCACCCCGGCAGGTTCATTATCATGAAGCATGCTGCATCGACTAGTTCGACCTTGGTGACATGGCGGAGGACTCGCCACCACGGTGATCGCGGCGACCTACCTAGGACTGTCTCGGAGTGGACCCATCTTCTGGTTAATTTGTCATGGTTGCTAGTTATCCAGTATACTAGATCTTTTTATATTGTTTTACTAGAATTAGCTGCATACTATCTCAGAAAAATCGATCTATCATACTTAATTCTAGCGTTTCAGTCTAGTCTGGTTTGTATATTCGAGTCACCTCTGAAAAGTTCTTAGTGATTAGATCTAGTATTATGTGGGTATCCGTTTGTTCCAGGAACTGTCTCAGCTCAGACCAATCTTTAAGGATATCTAGAACTGTCTCGGTTAATTTCGATCTTCTAGTTGGACAACCATGCAAGAACGATCTCATTACGAGCGTCTGTTCAGGGTATCGTCAGAGTGTTTAGCCGACAAGTTATCTGATTACTAGCAACAGCCGATAGGTTTTCACATACTTAGTTTTTGTATCGGTTGTGGTTCATCAACTCTGTGTATTGCACTAGTTTATTTATATATTCGATAAATCATTATATAGGTTATCTGTCAGTATTATATCGGCTAGATATTATGATTTTATTAATTGGCCGATATAATATTAATTGTTATAGTTAGTCTAGTGTGCACCCGCTTGTAGAATTATGCTTTGTATTATTAATATAAAGTTGATACTAAATTATGTACTTAGCATGTGTTAACTGTATGCCCGGATCTACTCTGCCTGCATCAACTCTATGCCGACATCAACTCTCCGCCTGTAAGCCATCATCAGTCGACTTGCAGGTGCACACCTTGTCAGTTGAATGGTCAAACTGACTGGCACACGGCGCACCATCTATCGCGTGTCATTGGACCTGCACTGGAGCTAAGCAGATATTCTAGCCCTCGTTTTTGCATGCGGAGGATCGTTAGTCTGTTTTTTCGCGTCAACAGAAATAATAAACTTCTTGTCAACAAACGTTCCGCACGAGTATCCAAAATCAGTGGTGTGTTTTAGCAGTTGGCACCATCTGGGGCTCGCCGTTACTTGCCAGTTATTAAAGATTAATCTTGAGTCAAAGGCTGCAGATGCTTGTTTCGTCAGTTAGCAGGCGATAGTTAATTCAACCATGCTATGACAGTGTTGATCACACGGGCAAGCATATTAGCTGGCATGGTGGAGTTTGAGCTACATATGACTGCAAGGTAGCCAGCTGATACGTGGATTATTATCTCGATGGTGACCACCAGATTCAAAGGAATGTGAAGATTTGGATTCCACGACTATTGTAGATTGGCTGGCTGGCCGCGTGCAAAGTTTGGCTTTACTATGTGCACGACAGGCCTATCTGGAGTGGACTTCAAATTTTCTTGCTAAATACACACAGTGTGCCAGGAGGCTGCAGCGAGTCGATGCTGCTATTTGTTGTCGATTTATCCAATCCTTTTATCAGTCTTAAAATCTTATATTGTCGCATTGGTGCTGTCTCGGTTAAATCAGATCTATCCAGGCGCCATGATAGTACTTAGGGGCATCGACACTCAGGATGGAGATATCGGAGTCGTTCTACTTCTGAGTTTTTGGACATCTCAGCTGGTTCTAGGCACCAGATCACCACGGATGGTTATGGTATTCCACCACATGATGTGGAGAGCGATACTGAATCAGTTTGCATTGTTGGTATTATTCACTGAAGAAGGCCTAGTTTCATTATTCTCCATCGGCTTGAACAGTTGAGCAGTTAGAATTTTTAGCCGATTGAGTTCAAGGGACATCTGAGGTACGGGCAATATCCAGAAATAATTGTTGCTGAGCCTGTTGTAACCAGACACTTGGAGGGCATCCACACTCGGGCCTCCTTTGGCAGCACAAGACTAACAACCCGGGGTGCAGGCTCCCGTGCAGGGAAATCCCTGCATGCTCGCACTTCCGGGCGCGCGCTCCGCTCCGGGCAGTTCGTCCCGGACATTATTTGGGAAGAGGGGGAATCTAAATCTAGAAAATTTAAAAAAATGTCTGGAAAATCAAAGAAATGATAAACTGCTCTAAAAATTTAGGAAAAAAACATAAAATATTTTTGAAAATCAGAAAAATAAAAAAATTATAGAAATTCAGAAACATACAAAACGTGTCCTACAAAATCAGAAAAAAAAGCTGCTAAAAAATTCAGGAAAAATATACGTTCATTCCCAAACATTCAACAACACCTAAATCATGCACCAGCACCATGAAAAAATGATCATGTTGCTAATTTTGGTACACAACATGCCAGAATATAAACTGAACATTCACATTACAATGATATAAACTAGATATAAGCTGGACATTCACATTACAATGACAAGGTGCAAGCTTCAGAAAAGTGCTCAATGACAACACAACCACAAAGTAGATATGCAACCTTATTAGATAATCTTTGAACAACTACTTTTTAAGTTATAGGATAGTGCTCAATGAACGATCCAAAGCTGAGCACCCTGCCAACAAAAACAAGACTTGTCTTCCCACCGAATTGCAACAGTTTGGTCAAAGCCCCTACTGAATTGCAACTGCTTGGTCATGTAGAGATCCAACAAATTGCCTCCCTGTGACAAAATCAATTGTTGTTCAATGATCTATGTTAACATGCTTCACCATATAGACTGAAGATGGCTGCTAAATACAAACTGTGCTGCTAAATATGCTATTGTGCTGCCAATTACAAATTTTTCAGCAACAAACTATCTCACAGTATCATGATTTGATTAGAGCAACAAACTATCTGTGAGAATACTAACAGCACCATCGAATGATTAATAGGAAAAACAAAGCATACCTATTAACTAGTTTTCCACCTATGAAAAAGACACAAGCCTACAACATCAGGAATGAATTGATCTTTATCGGGTCCCTTGAGGGAAAGGATGCCTGATCATCTTCTAGGAGTATTAATTCTAGTACCCTAGATTTGTTTGGCAAACAATATCACAATTGGATATTTGAAATAAAGTAAGATCTTAGTTATTAAACAAGCAAATGATCTCTGATAAAACATTTATTTTTTTGCATTCAGCAACGCAAAGGGAGGAACTTAGAACTCGGAGTAGCAGCATAGACTGAGCATAATCTATAACAAATAATCTGTAAAATATTGCAACCTAATCCATTCCTATCAGCATGTGCCAGAGCTAGAACCTACTTAATTTTCTTTTTACAGAGACATATACTGCAAACTAATCCATTCCTATCAGCGCATGACATATCAACTTGTTAAAGCTATCTGAATTTCTGAACCACAAACACACTCACGATATGGAGCATCTGGGCAAGATCCAGAGGCAATAAACAAGCATCTGGGCAGATCGTGAGGCAATAAACAAGGCTTCCTCGTCTCAGATCTACGGAGAAAGGGGGCAAACTTTGATTCATGCATGTGAGAAAGGGAAGCACGGGGGGTAGGCAGCTCACCAGACGCAAGCAGAGGTGGGGACGCACCAGCTTCGTGCCACACGACGAGCAAATGTGAGGAGGTGGCATGGCACCGCTTTGCGCTGTGAGCTGAGGGGGAGAGGAAGATGACCAGCTTCACGCCGTGTGGCGGTGGAGGCGGTCGAGTCCTAGACGAGGTGATGGCGGCGCTGCGGTGGCAGCGGTGACTCATGCGGGAGGTGGTGGTGGTGACTCATGCGACTTCCGGAGACGGGGGAGGGATTTCCACTCCGGCCTCCGGAGGCAGGGACATGCTTCCTGGGGATTTCAGCCAAAATCAGGCCGTACTTTCCCCACGAGCTAGGCTTCCAAACGAGTCGGTTGGTTTCCCCGGCGGCTCTCCCCGCGGGCTGGCTTCCCCGGGATTGGGCCGGGATCCCCACGGGGATCGCTGTTTCCAAATGAGCCCGGAGTAGAAGTCATGAGTCTAGGTTGTGCAATTGTGAAGTTAATCAAGAGAGGAGTAGCTTGGTTCATGCATTTCTAGAAGACTCGCAAAGTCATTGGGACATCAGGACTGATATATGAGATTATGGTAGCCATAGTACAACTTGAAAGTTGATGGCAATTGTGACAACCCTACTCCGAAAAGTAGAGTATGTCGCACAGGATCGCCTCGGGAGATGGTTAACGAAGTAACCATGCATAGCATTCACACATGAACATTCATCATTTACAAAGATACATCACTTAGAGGAGTAATATTACAAGTCCGGTGTTCAAATTAAGCTGAGTTCAGATCTGATACATAATATGAGTCCTTGGTACATATTACATAATTTAGCGGAAGCGGTGAAACGACGAAACACGACGTTGCCTACGTGAACCATGCCAGTCCTATGGCGATGGCTCACTCACCACGGTTAGGAGAACTGGGGACCCATTCGATGGTCTAGTTTTGAGGCTCCTCACCTTCCCACACAACCTTATTACAACAATCACAATAGGTTGCTTGAGGAAAACCTGAAAAACAACATCAACGCAAAGCCTGAGTATCTAACATACTCCGCAAGACTTACCCGTCAACCGGTTTACTAAAACCGACTCCTAGTATGCAGGGGGCTGACCGGGTTAATTTGATAATTGCATAAAAAGCTCCTATTAGTTCTATGCTGCACTTTCAATTTCCTTAAACAAGATTTTACTTTGCTTATTATAGAACACAGCTACGGTGAGTCTAGCTAGCTGCTAAGACATGAATATAGAGGAGGAGCAATACATCATAGCATTTTGTATCCATAGCATAAATAAATTCCAGAAACTTAACCACAACTTTACTACTTAACATATCATTGCCGCTGCTCGAACAAGAGGTACTCATAACCGTGAGGGACGGCAATTCGAATTGATTTACATCCTGCAGGGAAAACCCAAATACACGACATACGCATCATTTAAGAACACGTATGGCCACCGTTTAAAAGATTGCTATAAAGTCGATCCGGGGCCGTCGATCCTGAGTACTTGTCCTCCCCGCGATACAGTATTTCATATCCGAGGCTTAACCCATGCACTCTCCAGCGGTCCTCAAACCCGTGCAACCACCGTGCTGTTCACATCACCTCTGGATCGATGAGTATGGCCGTCCAACAATATGGCGCCCAAGTTAGTAGGTTTACCAATTCCCATATTAAAGGTATGCACTTGGTACAGTTCAATACTTGTCCACGGAGTTGCAACGATAGGTGCTCCATTTTTATCAAGTTCATCAACCAATTGAACCATAGTTGAGTCTATAACCTACCGTTGACTCCACTAGTTTAAGCATAGCATTTGCTAACGGCAAAGCTTACTAACATACTAATCATAGGTCATTGCTGGAGTGTGCAAGTGTGTTTCATCCAAGTCCTACACTTAATGCACAATACAATATTCCTAACTTGTGATAAAGAAAAAAAAAGGACTCGAATGATAAAATGGGTTATGCATCGGGGCTTGCCTTGAGTGTGATCGTAGTTAGCGTCGTCACCAAAGTGAACTTCAGCTTCTTGCTGGTCCGGTGTGATCTCCTCGGTCTCGATTCCTATATGGAATGGACATGCATCAATGCTAAGGAATACACAAGGTTTCATGGAGTTTTCTTAATTAAAGATGGAATGCATGGCATGAAGATTCATGGTACTTCCTCAAAAAATAAATTAATGAACTAATCACTCATCCATGAATAGGGTTGCATACTTAAGTATGACATGGTAGCCACTGAATTTGAAGGGGACAAATTTCTAATTACAAGAATGTAACTTTTAATTATCACAGTGTTAGTGTATGTCTACTTTAACATGAGCATGGCCTAGATGTTGATCATATGACATCACATGCTGATGATGATATGACACTGTAATACTTAGGGTCAAATTTCAGAAAGTTCATTTTTGAGCCACTTAGCTAAAGTGACCATATGCACCACTAACACTAGGCATAACTAATGGTACTTTGATTTCATAACTAGTTCTAGGTTCCTATGGGTAATTAAGAACTAAAGTAGACAACTGAAATGAGAATTTCTACTGAAATGTGAAGATGAGTTATTCTCCATGGACTTTCAGAAAATAACTTATTCCTACTTTCATCAACTATACACATGAAGTAACATTTATATGAAGAAATTCCTAGTTAATTAACAATTGATCAAATTCGACAGCACATTTGTACTTTGGTAGCTTCAATTTTTTTCATGGGATTTTTCATAAGTGTACAAGTGAATAAGGAACAGGAATGCCAAATTTCATGAATAAATTCCTTGCCAATAATTTATATAAATTCAGTAACTGAAAACAAGGATTATGCAATAACACTAAGAATATGCATGAAAATGGAAATGTGCTTTTGCAGAAAGTTTAGAGATGCCATGAAATGCTTACTGAGCAAATTTCATGAATTTACCATTTACACCTAATTACTTATGAATTTATTAAACAAATTAGGGTTGTGAATTTGATGGATTAAATAAATTAATTTACTGAATAAACTTGGACTTGATCTTGTTTTTCTGGTAGAGCAAGATTTTAGGAGTTGAACAAAATTAATTTCACAATTTTTGGCCTTGTATGTATCAAGATATTGAATTTTGAAGTTTATTCAAAGTTCACTGTTATTTACAGTTTTGCTACTGGGTTCAAATCCTATCAGACGCGCGCGCGCTCGGGCCAGCGGCTGATCGGCGGCACGACGGGGGCTCGCGTGTGACTCGGATGGCCTCCATGCCGAGGGGATCTCGAGGAGGGGGTTAGAGGGGGAAGTGGCTCACCGGAGATCGCCAGCGACGATGCGCGGCGGCAGGGGCAGCTCCGGCGAGGCCCACGCGACGGTTCCGAGGGGGAGACAGGCTGGGGTTTGGTCGACGAGCTTCGCGGAGGCTTGGGGGCGGTCGGCGTCGAGGACCTCATTGAGGGGGAAGGCCGGAGGTGGGTTCCCATCGGCGGGGGTGTCGGATCCCGGCGGCGGCGACTCCGGTTTCGCAAATTTCGGCAAGGGCACTGCATAGGGGAGGAAGGGAGTCAGAGGGGAGTGGGATAGGTTCCTCTCGCATCGATTTGCGAAGAGAGAGTGGACGGAGAGCTTGCCTAGGCCAAGCTCTGCGCGGCGGCGACCATGGCGGCCAGAACAGAGCACTGGCACGGTTTTCGCCGGGGAGAGGAAGGAGGAGAGGGTGCCGACGCTCGGGGGTTGATCTGGGGTGTGGGAGAACTGGTTGCGAGTTGAGAGAGTGAGAGAGATGAGGCTGGGTGCTGCTGCTGCTGCCTTTTTGACCCGGCCGGCGGAGGGACGACCGACAGCGGGTGAGAGAGGGAGAGAGAAGGAGGGGCGTCGTGCTGTCGGCCAGGGAGTGGTTGCCGGCGGTGGGGGGGGGGGGGGGGGCTTCAATTTCCAGCCGGTGGCACAGGGTGGGGATTGGCGGTGCAGTGGCCGGAGTGGGGCGACAGGAGAGCGGCAGTGGCGACCGTACCCGGGTACACCCGGTGTCGGGTTGGAATTGGCCAGAGGGAGAGAATTCTTGACCTGGTTTTGACCCTGGACCCCGACTTGGATTTGGTACAATTGAACACGTTCCCCTGCTCCAAACTTGACACAAATTTTTGTGTGGTCTCAGGAAAACGTGTGCTCCAACTTTGAATTTTGGTGCACCAGCTAAATTTGCTTTGATAAATTATGAAAATTCCAAACCCGAAACACACCTTTCTGACTTTGGAGGAATTTTTAAGGGTATCGATTTGTTACCAAAAATTCTGGTAAAATTCTAAAAATTCTCTTTCATTGTGGCCATTCAGAATATGCAAAAATATATGGGTACTTCCATGGGTTTTGGTAACGTTTGGGAGTGACCCATATTTGAATATTCTAGAATTTAATTAAATAGGTTTCTTTTCTTTATTCTTTGGCACATAGATTAATTATACTTTTTCTTAGTCCCTAATTGATGTTAGGTTTAGTTAACTTCATTTTGTGACATGGGATGTCACAGCACACCCCCCTTATTGATGTTAGGTTTAGTTAACTTCATTTTGTGACATGGGATGTCACAGCACACCCCCCTTAAGGAAATCTCGTCCCGAGATTTGCAAAAGAACGAACAAGAGGGAGGGGTGCGGATGGTTACCGGTTTTGGGAGGCCAAAAATTCTGGAAAGTTGGCCTTCAGAAACTCCTCTTGTTCCCATGTGGCTTCCTCTTCAGTATGGTTACTCCATTGCACCTTGTAGAAGGTGATAGTGCGGCTGCGAGTTACCCGGTCTTTTTGATCGAGGATGCGGACGGGGTATTCGGGATAGGAGAGGTCTTCTTCCAATTGCTCGATGTCGGAGATAACCACGTCGATCGGGGGCTTCAAACATCTCTTGAGTTGGGAGACATGGAAGACGTTGTGCACCCGCTCAAGATTTTCCGGTAGTTGCAACCGATAAGCGACGGCGCTATGCTTTTCTGTGATCGGAAAAGGTCCGATATAGCGGGGTGCTAATTTCCCTTTGATTCTGAAACAAGATACACCTTTGTTGGGAGAAACCCGAAGATAGACATGATCTCCCTTTTTGAACTCCAATGGACGTCTCCTTTTATTAGAGTAACTCATTTAGCGGGATTGCGTGGCCTTCATGTTAGCTTGGATTTATCGCACCTTCTCTTTGGCGTGCGTGACCAGATCGGGACCGAAAGTAATTCTTTCTCCTGACTCTAACCTATTCAACGGGGTTCGACACGAGTGACCATACAAAGCTTCAAATGGCGACATTCCCAAACTTTCTTGATAACTATTGTTGTAGGAGAATTCAGCGAACGGGAGGCAAGATTCCCAATTTCCACAATTGTCTAGCACACAAGCTCATAATAAATCTTCCAAATATTGATTTAGTCTCTCGATTTGTCCATCGGTTTGTGGATGATAAGCGGAACTGCGGATGAGCGTGGTGCCAAGACAAGCATGCAATTGCTCCCAAAAACGAGCAATAAATTGGGGGCCTCGATCGGAGATGATCGTCTTGGGTACACCGTGCGAGTATAGAATCCGCACAATGTAGAGCTCGGCATATTGCTTAGTAGAGTAGGTTGTATGGATGGGGATAAAATGAGCAGATTTGGTCAACCTATCCACAATAACCCATATGGAATCGCGCTTCTTGGGTGTGAGGGGTAGTCCAACGATGAAGTCCATAGCAATGTCTTCCCATTTCCAAGCGGGGATTTTCAATGGGTGTAAAAGACCGTATGTTCTCAAATGATCGGCCTTTACACGTTGGCAAGTGTCACATTCGGAGACATAACGAGCAACCTCTCGTTTCATGCGCGTCCACCAAAACTTTTCCCTTAACCCGCGATACATTTTGTTGCTGCCGGGGGTATGGAGTATTTGGACAAGTGAGCCTCATCCAAAATTTTCCTTCTTAGCTCCTCATTCTTCGAAACAACAAGGCGATTGTTGAACCAAAGTACTCCATCTTCATCTTGTCGAAAACATGTAGCTTCTTCCTTCCCGATTTTCTGGCGGATATACTCCATTCCTTTGTCCTGCTTCTGGGCTTCCACGATTTCTTCCCGAAGAGTAGGAATGAGAGCCAAATTATATAAGGATCCATGTGGAATGACACGAAGACTTGGTTCGCTCGGATCTGAAATCGGGCGAGCTTCCATAGAGCAAACAGTCACGTGATTGCATTGGTCCCTTCGACTCAAGGCTTCAGCAACCACGTTTGCTTTTCTGGGGTGATAATGAATTTCCAACTCATAATCCTTGATCAGTTCCAACCATCTACATTGCTGCATATTCAGTTCTTGTTGAGTGAAGATATATTTGAGACTTTTGTGGTCGGCGTAGAGGTTGACAAGATTACCGAGTAGGTAGTGGCGCCAAGTTTTCAAGGCTAGAACAACGGAGGCCAATTCTAAGTCATGAGTGGGATAATTTTGCTCGTGCTTCTGGAGCTGTCGTGAGGCATAGTCAATGACACGACCTTCTTGCATAAGCACACAACCCAATCCGGTGCCGGAGGCATCGCTATAAACATCGAATGGCTTGGTGATATCAGGTTGAGCTAAAATCGGAGCGGTTGTCAGATGCTTCTTGAGCGACTGAAAAGCTTCTTCACATGCACCACTCCACTTGAACTTAGAATCCTTTTCCAGCAGCTTGGTCATAGGCTTGGCAATACTTGAGAAGTTGGGAATGAATTTCCGATAATAACCGGCAAGACCAAGGAAACTGCGAATTTGTCTTACCGATTTTGGAGCCTTCCAATTCAGCACATCCTCTACTTTGCTAGGGTCCATGGCTACTCCTTCTGCTGATATGATGTGGCCCAAGAATGGAACTTGCTTTAGCCAAAATTCAAATTTAATAAATTTGGCGTAAAGTTGGTGATCTCGGAGTCGTTGTAGAACAATGCGAAGGTGTTCGACGTGTTCTTCTTCAGACTTAGAGTAGATCAATATCGTCGATGAATACCACTACGAACTTATCCAATTCGGGCATGAATCCGGAATTCATCAAATACATGAAATGGGCTGGAGCATTAGTGAGACCGAAAGACATGACAAGATATTCAAAAAGACCATATCGGGTGGAGAATGCTGTTTTTGGAATATCTTTGGCTCGGATTTTTATTTGATGGTAACCAGATCAGAGATCAATCTTGGAGAAGACTTTAGCACCTACTAGCTGATCAAAAAGGATATCGATTCGAGGTAGAGGGTACTTGTTCTTGATGGTTACCGCGTTTAACGGTCTATAGTCGACACATAGGCGTAGGGTTTTGTCTTTCTTCTTCACAAAGAGAGCGGGACAACCCCAGGGAAATGAACTTGGTCGGATATAGCCCTTGTCCATAAGCTCTTGTAACTGATCTTTCAACTCCGCTAATTCATTAGGAGCCATTTTGTATGGCCTACGAGCGATAGGCGCCGTACCGGGTACGAGTTCAATCTTAAACTCAACATCCCTGTCCGGAGGCATGCCCGGCAAATCGTCTAGAAAGACGTCGGGAAAATCACAAACCACTGGAATATTTGCTAGCTCCTTCCCTTCCACATGACATACTTGAGAGGTGGACGACTTGAGATACTTAATGGTGAGTTCAAATGGACTTCTCGGTCCTCAAGGTGCAATACAGCTTTGTTACTAGTCATCCATTTCATACCGAGAATTATGTCGATGCTTTGACCATTTAAGACGATTAGGGAAGTGGGATATATGTTGTTGGCTAGCTTAAGTGGCACTTTCCTTAACTCGAGATGAGCCCTTATTTTTCCATCGGGAGACGTAATAACATACGGGGTTCCCATGGTGGTGGGGGTAATTTTCAGATGATTTGCACATGCTTGACTAATGAAATCATGCGTTGCTCCTGAATCAAAAAGAACCATGACAGCATGTTGGTTGATCGAGAATGTACCCGCGAGAACGGGTTCTCCAGCTTGGGTCTCTTCGACCGTGGTATAGTTGACTCGGCCATTCTTGTGAGTGGGGGTAGACGACTGAGGACGACTCCCATTGCTGCCATTATTGTTGTTGCCGCTGTTGTGGTTGTTGTTGTTGCTCTCGGAAGTGTTGAAGCTGTTGTTGTTGCTCGATTGCCCTTCGGAAATCGACATTCTTTAGCAAAGTGACCGGTGCGGCCACAATTGTAGCATGGCTGTGAGGAGCTGGTCTTCACCACTTGATTGCTTTGCTGCGGTGGGCGAGAACTAGAAGATTGCTGCTGGTTTCCCCCATGGAATCGCGAGCGCTGCTGCGAGAATGACGGGCGAGGTCCTCCTCCTGACGGTACCGCAGCCCGAAATTTCTGTCCGGTCGGGGAAGTGATTGCTAGCTTGTACTTGGGCGGTGCGGAGCCGGATGAACTTCCCATAGCATGTTTCCTCTTCTTGTCCTCTTGATTGGCACGGATGGCATCTTCTTGCACAATGGCGGCACTCATCAAGTCATTGAATGTGCCGGCGGTGACTTGCGCCAAGCGATCTTGCAGCTTCGGGGTAAGACCCGAACGAAAGCAGTCTTTCTTTTTCTCGTCCGTATCAGCGTGATACGACGCATACTGGGCCATGTAGTTGAACTTCCGTGCATACTCTTGCACGGTTCTGGAGCCTTGCTTCAAGTTGAGGAACTCCTGCAACTTGGCTTCATAAGTCCAGCGGGTATGTGGTGTGCACAGAAAGCAGTGCAGAACTCCGCCCAAGTAACTTGGTGACCCGCGGCGAGAGCGGCGGTGAAGCTGGCCCACCAAGCACTTGCGGAGCCACAGAGCTTCTGCGCGGCGAAGGGGGACTTCTGCTGCTCGGTGCAGTGGAGGAGTGCGAACTTCGACTCCAACGTGCAAATGAAGTTGTCCGCTTCCAGAGGATCACCGGCTT
Source organism: Eleusine coracana subsp. coracana (assembly GCA_032690845.1). Classification (NCBI taxonomy): domain Eukaryota; kingdom Viridiplantae; phylum Streptophyta; class Magnoliopsida; order Poales; family Poaceae; genus Eleusine; species Eleusine coracana. Next base: position 33,048,459 of record CM064434.1, read on the forward strand.
CTCCAAAGGTGGGCGGGTGAGTCGCCTAGAAGTCGGCGTAAGAGGATTCCCGCTGCTGCTGTGGTGGTGGTCCGTGAGCTCCCTGACGGTTCATGTTCTCCATGAACATGCGGAACATCTCGTTCTGGTTGTGGATGAGCTGCTCCATAGCCGTCAGAGGTGGTGCGTTGGGCAGCGGCCCAGTTCCGCCAACGTTCGAGGTGCCGGGAGCATCACCGATGTTCTCTCCACCACAGCGAGTTTGCACCATCTGACATATGAACAATATGTTAGCCCGATCATCATATGAGACAACATGATAACAAGGCTACAATATGGCGACAAAATAAAATTTCAGATTGCTCAAATTGAAATGCTGGACAATTAAATGGTGCGGACATAAGAGATAACTTAAATTCCATAATTTCCACACCATAAGCAACATACTCATGATGAAGCCATAGATACATGTGATGCAACTTTCGATACATAGCAAGTCTTCGGTTACATCACTCGGAACACTACACCCTATGATCTCGGAGAGCTTAGGTTACAACTTAGCATAACACTACCACACCATGTACACATGACTACGATGTCTCACGAGATTTCACCCTACGTACATAAGGCTACTCGGTCACCCGGCGTGGCTGTCACCATCGGACTCCACGTCCATAGCTGCTGGTCCCGTGGGTGCTTCGAAGTCGGTGTTGGAATCATCGTTCTCACTCAGATCGGCGTCATCGGGGAGAATCACCGCGAGTGGGATGGGTGGCTCATTGTTAAGGATGGTGTTCAGCTGACCATTAGTAGCTTGGAGCTGTCCAATGAGCTGCTCTTGCTGTGCGAGGATCGCGTGAGCGTCGTTGAGGTTCCCTTCCATGACATCACGCTCATCTTGAGCTTCTTCGCGTTGGGCCTGCAGCTCGCTTCGCTCCTCCAAGAGAGCGGTAACCTGACCATGAAGAGAGTAAATCTCTCCTTGGGCAGCGGTGAGCTGGGCGTTACATTGGTGCAGCTGCTCCTGCAACACGCCGCTTGCATCATCCTCGATGATGAGCCGAGCATCATGGAGCTGCTCAAAAAGGTCAGCCCGCTCCAACTCGCTAGTGTGCAGCTGGCCCACAAGGGCTGCAACCTTAGCATCACGCTCCGTGAGCTGGGCATCACGGACAACAAGCGTGGATTGCAGCGCCTCGCGCTCTCGCTCCAACTCGAAGACACGAGCGGCAAGGTACTCCGGGTCCAACATGCGCTTGCCATCATCCATCTGCCGGAACAAAGTTTTGCAAGGGTGAGTCAAAACTTAATATTCCACTAAGCACACATGCTCAAAATAGCATAAGTTATGATTGGTAAAAGAAAAGACACGAGGTTCCCGATCCGTCCCATGACCGGTAACGACAAAATTCTGCGGTCGACGGAGTGAACCGTGGTAACGGGCAAAAACGCTTAGTTTCTGGACAATATTAAAATTGTTGTGCTGTACTATTGTTGTGAAGAATTTCATCCTGTTTCCAACGCATACTCACACATCTCCATCCAATAAAGTCTCTGGGAGTTATGATCATCCAAAGACATGGGACTGAAATGAGGCAGTTTCTGATTTCCAGAAAAAGGCTACTGTTTTTGCAAAATTCGACCTAGTTCCCGATTTTTCTAAGACAAACTTTATAAACCAAACTTGTAGAGCAAAACCTCATCTTTCCAACGAGTACTTACTCACCTCTATTGAATTAAAACTGAGGAAGTTATGTTCGTTTTAGTGAAACTGACTTTTCTGGTAAGGTGGGACACTTACCAGTTAGGTTCATATTTCTGGTTTAGGTGCAAAAGGGGTTCAATTTCGTCCAAAAACTTAGTCATTTTGCATATTCACAGTATCAATGACATTTTTACCGGTTTTGGTAAAGTTTAATGCATATGATGTGCATGGATGCCAATGCTCAATATGACGATTTCCTACATCCTCACAAAAGAAAACTTGACCGATTATATAACTCGATCTTTTCAGTGGCACACACACCTCTCACACGTTTGTCTAACGAACTACACGTGGTTAGTGTACCTGCAAGAGATTCATCTCAGAAACAATACATTAAATTTAAAAGAAACAAGCCAAAATAACAATGACAGTTTATGCCCAGGTATTCGCCCACCCGGAAGGCAGCCGACGTTTAAGCGCATTCGGTCCGCGCATCAATCAAAGCCCAGGTCTTTGCCCACCCGGAAGGCGTTCGGTATTTACAGCGCAACCGATCCGCGCACAAAGACATACCTTCATTGAAGAGTCCGAAGTTGCAAGCAATTTAAACAAACATAACCCGGGGTTAGCTTTGCCACCTACAAGACTCTTATATGGGCACTACTCGTTCGTACCTCACCGTAACGCGTAAAAACCGTTTGTTTACATTTTAAAATGCTCATTTGTGTGTAGCTTATCCCAAGATGGCTCTGATACCAGCTGTGACAACCCTACTCCGAAAAGTAGAGTATGTCGCACAGGATCGCCTCGGGAGATGGTTAACGAAGTAACCATGCATAGCATTCGCATATGAACATGCATCATTTACAAAGATACATCACTTAGAGGAGTAATATTACAAGTCCGGTGTTCAAACTAAGCTGAGTTCAGATCTGATACATAATATGAGTCCTTGGTACATATTACATAATTTAGCGGAAGTGGTGAAACGACAAAATACGACGTTGCCTACGTGAACCATGCCAGCCCTATGGCGATGGCTCACCCATCCAGATTAGGAGAACTGGGGACCCATTCGATGGTCGAGTTTTGAGGCTCCTCACCTTCCCACACAACCTTATTACAACAATCACAATAGGTCGCTGGAGGGAGACCTGAAAAACAACATCAACGCAAACCCTGAGTATCTAACATACTCCGCAAGACTTACCCGTCAACCGGTTTGCTAAAACCGACTCCTAGTATGCAGTGGGCTGACCGGTTTTATTTGATGTTTGCATAAAAAGCTCCTATTAGTTTGCTTATTGTAGAACACAGCTACGGTGAGGGTAGCTGGCTACTAAGACACGAATATAGCTAAAGAGCAATACACCATAGCAATAGGTATCCATAGCATAAGTAAAATTTCAGAAAAACTTAACCACAACTTTACTACTTAACATATCATTGCCGCTGCTCGAATAAGAGGTACTCATAACCGCGAGGGACGACAATTCGAATTGATTTACATCCTGCAGGGAGAACCCAAATACACGACATACGCATCATTTAAGAACATGTATGGCCACCGTTCATAAGGTTGCTATAAAGTCGATCCGGGGCCATCGATCCCGAGTACACGTCCTCCCCGCGATACAGTACTTCGTATCCGAGGCTTAACCCATGCACTCTCCAGCGGTCCTCAAACCCGTGCAACCACCGTGCTGTTCACATCACCTCTGGATCGATGAGTATGGCCGTCCAACAATACGGCGCCCAAGTTACTAGGTTTACCAATTCCCATATTAAAGGTATGCACTTGGTACAGTTCAATACTTGTTCGCGGAGTTGCAACGATAGGTGCTCCATTTTTATCGAGTTCATCAACCCCTCGAACCATAGTTGAATCTCTAACCTACCGTTGACTCCACTAGTTTAAGCATAGCATTTGCTAACGGAAGGGCTTACTAACATACTAATCATGGGTCATTGCGGGAGTATGCAAGTGTGTTGCATCTAAGTCCTACACTTAATGCACAATATAGTATTCCTAACTTGTGATAAAGAAAAGGACTCGAGTGATAAAATGGGTTATGCACCGGGGCTTGCCTTGGGTGTGATCGTAGTTAGCGTCGTCACCAAAGTGCACTTCAGCTCCTTGCTGGTCCGGTGTGATCTCCTCGGTCTCGATCCCTATATGGAATTGATATGCATTAATGCCAAGAAATGCACGAGGTTTCATGGAGTTTTCTTGATTAAAGATGGAATGCATGGCATGGCAGTTCATGGCACTTCCTCAACAAATAAACATTAGTGCCTAGTCATTTATTTATGAATGTGTGTACACCTAAGTATGACATGGTAGCTATTGAATTTTTGAAGGGACAAACTTCTAGCTACAGAAATGCAATTTCTTAATCATCACACTCTTAGTGTATGTCTACTTTAACATGAGCATGGCCTAAATGTTGATTAATTGACACCATGGTTGATGATGACATGACAATGTAGTACTTAGGGTTAAATTTCAGAAAGTTCCTTTTTGAGCCACTTAGCTAAAGTGACCATATGTAAATTAATACTATACCTAAAATGGCCCTTTAATTTGCATTACTAGTTCTAGTTCATATAATTAATCAAGAACCAAAGCATATAGCTGCACAATGAGACATCCTACTGTAATGTGAAGATGAGTTATTTTCCATGGATTTCCATAAATTAGTTGATTCTTACTTTCCTTAAATACACACATGAAGTAATATTTATATGAAGAATTTCTTAGTTACTTAACACTTGATCCATTTCGACAGGGAATTTATACCTAGGTAGCTTCAAATTCTTCATGAGATTTTACACAAGTGTACAAGTGCATAAAGAACAGGAATGCCAATTTTCATGAATAAATTCCCAGCCAATGATTTATATAAATTCAATTACTGAAAATGAGGATTATGCAATAATATTGAAAATATGCATAAAAATGGAAAAGTTCTTTTGCAGAAAGTTTAGATATGCCATGAACTGCTTACCGAGCAAATTTCATGAATTTACCATTTACACATAATTACTTATGAATTTATTAAGCAAATTAGGGATGTGACTTTGATGGATTAAATAAATTAATTTAGTGAATAACCTTGGACTTGATCCTGTTTTTCTGGTAGAGCAAGATTTTAGGAGTCTAACAAAATTAATTTCACATTTTTAGGCCTTTTATTTCTCGAGTTATTGAATTTTCCAGTTTAATTAAAGTTCACCCTTATTTACAAATCTGCCACTGGGTTCAAATCCTTCAAACATGCGCGCGCGCGCACGGCGGCCGGCGACGGCGAGCTCGGCCCAGCGGCCGATCGGCGGCACGGCCGGGGCTCGCGCGCGACTCGGAGAGTCTCCATGCCGAGGGGAGCTCGTGGAGGGGGTCAAAGGGGGATGTGGCTCACCGGAGAGCGCCGGCGACGACGCGCGGCGGCAGAGGCAGCTCTGGCGAGGTCCACGCGATGGTGCCGTGGAAGAGGGAGGCCGGGGTTCGGTCGACGAGTGTTGCGGTGGTCCGGGGACGGCCGGCGTCGAGGAACTCGTCGAGGGGAAAGGCCGGAGGGGGGTTCTCGTCGGCGAGGGTGTCGGGTCCCGGCGGCGGTGGCTCGGGCTTCGCGAAATCCGGTGAGCATGCTGTACGAGGGAGGAAGCGGGTTAGAGGGGAGTGAGGTGGTGACCTTGCGCGTCGATTTGCGAAGGAAGGAGGGAGTGGGAGGCCACCTAGTCGGAGCTGGACACGGCGGCGGTCATGGCGGGGAAGAACAGAGCACTAGCACGGTTTTCGCCGGGGAGAGGGAGGAGAAGAGGGTGCCAGCGCTCGGGGGCTGATCTGGAGTGTGGGAGAACTGGTTGCGAGCTGAGAGAGAGTGAGAGGGATGAGTCTGGGTGCTGCTGCTGCTTTTTGACCCGGCCGGCGGAGGAGAGAACCGAGGGAGGGGGAGATAGGGAGAGAAGGTCGCGCTGTCAGCAGGGGAGTGGCTGCCGGCGGTGGGCGACTTCAATTTCCAGCCGGTGGCACATGGCGGCAATTTGGCAGCGCAGTGGCCGGAGTGGGGCGACAGGAGAGCGGCAGTGGCGACCGTACGGGGCGCGTCGGTGTCGGGCGGAGACTGGCCGGAGCGAGAGGGAGAGAGAAGGGGCGGTTGACTCGGCTTGACTCAGAACTTGGACTCGGGTTTGGTAAATTTCGACACGTTCGTGTGCTCCAAATTGGACACAAATTTTTGTGTGGGTTCAGTGAAACGTGTGCTCCAACTTTGCTTTTGGGTGCACCTGCTAGTTTTGCTTTGATAAATTAGGAAAATTCGAAACCCGAAATACACTCTTATGACATTAGGGGAATTTTTAAGGGTATTTAATGGTTACCAAAAATTCTAGAAAAATATTGGGATACATCCATGGTTTTTGGTAATGTTTGTGAATGACCCTTTTTTTTTAATATCATGGGCTTAATTAAGTAGGTTTCTTCTTTTTATTCTTTGGCACCTGGATTGATTATATTTTTGCTTATCCCTAATTGATGTTAGGTTTTGTTAACCTCCTTTTGTGACATGGGATGTCACAAGAGGAAGGAGGAGAGGGTGCCGGCGCTCGGGGGTTGATCTGTGGTGTGGGAGAACTAGGTGCGAGTTGAGAGGGTGAGAGAGATGAGGCTGGGTGCTGCTGCTGCTGCTGCCTTTTTGACCCGGCCGGCGGAGGGACGACCGAGAGCGGGTGAGAGAGGGAGAGAGAAGGAGGGGCGTCGTGCTGTCGGCCAGGGAGTGGCTGCCGGCGGTGGGGGGGCTTCAATTTCCGGCCGGTGGCACAGGGCGGGGATTGGCGGTGCAGTGGCCGGAGTGGGGCGACAGGAGAGCGGTAGTGGCAACCGTACCCGGGTACACCCGGTGTCGGTTGGAATTGGCCAGAGGGAGAGAATTCTTGACCCGGTTTTGACCCTGGACCCGACTCGGGTTTGGTACAATTCGACATGTTCCCCTACTCCAAACTTGACACAAATTTTTGTGTGGGCTCAGGAAAACATGTGCTCCAACTTTGCTTTTGGGTGCACCAGCTAAATTTGCTTTGATAAATTATAAAAATTCCAAACCCGAAACACACCTTTCTGACTTTGGAGGAATTTTTAAGGGTATCGATTTGTTACCAAAAATTCTGGTAAAATTCTCAAAATTCTCTTTCATTGTGACCATTCAGAATATGCAAAAATATTGGGGTATTTCCATGGGTTTTGGTAACGTTTGGGAGTGACCCATATTTGAATATTCTAGAATTTAATTAAATAGGTTTCTTTTCTTTATTATTTGGCACATGGATTAATTATACTTTTTCTTAGTCTCTAATTGATGTTAGGTTTAGTTAACTTTATTTTGTGACATGGGATGTCACAGCAATGACTGACTCCAAGCAGATGGACTACACGGATGGCACTAATCAAGTAATCATCAATTACTTGGCATACGGAGCGATACTGACCAATTCTGGACATTGCTCAGTTTGAATGAAAGGGTCAAGATTACATGAAGAGAAAGAATTTTGGAATATAATATATTATATTCTAAAACTGGGAGGCATGTGTTGAAACCGAAATTTAGCACACTTTGTTGCCTGATTAGATGTGTCATATTAATCTGGTGCTACAACGAGGTATGAAAATATATGTGTGGTCCAACTTATTATCTTGATGATAAATCTAATTAGCCAAGACATGATGGAGGAGGTCATTGGCCGGAAGCACGATGCCGATGAGAGTTAATATGGGAATAATCTTGGATGATTGATACATGCACATGGCAGTGACAAGAGTATAGAGTGGATCCTTGGTTATTAGCTGATCGTTGGGTGTTTGCTTTAGTGTTCTATTGTGCATGAAGATGCAAGTGAGCTGGCGATGAGGTGTTGGATCCTGGAGGCCGGTCTTCAAATGTTGCATGCCCAAGGAAGCCGTATTGTGTCTTGACACCCAGCGTGCGTCGGCAATTTCTACGCACATGATGTGCAAGAGGAACTAAAGGTGATGCATGGAGATCAGTTTACATATAAAAATATACGGATGCAAGTTGCGTGCTCTCCGGCCTGGTTACACAATGAAGTTAAATGATGGGTTGACACGATAACACATGTATGAAAGGATTATGTACATGATTTGGAAGGGAAGGATCCAAGAGCTAATTTGAAGACATCTAAATAGATTCCATGAGAGATTATTTGGATCGGATAAGCAAAGATAGAGGCCGTACTAATAGACTATAGAATAGGAATATTTTATTAAGTTAGCTTAGGAGATAGATACGTGAACTTTTTGTTTGCGTGTAAGAGAGTCCTATTTTGTATTGACAAGGACCAGTCACGTTCCTATATATTGTGGGTTGTCTGTAGATTGTAAATCATCAATCGATCAATACATTTTTCTGCGCATCGCCACCCTAGAAATAGGTATACCCCAACGGGTTCTTCGTCTAGAGCGGGCTCTCCACAATAGATGTAGTACTCGTCACCCCGACAGGTTTGTCGTCATGAAGCAGGCTGCATCAACTAGTTCGACCTCGACGATATGGAGGAGGACTCGCCACCATGGTAATCGTGGCGACCTACCTAGGACTGTCTTGGCATGCACCGGTCTTCTGGTTAGTTTGTCGTGGTTAATAGTTATTTGGTATACTAGGTCTTTTTAGGTTATTTTACTAGGATTAGCTGCATACTGTCTCGGGAAAACCGATCTATTATAGTTAATTCTAGCGATTCAATCTAGTCTGGAATATGGTCGAGTCACCTCTGAATAGATCTTAGCGATTAGATCTTGTATTGTGTGGGCGTTCATTCGTTCCAAGAACTATCACAGCTCAGACCGATCTTCTGGGATATCTGGAACCGTCTCGGTTAATTCTAATCTTCTGGTTGGACAACCATACAAGAATGATCTCGTAGCGAGGGTCTGTTCAGGGTATCGTCAGAGTGTTTAGCCGGCAAGTAATCTGGTTACTAGCAACAAACGATACGTTTTCTCATACTGTGTTTTTGTATTGGCTGTGGTTCATCGACTCTGTGTATTGCACTAGTTTATTTGTATAGTCGATAAATCATCATATAGGTTATCCATCAATATTATATCGGTTAGATATTGTGATTTTATTAATTGGATGATAAAATATTAATTGTTACAATTAGTTTAGTGTGCATTGGCTTGTAGATTTATGCTTTGTATTATTAATATAAAACTGATGCTAAATCATGTACTTAGCATGTATCAACTCTATGTCCGGATCGAATCTACCTGCATTGACTCTACGCTGACATTGATTCTCTGCCTGGAAGCTATCATCGGTCGACTTGCAGGTGCACACACATTGTCAGTTGAATGGTCAAACAGACTGGCATGCCGCGCACTGTCTATCACACGCCATTGGACCTGCACTAGAGCTAAGCAGATCTCCCAGGCCTCGTGTTTGCATGCCAAGGATCGACAGTCTGTTTTTTTGCATCAAAAACTACTCTTGTTCGAGATAGAATTTTGACAACACCTCCTTGTTGTTCTCCGGATACACAATCTCTCTGACAGGACGTGTATTTGGAGAACAACGGGGAGGTGCTACAGAAATTCTATCTTGGACAGGAGTAGACCATGGAAACAAACTCCATCTAGGAATCCCCGGGTGGGATTAGGACCTATCTTAACCTATTAGATAGTATAAACACTATGTAGATGCAAATAAGTTGTATATTACTCGCTAATATATATGTTAGAGTATGGATGAACGTACGTGGATGTACACGAGCCACTCAAGTCAGGAAAAGTTGACTGATGAATGGATTGAGAAGACATATGCTTTCTTGGATCTAGCATTTGCCAAGGTTAAAGGTGTGAGTGTCACTTGGTGTCCCTGCAAATGATGGGGAAACATGCGTCAGCAACATAAGGTCATGATGGGTAAACATCTTTGCTAGTATGGTTTTATACTAGACTACACCCGGTGGACCTACAATGGTTAGGCCAATCTTATCAGACACGAGGTCGTGAGACAACGCATTGAGGATTATGATGCGGATGCCGGAGTAGCAGACATATTAAGTGACTACCATGAAGCACATTTTGATGAAGGACATAGGGAGGAGGAGGAGGCGGCAACTGCAAAGGCTTATTACAACATGTTGTCTGTGGCTCAGCAACCGCTTCACAGGCATATTGTTGACTTGAAAATCTACATGCGTGTCCTGAGAGATTTGGCTTACTCCTGTATGGAAATGAGGGTATGCCAGTCGATTTTCCCTGCAAACTAACAAAGAAAACAAATGGTCAAATTTCCTAGATCACGGGCGCCAGACAGGCCGATGAGAAAGATAGACACTGTGCATGAAAACCGACCGATGACTATCAAATGCAAATAATATAAATTGATCTAATCAGCTGATTGAATCGGCTTTTTGGCAAGCTTAATAAAACATGTAATACATACTATGAAAACTATTGCTAATAACTACTAAGTTGATAGAGCAGAGACAATAGATCTAGAAACGAATTTACTAAAGCTACTCAGTCAATAGTGTGAAATCTATAGATCTGATAGCTGGTATCGAAAGTATGATTTAAAATAACAGATCTATTCTATGCAGATAAAGGGAATGATCTCTTATCAAAAGTATAAAAATAACCAAATAAAGCATATAGAAGTCGATCGAGCCGTGATAACCTATCGGCTAAATGTCCCGATTGAACCCTATCGACTCTACCTACAATCGGATCAGACCTAGTCCTATTGACTCAGTGAGTGGTCAAAGTCAATGCAGGCTCACCAGTTCAAGCAGATCGAACTTAATCAAGACAGTGCCCAAACAATGTAGATAGATCTAGATACGTTCTAAATATAGAGAAAAACAATAAAGTGGCTTGAATAATGGATGTAAATGAAGTTCATAAACATACAAAGAATCATAGTAGATCGGACCTAATCGTGAAACTACTGCAACACAAAGTTGATAGAATAAACACAATAAAGATCTAATTACCGGATAACTAGAAATTCAAAGATAACAACTAGAATATTAAATTAACAAGAAAGTACTAGTCAGAGTCAATGAAATTACCGAGGGTGACTAATCCAAGTCTCTCGCCAAGACTGGAGCCGATGCAGCCCACACAGGACGAGGATTTCATTGAATAGGAAAAAGGTGGTGACGCGCCGACTTGTATTGAACGACAGTGTTACTCTTTTTCATACAAACCCTATTACATATTTATAGCTCGGGTTTTTGACTCGAGTCTGTACAGACTCCTCAACTTCCAAATAACTAAACCAACTAGATGTACCCCTAAACAAGATCTACCTAAAATAGGAAAAGATAAATAAACTCTAACATGCCCATTTTACTCCCTTTGGCTGTTATACTTCTTTGACCTGGCCGATTATCTCTCTACGTGATTGATCCCTGGGCCTGGGTCAAATTTCGGTGCCAATACATGCCCCCCAAGTCCGGGGCACAAAATTTTCATGCGTCAGAATTTACCTCCTCGTTAACCACATGCTTTAATTACGATGTACCGGCGTCCCATCCTTATAAATGCATCTTGTTCCTCCCTTTATTTTCACCCAAGTTCATGCCTCTTGACCTTTCTCTTTCTCTCACTTTGCCAGCGCGCCACTTCCTGCCTCACTGAAAACCCCAGCAACCTCAATCTCGACTTCAATGATGGCAACTCCGCAGCACATCCCTAAGGTGACATCCTTTTCCGGTCCCTTCGGTTCTTTAGGACCTACTAGTCTGTAGATTTGACCAGCCTTGCTCTTGCTTACTATTCATAGATTCATATTCATTGTACCAATCTTCCTTCAACCATGAACTAGCAATAGCTCCCGCAGCCTCCCGTATTTTCATACTGCTATGCCGAAGATCTTATAGTCACTTTATTAATATTAGTTTTTCTTTCCTATTTAATAGGATCTTAAGAACCAAATTTGCATCCCGTCGGCCGTATTTCCCCATCACGATTACTTAGGACCCTGTGGCAATTCAGACCCAACAAAATTCATCAACTCTAAAACAAATAAGATCCCTCTCAAATCCAGAACAGCCTCTCCGGATGAATGGAAAACCGTGTTTTGGTCTTGGCCAACAGAGGTCAAGGGGTGGAAAGATTGGTCCTATCAGGTATTCTCCACTTGTGCTCTAACCTTGGTGGATGCTCAAATACATCATTCCATTACTCTGTCCTTAGCAAATATGGACAAAAACGAGGCCATCCTAGCTACCGCTTCATATTTCTGGTCTGATGCCATCAAAGTGTTCCAGTTTAATGATGGTCCCATGGCCCCCTCTCTTTTAGATGTCTTCTTGCTAACCTCCATGAACATCAGTCGTAACCATGATTCTTTCATATTCCAAACAAATACCCGACAACCCTGACACAAGCTTCTGGCCAAAGATCTCGGTAGCTAGGGCAAATACATCCCTGAACACCTCCGTAAAGGATCAGTTGATCACAGGTAACTCACTACATTCCTGAACCTCTGGCTAGACCACTTTGTTTTCTATGGATCCTCTATCAATCCAACGACTAATTTTCTAGGCATGGCTGGAGTTGTTGCTAATGGCACTCCTATCCCCATTGGTCGTTACCTTCTGGGAGCTCTGTAAGGATCATGACCATTGAGGTCATCTCAAGGTATGAATGTTTTGGTGATGAATGAAAAACATGAAATGTGACTACTACCTACACGAGTGTTGTGCATGTAGGAAACCTTTTCTACTCTATGATGATTGTAGATGGTTGCATTGGCAATGAATGACAATGACCACAATCATAGAGGCTTGATGAGCTTGATAGAGTCCAAAGGTTAATGGAGATGGATCAAGGCTAAGACAAGCTATGGAGATAGTGTTTGGAACACTTGTCTAATTGTTAGGGATTTGAGTCCATAGGAGAAATCATACAATCAAGTGAGTCTAGGTCAAGTCTCTTTGGTCACGACTAGTAGGTGATGCACATGGATGCTCTGTGAAATCACAGACACTAGGTGACAGTGGAGAAGCCAAGGAGCTGTTGGAAGAAGCCGGGAAACAAAGTCACGTGCGGACGCGGAGTTCAACTTCTGTACATAGTGACCCGACAGAGGGGTCAGTGGAGACCGGACTGTACGATCACAAGGAGATCAAAGAGGAGATTGTGAGGATTCTATCAGCTTTGGATTCCCTGAGGCTAGATGGTCCGATGTGGAGACCGAACTATACGGTCAGTAGGGATGAGGCTCGGGACAAAGAGGAAGCAAAATCAGAGCTCTCTGAAATCATCGAAAGAGAAGAGACTGGATGGTCCAATCTACTGACCAGACGGTCCGGTTAGTACAGGATTTCAGCCAGGCAGAGAGCCAGTGGCTCCGGAGGAGCCGATCTGTGGAGACCAAATGGTCCGGTCAGGCAGTGACCAGACTATACGGTCATCAGGCCGAGAAAGCTGATTTCGTGGAGCAACAACTAGTTTGAGGTTGGAAGCATATATAACTTCATTGCTGGGGTCTTGGAGACCTCTCTTGTCTAGTGGAATAGCTGGGAGCATTTGGTAAGAGCCAAGAGGAAAAGAGAGGAGCACTCGAAGAGGATATTAGATATCTTGAGAGTGCTAGCGAGAGTAACATGAGCATCTATACACATCTAAGGCTAGGGTGTCCTTGAGGGTGTGACCTAGGTTGTTACTCATGGTCTATGGTGAGACCAAGACTAGTTAGATGTCGGTGATCAAGCCTATCGTGATCTGTTGTGAAGGCTGTCACATGTTTGTACACGGTTTAAGTGCCCATGTCGACTCGAGGAGTCCGGCAAGTTCACAAGGGAGGCGAACTTGTGCCTTGGTGGCAGCGGTGACGCAACCATGTCTTTACTTCGGGAGTGATTGTGGGGTCGTGTGCGAGAACTCCACTTGGTGGCGGGAGGGACCGGTACTCTGGCGGGAGTGGTCTAACGAGGAGTAGGGGAAGGCGCCATCCTTCTGAGAGCTCAGGAAAAAAGCATTAGCCACCTCTTACTCTATTCGATACTATGATTCTTTACTTTAAGCATTTATATACCATGCTATTCATGCTTGTGTGTTTGCCTTGCTCTTGTTGACTATCTAGTAGACTTGCATGAATAGGCTTCTTTACTTTCTAGTAGTGCTTAGCTTTCATACTTGATCACTTGGATGTATAGGAGTTGCTTTGGCTTGATTAATCACCCTAGTATGTATTGTGTTACTCATGCTTGTATGCTTACTTTGTGGTTGATGATCTAGTAGCTTTGCATGAGTGGGCTCCTTTGCTAGCTTGTTATGTGCTTCCGCGTGTCCTTGATTACTAGCTTGCATATGATTTGCTTTGCCTTGTGTGTGATCCACTAGTATTCTTAGGTTGTCTTTCCTTTCATAGTGTTATCTCTTGTTAGTGTGATCACCACTAGAATTGTGTAGGAGTTGTTTGAGTGGTCAGTTTTAAGAATTGGCAAATTAGGTACATAATTTGAGTTCCCAATTCACCCCCCTCTCTCGGTCACTCAATCCTTTCAAGTGGTATCAGAGCCAAGTGCTCATCATAGGGCTTAACTGTCTTGAGTAGTGACCGTATTGAGTTGGGATGTCATCCCATTCGGGGCTGGGTCATGGCTCATGCTAGGATCGCTTGTAAATCTACCTAAATGCCATGATCCCGGATGAGTTGATGGATACTCTTATGGACTTTGTCAATACCTTTACCGATGATCATGTGTATGATGATGATTTTGTGGATGTACCTAGTCCTAGTGAGTGCCTAGATCCTTCTAGTGATGACTTGGTAGGTTGCTCTACTAGTGTGCCTAATGTGGTGATTGATGATGATGTCTCTTGATCTTGCTTGCTGTTCTAGTATGACTAGTATTGATGATGCTTGTGAGCCCACTGTTGACCACTCTCGTGACTCACATGTTTGGGAGTTCTTTGCTTTTCAAGCTAATGAGAATGAGAACTTACTTGGCTCTCCTATTAGCTTACGAGGTATTGTGGACATAATTGCAGCAACTACTTTCGAGCTCCCCAAGTTATTGATTATCGAGAAGATCCTCACCTTGCACCCTAGCAGCTAGCTCCTCTACAACACCCTTGATCTCATCATGGACAAGAATCTTTTCTGTTGATGATGTGATCAGGCTACTCTTCAAAGATGAGGAGATCGCTATAAACTTGATGGGAAAGAAGAGGTTCAAAGAAAAAATTGAAGCATCTTCAAGCAAAGGAAAAGATGTAGCTTCGAGCTCAAACTTCTTTGATCCCTCCAAAAGATTGCCTTGCAATAGGATCTATCACCCCTTCGGATCATGACCTACACCAAGCTCATTATCAAGCATTTCGTCAAGCTCTACCTCAAGTTCCATCCCAAGATCTACTCTAAGCACTTCGGGTGGACCACTCATTGTTGTGAGTGGAGTGCTAACCACAATGCTCACACAATCATTTTAGATGATCAATCTCACCACTATGGCTCCGGTGACTCCGCCTCCTCCACCACAAGATCGACTTTGGCATCTTCGTCAAGCTCAACAGCATCATCTCTTCTTTCAATTTGATGAATTTGTGAGAAATCCGAATGATGACCTTTGTGAGACTCTCTTGAGCATTTATGATCTTATTTAAAGGATAAACTCCTTTCAAGGTCTATGGAGGATCCCATCATATGAAGTGATTGATAGACTCATCTTGCAAATCAGAACTCCTGAGACAGGCTTCTTGCTTGAGGAGGTAATCAACAGAAGGCATAAGCTCTCAATTAAGAGAGTAATGGAGATAATATCTGTGCTCCACTCACAAGGGACTCTATGATCCTCCCCACTACTACATCGACGTCGACAATGTTCACATGGGGCAAGGTCATGGACAATGGAGGTATCATGCTCCTCATTGTCCTATATGGAGGAGACTTCAGGAAGGGATTGCAAGGATCCCTAATTATGATGATGGTCTCATGGTTCATCATGATGAGGTTAGTAGAAGTCAATTGAACAGTGCTTTGGATACTAGCCCTTCTTCCTCTAGTGCTTGACTTATGGCTACTACCAGGGTCAACTATAAGAGTGGAGGTACCTATTGGATACTTGATAGTGGGTCCACTCAACATATGATCGACAACATTGATGAAGACGAAGACAGTGAGAAGGTTACTTTTGGGGATAACTCAAAAGAGAGAGTCAGAGGCTCAGGCAAGGTGGGCATTACAGAGGACCTCCATCTCCCCATGGTCTTTCTTGTGGAAACCCTCAATTTCAACCTTCTGTCTATTGGTCAGCTTTTTGACATAGGATTCTAGTGCACATTTGATGAGGATGGTGCAATGATTGAGAATGCAAAGAAAGGGCTAGTATTTCATGGAGTGAGACATGGAAACTTGTATGTTACGGACCTCAAATCAAGCATTATGTCACCAATTACTTGCCTATTCACTAAGGCAACAAAATGATGGTTGTGGCATAGAAGATTAGCACAGGTTGGAATGAATCAACTCAGGAAAATTGTCATGATGAATCTAGTTGAAGAGATCAAAGATGTCACCTTTGAGAAGGACAAATTGTGTAGTGCTTGTCAAGCTAGAAAGCAAGCTTCATCATCTCACCCCATCAAGTCATTCATGTCTACATCTCATCCTCTAGAGCTCTTACATATGGACTTGTTTGGGCCAACACATTACAAGAGTCTGGGAGGCAATCTATATTTCTTGGTGATTATGGATGACTTCACATGATACACTTGGACCTTTTTCTTGTGGACAAGTGTCAAGCAAGTGACATCTTTAGAAGTCTGCAAGGAAAGCAAAGAATAAATTCGAGGCTAGTATTGTGAAGATAAGGAGTGACAATGGGGCTGAATTCAAGAACACAACAGTGATGGAATATTGTGACAAGTAGGGGATCAAGCATGAATTCTCCACTACATATACTCCTGAGTAGAATGAAGTAGTGGAGAGGATGAACAAGACACTCATCACTCTTGCTCGTGCTATGCTAGATGAGTATGGAACTCATGAGAGGTTTTGGGCTGAAGCAATCAACACAACTTGCTACACTTGCAACCGTGTCTACCTTCACCGGTTGTTGATGAAGACACCATATGAGCTATTGGTTGAACAGAAACCCAATGTTTCCTATTTTTGGGTCTTTGGCAGCACTTGTCATATTCTCAACAAGAGGAGGAAGCCCGTGAAATATGAAAACAGAACTGATGAAGGCATTTATGTTGGGTATTCAGGGACTTCTAAGGCATATCGGGTCTACAACTCAGCCACAGGATGTGTGGAAGAATCTTATGATGTGCAATTTGATGAGTCAAAAGGTTCTAAAAAAGAAGATGAATTTAATAAAGTGAACATTGAAGATGAACCAATAAGAGAAGCTATAAGGAACATGCCCGTGGGCAAGGTTTTACCCCACAAGGCCAATAATGATGATATTGGTGAACCCTCTACTCCACCACCACAACTCACCTCATCCTCTGAGGTGCAAGAGCCAGCCCAAGATACCATTGACACACCCACTAGCTCCTCCCAAGATTCACTGAGAGTGCACCCACCTACCCAAGAGGAAACCCAAAAGAGAAGTGAGCCACAATGACTGCCTCCACGTACCTCATCTCGACCCACTTCTCCCAGCTCCTCACACAACACCCCCTCATACACACCAAGCTCTAGTTTAGAGACAAGAAAGCATATGAGTGATTCCCCCACCTCACTAAGAATCCAAGACACTCATATCTCAAGAGAACAAGCAATCCAAGATGCACAAGATACTTCACCTAGACCTCTCCCCACTCAAGAAGAACATCATCCTAGACCCAAAGCCACCAACAAGGATCACTCAAGTGACTTGATCATTAGGAGTCCATCTCAAGGAGGTAGGACAAGGAGAAATCAATACAAGCCCAACTATGTGAGTGAAGGAAATGATGATGAGGGAAATGTTGCAATTGAGAACTTCTCTTTTGTCTCCAAGATTGATCTGACAACTATTGATGAAGCTATGGATGATCACAAGTGGGTTATTGCTATGCAAGTGAACAACTTCAAGATATGCAAAGTGTGGAAATTTGTTGGGAGGCCCAAGAATCATAATGTTGTTGGTACCAAGTGGGTTTTCAAGAACAAACAAGATACGAAAGGAGCTATTGTCAAGAACAAGGCTCGCCTAGTGGCTAAGGGATATGCTCAAGTGGCAGGCATTGACGTTGAAGAAACCTTTGCTCCCATGGCACATCTTGAAGCGATTCTGATCTTACTTGCTTATGCATCTCACTATGGCTTCAAGCTCTATCAAATGGATGTGAAGAGTGCATTCTTCAATGGAGAAATCAATGAGAAAGTCTATGTGGAACAACCTCCAAGGTTTGAGGACCCTAAGCTTCCAAGACGTGTACAAGTTGAAGAAAGCTCTCTATGGTCTCAAGCAAGCACCAAGGAGCATGGTATGAACATTAAGAAACTTCCTTCTTAAGAATGGCTTCAAGATTGGAAGCATTGACAACACCTTGTTCACAAGACATGTTGGGTAAGGATCTCTTTGTGTGCCAAATCTATGTGGATGATATCATCTATGGCTCAACAAATGAGAAATTCAATGAAGAATTCCAGGAAATGATGGCAAGGGAATTCCAAATGTCAATGATTGGAGAATTGCATGTGTTCCTTGGTTTTCAAGTGAAGAAATTGAGAAAAGGAAACTTCATCTATAAAGAGAAGTATTCCAAGGACTTTCCCATGTGATTCAACTTGGAAAAGTGCAAGCCCTTGCATGTACCTATGGCAACAAGCAAACCCTTGGATGATGATGCAAAGGGAAAACCAGTGAACCCCAAGCTCTATAGATCAATGATTGGTTCTTTGCTCTATCTCACTACCTCAAGATCGGACATCATGTTTAGTATGAGCTTGTGTGCATGCTATCAAATAAATCCAAAGGAATCCCACTTGAAGGCCATGAAGAGGATATTTAGATACCTCAACTACACACCTACCATGGAATTATGGTATCCTAGAGGAACAAGCTTTGTGTTACTTGGGTATTTGGACTCGGTCTTCATGGGTTGCAAAAGTGAATAGGAAGAGCACATGGGGAGGTTGCCAAATTCTTGGAAGATCTCTAGTATCTTAGAGTTCAAAGAAGCAAAACTCAGTGGCTCTATCCATAGCTGAAGTGGAGTTGGAAGGATCATGACCATTGAGGTCACCCCAAGGTATGATGTTTTGGTGATGAATGTGACTAGTATCTACACGAGTGTTGTTCGTGTATGAAACCTCTTCTATCTTATGATGATTGGCAACAACGTCCTTGGCGATAGATGACAATGACCACAAGCATGGTGGCTTGTGAACTTGATGGAGTCCAAGGGGTGATGGAGATGGATCAAAGCGGAGAACATGCTATGGTGCAAGTTTTTAGTACATTTGCCTAGTTCTTAGGGCTTTAACTCCATAGAAAAAACGGGACTATCAAGGGGATCTTGGTCATTCTCTTAGGTCATGCCTAGTCGGTGATGTGCAAGGTTGCTTAGTGAAATCACATGCACTAGGTGACAGTGGAGAAGCCAAGGAGATGTTCAGAGAAGCCAGGAAACGAAGTCAAGAAGGACGACAAGTTTTAGATTCTGGACATAGAGACCGGGCAGAGGGGTCAGTGGAGATCGGGCTGTACGGTCACCATGAGGAGTTGTCCAGGACATAGAGCGAGGAGCAAGGATTCTGTCTATGGGATATCCTATATAGACCGGATGGTCCGGTCTGCTGACTGGACGGTCCAGTCAATAGGGAAGACTCAGGGCAGAGAGGAGGCTTCCGTGTGGAATGTTTCTGGACTGGAGAGAGAAACGACCGGACGGTCCAGTCTACTGACTAGACGGTCCGGTCAATATAGGTTTCAGTAGGGTCAGAGTGTTTTGTACACTATGCTGCAGTGACCGGATTGTTCGGTCAGGCAGTGAGTCCAGTCCGGTCAAAAGGCCCAAGAAGCAGATTTCATGAGGCAACGACTAGTTTGAGGTTGGAAGCCTATATAACTTCGTTGCTGGGGTCTTGGAGACCTCTCTTGGCCAGTGGAATACCTGAGAGCATTTGGTAAGGTCCAAGAGGAAAAGAGGAGAGCACTAGGAGGATATATTGCATATCTTGAGATTGCTAGTGGAGAGTAAATTGCACATCTTGCACATCTAAGACTGGGGTGTCCTTGAGGGTGTGATCTAGATTGTTACTCTTAGGTCTATGGTGAGAACTAGACCGATTAGGTGTCGATGATCAAGCCTATCATGACGGGTTGTGAAGGCCGTCACACGTTTGTACACGGTTTGAGCCCGCCGGTGAAAGGGGCATCGCTAGTGAGCGCCCATGTCGGCTCGGGGAGTCTGGCAAGTTCTCGAGGAACGTGAGCTTGTGCTTTGTGCAGCCGTGACACACACCGTGTCTTCACTCTAGGAGTGATTGCGGCCTCGTGGGCGAGAACTCCACTTGGTGGCGGGAGGGACCGGGACTCCACTGGGAGTGGTCCAACGAGGAGTAGGAGAAGGTGCCATCCTTCCGAGACTTCAGGAAAAAATCATGAGCCATCTCTTACTCTACTCCTTACTTTGATGCATTACTTTCCGCATTTACATACTGTGCTATTCATGCTTGTGTGCTTGCCTTGCACTAGTTGACTACCTTGTAGACTTGCATGAATAGGCTTCTTTACTTGCTAGTAGCGCTTAGTCTCCATACTTGATTACTAGCATGTATAGGAGTTGCTTTGGCTTGATTGATCACCCTAGTATGTATTGTGCTACTCATGCTTTTGTGCTCTAGTTCATTATCTTGTAGCATTGCATGAGTAGGTTCCTTTCCTAGCTTGTTGTTTGGTTCCGCATATCTTTGGTAACTAGCTTGCATAGTTGTATTGCCCTTGTGTGATCCACTAGTATGCTTAGGTTGTTGTTTCTTTCATAGGTTCATTATTTTGCTAGTGTGATCACAACTAGAATTGTGTAGAAGTTGTTTTGAGCGGTCGGTTTTAGGAATTGGTAAATTTGGTACATAGTGCAAGTTCCCGATCCACCACCCCCCCCCCCCCCCCCGCTCGGTCACTCGGTCCTTACAAGTGGTATCAGAGTCAAGTGCTTATTATAAGGCTTAACCGCCTTGCGTAGTGAGCGTATTGAGTTAGGATGTCATCACACTCGTGGCCGAGTCATGGCTCATGGAAGGATCGCTTTAAAAGCTACCTAAATGCCATGATTTCGGATGAGTGGATGGATATTGTTGTGGACTTTGCCAATACCTTTACCGATGATCATGTGTATGATGCTTGTGTGGATGTGCCTAGTTCTAGTGAGTGCCTAGATTCTTCTAGCAGTGACTTGATAGGTTGCTCTACTAGTGTGCCTAATATGATGATTAATAATGATATGTCTCTTGATCTTTCTTGCTCTGCTAGCATGACTAGTATTGATGATGTTTGTGAACCTCCTATTGATCATGCTAGTAGTTCTCTTGTTGAGGAGTTCTTTGCTTTTCACGCTAATGGCAATGAGGACTTACTTGACTCTCTTATTCGCTTGCGAGGTATTGCGGACAGGATTGGGGCAACTTCTTTCGAGCTTCCCTAGATTGTGATAATTGAGAAGATCCTCTCCTTGCTTCCGAGCAGCAAGCTCTTCTACGTCACCCTTGACCTTCTCATGGAGAAGAGTCTCTCTGTCGAGGATGTGATTGAGCTGCTCTTCAAGGATGAGGAGATCACCGCGAGCATGGCGTGGAAAAAGACATCCAAGACAAACCATGAAGAATCTTCAAGCGAAGGGAAAGAAGTAGCTTCGAGCTCAAACATCTTTGATCCCACCACAAGATTGTCTTGCAACAACTTCTACAACCCCTTCGGAGCACGACATTCATCGGGCGCTTTGTCAAGCTCTACCTCAAGTGCCATTCCAAGTTCTACTCCAAGCACCTTGGGTGGACCGAGCATTGGCATAAGGGGAGAACCAACAACAATGCTCGCTCGATCATTTGAGATGATCAATCTTGTGGTTTTGGCTCTGGTGCCTCCACCTCCTCCACTTCCTCCGCCACAAGATCATCTTTGGCATCTTCGTCGAGCACACTAACAAGATCTCTTCTTTGAACTTGGTGAATTTTTGTGAAATCTGAATGATGACCTTTGTAAGAATCTATTGAGCATCTATGATCTTGTGTGTAGGATAAACTCTTTCAGGGAACTTTGGAGGATTGCACCACATGAAGTGATTGACAAGCACCTCCAGCAAATCATAACTCCTGAGAGGGGTTTCTTACTTGTGGAGGTAGTCAACAGGAGACATGAGCTCTCAATTGAGAGAGCAATGGAGATGATACTCGTACTCCACTCACAAGTGGGACACGTGCTTGAGCACATCATCGGACTCTATGATCCGCCTCATTACTACATCAACCTCAACAATATGAACATGGGGGATGGTCATGGACATTGGTGATACCGTGCTCCTCACTATCCCATTAGGAGGAGACTACTGGATGAGATTGCAAGAATCCCTATCTACGAGGATGGTCTAATTTCTCGACACGATGAGGTTAGTGCTAGTCAATCAAGAATGCTTTGGATACTAACCCTTCTTCCTCTAGTGCTTTTCTTATGGCTACCACCAGGTTCAACTACAAGAGTGGAGGCACTCATTGATTTCTTGATAGTGGGTGCACTCAACATATGACCAGGAAGCCAACCATGTTCACCACCATTGATGAAGACGAAGATAGGGAGAAGGTGACTTTTGGGGATAACTCAAAGGGGAGAGTTAGAGGCTCGGGCAAGGTGGCCATCACAAATGACCTCCATCTCTCCAAGGTCTTTCTTAGAAACCCTCAACTTTAACCTTCTGTCTATTGGTCAACTTTGTGACATGGGTTTCAAGTGCACATTTGATGAGGATGGTGCAAAGATTGAGAATGCCAAGAGAGGGCTAGTATTTTATGGAGTAAGACATGTGAACTTGTATGTCACGGACTTCAAATCAAGCAATATGCCACCAAGCACTTGCCTATTCACTAAGGCATCCAAGTGATGGTTGTGGCATAGAAGACTGGCACATGTTGGAATGAATCAGCTCAAGAAGATTGTCAAGAGGAATCTAGTTGAAGGAATTAAGGATGTGACCTTTGAGAAGGAATAGACTATGCAGTGCTTGTCAGGCAGGAAAACAAGTTGCAACTTCACATCCCACCAAGTCATTCATGTCTACATCTCGTCCTCTAGAGCTCTTGCACATGGATTTTTTTGGGCCAACACACTACAAGAGTCTAGGAGGCAATCTATATTGCTTGGTGATTGTTGATGATTTCACGTGATACACTTGGACCTTCTCTTCTTGTGAACAAATCTCAAGCTAGTGGTATCTTTAGAAAGTTTGCCAAGAGAGCAAAGAATGAGTTTAATGCTGGCATTGTGAAGATAAGGAATGACAATGGGACTGAGTTCAAGAACACCATAATAGAGGAATATTGTGACAAGAAGGGAATAAAACATGAATTCTCTGCTACATACACTCCCGAGAAAAATGAAGTAGTGGAGTGGAAGAACAAGACACTCATCACTCTTGCTCATGCCATGTTGGATGAGTATGGAACTCATGAGAGATTTTGGGCAGAGGCAATCAACACGACTTGCTACACCTCCAATCGTGTCTATCTCCACCGGTTGTTGAAGAAGACGCCAAATGAGCTATTGGTGGGACAAAAACCCAATGTTTCCTATTTCTGAGTCTTTGGCTGCAAGTGTTACATTCTCAAAAAGAGGAGAAAGCCCAAGAAGTTTGAGAGCAGAACTTATGAAGGCATTCTTGTAGGGTACTCTGGGACTTCTAAAGCTTGTAGGGTCTACAACTCAGCCACAGGATGTGTGGAAGAATCCTATGATGTGCAATTTGATGAGTCAAATGGGTCTCAAAAGGAGGATGAATTTCATGAAGTGAACATTGGGGTTGAGCCTATGAGGGAAGCCTTGAGAAACATGCCCGTGGGTGAGGTTTTACCCCACGAGGTCAATGATGGTGATATTGATGAGCCCTCTATTCCACCACCTCAACCTACCTCCTTCTTCGAGGTACAACAAACAACCCAAGATGCCACAAATACTCCCACAAGCTCCTCCCAAGATTCATTGAGAGTCCACCCACCAAATGATGTGGAAACCCAAGTGAGAAGTGAGCCACAAACCTCCCCACATACTTCACCACAAACCACTTCTCCTAGCTATTCACAAGATACCCTCCCATCCACCTCAAGTTCAAAGTCCAAAACAAGAAAGCATAAGAGTGACTCCTCCACCTCTCTTAGGATACAAGACACTCATATATCAAGAGAGCAAACAATCCATGATGCACAAGACACTTCACCTAGAGCTCCTCCCACTCAAAGAAAATACCATCCTAGACCCAAACCCATCAACAAAGATCACTCATAGGACTTGATCACTGGGAGTCCATCTCAAGGGATAAAGACAAGGAGAAATCAATATAAACCCATGTAAGGACCGAAGGCGTACCGAGAGGGGGGGGGGTGAATTGGTAAAAAAGCCGCTCACAAATCCAATTACTTCGCGTTCCAGTACTTGAGTCTATCAAGATAAGGAAACCT
This sequence comes from Eleusine coracana subsp. coracana, assembly GCA_032690845.1. NCBI lineage: Eukaryota > Viridiplantae > Streptophyta > Magnoliopsida > Poales > Poaceae > Eleusine > Eleusine coracana. The sequence continues at coordinate 33,072,780 of CM064434.1, forward strand.
AAGCAATTCTAGCAGGCCAAGACCCTACACATGCTAGTGTACATGATAAGAAAAAGAGCGGAAGCCAATCACACTAGCCTATGCAAGCCACAAATCACCCTACTCACTAGAGCACACAAATGTAGAATAGTAAAGAGAGGGTCAAGGAATGCTCATGATTTTTTTCCTGATGTCTTGAAAGGATGGCGCCTTTCCCTAACCCTTGTTGGACCACTCCCGCCGGAGTCCCGGACCCTCCCGCCACCAAGTGGAGTTCTCGCCCACGAGCCCGCAATCACTCCTAGAGTGAAGACATGGTGTGCGTCACCGCTGCACAAAGCACAAGCTCGCCTCCCTCGAGAACCTGCTAGACTCCTCGAGCCGACACGGGTGCTCACTAGCGATGCCCCTTTTAATGGCGGACTCAAACCGTTTACAAACGTGTGACGGCCTTCACAACCGATCATGATAGGCTCGATCACCAACACGTAACCGGTCTAGGTCTCACCATAGACCAATAGTAACAATCTAGATCACACCCACAAGGACACCCTAGCCTTAGATGTGCAAGATGCTCAAGCTACTCTTCTTTAGCACTCTCAAGATATGCAATATCTCCTTCTAGTGCTCTCCTCTTTTCCTCTTGGACCATACCAAATGCCCTTAGGTATTCCACTGTCCAAGACAGGTCTCCAAGACCCCGGCAACGAAGTTCTATAGGTTCCCAACCTCAAACTAGCCGTTGCTCCACGAAATCACCATTCTGGGTGCACTGACCGGACTGTCCGGTCACTCCTGTAACGGCTCTCCTAGCCGTTGGCTCCTCTATGCACAGGAGATTCCCTTGTACTGACCGGACCGTCCGGTCAGAAGACCGGACCGTCTGGTCTGTGCAACTGTCGAACAAGTCCGACACGTCGGACATCGTCGTCGGAGTCCAGAACATTGGCTTCCTCTCTGTCCCGTGATTCACCCATACAGATCGGACCATCCGGTATGAAGACCGGACCGTCCGGTCTCTATGGTCCCTTGCACAAACAGATTCCTCGCTCCTCGCTGGAAGTCCTAGACAACTCCACATAGTGATCGTATAGTCCGGTCACCACTAACCCCTCTGTCCGGTCTCTATGTCCAGAAGCCGAAACTTGTCGTCCACGCTTGACTTCGTTTCCCGGCTTCTCTGAACAGCTCCTTGGCTTCTCCACTGTCACCTAGTGCCTGTGATTTCACCGAGCAACCTTGCACATCACCAACTAGACATGACCTAAGAGAATGACCTAGACCCCCTTGATAGTCTGGTTTTTCCTATGGACTCAAATCCCTAACAATTACTCAAGTGTTCCAAACACTCGCACCATAGCTTGTTCTCCACTTTGATCCATCTCCATCAACCCTTGGACTCCATCAAGTTCACAAGCCTCCATGCTTGTGGTCATTGTCATCCATCGCCATGGCAACCATCATCCATATGATTTATAATAGAGTTAAGAGATGAATCCTACATATACAACACTCGGGTAGATATTAGCCCATAATTTCATAGTTGTCATCTATCACCAAAACATCCATACCATGGGGATCCAATCATCATTGGTCATGAAGCTTACAATCTCCCCCTTTTTGGTGATTGATGACAACCACTACTTAATTGAAAAACTTCAATGAATAACCGGGCTAAACAAGCTACACAAAGACCGAGAGGAACCATAACAACATATGAGAGAAATGCATAAGGTCCTACTCAATCAAGCATCATCTAGAGATAGAAGGAAAAGAGTGAAGAGCATATTCTAAATGAAAACTGCATGCATGTCATGACAAAATATTGAATGAAAGCATAAGGACATGCAATGCAAGGCATGAATGATGAAATGCAACAAGTTAGCATGGGAATGCATAAGAATTAAGAACAGGCATTCATCATCATGATATCATACATAGGCATACAAGATAATCAATAAATACAAGCACTGCATAAGAACAGGAAATAAACCAAGTGAAATCAAAATGAGTCAAACACCAGCAAATGAAATCCATGAACATCGAATAACTCCTCAAAAAGAAGAACCAAAAAATCTATCTCCCCAAACCTCGTAGCTACCCCTAGATACAAGCTACTCTTGATCGCAACAAGATCACACTCCCACTCCCCCTAGACCTAGTATCTTCTCCCTCTTTGGCAACAAGCACAAAAAAGCCAAAAGGACGGGAAAAGATGAACATCTAAGCGCTCGTGGTTGAACGAAGTGGTGCAGCAATGTCCTCTGTAGGCCCTGCTCCTGGCTGCTCCTGAGGTGGATCCTGCTATGCTCCCAGAGCCTGTGCCGCGTGAGCATCCAGCTGCTCAAAGAAACCAAGGTTTGTAGGCGACTCAGACCCGCTGTCCTATGCTGCTGGAGTGACTGTGGCAGTCTCCTGAGCTGAAGTCTGGAGTAGTAAGAGGTCTACCATGTCCTGCTGAGAGAAGCCTCCACGGATAAGATCCTCTGCTGCCTGTGGGGTAAGAGTGGTAACAGTGGTAGGAAGAGGTGGAGCTGAAACTGTAGCTGTCTCTGGGACGGTCTAGGAGTCTGCACGAGTAGTGTGCAAAATGTTTGAGAACAGACTCCTGACCGGTACGTGCTGTGAGCTGGAGGGTCCTGCTATCTACGAGGTTGAAAAGTGTGACGGTGAGAGGAACAACGCAGACACAGCGAAGGCTGATACGAGAGAGAGCTGTGCTGAAGAGAATGTCTGTCCTGCTCCCCCTGTCGGTAAGACCCCTGAAAGTGACAACCCGCTGGTCTGTGCTGTCATCAAAGCTGTGAAGGGTCATGGCTGAGTCTACAGCTGCTGGTACTGAGGGAACACTGAAGGTCCTGGCTGCTGACTGGCCTGCCTCTGAGTCAACTCCGTCATCTGAGTCATTAGGGCTGTAAGAAGTGCAGTCTGCTGCCTCTGAATCTCTGCTTGGCTGCTGATGACGTCCATCATCTAACACCTGTCCTCTGACACACTCTGTATAAACTCACTCAACCATCCTGCTAGTGCTGTCACTATGACAGTGTCCTCAGACTGCAAACCTATCGGCTGGAGAGGTGCTCCTGTACTGGCTGACTCGAGAATCACCGTCTCTGGCTGAGTTGCCTGCTCGTGTAGTACCGGTAACTCCTGCTTCTTCTCTCCGGTGTGCTGGTTGGAGGTAGACTGCGATCCCCTAGGGACTCTAGGTGAGTAGCTGGTGGTCACCTCAGGGAAAGCCTCATACTGCTCCTCCATCAGTAGGCCCATCCTCCTCAAGAGATAGCAGATATATGGACCATAGACCAAGTGACGTCTCCAACCCTCTTAGAAATGACCTCCTCCATCTCTCCAATAAGAAGGTCTACCAAGTTGAAAGTCTGCCTCCTCAAGATGGCTGCTACAGCCCACTGGTGTAAGAGCGTGAACTCCTCTCTATAGCCCGACCTGGGTATGATAGCCCTGGTGACTATCGCTCTCACCACCTTGGCCTCTATAGTGAGTCTTGTAGGGCCTCTCTCAAATCCTGGGGTGTGCGGAGGTGGGAAAGCGTTCAACACAAGGTCGTCTAAAGGCAGCTTCCCTCCCTAAGTTCTGCGGGGTGGCTCCAGCGTACCGTAGGCACTCCTATAAAGCTAAAAGTCTGAAGCCAGTAGTCCTAGGTGGGAGATCAGGTCCTCCCTGGTGACACGGTGTGGCTGCCCTCTAAACAGGAACCAGATCTCTAAGTGGTCTCTGGCAACCCACAGCGTCGCATGGAAGTCGAGGACCACGTCTTCTTTGAACCTGAGTGGAGCAGTGACTAGCTCCATGTTTGTACTTGTGGCCCTCTTCATGGCCTAATAGGTGGTGTATTGCTGCGGTACAAGCACCCTGTCTCTCGTCCTCAAGGCCACACAACGTCTCAAGCCCTCTCCTATCCTCCTCTAGAGCACTGTCCAGTACCTCTCTCTGGCAGCGGGGTCTCGAGGAACTAGAACCCACTGCTCGAAGGGCATGAACCGAAGTACCTTAAGGTCCTTTGCAGGAACCTTGAGGATATCCGGCTCTCCTGCTACCTGAACAAGTCTCTGCAGCCTTCGCGTGCACACCTCACAAGTGCACCTCGGGTGTGCTGCCCGATGAGCTGTCCTCTGGGGAACAGTCTGCTCTGCCTCCTCCTCTGACTCCTCTTCAACTAGTTCCTCAGACTCTGACTCTGAGGTCTCCTCCTCTCTAGTCTCCTCCTCCTCAGAATCCTCCTCCTGTTGCCTGAAGGATCCCTGATCCATAATTCTCGACTATCTCCCCAGATGAGAATCCGGAGTATGCTACGGCCACGGTGGTGGAACCACTCCAACAACCAGAGGTGCAGTCCTCTGTCTGGTGCTCCTCCTTAGTCCCTGTGCCCCACAAGACTACTCTAGGATCAACCAAGATCCCGGAGTCCTCCGTGACCGATCCATGGCATCTAGGTGCCTGGCCACTCTCCTGGCTCTCTCTAACTCTAGATTCAGTCTTGGTCTCTTCTTGGTCTTGGGCTTCTTAGGCATCTTCCCCTTGCCCTTGTCCTGTCCTGACCCTGCCATCTGACTGCTGCTGCTGTCAGTGCACGTACATAGGTGTAGATGGGATAAGCCTAGAGCCTAATATATCTGCAAGCAAAGCACCGCTAGGAAAGAATGCACAATAGAAATCCTAGCACTGAATGAAGGACATGATCACTAGACAATTATGCAAAGTAACAACAGTGATCATCAACTATATGTGGCTGGTGCGAATTATCTAGTGTGCAGTCAAATAATAGGCAATTAATCTGACTGCAGACTAAACATGAGTCAAACCCTAGAATTGCAATTAATAGATCATCAATGAAGTAATTGCATCCTAGATTGAGCCAAATTACCTAATTAATGCAACTAATGAGGAATTACATCTAATTGCATCAATCAAAGAAATTGCTCAAATTTAGGGCATCAATTGATGAAAGGAGTAAATGGCACAATACTCTGGGGGAAATTGAGGCCGGAGATGATAAGACTCGTAATCGATCGTTGCAAAATGCAGGTGAACAACTGGCGATGGGTCTTTCATCCAAGTAATCGAGCGGGAGAGGCTAGTGCTGCTGCTCGTGTGCGTGGGAAGAGCCGAGGCGGCTCGGCGGCGGCTTTACACGTGCGGCGGCGGCATCTCTGTGCGTGAGCAGAGGCGGCTCGGTTGATGTGGACAAGGGTTCCCGATCGTCCGAAAGGTTCTGGATACGTTGATTTGGTCGGAGGTGACACACAAATCGATCCGGCTTCAGAACAGCACGTTCTAAACCCCGCAATCGCAGCACGACGTCTCCTCTGGTTATCAACCGTCCTAAAACAATTGACCTCACCGAGAAGGCTAATCCCTGCCTGCGAATCAAGAACACAAGCAAGAACAAAGAAGAAAGCAACACAATTGCAGATGTATTATGAATCTCACGAAGTTGGGGTCTCACAAACCGTGATGACGGCGAAACTGTTATGAACAGAATAATCTAAGCAAAACCCCAAACCCTAATTGTGTGACGGCGGCTGTATATGAAGACCCTAGGGTCGTGCAAGACCCTCTGGACGCACCCCTACTTGGGCTCAACTAGATACAAAGCCCAAAGGCCAAAAACAGGCGACACAACACCGAAACAGATTCTGGACTCTCTCTCTTGTTTCGACGATTCCCGATGACTCCGAACGAATTTTGATATGAGACCGGCGGCATTGGAAAGGTCCTCTTCTTATCTTTCCGTGCATATGTAGAACGTCCCAATCCGAGTCTGTATGTGTCTTGGGCATCCGTTTTAGTGCAGACTAGTCCTGAGCCCCAAAACAGACTCGAAGTCGGTTTTGGTTGGGTCTCCACCTTGGCTTCCACGTCCTTGTTGGTCCTCCACGTCTCCAAGTCCTTCTTCCATCATCTCCTGGTCCTCTCCATGGTTCCTAATTATAATATAATCATTAGGTAGCAAATTATTCTCAAAAGTGACATATAATGAAGAATGTAGGAACGAGCTCACCTCTAAATTTAGTCGTCGTGCACGAGCTCTAGTCATTGGACCTTGCAAGTCCAAAATTGGAGGAGTGTTGCATATATCCTTAGGAGTGATGTCCTCATCATCCTCCCCCTCTTGAAATGGAGTCGTCGTCGAATCAAGCTCATTCTCTTCTCCCAAGTATGGTTTCAAATCTGAAATGTTAAAAGTAGGACTAACCCCGAACTGGGGAGGCAACTCAAGTTTGTATGCATTATCATTAATCTTCTCAATTATTTTGAAAGGACCATCAGCTCTAGGCATTAATTTAGACTTTCTCAAATCTGGAAATCTATCTTTTCTCAAGTGTAACCATACTAAATCTCCTACATCAAGTTTTACTTCTTTTCTACCTTTACTACCAACCCTGAGGAGACTAACGAGATACAACGACAAGTTCAAGACCTTTTGGATCGTGGGTAAGTTCGTCAATCACTTAGTCCTTGTGCTGTTCCTGTACTTTTGGTTCCTAAGAAAGATGGTACTTGGTGTATGTGTGTAGATTGTAGAGCCATTAATAATATTACTAACCGATTCTAGGTCCGCGACCTGAATCCGCAGTCTTAGCACCGCAACTCCGGCGCCCCCACTCAGGGAAAGGCCCAATCTTCCCCAAAGACTAGTCTGATAGGGGAAGGGTGGCTCTCCCTTTTAAGGTGGCTTCCACCTCCCAAGCTAAGCAAGGTGGGATTATTCAGAGGCTCACACGGTCGCCGCTGTAGCGGGTAATAATGGAGGATGTCCTCATCATTCTCCCCTTCTTAACAAGGGTCCAGCTCTGATACCAAATGATGTGGACAAGGGTTCCCGATCTTCCGAAAGGTTCTGGATACATTGATTTGGTCGGAGGCGACACACAAATTGATCCGGCTTCAGAACAGCACGTTCTAAACCCCGCAATCGCAACACGACGTCTCCTCTGGTTATCAACCGTCCTAAAACGATTGACCTCGCCGAGAAGGCTAATCTCTGCCTGCGAATCAAGAACACAAGCAAGAACAAAGAAGAAAGCAACACAATTGCAGATGTATTATGAATCTCACGAAGTTGGGGTCTCACAAACCGTGATGACGGCGAAACTGTTATGAACAGAATAATCTAAGCAAAACCCCAAACCCTAATGGTGCGACGGCGGCTGTATATGAAGACCCTAGGATCGTGCAAGACCCTATGGACGCACCCCTACTTGGGCTCAACTAGATACAAAGCCCAAAGGCCAAAAACAGGCGACACAGCACTGAAACAGATTCTGGACTCTCTCTTGGTCCTCCACGTCTCCAAGTCCTTCTCCCATCATCTCCTGGTCCTCTCCATGGTTCCTAATTATAATATAATCATTAGGTAGCAAATCATTCTCAAAAGTGACATATAATGAAGAATGTAGCAAAGAGCTAACCTCTAAATTTAGTCATCGTGCACGAGCTCTAGTCATTGGACCTTGCAAGTCCAAAATTGGAGGAGTGTTGCATATATCCTTAGGAGTGATGTCCTCATCATCAGTGGCGGCTTGCGGTGGCGCGCGGTGGAGGGGCAGTGGTGGCTGCTCTGTTGTGCGCATGGGGGCGAGGGAGAGCGCAAGCGGGAAGGGAAAGCGCGGGCGTGGTGAGGCGGTTGAGCTCGGCGGCGCTGCTCCTCGTCGGCGGAGGCGGCGGTGAAGGCAGAATCGGCAACGGTGGCGAGTCCAAGCTCTCGGCGTCGAAGGTCGAACGAAGAAGAGACCAAAAGCCTCTGACGGAATTTGACCTAGGTCAAAAGGCACATGGACGACCGAGATCAATCAATGAATTGATCAACAGCTCAGATCAGAAAGCATACTGCTCGATCAACCCAAGTGACCGGACGGTCCGGTCTGCTCTGGGTCTGCTGGCAATCCATATAGACCGGACGGTCTGGTCACTAGGACCGTACTGTCCGGTCTCTATGACCAGACTCTCCAGAACACTATGCCTGAGGGCACTGACCGGATTGTACGGTCTGAAGATCGGACTGTACGGTCACTACCAAATATTCGCTGAATCAAGGAATTTCTCCATTTTTGAAGTGCCCTCGCTAAACACACAAATAAACACCGCACTTGGAATATAGAGGGAACTCTCAAACACTCTTTTTCAAATAATGGCACTCTATGGCCTCATAGTTTTTGCAAATGCCAAATGAAAGATCGAGCAAATAAGAACCAAGGCAAATAAGAACCAAAGGGTATGTATGAGCCTTAGTCCATGAACCACGTGAGTAGATTTACCCTCGAAGTTTATAAGAGCTTGCTCAAAGGGCATGAAGCACAATCCTTTCCTTTGGTCAAACTTATGGATATGTAATCTCATATAGAGCATGAGGCACAAGTATCTCCATGTATGAATAGCCTCCTTTGTGTTTCCTATATGATGCATGCAACAAGCAATTTACATATGCAATGAAAGTAACCATGCCATGTGAATGCAAGCAATGTTAAAGACATAACACAAAGGAAACCTAACAATGTCAAGTTTGAACCCCTCCCAAGCTTACTCACTATAAGCCATGCCCTTGCCTTGAGAGAAGTCAAACCACCATCTCAAGCACTCCCCCTTGCTTATAGCTATCTTGGATGGGTTAGACATTGACTAATTTTTATGTGTTTTTCTTTTAGTTGTTTACACATGCATGGATGCAAAGCATACTAGTCACAACGGAGTCCTAATTACCATGCAATGCTAGAGAAAGAAAAACACACTACAACTACAAAGAACATACAAGGTTACCTCCCTCATGAGTAGATAGGTCGTTGAGGTCCATGTCACTTGTGGTGGACTTTACATGATCTTCATAAAAGCACTCGATCCACCACCACCACCATCTAGGTCTTGTTCTTGGGCACCCACTTGTACGTAGCCGATCTCTCAAGATTAACAATGCACTTAGGCACCCATATGCTCTTGACCTTCCTCTTCTTATTTGGTGGTCCCAAGGCCTTAGCTTTCACCTTGCCATCCTTGTTCCTAAAAAGCTTGAAATGTGTGTTCTCATGGAACAAATTAGTGTTCAGTAAAATAATAGAACTTCTCACCATAGGACAATCCTTGGTGGCATGACCATCCTTGCAACACCTCTCACAATAGTAGTCATCGGCGAGAAGGGATTTGATCCATGCGGGGATGGAATCACTTGTCCCTATGATGTCGATGGCGGCGGGATATGAGCCAAGTCCCTAGTGGGAGACATTGTTCACAAGGTTCCTCCCAAGAATCTCCTTGTGGATAGCTCTACCACGTGTGAGCCTCTCAAAGCCGTCCATCACCGTCTTCCTCTCTTCCTTGAGCTTGTGGTATTCTTCCATGATGAATGGCTCAAGAGAGGGAGTCTTGGAGACTTCATTTACTTGGTTCTTCCCAAGTATCTCCCTATGTGTGGCTCTAAGTCTCTCAAGGCCTACCATCAACATCTCCCTTTTTTCCTTGAGCTTGTGGAGTTCCTTCAAAACAAATGGCTCAAGAGAAGAAACCTCGAATGAGGTGGTTAGTTCATCACACATAGTAGAAGCATCACTCTTTGATGAACTAGAGGAGAGAGAGGCAAGGTTCTCAACACTGATGGCATCATAAGTGATCTCAAGGGCCTTGTACTTCTCATGAAGCTCTATATGATCACCCTTGAGTTTGTCATAACTCTTGTTTAGGGCCTCATGAGATGTAACAAGGTCCTTGAGCTCACTCTCAAGCTCACCAACATGGTCCTTAGCCAACTTACACTCTTTTCTTACCACATCCAACATTTTGGATTTCTTGACGGTGATGTTGCGAGCTTGCTCAAGCATACTCCAAAGCTCGGCACATGAGACCTCCTCATCATCGCTATCATCGCTGCTCTCATCCTCACTCTCCCCAAGTTGGCTCGTGGCCATGAGGCATGTGGGAGGTGGAGGAAGAGCTCGTGTAGGTGTGGTCTTGATCATGGCTAGGCCGGCCATTTCATCATCACTTGAGGAAGAGGACTCATCACTTGAGTTGTCGCTTGTTCACTCTCCAACAAGGGCCTTGCGAGAGAACTTCTTCTTGTAGTCTTGAGCTTTGCCTTTGGTTTTGTTCTTGTCCTTGTTGAAGAACCTCTTCTTCTTGTGCTTGGCCTTGGGGTCTTCCTCTTCTTCTTCACATGAATCTTGTGACTTGAATGCTTCTTTCATGGGCTTTGGGCACTCTCGAACAAAGTGATTCTTTGAGCCACGGTTGAAGCACTTGCCCCTTGACTTGGAAGCAAACTTGTTCTTGAAGTTCTTCATCTTCTTCATGAGAAGGGCCAAGTCCTCGGTCAAGTCACCTTCATCATCATCTTCCTCAATGATCACCTTCTTCTTGTTCTTTTTGCTCTTGCTAGATTCTTGCTTGTTAGCCGGTAGAGCAAGATTGGATGGTTGAGGATCATCCAACCCCAATTGGTAGCTCTTAAAGGAGGTGATCTTGCCAAGTACATCCTTCATGGTCTTGGTCTTGAGGTCACCTTGCAAGATGAAGGTGATGATGGCCTCATACTTGGGATCCTTGAATAGACTCAAGAATCTTCTTATCACCTCAACGGGATTCATCTTCAAATCATCTCCAAGTGCATTGATCTCATCCACTAGTACATGAAAACGAGAATAAACAGTGTTAGCTCTCTCATGTGGCAATCTAGTGAAGTTGTCATACTTGTTCTTCAGCACATAATATCTTTCCTCTTTGACATCACTGGTGCCCTCACAGAGCCCCTGAATTTCAATCAAGATACCACGTGCTGAGGAACTAGCATCTAGCTAAGCAAAAACATCCTTAGAGATGCAAGTAAACAAAGCATTCTTGGCCTTAGCATGACACTTAATGTAGTCAAGCTCAAGTAGGTTCGCATCCGCATCATACTCGTGAGTGACTGTCCATATCTCTGGATCAAGGAACTGAAGGTAGGCTTGCATGCGAGCCTTCCAATAAGCATAGTCCTCACCATTGAATATGGGAACACTCCCCGCCGGTTCCGGCATCCTTACTCAAGGAGGTGAAGCCTCAAAGATGAATACTTGGATCCGATACCACTTGTAAGGACCGAAGGCATACCGAGAGGGGGGGGGGGATTGAATCGGTAAGCCGCTCACAAATCCAATTACTTCACGTTCCACTACTTGAGTCTAAAAAGATAAGGAAACCTAAGAAATTCTAGTAGGCCAAGACCCTACACATGCTAGTGTACATGATAAGATAAAGTGCGGAAGCCAATCACAATAGCCTATGCAAGCCACAAATCACCCTACTCACTAGAGCACACAAATGTGGAATAGTAAAGAGAAGGTCAAGGAATGCTCATGATTTTTTTCCTGAGGTCTCGGAAGGATGGCGCCTTCCTCTAATCCTCGTTGGACCACTCGCGTCGGAGTCCCGGTCCCTCCCGCCACCAAGTGGAGTTCTCGCCCATGAGCCCGCAATCACTCCTAGAGTGAAGACATGGTGTGCATCACCGCTGCACAAAGCACAAGCTCGCCTCCCTCGAGAACTCACCGGACTCCCCGAGCCGACACGGGCGCTCACTAGCGATGACCCTTTCAACGGCAGGCTCAAACTGTGTACAAACGTATGACAGCCTTCACAATCGATCATGATAGGCTTGATAACCGACACCTAACCGGTCTAGGTCTCACCATAGACCAAAAGTAACAATCTAGATCACACCCTCAAGGACACCCTAGCCTTAGATGTGCAAGATGCTCAAGCTACTCTTCTTTAGCACTCTCAAGATATGCAATATCTCCTTCTAGTGCTCTCCTCTTTTCCTCTTGGACCTTACCAAATGCCCTAAGGTATTCCACTGTCTAAGAGAGGTCTCCAAGACCCCAGCAATGAAGTTTTATAGGTTCCCAACATCAAACTAGCCATTGCTCCACGAAATCACCTTTCTGGGTGCACTGACCGGACTGTCCGGTCTCGGCCTCACCGGACCGTCCGGTCACTCCAGTAACGGCTCTCCTAGCCGTTGGCTCCTCTATGCATAGGCGATTCCCTTGTACTGACCAGACCGTCCAGTTAGAAGACCGGACAGTCCGGTCTGTACAACTGTCGGACAAGTCCGACACGTTGGACATCATCGTCAGACTCCAAAACATTGGCTTCCTCTCTGCCCCATTTTTCACCCATACAGACCGGACCGTCCGGTCTGTCCGGTCTCTATGGTCCCTCGCACAAACAGATTCCTCGTTCCTCGCTGGAAGTCCTAGACAACTCCACATAGTGACCGTACAGTCCGGTCACCACTGACCCCTCTGTCTGGTCTCTATGTCCAAAAGCTGAAACTTGTCATCCTCTCTTGACTTTGTTTCCCGGCTTATCCGAATAGCTCCTTGGCTTCTCCACTATCACCTAGTGCCTGTGATTTCACCGAGCAACCTTGCACATCACCGACTAGACATGACCAAAGAGAATGACCTAGACCCCCTTGATAGTCTGGTTTTTCCTATGGACTCAAATCCCTAACAATTACTCAAGTGTTCCAAACACTCGCACCATAGCTTGTTCTCCACTTTGATCCATCTCCATCAACCCTTGGACTCCATCAAGTTCACAAGCCTCCATGCTTGTGGTCATTGTCATCCATCGCCAAGGCAACCATCATCCATATGATTTATAATAGAGTGAAGAGATGATTTCTACATATACAACAATCGTGTAGATATTAGCCCACAATTTCATAGTTGTCATCTATCACCAAAACATCCATACCATGGGGATCCAATCATCAATGGTCATGATGCTTATAGCCCAACTATGTGAGTGAAGAGAATGATGATGAGGCCAATGGTGAAATTGAGAACTTCTCCTTCATCTCTATGATTGAGCCCACTACCATTGATGAAGCTATGGATGATCACAAGTGGGTTATTGCCATGCAAGAAGACTTGAACAACTTCAAGAGGTGCAAAGTATGAAAATCGGTTGAGAGGCCTAAGAATCATAATGTGGTTGACACCAAGTGGGTCTTCAAGAACAAGCAAGATGAGAAAGGAGCAATTGTCAAGAACAAGGCTCGCCTAGTGGCTAAGGGAAATTCTCAATTAGCGGGGATTGACTTTGAAGAGACCTTTGCTCCCGTGGCCCGTCTTGAAGCTATTCGGATCTTACTTGCCTATGCATAACACAATGGCTTCAATCTCTTTCAAATGGATATCAAAAGTGCTCTCTTCAATGGAGAGATCAATGAGAAACTCTATGTGGAACAACCTCCGGGGTTTGAGGACCCAACACATCCAAGACATGTGTACAAATTGATGAAAGCTCTCTATGGCCTCAAGCAAGCACCAAGGGCATGGTATGAACACTTGAGAAACTTTCTACTCAAAAATGGATGCACCATTGGAAGCATTGATAGCATCTTGTTCACGAGGCATGTTGGGAAGGATCTCTTTGTGTGCCAAATATATGTGGATAATATCATCTATGGGTCAACCAATGAGAAGTTTAATGAGTTTCGAGAGATGATGGCTAGGTAATTCCAATTGTCAATGATTGGAGAGTTGCATGTTTTCCTTGCTTTTCAAGTCAAGCAATTAAGAGAAGGAAACTTCATCTATCAAGAGAAATATACTAAGGACCTTCTCAAGAGATTCAACATGGAGAATTGCAGGCCTTTGCACACACCTATGGCTACTAGCAAACCCTTGGATGATGATGTGAAAGGAAAACCGGTGAACCTCAAGCTATACAGATCAATTATTGGGTCTTTGCTCTATCTCACCACTTCAAGACCGGACATCATGTTTAGTGTGTGCTTGTGTGCATGCTATTAAGCAAATCCAAAAGAGTCACACTTGAAGGCCGTGAAGAGAATAATGAGATACCTCAAGTACACACCTACCATGGGCTTATGGTATCCTAGAGGAACAAACTTGAGTTACATGGATATTCGGATTCGGACTCCGCGAGTTGCATAGTGAATAGAAAGAGTACATAGGGAGGTTGCCAATTTCTTGAAAGATCTCTAGTATCTTGGAGCTCAAAGAAGCAAAACTCAGTGGCTCTATCTACCACCGAAGCGGAATATACGACGGCGGGAGCATGTTGTGCACAACTCCTTTACATGAGGCAAACACTCTCGGACTATGGCCTCAACTATACTCAAATGCCACTATATTGTGATAGTGAGGTGGCAATCAAGATGGCCCTTGAGACGGGAGATCATGGTCATGCTAAGCACATTCAAGTGAGGCATCACTTTATAAGAGACCATGTCGAGAAGAAGGACATCGAGTTGGTGAGCGTGCAAACTCATGAACAATTGGCGAACATCTTTACAAGCCACTCGGTGAGAAGACCTTCAACATGTTAAGGGGAGAACTCAATGTTCTCGACCTCTCCAACTTCACATGAGTAACCCTTGAGCTTGTCTCTTGTAAATATGTATAGTGTTTTGTTTGTTCTTGTTTGTGTCTTTGTTTGTGCTTGTTTCTCTTCTTTTGTAGGATGACTTTGGACCTTCTTAAGATAGTAATGGACATGGGTTAAGCTTGGGAAGGTGATTCACGGTGTACCCACGGCTTTGAAGAATGGTCCATTGTGAGCAAGCTTGAGAAGGGAACAACTCGTCGTTGACACCTTGGTTTGTAGCGGTTCTCTCTCTCTCCTTTAGCATCGCATCATGCATTGTATACTTGTTGCATTTGCATTCTTGCATTGTGATACCATACATGCTCCCAAGCATGTGTCTAGGGGGAGTTACTCATTTACAATGTTAGTACATGACTCTCTAGATGATCAAATAGTGATATTTGTGCTTCATGCCCATTGAGTCATGTTCGACTGAACTCCAAGGTTAAATCTACTCACGCAGCTCAAAGAAAAGTGGCTCATACATTCCCACCTCTCTAATGACTAACCCTTGCACATTTGAGAAAATATTTTGTTGAGTCACAAGTTTAGGGGGAGCTATGATGGAACACCACTACGACCAAGGAGGAGCACCATGAAAGGGGGAGTTCTCCAAACTCTTGCCAACTATCTTATACCTCTTGGTTTTGGTACATTTTGGTGTGGTTTTTGGTGATAGGTGACAAAGGGGGAGAAGAAACATGAAGATCCAAAAGCCAAGTCTAGATGAAAGAGGGAGAAGGAACATGAAGACGATCGATAACACAAAGGGGGAGGAGAATATGAAGAAGAAACATGAAGATTCGGGGAGATGGAACATGAAGATCACATCAAGATGAACATCTACACTGACATGGAGACGAACAACGACGGTGCATGTCTACGGCGATAATGTACACTCTCATCGACATGAGCATCTACGTCCTTGGTGCGTGTCTACATCAACAAGATCGACTACCACGGCACCAAGGCGGGCACAATTTCAGCTCAAGATTAAAATCCAAGTGCGCTTAATGTGTGCGGGCACAATTTCAGTTCAAGATTAAAATCCAAGTGCACTAAATGAGTGGGTAGTTCTCCCTCAACACCTAGCACATCTCAAGGGGGAGACTACTTCCAATGTAAGGACCAAGGTATGCCTTTCAATCTTTTCTTTTCCTTTGGTTCTTTCTTGCTCGTCCGTTTTGGATCATCTACATGAGGCTTGGTGACCAAGGAGGAGCTATGATGTTTTGGTGATGAATGACAAACATGAAATATGACTAATATCTACATGAGTGTTGTTCATGTAGGAAACCTCTTCTATCTTATGATGATTGTCAACGGCGTCCTTGGTGATGGACGACAATGATCACAAGCATGGAGGCTTGTGAACTTGATGGAGTCCAAGGGGTGATGGACATGGATCACAGTGGAGAACAAGCTATGGTGCAAGTGTTTGGTACATTTGCCTAGTTGTTAGGGCTTTAAGTCCATAGGAAAAAGCAGACTATCAAGGGGGTCTAGGTCATTGTCTTAGGTCATGTCTAGTTGGTGACATGGAAGGTTGCTCGGTGAAATCACAGGCACTATGTGATAGTGGAGGAGCCAAGGACCTGTTCAGAGAAGCCGGGAAACGAAGTAAAGCGAGGATGACATGTTTCAGCTTCTAGACATAGAGACCGGACAGAGGGGTCTGTGGAGACCGGACTGTACGATCACTATGAGGAGTTGTCTAGGACTTAGAGCGAGGAGCAAGGATTCTGTCTATGGGAGATCCTGTATAGACTGGATGGTTCGATCTACTGACCGGACAGTCTGGTCAGTAGGGAAGACTCAAGGCAGAGAGGAGGCTTCGGCCCAGAATGTTTCTAGACTGGAGAGAGAAACGATTGGACGGTTTGGTTTACTGACCAGACGGTCTGGTCAATATAGGTTTCAGTAGGGTCAGAGTGTTTTGTACAATGTGTTGCAGTGACCGGACTGTCCGGTTAGGCAGTGACCGGACTATCCGGTCAGAAGGCCCAGGAAGCTGATTTCATGTGGCAACGACTAGTTTGAGGTTGGGAGCCTATATAACTTTGTAGCTGGGGTCTTGGAAACCTATCTTGCCGAGTGGAATACCTCAGAGCATTTGGTAAGGTCCAAGAGAAAAAGAGGAGAGCATTAGGAGGAGATATTGCATATCTTGAGAGTGCTAGTGGAGAGTAACTTGAGCATCTTGCACATCTAAGGCTAGGGTGTCCTTGAGGGTGTGATCTAGATTGTTACTCTTAGTCTATGGTGAGACCTAGACCGGTTAGGTGTCTGTGATCGAGCCTATCGTGATCGATTGTGAAGGCCATCACACGTTTGTACACGGTTTGAGCCCACTGGTGAAAGGGGCATCGCTAGTGAGCGCCCGTGTCGGCTCGGGGAGTCCGGCAAGTTCTCAAGGGAGGCGAGCTTGTGCTTTGTGCAGCGGTGATGCACACCGTGTCTTCACTCTAGGAGTGATTATGGGCTCGTGAGCGAGAACTCCAGATGGAGGCAGGAGGGACCGGGACTCCGGTGGGAGTGGTCCAATGAGGAGTAGGGGAAGGCGCCATCCTTCCGAGACCTCGGGAAAAAATCACGAGCCATCTTTACTCTACTCCTTACTTTGATGTATTACTTTCTGCATTTACATATCGTGCTATTCATGCTTGTGTGCTTGCCTTGCTCTAGTTGACTACCTTGTAGACTTGCATGAATTGGCTTCTGTACTTGCTAGTAGTGCTTAGTCTCCATACTTGATTACTAGCATGTATAGGAGTTGCTTTTGCTTGATTGATCACCCTAGTATGTATTGTGCTACTCATGCTTGTGTGCTCTAGTTCATTATCTTGTAGCATTGCATGAGTAGGTTCCTTTGCTAGCTTGTTGTTTGCTTCCGCGTATCTTTGGTAACTAGCTTGCATAGGAGTTGTATTGCCCTTGTGTGATCCACTAGTATGCTTAGGTTGTTGTTCCTTTCATAGGTTCATTATGTTGCTAGTGTGATCACAATTAGAATTGTGTAGGAGTTGTTTTGAGCGGTCGGTTTTAGGAATTGGTAAATTTGTTACATAGTGCAAGTTCCTGATTCACACCCCCCCCCTCTCAGTCACTCGGTCCTTATAGGAGTACATGGCGGCGGGAGCATGTTGTGTCCAACTTCTCTATATACAGAAAACACTCTCGGATTATGGCCTCAACTACACTTAAATGCCACTATATTGTGATAGTGAGGCGGCAATCAAGATGGCTCGCAAAATAGTAGATCATGGTCATGCAAAGCATATTCAAGTCAAGCATCATTTCATAAGAGACCATGATGAGAAGGACATTGAGTTGGTGACTGTGCAAACACATGAATAATTAGCGGAGATCTTCACCAAGCCACTCGACGAGAAGACCTTCAACAAGCTAAGGGGAGAACTCAATGTTCTCGGCATTTGTAAATATGTACAGTCTTTGTTTGTTTTGTTTTTATGTCTTTGTTTTATGCTTGTTTCTCTTTTTCTTGTAGATCGACTTCGAACCTCCTTGAGATAGCAATGGACATGGGTTAAGCTTGGGATGGTGGTTCATGGTGCGCCCAAGGCTTTGAAGAATGGTCCATTGTGAGTAAGCGCGAGAAGGGAACAACTTGTTGTTGGCACTTTGGTTTGTAGCCTTTCTCTCTCTTTCTTTTAGCATCGCATCATGCATTTGTATACATGTTGCATTTGCATTCCTTGCATTCATGCATTCTTGCATGGTGATACCATACATGCTTCCAAGCTTGTTTCTAGGGAGAGTTGCTTATTTACAATGTAAGTATATGACCCTCTAGATGATCACATAGTGATCATGTGCTTCATGCTCATTGAGTCATGTTCAAATGAGCTTCAAGGTCAAATCTACTCACGCGGTTCAAAGACTAGTGACTCATACATTGCCACCACACAAATGACTAACCATTGCATACTTGAGAAATTTCTTTGTTGAGTCATGTGTGTAGGGGGAGCTATGGTGGAATGCCATCATGACCAAGGAGGAGCACCATGAAATAAAGGGGAAGTATCCTAACTCTTGCCATTTATTATTTGCTCCTTGTTCTCTTGTGTTTTGTCTTTGGTTTGTATTTTTTGGTGATAGGTGACAAAGGGGGAGAAGGAACATGAAGATCCAAAAGCCAAGTCTAAATCGATAACATAAAGGGATAGAAGTACATGAAGATTTACAAGCAAAGAAATGGGAAATAGCATGATGGGTGAGGAGATCATGAAGATACAAGAAAAGACATGAAGATGATGAAGACATTGGTGCATGTTCACTTAGAGTACATATGAAGATCATGTCAAGATGAACATCTACGTCAATGGTGCATGTTAACGTCAACAAAGATCAACTACCAGGAGACCTAGACGGGTGAAAAAATGAACTCAAGAACAACATCAAGTGCGCTAAGTACATGGGTAGTTGTCCCTCAACACCTAGCACATTCCAAGGGTAGACTACTTCCAAGGTAACGACCAAGGTAATCCTTTCAAACCTATCTTTTCCTTTGGTTCCTTGTTACTTGCTCATTTTGGGTCATCATAAGTAGTGATTGTCATCCATCAACAAAAAAGTGGGAGATTGTAAGGATCATGACCATTGAGGTCATCCTAAGGGATGAATGTTATGGTGATGAATGACAAACATGAAATGTGACTAATGCCTATTTTAGTGTTGTATGTGTAGGAAACCGTTTCTAGTCTATGATGATTGTAGATGGTTGCCTTGGCAATGAATGCCAATGACCAGAAGCATGGAGGCATGATGAGCTTGATGGAGTCCAAGGGTTGATGGAGATGGATCAAGGCTAAGAACAAGCTATGGAGTAAGTGTTTGGAACACTTATCTTTGTGTTAGGGCTTTGAGTCCAAAGGAAAAACCGGACTATCAAGAGAGTCTAGGTCATGTCTCTTAGGTAACGACTAGTCGGTGATGTGCATGAATGCTCAGTAAAATCATAGGCACTAGGTGATAGTGGAGAAACCAAGGAGCTGTTGGAAAAAGATGACAAATAAAGTCAAGCGAGGATGAGGAGTTTCAGCTTCTAGACAGAGTAACCGGAAAGAGGGATGAGTGGAGACCAGATTGTACGGTCTCCACGAAATCAGAGAGGAGATCGGATGGTCCGGTGTGGAGACTGGACTGTACGGTCAGTAGGAATGAGCCTCGGGATAGAGAGGAAGCAAAATCGGAGCTCTGGGGAATCTTCGAAGGAGAAGAGACTGGATGGTCCAGTATACTGATAGGATGGTCTAGTCAGTATAGGATTTCAGCTGGGCAGAGAGCCAATGACTCTGGAGGAGCCGATGTGTGGAGACTGGACGGTCCGGTCCAGTCATTAGGCCCAAAAAGCTGACTTTTTGAAGCAACGGCTATTTTGAGGTTGGAAGCCTATATAACTTTGTTACTGGGGTCTTGGAGACCTCTTATTGCCAGTGGAATAGCTAGAAACATTTGGTAAGAGAGATGAGGAAAACAGAGGAGGACTAGGAGAGGATGTTGGATATCTTGAGATTGCAAGAGAGAGTAACTTGACCATCTATACACATCTAAAGCTAGGGTGCCCTTAAGGGTGTGATTTAGGTTGTTACTCTTGGTCTATGGTGACACCTAGACCAGTTAGGTGTCGGTGATCGAGCCTATCATGATTGGTTTTGAAGGCTATTGTATGTTTGTACATGGTTTGAGCCTGCCGGTTAAAGTGGCATCAATAGTGAGCGCCCGTGTTGGCTCGAGGAGTCCGACAAGTTCTCGAGGGAGGCGAGCTTTTGCCTTGGTGGCAGTGATGACACAACAGTGTCTTCACTTCGGGAGTGATTGTGGGCTCATGTGCAAGAACTCCTCTTGGTGGTGGGAGGGACCGGTACTTCGGCGGGAGTGGTCCAACAAGGAGTAGGGGAAGGCACCATCCTTCTAAGACCTCGGGAAAAATCATGAGCCATCTTTTACTCTACTCCTTACTATGACGCCTTACTTTTCGCATTGACAAATTGTGCTATTCATTCTTATGTGTTTGTCTTGCTCTAGTTGACTACCTAGTAGACTTACATGAATAGGCTTCTTTACTTGCTAGTAGTGCTTAGCTTTAAAACTTTATCACTAGCATGCATAGGAGTTTCTTTGGCTTGATTGATCACCCTAGTATGTATTGTGTTACTCATGCTAGTGTGCTTACCTTGTGGTTGATGATCTACTAGCTTTGCATGAGTAAGCTCCTTTGGTAGCTTGTTGTGTGCTTCCGCGTGTCCTTGATTACTAGCTTGCATAGGAGTTGCTTTGCCTTGTGTGTGATCCACTAGTATGCTTAGGTTGTCTTTCCTTCCGTAGGGTTATCTTTTGTTAGTGTGATCACCACTAAAATTGTGTATGAGTTGTTTGAGTGATCGGTTTTAGGAATTGACAAATTAGGTACATAGTTTGAGTTCCTAATTCACCCTCCACCCTCTCGATCATTCGATCCTTTCAAGGCGTTTATCAGCTCCTCCATCAGGTTGCAGTAAATCTGCAACTCGACCAAACTATTCCCTCGGAAGGCCCTTGGTGGTTTATCCAACTCTGGCTGAATGTGCCTTTGCCAAAGCGATGAAGTTTAAACCCTTCATTGCATATGCCTTCCCCTCCACTAAAACTCTTGAAACCGGCAAAGCAACAAGGGTACGATGCACCTCTCTGGGTCAAGCCGCCATGGTAGATCCCGGATGTAAAACTACCCCTACTACCTTCAACGACCTTTTCCAACTATTCTTTAATGGCATGCTTTGGAAGAATCAAATATGGTTTCCTTATGAGGAATTACTCTTTGAGAATCCATCCACATTCCAGATGATCCCCTCGCTGATGATGAATCAAAGACCATTTTTTTTGGCTTCCATCAGTCCCAGCTTCCTTCCTATTGCTTTCCATGGTGGTCCACGAAGAACTCGATCATACAAGTTTTATCATCCCTTGGCAATTGCTCGCCCAACTCCCCATCGAGCTCTTCTACATCAATCGTCTTCGGGCAAGACAAGAATTAAAGACTCCTCCAGAGCTCATCAAACACTACTAAGTTTCACACCTGATGCAATGGCCTAAATGTGTTGCAATATGCCCAAAGTGTTGCAAAACACAACAAGTGCAACAATGTAATTTGGTAAAAAAGTGTTGAAAATGCGGTCGTACTATAAGGTTTGGACCACAAATGTAAGTCATCATTGCAATTATTCTACATATTGCAATACAGTGATTTGTTATAATTCATGGTTTAGGAAACACCTGCATTGGTTGCAATAAACATTATTGCAACGCCTTGTGTGTTGCTCAAGGTAGCAGTTGTTGTAGGGCCATTGAGTAGCAATAGGTGCATTACACAATTAAAACTGGTGTAGCAATAGATCATATTGCCATGCTTCAAAATCGTGGCAATATGTGGGCTTCTATATTGCAATACACAGTGTCGTGTTGCAATATGCATGATCCTATGTGGCCACCCAAAATGTTGTGTTGCAAACTGTGACCCTCTATTGCCATGTTTTTTTGTGCGGTTTCTATAGGTAGCGCCCTCAATTGCCACATTTATGATTCGGTGGCCATAGGTAGAGCACCTCTATTGCCACATGACTAGTGCGATTGCCATAGGTTGGCCACATCTATTGCCACATCATAGGTTTGGTTTCTATTGTTAGGACCCTCTATTGCCACACACATGTGTCGGTTGCTATATGTTGATCCCTCTATTGCCACACTACAGATTAGGTTGTTATAGGTAAATGAGTCTATTGCTACGCTTCAGATTTGGTTGGTTTAACACACCACTCTGTTGCCACTTTAATGTTTTGTTGCTATATGTTAGAGAATGTATTGGCATGCTTGATATGGTGTTGATACAAGTTGGTCGACCTATTGCTATGTAATGATTTGCCATTAATTTTAAAACAATATAAGATCAATAAGATTGCATGTACAGACCCATCAATTAAAAGCATTTATTGATGAAACCACACAAACTATCAAATTCCAACACAAAAATTAAAGTACTCAAAGATAGGCATAGTGTATCCAAGACACAATTGTTTTAATGCAGAAAATTAAGTGGGAAACTAAAATATGTAGCGCTCCAGCAATGGTTATCTTCACACTAGGATCTCATCACCCACGCACACCACTCGAACTGTAGCTTTGACCTAAAAATAATAAATGACATTGTGATGTTAAGGAAACTACAAATTTGATTATTTGTCGACAAAGTAAACAACCTAAACTCAAGTGCATGGCAGTAGACAAAATCCAAAAATTAAGTGTCCATGAACTTGAGTTTAAACAAAGTGTTGACTTATTTGTCTTTTGTCTAATCCGTGGGTGCACTTCAGCTCAGGTAGTTTATTGTTGTTATTTCAGGGATAAGCAAAGTTTTAATAAAATTAATATAGAGTAAAGAGCAACAGGTTAGGGAAAATTGAAGATTCAATCAGAAGTTATTTCTCACATGACAATGCAATATATGATGAAGCAAGGAAGACAATTAGGTATCCACGAATATATGACAGACTGACAGCAAATTAGAAAACCATATAAACTTTGAAAACTGAATATAAAATATTTCACATTTACTAGTTCAAAAAGGTATGCACCTATTTCTGATTCTTTTTGTTTGATTGTCTTGTTAATGCTTTCTCCTGCAGTTGTTGTGAAGTTATATATTTAGCCCCTGCATTCCCTTAGGTATCTTGTGAAGGAACAGTGCCGCTATTCACCCCAGTACTTCTAGTACTGCGAGTACCAGCTATAGGTGGCCTAGGCGCGACCTGAGGTTACGGCGGTTTGCATACTGAGTTGTCCTATGACTCAATAAGATGGAGAAAAACCTTAGTACACATATTGTCAATTAAATAACTATAGCAGTAAACATTTAAATTGCAAGAACTACCTAAGGTGATGATTCTTCATGTTGTGTACTAATTTCATTTCCTTCCTGCATGTTTGTTGCACTAGTCACCTCTGCAACTTTGTTCCCATCATCAGTTACCTGCATATAAAGTTTAGCTACAAGAATCATGACAAGAGTTTGGTAATAAGAATCATGACTCTAAATTTTACATAAATATTACCTATTGTGGCACTGGTTGTTGTTGTACTATTTGCATCATTGACATGAATTCTTTTCTAAGGGCTTCTTTATCAGCCTCCCTTGCCCTCACCAATTCATATATCTAACGCCTATGTTCTGCCCTCTCTGTTTCCCTCTCAGCATCTTGTTTTTCCATTGTTTGTTGTAGCTGTCCAAATGCATCCATGATCTCTAAATGTTCCCTATGCAGTGCCTCATCGGAATCGACATGCCTTTGGTAATCCTTAATTAATAGTTGTCGTCTTGTCGGGTATCATGACATGTATCCATTACCATGCATCTTAGTGGATTTGCACCTTGTGACTTCCTTGTATGCTCTCTAGAAAATCTGGTTTTTCTCCTGTTGTGAAACAACATTTTGATCTGCTCTTGACTCCCTCTCTAAAATTTGGTTGCTTGCTTTGTCCTAAGTTAGAGAAAACATTCCAAGTAGTTAATTAAAAAGAAATTGTAGTCCTCTTAGCATCAATAAGTATGTAAAAACTTTTTTATACATACATAGACATCCTTAGATGCTTGGTTTGTCCATTTACCATTCTTATAGTGCGTGATCAACCAAACCTCCAAATAATTTGGCTCCTCACCAGTTTCTGGGTCTCTCTAATCTGTCAAAAAATGTTACAAATTAATAATTCCTCATGTAATAAAGCATGGACATGTGATTCTTAAGTTATTACCTGCTCATAGCTACACTAAAAAAATGGTTTGGACCCTGTTAGATGTTGTGTCTTTTTCTGTTCTCGGTTTCTAGAATTCTTGGTGCTCATACACTGCAAAAAATGAGGTGGTTTCTAGAATTACTACATTGCTGGAACATAGAGATTTATATCATAAAGTTGAATTCACAAGAATTGAGTTAATGTCATCATACATTGAATTTTTCAGTGCCAAAATACTTTACCAGGTAGTGCCATTCAACAATATCCAAATCTTTAGGCTTATGCCTCATTCTATCATCATAGCTATTGTATGCCTTGTACGTAGCACTAAAAGTTGATCGCCATCCCTTGTAACGCTCATTACCAATGGTCCAAATCTTTTCCTTTGTTTCATAATTATTCTCTAGGTCCCATTTTGCCTGTTAGAAATAGCAAACAGAACATAAAAATATCCTTATATCAATTATATGATAAATAAGAAGGTTACAGAAAAAATTAAAAATAACAAACTTACCAAGACATCAGATGCTATTGAGTCTTTTACATCATGGTGGATATCTCTCCACACACTAACTCCAATGAGAGGTGCCCTTTTCCTTGTAAACATGACTATTTCATCAGTGAAGGTGCGTGAATTGTCGCCTACAGGACCTCCAAGTCTGGAGAACTCAACTTTTAGCTTCTGATTGCACTACCTGATTCTCTTGTTTGTTGCTTTATATCCTTTCAAGATACCACGTTTTTGTTTAATCCTATCTTGAGGGCCTTACTCATCGAAACAATATGCAATTAATGACATCATAGATAAATTAATGTACATATGTGTAATTGAAGCAAAGTAGATGAAATCATGGTAACCGTTACTTACCATTCCCCTGTTGCTGCTCGCGGAGAGCATGAGATGGTCGGTGGGCAGGTGGTGTTGGGTTGCTACCATGGTTTCGAATTTGCAAGGTAAGATATGCATCTGTAAACAATATTGTAACATTTGCAAGTTAGGAACAATTTGGGAAGGAATGATAATTGGGTTCACAATTTGGGGAAGGATATTATTTACTAATTTGATCAAGTTTTCCTTCCAGCTTCAACCATTCTTTGTAGGTCTGGATTGTCTCTTCCCTGTATCTATCTTCCAGCTCTGAAAGTACCATTCTTATATCTGAGTCATGAGTGCATTGCAAAATTTATAGCTACTAGAAACCACAAAACTTACTTATCCTCTCTTCGTTTTGATGTAGATACAAAACCCAAGCCTTGTAATCATCAATTTCCCCATCTTCAAATTCTTCCTCACTTGATGTATTTCTTGCCATTTTAATCGGTGTTCTCGTCACACTTCGATCTGTTACTTGTTCCTTTGACAAAACTAATCTGACATCCCTCTCATCGGCATTGTGTTCTACCATTACATCTGCATCGGCATCATAATTGATCTCACTTAGTGTTCCTACAAAGTTACGACATCTCCACTTATAGTACATGTGGTCCGTGCCTCCATATCCCAACTGTATTTCATTGTTAATGAGTTACCAAATGTGATATCACTCTTGTCTACCTTAAAATGGCACACATCTTCTCCCCGCGGAGC
Organism: Eleusine coracana subsp. coracana; assembly: GCA_032690845.1. Lineage (NCBI taxonomy): Eukaryota > Viridiplantae > Streptophyta > Magnoliopsida > Poales > Poaceae > Eleusine > Eleusine coracana. The sequence continues at coordinate 33,098,524 of CM064434.1, forward strand.
CCCAATGCAATTGAAATGCAGAGTCCACGAATCTTCCAATCTGCAAATTAAATGACACTGTTATAATTAATTGATTTTATTGATTGCACACATACATGTAAACAGATTCAATTTATTTGTGTCGTTCCTATCTACATGTAAAGTTGAAGTTCAGATGCAACCACATAAATAAATAATGTCTATTACACTCAAAAACACTTGCATGGACAATGCTGCAGCTAGATTTCTATATTTAGCTATCCGCTACTTACACTCATATTGTTTCAGTACCAAAGCAAAGTAATGTTGTGTCCTGAAATTAGTACTTCCAGGATAGCAAATCCTAGTTTTTTGTGTTTTTATTGTACTGTCACTAAACATCTCTATTAATTATATAGCCTGCATGACCAGCATCTAGTACTATGTTGGATCTAACTATGGCTTGAATGCATGTACAAGTACCAATTTATTTAACGGGCTGTGTGCTCTGTCTAGGTTTAGTCTAATGAAGTTGTTGTGTCTTTCTTTCTCTAAAGGTCACAAGCTAATAGATTAGTGCATAAATAAACAACTTACATACTTTGCACATTAAGTTGTCGGCAGCACGAGATGAGATAGAGAATGTCATTTATGATCATAGATGTTGCCTGAAAGCCTAGTATTCGGTTTGGGCATTTTACTCAATCAGTTTATTTTCTAGCATTCAGTTAGGATTCTAGGTTTGCTTTCAACAACAGTTCTCAGAGTCAGTCAAGGAGTCCTATTCTTCAGTAGGTTGTATGTTTGTTACATGTGCTGCCATACTTGTGTGAATGATCGAGGTTATTTTCATATTTATGTAGCATGGAATCATTTGTGAATTTGAGCTGGAAAAGGTGAAGGGCCAGGTTTTTTTCACTGAAGACAGTGAAGATGAAGGCAATGTTGAGCTTCTGTCTTCCGATCAGATGATCATCATTTCCCTAGCTAATCCTAACTGATATCGATATGCTATATTCAACCCCTTGTACAATTTCAGATCAGGGCTAAGTTGGAGGAGCTTTTGTCTTGCGTTCAAGCACAAGTGTATTGCGAACATGAATAGGCAAGGAGTAAAACTGTGACTTGGTTTCATGGAACTTATGCATAATCTAGGCCTCTGTGTTATTTTGGTGTTAGAAATAGAATGATGACTTAAGCCAGGTGATGACTTAAGTTAGTTTTAATAAATAGCATATGTAATGAAAACTTGTCTGTTATTTTGGTCATAGGGATATAATATATAATACATAAGCTTCATCTTGTAAGTGGGGTATCGGCTTTTATTTGGCTGGGGAAACCAGGCTGAAAATGGCTATGTTCAAGGCTGCATACATTTTGCTGCAGCAGCTAGGTGTATACCATGTTGGGTACTGGATGGGAGTGACATTTCAGGAAACTGTGGCTGCTTCTCGTTGTTGCTTGTTCTTGGGCATCATCGACCATAAGCTGAGATATGTCTAAATTTGACTCTCTTCGTTGCTAGCTTAAGCACTCTTCCAGACCAATTTGCCTGGCTGAATGCTGCAAATGATTTGGTCTTGGCAGATTTCATAATCTTTTCTACTTTGCCAATTGTTAACGTACCTTGTGCGGTACATAGCATGAAGTCTAGTTTCGTTTCTGTTATCTTGTCCTGTGTGTGGCCATGTACACCTTTCGGGTTTTTTCTGTAGGCACTCTCTCTAGTTGTAACATCGACACTATTAATTGTGAGGTGCCACTGCACGGACTCCAAACAGATTAATTAGCTCAACACTTCTTACTTGGTCATCGTGCAGAGATCAAATACGAGGGAGATAATGAAATGGAGGGAGTATTAACAAACATTTACGTATCGCATTGATTTATTTGCACTATGACTCCATCCCAGCTGTTGGTAGCAAATAAAAAAGTCAGACACCACTCAATGAATATGATTGCATTGCACAGAAAACAAAAGGACATTGTTTACTTAACACATTGTCAATGATAACAGAGGAATCGAATAAATCAAACAAAGAAATCATCTTCCTGGATTTCTATGATAGAAGCAAGAGGTCCTACAACTCCATCATTAATATACGTGTCATCTTCCTCGTCATCACAAAAGGCCTCATCTCTGGTTCAGGAACAGCCTCGTCGTGCACATGCTGAATAATAGAGGCCGGTTATGCCTTCCATGTCCGATCTTGTCCAATTTTACATGTCCTCTTGTCCACCAAATAAATTCATGTCTTGGATTCCCGAATCAATTGAATCAACATCAATGTCAGCCTCATTTTCAGCTTCTAGCATGGCAAACAAATTTCTTGTTTTCATCACGACAACACTGCTCCATCCTGGCTTATTCATGTGTTTGACATAAAACATAGGTTCAGCCTATGTTGCCAGAATGTAAGGTTCGGTGGAATGCCGGAACCGAGTAGTGTCGATATCAATAATACCAAATTTATCCCTAATGTATCCTCTGCTTCTGTTGGTAGTGACAGCCGGTACATCATACCAGACACACTTAAATAATACAACTTTTTTTTGTCCAGGGAAATCTAGTGACAACATTTTGTTAATCACTCCATACCAGTTCATGTTGCCTGTAGTATCATCACCCCTCACAAGGACACCACTGTTTTGTGTTGCGAGGCTTCTCTCAATGGCAGTCGTTCAAAATAGCCAATTATTTATGTGGCATCGATTGAACACACGAGCTTGATGGTCTGGACCTTGAGCAAGAGAATACAACATATCACTTACTTCCCCTTTCTGATGTAGTTGTGTGACCTGCAGACGCAGAGTTTAATAACAAAACTTCTTATATTAATAAATTTCAAAAACGAGATCAAGTGTCGACACATATCAAAATAATTAGTACTAACCTTGCCCTCGAACCACCTTACAAATTGCTCCTGGTGTCATTTTTTATTTTTTTTGTACCATATTTTCTAAGTTCTTCCATATGCTCACTACATTATTGCAAATAAAAATATTAGCTGATCAATGCCACAAATATATATAACAAACATAAATTAATGATTGGATATTGTAACTTACTTGATCCATGGTCTGGCTTCATTGCAGTTACTAATTATGTAATATCTCATCTTTTGCAACTCATTTGCATCAATGATCTCGATATTCTGACCTCTCTTCTTGAAATCCATTTCAGCAAATATGCTGAGACCACATGGTGGCTCATTCACAACTGTACTTTCATGGTGATCAACCCGATTCAGTTTGGTGTCCACGTCCAAAAATCTGGAGCAAAATGTAAGACACTCCTCGGCTATGTATCCCTTGGCTACTGATCCTTCAGGGTGCGCCTTATTTCTCACATATCCTTTCATAGTATGTAGGTACCTCGCCACTGGATACATCCATCTATAACACACGGGTCCTCCAAGCTTAGCCTCATCAGCTAGATGAACTGGAAAATGCATCATGATATCAAAAAATGGAGGTGGGAATATCATCTCAAGCCGACAAAGAGTCTCCCTAATTGAACTGCTAAGCCTATCAATATGTTCTTCCACCAGCTCCTTAGAACACAATTCATTGAAGAAGGTACTAAGCTGAATCAATGCAATGACAACTCCTTCTGGCAATATCCTTTGGATCACTAAGGGTAATAGTTTCTAAAGAATAACATGATAGTCATGAGTTTTGAGTCCAGAAACCTTACAAGAATTTATGTCAACACATCTCCTTAAATTGGAGGCAACCCCGTCAGGCATCCTCACTCCATGTAGAAACTGGCATAACATTTTCTTGTCATTTTTCTCTAAAAAATACAAGGCTGCTGGTAAGCTATATTTATCATTGCCAATCACAGGATGCTGATCTTGCCGTATCCCTAGTTGTTGTATGTCAAGCCGGGCCTTCTCACTGTCCTTTGATTTACCTTCAATTTGAAGCAAAGTAGCCAATATGCTCTCGCATATGTTTTTCTCAATGTGCATGATATCCAAATTATGTCTAATGAGCAAAGAAGACCAATATGGAAGCTCAAAAAATATACTCTTCTTTCTCCAGTTGTGCCATCTTTGGTCTTCATCACGCTTCCTCTTTCTCGATGTGGTCTTTCCAAATATCACTTGATCAAAACTTTGATACTGCTCCAATACCTGTTCACCAGTCAGTGGTACTGGTGCCTCTCTGGTTTCGACCTGGTTGTTGAAGCTGATCCTGTTCATGCGCCATGGATGTCATGGGGCAAAAAACATCGGTGGCCCATGTAGCAGTTCTTCGACCCAAATTTCAACCACAAATATTTTGTATCCTTATGGCAATATGAACATGCAAATTTACCTTTTGTGCTCCAACCAGAAAGCATCACATAAGCAGGAAAGTCATTAATTGTCCATAAAACCATAGCATGTAATTTAAAATTCTTCTTAACCTTTGCATCCCATGTTTCAACACCCTTTTCCCAAAGCTCCTTCAGCTCCTCAATAAGGGGCCTCAAATATACATCAATATCCATTCCAGGAGATTTTTGACCAGGTATCAACAATGACAATATCCAGTAAGGTTGTTTCTGACATAACCAAGGAGGCAAATTGTACGGTATTAGGACAACAGGCCATGTGGTGTATGTAACATTTTGCATCCCAAATGGATTAAAGCCATCAGAAGCAAGACCTAGCCTAATATTATGTGCATCTGACGCAAACCAATCATAAGTTTCATCCACATGCTTCCATGCCTTCGAGTCTGTGGGGTGATGTAGTTTGCCATCTTGTTATCCTTATGCCATCGCATTTCAGAAGATGTCATCTCTAACATATATAACCTTTGCAGCTGAGGAATAAGAGGAAAGTAGCATAGGATTTTACATGGCAAACACATATTAATATCTTCACCACCAGCCTAATCGCCCTTGTCAGCACCATCATTTGGAGTTTTCCACATAGTCTCTTGACATGTCGGACAGGTATCCAACTTTGCGTTTTTCTTCCAAAATAACACACAATTATTCTTGCAAGCGTGTATCTTTACAAAGTCCAAACCTAGATCTCGAACAACCCTTTGCACTTTATCCATTGTGTCTGGAATACAATGGCCTGGAAGGAGAACACAAGAGAACAGTTTAAGAATGACATCCATTGTAGTTTTACTAATACCTTATAGGCACTTAATCTAAAAAAGTTTCACAATAAATGAAACCTTAGTAGCCTCTTTGCAATCGGGATACAATTTATTTTCTGCTTCCTTTAATAATTTGAAGAATATTTTGGCATGCTCATTCGGTTGTTCATTGTCACTATTCGGCTGCTCATTGTCACTACCCATGATCTGTCCATGTGTAGTGCCTCTAAAAGTGATCCAATCAAATCATTAGTGCCAGCACAATCATTACTCGGTGCACCTTCTTCATCATTGCAAACTCCAAAATCAGGTGGCATAGCTTCATCATTGTGTACTCCTACATTAGCTAGTGCATCTTGATTGATTAATCCCTTATTGCCTTCATCGTCATTGACACCGTTATCCGAACTTTACACTTCTATGATAAAGCTTTCAGCAAACCCTCTAGAAAACAAATGACTCTGAATCTCAAATTGTGTTCTTGATGACATGCATTGACATCTATCACATAGTCACATAGCAGTTCCACCTCTCGATATGCCATAAAATGTGTCTTCCAACTGTTTTTCAATATTTTTTACCACTCATCAGAAGTACGAGGCAAATGCATCCAACTCCTATCGTCCTCTTGTGACGACGTTGTATATTCTGCAGAATGATAAAATCAAACAACAATCATCAAGATAGTTTAGAATCATCGTCAACCTAGCTACCAATAGCATAGGTTCAGGACACATTACAAGAATCAAGACGCAAATACCAGGGTTGGTCCAAGGATTCTTAGGACCAAGGGTGAACGTAAAATTTGATGTGATGTTTGAGCAGTAATTAGCTAAACTTGTCATGATGTTGATAGAAAAAAAAGAAGTGATCAAACCAATAATATCAAATTACAGTATAATTTATTATTAATAGAATCTATCTCAGTTTCTCAAAGAGTTTGTGTAATGTCCTTACAAACTTATTTTCTCGTTTATTGTTTCTGTTTTTTTTTCTACTTAATGCATACTTTCCAGTTGATGTGATGTTGATAGAAAAAATGAAGTGATCAAACCAATAATATCTTTGAGCAGCAATTAGCTAAGTTTAAAGGAATAGTGACACACAATATATTACCGATCGCTGGAAGCCAAGATCAGAAATCAACATCGCTGGAAGCCAAGATCAGAAATCAACAATCGCTTGGGGTACCAGACCTGGATTACGAACCTGTGGCTCACCGAGAGAGCTTTCCCGATGATGGCTGCCAGAGCCGTGCCGTGTGCTTCTCCACAACAACGTCGCTAGTGGCCTCGGCGCGTGACGTCGCTGGCTTGGGGGCGCACCGGGGCCGCTCCTTGTTTTCTCTTCGTCTCTTGGGGGCGTGAGGCGTCGCCTCGCCACAATGCCACCCGCCGCCTTCCCCCGGAACCTTCTAATGTCATTGAAATACTATGGCCTCTGGCAACCCAAACCCGCTAAGCCATTGGCAATAACCACCAATTGGCGTACCCTCTCGCCTCCGCAACGCAGCACCCGCCCCTACATGGCGCTCCGCTACCGCTCAGCCTTGCCTCGCTGTGCTCCATCGCCACCGCCCTCCAACATTACCCCCGCCACTAGGACTGGCAATCGGTTAATGCAGTTTGGTTTTTTTGGTTTTAAAATATATTAGTTTTGGAAAATTAAAAACCTAAATAATTTTGAAAAAATTAAAACCTAACCTAAATAACTGAAATGTTTTTTCAGATTTCAGTTTTAACCAAAATTTTAAAAACTATACTCTTTTTAAAAAATTCGATGATATGAAGGTTAAAATCAATATAAAGATCATATTAATATACATCATGGTAACATCAAAATAGCACTATAGAAATTATTTGAAGAAGAATAGATGATTTGTTATCCTAATTATTTAGTTATATAGCAATAAAAATAAGGACACAATAATATAGTATATTAAAATTTGGTTGTTTCAGATATTACAGTTCCTCAATATAGGCGGCTAATTTGACTCGATCTATCGGATCCTGTCCTCCAAGCACACTGGCGCCTGAGCACGGACTCAACCAACAGGAACTTTTGTTGCAACAAGCGCCTACCAATTGCAACTCTACAGAATACTATTAACATGGCATAAACGCATTGCAATACAAACATGCTATTGCTTCCACTCATGATGCTCGATGCAACCTCCACTTACCTATTGCATCACTATTAAAGATATTTGCAACCCAAATAACATGTTGCAATATTGACAAGCAAAAGCAACAAAGCCTAATTTGATTGCCATAGCACCATCTTATAGCAACGAGTAGAATTATAATGCAACTCGATTGTGCCATTGCAATACTCCCTACCAAACGTAACACAAATCCTATAATGGTTGCAGTACCATCTTTCTGTTGCAACACAAACAAGCTATACTGCTACACAACTAATATGTTGCAACATAGTCACATATTACCACCATTGTGTGGTTTGGTTGCAAAATAACCCCCATATTGCACCCAAATTAGGACAATTGCAATAGATAGTCATGGCATTAGAGGGAAACCTAGTAGTGAAAATCAAAAGCTAGCAGATGATATACCGATGGGCGATTATACCGGCATCATCCTATCGCCCTCCACTTCGGAACCCTTTGCATCTTAGTGGAAAGAGTGGAATTAACATCTTTTCTGCAACAGTCTGACCCATCACTTGATCAACTTTGTGGACAAGGTAAATACCTTTTTGCTAGGATTTTACTTTTATGCATCCAGCATGACATTCCTAGCATCTCTTTTATTTCAGGAACCAGCCATTACACCTCCAATAGTCAGCAACAGTGGCAAGCCGATTGCCTACTTGCGTACAACCAATAATCCCATCATCGGTTGCACAACGCCAACTCCTGCTCAACTTCTCAATGGCCATGGCCCACAAAAGCAGCAGTGAGGTAGACCGTAAGAAAACAACCAGCAAGGAAAAGTAAGGACGGACCAGCCACCGGATGGACTCAAACCGTCGAGCAGAAAAAAACATGTATGAGTTGATATGGCCGATCCAGCAATACCCCCAGCATCAGCACAAATTCCTTCAGTGAGTTGCACAATCCATCTCCTCCTTTGACTCGATCACACCATTCATCCTAACCTCTTTTTTCAGGTTTTTGCACCAATTCTGGCTGCCATTGAAGATTGGGCTCAGGAAGTAATCACCAATTTGGCTCAAGCTTAGGATTCTTCTTTAATGAATTATTTCTTTGCACCTTCACCAAACTTATCCTCTTATTCTTCATAGATAATACGTCAGACTCATCAGACGATGTCCAAGTGGTAGAGCCAACGAATCCTTGGAGTCCAGCAGTAACCAGACCGGCTTTAGTGGCAACGGTAAAATATAAATTTCCCAATCTTAAACCATTTAACATTGCTCATTGTCTTTTCAATTTCAGGAGATCGTAAACAGCTCCGGCAACCGACCTAGTACTGCAACCATATCGGATCGTCCCTCGGTGCACACGGCCTCGATTGACTCAATTGAAGTTGACACTGCAACCTCCGAAGAGCCGATCTCCACTGCACCGACTTTATTAACTCTAGGCATCGTCCCCTGGGTCGATCCTCAGGTACCATTCCTTGTCATTTTACTGTTATGTTACTTCATACTCTAATCCCCATATTTTATAGGCATTCTTGTCAACGGCCATCCAGGCTCATAACCCCATTACCACTTCAATGGCTGATGTCTCAAGACCTGCTCCTCCTCCAGAAATAATAGTATCAATCTTCTCTTTCTCAATCTATTAACTTGCATGCTTACCACCTTTCTAACTCTCTCTCTCTCTCTCCTTTTGCAGACTCAAATTTTTAGGCGCACATCATCTCTATATTTTTGTCTACAAATCTGAGCCACTCTTCAAGAAATCCAACAGCGCATGGACATGATCCCCATCGAGCATCCCATTCTGGATGCCAACCCCATCAGAGCGTGTTACTCGGAGGTCAAACACCACCTTCCTCCTAGCATGGTCTCACTACTGCATCCAGTGGCCTATATCGGCGGCTCAATCCCGCATGAAGTAGAAGCCACTAATGCGAAGGCTGAAAAGAAAAGAATGAGTATACTGCTCTTCTCTCCAAATTAGCGGACCTCGAAGCAAAGCTTGAAGACTTGCAAAAGGAACCAGATGAAATCCAAGCGGCGCTGGAGGCGAAGAACAAGGAACTAGCTGATGCGGAAATAACTCTTGCCGTAGTCCCTCAAGAAATCATGGAGCAAGAGCATGTGACTACATCATCTTACACACAAGCCATCAGTTTATGGAACATTGCTTCCAGCACCGCTGTATCCATTGAGGAGGACGCCTACGCCATTGCCAAAGTCGATGAGATCCGTACGCAAGCCATCACCATCATCGACTTCTACTATCCTCAGGAGTAGATATGGGCTCTCTTATTTTGTAACCAACAATGTTTTTTTCTTGTAATATTTTTTGAACTAAGGGAGATATTTCCAATATTGGCCATCTAAAGACAATGTATATTCATCGGCTGCAAAGTTTTCTTTCCATTTCCAATTTTTGTACTAAGGGCGATATTTCATATCGGTCATGATGAAGTACTTGGGATCATGCGCCAACCCAAATGCTCGGATGATATTTCTTCAAATATTTTCCATTGATCGCTCTGCCAAACTCTTCTCCATCTAGCTCTTGTAGAAAATAAGCATTACCTGCCGCATATCAGCTCACTTTAAATGGCCCTTCTCACCTAGGTGATCATTTTCCAAATTTATTATCTCTAGAGCCGATGGGCAGAATTAACTTCCAGACCAAATCTCATTCTGAAAAATACATTGATACCATCTTTTTATTGTAATACTTGGATACTCGATCTTTATTCTCTTGTATTCTTTTTAGGGCCTTCATCCGATGTTGTACTACATCTTCTAATTTATCAATCATAACTTGTATGTAATCATCATCTGACAACTAATCTTTTAACTCTAACCTCCTTGACCCTAGGTTTGTTTCCCAAGGTAAAACTGCCTCATGCCCACACACTAACTGATAAGGTGGTACCTTTATTGATCGATGACATGCCATCTCATACGCCCACAATGACTCAACCAATGTTATGTGCCACTTTTTTAGTTGCTCATCTATCTTCCTCTTAATCAACTTGATAAAACTCCTGTTAGATGCCTCTGCTTGACCATTGACTTGAGCATAGTGAAGGAGCGAAAACGTGACCGGGGGGGGGGGGGAAGGGAGCCAATTAAAATTCTTCTTGAAAACCTGGCCTGTATCCCAAATACAATCCTAACCAACCTCTGAAAGAATCACCAAGGCCACACACACCAACTTGTGATGTGCTAACCCTAGGAGTGACTCACACTAGTGGAAGAACTAGAGAGAAGCAAACAAGAACAACCAAGACTTGAAACTAGGAAAAAAAGCACAGAATATGCAACTCAGACTGACCATCAGCAGTGCCGCTCAGGAGCATCGGCAGTGTGAATCAAGAATTTTTTCCCACACCGGCAGTGTCGGTTTCAAGAATCAGCAGTGTCAAATGACATCAGAAAGAAGACAAAATTCTTGGTAAGGACATCAGCAGTACCGATCCAGATTTTTATCCCCGCATCAGCAGTGCTAGTGGAAAGATCGGCAGTGCCGATCGACCCTCGATAGAACATGATTTGGCTCGAGATTGGGCAAAACCTTGACCAAAACCTAATCAAACAAACTCCAAACCTTGCAATTTTTGGACCAGCCAACCTCAACACATCGTGACCCTAATCCTAGAAGATCCACTCAATTGGCTCAAGAAATTATCATGAATTTCAGAACTTGTGCCAAGAACACCAAAAAGGGGAAGCTTGAGAAATCCTTCAAAACGAAGGTGCTAGAGCCCTTGATTCGGTCAAGGACCCATATAAGATTGTTCTAGCTCATCATTGCACCAAGATCCCCCAAGAAATCTGCCCAAAAACTTGCTCAAAAGTGAGATAAAAAATTCCCACGAAAATAGCTCCAAATATAGGGAAAAAGAGAAATTCAGAATTTAGGGAGAGAGGAAGATCTTCACACGAAAATATATCTCATATCATTGAAACATGCTTACAAGATCCATGGATATAAGGCTATGAAGCTACCCTCTTCCTCCCACTATTTGGAAGAGCAAGAGATGTCCCTCACACACACTCTCCTCTCCTATATTACACGAAGACCTCTCCTAGCACTTTGATATGAGTTCCTAACACAAGGCTAATGGGAAGAGGCACCTCTCCCACCAGCCACACCTCTCCTTATATAGGCCTAGGGGTTGTCCTAAAGACCATCCTACCCCTTAATTACAATACACGGCCACCAACCACCAGGGGCATAACCATCCATCTTTTTCCTTATCGCCCGAACGCCATCGAGCCCTTCACGACTTTGCTTAGCCTCGACACAAGCTCCGTGGTGCCACGTGCACCTCCAATCGTCGCCACCGGTTTTGAGGCCCAAACCGAGAAACCACATTGCACGCTACTGAAAGCGCGACTTCTCAATGTCGATGCGTGTCACTATGTCCCGCGATTGTGGCCACCGGCAAGTCTCTCTCGGTCCCTGTCCATCGGGCCCCTGTGTCACTTGCACCGGCATCCCGCTCGCCATGACTTGTTCAACACACCATCTTCATCACCTTCACGGTTTTGAGTCGCAACCGCGAAACCGTCTGTGCTTCTTGCCTCTTCACGTATACAGTGTGGATCACCCTTGACTTCACCTGGCATCCCAATTGTCTAGACCCAAGTCCCCTACTTGTGCCCGATCCTCTCGCCGTTGACCACCAAGATGACTCCATTGACCTACACATCATGAGACATGCAGACACATTTCCCAACCCCTGCAACTTCTCCAACTCAATCACCAACTCCGGTTAGTCAAAACCATAATCATGCACAACTCATGCAATCCCCAGATTCTAGCATTTCAACTCAAACACCAAATCATCCAATGTCAATTACTCATCACATATTGCAAACTATGGCACATATCCACATGGTTTCTCAATCTCCTCCCTGATGAGTACATTGACAACACCAAATGCACAAAGATTAGAGGTTGAAATGTGAAGCCAAATAAGCACATCCAAATAGCCAAACCCAAAGAAAAGGTGAAAACAAGCCATCTAGCAAAATAGGGATCACAGAGACCAAGAGTTGGCAAAGAAAGCGACTTGAGACGCAAAGAAAGTGAAAAGCACAAGAAAACGCTCGAGATCATGATATGCTCCCCCTCAACTTGTGGTAGGTCTCATGTAATGCAAAATGGATCATTTTAAGTTTATTAGCATTATTTGTGCATTACCCAATATTTTCTCCCCCTTTGGCAATGAACCTATCAAAGAGGCAAAAGAACAAGCAAACATGCAATGCATGAAAATGCAAACCTAAGGAGCTTCAACAATTATGTAAACAAGCATTTAACTTTGCTAATCATAAACATAGAGCCGTGAAGTGTAAAAGAAATAGATCCCAATCATAGAAAGATAAAAAATAGATAGCAACGCATAAACACCAAGAGCTATACAAGCTAAGCAGAAAGATTGACTAGCTTAGATAGAATCAAATTTTCTTATCATGAGAAAAGCTACCACCACATGTGTAAGTACTCCTATCCAAGGCAAAACAAGCATCGAGTGAATCATAAGAATCTAGCTAGTCTCAATCTCAACCAGGAACAAGCATTCACAGAAAATAAGCCCTACAAATGCTCACATATGCAACAAAGACTCATATGAAAAAATAAAAGCATTATTCTTATGTTATCCTCATGTAGCTTCTAATCCATCCGGAGGGTCGCATGACTAGGTACGACAAACACCCTGAGGCTTCGAAGTACAATTTTCGGATTTAGCGTTTTTATGTTACTTCTAATCTATGCAGAGGGTCACACAACTGGGTATGGCAAACACCTCGAGGCTTCAAAGCAGAATCAACTTATTTGCAAATTTAAAGTCATAAGGATGAGCATGCCTCTGTGGCAAAAGGAACAAATGTTCCCACAATGTTCCATCATGAGCTAAACATCTGCAAAGCGACATTTTGCAAACACAAGGTGCCATGGCCAAGATATCATCTAGACTAGCCTCAACACAAGTTTCAACAAGGATAAAAGCAATTACACACATGGTGAGAAATTTTTAGGAGGATTAGTTCATAAGCTTCACAAAAAGCCAAGTTTATCTTTATGATTAGTAAGTTGCTCAAATGAGTCTATAACAGGCCATCTTGAAAATCTAAGCATGAGAGATTACCATCACATCCACACAAACTTAGCTCAAGCTCAATCATAGCAAGGAGAAATGCAAGAAAGCATAAGAATCAAAGCTCATCTACCAATGCATATATTACATATGAGATGCAATGCGTAAAAGGTAAGATACATATATACAAGAGAACACCAACTCCCCCTCGAATAATGCCATAATGATGGCACACACCATGCTCCCCCCAAGAAAAGCAAATCGAGATGCATCTAGGGGCTTGATAAGGATATCAGCCGACTGGTGTGTTGTGTCAATGTATTTGAGCTCCATATCTCCCTTCTCAATATTGTCTCCGAGAAAGTGGAATTGCGCATTAATGTGTTTGACCTTACCATGTTGGATTGGGTTCTTGGCTAAGCATATGGCACTAGAGTTATCACACATGAGTGGAACACTCTTAAACGTTAACCCATACTCTCTCATGGTCGACACTATCCATAGGATTATGAGTAGGAGCTAGCAGCAACAACATACTCAGCCTCTAATGTCGATTGGGCTACACTCGACTGCTTACAAGAAGACCAACAAATCAAAGAAGTACCCAAGAAATGGCAAGTACCAGAAGTGCTCTTCCTATACATTCTACACCCAGCAAAGTCCGCATCCGAATACCCAATGAGATCAAGAGATGAAGATGCAGAGTACCAAAGACCGAACTCAAGGGTGAATTTGAGATACCTGGAGATGCGCTTGACAGCCTTCCGATGAGTCACCCTTGGGGAAGCCCGAAAGCGAGCACAAAGACACATTGCAAAGTGTATGTCGGGCCTTGTCGCCGTCAGGTACAAGAGAGAGCCAATCCTGCTCCTGTACTCCCTTTGGTCCACTGCTTCATAGTCTTCATCTGGGTCAAGTACCATTGTAGTCGATATTGGTATAGTCAATGGCTTCACATTGACTATGTCGCAACTTCTTCAGGAGATCCTTCGTGTACTTGACTTGGTGTATGAAAGTGCCTTGCTTGCACTGCTTGATTTGAAGTCCAAGAAAGGAGGTGAGCTTGCCCATCATTGACATCTAAAATTCACTTTCTATGGCTTCCTGAAATCTAGACACAAGAACAAGAGATGAAACACGAAAGATGATATCATCCATGTATATCTGAACCATTAGAAAGTCAACGTCTTGCTTGAGAGTGAACAAGGTTTTATCAACACACCCCATGACATACTCGCGCTCTAGCAAGAAGGTCTTAAGCCCAGCATACCAAGTCCTATGTGCTTGCTTTAGCCCGTACAAAGTCTTTTGAAGCTTGTACACTCAGTTTGGGTTTTTATGCTGCTCAAAGAATGGTGGTTGTCTCACATAAACCAATTCCTCTATGAAATCATTTGGGAAAGCACTCTTGACATCTATTTGATAAAGTTCAATGCCATTAGAGGCAGCAAATGCAAGCAAGATTCTAATGGATTCTATGCGTGCAACAGGAGCAAAGGTTTCCCCATATCTAAGCCTTCCACTTGACTGAAACCCTAGGAAACAAGCCTAGCTTTGTTTCTAACAACCTCACCATCTTCCCCATGCTTGTTTTTGAAAACCCACTTGGTTTCTATGACATTGACACCAACAAGAGGCTCTACTAGAGTCCATACTTTCTTTTTGTCAAAGTTTTCGAACTCCTCATGCATGGCATTAACCAAATGTTCATCAGATAGTTCGTGTCCAACATACGGGGTTCAAAGGTTACAACAAATAGAGAATTGGTAGAGCAAGCGAGATGTGCAGACCTTGACCTTGTTGTCCTCTCATGGAGATTATCGATTATCTATTGAGGTGGATGTTGACGTTGAATGTGGTGAGGAGCCTCTCTCACAGAGCGTACCTCCCCCTCAACCATAGCTGGAGCTGACTTGACAGCTACTGAAGTCGATGTAGAAGCTTCTGGACCCTCTGCTGGACTGGTGGTAGCAGCAGGAACAAGCTCAGATGAGAGATGAAGTGAATCATCATCATCAAAGCCCTATAGGTCCTCTTCTACAAAGATGCTCTCCTCCATCTCCTTGTTACCTGCAGTCTCAACCATATTGCTTGTACAAGAGTTTGATTCATCAAAGGTTACATCACAGGATTCTATGATGGTGTTAGTTTCCAAATTCAAAACTCTGTACGAATGAACATGAAGGGTGTAGCCAAGAAAGATGCCATCGGAAGATTGTGACTCAAACTTATCAAGATTGCCACGCTTGAGAATAAAGCACTTGCAACCAAAGGCATAGAAATGAGAAATAGATGGCTTCCTCCCAAATCGTAGCTCATAGGAGGTCACATTAAGAATTGAGCACAAGAAAACCCAATTGGAAACATAGCAAGCAGTGCTAATGGCCTCAGCCCAGAATCGCCTCGGAGTCCTATGCTCATCGAGCATCGTCCGGACCATTTCCACCATGGTTCTGTTCTTTCTTTCGACCACACCATTCTACTGAGGAACATGAGGGGCTGAAAACTGATGTTCAATACAATGCTCAAGACAAAAAGCATCAAAGGAGGAGTTCTTGAACTCGGTGCCATTATCACTATGTATTGCTTGTAATGCACTAGGGAGTTCCTTAAACAACCTCAAAGATAAGTTCCAAAAGTGACGAAACACTTCATCCTTGCTCTCAAGAAAGTAAACCCAAGAGTAGTGAGAGAATTAGTCAACAATCACAAGAACATACCACTTCCCTCCCGCTGAACGCCGAGAAGGACCAACAGTGTCCATGTGAAGCAACTCTCCAGGGTGTTTAGTCAACACCAAATTGATTGGTGGATGAGAAGCGGCAATCATTTTCCCATGATGACAAGGAGCACAAGCCAAATCCTTATCAAATTTGAGCTTAGGCAATCCTCGGATCAAACCTAGGCCACTTAAGCGACAAAGCAAGTCAAAGCTCATGTGACCTAGTCTCCTATGCCATTTCTAGAGCTCAAAAGAAGATTGAGCAAACAAGCACTTGTGAGAACCAGGAAACTCAGCCTAAAAAACTTTCCCAATGCTAGAAATCCCACAAACCAAAGAGACATTCAAATCGAGAACATAAGAAGCATTTTTTCTTGAAGTGCACTTCCAAACTGAGAGATGTAAGAATCTATCTATTGTGCAAAGGTTTGATACTGTCTATTGTAAGAATCCTTACACATAGACTTGACTTGATTGGTACCCTCATAGTACGTGTAGAATTTTGCCTAGATGGCATGGGCAGTGTCAAGATGAGAAACACGATCATGTTCACTCCTACCAAGAGCAGAGAGCAGAATATTGACAACTTTTGAGTTATTTTCATACGTGGTTAACTCACCAGCAGCTGCAATGTTGAGGTCTTCTGGTATGGTATACTCCTACTCAACTATCTCCCAAATTGCACATCCTTGGCTTAATAAGCCTTGGTTCTTGACTTCTAGTAGGGAAAGTCCTATGTATCAAATATCCAAAGCTTGACTACACGCTTCTCCATGTCGCCTTCGGATCACAAAGCCGGTGAAGGTCAACTAGTAATCAAACTGACTGTGATACCAATTGAAGGACCGAGAAGGCGACCAGCGGGGGGGGGGGGGGGGTGAATGTGAGCCAATTAAAATTCTTCTCAAGAACTTGACCTATATGCCAAATACAACCCTAACCAACCTCTGTAAGAATCACCAAGGCCACACACACCAACTTGTGACGTGCTAACCCTAGGAGAGACTCACACCAGTGGAAGAACTAGAGAAAAGCAAACGAGAACAACCAAAAATTGAAACTAGGAAAGAAAAGAAAGAATTGGCAACTCAGACTGACCATCGACAGTGCTGGTCAGGAGCATTGGTAGTGTCGATCAAGAATTTTCTCCCACACCGGCAGTGCCGGTTTCAGGAATCGGCAGTGTCTAATGACATCAGAAAGAAGACAAAATTCTTGGTAAGGACATCGGTAGTGCCGATCCAGATTTTTATCCCCGTATCGGCAGTGCTGGTACAAAGATCGGCAGTGCCGATCGACCCCCGACATAACAGGATTTGGCTCAGGATTAGGCAAAAACTTGACCAAAACCTAATCAAACGAACTCCAAACCTTGTGGTTTTTGTACCAGCCAATCCTCAACACATCACAACCCTAATTATAGAAGATCAACTCAATTGGCTCAAGGAATCATCACAAATTTCAGATCTTGTGCCAAGAACACGAAAAAGGGGAAACTTGAGAAATCCTTCAAATCAAGGTGCTAGAGCTCTTGATTCAGTCAAGGACCCATATAGGATTGTTATAGCTCATCATTGCACCAAGATCTTCCAAAAAATCCACCCAAAAACTAGCTTAAAAGTGAGATAAAAAATTCCCATGAAAATAGCTCCAAAAATAGAGAAAAAGAGAAGTTCAGGATTTAGGGAGAGAGGAAGATCTTGAGCACGAAAATATATCTCATATCATTGAAACATGCTTACAAGATCCATAGATACAAGGCAAGGAAACCACCCTCCTCCTCCCACTGTTTGGAAGAGCAAGAGATGTCTCTGATACACACTCTCCTCTCCTCTATTACATGAAGACCTCTCCTAGCACTTTGATATGAGTTCCTAACACAAGGCTAATGGGAAGAGGCACCTCTCCCACTGGCCACACCTCTCCTTATATAAGCCTAGGGGTTGTACTAAAGAACATCCTACCCCTTACCTACAATACACTGCCACCTATCACCAGGGGCATAACCATCCATCTTTTTCCTAGTCGCTCGAACGCCATCAAGCCGTTCATGACTTTGCTTTGCTTCGACACAAGGTCCACGATGGTGCCACGTGCACCTCCAATCGCTGCCACTGGATTTGAGGCCCAAACCGGAAAACTGCCCTGCACGCTTCTAAAAGCGCAACTTCTCGATGTTGATGCGTGTCACCTTGTCCCGCGATCCCGACCACTGGCAAGTCTCTCCTGGTCCCTATCCATCAGACCCCTTTGTCACTTGCACCGGCATCCCGCTCGCCTTGACTTGTTCAACACGCCATCTTCATCACCACCACGGTTTTGAGGCTCAACCGTGAAACCGTCCATGCTTCTTACCTCTCCACGTGTACGGTGTGGATCACCCTTGACTTCACCCGGCATCCCGATTGTCTGGCCCAAGTCCCCTACTTGTGCCCGATCCTCTTGCCGTTGACTGCCAAGTCGACTCCATTGACCTACACATCATGAGACAAGCAAACTATATTTCCCAACTCCTGCAACTTCTCCAACTCAATCACCAACTTCGATTAATCAAAACCGTAATCATGCACAACTCATGCAATCCCTAGATTGCCGTGTTTTAACTCAAACACCAAATCATCCAATGTCAATTACTCATCACATATTGCAAACCATGACACATATCCACAAGGTTTCTCACACAGTAAGGTGATGAATTTAGCAATTTAATCCCCACACTGTCGGCAAAGCTTTGAAACTCCTTCGAAGTAAAAACTGAACCTTGATTATTAGTAATATTCTATGGCACACCAAGCCTATAAATTATATGCTCTTTAACAAAATTGATCACATCATTGGTTGTCACATTCTTCATCAGCACTACTTCAACCCACTTGGTGAAATAGTCTGTTTCCACCAGAATATACTTATGACATTTACTTGAAGCTGGATAAATTTGGCCAATCATATCCATACCCCAACCACTAAACTACCATGGCTTAAAAATAGGATTCATAACCGATGCCAGTGATCTTTGGACTGTTCCAAATTTCTGACAATCTTGACACCCCTTGTTATACTTGAAGCAATCCTCTAGCATGGTAGGCCAGTAATATCCTGTTCTTTTCAATAACCATCTCATCTTATGGGACGCCTAATGTGTGCCACAAGTACCTTCATGACCTTCGCACATAACCACTTTGGCTTCCTCTTGATTCAAACATCTCAACAACACACCATCAATCATCAAAATATAGATTTTCATCCAATAAAACGTACCTCATCACCTGATATCTGACCTTCTAAGGAGTACGTTGTGTCAGATCTCTAAGAGATTGAATAATCTTTGACCTCCAATCTTTTTCATTGACATCGGCTATCTCAACAATAATATCACTAGTATTCAACTGGTAGCCTAATGCCTTCTGAGCCAAATCATTTGCCTTTTATATTGTTCTCTTAGATCATGCTTGAAAATTACTGCTCTGAAACATTGCATTACCTTCTGACACTTGGCATAGAACAACCTCAAGATATCATCTTTACACTCAAAATCTCATGCCAACTATCGGAGCACCAACAATGAATCACCAACGACTTCAACGAAATCAGCTCTAGCTTCTTGCAAAATCTACAACCCTTCAAGAACAGCTTGATATTCTACCTGGTTGTTCGTCAAAGTCTCCACAACAAATGCAAACTCAAACCTTGCGCCCGAGATGATATGACGACCAATTCAATACTACACCCATTCTTGCATATAGAACCATCGAAAAAAAATCCGCCGCATCGGTTCAACCACTTGTGCACATGGTCCACAATGTTCGACCACTAAATCGGTCAAAACTTGACCCTTAACCGCTTTGGCAGACTCCTAAGTTAGATCATACTCAATCAGGGCTAACATCCATTTTCCAATCCGGCCCTTCAAAATTGGAGCTGGTAACATATATTTGATAATATCGGCTTTGCACACCACCACACACTCGGCCGACAACAAATAATGCCTCAACTTTACACATGAAAAATAGAGGCATGGGCATAAGTTTTCAACTTCGGATTACCTGGTTTCGGCATCAATCAATCATCAACTTAAATAGAACATGACCCTTTCTTTTCTATCTTGCTCTTGAATTAAAGTGGATCCAATGGACTTATTATTTGCTACAAGATATAGCTTGAAGGGCAATCCTTCTCTTGGTGGCACCAATTCTAGAGGCAAAATTAGATAGTTCTTGATATCGTCCAAGGCCTTCTGATGTTTAGGTTCCCATATAAACTTCTGATTAGCCTTTTGCTTCAATAACGGAGTAAAAACATCAAATCTTCCTGACAAATTTGAGATGAACCGCCGTAGCAAATTAACCTTGCCGATCAGAGATTGCAGTTTAGTCTTCTTCACAGGAGGTATCGTTTACAGCATTGATGCTCTTTGGACCAATTTCAATTCCTCTTTCATGCACAATATAGCCTAGAAACTGGCAAGTCGAAGTACTGAAAGCACACATTTTAGGATTCATCTTCAAACCATATTTCTAGGTTCATTCTAGTGCTTTTCGTAAATCATCTATATGATCTTCTATCACTTTGGACTTGACAACCACATCATCAATATATATCTCTACTAACCTGCTGATCAAGTCATGACTTATATAATTCATGGCCCTCTGATACGTGGCTCCAGCATTCTTTAACCCAAACGTCATAACGACCCACTCCTGAAAGTAGTCTTCACTATATCAGCTTCTGCCATAAAAATCTGATTATAGCCAGCATTACCATCCATGAAACTAGCAATTTTATGCCCAAATGCAGCATCAACCAGAAGATCTGCTACCTGTAAGGATCATGCCCATTGAGGTGACCCCAAGGTATGATGTTTTGGTGATGAATGACAAATATGAAATGTCACTAATGTCTACACGAGTTGTTTGTGTTGGAAACTTCTTCTACTCTAAGATGATCGACAACAGTGGCCTTGGCGATTGATGACAATGACTGCAAGCATGGAGGCTTGTAAGCTATGGAGTCCAAGGGTTGATGGAGTTGGATCCAAGCTAAGGACAAGCTATGGAGCAAGTGCTGGGAACACTTGTCTCGTTGTTAGGGATTTGAGTCCATAGGAAAAACCGGACTATCAAGGGAGTCTAGGTCATTTCTCTTAGATCATGTCTAGTCAATGATACGCAAGGTTGCTTGGTGAAATCACAGGAACTAGATGACAGTGGAGAAGTCAAGGAGTTATTCGAAGAAGCCGGGAAAGAAAGTAAAGTGAAGACGAGGAGTTTTAGCTTCTTGACGAAGTGACTGGACAGAGGGGTCAGAGGTGACTGGACTGTACGGTCACTAAGTGGTTTTGTCTAGAACTTACAGCGAGTAGCGAGGAATCTGTCTATGCCAGGATTTAGTGACCGGATGGTTCAGTCTACTGACCGGACGGTCCGGTCAGTACGAGTTGCACAGGACAGAGAGGAAGCTGAGTTCTGAAATGTTTCTGGACTGGAGAGAGAAATGGATTGGATGGTCCGGTTAGCTGACCGTATGATTCGATTAGCAGAGGAATCAACAGTGGGCAGAGCCGTTGGAGCTGGATTCTGGAGTGACCGAACGGTCAGGTCAGCCTGTGACTGGACAATCCAATCAGTAGGCCCAGTGTGACAACCCTACTCCGAAAAGTAGAGTGTGCCGCACAGGATCGTCTTGGGAGATGGTTAGCGAAGTAACCATACATAGCATTCACACATGAACATTCACCATTTACAAAGTTACATCACTTAGGTGCATAATATTACAAGTTCAGAGGTCAAATTAAAATGAGTTCAGATCTGATACAATACATATGTCCTTAGTACATTTTACATAAATGAGCGAAAGCGGTAGAATAAGAAAACACGACGTTGATTCCTACGTGAACCATGCCAGCCCTATGGCGATGGCTCACTGATCACGGTTAGGGGAGCTAGGGACCCATTTGATGGTCCAATTCTGAGGCTCCTCACCTTCCCACACAACCTTGTTACAACAATCACAATAGGTAGCTTGAGGAAAACCTGAAAAACAACATAATCACAAAGCCTAAGTATCTAACATACTCCGCAAGACTTACCCGTCAATAGGTTTACTAAAACCGACTCTTAGTATGCAGGGGGCTGACCAGGTTTATTTGACACTTGCATAAAAAGCTCCTATGAGTTCTATGCTGCACTTTCATTTCCTTAGTCAAGATTTTACTTTACTTATTGCAGAAAACCGCTACGGTGAGTCTAGCTAGCTGCTAAGACTTGAACATAAGTAAAGAGCAATACATCATAGCAATATGTAGCCATAGCATAAGTAAATCTTAGAAACATAACCACACTTTACTACTTAACATATCATTGCCGCTGCTCGAACAAGAGGTACTCATAACCGCGAGGGACGGCAATTCAAATTGATTTACATCCTGCAGGGAAAACCCAAATACATGTCATACGCATCACTTAAGAACACGTATGGCCACCATTCACAAGATTGCTATAAGTCGATCCGGGGCCATCAATCCCGAGTACACGTCCTCCCCAGGATACAGTACTTCGTATCCGAGGCTTAACCCATGCACCCTCCAGCAGTCCTCAAACCCGTGCAACCACCGTGCTATTCACATCACCGCTGGATCGATGAGTATGGCCGTCCAACAATACGGCGCCCAAGTTATTTGGTTTACCAATTCCCATATTAAAGGTATGTACTTGGTACTGTTCAATACTTGTCCGTGGAGTTGCAACGATAGGCGCTCCATTTTATCAATTTCATTAATCAAGTGAACCATAGTTGAATCTATAACCTACCGTTGACTCCACTAGTTTAAGCATAGCAATTACTAACGGAAAGGCTTACTAACATAAACTACTTATTGGTCATTGCTAGAGTATGCAAGTGGGTTTCATCCAAGTCCTACCCGTAAAAAGGACTCGAAAATTAATTGGGTATGCACCGGGGCTTGCCTTGGGAGTGGTCGAAGTTAGCGTCTTCACCAAAGTTCGCTTCAGATCCCGGCTGTTCTGGTTTGATCTCCTCGGTCTCGATCCCTATATGAAATGAACATGCATAAATACGAAGGAATACACAAGGTTTCAGGGAGTTCCTTAACTAAAGATGAAATGGATGGCATGATGATTCATGGCACTTCCTCAGCAAATAAAATTATTGAAGTAATGCTCATTCATGAATATGTGCACATACCTAAGTATGACATGGCAGCCACTGAATTTGAAGGGGACAAACTTCTAATTAAAGAATGTAGTTTTCAATCATCACAAACTTAGTGTATGTCTACTCTAAACATGAGCATGGCATAGATAAGGATTACATGGCACTACATGATGATGATGACATGAAAACATAGTACTAAGGCCTAAATTTCAGAAAGTTTATTTTAAGTAACTTAGCTAAAGTGGCCATATGTAAATGCTAGCACTATACATACAATGACAAAGTTAATTACATAATTAGCTCTAAGTACATATAGTTAGTTAGGAACCAAGAGCTTATAAATGGAGATAAGAATTTCTACTGTAAGATTAATATGAATTATTCTTCATGAATATTCTAGAAATAAATTTATTCCTACTTTTTTTAAATGCACACAAGAAGCAACATTCATAAGGACAAATTCCTAAGTTAACTCACAAATGATTAATTTCGACAGCAAAGGTATACTTAGGTTGCTTCAACTTTTTCATGGAATTTTACAGGAGTGTACAAGTGCATAAGGAACAGGAATACCAAATTTCATAATTAAATCCCTAGCCAATAATTTATATAAATTCAATTACTGAAATTGAAGATTATGCAATAATACTAAATATGCATAAACATGGAAATGTGCTTTTGCAGAAAGTTTAGGTATGCCATGAAATGATCACTGAGCAAGTTTCATGAATTTACCATTTATATATAATTACTTATCAATTTATTAAGCAATTTAGGGTTGTAACATTAGGGAATTAAATAAATTAATTTACTGAATAACCTTGGACTTCAACTTGTTTTTTTGGTAGAGGGAGATTTTAGGAGTCGAACAAAATTGGTTTCATCATTTTTGGACTTTTATTTCATGAGTTATGGAATTTCAAAGTTCATACTGAAGTTCACTGCTATTTACAAAATTGCCACTGGCCATTTCAAATTTCCCCCGCACGCGCGGGGCTGCGCTGCGGCTCTGCTGGCTCGCCGGCGGCGATCGGCGGCAGAACTTGGAACTCGGTGCTGCACTACGTGATCAGTGACTCGAGACGGTCACGTGGGTGGTGGTGGCCGGAGTGGGGGCTGTCGGAGCGGTACCGGTGACGAGCGGCAGTGATGCTTGACGGTTGCTGACGGTTGCAGGCGCACACAGAGGCGGATCCGGCAAGGAAGAGGCTCCAGGAGCATCACCTTGGTGCCGCGGTGCTCGTCGATGTGTTGGCTAGAGTCGGGGTGGCCAGGAAACGGGTCGTCACCATGAGCCCCCTCCGCGCGGTGGACGGCGGCGGTTCGGTCTTCTCCAAATTCCGGTGAGAGGGCTGTGATCCTGGGGTAGCACGTCCGGGGGAAGTGAGAGGGGTTAAACGTGCACCAAATTATGAAAGAACCAGTGCTGGGGAAGCTACTTGGACGGAGGTTGACGTGGCGGCGTTCAGGCGGCTCAGAGCAGGGGAACTCCGGCGGCGCTCACTGGAGAGGAGGAAGGGAGGGGAAGCAGAGTGCTTGGCTGCGCTGGAGAGACTTGGGGAGCTGAGCGGAGCAGGTGCGAATGAAGGGAGAGGAGAAGGGGCAGTTCCAGGCTGCTTTTAACGTCGATCGACAGTGAGAGTGAGAGAGAGAGAAAGAGACGACGAGCTGTCGGCAGGGAAGTGGAGGGAGGGAGCGCTGCCTTCAAGTTCTGGCCGGTGGCACAGGAGGGTTTGGTGGAGTAGTGGCCGGCGTGGAGTTGCAGTGGCTGTCCTGGCGCTCCAGTGATCGACGGTAGCGCGGTACGGCGGCGTTGTTGTCGAGCTGGGGTTGGCTGGGGGAAAAAGAGATAATTGACTCGGCTTGACTTGAATAGGGCTTGGGTTTGGCCGAAATTCACCACGTTCCATTGCTCCAAACTTCACACAGATTTTTGTGTATGCCAAGGCAAACATGTTCTCCAACTTTGCTTTTGGGTGCATGAGCTGAATCGGCTTAGATTAATTTTAAAAATTCCAGGACAGAAATGCTATTTTCTGACATTAGAGGAATTTTTAAGGGTATTAAATGATTACCAAAAATTCTGGTACAATTCTCCAAATTCTCTTTTCATGTGGCCATTCAGAATATGCAAAAACATTGGGGGTACTTCCATGGGTTTTTGTGATGTTTGACAAAGGCCCTCATTTGGATATTCTGGATTTAATTAATAATTTTTCTCTCTTTATTCTTTGGCACCTTAATTATTTATATTTTTAATTAGCCCTTAATTAGCATTGGGTTTAGTTAAGTTCCATTTTGTGACATGGGATGTCACAGCACACCCCCCTTAAAGGAAATCTGACCCCGAGATTTGCAAAAGAATGAACAAAAGGGAGGGGTGCGGGTGGTTACCGGTTTTGTGAGGCCAAGAATTCCGGAAAGTTGGTTTTCAGAAACTCTTCTTATTCCCATGTAGCTTCATCTTCAGTATGGTTACTCCATTGCACTTTGTAGAAGGTGATAGTGCGGCTGCGAGTTACCCGGTCTTTTTGATCGATGATTCGGACGGGGTATTCGGGGTAGGAGAGGTCTTCTTCCAATTGCTCGGTGTCAGAGATAACCACGTCGATCGGAGGCTTTAGACACTTCTTGAGTTGGGAGACATGGAAGACATTGTGCACCCGCTCAAGATTTTCTGGTAGTTGCAACCGATAAGCAACGGCGCTATGCTTTTCCGTGATCGGAAAAGGTCCGATGTAGCGGGGTGCTAATTTTCCCTTGATTCCAAAGCGAGACACACCTTTGTTGGGAGAAACCCAAAGATAGACATACTCTCCTTTTTTGAACTCCAATGGACGTCTTCTTTTATTTGAATAACTTATTTGGCGGGATTGTGCGGCCTTCATGTTAGCTTGAATTTGCCGCACCTTTTCTTTGGCTTGCGTGACCAGATCTGGACCAAAAGTAATTCTTTCTCCTGATTCCGACCAATTCAGTGGGGTTCGACACGAGTGACCATACAAGGCTTCAAATGGCGACATTCCCAAACTCTCTTGGTAGCTTTTGTTGTAGGAGAATTCGACGAACGGGAGACAAGATTCCCAATTACCACTATTGTCCAGAACACAAGCTCTCAATAAATCCTCCAAATATTGATTTAGCCTCTCGGTTTGACCATCGGTTTCCGGGTGATAAGCGAAACTTCGAATGAGAGTGGTGCCAAGACAAGCATGCAATTGCTCCCAAAAATGAGCAATAAATTGGGGGCCTCGATCGGAGATGATCGTCTTGGGCACACCGTGCAAGCATAGAATCCGCACAATGTAGAGCTCGGCATATTGCTTAGTAGAGTAGGTTGTATGGACGGGAATAAAATGAGCAGATTTGGTCAACCTATCCACAATAACCCATATTGAATCGTGCTTCTTGGGTGTGAGGGGTAATCCAACGATGAAATCCATAGCAATGTCCTCCCATTTCCCAGTGGGGATTTTTAATGGGTGCAAAAGACCGGCTGTTCTCAAGTGATCGGCCTTCACACGTTGACAAGTATCACATTCGGAGACATACTGAGTAACCTCTTGTTTCATACGCGTCCACCAAAACTTTTCCCTTAACCCGTGATACATTTTGTTGCTGCCAGGGTGTATGGAGTATTTGGACAAGTGAGCCTCATCCAAAACTTTCTTTCTTAGCTCCTCATTCTTCGGAACAACAAGGCGATTGTTGAACCATAGTACTCCATCTTCGTCTTGTCAGAAACACGTCGCTTCCTTCTTCCCCATTTTCTGGCGAATATATTCCATTCCCTTGTCCTTCTTTTGGGCTTCAACAATTTCTTGCCGAAGGGTAGGAATGAGCGCCAAATTATACAAGGATCCATATGGGATGACATGAAGACTTGGTTCGCTAGGATCTGAAATCGTACAAGCTTCCATTGAGCAAACGATGGCGTGATTGCGTTGGTCCCTTTGACTCAAGGCATCGGCAACCACGTTGGCCTTCCCGGGGTGATAATGAATTTCCAATTCATAATCCTTGATTAATTCCAACCATCTACGCTGCCTCATGTTCCGTTCTTGTTGGGTGAGGATATATTTGAGACTCTTGTGGTCGGTGTAGAGGTTAACAAGATTACCGAGCAAGTAATGGCGCCAGGTTTTTAAGGCTTGGATGACTGAGGCCAATTCCAAATCGTGAGTGGGATAATTTTGCTCATGCTTCCGGAGCTGTCGTGATGCATAGGCAACAAAACGGCCTTCTTGCATAAGCACACAACCCAATCCGGTGCTGGAGGCATTGCAGTAAACATCGAACGGTTTTGTGATGTCGGGTTGAGCCAAAACTAGAGCGATTGTCAAATGCTTCTTGAGTGACTGAAAAGCTTCTTCAGATGCACTACTCCACTTGAACTTAGCATCCTTTTCCAGCAACTTGGTCATAGGCTTGGCAATGCTTGAGAAGTTGGGAATGAATTTCCAATAATAACCGGCAAGACCAAGGAAACTGCGAATTTGCTTGACCGATTTTGGAGCTTTCCAATTCAGCATATCCTCTACTTTGCTAGGGTCCACGGCTACTCCTTCTGCTGATATGATGTGACCCAAGAATGGAACTTGCTTTAGCCAAAATTCACATTTGCTAAATTTTGCATAAAGTTGATGATCTTGGATCGTTGTAGAACAATACGGAGGTGTTCGGCGTGTTCTTCTTCAGGCTTGGAGTAGATCAGAATATCGTCGATGAATACCACTACGAACTTATCCAACTCGGGCATGAATACGGAATTCATCAAATAAATGAAGTGGGCTGGAGCATTGGTGAGACCAAAAGACATGACAAGATATTCGAAAAGACCATATCGGGTGGACAAGGCTGTTTTTGGAATATCTTCGGCTCGGATTTTTATTTGATGGTAACCAGATCGGAGATCAATCTTGGAGAAGACTTTAGCACCCACTAATTGATCAAAGAGGATATCAATTCGAGATAAAGGGTACTTGTTCTTGATTGTCACAGCGTTTAACGGCCTATAGTCGACACATAGGCATAGGGTCTTGTCTTTCTTCTTCACAAATAGGGCGGGACAGCCCCAGGGAGAGGAACTTGGTTGGATGTAACCCTTGTCCATAAGCTCTTGTAACTGCTCTTTCAACTCCGCTAACTCATTCAGAGCCATCTTGTACGGCCTACGAGAGATAGGCGTTGTACCGGGTATGAGTTCAATCTTAAACTCAACATCCCTATCCGGTGGCATTCCTGGCAAATCATCTGGAAATACATCGGGAAAGTCACAGACCACTGAAATATTTGCTAGCTCCCTTCCTTCAACATGACACACTTAAGAAGTGGACAGCTTGGGATACGGCAATCGGAGAATAGAGGGGCCGTGCAAGGGTGAGTTCAAATGGATTTCCCGGTCCTCAATGTTCAACACGGCATTGTGACTAGTCATCCATTTCATACCAAGAATGATGTCGACGCTTTGGCCATCTAAGATGATTAGGGAAGTGGGGTATATGTTGTTTGCTAGCTTAAGTGGCACTTTCCTTAACTCAGGATGAGCTCTTATTTTTCCACCAGGAGACATGATGATGTACGGTGTTCCCATAGTGGTGGGGGTAATTTTCAAATGATTTGCACATGCTTGACTAATGAAATCATGCGTTGCTCCTGAATCGAAAAGAACCATGGCAGCATGTTGGTTGATCGAGAACGTACCGGCGAGAATGGGTTCTCCAGCTTGGGTCTCTTCAACCGTGGTATAGTTGACTCGGCCATTCTTGTGTGTGGGGTAGACGACTGAGGACGACTCCCATTGCGCCATTGTTGTTGCCGCTGTTGTGGTTGTTGTTGTTATTGTTCCCAGAAGTGTTGGAGTTGTTGTTGTTGCTCGGGTTACGCTTCGGGAACCGACACTCCTTAGCAAAATGACCGGTGCGGCCGTAGTTGTAGCATGGCTGTGCGGAGTTGTTCTTCACCACTTGGTTATTCTGCTGCGGAGGGCGCAAACCAGAAGATTTCTGCTGGTTGCCTCCATGAAATTGCGAGTGCTGCTGCGGGAATGACTGACGAGGTCCTCCTCCCGATGGTACCGCAGCCCGGAATTTCTGTCCGATCAGGGATGTGATTGCTAGCTTGTACTTGGGCGGTGTGGAGCAGGATGAACTTCCCATAGCATATTTCCTCTTCTTGTCCTCTTGATTGGCACGAATGGCGTCTTCTTGCATGATGGCGGCACTCATCATGTCATTGAACGTGCCGGCGATGACTTGTGCCAAGCGATCTTGCAGCTTCGGGGTAAGACCCAAACGGAAACAGTCCTTCTTCTTCTCGTCCGTATTAGCGTGATACGACGTGTACTGAGCCAGGTAATTGAATTTCCATGCATACTCTTGCACGGTTCCGGAGCCTTGCTTCAAGTTGAGGAACTCCTGCAACTTGCGCTTCATGAATCCAGCGGGGATGTGGTGTGCACGGAAAGCTGTGCAGAATTCTGCCCATGTGACATGGTGACCAGCGGCGAGAGCGGCGGTGAAACTGGCCCACCAAGCACTTGCGGAGCCACGTAGCTGCTGCATGGTGAAGAGGGGCTTCTGCTGCTCGGTGCAGTGGAGGAGAGCGAACTTCGACTCCAAGGTACGAATAAAATTATCCACTTCCAGAGGATCACCGGCTTCTCCGAAGGTGGGCGGATGAGTCACCCAGAAGTCGCTGTAGGAGGATTCCCGCTGCTGCAGTGGTGGTGGTCCGGGAGCTCCTTGACGATTCATGTTCTCCATGAACATGTGGAACGTCTCATTTTGGTTGTGGATGAGCGGCTCCATAGCCGTCATGGGTGGCGCGTTGGGCAGCAGCCCATTTCCACCGACGTTTGAGACGCCGGTAGCATCACCGACGTTTTCTCCACCACGACGAGTTTGCACCATCTGACACATGAACAAACTATGTTAGCCTGGTCATCACATGAGACAATATGATAACAAGGCTATGACATGGTAACGAAATAAAATTTCAGATTGCTCATAATTGAAAGGCTCGGCAAGTAAACGGTGCGGATACAAAAGATAACTTAATTCCATAACTTCCAACACCATAGGCAACATAATTATGATAAAAACCATGGATACATGTGATGCAACTTCGATACACAGTAAGTCTTTGGTTACATCACTCAGAACATGACACCACACAATCTCGGAGAGCTTAGGTTACAGCTTAGGTTAGCATTACTAGCGCTATGCACATACAACTACGATGTCTCACGAGATCTCCACCCTACGTACATACTACTACTCAATCACCCAACATGGCTATCACCATCGCACTCCATGTCCATATCACCCGGTCTAGGGGGTGCTTCGAAGTCAATGCTGGAGTCACCGTTCTCACTCAGATCAGAATCATCGGGGGGAATCACTACGAGTGGAATGGGTGGCTCATCGTTAAGGATGGCGTTCAGCTGGCCATTAGCAGCTTGGAGATGTCCGATGAGCTGCTCTTGCTGTGCGATGATCACGTGAGCGTCGTTGAGGTTCCCTTCCATGACATCACGCGCATCTTGAGCTTCTTCACGCTGAGCCTGTAGCTCACTTTTCTCCTCCAACAGAGCAGTAACCTAACCATGAAGAGAGTAAATCTCCTGTTGGGCAGTGGTGAGCTGGGCGTTGCGTTGGTTCAGTTGCTCCTGCAACTGATCGCTTGCATCGCCCTCGATGATGAGCTGCGCATCATGGAGTTGCTCGAAAAGATCGGCCCGCTCCAACTCGCTAGTGTGTAGCTTGTCCTCAAGATATAAAATCTTAGCATCATGCTTCGCAAGCTGGGCATCACGGGCAACAAGTGTGGACTGTAGCGCTTCGCGCTCTCGTTCCAACTCGAGAATGCGGGCGGCAAGGTACTCGGGGTCCTTCGCGAGCTTGCCAACATCCATCTGCCGGAATAAAGTTTTGCAAGGGGGAGTCAAAACTTAATATTTTACTAAGCACACATGCTTAAAATAGCATAAGGAATGATTGGTAAAAGAAAAGACACGAGGTTCCCGATCCGTTCAACAACCGGTAACGATGAATTTCTGCGGTCGATGGAGTGAACCGCAGAAACGGGAAAAAACGCTTAGTTTCTAGACAAAATTAAAATTTTTGTGTTTAACAACTGTTGTGGAGAATTTCATCATCTTTCCAACGCATACTCACACATCTCCATCCAATAAATTCTCTGGGAGTTAGGATCATCCAAAGACAGGGGACAGAAATGAAGCAATCTCTGACTTCCAGAAACAAAGGCTACTGTTTTTGCAAAATTCGACCCAGTTCCAGAATTTTCCATGACAAAGTTCCTAAACCAAACTTGTAGAGAAAAACCTCTGCTTTCCAACGAGTACTTATTCGCCTTCATTGAATTAAAATTGATGAAGTTATGCTTGTTTTAGTGAAACTGACTTTTCTGGCAAAGTTGGGTTTATATCGGTTGAGTTCAAGTTTTTGGTTTAGGTGCCATAGGGATTTAACTTCGCTCAAATCTGAGTCATTTCACATGTTTGCAATATTAGTGACCTTTTCACATGATTTAGTGAAGGTGAGTGCATATGGTATGCATGAATGCCAAATGCTCAATATGACGATTTCCTACATCCTCACAAAAAGAAAACTTGACCGAATATATAGATCG
Source organism: Eleusine coracana subsp. coracana (assembly GCA_032690845.1). Lineage (NCBI taxonomy): Eukaryota > Viridiplantae > Streptophyta > Magnoliopsida > Poales > Poaceae > Eleusine > Eleusine coracana. The sequence continues at coordinate 33,130,351 of CM064434.1, forward strand.
ATCCTTTCGGTGGCACACACACATCTCACATATTTCTAAGCGAACTACACGTGGTTAGTATACCTGCAAGAGATCCATTTCAAGAACAATACATCAAATTCAAATGAAACAAGCCAAAATAACAATGACAGTTTATGCCCAGGTATTCGCCCACCCGAAAGGCAGCCGACGTTTAAACGCATTCGGTCCGCGCATCAATCAAAGCCCAGGTCTTTGCCCACCCGGAAGGTGTTCGGTATTTATAGCGCAACTGATCCACGCATAAAGACATACCTTCGTTGAAGAATCTGTAGTTGCAAGTAAGTTAAACAAACATAACCCAGGGTTAGCTTTGCCACCTACACGACTCTTATATGGGCACTACTAGTTCGTACCTCACCGTAAGGCGTAGAAATGGCTTGCTTATGTTTTAAAATACTCATTTGTGTGTAACTTATACCAAGATGGCTCTGATAGCAGCTGTGACAACCCTACTCCGAAAAGTAGAGTGTGTCGTACAGGATCGTCTCGGGAGATGGTTAGAGAAGTAACCATACACAACATTCACACATGAACATTCACCATTTACAAAGTTACATCACTTAGGTGCATAATATTACAAGTTTAGAGGTCAAATTAAAATGAGTTGAGATCTGATATAATACATATGTCCTTAGTACATTTTACATAAATGAGCAGAAGCGGTAGAATAACAAAAAACGATGTTGATTCCTACGTGAACCATGCCTGCCCAATGGCGATGGCTCACTCACCACGGTTAGGGGAGCTAGGGACCCATTCGATGGTCCAATTCTGAGGCTCCTCACCTTCCCACACAACCTTGTTACAACAATCACAATAGGTAGCTTGAGGAAAACCTGAAAAACAACATAATCGCAAAGCCTGAGTATCTAACATACTCCGCAAGACTTACCCGTCAATAGGTTTACTAAAACCGACTCCTAGTATGCAGGGGGCTGACCGGGTTTATTTGACAGTTGCATAAAAAGCTCCTATGAGTTCTATGCTGCACTTTCATTTCCTTAGTCAAGATTTTACTTTACTTATTGCAGAAAATCGCTACGGTGAGTCTAGCTAGCTGCTAAGACTTGAACATAAGTAAAGAGTAATACATCATAGCAATATGTAGCCATAGCATAAGTAAATCTCAGAAACATAACCACACTTTACTACTTAACATATCATTGCCGCTGCTCAAACAAGAGGTGCTCATAACCGCGAGGGACGGCAACTCGAATTGATTTACATCCTGCAGGGAAAACCCAAATACACGACATACGCATCACTTAAGAACACGTATGGCCACCATTCACAAGATTGCTATAAAGTCGATCCGAGGCCATAGATCCCGAATACACGTCCTCCCCATGATACAGTACTTCGTATCCGAGGCTTAACCCATGCACTCTCCAGCGGTCCTCAAACCCGTGCAACCACCGTGTTGTTCACATCACCTCTGGATCGATGAGTATGGCCGTCCAACAATACAACGCCCAAGTTACTAGGTTTACCAATTACCATATTAAAGGTATGTACTTGGTACTGTTCAACACTTGTCCGCGGAGTTGCAACGATAAGTGCTCCATTTTATCAAGTTCATTAATCAAGTGAACCATAGTTGGATCTATAACCTACCATTGACTTCACTAGTTTAAGCATAGCAATTACTAACGGAAAGGCCTACTAACATAAACTACTCATTGGTCATTGCTGGAGTATGCAAGTGGGTTTCATCCAAGTCCTACACGTAATGCACAATACAATATTTCTATCTTGTGACAAAGCAAAAAGGACTCGAAAATTAATTGGGTATGCACCGGGGCTTGCCTTGGGAGTGGTTGAAGTTAGCGTCTTCACCAAAGTTCGCTTCAGATCCCGGCTGTTCTGGTGTGATCTCCTCGGTCTTGATCCCTATATGAAATGAACATGCATAAATACGAAGGAATACACAAGGTTTCAGGGAGTTCCTTAACTAAAGATGAAATGGATGGCATGATGATTCATGGCACTTCCTCAGCAAATAAAATTATTGAACTAATGCTCATTCATGAATATGTGCACATACCTAAGTATGACATGGCAGCCACTGAATTTGAAGGGGACAAACTTCTAATTAAAGAATGTAGTTTTCAATCATCACAAACTTAGTGTATGTCTACTCTAAACATGAGCATGGCATAGATAAGGATTACATGGCACTACATGATGATGATGACATGAAAACATAGTACTAAGGCCTAAATTTCAGAAAGTTTATTTTAAGTAACTTAGCTAAAGTGGCCATATGTAAATGCTAGCACTATACATACAATGACAAAGTTAATTACATAATTAGCTCTAGGTACATATAGTTAGTTAGGAACCAAGAGCTTATAAATGGAGATAAGAATTCCTACTATAAGATTAATATGAATTATTCTTCATGAATATTCTAGAAATAAATTTATTCCTACTTTTTTTAAATGCACACAAGAAGCAACATTCATAAGGACAAATTCCTAAGTTAACTCACAAATGATTAATTTCGACAGCAAAGGTATACTTAGGTTGCTTCAACTTTTTCATGGAATTTTACAGGAGTGTACAAGTGCATAAGGGATAGGAATACCAAATTTCATAATTAAATTCCTAGCCAATAATTTATATAAATTCAATTACTGAAATTGAAGATTATGCAATAATACTAAATATGCATAAACATGGAAATGTGCTTTTGCAGAAAGTTTAGGTATGCCATGAAATGATCACTGAGCAAGTTTCATGAATTTACCATTTATATATAATTACTTATCAATTTATTAAGCAATTTAGGGTTGTAACATTAGGGAATTAAATAAATTAATTTACTGAATAACCTTGGACTTCAACTTGTTTTTTTGGTAGAGGGAGATTTTAGGAGTCAAACAAAATTGGTTTCATCATTTTTGGACTTTTATTTCATGAGTTATGGAATTTCAAAGTTCATACTGAAGTTCACTGCTATTTACAAAATTGCCACTGGCCATTTCAAATTTCCCCCGCGCGCGCGTGGCGTCGCTGCGGCTCTGCTGGCTCGCCGGCGGTGATCGGTGGTGGAACTTGGAACTCGGTGCTGCACTACGTGATCAATGACTCGAGACGGTCACGTGGGTGGTGGTGGCCGGAGTGAGGGCTGCCGGAGCGCTGCCGGCGACGAGCGGTGGCGATGCTCGACGGCGGCCAACGGTAGCAGGTGCACACAGAGGCGGATCCAGCAAGGAAGAGGGTCCAGGAGCATCACCTTGGTGTTGTGGTGCTCATCAACGTGTTGGCTGGAGTCGGGGTGGCCGGGAAACGGGTCGTCACCGTGAGCCCCCTCGGCGCGGTGGATGATGGCGGCTCGGTCTTCTCCAAATTCTGGTGAGAGGGCTGCGATCCAGGGGTAGCACGTCCGGGGGAAGTGAGAGGGGTTAAACACGCAGCAACTTGCGAAAGAACCAGTGACGGGGAAGCTACTTGGACGGAGCTGGACGCGGCGGCGTTCAGGCGGCTCAGAGCAGGGGAACTCCGGCTGCGCTCGCTAGAGAGGAGGAAGGGAGGGGAAGCAGAGTGCTTGGCTGCGCTGGAGAGACTTGGGGAGCTGAGCGGAGCAGGTGCGAATGAAGGGAGAGCAGAAGGGGCAGTTCCGGGCTGCTTTTAACGCCAATGGACAGTGAGAGTGAGAGAGAGAGAGAGAGAGAGAGAGAGACGGCAAGCTGTCGGCAGGGAAGTGGAGGGAGGGAGCGCTGCCTTCAAGTTCCGGCCGGTGGCACAGGAGGGTTTGGTGGAGCAGTGGCCGGCGTGGAGCTGCAGTGGCCGTCCTGGCGCTCCAGTGATCGATGGTGGCGCGGTACGGTGGCGTTGTTGTCGAGCTGGGGTTGGCCGGGGGAAAAAGGGGGAATTGACTCAGCTTGACTTGAACAGGGCTCGGGTTTCGCCAAAATTCACCACGTTCCATTGCTCCAAACTTCACACAGATTTTTGTGTATGCCCAGGAAAACATGTTCTCCAACTTTGCTTTTGGGTGCATGAGCTGAATTGTCTTAGATTAATTTTAAAAATTCCAGGACAGAAATGCTCTTTTCTGACTTTAGAGGAATTTTTAAGGGTATTAAATGGTTACCAAAAATTCTGGTAAAATTCTCAAACTTCTCTTTTAATGTGGCCATTCAGAATATGCTAAAACATTTGGGTACTTCCATGGGTTTTTGTGATGTTTGAGAAAGGCCCTCATTTGGATATTCTGGATTTAATTAATAATTTTTCTCTCTTTATTCTTTGGCACCTTGATTATTTATATTTTTAATTATCCCTTAATTAACATTGGGTTTAGTTAAGCTCCATTTTGTGACATGGGATGTCACACCCAGAAGGCTGATTTCATGGAGCAACAGCTAGTTTGAGGTTGGAAGCCTATATAACTTCGTTGTTGTGGTCTTGGAGACCACTCATGGCCAGTGGAATTTCTTGGAGCATTTGGTGAGAGCCAAGAGACAAACAGGAGAGAACAAGGAGGAGATATTGCATATCTTGAGAGTGCTAGTGGAGAGTAACTTGAGCATCTTGTACATCTAAGGCTAGGGTGTCCTTGAGGGTGTGATCTAGATTGTTACTCTTGGTCTATGGTGTGACCTAGACCGGTTAGGTGTCGGTGATCGAGATTATTATGATCGGTTGTGAAGGCCGTCACACATTTGTACACGGTTTGACCCCGCTAGTGAACGGAGCATTGCTAGTAAGCGTCCGTGTCGGCTGGAGGAGTCCAACAAGTTCTTGAGGGAGGCGAGCTTGTGCATTGGTGGCAATGGTGACGCGCACCGTGTCTTCACTCTGGGAGTGATTACAGGCTTGTATGCGAGAACTCCACATTGGTGGCGGGAGGGACCGGGACTCTAGCGGGAGTGGTCCAATGAGGAGTAGGGGAAGGCACCATCCTTCCGAGACCTTGGGAAAACAATCATGAGCCATATCTTACTCTACTCCTTACTTTGATGCATTACTTTCAGCATTTACATACCGTGCTATTCATACTTGTGTGCATACCTTGTTCTAGTTGACTACCTAGTAGACTTGCATGAATAGGCTTCTTTACTTACTAGTAGTGCTTAGTCTTCATACTTGATCACTAGCATGTATAGGACTTGCTTTGGCTTGATTGATCACCCTAGTATGTATTCCATGTGTTGCCTTTGTGTGATCCACTAGTATGCTTAGGTTGTTGTTCCTTTCATACGCTCATTATCTTGCTAGTGTGATTACCATGTGAACTATGTAGGAGTTGTTTTGAGTGATTGGTTTTAGGAAATGGCAAATTTGGTACAAAGTGCGAGTTCCTGATTACCCCCCTCTCGGTCATTCGGTCCTTTCAAGTGGTATTAGAGCCATGTGCTCATCATAGGGCGTAACCGCTTTGAGTAGTGATCGTATTGAGTTGGGATGTCATCCCATTTAGGGTTGGGTCATGGCTCATGGATGGATCGCTTGAAAATCTACCTAAATGCCATGATACTGGATGAGTTGATGGATACTCTTGTGGACTTTGCCAATACCTTTACCGATAACCATGTGTATGATGAAAGTGATGGTTGTGTGGATGTGCCTAGTTCTAGTGAGTGCCTAGATTCTTCTAGTGTTGACTTGATAGATTGCTCTACTAATGTGCCGAATGTGGTAATTTATGATGTGCCTCTTGATCGTGTCAGCATCATATTGGTTGAGGAATTTTGTGCTTTTCATGCTTATGACAACGAAAGCTTACTTGGCTCTCTTATTCGCTCGTGAGGTATTGTGGATGCGATTGAAGCAAATGAAAGATTGTACAAGCACCACAAGAAAGTGATAATTGAGAAGATTCTAGCCTTGCTCCCTAGTAGCAAACTCCTCTACATCACCCTTGATCTCATCATGGACAGGAATCTTTCTATTGATGATGTGATCGGTCTACTCTTCAAAGATGAGGAGACCACCGCAAGCTTTGCTGAAGAAAAGAATTCCAAGGCAAACAATAGAGCATCCTCAAGCAAAGGAAAAGAAGTGGCTTGAAGCTCAAACTTCTTTGATCCCTCTGCAAGATTGCCTTGCAACAACTTCTACAACCCCTTCAGAGCAAGATCTTCACCAAGTTCATCCTCAAGCTCCTTATCAGGCTCTACCTCAAGTGCCATTCCAAGTTCTACTCCAAGCACTTCGGGTGGACCGCTCATTGGTGTAATGGGAGCACCAACAACATTTCTCGCCCGATTGTTTGAGACGTTTGATCTCACCTCTACGGCTTCGGCACCCCCACATCTTCCACCTCGACTACCATAAAATTGACTCTGGCATTTGCGTCGAGCTAGACAATAGGAGTTCTTCTTTAATTTGATGAGATTGTGAGAAATTCGAATGATGACCTTTGTGAGACTTTCTTAAGGGTTTATGATATGGTGTGAAGGGTAAACTCTTTCAGAGGTCTTCGGAGGATAGCACCAATTGAAGTGATTGACAAGTTCCTCCAACTCATCATAGCTCCTGAGAGGGTTCCTACTTGAGGAGGTTGTTGACAAGAGGCATAAGCTCACAATTAAGAGGGCAATGGAGATGATCCTCGTGCTCCACTCACAAGTGGGACATGTGCTTGAGCACATCACCGGTCTTCACGATCCTCCTAACTACTACATTGACCTCGATGAGATACACATGGTGGATGGTCATGGACACTAGGGGTATCGTGCTCCTCACTATCCCAAACTACTACATTGACCTCGATGAGATACACATGGTGGATGGTCATGGACACTCGGGGTATCTTGATCCTCACTATCCCATCAGGAGGAGAATTTAAGGAGGGATTGCAAGGATCCCTATCTATGAGGACGGTCTTATCATTCAACATGATGAGGTTAGTGCTAGTCAATCAAGTAATGCTTTGGATACTCACCCCTCTTCCTCTAGTGCTTGTCTTATGGCTACCACCAGGGTCAACTACAAGAGTGCGGGTACTCATTGCATACTTGAGTGTGGGTGCACTCAACACATGACTGGAAAGCCATCCATGTTCTCCACCATTGATGAAGACAAAGACAGTGAAAAGGTGACTTTTGGGGATAACTCAAAAGGGAGAGTTAGAGGATCAGGCAAGGTGGCCATTACTGAGAACCTCCATCTCTCCAAGGTCTTGCTTGTGGAAACCCTCAACTTCAACCTTCTGTCTATTGGACAGCTTTATGACATGGGATTCAAGTGCACATTTGATGAGGATGGTGCAAAGATTGGAAATGCAAAGATGGGACTAGTATTTTATGGAGTGAGGCATGGGAACTTGTATGTCACGGATTTCAAGTCAAGCAATATGCCACCAAACACTTGCCCCTTCACCAAGGCAACAAAAGGATGGTTGTGGCATAGAAGACTGGCACGTGTTGAAATGAATCCACTTAGAAAAGTGGTCAAGAGGAATCTAGTTGAAGGAATCAAGGATGCATTGGCACCAAAATTTGACCGGGCTCAGTGATCAGCTACGTGGAGTCGGAATTGGCTGAAGTCAAGGAGCCCAGTGGCCAAAAGGAAGAACAGTGGACCCCTATGGGGTTATTTTATCTTTTTCCATGTTTTCAATTTAGAACTAGTTTTGGAATAAACTTAGTCGGTTTGTTTAAGAGTCCTGACTGAATTGGGTCAGAACCCCTTGCACGGGGCTTTATAAATATGTAATAGGATCTGTACATAAAAACAACACTTTCATTCAATACAATTCAGCGCATTGCCAACCTTTCCTACTCGACGAAATCATCGTATCGCGTGGGCTGCGTTGGCTCCAATCTAGGCGAGAGACTTGGATTAGTCAACCTCGATAATTCTATCAATATCATCTAGTACTTTCTCATTGATTTGATATTCTAGTTGTTATTGTTAGGATTGCTAATATCTAGTAATTAGATTTTCTTTGTACTTGTTCTATCGACTTTGATTGCAATAATGTCTTGGCTGAAACCGGTCTATTGTGATTTTAGTAGATTCTATATGTATAATTTAGATCTATTATTTGAGTCACTTTATCAATTTTATCTATAAATAGGTTAAATCTAGCTCTATCTACCATGTTTAAAAATTGCCTCGATTAAGTTTGATCTGTTTGAATCAGTAAGGTTGCATCGATTTTGATCTCTTACTGGGTAGATTGGGTTAGATCGAATCCTTTGATAGGTAGAGTCGATAGAGTTCTATTGGCACGTTTAGCCGATAGGTTATCACGGTTCAATCGACTTTCTGGTGCTTAGAGTGATTATATCATTCACTTTGATAGTCGTTTGCCCCCTTGTTAAAATAACACAGATTTATGATTTTGAGGCATATTTGCAATACCAGCTAATTAGATCTATCAACCTAACGCCATCGACAGAGCAAGTCTATGCGTATTTACTGTAGAACTATCAACTCAGCTCCATCAACTCTGGCACCTTACATCGACATGGCCTATTGCTTCGTGTACTGTAGGTTTATGGACTCTAGCCTATCGATTTGATTCATTATCGGCATTTATGATTTAAAACTATCTATTGAATTAAATTTTGCCGATAAGCAATTATAAGCAGTCGATTAGTTTAATTTCTTTTATTTTGTTTATTTACATAATAGCATCGGCTGATCTCACGTATAGTGACTATCGGCTTTCTTCATTTGCTTGTCTTGGGCCGGTGACCTGCGTCTTCTAATCGTTTGTCTCTTTATCGATTTACAGGGAAAATCGACGAGCACGTCCCGGTTTCTTGTATTGAGCCTGCACTGGTGTTAAGCAGATCTCCCAGGTCACGCGTGGCGATTTTTGTGTCAACCCATTTTTTGGCATGCCTGGTGGGACCAAGAACTTCAAGCTTTACATCATGTCTGGACTTGGAATGCCAAAAGACTCTGAAGCCACAACCGAAGAACAATATCAGTCCTGAGTTGAAGAATGACCATGTGCTCCCGGTTGTTAGAGACGATCCAAGTGAAGAAGCAAAAGCACAAGTTAATCAAAGACTTGCTGAGTTCGAAAGCCTTCTATTGGTAACTTCTAGCAAGAGAAGGCATGGCATCATCCAGAAGGGGAAACTACCTGCTGCTGTTTTGATTGAAGACGGGAGTGAGAAGTCACTTGCTAACAAACCAATAGAAGCTATTGATGATGAAGCTCTGAGTAACGTGATCCACACGGCCGTACACCATGCATTGATTAACCAGTCACATGAATTGGTTAACACATTGAGGACCTTGATAATTCAGACTATGGAGGGTTGCATATTTGATGACCGAGTTCGTGGGCCGGTGTATTTCCGTATGTCCGGGAATGTTCCTCGGCCTACAATTGGAGTACCTAGTACACAACAACCTAGTGCAAGCACGATACCTCCTGCTGCAAGTTCAGGTCAAACACCTTTAGAGAGTACTCCACCTTCAAAAATTGGTGATACTCGTGCAACAGAAAAGACACCTCGCAGGATAGTAAAGGATTACTCCGCAGACGCAGCCGCAACACTACAGACAGGAGACTAGAGAGCCGAATGTGCCATACAGTATTGCACCTAATGTTGAGTCGAGTATGTTTGGAATGCCATCGTCATGTGCTCTACTAGGAGAATTAGGAGGCCAACATATAGTTGTTAATTTCAGCTCACAGATGCCAGCATCTGGTCCCACATCGACTATCATAAATTTCAATGTGTCAATCGATGATTGGGCTTCGAAGATGGCTGAAGTGATGAGGGAACAGTTTGGACTAAAGCCAAATCAGCAAACGTACATGTATCAACCTCGGTATCCTCCAATCTAAAATTTGATTCCTATGTTGAGTCAATACAGACAACCAAAGTTCACTAAATTTATTGGACAAGATAATACTACTACCGTTGAGCATATCAACCAATTTTTAGTGCAATATGGAGAAGCTGGTAATACCGAGGCATTGAAAATCAGGTTGTTTCCATTGTCCTTGTCTGAATTGGCATTTTCTTGGTTCGCAGCATTGCCCGCAAATTCAATTATTACTTGGGCCGATCTTGAACAAAAATTCCATAAATACTTCTTCACTGAAACTAGAGAGTTGAGGTTATCCAATTTGATTGCTATAAGGCAGAAGGTTGGGGAATCGATACATGATTATGTGCAAAGATTCAAAGACGTGTGCAGCAAATGTTTTAGCTTGCAATTAACTGATACTCAGATGGTGGAGATAGCATTTGATGAGGATATCACTCCTAAGGATATATGCAACACTCCTCCAATTCTGGACTTGCAAGGTCGAATGACTAGAGCTCGTGCACGACGAATAAATTTAGAGGTGAGCTCGTTCCTACGTTCTTCATTATATGTCACTTTTGAGAATGGTTTCCTACCTAATGATTATATTGTAATTAGGAACCATGGAGAGGACCAGGAGATGATGGGAGAAGGACTTGGAGATGTGGAGGACCAGCAAGGACGTGGAAGCCAAGGTGGTGTCCCAACCAAAACCGACTTCGAGTCTGTTTTGGGGCTCAGGATCAGTCTGCACTAAAATGGATGCCCAGGATGCATACAGACTCAGATTTGGATGTTCTACATATGCACGGAAAGATAAGAAGAAGACCTTTCCATTGCCGCTGGTCTCATGTCAAAATTCATTCGGAGTCATCAGGAATCGTCGAAACCATAGAGAGTCTAGAATCTGTTTCGGTGCTGCATCGCCTGTTTTTGGCCTTTGGGCTTTGTAACTAGTTGAGCCCAATTAGGGGCGCGTCCAGAGGGTCTTGAATGATCCTAGAGTCTTCATATACAGCCGCCACCGCACCATTAGGGTTCTGGTTTTGCTTATATTATTCTGTTCATAAAAGTTTTGTCGTCATCACGGTTTGTGAGACCCCAACTTCGTGAGATTCATAATACATCTGCAATTGTGTTGCATTCTTCTTTGTGCTTGCTTGTATTCTTGATTCGCATGCAGGGATTAACCTTCTCGGCAAGGTCAATCATTTTAGGACGGTTGATAACCAGAGGAGACGTCATGCTGCAATTGTGGGGTTTAGAACATGCTGTTCTGAAGTCGGATCGATTTGTGTGTCGCCTCCGACCAAATCAACGTATCCAGAACCTTTCGGAAGATCGGGAATCCTTTTCCACATTAGCATTCAATGGATTAGTTGTACCTCCAAGGGAAAAGTTTCCCTTGGCCAAGTTTGAAAGCATGTCCTAGTTAGTGCAGAAGGTGTCTATTCATGAGAACCTAACTCGAGGGGCATGTTCAAGGTCGATTCAAGTCAACTAAAATGATTATGAGTCTAAGTCTAACGAGGATGCTGAAAAGTTAATATGGCCGAGTGGACTAGAAACAAGAATGTGTTGTCGTGCCTATGGGTGAAATAGAATGAACAAGTGGAAAGGTATGATTTTAATATCACTTAGGCTGATAAGATATTTGATATGCTATTGCAAAAGAAGCTCATTCAATTACCATCCAATCATGTGATACCTCCTACTGAAGAATTGAAGAAGATGAGGTACTGCAAGTGGCACAATTCACCTTCTCAAAGTACTAATGATTGCAAGGTATTCAGGAGACAAATTCAGATGAGAATTGAGCAGGGAAAGATAAAATTCAGCAAAGGTACTATGAAGATTGATGGGCATCCTTTCTCTACAAATGTCAACATGGTTGGTATCGACAATGTGGAGGCATTCATTAAAAGGTACCAGAAAAAGAGGGACATGGAAGTGAAGGAGTCACAGTTTGATCCACATTGGAAGTGTCCATTCTTTCAGTACTGCTCGGATCATAATATGAAACTACTGTTAATCAACAATTGTCCTAGATGCAGTAAGTGCACAAATCAGATGTATAGAGAAGCTACAACAAGTCATCAGTGCCAGCACCATGTAAATGACTCCAAAGAGTCGATGGTGGATCAGCCAATCGACATAAGAGGGTTTGTGCGTTTGATCGGCTTGGAGCCAAGAAGCCAAACGACGAAGCCAAATTTGACAAGCAAGTAGATGAGGAGATGCAAGAGGGACAAGAGCAAGCTAATCAGTGGTACCCATCTGGTATTTTCTCTAGGAGTCAGAAGCACAGGATACAGAGAATGCATTGCAGGCAGATAAGGACTGGCAAATATTATTATGATGAAGATGATGATCAACCACCATAGAAGGTCTAGAGGCCAAAGGTGAAATCGCAAATACAAGCAACAAGTGCTACCATGAGTATGGTGATGATGTTGCCTCAAGAGTTTATGGCCTCGAAAGAAGAATTGTTTGTTGATGAAGAGATACACCACAATTGATGTTTGATACTCAACAAGCAATATTTGATAAACCAGATGTCTAGACATCGGCACTTGAAGGCTTTGTACTTGAAGGGACTCGTCAATGGGATGCCGATGGGAAAGATGATGGTTGATGGAGGTGTTGCAGTAAATATAATGCCGATCACTACTGTCAGTGGTGAAGACTGAAGAAGATTTGATCGATACAAATATGATTCTTAGGGATGATGGTGGTCGTACTACAACAGCCAAGGGAGTTTTAAACATGGAGCTGACAATCGGCAGTAAAACTTTGCCGGTTACTTTCTTCATCATTGATGGAAAGGGAACTTACAACCTTCTGTCGGGTCGTGATTGGATACATGCGAATTGTTGTGTTCCATTGACAATGCACCAGTCTCTGGCCCAGTGGATCGGTGATCAAGTGGAGGTAATCCCGGCCGATGAAACCGTCAATGTTGCATCGACCGATTTAATGCCATGGCATGCGGATGATATGGAGTGTTTGTCTGGCAAGATCTAGGTTGGGGACTGTGTTAAGGTTACTACAGTGGGCCTTGAGGTAGTGGACCAGTCAAATTCTAAATTGTTTCTCTGACAGGCACCCCAATAGAATTTGCAGAAGATGGGAAATTGGGAAAAGAATTCATGTCGGTCGATGATCTACAGGAAGTCGATATAGGAGATGGTGACAAACCGAGGCCAACATTTATCTTTAGGAAGTTGGATGAAGATTTTAAAGTTGAATTAACAGAGTTATTAAAAGAGTATCAGGATTGTTTTGCTTGGGATTATTCTGAGATGCCCGGTCAAAGCCGATCCATAATCAAACATGAGTTGCCCATAAAACCTGGATATCGACCTTATAAGCAACCTCCGAGAAGAATTGATCCAAAAATTTATGATGATGTCAAGGCTGAAATTACCAAGTTGTATGAAGTTAAGTTTATTAGGCCTAGCCGATATCTAGAGTGGGTTTCAAATATTGTACCAATTTTCAAGAAGTGCGGCAAGTTGAGAGTCTGTATAGACTTTCGCCCGTTGAATAGAGCTACTCCAAAATACGACTACCCGATGCCGATAGCAGATCTTCTAGTCGATGCAGTAGCAGGGCATAAGATTGTCAATTTTATGGATGCTAATGTTGGTTATAATCAGATTTTCATGGCAGAAGAGGATATATCGAAGACTGCTTTCAAGTGTCCTGGGGCTCTTGGTTTATATGAATGGGTCCTCATGATGTTTGGGTTGAAGAATGGTGGAGCCACCTATCAGAGGATAATGAATTATATATTCCATGATTTGATCGGCAGGTTAGTAGAAATTTATATTGATGATGTGGTGGTTAAATCTAAGAAAATAGAAGATCATATAGCCGATTTGCGGGATGTACTTGAGAGGACCAGGAAGTATGGCTTGAAGATGAATTCAAATAAGTGTGCTTTTGGCATATCGGCTGGTCAGTTTCTGGGTTTTATTATGCATGAAAGGGGAATTGAAATTGGGCCAAAGAGCATGAAAGCCATTAATGATATTGAGCCACCGGTCAACAAGATAGAACTTCAATCTTTGATCAGGAAAGTAAATTTCATTAGGAGGTTTGTTTCAAACCTGTCTGGGAAACTTGATGTGTTTACCCAGTTATTGGAATTGAAGGCGAATCAGAGGTTTATGTGGGAAGCAGAACACTAGAAAGCTTTGGATGATATCAAGAAGTATTTGGTTTCCCTACCTGTGGTGGTGCCACCAAGAGAAGGATTACCTTTCAGGCTTTATCTTGCAGCTGATAAAAAAACAATCGGATCAACTCTGATTCAAAAACAAGATGGTAAAGAAAGGGTTGTATTTTACTTGTGTCAGAGATTAGTGGATGTTGAAACTAGGTACACAGAGATTGAAAAGTTATGTTGATGTTTGTATTTCTCACGTGTGAAGTTGAGACATTATCTGTTATCAACTGAGTGTATGGTGGTTTGCAAAGTCGATGTCATCAAATATATGCTATTGGCTCCTATTTTAAAAAGAAGCATTGGTAAGTGGATGCTTGCTCTAGCCGAATATGATCCTACGAATCTGCTAAGGCTATTAAAGGTCAAGTTCTGGCTAATTTGGCTGTTGAGCATTATGGATCCAAACTATCGATGGTGGAGTCGATTGTGTTGAAGTTGTGGGAGATTCATTACTAGAGCTCGGGCAGCTAGCAGGGGAGTTTGAATGCAAGGACGATGTGTTAAGAATATTTTATGCCGAGTGTCAAAATGTGTTACAACGCTTCAAAACAGTGAGATTCAAGCATGTCCCAAGAGAACAAAATATGGAAGCAAATGATCTAGCACATAAGGCATTGGGTTATCAACTAAACACTAGTGGAGGTATTGTTGATATAGCTGATGTTGATGAAGAAGATTGGAGATTCAAAATTGTCCAATATCTCAAGGACCCGAATCAACAGACTCCTCGGAAAGTTCGATATATGGCCTTGAGGTATGTTCTATTAGAAGAAAAGCTTTATTATCAGACAATTGACAGTGCATTGCTAAGATGTTTAAATCAAGAAGAAGTCAAAGTTGTTATGTGCAAAGTACACGAAGGAATATGCGGCACGCATCAATCTTCCCATAAGATGAGATGGTTGCTTAAGAGGACTGAATATTATTGGCCTACCATGGTAGAAGATTGCTTCAAATATTATAGAGGGTGTCAGGATTGTCAGATGTTTGGAGCAATATAGAGAGCACCGACGTCATATATGAATCCAATCATTAAGCCGTGGCCTTTTAGAGGTTGGGGTATGTACATGATTGGCCAAATTTATCCAGCATCGAGCAAAGGTCACAAATATATTCTGGCGGCTATGGATTTCTTCACAAAGTGGGTCGAAGCCGTGTCTATGAAGAATGTTACTACAGGTGATGTGATCAATTTTGTGTTTGGTGTACAATAGACTAGTACCACTGACCAGGGTTCTGTATTCACTTGAGAAGAGTTTCAAAGTTTTGCTGATAGTATGGGAATCAAGCTTTTGAATTTATCTCCCTGACCACTGACCAGCAAAAGCATCTAACAAGAGTTTGATTAAGTTGATTAAGAGGAAGATAGATGATAAGAGTAAGAAGTGGCACACGACAGTGGCCAAGTCTTTGTGGGCGTACAAGATGGCTTGTCATGGGTCGATTAAAGTGCCACCTTATCAGTTAGTTTATGGGCATGAAGCAGATTTACCATGGGAGACAAATCTAGGGTCCAGAAGGACGAAGATGCAAGATAAATTAACAACCGATGATTACAAGCAAGTTATGTTGGATGAGTTGGAAGATGTAGTACAACATTGTGTCGATGACCTGTACCCGAGGTACCTCATATAGAAGGAAAGTGGAGGTAGACTCCTACTAGGATAATATCAGTAGACCGACTAGGACTCCACCATGTAACCCTGTCCCCCGGGATATATAAGGAGGGGCAGGGGTCCTCCTCAAGGGACAAGCCATAGCATTAGATAAGGAATAGACAAGCTCAACTAGAGATCCCGTACGGGACATAGAATAGACACAACTAGACATCATCGTCTAGGTCTACTCTTCTCTTCTAGATCTTTAGATCTAGACATATCAATACAAATACCACAGAACACATGACGTAGGGTTATTATCCTCCGGGAGGCCCGAACCTGTCTAAATCGGCATCTTGTGTTACCATTGTCTCTCGATCTCACGCATACCACAGTCCTAAATATAAATCTACATAGATGAACTACCCTATGTCTATTGCCGAGATTAAGTCTCGACACATTGGATGAAGGCCCTAGAAAAGATTCAAGAGATGAAGCGTGCAAGGTGGTTTCCCGGTTTGGGCCTCAAAACTGGTGGCGGTGGTTGGTGGTGCATGTGGCACCATCATGGAGCTTGCTTCGAGACGAAGCAAAGACTTGAAGCGTCCAATGGCATTCGGGCAATGAGGCAAAAGATGGATTATTATGCCCCCGATGGTAGGTGGGTGTGTTATGTAGACCAAGGGTAGTGTTGTCATGTGGGCAATAGACCTTGGGCCTATATAAGGAGAGGTAGGGCTGGTGGAAGAGGTGCCTCTCTTTCCCTTAGCCTTGCCTTAGGTCTTCATTCAAAGTGCTAGAAGAGGTCTTCATGTTTTAGAGGAGAGTAGTAGGTGTGTGAGAGATATTTCTTGCTCTTCCAAATAGTGGGAGGAAGATGGTGGCTTCCTAGCCATGTATCCATGTATCATAACTTGATGAATCAATGATATGAGATTCAAATTCGTGCTCAAGTTCTTCCTCTCTCCCTAAATCCCGAATTTCTCTTTTTCCCTATTTTCGGAGCTATTTTCATGGTAATTTTCAATCTCGATTTTGAGTGAGTTTTGGGATGGATTTTGTGGGGGATCTTGATGCTTTGATGTGCTAGAAAAACCCTATATAAGTCCTTGACCGAATCAAAGGAACTAGCACCTTCGATTTGAAAGGTTTCTCAAGTTTCCCCTTTTTGGTGTTCTTGGCACAAGATCTGAAATTCATGATGATTCCTCGTGCTTTCTGAGTGGATCTCTTTACAGTAGTGTCGTGATGTATTGAGGATGATCTGGTCCAAGTTTCGTGATTTTTGGAGTTTGTTTGATAGGGATTGGCAATTTTCTTTTCCGAACGGAGCTGCTGTATTGCCTAGGATGGAACTTCCGTGGCCGGGACGGAACTTCCGTGACCTTGACGGAACTTCCGTCAAGAAACATGGAAATTTTGTGAGTGACAGTTCTCCTGTCGCCCGGAACTTTCGTGACTGACAGAACTTCCGTCGGGGGCTACGGAACATCCGTCGGGCACCACGGAACTTCCATCGGGCACCACGGAACTTCCGTCAGGCTCAGTTTTGTGATCTCTCGGATCTTCCTTGTTTCCCTTTTTGTTCCTCTTGTGCTTCCGCTATGTGTCCTTTTAGTTTGAGTTAGTCCTAGGATTAACATATCACAAGTTAGTGTGTGTAATCTTGGTGACTCGGTTAGAGGTTGGTTCGGGTTGTAATTAGGACATAGGCCAAGTTCTCTAAAAGAACTTTAATTGGCTCCCATTCACCCCCACCCCTCTGGTCACCTTCTCGGTCCTTCAATTGGTATCAAATCCGATTTGATCACATGTTGACCTTCACCGGCTTTGTGATCTGAAGGGGACATGGAGAAGCGTGAGGCCAAGCTCTGGATGTTCGATAGAGAGGACTTCCCCTACTGGAAGTCACGGACCAAGGCTTATCTCCTGAGTTATGGACGTGCTATCTGGGACATCGTTGAGCAAGAATACAACATACCTGCCGACCTCAACACCGCTTCTACAAATGAGTTGAACATGTATGAACACAGCTCCAAAGTTGTCAACATTCTGCTCTCTGCACTTGGTAGAAGTGAACATGATCGCATTGCACACCTTGACACTGCTCATGCTATTTGGGTTAAGCTTTGAACGTACCATGAGGGCACCAATCATGTCAAGTCTATGCGTAAGGATTCTTACAATAGACAGTACCAAACCTTTGCACAAAAACTTAGCGAGTCACTAGATGATACCTTTCATAGGTTTGAGGCACAAAAACTTGCGGGCTTGTGGTAACCTTGTGTATAATGACAATGATACAGCTAAGCAACTGTTGTACTCACTTGATGAAAATGTTTGGGGGGTTAAACTTGCTGCTCAAGAAGGAACTGCTGAATTCAATACCTTGAACTATGAGCAACTGTATAGCAAGCTGAAATCTCATGAACTGTCTAGGAAATCTCGTCCTAATCTTGCTATTCCTGCTTCTAGCATGGCTTTGCTTTCTAGTTCTCATAAGGGTGATCACAGTTGTTCTTCTTATGGAACTAACCCCTTACTTAACAAGTTTTCTTTGGAGTTTGCTTTGTCTTCTCTTGTTGCAACTTCCGATGAACAGATGGAGTGCATTCCTGATGAGGAGCTGTCCTTGCTCACAAGGAAGTTTAGGAAGTTCTACAACAACCAGAAGGAGAGAAGAGGAGGTGGTTCAAGAACCTGCTTCGAGTGCAGTGACCCAAGACACTTCATTGCTGACTGTCCCAAAAAGAAGAAGAAGGCCGGGTACTGTGATAATAACATTGAAGTTAAATCCCTGCAAGCAAAAGTTTAAAGCAAATAAAACTTTCTATAAAACATAGGCCAATTAATTACATCAAAATTATGAAAATAAAATAAAATAGAATTTTGGGCCAAAAACCAGATTTTTATTCCATTAACAAATCAATCAAATAATTAAATTAAACCTAAAAAGGATTTAACTTTAATTATTAATTATAACTAAATGAATTATTTTCTGGCCTGTCAGACTTCACTAGTGAATTGTCCATATCCTAAATAACCCACATTTAAAATTTCAGCTTAATTGGACCTAAGGAAGTATCTTAAATCAATTAAAATAGAACGAGGGGCCTCTTTGCAAACTTTTTGAAAATTTGAGGACTTCTAGAGTCGCACTCCCGCGCATCCACGCGACTCCCTGCCACCGCTGCTTCCTCAGAACTCGTCCCCGTACTCCCATGCGCTCCCACTCGCTGTCGTCGCATCACCACTGCAGCCAATCCGCTAGACGCCAATGCTCCGCGTCCCCTTCGCCCTGCACGAGGCCGATGCCTCTGCCGCCATGGCTGCTGTGGCTGCCATTGATACCTGGCCCCCGACCGCTCCCCATCGCTCGATAGCCTCAAAACCCGCGCGCGCACCCATGCAGACACGCCTTGTCGCTAGCTGCCGAGAACCCCGGTCTCTTTTGTCTTTGCCCAAGGCCTCGCTGCTCCGCCGCGTCGCTTCGCCCTGCCGCTGCTCTCTTAATTCCCGGCTTCCGACAGCTCCCGCTGCCCTGATACCCTTCAAAACTCCGTGCGTGACTGCCTCGTCGCATCACCGCTGCCGCTTGGCCGCCCGCACACCGCTAGCAGCCACTGACCCATGTCACTTTCGCTCTGCTCAGAGCCACCGTGCCCATGCTGCACTCGCACTGACCCTCGCACGTCCAACAGCTCCCTCAAGCACCAGCAGTCAGTAAGCCAATGCGCAAACCCTTCATGAGTCCTCTGTGAACCCGTGCTGCTCAAACCTGATCCCGTCTGCCTATAAAATCCCATCCCCTCTGCTCTTCTTCGGCGTTCACTGCCCCGCCATTAATCGAGCAAGCTCGAGCTTGAGCCCCGACGTCTCCACAGCTCCCCGAGCCCAGCCAAAAGCACCAACGCACGCACCTACTTCACCACTGCACTCTCACCCCTTGGCCTGCACAATCTTTCGGTGAGCTAGACCAATTTGGGAAATCACTGAATCGTGCTCCTCGGCGGCAGCCCTTGACGCCGTCAAAGAATTCGTCCTCTCCGGTGAGCCTCTCCTCCCCCATTCTCTTCGCAATGATGCGCAACACCTCTTTTATCATGGCTGACCTCTCTCCGTGTTGATTCCTTGCGCAAGGACACCAGCGTTACGCTTTTCCTCGGCTGAACCCCTCTATGCCACCGTGTCCGAGCCGCCTCGATGATGAGCTTCCCCTTTTGGCCCTCCTCGACGAACACCGACAAGATGCCGGCCATTCCCTTGCCCCCGTGATGTTGGAGGAGCCAGCCGAGTTCATTTTGGTGCCTCGTAGCAGAAGCGCGAAGTCACCAAACGTCGTCCTTCCGCCACCGCTTGTTGTCGGCCACCTCTAGTGAGTGTTCCACTTCGCGAACCCCTCCAGTCTCTTCGCCTCGTTGTGCGCATTAAATCCCTGCTCCCGCGGCGAGCTTCCGCCATCTGTAGCCGCCGGCAGTGACCCCTCCGGCGAGCTCCGGCCGCGCGCCGCCGTGCACCAGCAGCGCTGACTGGCGCTTGCTGGCAGCCCACATAGCTCCTATGTGGCTCCGACGTGGCACCACGTGGCTGCTGACTTGGAATCCATGTATTATCGAATAATCCTAGAAAATACTGAAACTGCTGAGAACTTCTAAAACCCCTAGTAAATTTATTTCAAGTCCAAATGACCTCAAACCAATTTTGTTAGCTTCATACTAATGTGCTTTATTTTAGTAAAATGGTAAACAGTTGTCTCTGTTAATATATTTTAATTAATTAAATAACTTGTGTAAATACTTATTAATTCCTTAATAATTCTAGGAATGGAATTTAATTCTAATCTTTTGCATACAGTGTTACTTCATACTAATACACCACCCAGATTTTTGGTTAAGTTAGTTCTGCAGCATATAATACTCTATTAATTATGTAATGCTTTAACTTAAATAAATGCTAGTAAATCGAATAATACAATTCAGAGCCTATAACTTGGTAAAATGCAATTCATATATGTCCATGTTCGTGATAAATCACTCAAGTCCAGAATCAATTGGTTACTATTTTAATTCCTTAATTATTCTCAAAATTATAACAACCCTAATCAAATGATTAACACACATAAAATAATGAAAGTCTAATTTGCTTCTTTGAAGCATATGGCTTCAAGAACTCGTTTATAAGGTTTTTAGCACCAAAACACTAATGCATTATGCATCCATCATTTCATTGCATTCGTCATTGCATGTAACGGTGTTACAACACTACCGTTAAACCCTTGTTCATCAATAGGTAACGACACTAAGGAGCAGGACCCCGACGTCCAGCAGGACCAAGAGCCCGAAGAGCAAGATACTGTAGTTGCTAACACTTGCGTGGATCCAGGCAAGCCCCGGTTTGCATTAGCCTCTTGATAAAGTTTTGCTAGTTTATATCACAACTAGTGTCTATGTTTAATTGTTGCATTAGGTCAGAGGAGTTGATTGGAACCCACCCTGCATGTTACCCAAAATGACCTATATTGCTATTATTAGAAACTTGGTAGGCTCGGTACTAAACTGCTATGCTTAGTAATTAATAGTCTCGGTAGGAATTATTACTATGGAATAGTTTGACCACTAAATTGAACTTATAAAAGAAGTTTACCTTTGATGTATGGCCGGGCAGGGATTATGCATGTGTAAGTTTGCAGCAACACATGGGTGTTGACTGCGGTAGCCCTCTCTTGCCCACCCTAGGACCCGTCCATGGTCGGCCCCTTGATCAGGTTTTGAACAGTACCGAATGCATGCTAGTTTCATGGGCACTAGTAAACCGATGTAGCATTAAAGGTCACTTACATTAAGGACGGTTAAGGTGCGTTGGTCTTATGGCCCCTCGGCTGCTGGAGTGGGTGGTCCATACCACGAAGTACTGTTGGCAGGACGGCATGCCCACTCGACGGCACCACACCCGGGCCGGGATGTGGGTGGTTTTGCTTGCGAAAGGTTGCCATATACGACCTTAATTGGTGTGTATGCGTCGTGTACTTCAGGTTTTCCCAGCTGGTGTAAATCAATTGCAATTGCTGTCCCTCGCAGTAATGAGTACAGCTTGTTCACCGCGCCAATCACATAGTTGCACATGATATTATGGATATGGATTTGTATTGGTTATTACTCATTATTATTAATGTTCTATTGTTGTACTTACTTTATGTATTGTTTTATTATTGTTGGAACTAAAGTTACATTTTAGCTCAACCCATTTCACTTGAAAGATAAAACTTGATAGAACTAATAAGTTGCTTAGTGCAAGTCCTTTCAAAAAAGCCACCTATTAGAGCCATGGCATGTCTAGGTTTTGACGGGTAAGTCTTGCTGAGTAATTAGTACTCAGGCTTTATGCTTATGTGGTTTTCAGGTACTGAAGAGATAGATTTGTCTGTAGATGTGTTGCCTTGGGACGTGCAAGTCCCTGAGGGTTGGACTGCCCACTGGGAGTCTGACCTTTCACCGCAGTGACTGTTGTGTGCTGCTTGAGTGATGGTTCCTCAGGCATGAATCATCACTATGTTGTATCGTCGAGCTCATAGTTCTTATTATTATTTTACTTCCGCTATTTTTGAAACCTCATGAACTTGTAATTCCGCTGCACTTTGATGTAATAATTAAAGTTAAATATTGGATCATTGTTGTATTATCAAGTGTCTGCGTTATCAGCACCTTCGGGACCTCGATCCTCTGGGAAGGGGTGCCTCAGCTGGTATCAGAGCCGTGGTCCATGATAATACAACAATTAAAACGTATTTTCAAAAACTATGACGTTACGTGTGAGGATACGTTAGTATTGCCCCTAGTAGTTATTTAGGGTTGGTGACAATGCTAATGGGTTATGCTTGAGTTGGCTTTTATTTGGTTTTTCTTTTTGCATTTAAAGTTCGCTCGCAAGGACTGTGGCTTTGTGGGACGATTCCTTCCATGAATCATTGCCAACATTTTTCATTTTTGGCTCCTTGACAAGTGTTGGAGCGTAGAGTTCACTCGCGAGGGCTATGGTTTCGCGAGACGGTTTCTTCCATAAACCGTGCCAACTTTTCTTAGTGATGCTCATCATGATAGGTTTATGAGCATTGGTTCGCTTGCGAGGACCGTGGTTCCGCAAGGTGGTTCATTCCATGAACCGTTGTAGAACTACCCAAATTTTCGTAGTTTCTTTTAATTTAAATGTAATGTTTCTACAATGAGTTTCTCTGCAGGTACACTAATGCCGTTAGTACAACACTTAGATTGACTTACATGGTGAGTGCGGGTCGTCACCAAATTTTCGTGCCGCTAAGTACCGGCAATATAGGTGTGTGTTGTGAGGGACGATAGGTAAATAAAATGAGAATTTTGCATCATGCTAACTTAACTAAAATTTTGTTCTCTCCTTACTCACCCACCTCTGAATAAAAATCTACAAGTTGTTGAGCAAAAATTTCAACTCTTAAGTCCATTTGTTAAGATAATAACAATCTGTCAGCCTCCTATTTTCAACACATCCATGAACTTGCAAAATCCATAACTGGAGTTTCACTTAGAATTTAGATGTGTGTGAACCCAATCTGGAAACCCCTAGATGTCTATTTTCATTTCTAGTAGGACCTAACCTCTAATAACTTTTCCTCTGTCCAGTAGAGCCGAAGTACTAGGCCCCTGTCATCCAGAAATTAAATTTGTCAGCCTGAACTTAAATCATAAGTCCAGTTTTACTAGAAATTTTTGGGAGTATAAATGCATTCTGGAAAGCTATGAAAGTCTACTATAACATGGTGCCAAGTACCAGTTCTGTAGATTTTGTTTCTGTACACAGTACTCAATTTTCTGGCTGCTGCACAGTTAAGACCGAATCTGTTGGAAAACCCATCTCCGTATTATTGCCCCTTGAGGCTGGAAAATGTGAATTAAAAATTTGTTTCTGTATTTCATGAAGTTGTACATGAAATGCACCTTACCTTAAGGAAAATTCTGACTCATCCAGATTTCACCCTTGTAGATGACTGAAAACAATTTCTAGGCTCCACCAGGTTGGGAAATCACCGACGGTCTGGACATCCCAGGGATGACTCAACTCTTTTGGAGTGTCCTTC
The DNA here is from genome assembly GCA_032690845.1 of Eleusine coracana subsp. coracana. NCBI lineage: Eukaryota > Viridiplantae > Streptophyta > Magnoliopsida > Poales > Poaceae > Eleusine > Eleusine coracana. The sequence continues at coordinate 33,154,040 of CM064434.1, forward strand.
GGGGTTATGGACATGATATCCCTCCTACCTATGTTGGAAAGACCATTGAAGAGAATGGAATCACTTCCTGTGTAGTCCATGTCGCAGCAACTATTCCTTCCTACCGGCATGGGAATCATGGACTATTAGTGTCTCTGGAGTAGACCTACTCACTACTTGGAGTGTTGCTGCCTTCAAAGCCCTCACTCTGTTCTGTAAAGTCCGCAAGCATGAGGTCGCCAGAACACCAGTAACCCTGTTGCCAATTGATTTTGTCTTGAGCGGAACCGTCGCCTGGATTTTGTCTTTGACCTAAACCACCCACTTTATCGTCCAGTGCTACATATGACAGAGTGTTATGGACTCTCCCTATTTGACATATGCAAGAACTTGTACCGTCAGCTGGACATGTTTCGGGCCGCACTTCAGCTTTCTGAAACAGAAAAGCAAGCCAAGATTCTGGAGATTGCAGAATTGAATCAGCAAATTCAAGCAAAGAATGAATAGATTGATATGATCATCAACGAGCGTGACCAAGCCCTTCGAGATGCAGACATAATCGAGTCTGAATTGCAGGAGCTTCAAGTCGAATTTGATGCCTTCAAAGCTACCCACCTCCCCATCATAGATAACTGGGATGAGATCCCTATGGAGTATGGAGAGCAAGTGGATGAAGAGATGGAGGAAGCAAATAATGTTGATGTAGTGATGATGGAGCTAGGAGAGCCAGAAGAACCGTTGGAACCACTAGAACCCAATGAGCCGATAGTAATAGACCAGGAGTAGATGATTTGGTCGTGTATGAGCCATAGTGTGTCCGCAATACCATAGTTAGGCGTCGACGCATGTATGGATGAATTAGTGTAATGTTAATCTTTTTAACAACCATGTACCCAACTATAATTTGTGAAAATGGTTGTCATTTCCTAAAACCTTAGAGCACCCTTGCAAGCTTTTACACATATGTCCTATGGAAAAATTTTAAGAAATGACTAATGTGTAGAATGTAAATTGCAGCATGGTGCGAACTCGGAATCAGGATGACCCTGAGAGCTCTCAGCAGGGAGCTAATAATCAGCCTTCATTGACCGATGTTTTGACTACTGTGCTCAACTGACAGCAGAACGACTCCGAGTTGCTCTGTCGATTGGTTGATATCACATCCCACTTGGCTGTCCATGGGGGCAACCGCAACAACAACCAGCCCCGACAGTGCACTTACTCAGACTTTTTGGGTACGCACCCACCGACCTTTGAGCATGCCAGAGAGCCTCTGGACGCCGACCACTGGCTGCGTCAGACCGAGTCTAAGTTCGGTCTGCTTGACTGCACTGAGCACCAGAAGGTGCTATTCGCAGCCCAGCAACTCAAGGGCCCTGCTGGTGCCTGGTGGGAGAACCCGCGTCGAGTGGAATGAGTTCCGGACTGCCTTTCGAGCTCATTTCATTCCAGCCGGCCTTGTATAGAGGAAGTTTCAGGAGTTCATGGATCTAAAACAAGGAGGGAGGAATGTCCTCCAGTATTCTAAGACGTTCAACCATCTTGCTCAGTATGCCACTGAGTATGTCAACACTGAGGAGAAGAAGAGGTATGCTTTCTTGCGTGGCTTGAATGCCGCCCTGAAGGAGCGTCTGACCTGGCAGACGACTGGCACCTACAATGATTTGGTCAATGCTGCTATTGTCCAAGAGAGTGCCATGCGCCAAGTTGAGGAAGATGAGCGCAAGAGGAAGGCCCCTGCTAGTGCCTCTGCTGCCCCGCAGGCGAAGCATCGCCTGGTGTACACTTCCCATCTGGACAACGGTACTGGACGTCCCCGCAGCAGCAGTTTCAGCGCCCGAGGCCTCGGCAGCAGCAGTATTTCCCACCCCGTGCACCACAGCAGCAGCAGCACACTCAGTACCGTGCACCCTACCAGCAGCAGGGAAGTCAAAATGCACGTGCTCCACAGCCTGTTAGTCGTGGAGGCAACTACTCGTGCTACAACTGTGGTCGCACCGGCCACTTTGCCAGAGATTGTACAGCACCCCGGCGCAACAGCAAGAACAACAATCAGCGCCCTCCACAGAGCAAGAATGTGAATGCGCCGTCTCGTGGTGCCCAAGTGAACTACACCAACGCTGAAGATATTCCTTAGGGTGACCCCATGCTGATCGGTATGCTCTCACCTTACCGCTAGCCTGTTCTCACTCTTTTTGATTCTGGTGCTACTTAAAATTTTATTAGCAGAACTTGTGTGCAAAAACATAATCTCCACACCACCACTATAAATCAGTGCTTTACTATCCGATCTCCAGCTGGATAAATTCTAGCTAATGAAATAGTATGCAAAGCTCCACTAGAAATCAACTAGAGAATCTACCCCACTAATTTTATCATGCTCCATAATCAAGAAATTGATCTAATTATTGGCATGATGTGGATGAAAACCCATAGAGCCATGTTGGATATTGAGCCCCGTGTGGTTCATTTGGACTCTCCCTTGCATGGCCCAGACACACTTTGTCTTAGTGCTGCTCCATCAAAAAGTCCAATTGTTTATCACCTGGAAGGACCATCACTTGAGAACATCCCTATTATCTATGAGTATCACGACGTATTCCCGGAAGATATTTCTGGTCTTCCACCTGATCGTGAAGTGAAATTCAAGATTGAACTTTAGCCAGGAACTTCTCCCATATCTCGATGACCATATAAGATGGCTCCAAATGAGCTAGCTGAATTGAAGAAGCAATTGAATGAGTTGCTAGAGAAAGGCTTTATTCGGCCAAGTACTTCACCTTGGGGCTGTCCCACTATTTTTGTGAAGAAGAAGGACAAGTCTCTGCGTCTCGTTGTTGATTATCGGCCTCTCAATGAAGTTACAATCAAGAATCAGTACCCGCTGCCCCGTATTAATATTCTTTTTGATCAATTGTTTGGTGCCAAGGTCTTTTGAAAAATTGACCTTCGGTCAGGTTATCATCAGATAAAGATCAGAGCGGAAGATATTCCAAAGACTGCATTCTCTACTAGATACGAATTATTCGAATATCTAGTGATGTCCTTTGGATTGACAAATGCCCCTGCTTATTTCATGTATCTCATGAATTCAGTCTTCATGCCAGAGCTGGACAAATTCGTGGTGGTATTCATTGATGACATTCTCATTTATTCAAAGTCCAAGGAAGAACATGCCGAAAATCTCCGTATTGTTCTTCAACGTCTACGGGATCACAAGCTTTTTGCAAAATTCAGCAAGTGTGATTTTTGGTTGGACCATGTGCCATTCCTTGGTCACGTAGTATCCACCGAAGGCATCTCTATAGACCCAAGCAAGGTTCAAGATGTGCTAGATTGGAAGCCACCGAAAATTGTCCATCAAATTCGCAGTTTCCTCGGACTAGCTGGAAATTATCGGAGATTCATTCCCAATTTCTCTCAGTTGACCAAGCCCATCACCGAGGTACTGAAAAAGGATATGAAGTTTGATTGGAGCAATAATTGTGAAGAAGCATTTCTGAAATTGAAGAAATTGTTGACTACTGCCCCAGTATTGGCTCAGCCAGACATCACCTAGTCGTTCGACGTATATTGTGATGCGTCTGGGACAGGACTTGGATGTGTGCTCATGCAGGATGGTCGTGTCATTGCCTATGCATCTCGACAACTGCAGAAGCACGAAGAGCATTATCCAACTCATGATTTGGAACTAGTTGTCGTTGTACTTGCACTAAAAATCAAGAGGCATTATTTGCTCGGTAATTTAGTACACATCTATACAGATCACAAGAGCTTTAAGTACATCTTTACTCAGACTGATCTGAATATGAGACAACGTCGATGGCTAGAGTTAATCAAGGACTATAATCTGGAGATTCATTATCACCCAGGCAAGGCCAATGTGGTCGACGACGCTTTGAGTCGGAAGATACACTGCAATAATCTAGTGATAGACCGCAGTGTTGAAGCTAGTTTGACCGAACCAAGCTTACATGTATTGCCTGCCCTAGTGGTCAGCAATCTTAGTATTCACTCCACCATTCGGGATGAAGTCATTGCTGCACAAAAGCAAGATGTTAGAATGAAGCACATACGAGAGAACATTAAGAGTGGCAAGGCAAAATGCTTCACACAAGATTCAGATGGTACTCTATGGTTCAATAACCGTCTAGTAGTACCCAAGGATTTCGAGCTTCATCGAAAAATCTTGGATGAAGCCCGTCATTCTAAGTACTCCATTCATCCTGGAAGTAACAAGATGTACCAAGATTTGAAGAAAAATTTCTGGTGGACCCGAATGAAGCGAGAAGTTGCTCGGTATGTCATGGAATGTGACACTTGCCAGAGAGTTAAGGCTGACCATTTGAAATAGGCCGGACTACTTCAGCCATTGAGTATTCCCACTTGGAAATGGGAAGATATAAGCATGGATTTCATTGTTGGCCTCCCTCTCACTTCACGAAAGCATGATTCGATTTGGGTCATTGTGGACAGACTCACAAAATCTGCTCACTTCCTACCAGTCAACACTAGATACAGCGTACGGCAGTATGCAGAACTATACATAGCAAGAATTCTATGTCTCCATGGAGTACCCAAGACCATTGTTATAGATCGAGGCTCGCAGTTTGTCGCTCGTTTTTGGGAACAACTGCATGCATCTCTGGGTACTAAATTGATTCAAAGTTCTGCTTATCATGCCGCTACCGATGGACAAACTGAGCGTGTCAACTAAATCCTGGAAGATATGCTTAGAGCATGTGTCTTAACACATGGTGGTAACTGGGATGAGTACTTACCATATGCGGAATTCTCATACAACAACAGTTACCAAGAGAGTGTAAAAATGTCCCCTTTTGAAGCACTCTACGGTCGGAGTTGTAGAACACCGTTAAACTGGTCCGAATCGGGAGAAAGAGTAACTTTTGGTCCTGATCTTGTGAAGAATGCAGAAGAAAAGATTCGGACAATTCAAGCAAATCTCAAGGCTGCTAAATGTCGTCAAGAAAAGTATGCAAACCGACGATGTAGGCCACTATTTTTCAACAAGGAAGATTTTATCTATCTCCGAGTATCACCGATGAAGGGCATTCAGTGTTTTGGAATCAAAGGAAAGTTATCACCCCGCTATATCGGCCCTATCAAAATCTTGGAGAGATGTGGACAAGTCACCTACAAGCTGGAGTTACCCCCGAATCTATCTTGAGTACATAGCACGTTTCATGTGTCACAACTAAAATGGTGCCTCAAACCTCCAATAGATATTGTCTTGGAAGAGTATGATCATCTTCAGTCGGACCTCACCTATTCTGAACGACCAATAAAAATCCCTGATGAGAAAGAATGCACAACCCACAAAAGAACCATCAAATTCTATAAAGTACAATGGAGTAATCACTTAGAGGATGAATCCACCTGGGAATCAGAAGAATTCCTGAGTACTCATTACCCGGAATTCTGGTCTTTACTCATAGGTAAACTATTGTCCCTCTCTAGTCTGCTTTATTCTTAATCTCGGGACGGGATTTCTTTAAGGAGGGAGGGTTGTGACACCCAGGTGTCTCTTGTTCTTGCCAAGCACAAATTGCCAAAATGTTTAGATCAAGTAAGAAGCATGAAATAATAGGGACAAGTTAAAATGGAATTTCCTCAAAGCTAAGTTAAATCCCTGCAAGCAAAAGTTTAAAGCAAATAAAACTTTCTATAAAACATAGGCCAATTAATTACATCAGAATTATGAAAATAAAATAAAATAGAATTTTAGGCCAAAAACCAGATTTTTATTCCATTAAGAAATCAATCAAATAATTAAATTAAACCTAAAAAGGATTTAAATTTAATTATTAATTCCAACTAAATGAATTCTTTTCTGACCTGTTAGACTTCACTAATGAATTGTCCATATCCTAAATAACCCGCATTTAAAATTTCATCTTAATTGGACCTAAGGAAGTATCTTAAATCAATTAAAACAGAATGAGGGACCTATTTGCAAACTTTTTGAAAATTTGAGGACTTCTGGACAAAACTCCCGTCGTCTTCCTCCCATCGCGCGCGCCAACGTGACTCTCTGCCACCGCTGCTTCCTCATAACTCGTCCCCGCACTCCCGTGCACTCCCACTCGCTACCGTCACGTCGCCACTGCGGCCCATCCGCTAGACGTCGTTGCTCCGCGTCCCCTTCGCCCTGCATGAGGCCGACGCCTCTGCCGCCATGGCTGCTGCAGCTGCCCTTGATTCCCAGCCCCCGATCGCTCCCCGTACAGCCTTAGAACCCGCGCGCGCACCCGTGCAGACACACCTTGTCGCTAGCTGCCGAGAACCCCGGTCTCTTTTGCCTCTGCCCAAGGCCTCGCTGCTCTGCTACGTCGCTTCGCCCTGCCGCTGCTCTCTCAATTCCCGGCTTCCGATAGCTCCCGCTGCCCCGATACCCTTCAAAACTCCGTGCATGACTGCCTCGTTGCATCACCGCTGCCGCTCGGCCGCCCGCACACCGCTAGTAGCCACTGACCCGCGTCACTTTCGCTCTGCTCAGAGTCACCGCGCCCATGCCGCACTCGCACCAATCCTCCCGCATCCAACGGCTCTCTCTAGCACCAGCAGTCCATAAGCCAATGCGCAAACCCTTCGTGAGTCCTTTGTGAACCCGTGCTGCTCAAACCTGACCCCGTCCGCCTATAAAATCCTCTCCCCTCTGCTCTTCTTCCGTGTTCACTGCCCCGCCATTAACCGAGCAAGCTCGAGCTTGAGCCCTGCCGTCTCCACAGCTCCCCGAACCCAGCCAAAAGCACCAACGCATGCGCCTACTTCCCCACTGCACTCCCACCCCTTGGCCTGCACAATCTTTCGATGAGCTCGGCCAATTTGGGAACCATGCTCCTCGGCGGCAGCCCTTGATGCTGTCAAAGAATTCATCCTCTCCGGTGAGCCTCTCCTCCCCGATTCTCTTCGGAACGATGCGCAACACCTCTTTCATCGTGGCTGACCTCTCTCCGCCTTGATTCCTTGCGCAAGGACATCAGCGTTACGCTTTTCCCCGGCTGAACCCCTCTGCGACACGGTGTCCGAGCCGCCTCGACGACGAGCTTCCCCTTCCGGCCCTCCTCGACGAACGCCGACAAGATGCCGGCCATTCCCCTGCCCCCGTGATGCTGTAGGAGCCAGCCGAGTTCATTTTGGTGCCTCGTAGCAGAAGCGCGGAGTTGTCGAACGTCGTCCTTCCGTCACCGCTCGTCGCCGACCAACTCCGTTGAGTTGTGCGCATCAAATCCCCGCGCCTCTTCACCTCATTGTGCGCATCAAATCCCCGCACCTGTGACGAGCTTCCGCCGTCTATAGCAGCGCTGACTGGTGCTTGCTGGAAGACCACGTAGCTCCTATGTGGCTCCGACGTGGCACCACGTGGCTGCGGACTTGTAATCCATGTATTATCGGATAATCCTAGAAAATACAGAAACTATTGAGAACTTCTAAAAACCGTAGTAAATTCATTTCAAGTCCAAATGACCTCAAACTAATTTTTTTACCTTCATACTAATGTGCTTTATTTTAGTAAAATGGTAACCAGCTGTCTCTGTTAATATATTCTTATTAATTAAATAACTTGTGTAAATACTAATTAATTCCTTAATAATTCTAGGAATGGAATTTAATTCTAATCTTTTGCATACACTGTTACATCATACTAATACACCACCCTGATTTTTGGTTTAGTTAGTTCTGCAGTATATAATACTCTATTAATTATGTAATGCTTTAAGTTAAATAAATGCTAGTAAATAGAATAATACAATTCAGAGGCTGTAACTTGGTAAAAATGCAATTCATATATGTCCATGTTCATGATAAATAACTCAAGTCCAGAATCAATTGGTTACTATTTTAATTGCTTAATTGTTCTCAAAACTATAACAACCTTAATCAAATGATTAACACACATAAAATGATGAAAGTCTCATTTGCTTCTTTGAAGCATAATGCTTCAAGAACTCGTTTATAAGGTTGTTAGCACCAAAACACTAATGCATTATGCATCCATCATTTCATTGCATTCGTCATTGCATGTAACGATGTTACAATACTACCATTAAACCCTTGTTCATCAATAGGTAACGACACTCAGGAGCAGGACCAAGAGCCCGAAGAGCAAGATACTGTAGTTTGTAACACTTGCGTGGATCCAGGCAAGCCCCGGTTTGCATTAGCCTCTTTATAAAGTTTTGCTAGTTTATATCACTACTAGTGTCTATGTTTAATTGTTGCATTAGGTCATAGGAGTTGATTGGAACCCACTCTGCATGTTACCCAAAATGACCTATATTGCTATTATTAGAAACACATGGGTGTTGACTGTGGTAACCCTGTCTTGCCCACCCTAGGACCCGTCCATGGTCGGCCCCTTGATCAAGTTTTGAACAGTACCGAATGCATGCTAGTTTCATGGGCACTAGTAAATCGATGTAGCATTAAAGGTTGCTTACATCAAGGATGGTTAAGGTGCATTGGCCTTATGATCCCTCGGCTGCTAGAGTGGGCGGTCCATACCACGAAGTACTGTTGGCAGGACGGCATGCCCACTCGATGTTACCACACCCGGGCCGGGATGTGGGTGGTTTTTCTTGCGAAAGGTTACCATATACGACCTTAATTGGTGCGTATGTGTCATGTACTTCAGGTTTTCCTAGCTGGTGTAAATCAATTGCAATTGCTATCCCTCGCAGTAATGAGTGCCGCTTGTTCACCGTGCTAATCACGTAGTTGCACATGATATTATGGATATGGATTTGTATTGGTTATTACTGATTATTATTAATGCTCTATTGTTGTACTTACTTTATGTATTGTTTTATTATTGTTGCAACTAAAGTTACATTTCAGCTCAACCCATTTAACTTGAAAAATAAAACTTGATAGAACTAATAAGTTGCTTAGTGCGAGTCCTTTCAAACAAGCCACCTATTAGAGCCATGGCTTGTCTAGGTTTTAACGGGAAAGTCTTGCTGAGTAATTACTACTCAGGCTTTATGCTTATGTTGTTTTCAGGTACTGAAGAGATAGATTTGCCTGTAGATGTGTTGCCTTGGGACGTGCAAGTCCCTGAGGGTTGGTCTGCCCACTGGGAGTTTGACCTTTCGCCGCAGTGACTGTTGTGTGCTGCTAGAGTGATGGTTCCTCGGACATGAATCATCACTATGCTGTATCGTCGAGCTCGTAGTTCTTATCGTTATTTTTGAAAACTCATGAACATGTAATTCCGCTGCACTTTGATGTAATAATTAAACTTAAATATTGGATCATTGTTGTATTATCAAGTGTCTGCGTTATCAGCACCTTCGGGACCTCGATCCTCTGGGAAGGGCCGCCTCAACCGGGCTTTTCTTCATGGCAAAGAACGACCACGACACCGACTCTGGATCCGATTCCGACACAAGCGAGGTGCCTCCTACTCTTGATGAGCTCTCTTCTGAACTTGATCATTTGCGCAATGTTCTGCTCATGCAAGATGATAAGCTTCATAGTGTTGTTCGTGAGAGTAGAGAGCTTAAGTCTAAGTTAGAGAGTGCTGATTTTGAAATTGCTTCGCTTAGGTCTAAGATTGCTAAAGATGACATTGTTGTAGAGTGTGAGTCTTGTCAAATTGTGATGAATGATCTGAGTTAGAGGGAGAGTGTGCATGCTCAAGTTGCTAGTCAGCTTGAGAGTGCCCTCAAGGAGCTCGATGAATTCAAAGCTAGGTCAACTCTTTTGGGTGCATGTCAGAAGTGCCCCAAGCTCACAAGTGAGTTGGAAGCTCAAACCTTCAAAGTCAAAGAGCTTGAGTCCCAGCTGCTTGTTGAGACTTGCTCTAACGTCCTTCCCCCACCCTGTGAGGTGTGTGTCTCTCTTATGGACAAGCTTGTAATCACTAGGGAGGAAAATAAAGTCCTAGTCCAAGAAAATGACTATCTTGTTTCTAGACTCCAAAGAACCTTAGTGAGTGAGGAGAAAATTGAGAGTGACCTAGCAAGAGTCAAAGAGAGTGCTAGTAGGTCCAGCTACAACTTGGGTTTGGGATTTGAGAGGGTTGACAAGGAGAGTGAGAATGTGGGTATGTTTGTACATAGCTCCAGCTACAAGGATGAGGAAAACACCATCAAACCCACTGACACATACTATCCACCCAATCCAAAACCCTCCTTCAACCCAAAGCAAACAGAGAAGCCAAAACCCAAGCTTGCCATGCAAACCAAGCCTAATCCTAAGGGTGTCTGCATTTGCATGTTTTGTGGTCGTAAGGGCCACTTGGATGAATTCTGTTATAGGCATAAGAGGATTGAGAGGAAACAAGCTGAGTTGACTAGGGATGCTTTTTATGATGATTTTGTTGACTTTCACCCTCGCTCTTTTTCTCGTGCCTATCGTGGATAGGGTCATCCCTCATATGGCTTTGATTCACGAAACAGAGGCTTTGCGTTGCAGCGCTTTGGTGCTCCATGTTTTCCCTATTGTTGTGAGCATCACTCGCGTGGATTTGGCTTTCACACAGATGATTTCTCTTCTCGCAACCCATGGTTCGAGTCGAGACGCTTTGACAGGCCACATTTTCCCTATCGTGGGTTTCATCCCATGCGTTCGAATGATAATGTGCAAAGAACGGTGATGACTACTACTGGTCATATGGTTAAGTGCTGGATTTCCAAATGCTTTTTAACTAACCCCCGCACCGAGCCATCGACTTTCCCTTCTCGTTCTTTGTAGGTAGCAGGTGGAGGCCTGGAGAACAAATGGTTGATGGACTCCGGGTGTTCGCGCCACATGACCGGAGATGCAAAGTGGTTCTCGAGCCTCACTCCCTTGAAGCGCCGGGTGTATGTGACCTTTGGAGATGACAAGAGAGGGAGAGTGAAGGCAAGAGGCGCGGTAAAGGTAAATAAAAAATTCACTCTCAAGGATGTTGGTTTGGTTGAGTTTCTCAAGTACAATCTCCTCTCTGTTTCTCAGCTTCTTGATGTTGGTTTGGATGTGCACTTTAAGTCAAATGCTTCTTGTGTTCTTGATTCGAGTGGTTCTTTGGTTTGTGGGATTTCTCGCATTGGCAGAGTTTTTCAGGCTAATTTTGCTGGTTCTTCTGGTTCTCACAAGTGCCTGTTTTCTCAATCTTCTTCTGAGCTCTAGAAATGGCATAGAAGACTGGGTCACATGTGCTTTGACTTGTTATGTCGCCTGAGTGACCTAGGCTTGATCCGAGGATTTCCTAAGCTCAAATTTGATAAGGATTTGGTTTGTGCTCCTTGTCGTCATAGGAAAATGATTGCCGCTTCTCATCCACCAATCAATTTGGTGATGACTGAACGCCCTAGAGAGTTGCTTCATATGGACACTGTTGGTCCTTCTCGGGTTTGTTCGGCGGGTGGGAAGTGGCATGTTCTTGTGATTGTTGACGACAACCCTTGCTATTCTTGGGTTTACTTTCTTGAGAGCAAGGATGAAGTGTTTCATCACTCTGAGAGCTCAGTTTTGAGGTTGTTCAAGGAACTCCCTGGTGCATTACGAGCAATCCACAGTGATAATGGCATCGAGTTCAAGAACTCCTCCTTTGATGCCTTCTATCTTGAGCATGGTATTGAGCATCAGTTTTCAGCATCTCGTGTTCCTCAGCAGAATGGTATGGACCCTGGTGGAGATGGCCTGGACGATGCTCAATGAGCATAGGAAGGAATGTGGCCATTAGCACTGCTTGCTATATTTCCAATTGGGTTTTCTTGTGCTCAATTACTAATGTGACTTCTTATGAGCTACATTTTGGAAGGAAGCCATCTGTTTCTCATTTGTGTGCTTTGGGCTGCAAGTGCTTCATTCTCAAGCGTGACAATCTTGATAAGTTTGAGTAGAGATCTTCCGATGGCATCATTCTTGGCTACACTCTTCATGGTCATTCTTACAGAGTTTTGAATTTGGAAACTAACACCATCATAGAATCCTGGGATGTAACCTTTGATGAATCAAACCCTTGTGCAAGGAATGTGATTCAGTCTGCAGATGATAAGGAGCTGAAGGAAAGCATCTTTGTAGAAGAGGACCTACAGGGCTTTGATGATGATGACGATGATTCACTTCATCTCTCATCTGAGCTTGTTCCAGCTGCTACCACCACTCCAGCAGAGGGTCCAGAAGCTTCTACATCTACTTCTGCAGCTGTTGAGCGAGCTCCAACTGTGGTTGAGGGGGAGATACGCTCTAAGAGAGAGGCTCCTCACCACATTCAGCATCGACATCCACCTCAATAGATGATTGGTAATCTCTATGAGAGGACAACAAGGTCAAGGTCCGTACATCTCTCTTGCTTTAACAATTCCCTCTTTGTTGCAATCTTTGAACCCTGGGATGTTGGACACGCACTATCTGATGAACATTGGGTTAATGTCATGCATGAGGATGGAGAACTTTGAGAGAAACTAAGTTTGGACCCTAGTCGAGCCTCCTATTGGTGTCAATGTCATAGGAACCAACTGGGGGTTTAAAAACGAGCATGGGGAAGATGGTGAGGTTGTTAGAAACAAGGCTAGGCTTGTTGCCCAGGGTTTGAGTCAAGTGGAGGGCATAGACGATGGGGAAACCTTTGCTCCTGTTGCACGCATAGAAGCCATTAGGATCTTGCTTGTATTTGCTGCCTCTACGGGCATTAGACTCTATCAAATGGATGTCAAGAGTGCTTTCCTAAATGGTTTCATAGAGGAAGAGGTTTATGTAAAACAACCACCTGGCTTTGAGCACTAGAAATACCCAAACCGTGTGTACAAGCTTCAGAAGGCTTTGTACGGGCTAAAGCAAGAACCTAGGGTATGGTATCCTAGGTTTAAGATTTCCTTTCTAGAGCGTGGGTATGTCATCGGGTGTGTTGACAAAACTTTGTTTACTCTTAGCCATGGCAATGACTTTCTAATGGTTCAGATTTACGTGGATGATATCATGTTTGGTGGTTCCTCTCATGCTCTTGTGTCCAGATTTCAGGAAGCCATGGAAAGTAAATTTCAGGTGTCGATGATGGGCGAGCTCACCTTCTTTCTTGGGCTTCAAATCAAGTAGTGCAAGCAAGGCACTTTCATACACCAAGCCAAGTATACGACAGATCTCCTAAAGAAGTTCGACATGGTCAATGTGAAGACGTTGTCTACACCAATGTCCACTACAATGACACTTGACCCTGATAAAGACTGTGAAGCGGTGGACCAAAGGGAGTACAAGAGCATGATTGGCTCCCTCTTGTACCTAACAGCGACAAGACCTGACATACACTTTATGGTGTGTCTTTGTGCTCGTTTTCAAGCTTCCCCAAGGGTGACTCATCACAAGGCTGTCAATCGCATCTTCAGGTATCTCAAATACACCCTTGAGTTCGATCTTTGGTACTCTGCATCATTATCTCTTCATCTCATTGGGTATTCGGATGCGGACTTTGCTAGGTGTGGAATTGATAGGAAGAGCACTACTGGTACCTGCCATTTCTTGGGTACTTGTTTGATCTATTGGTCTTCTCGTAAGCAGTCGAGTGTAGCCCAATCCACCACAGAGGCTGAGTATGAAGCTGCCGCTAGCTGCCATGAGGGACTATGGGTTAACCTTTAAGAGTGTTCCACTCATGTGTGATAACTCCAGTGCCATATGCTTAGACAAAAACCCAATCCAACATGGTAAGGTTAAACACATCAATGTGTGATTCCACTTCCTGAGAGACAATGTTGAGAAGGGGGATGTTGAGCTCAAATACATCAACACCAGAAACCAACTAGCTGATATCCTCACCAAGCCCCTAGATGCTACTAGACATGCTTTTCTTCGGGGGGAACTTGGTGTGTGTCATCCTTATGGCATCATTTGAGGCGGAGTTGGTGTTCACTTGTACATATGTATCTTACCTTTTATTCATTGCATCTCATATGTAATATATGCATTGGTATATGAGCTTTGATTCTTATGCTTTCTTGCATTTCTCTTTGCTATGATTGAGCTTGAGCTAAGTTGTGTCGATGTGATGGTAATCTCTCATGCTTAGATTTTCTAGGTGGCCTGTTATAGACTCATGTGAGAAACTTGCTACTCTTAAAGGTAAATTAAGCTTTTTGTGAACCTTATGAACTAATCTTGCTAAAACTTGCTCACCATGTGTATAATTGCTTTTATCTTTGTTGAAACTTGTATTGAGGCTAGTCTAGAGGATATCTTGGCTTTGGCACCTTGTGTTTGTGAAATGGAAGGCTTTGCAAATGTTCATGATGGGACATTATGGGAATGTGTGTTCCTTTTGCCACAAAGGCATGCTCTTTTGTCTTGTGAATAAACCTTGGATAATCTGCTAAGTGCTTTTGATCAAGAATAATTCTAAAATGCTAAATCCAAACATTATGACATGAGGCCTTGGGGTGTTTGCCATACCCAGTCGTGCGACGCTGCGTATGGATAAGAGGACACATGAGGATAAACAATAAACACTTGATCAATTGAGTCTCTGTTGCATATGTGAGCGTTTATGAAGCTCATTTTCTGCGAATGCTTGTTGCCCTAGTTGAGATTGAAACTGGCTAGATTGTTATGATTCACTTGATGCTTGTTTTGCCTTAAATGGGAGTACTTACACATGTGGTGGCAGATTTTCTCATGATGAGCAAATTGTGATTCTATCGAAGCTAGTCAATCTTTCTGCTTAGCTTGTATAGCTCTTGGTGTTTATACCTTGCTATCTGTTTTTGGTCTTTGTATGATTGTGAGCTATTGCTTTTACACTTCATGGCTCTATGTTTATGGCTAGCAAAGTTAAATGCTTGTTTGCATAATTGTTGAAGCTCTTTAGGTTTGCATTTTCATGTTTTGCATGTTTGCTTATTCTTTCGCCTCTTTGATGAGTTCATTGCCAAAGGGGAAGAAATATTGGGTCATGCACAAATTATGCTAAGAAACTTAGAATGATCCATTTTGCACTACATGAAATCTACCACAAGTTGAGGGGGAGCATATCATGATCTTGAGCGTTTTCTTGCACTTTTCACATTCTTTGTGTCTCAAGTCGCTTTCTTTACCAACTCTTGGTTTTATGATCCCTACTTTGCTAGATGGCTTGTTTTCACCTTTTCTTTGGGTTTGGCCATTTGGATGTGCTTATTCGGCCTCGCATTTCAATCTCTAATCTTCGTGCATTTGGTGTTGTCAATGTACTCACCAAGGGGGAGATTGAGAAACCATGTGAATATGTGTCATGGTTTGCAATATATGTGATGAGTAATTGACTTGAGTGGATGTTGTGTTTGAGTTGAAATACGGGAATCTGGGGATTGCATGAGTTTGTGCATGTCATGGTTTTGACTAACTGGAGTTGGTGGAGGTATTGGTGAAGTTGCAGGAGATGGGAAATGTGTTTGCTTGTCTCATGATGTGTAGGTCACTAGAGTCAACTTGGCGGTCAACGGCAAGAGGATCGGGCACAAGTAGGGGACTTGGGGCCGGACGATCGGGATGCCGGGTGAAGTCAAGGGTGATCCACACCGTACACATGGAGAGGCAAGAAGCACGGACGGTTTCGAGGCTGAGCCTCAAAACCGTGATGGTGATGAAGATAGCGTGTTGACCAAGTCAAGGTGAATAGGATGCCGGTACAAGTGACAAGGGGGCGTGATGGACAGGGACTGGGAGAGACATGCCGGTGGTCACGATCGCGGGACAAGGTGACACGCATCAACATCGAGAAGTCACGCTTTAAGAAGCGCACAAGGTGGTTTCCTGGTTTGGGCCTCAAACCAGGTGGTGGTGGTTGGTGGTGCACGTGGCACCATCATGAGGTTGCTTCGAAATAAAGCAAAGACGTGAAGCTTCGGATGGCATTTAGGCGATAAGGCAAAAGATGGACTATTATGCCCTCGGTAGTTGGTGGGTGTGTTATGTAGACCAAGGGTAGTGTTGTCATGTGGGCAATAGACCTTGGGCCTATATAAGGAGAGGTAGGAGTGGTGGAAGAGGTGCCTCTCTTTCCCTTAGCCATGCCTTAGGTCTTCATTCAAAGTGCTAGGAGAGGTCTTCATGTTTTAGAGGAGATTAGTGGGTGTGTGAGAGACATCTCTTGCTCTTCCAAATAGTGGGAGGAAGAGGGTGGCTTCCTAGCCATGTATCCATGTATCATGACTTGATGAATCAATGATATGAGATTCAAATTCGTGCTCAAGTTCTTCCTCTCTCCCTAAATCCCGAATTTCTCTTTTTCCTTATTTTTGAAGCTATTTTCATGATGATTTTCGATCTCGATTTTGAGTGAGTTTTGGGATGGATTTTGTGGGGGATCTTGATGCTATGATGTGCTAGAACAACCTTATATAGGTCCTTAACCGAATCAAAGGCACTAGCACCTTCGATTTGAAAGATTTCTCAAGTTTCCCCTTTTTGGTGTTCTTGGTACAAGATCTGAAATTCATGATGATTCCTTGTGCTTTTTGGGTGGATCTCTTTACAGGAGTGTCGTGAAGTATTGAGGATGATCTGGTCCAAATTTCATGATTTTTGGAGTTCGCTTGGTAGGGTTCTGGCAATTTTCTTTCCCGAACGGAGCTGCTGTTTTGCCTAGGACAGAACTTCTGTGGCTAGGACGGACCTTCCGTTACCTTGATGGAGCTTCCGTCAAGAACCACGGAACTTTCATGAGTGATAGTTGTCCCATCGTCTGGAACTTCCGTCAGAGGCTATGGAACATCCGTCGGACACCACGGAACTTCCATCAGGCATCACGGAACTTCTGTTGGGCACCACGAAACTTTTGTCAGGCTCAGTTTTGTGATCTCTCAGATCTTCCATGTTTCCCTTTTTGTTCCTCTTGTGCTTCCGCTATGGGTCCTTTTGGTTTGAGTCATTCCTAGCGTTAACATATCACAAGTTGGTGTGTGTAATCTTGGTGACCCGGTTAGAGGTTGGTTCGGGTTGTAATTGGGACATAGGCCAAGTTCTCTAGAAGAATTTTAATTGGCTCCCATTCACCCCCCCCCCTCTGGTCGCCTTCTCGGTCCTTCAAAATGGGTCGGCAAAGACCGGTGGCTCACCATCGGGCTCACACTCGAAGCCATCGGGAGACACTTACTGTCCTTATGCCCGCTGGTCCCTCTTGTAGCGCCTCACTTGCTTCTTCATGCGCCGCTTGTTCTCCCACTTCTCTTTTGCGTTAAAGCATCAAGCATTGAAGATACCTTTGAGACAGGCAAGAACTAGAGAAGAAGGATGGCACTATCTCCCTTGGGCTGAGGAAGAGGCCCTCTGAGCTGTTGCTGCTGCTACTACTGCATTCTCGACATGAGCATGAGCAAAACGATCTCTACTTGATGAGGACTGGCCAGGGTGAGAGCGGTCAGCTGGGTGAACATCAAGCTGCACTCTAGGTATCACGGGAAGATGCTTGCACTCCTTCTCAAACACAAGTCCTGTCTCGGCCTCAATCATCTTCATGAGATCTGGAGCATAGGGAAGAACCCGATTTGTGTCAACAGATGACATGTGAATGTCATTGGTGACAACGTCCATGACACAGAACGGATTTGCATCTGGAGAAAATCTGGCAAGAATGTTCCTTGACGTCTCCACTATTGATGTTGCATAACCACCCTTAGGAGCAATGGTGCCTCAAAGCATCCGGTTGAAAGTGAAGTAATAGTTGTGAAGTCCATTAGTTGACGCAAAAACATTGGACTCCTCTCATAGTACATGAACCCCATGTCACGACACTTCATCACTGGCTCATTTGAGATGATCTCTCTTTCATTGTCTTCACTTTCTTGAAAGAAGTAGGTTGCAAACAGAGCGGCTGTGATTGCATACTCAACCCCATGTGTTCTCCAATGAATGGTGTCATTGCCATCAATGTAGAGAGTGGCATAGAGTTGGCAAATGACCCCTTCATTCCAATCATAGCTGAAACCCATGAGGTCATAGACACCCTTGTCCTTGCATGCTTGAATGATGTCATTGAACACTAGATTGTCCTTAGATTCCATGTACGCCCAATCAATCCATTGATGGGAGGCTAACCGATTCTTTCGGTACATGTCAATGAACATAGAGGTGTAGTAGTCCTATTAAAACCAGGTGTGGAATCGGTAGTCCGTTGCCTCTTGCTCTCCCACTAGACTAGGGTTGAACTTTCTTGCTTCAATGAGTGCATCAAGATCTTTCTTGTAGTCCTTATACACAGAGTCACTTGGGTAGGCAGGTGTGTGGACATGAAGTCCTTCCATGACATTCCGAGGTGCCGGTGTGGCCTTCCTATAAGGCCAAGTGTTCCTTCCCTTAGCCGGTTGCTTCCCTTTATCTAGTGCTCTCCGAGGAGGGAGAGAACCCCCAGTCTCAACATGTGTAGTTTGAGCACCGCTACTAGAGTCTCTTCTCTGTTTGGACATCGCCTTCCACCTTTGTGCAATGGGCACTAAGTCGTCACTTGAGGAAGATTCCAATACTTGGTCTTCCTCATATGATACATTTTGACGGTTTGGTGCATTGGCGGCACGCTTGACCCTCACCATTGTCGATTGCCAAGGAAAGCAATAAGGAGCAAAAGATCAGGTCCAGGGCATGAGCAAGATTATATAAACTAGCAAACTTCAGTGCACTAAACTGCAGACGACGGAAGTTCCATGACAGGCCATGGAAGTTCTGTCGTGACAGAAGTTTCAGCAGAACTTCCGTCAATTGTAGTTTGCAATAAAACTCATCTAGCTTCTAAATCCTACTGCAACAATGCAAATGCCTCTAACACCTACTAGAATAACCCAAGGGGAGTTAATCTATCCAAAAAGATTGAGGACATCTAAACTTTTGACCTAAAAGAGAAGAGAGAGGTCAGATCTCATACCTAGGTCAAAAAACAAAGAAAATCGATGGAGATTGCGGAACTTCCTTGGGGGAGGAAACCAATCTCCACCTTTTTGATCAACTTCATTGGTGGAAACTTCAAATCGCCAGGAATTGCCTTCTAGGGTTTGAGTTGAGGAGAGAGAAGGAGAAAGAGTGAAGTGACCGGTTGAAAAGGGAAGAAGAGGGGCTCGGGGCCCTTTAACCTGGGAGTGATGTAAGTTTCGTCATTGGGTAACGTAAGTTCCGTCTCTCTTGGGTTTAGGCAAACAGCCAGAGTGAAAGGTCGCAGAGGTTTCCTCAGAACTTCCATCAACGATAGAAGTTCCGTCAATGAGTGACGGAAGTTCCGTTGTTCTCTGTTTCAAATAGAAGAACTCGCTCTTGAATTAGAACTTTTGGACAAGTTAAATAGGGAGTATAGGGGTTGTCTCAACTTGTGAATAGCAACAATCAATCAATCAAAACTATATTCACAAGTGTCAACAATATGATCTATTGATCAAAACATTTTGTTTGAGATCAAAGACATTATGAAATTTTGAAGAATTTTGGTTTTAAGACATTTTGCTTGAGTATTACACCAAACAAATTATAATATTCTACTCCAAGTTGGATGAGTCAAGAATATTTAGTTCACTCCTAAGTTCACAAAACCGCTTCTCATCTAGCGGTTTGGTAAATATATCGGCTAGTTGTTTATCGGTTCTAACATAGCTAATCTCAATATCCCCTTTGATTGAATGATCTCTCAAGAAGTGGTGCCAGATATCTATATGCTTAGTCCTATTGTGATCAATGGGGTTATATGCAATCATGATGGCACTCTCATTGTCACATAGGAGTGGAACTTTAGTCATAGTGTACCCAAAATCCTTTAGAGTTTGCCGCAACCAAAGTAGTTGAGCACAACAACTTCCGGCTGCAACATACTCCGCCTCGGTTGTGGATAGGGCAATGGAATTTTGTTTCTTGGATGACCATGATACAAGGGACCTACCGAAGAATTGGCACGTTCCAGTGGTACTCTTCCAATCCACTTTACATCCGACATAGTCGGCATCGGAATAATCGACTAACTTGAACTTCGAGCCCTTTGGATACCATAATTTTAGGTTTGGTGTGAACTAAATATCTCAAGATTCTTTTTACAGCCACCAAGTGACTTTCCTTAGGAGCACTTTGAAATCTTGCACACATGCACACACTAAGCATGATATCAGACCTAGATGCACAAAGATGAAGCAAAGAGCCAATCATGGATTGATATACCTTTTGATCCATGGGATTACCGTTCACTTCTAGCCTGAGGTGTCCATTTGTCTTCATGGGAGTCTTATTTGGATTTGCATTTTCCATGTCAAACTTCTTGAGTATGTCTTGAGTGCACTTGGTTTGACTTATGAATGTTCCTTCTTCAAGTTGCTTGACTTGAAAACCTAGAAAGAACCTCAATTCTCCCATCATGGACATCTCAAATTTCCTAGTCATAATCTTGGCAAACTCATCACAAAAAGATTGATTAGTAGAACCAAATATAATGTCATCGACATATATTTGGCACACAAAGATATCATTATCAACTTTTCTTGTGAAGAGAGTAGGGTAGACCTTGCCAATTGTGAATCCCATGTTGATCAAGTATCCTATGAGGTGTTCATACCAAGCTTGAGGAGCTTGTTTAAGGCCGTAGAGAGCTTTGTGAAGCATGTACACGTGGTTTGGTTTCTTTGGGTCTTCAAAGCCCAGAGGTTGTTGTACATACACCTCTTCTAGAACGGGGCCATTGAGAAATGTACTTTTACATCCATTTGAAAAAGCATAAAACCATGGTGGGTGGCATATGCTAGTAAAATACGAATTGACTGAAGCCTAGCTACGGGTGCATAAGTTACACCAAAGTCCAAACCTTCAACTTGTGAGTAGCCTTTAGCAACAAGTCTTGCTTTGTTTCTTATCGCCACACCATACTCATCTTGTTTATTGCGGAAGACCCATTTTGTACCTACAACATTTTACTTGGGTCTTTCCACCAATGTTCACACCTTGTTTCTTTCAAAGTTGTTCAACTCTTCTTGCATGGCCATCACCCAATCCGAGTCTTGTAGTGCTTGTTCCACCTTAAGAGGTTCCATAGAGGAAACAAACGAGTAATGATGACAAAACATAGCCATCCGGGATCTTGTGGTTACCCCATTTTGGATGTCACCAAGAATGTTGTCATCGGGGTGATCCTTTTGAATGCTTTGTCGGACTCGTGGATGAATTGGCCTAGATGCATCTTCTACTTCTTCTTCTTGATTGTTGTCATCTTGAATGTCTCGATCTCTACCATCTTGAGCTTGATCTTGGTTGTTGCCTTGACCATGATCGTCACCATGATCGTGGTTACTTCCTTGATCTTGTTCATCATGTGGCTCTTGTGGAGATGGGTCATCTTGTCTTGAAGAAGATGATCCATCTTGACTTGAATTTGGGTCTTGTGGTCTTATCTCACCTATTTCTATGTTCCTTATTGCATCACAAGGAGCTTCATCACCTACATCACTTAGATTAACTTGCTCCACTTGAGAGCCATTAGATTTGTTAAATTGCACATCCCAGGTTATCTCAATAACTCTGGTGTCTTTGTTAAAGACACAATATGCATAGATATTAGTTCCATAACCAAGGAGGAAACCTTCATGAGTCTTGGGAGCTGATGTAGATATGGCCCGATCTTCCGAGAGGTAAGTGGATAAACTCAAATTTAGGGAACTCGGTGTCGACGACCCGGCTTGAATCAGACACGATCCAACCCCACAACCGTTACACCCAGCACAACTTGATTGTTCCTGCAAGCGAAATCAAGAACACAAGCAAGAAAGGATAATCACGTAATCTGAAATTGCAAATATGGATGAAGCAAATCACAAGAAAAGGTTCAAGCTCTGAACACAAAAGGACTAATTGCCACAGTGGTGTAGAGCAAGAATAGGGGCCCTAGATTACTGTAAAAGGACTTGTCGCCACAGTCACAATAATTCGATCAAGTTTCTCTCAAGAAAACTAAACTAAACAAAACCCAAAACTAAAAGACGGCGGCTACTGAGTTTATGTAGGAACTAGGGGCATCCTAGGGTTAGGAGCGACCAGGGGGCACCCACAACATGGCTTAAGGCCCGACTCGATACATAACCAAGATGGCCCAAAATAGGTGGCGTAGCACCTTGTCATGATCACACAGCATGAATCATGACCCTTTTGGAGCTAGGACCAGAAATAAAATGATGGCGTCGTCGTCCCCTTTCCAACGCATCAAAGAACGCCTCGTTTGGATGTTGGATGTGGGAGATATCATCAGAACCGTGAAGGGGTGTCGGCTGAATCCGAGATGAACGCGGCGACCGAGTTGGTGACGACTTGTAACTTGGGGAAGGCCATGATATGCATGTATCCAGCATGGTGATGTCCTCATCATCCTCCCCCTCTTGAATTGGAGTTGCCCTTGACTCCATCTTATCATCAATGTCCTGCAAAAGGTTTGTACTAGCAGAATGCAAAGTACAAGATACATGATCATTGATAGAAGATATATCACGATAAAGCATAGTATAGCATGGTGCATCATGATTATCACAAAGTTCAGCAACAGAAGATGTCATAGCAAGAAAAGCACCTCCCTTTAACTGAATAGGCTTATGTTTAACATCAGAAAGTTGTTTGTTATCTTGTTTATTCTCAGTATTTTCAGCAAGCAGTTTAAAATAATTTCTAATATCAGCAGGCAATAATGGACGCAAAGTAATATTCCTGTCCTTGTGCATGAAAGTATATGTATTAGTTCTACCATGGTGGGCAGCATCCGTATCATATTCCCATGGACGGCCTAATAAAAGTGAACATGAAAATCAGCATAGTCATGATAAGAACCGACTGAAAAGTGTATGCGTGCTGACCGAGTCACCTATGCGGTACCACTATTGTTGAACCATTTGATGTGGTAGGGCTGATGTAGTGCATGCGTGGTCAAGCCAAGTTTGCTTACCAAATTAGAACTTACCAAGTTGTTATAGCTCCCAGTATCAATGATGGTGAGAACACGGCGGTCCGCGACAATGAGATACATGTAGAATAAATTGTTCCGTTGTTGTTCGTCCTCTTGTCCCACCTGAGTGGTCACCACATGCTGTATAACAAGGCTAGTAAAACCCGCGGTGGCAGCAATGGAATCAATGGCGGTAATCTCCTGCTCCTCCTTCGTCGAATCTTCAACAAGGTTAGGCAGACGAGCAAATTCATCTTCAACATCACTACAACTTTTATACCCATTAGCAGTAGCAATGAAAGCACAATGACTAGGGCAATCCTTCATGACATGTCCCATGCCCTTGCAGCGGTGGCAAATAATGGTGGTGGAGGAGCCACTCCTAGCACCGAAAGTAGCAACCTTCTTCTGGTGTTGGTGCTGCACAATAGATGATTGTGCTTCAGAAGCAGGCGCAAGTGGAAGAGTTATTGTTGGTGGCTTAGCAACATGACTCTTCAAGTTCTCTACTCCAGTGCGCTGCTGGATAGATAGCTCAGTGCTGGACCTGCAAGATTATTGTGGAAGGCATCCCTGTACTTCTCGTTCAGCCTTAAGAGCAATATGATACAATTGGCTGAACCTATTCCACTCTTTATAGTCAACAATATTCTGGATATCACGGTTCAAACTACCAAAAAATCTAGCACTAGTCTCAACATCATCTTCATGTATATCACAACATGCTAAACCAATAAGTAATTCCTGATAATATTCGTCTACTGTTTTACTACCTTGTGTTAAAGATTGTAATTTCAAACGTAAATCACGTTGGTAATAAGGAGGAACAAAACGAGATTTCATGCGTTGTTTCAAAACAGGCCAAGTGTTGGGTATAGCAGTATTATTATTGCAAAGATCATTCCACCAAAATAGAGCAAAACTCATAAACTCACTAGTAGCAAGTCTAACTCTATGCTCAACAGGAACTAAATGAGAATTAGATCTCTGTTTAATAGCAAGTTCCCAATCTAAGTATGCTTCAGGATCAGCACTACCAGCAAAAGGAGGAATGTTAAATTTTGGCTTAACAAAAGTATTAGTATTACCATGATTGCTATTACCTGCCATACCATGTCGATTACGGTGAAGATGGTCTGCATCATGGTCAAAATCATCATCATTAGCAGCTCGTTGAGGTGGAGGTCGTCGTTCAACATCCTCAATTTGGTTGGCAACAGTGTTGATGTGGCCCATCAACTCAGCAAACTTCGTTTCCATGAATGTACGCTGGTCCGCAAGAAGCTTCGTAAGCTCAACCTTGGACACACAAACATTGAAGTCTGTAGGGGACTCCGACTCTCCAGGTGTCCCTTTCCCTTTCTCTGACATGGTTAGAAGCAAAAGACAAGACTAAACAAAAGGATTAGCCATATCAACTAGCAGGTAGCAGAGGGTGTAGAAAGTGGAAAACAATATCAGAAGCAATGTATCACAATCTTGCAAGTGTTCTTACCAAGGCCAATAGGTCGGCACAATCTATAGTCGAACTTGGGTTTAACAGTTGCAAGGAAGAAACCTGTGCTGCAATATGTATAGCTTGGAAGGCTAATATGTATGTCAGTCGAACAAAATTAAATAATAGATAGTAGCACTGAATAAATGTCCAAAGCAGTGTCCTAATTGTTGGCAAAAGAATCATGTTCAAAAACAGTTGTGTCAGCGAACAATGGCAAAGGCAGCAAGGATCAAAACAGACTTCACAGACTTTGAAATTTTCAGGACCGGGGGGGGGGGGGGGCAAATCAAAATCTTGATTTTTTGTATGATTTTTCCACTATTTTTCTGTGATAGATAAACACAAAGGAAGGAACCACAAGAAGTTTCAACTCAAACAGAGGGGAAACAAAGCGTAGGCAAAATCTCAAAGTTTCATCGAAAACGCTATTTTTGACTTCATAATTTTTTTCTATTTCTTCCCATTTTTTTTGAATTTTTTTATGAGTGCACACAGGGCGTAGCCAAGTGTGGGTCACCTCAACTTTGAGTCGAGAACCTGCTGTAAAAATTTCAGCCTAATCGGAGCAACGAGTGAAAAGTTATGTCTGTTTTACTGAAGGTAGGTCAAGATAGGGTTTGAGGGGTGAGGGGGGGGGGGGAATAGAGACAGAATCGGGTAGGGCTTTTTTTTTGGTAACGGATTGTGGGGGGTGGGTGGGTGACACAATGGTTAATCCAATAGAAAACACGATGGTGATGGTGGTGAAAACTGATGGGGAAAACGGTGGTGTGCAGCGGAGATCAAAACACAAACTGAATCAAAACACAAATTCAAGCCAGCATCTGAACTCGACTAGAACATAAAATCAACACCATGGACTCTGAAATTAAATTATGCAAAGGCTAAACAATGTCTGGGATGGTGGGAATAATATTTTTTGTTGGCTTTTTTATGGACAATAGGTGATGAACACAAACGAATCTAAATGGGAGAACACGATAATACCTCACGGAGAACCTAGGAATCTAATACCACTTGATGTAGATATGGCCCGATCTTCCGAGAGGTAAGGGGATAAAGTCGAATTTGGGGAACTCGGCGTTGATGACCCAGCTTGAATCAGACACGATCCAACCCCGCAACCGTTACACACCGCACAACTTGATTGTTCCTGCAAGCGTAATCGAGAACACAAGCAAGAAAGGATAATCACGCAATCTGAAATTGCAAATATGGACGAAGCGAATCAAAAGAAAAGGTTCAAGCTCTGAACACAAAAGGACTAATCGCCACAGTGGTGTAGAACAAGAATAGGGCGCCTGGATTACTGTAAAACGACTTGTCGCCACAGTTACAATAATTCGATCAAGTTTCTCTCAAGAAAACTGAACTAAACAAAACCCGAAACTAAAAGACGGCGGCTACTGAGTTTATGTAGGAAGCAGGGGAGTCCTAGGGTTGGGAGCGACCAGGGGTGGGCCCACAACATGGGTTTAAGGCCCAACATGATACATGGCCCAGTTGGCCGAAAATAGGTGGCGCAACACCTTGTCATGGTCACATAGCATGACTCATGACCCTTCTGGAGCTAGGACCAGAAACAAAATGATGCTGTCATCGTCCCCTTTCTAACGCATCAAAAAACGCCTCGTTTGGACGTCGAATGTGGGAGATATCATCAAAACCATGAAGGAGTGTCGGCTGAATCCGAGACGAACATGACGACCGAGTTGGTGATGATTTCTAACTTGGGAAAGGTCATGATATGTGCGTATCCAGCATGGTGATGTCCTCATCAGGAGCAAACTTAAAAGATTTTGGATTCTTGTTGAGAATAAAGCATTTTCTCCCAAAGACCCAAAAATATGAAACATTGGGAAGTTTACCGGTGAGAAGCTCAAAAGGTGTTTTCTTTGAAATCTTGTGAAGATATAGTCTATTTGTTGCATGGCATGCGGTGTTGATGGCTTTGGCCCAAAAAATGTCTGGCGTCTTGTACTCATTAAGCATTGTTCTTGCCATCTCTATGAGTATGCGGTTCATTCTTTTGGCTACACGATTTTGTTGTGGAGTGTATGGAGCGGATAATTCATGCTTGATGCCTTCTTCATCAAGATATTCTTTGACTTGAGTATTCTTGAATTTGGTTCCATTGTGACTCCTTATCTTCTTGATCTTCACTTCATACTCATTTTGTGCTCCCCTCAAAAACCTCTTTACGATACCTTGTGTTTCACTTTTGTCCTTCAAAAAGAATACCCAAGTGAAACGTAAATAATCATCAACAATTACAAGACTATATTTGTTACCGCCAATGCTTATGTAGGTGACCGGTCCATATAGGTCCATGTGTAGCATCTCCAATGGTCTTGTCGTTGTCATCATTGTCTTGGATGGATGTGTAGCTCCAACTTGCTTTCCGGCTTGACATGCGCTACATATTTTGTCCTTCTCAAAAGCAACATCCTTTAGTCCAATGACATGACCACCTTTTAGGAGTTTAGAAAGGTTCCTCATCCCAACATGAGCTAGCCAGCAATGCCATAGCCAACCCAAGGTGGTTTTAGCGACCAAGCAAGCATTTAGGTTAGATCCCTCCTTGTTGGTGAAATCAACAAGGTAGATCTTATCCTCTAAATACCCTTTCAAAGCTATTGAAGAATCCTTCTTCCTAAATACGGTCATGCCATAGTCGTTAGAGAGACAACAAAAGCCCATTTCATGAAGTTGTGACACGGACATCAAGTTGTATCCTAGACCATTCACAAGATAAGCATTACTAGTTGAAAGGTCATGGGTGACGTCAATCCGTCCACGACCAATTACCTTTCCTTTGTTGTCATTTCCAAACGATATGCCTCCACTTGGTAGATTGTCAGAATCATGTGTGGAGAACATTGACCTCTCTCCGGTCATATGATTTGAGCACCCGCTATGAAGTACACATATTGCACCCGGAGGAGTATTCCTACAAAGGAAATCAAGCACGTGTTTTCGGCACCCAAGTTGGTTTGGGTCCCTTAACACTAGATACAAGAACTTTGGGCACCCACACACAAGGCTTCCACCTTGCATCATGTGGCCCAACAAAGTTGGCAACTACTCTACCATAAGCATTATGTGTTAGTAGATAAGAGGTATCAAAATCATTAAAGGATATGGTAGAAGTCTTGTTATTCTTGTTGACTTGAGAAGCATTGTTCTTGGTCTTGTTGCCCATCTTTTGTGCCACTTGCTTTCCTTTTCCTTCGGGCACAAAGGTGGGTCTCTTGTTGTAGTTCTTCTTGGGTGCATTCTTGTTGTACCCCAATCCTCTCTTGTCGTGAGAGGCTCTTGGATCTCCAACAACTCTTCTCGTTGTTTCAATTTGAGCCTTCTTCATGAGCTCATTGACTTGGTTGGTTAGCTTCTCAATGATTGCATCTTGTTTGGCAATCATATCAACATCAATGTTGTGGCCTCTCCCACAACCTTTGCTTGTTTAAGCTTGAGAGGATTGAAGCTTCTTGAACAATAAGTGGGAGTTTGTCTTGAGATCCTCAATTGCCTTTACTAAGGCCTTGTTCTCCTCTTGTAAGGAGTTCCACCTTTCTTGATACTTCTTGGTCATTGAGGTGTTTGATTCATTTGACTCATTGACTCTTGCAAGGTCCTTAGTCAAGGTCTTGTTCTTCTCCTTCTCTTGCTCAAGTTTCTTTGTGACCTCGAGATTCTTTTGCTTTCTTCATTGAGTAGCTCCTCTTGCCTTTGGAGAATTCTTTCTTGTTCCTCAACCTCCTCATTAAGTTTGCCTAGCATTCTCATCATTTCTTGCATAGAGGGAACCAAGTCCTCCTCTTCATCACTACAATAAGAGGGATTGAAATCAGAACAAGGGGATACCTTGCTTCCCTTGGCCATGAAGCATCGAGGAGCATCATTCTCATCATCGGAGAGGTTGTTCAAGAGTAATTTCTTGGCCGGTGGTAGACCAATGGCAATGTTGGCAATGCCACCCTCATCATCTTCATCATCATCATCGGAGATGTATTCTTGGCCAATATGGGCTTGTCCCTTGTTGTATGGCTTCTTGTTGATCTTGTTCTTGATGTTGTACTTCTCACTCTTCTTGCCTTTCCCATTTAGCTTTGGACAATCAGCAATCATGTGTCCTTGCTCATGACACTCATAGCATCTTCTATTTGTTCTTCTTGCTCTTGCCTTGTCAAAGCTTTTCATGGTAAAGCCATTCTTGATCATATATTTGCCAAATTTCTTGACAAACAAGGCACACTCTTCATCGTCTTCTTCATTATCATCATTGTCATCATCTTCATCATCATTTGCCTTGAGAGATATGTCTTTCTTGCTTGAGCTCTCATCACCAATGAGAACATTCACTCTTTTGCCCTCATCATCACGACTCTTGTGGGCGTTGATTCTTCCAATCACTTTATCAGTTGTGAAGGTCTCAAATCTATCCTTCTCTCCAATTATGGTGCATAGTGTTGGGTTCCACATCTGAAGAGCCATGAGTAGCTTGTAGTTGACTTCCTCATCTTTGATGTTGTCTCCATAAGCTCTTCTTTCATTTATGATATCCATGAGCCTATCATGAGTTTGTTGAGGATCTTCTCCCATGTTCATCATGAAAAAGTTGAATTGATTTTTGAGAACTTGAAGCCTTGACTTTTTCATAACGTCTACTCCTTCATGAGCACATATAAGTTTTTTCCACATTTTTTGGGCATTCTCAATTCCGGCTACTCTTGAATATTCCTTAGGATTCAAGGAAGAGAGAATGGCCAACACTGCTTGAGCATTGCGATGTATGTTGAGTTGGTCCATGGTTGTAGGATTATCCTTATCTTCCAAGGTGTATCCTTTCTCCACAATTTTTAAAATTGGTGGACCAATTGACATGAGATACATCTTCATGCGATGTTTGCACCAACTAAAATCTTTTCCTTCAAAGTAAGGCAATCTTCCACTTTCGGTGCCATGTATGTTCGCCACAATGACATAATTGAAAGGCATGGATATGTGCAACTCACTTCCCTTGCTTCCTAAAGCAAGATCTTGAGGCTTGACACCTTCTCCCGGCTTTGATATCTTTCAATCTTCAAGCTTTCAAGCCTTGTAAAAGATTCTGGCTCTGATACCAATTGAAAGTTGCCTAGAGGGGGGGGGGTGAATAGGCAATCTAAAAATAATCCTGAAAAACACTTAGGTTTGATCAAATACCAGGAACGACGGAATTTCCGTCAGAATGACGGAACTTCTGTCACCACGAAAGTTCTGTCAAATGATAGAACTTCACTTAACTCTTTCTCTAAAACTAAATAAAATGCGGATAACTTATGAAAAAAAGATACAATACTTGGAAGGGAGTGAAACTATAGCAATGCACACCTAGGATTCTTTGAAAGATAGCTAGCAACACAATTAACAAGTGAATTGAGCACAATAATATGAAAGGAATGCACAAGCACAATAAGATGCAGGTAAGTAAAGAGAGAGACAAGTAGTTAATCCGAGGTTCAGCAACCACACTAAGTAGTTCCTACGTCCTCATTGAGGAGCCACACAAAGTGGCTGGGTCTCTCTCAACCCGTTTCCTCGCCAACCAATCACAAAGATCAAGCTCGGATTTCTTTCTCCACTTGATTCTTTTCCTCCGGAGGCAAATCACACCTTCACAAACATCCCCAACTCACCACAACAAGTTGGGAGTTCAAGGGCCACACCTAACCGTCTAGGAGACCAAGTCTCCAAGAGTAACAAGCAAATCAAATCTTGATGGGGAGGGAAAGATGTGCTCAAGCTTTTGAGTGGATGGAATGATTCTTTTTGTGGTTGGATCTCTCTCACTTTGTTTGAAATCTCAAGAACAAGTCTAGGAGTGAGAGGGGAGAGCTCTAGCTGAAGATGGAGTGAAATGCCCAGAAGTCCAACCCCTCCCACGGGGGAAGGGGGAGAGTATTTATAGAGGCTCTCCAAAAACTTGTTGTTACACAGCTTTTCTTTGTCTTGCCGAACTTCCGTGATTACCCATTGAACTTCCATTAGTTCAAGAAGACCCGTTGCATGGTCAGTTTTCAACTGAGTCAGAGGCGACGGAACATCTATGATAGACATCTCGGAACTTCCATTGCTCTTGGGTTTGCAATAGAGTGAAACCAGAGAACAACGGAACTTCCGTGAAGCAGCCAATAGAACTTCCGTAACTCTCGGGTTGGCTGAAGTTCGAGGCTTGGCAATGATTGGCAACGACGGAACTTCCATGAGTTGAGTGATGGAACTTCCATAACTCTCTGTTTAACTCAAAGTGGATTGGTTCTTTTGGACATTGATTGACTAAACTCTCATAAAACTTTTTGGTAGGCTTGAGCACATGTATTTCCTTTCTTAGCAAGATTGGTTTACCCCCCTTTATAGTTCGGCAACCTATTACTCAAAAATAATAAAAACTGCTCTTTAAATTGCTTCTGAGTCTATTTTGCTTTTCTTCTTTTTGGAAGTAATGGCTATCTTGCAAATGTGGGTTTAGACAATATTTTAGATTATCTTCACATTCACTTCATGAACATTATTAGCACAATTTTAATCTTTCATCATCGTACACCAAAACCCACTAGGGGATCATGGATGCACCTTCACTTATTCACGAGACATATTGGGAAGGACCTCTTTGTGTGCCAAATCTATGTAGATGATATCATCTATGGGTCAATCAATGAAAAGTTCAATGAGGAGTTTTGGGAGATGATGGCTAGAGAATTCAAAATGTTAGTGATTGGAGAGTTGCATGTGTTCCTTGGTTTTCAAGTTAAACAATTGAAGGAAAAGAACTTTATCTATCAAGAAAAGTACACCAAGGACCTTCTCAAGAGATTCAACATGAAAGATTGCAAGCCTTTGCACACACCTATGGCAACAAGCAAATCCTTGGATGATGATGTGTAAGGAAAACCGGTGAAGCCCAAGCTCTATAGATCTATGATTGGTTCTGTGCTCTATCTTACCGCTTCGAGACCGGACATCATGTTTAGTATGTGCTTGTGTGCACGCTATCAAGCAAATCCAAGAGAATCACACTTGAAGGCGGTAAAGAGGATACTGATATACCTCAAGTACACACCTACCATGGGCTTATGGTATCCTAGAGGAACAAGCTTTAAGTTACTTGGGTATTTGGATTCAGACTTCGCGGGTTGCAAAGTGAATAGAAAGAGTACATCGGGAGATTGCCAATTTCTTGGAAGATCTCTAGTATCTTGGAGTTTGAAGAAGCAAAACTCGGTGGCTCTATCTACAGTCGAAGAGCTGTACATGGCGGTAGGGGCATGTTGTGGTCAACTTCTCTATATGAGGCAAACACTCTCGGATTATGGCCTCAACTACACCCAAATGCCACTATATTGTGATAGTGAGGCGGCAATCAAGATGGCCCTCAAAACTAGAGATCATGGTCATGCAAAGCATATTGAAGTGAGACATCACTTCATAAGGGATCATGTTGAGAAGAAGGACATCGAGTTGGTGAGTGTGCGAACTCATGATCAATTAGCGGACATCTTCACCAACCCACTCGATGAGAAGGCCTACAACAAGATAAGGGAAGAACTCAATGTTCTCAACCTCTCCAACTTCACACGAGTAACTCTTGAGCTTGTCCTTTGTAAATATGTATAGTGTTTGCATGTTTTGTTGTTTGTGTCTTTGTTTTATGCTTGTTTCTCTTCTTTTGTAGGTTGACTTTGGACCTCCTTGAGATAGTGATGGACATGGGTTAAGCTTGGGGAGGTGGTTCATGGTATGCTCAAGGCTTTGATGAATGGTCCATTGTGAGCAAGCTAAAGTTTGGAACAACTCATTGTCGACACTTTGGTTTGTAGCTGTTCTCTCTTTTTCTTTAGCATCGCATCATACATTGTATACTTCTTGCATTTGCATTTGCATTCTTGCATTGTGATACCATACATGCTCCCAAGCATGTGTTTAGGGGCAGTTTCTTATTTACAATGTAAGTATATGACTCTCTAGATGATCACATAGTGATCGTTGTGCTTCATGCCCATTGAGTCACGTTCAAATGAGCTCCGAGGTTAAATCTACTCGCATGGCTCAAAGACAAGTGGCTCATATATTACCATCACACAAATGACTGATCTTTGCATTTTTGAGAAAATACTTTGTTAAGTCATGTGTGTAGGGGGAGCCTTGGTAAAACACCATCATAACAAAGAAGGAACATCATGAAAGGGGGAGTCTTCCTAACTCTTGCCATTTATTATTTGCTCTTTGGTTGTCTTGTGTTTTTGCCTTTCGTTTGTGGTTTTTGGTGATAGGTGACAAAGGGGGAGAAGAACATGAAGATCCAAAAGCCAAGTATGGTAGGGGAGAAGAAGAAAGAGAAGAACATGAAGATACACTGAAGATATGAGGTGACAAGGAGGAGAACATGAAGACCAAATGGAGTTGATCAAGGAAATGGTGCATGTTCACTTGGAGCACACATGAAGATCATATCAAGATGAACATCTACACCGATATGAACATCTACGTCTATGGTGCATGTCTACAACAACAAGATCATCTACCACGACACCATGACGGGCGCAAAATTTCAACTTATGCCCAACTTCTAGTGCGCTACACTATTGGGTAGTTGTCCCTCAACACCTAGCACATTTCAAGGGGGAGGCTACTATCAAGGTAAGGACCAAGGTAATCTTTCCAATCCACTCTTTTCCTTTGGTTCTCTATTGCACGTCCATTTTGTATCATCATAAGTAGTGGTTGTCATCCATCACCAAAAAGGGAGAGATTGTAAGGAGCATGACCGTTGAGGTCACCCCAAGGTATGATGTTTTGGTGATTAATGACAAACATCAAATGTCACTAGTGTCTACATGATTTGTTGGTGTAGGAAACTTCTTCTACTCTAAGATGAGTAACAACGGCGACCTTGGTGATTGATGACAATGACCTCAAGCATAGAGGCTTGTAAGCTTGATGGAGTCCAAGGGTTGATGGAGATGGATTGGAACTAAGGACAAGCTATGGAGCAAGTGTTGGGAACACTTGTCTAGTTGTTCGGGCTTTGAGTCCATAGAAAAAACTGGACTATCAAGGGGGTCTAGGTCATTTCTCTTAGATCACATCTAATCAGTGATGTGCAAGGTTGCTTGATGAAATTATAGGCACTAGATGACAGTGGAGAAGCCAAGGAGCTAATCTGAGAAGCCGGGAAAAGAAGTCAAGCGAAGATGAGGAGTTTCAGCTTCTGGACGAAGTGACCGGATAGAGGGATCAGAGGTGACCAGACTGTATGGTTACTAAGTGCTTATGTCTAGAACTTAAAGTGAGCAGCAAGGAATCTGTCTGGGCCAGGATTCATAGTGACCGGATAGTCCAGTCTACTGTCCGGATGGTCCGGTTAGTACGAGTTGCATGGGGCAGAGAGGAAGCTGAGTTCTAAAATGTTTCTGGACTAGAGAGAGAAACGGACCGGACGGTCCGACAGCAGAGGAATCAGCAGTGGGTAGAGCTGTTGGAGTTGGATTCTAGAGTGACTGGACGGTCCGGTCAGTCAGTGACCGAACAATCCGGTCAATAGGCCCAGAAGGCTGATTTCGTGGAGCAACGGCTAGTTTGAGGTTGGAAGCCTATATAACTTTGTTGCTATGGTCTTGGAGACCAATCTTGGTCAGTGGAATTGCTTGGAGCATTTGGTGAGAGCCAAGAGGCAAAGAGGAGAGCACTAGGAGGAGATATAGCATATCTTGAGAGTGCTAATGGAGAGTAACTTGAGCATCTTGCACATCTAAGGCTAGGGTGTCCTTGAGGGTGTGATCTAGATTGTTACTCTTGGTATTAAGACCTAGACCAGTTAGGTGTTGGTGATCGAGCCTATCATGATCAGTTGTGAAGGCCGTCACACATTTGTACACGGTTTGAGCCCGACGGTGAAAGGGGCATCGCTAATGAGCACTCGTGTCGGCTCGAGGAGTCCGGCAAGTTCTCGAGGGAGGTGAGCTTGTGCCTTGGTGGCAGCGGTGATGCGCACTGTGTCTTCACTCCGGGAGTGATTGCAGGATCGTGTGCGAGAACTCCACATTGGTGGTGGGAGGGACCGGGACTCCGGCGGGAGTGGTCCAACAAGGAGTAGGGGAAGGTGCTATCCTTCCAAGACCTCGGGAAAAAATCATGAGCCATCTCTTACTCTACTCCTTACTTTGATGCATTACTTTTCACAAGTATCAAAGGCCTCCCACTTATGGTTTATAATTCCAGAATTAATAATTCTGTTTTTAGATATGTGACCAAGTTGTGAATGCGATAAATAAGATTCGGAGCATGTGATCCCATTATCATTGTTCACCAACTAAACAATCAATATTATAATCAAATTGATCATCAAGAAAATATAATCCATCATGACAAATTCCAGTATGCACTAACTTGCCGTTGAGCAAAATTTTAACTTTTCCTTTTCCAAATAGTAAGTCACAGCCAATGGACTCCAATTGAGAAACAGATATTAAATTCCTTCTCTTGCTAGGTGAATATAAAGTGTCCTCTAGCAGCAATTTTGGTCCACTAGGGAGTTCAAGGACATATGTTCCAATTCCAAGTATATCAGCTTTAGCATTTGTGCCTAGATAAATATATTTATTTTCCTTTGGAATTGTTTGCATGGAAGTAAAAGATTTATGATCTCTAGCAAAATGTGTACTAGAACCAGAATCTATAACCCAACTATTTGAAAAAGTAGTAGTAAATAAAGATTCAGTGCATACAAAAATATAATGTATACCTCATGCTAAAGGGCTCATTTAGACTTCTTTTTCTTTGTGCATTCATCTATAAAATGTCCATATTGACCATAATTGTGACAAGAAAAATTCGTCTTGTTGTTGTCATTACTTTAAGATGAGTAATTATTTCCATAATCATCACAACCATGTTTTCAGTTAAGTTTGTTTCTCAGATCACCTTTAGCCTTCCCTTTCTGCCAATTCTTCTTATGATTGTTTTCATACATTTCCTCTCCAATGTGCAATACAGAACAATTAGAGTTCCTATTTTTCCTTTCTACGCATATTCAATGATTTCTCAGATTGACAGAAAGATATCTCAAATTGCTCCCATGTATGAGGCAAAGAGTTTAAGACAACCATGACCTGCACTTCTCTTGAAAAGAATAACCAGCATTTTTCAATTCCTCAGCTAGAAAAGTGAGTTTATTAACATGTTCATTAACAGAAGCACCATCATTCACCTTAGCAGAAAGAAAGTGATTAACAAGACTGAGCACTTTTATGAGAGATACACCTTCAAAATCTTTTTCCAGATTACTCATAATAATTTTGGAAATCCATTCTCCCTCATATTCAGCAGCTACAGCATCAGATATTGAACCCAAAATAAATATGCGAGCCCTTTTATTATCCTTCATCCAATTTTCATGATCAATTGTATAATTAGTTTTCTCATCTGTAGTATCATCATCATCAATAACATAATCTATGTTCTCAGCAGAGAGCAAAACCATAATCTTCCTTTTCTAAACCATGTAATTAGATCCATCTAATTTACAAGATCTAAGCAATTCAGAGAAAACACTGCTAGAAGCCATGGAGAAAAAAATAAATTTGTTACCCTGACTGGATGGTTCCAGAGCGTGTCCTTGTGGCAGTGAAAAAAATTGCAGCAGAGATTATCTTCCTTGATTCACGTGTTAAAAATTGACTTGCCATGAAAACCCAACACACCACGTGAGTTGGCTCTGCCTTGGATCCACGTGAACTAGGGTGATTTATATATGCCTCATCTTCCTCGAATCTTGAATCACATAAAACTGAGATGCCTTGAATTAACGTGAGTGCAGATGACGGTAGAATCCTTCCTCGATCCCCGTGTGTGCGGATGCAAACACCGTTCCTTCAGCAGATAACTGCGGCCAATGTATCAGCCTTGCAGGATGCCTAGATCGGCCAACAATGGATCGGCATGGGAATCAGGGGGGATCAGATGAGTAATTTTGCAGCGGAAATTTGTGGTAGTGCGGCAGAGTGGATTGCGTGGGATTAGGATGGGTAAGGCATAGCCCGGCTCTAGATGCCAATGTTAGTAATTCTTGGAGATGAACAGTTTATGGAGCTAAATGGTGTACCCTCTATTCCTCTGCCTTTTCCATGGTGCCCCTCACAATGCATGTTGAGGCCAGAGAGTAGGAACCTATTCATAGACTCCACTTTGTGATATTATAAATTCCACCTGTATTCCGGAATACTATGAGACTTCTGAACCATGTCACCAACCAGGATCAAACATGTTAGTTTATTGAGTCTAAAACATATACAGTCCCTAGCATACATGTGTGAGTCATGTGTCATGATTAGATTGTTTATTCGATATTAATTCCACTCCGATCATGTGGGTTGATAGTCTATAGAGCCGATCCTACAAGACAAACCCAGTCATTCCGTTTTGTTGTAGCCTAGTTAAATTAATATGTACGTGAGTAAACAAAATTCTAGTAGAGTCAATATCAAGAAATTCCTCTACTGTTCCAGCATAAACGTTCTCGGTACCTCGAGTACATTATTTTCTCGAGTGACAAAATTCCACATCAACAACCATTTTCTATCGGACCAATAATATTAATTCCACATTGAGTATATATCAATAACCAAAAATGTAAATAGACTGATTAATGTTGAAAGACATTATTCCAACACTTACATGCTTTATCCAATGATATCTCAATAGCTATTTACCTATGCAATTCTTATGTTTTTCAATTTAATTTACTAGAAGTGTTTTATTCTTATGTCTTGTTGCAAATCCTTGACATAGGCACAGGGTGATGCATAACTCTTGTGGCAATATTGGACTATCACTATATGTATGGCTTCTCATCATGTGTTGCAAATTATAGAATTAGTCCTGATTTCGATGTTGGAGCAATTATAGTTAAAACCGCGTACCCCCACCCCCCCCCCCCCCCTCCCGGCCTGTAGTTGGCGTGCTTGACCCTAAAAAGTTCCACGACATGTCACACATAGAGGAATTGTGTTGTTAGGTGTTAAGATTGGGATTAGGGGTGAGTTGCTTTGTGATTATGATGAGACATATATATGTCACACATGGAGGTTGGAGGTCTATCTGATTAGCAAAAAAAAAAACAAGTGCCTCATAATTCATTTTTAAATGTGACCAAGACATATGATTACCCCTGTTTTCAACATGTACTAGCACTTCTAGAATCTCAAGGAGAACAAACAAGTTCAAAGGAAAATGACTTTGATAATAGTAATAAGTAACCACTGTGTCCAGCAGCAACGACCATCTTCTCTACATCAGGAGAAGCGTTGGCAGTGTTAACCTAGGCTCCATTGACCTCTTCTGTGTTAGGAGCATAAAAATTGTCAACCTATTCCATGATGTGAGACAATGTACCTTGAACTCAGTGGCAACGCCACATTCCGGCAAGAAGCCCCCCCCCCCCCCCCCACACACACACAAGACACACGCGCACGTGGTGGAGCTAGAGACAAGAGTGAATGGTGTCACCATATATCACACATGGTGTCATCTAGCTAATAATAAACACTAGCAAAGCTCTACTTCTAATGGACATTAGCAAGATCCATTGGTGTCCCGTGATACCAATAAAATGGACTGGCTCGGCCCCTAGACACACGCACACCCTTTCTTGTGTCAATTTGCACTACAAATTTGAGTCAAATCCTCTGTTGTTACTAGTAAGCAAACTTATTTTGGGATGCTAGCTCGGTCGTATGGATCCTCTCTGCATTCAGTTTCTTCCAACACCATTAACCTCACATAGTCTTCGAGCCTTTCACGTCACTGTACCACCGTATGCTTCTAGCTCATCCAGGTCATAGGGCCCCTGAATGCATTTGACCTCCCCCAACTCCGCTACTTCTCATGGCTCCAAAACGCAATTGGCCTTGTTTGTTTCAGTTTCCTCCTGGACCTCCTCTACACCATGAACCACATCACATCATGTGGATGATGTAAGCTGAAATGGAGGTGCGAGTCTTATATAGAATATTGCAGTTGTGTTTGTGTACATCTTTGAAATGCTGTGTGGCTGTCATGGGTTTTGTTTCTATAAATCAATTGGTCAAGATATGCAAGTGCTGTGCCAATATATGTAACGAAACCAGGTACATGGTACACCGGTAAACAGTAAACTGCATTGCTTCACTGTTTCATCGTCAATGGTTCATTATATCATCAATGACGGTGTGGATAGCAACAGGATAGATTTGGTTCTCCTCCACTTTATTATAGATCGTGGTTTTATAAACTCTTGCAGTTGGAGGCCTTTTTATATGTTTTAGCTAACATGAATCGAAGCATGCACATTTTGCTAAGAATGGTAAATTATACTACCTTAATATCTTGCTAATCTGATGTTTGCCTATTAGTGCTTGTATTTCAATTTAGAATTTTAACTTGTTGATCTTGAGTTGCACGTGAATGTCACATGGGCATGTTTATATCTTATTTAGTGTACTTTATTTATGTAGCAGAGTTGGTAGGCTCATCCATCCTGCTCGTTCCTCGTGACACCTTGGTAATATTATCTTTTTTTTAATAAATAGTCATCATATTTGAATATTATATGGATGAGCCTCCGGTGGGACTACCGATATATTATATGGATGCGCATGATTGAGCACCCTTTTCATTTTTTTTCATAATTATTTAGAACTGTCTCTGCTCATCATTCGAACAAGACTATGAGGACTATGGTGCCATCATCAAAAGATATACTAGAGAATATTCTAGTGTTTGACTATTTCATAATGAGGAACATATATAGCACTAGACAAATCTACATATCTTTAGAAGTTGTAACCCACTAAAAACTTAAATTGCTATTTCTCTGAAATCTCAGTGAGCCACGTCATCTACAAAACTTCATCCATCAGATCACAATCAGCAATTCATCTCATCTCTCCATCCTTGCATCTGGCCACGCTTGGCTGCCAAGTGTGTGCACCCGTTTTTAATTGAAGCATTCAAACAGACCAATTGATTGCTAGCGTTATACAATTTCTTACTTCACCTATTAATAGTCTCAAAACATGGCAACCAAAGAGCCAACCGATACGAAATCAATTTTCAGTTGCTCTTCGTGCAATTAGTTCCCTTCCTGGCATGGAGAGATTTGATGGCGGTTCGACCCTCTCTGTCTCTCTGGCGATCCCCCACGACCCCCGTCTAGGACCTCCACTCCGGTGAGATCTAGACTACTCTACCGCTGGCTACTCTGGCCTCCGGCATCTACGCCACGTCTAAGGCGCCCAGCCCCCATAGACGTCCACCGCATATCGGCGGCTAGCTGTTCCTTGGCGCTGCCGACCACCTTGAAAACCCTAATTTCAGAATTAGGTTTTGTGCCACCTAGGTTCTAGATTGTTTTGTGGGGGTCTTTTTCCTCTCAATTTGTGTGCGTTGTCGCTTTCTGATGCACTTCACTTCTCTTGCCTCTCTAGATATGTTCAAGAAGCTCCAGCTTACAATGGATGAAGAGGCCGTTGCGGAGTTTAGCGATGATGAGATCGAAGTTGAAGTTCAGGCCATGGAGTGGGCATTAGTTGGAAAGGTCCTGGCGCCGACTACACTATATGTGAATACAATCTACATATCTTTAGAAGTTACAACCCACTAAAAACCTAAATTGCTATTTCTCTGAAATCTCAGTGAGCCACATCATCTACAAAACTTCATCCATCAGATCACAATCAGCAATTCATCTCATCCCTCCATCCTTGCATCTGGCCATGCTTGGCTGCCAAGCGTGTGCACCCGTTCTTAATTGAAGCATTCAAACAGACCAATTGATTGCTAGTGTTATACAATTTCTTACTTCACCTATTAATAGCCTCAAAACATGGCAACCAAAGAGCCAACCGATACCAAATCAATTTTTAGTTGCTCTTCGTGCAATTAGTTCCCTTCCTGGCATTGAGAGATTCAATGGCAGTTCGACTCTCTCTCTCTCTCTCTCTCTCTCTCTCTCTCTGGCGATCCCCCACGACCCCCATCTAGGACCTCTACTCCGGTGAGATCTAGACTGCTCTATCGCTAGCTACTCCGACCGCCGGCATCTACGCCACGTCTAAGGTGCCCAGCCCTTAGACGTCCACCACATATCGGCGGCTAGCTGTTCCCTGGCGCCGCCGACCACCTCAAAATCCCTAATTTCAGAATTAGGTTTTGCGCCACCTAGGTTCTAGATTGTTTTGTGGGGGTCTTTTTCCTCTCAATTTGTGTGCGTTGTCACTTTCTGATGTGCTGCACTTCTCTTGCCTCTCTAGATATGTTCAAGAAGCTCTAGCTTACAATGGATGAAGAGGCCGTTGCGGAGTTTAGCGATGATGAGATCAAAGTTGGAGTTCAGGCCATGGAGTGGGCGTTAGTTGGAAAGGTCCTGGCGCCGACTACACTATATATGAATACAATTCGATCTGCTATGCGACCGGCATGGGATAACCCTTTCGGTCTAAGGATCCAATCGGTAGGCCAGAAAGGAGACAACATGTTCGTTGCGGAATTTGGAACGAAGATGGACATGGAACGTGCTCTAGCAGGTTCCCTGTGGATGGTGGGAAGGTATGCAATGTTGTTGCAGGCATACGATGAGAGGATGAGTGCTTCTGAAATCCTGTTCGTGAAGATGGAGATCTAGGCCCGCATTCTCAATCTACCATTGGGATGGATGAACAAGCAGCGCGGGTCGTGGGCGATGGAATTGCTAGGAGAAGTGAAGAAGGTGGATGTGGATGCTGATGGTAAGGCTAGTTGTGCCTTCTTAAGGGCCCGGATCGCCATTGATATCATGAAACCGATCAAGAGGGGGTCCTCCTGAGGACAGGCCGGAATGAGGATGCTAAATGGTATGATGCTCAATATGACCGTCTCCCTTTCTTCAGTTTTGCATGTGGGAAGCTAGGGCACTCTGAGATTGAGTGTGACGAGCCTGCGCCACGCAATGAATTGGGGAAACTTCCCTATGATCGTCCCCTTAGAGCACCGGAAGAGAGAAGGAAAAAACCTCCATGTTTTGCAGAGGCAGCTTCTGAATCTTTTGGTAGTGGTACCTCTTCGGGCTCTAGGCACTCTAGGAGCTATGCAGGAAGGCGAGGGGATTGTGGACCAGCCTGCCCGAGGAACCAGACATCTGATGGTACGCGCCTCTAAAAGAGAGAAGATGAGGTCCTTTCCCCTCTAAAGAGAGAGTTTAGAGCCAGTGGTGGGGGAGGAAGATGAGGTCCTTTCCCCTCTAAAAGAGAATACTGGGTCAAAAGTTAAAGGAAAAGCAGCTACCTCAAGCACCTCAAGGCAGTTGTTTTCGGAAGATGGTCAGGGGGGAGACTGGTACTGCAGAAAAGGAAATCCAATGGGACAACTGATCAAGTGTCCCAAACTCCAGACCTGAACCTACCGGTACAATGATTGTTCCAGTTGGGCTGGTAAACTCCCGAGTGAACCAGATTGCTAAGGGTGGGGATGAGTTGAGTAAGAAACAAAGAACCTCGGGTTCTGAAAATCCAATGGCAACAGCGGTGGGGGCTGCCCAATGAGTCTCCTAAGTATGAACTGCTGGGGTTGCAGGCAACCCGAGGCAGTTCAGGAACTCTGCCACCTGGTAGAGATTCATAAGCCCGTGATGGCCTTCTTGATGGAGACCAACTTACCTGAAGATAGAGCAGTTGACCTTAAACACCAGCTTGGATTCCCCAATGGGATAGCAGTAGGTGCTGAGGGGCGAAGTGGGGGTGTAGCCTTGTTCTAGAGGGGTGATGTGGTGGTTAACCTTCAGAGTAAGTCTACCTCTCATATTGATGTGATGGTTTTCTGCGATACAGTAAGTGAGAAGCAGTGGCAATTTACGGGATTGTATGGTAATCCCCGTAGAGAGCTGAGGAAAAATAGTTGGTATCTTCTGGGCTTTCTTCGTGCTCAACTGGACCTTCCATGGTTATGCGCCGGAGACTTTAATGAGGTACTAGCTGCATCAGAACAGATAGGTGGGAATGATAGAGAAGAATGGCAGATGCCGGCTTCAGATATGTAATGGTCGAATGTAAATTTACTGATCTACGCTATGCTGGGCTGCCATATACATGGGACAATCGGCAAGAGGGGGATCGTAATGTTAAAGTCCGCCTTGACACAACGCTAGGGGATTATGAGTTTATGGGTCTCCTGGGGGCATCTTTGGTGCAACATGTACCTACGACAGAATCAGATCACTATGCACTGGTTATCAAACTGATTGCATGGGGTTCCAGTGGAGAAGGGGGAGTCAGGGATGGGGCAAAGATACCATTCCGGTACGACAACATGTGGCAACGACATGAGGTCTACATGGAATTTGTCAAGCAGACATGGGATCCGGGGCTAGACACCCACGATCTTCGAATGGTGTCTACTTCGCTTAAGCGTATGAAAGGTGAACTACAGTCGTGAAATCGGGACGTGTTTGGCTCAATGCAAAAAACAACTCCAGAAATTGAGAACTGACCTGGAGGAGGAGAGGGGGAAGACCCTATATAGACCGACATCTGGGGAAAAGTGCATGATGAACCAATTGTCGGAAACTCTAACTCGTGAAGAAGCAATGGAAAAACAACGATCTAGGGTGGACTGGTTACAGGAAGGAGACCGAAACACGGAATACTTCCAGGCGAAAGCCAGAGGTCGGGCGCGAACAAATAGAATCCTTGCGTTAAAAACGACCGATGGATCTGTGGTGACAAACCAAAAAATGATGGAAGGTATGGCAGTGGACTTCTATAGGGAGCTTTTTATGGCACATGATGAACTACAACCTGAACTTATATGCCAGCACGTTGAGGGAAAGGTCTCAGGCCAAATGAATGCAATGTTGGATAGACCATTCATGGCAGATGAGGTGGAGCGGGCCTTGGCAGGGATGAAGCCCAATAAAACACCTGGGGTTGATGGATTCACTTCGGGATTCTTTC
Source organism: Eleusine coracana subsp. coracana (assembly GCA_032690845.1). Taxonomy (NCBI): domain Eukaryota; kingdom Viridiplantae; phylum Streptophyta; class Magnoliopsida; order Poales; family Poaceae; genus Eleusine; species Eleusine coracana. The sequence continues at coordinate 33,197,379 of CM064434.1, forward strand.
AAAAGCACTGGTCGGTGGTGAGGAATAGTGTTCTGGATGCTGTCCTAGGCTTCCTTAACGGAGGCAAAATGCCGGAAGTGGTAAACTCGACTCTACTAGTCCTCATCCCAAAGGTTACTAATGCACAAGAGCTCTCTCAATTCAGATCGTGATAGCTAACTGGCTCAGGGTGATTCTTGATGAAATTATCTCGGAAGAACAAAGTGTGTTTGTCCCTGGAAGTCTGATTACAGATAATGTGATCATTGCCTATGAATGTATTCATTATTTGAGGAACAAGAAAGGAAAATCGGGGGCTTGTGCGGTGAAATTGGACATGGCAAAGGCGTATGACCGAGTTGAGTGGGATTATCTTCGGAACATCATTCTGGCACTGGGCTTCTCCAATCAGTGGTGCTCGTTGATCATGAAGTGTGTCACCACTGTTTCCTTCTCGGTGCGGGTGAATGGCGTGTTCTCGAAGTCCTTCAAACCATCTAGAGGCATATGGCAAGGTGAACCAATCTTACCTTATTTATTTCTTATCTGTGCTCAAGGTCTCTCCTGCTTGCTGAATAAGGTCGGACCGAACTTCATCTCAAGAGGGATACGCATACGGATCCATCCTCTTGGATTTCACACCTCCTCTTTGTGGATGATTGCTTGATCTTTACCCAAGGCACGCGAAGGGGAGCTAACAGCATCTCGGATATTTTGGAAACTTATCGCAGGGGGTCTGGACAGCTGGTAAACAAAGAAAAATCAGTTGTTTTCTTTAGTGGTAACTTCTCAGATGAGATGCGTCAAGAAGTGCACGAGGGGTTACAAATCCCTACTGATTTGCTAAGAGAAAGGTACCTAGGTTTGCCGACATCTGTGGGCAAAGTGGCGGATGGTACTTTCACCTATGTTCCTACTAGAGTTCGTTCCTTTGTATGTGGCTGGGGTGAAAATGAGCTGAGCTACGCAGCAAGGGAGGTTCTTATTAAGGGAAATGCCCAAGCAGTCCCGACCTATCCCATGAGCTGCTTCAAGTTACCAGGTGATGAATGCAAGAAGATGACCTCCTATATTTCCAATTATTGGTGGGGTAGTGGTATTGATAGCCACAAACTCCACTGGCAAAAATGGACAGACCTGACTCGTGCAAAGGAAGAAGGGGGAATGGGGTTTAGAGAAATGGGTTTGTTCAACCAAGCAATGCTTGGGAAGCAGGGTTGGAGGCTAACCACAAGACCAGCTGCACTGTGCGCAAAGGTACTCAAAGGCAAGTACTTCCCTAATGGGGAGTTTATGACAGCTACCCGCAAGAAGAAAAGTTCAGAGACATGGCGAGCCATTCTCCACGGGAGGGAGATTTCGAAGAAAGGAATTATTAAGAGGATTGGACCGGGGACTAGCATCAACATATGGGAAGACAATTGGTTACAGGGTACTGTTGCACTCAAGCCTCGCATTTGACTCGATCATGCGACGGCTACGACAGTCGACCAACTCTTCTACCCGGGGACTAGAGTTTGGAATGAGCCCCTGATTAGGGACTCCTTCATCAGGATGGATGGGGAAGAAATTATGAAGCTAAAGCCCGGTCGAAGCATGCCTGAGGACACCTTGGCCTGGGCACCAGAGAGACATGGCAACTACTCGGTGAAATCTACTCGGCTAAAAGCTGAGAAACAGAGAAAGGAAATGATGGATACTGCTGGTTCCTCAGGTGACGCCCATTGGTGGAAAGTACTATGGAAAATAAAAATCCCGCGTAAGATAAGGATCTTCTGGTGGAGAGTCTTAAACAACTTTATGCCAGCTAGAGCGGAGCTGAGAAGAAGACACATAGCACGAGAGGGGCACTGCATCTCATGTGGAGCATTGGATGAGACTGTCTTCCATGTTGCTGTTGAATGTACGGTTGCTCAACAATTCTGGTTTGCAGTCAAGGAAATAGTGGGGAAGAAGCTGCCGAAATTACACCCGCTGACTTGGGCGAAAGGCCTTCTAAAAGGGAACTTATGCGGAGTGGAGGATGCTGGCTTCTTTATCTGTGACGTTTGGTCGTTGTGGACAGGCCGTAATGCTAGGAATCATGGGTGCAAGCAGTGGTCGGCTAAAAATGCAATTAGACATGTCTCAAAGATGCTTGAAGAGTTGCTCTGCATGCGAACGGAGGTAATCTCAAGAGAAGTTTTACTGTCCAAAATACTGGCTAGTAGTTTTGAAAAACTACTGGCCAGTAGTTTGAGGATAATTTTATAATTGCAATATTAATTAATAAATTTATGTTTCATGATAAGATATTAAGTCTACGAAATTATTAAGATATTAGTTTATCTTAAAAATTATAAAATATCAGTTATTAATAAGATTGTTAATTATAACTTTATTTATAACAATAAAAACTAATTACTATAAATTTACAACTCTTATTTTTTCCGATATTATCCTTAAATTAAAAAACTACTGGTCAGTAGTTATAATTTTAAATTATGAAATCTATACCGTTAGATCAAACTACTAGCCAGTAGTTTCTTAAAACTACTAGTTAGTATTTTAAAACTCCCCAACCCCAAAAGCTACAAGACCCCTAGCACAGTGGAAGGCACCTCAGTATGGCTGGATAAAGGTGAACTGTGATGGCTCCTTCGACTCGACGCATTTCTCGGGTGGTGGGGGTGCTATAGCCCGGGATCATAGTGGCACCATCTTGATGGCGGAAGCAAAGTGGCATGCCTGGGTACCTGATGCTTTGACTGCTGAAGCATTAGCGGCGAGGGATGGAGTCTTATTAGCACACAGAATGGGCTTCAACAAAGTGCTGCTAGAACTTCATAATTTGCAGCTGGCGCAGTCCCTAAACAATGGTACCAACAATCGATCCCCAATCTCTGGTTTATGGCATGAGATCATGGAGCTAGGCAGGAATTTTTCGGAGTTCAGGACGGTTTTTGTAAGAACAGAAGGAAATCAAGCAGCACATTTCTGTGCTAAGCTAGCTGATAGATTTAATCCTATCTGTTCCTGGACAGCTGATTTCCCGAGTGGCATGTGGGAAGGTGCTGTCAAAGATTGTATTTCTACCCATGATTAATGAAAGCTCTGTGACTTGCCCTCAAAAAAAAAAGCTCCCTTCCTAGCATTGAACAATACACAAATTAAGAGCCCCCCACCACCTTGGTCCTCTGCCCTTAATCTTCTTGAGAACTACGGCATTCAGATGTATATAACATGCACAATTAGGGGATCAATAGTCGCTGGAGTGGCAGTGGAGAAGCCTGTATTGTTGTTCTGTTTCCTGGGCACGGGCTTACGGCTGCCACCGCCGGGGCGCTTCTTCTTTTGCGTCATCGCCTATTAGTGTTTAGACGTGCCAATCGTATCAATTTTCATCTGACGTCCCTTACATGTAGGTTGTATATGGTGCGTCTGTAAACAACACTAAAAGTATTAACAGCTGTCTAATTAACCCTGTTATGATTAGCATTGTCTTTGCAAACAACATATTATGATAAAAAAACATTTCATTACTAAAGAATATTTATTTTAGTTGCTCTATCAATCTATGAGGTTTGCTGCTATGTATAGTTTGTTATAAATATTTGGTAGAGGAAATTACATAGATTTCATAAATTGATCATTTTTTATTAGTGCACTACTTCATTTTTTTTTTTACCAATTGATATCTGTTTAAATCCAGCAGCAACGCGCGGGGTATTTCACTAGAAATGTAACGACGAAGACTGCCATCATGAAACTCTACCATGCCTCCTATTACATTTGTTACTTAACCCATATTTCGAATGCCCATGATTGCCGCCGTAACACTCGAACAAAGAATCCATATTTTCTAGAAAAAAGGAAATATGTATATGCGCAGGCTGCATCATTAGAGAGGCATCATCACAGGTAGTTTCTTTTTTCTAGAATTAATTGCTAGCTAATAACCTTAGAAATTCCATATAATTAATTATCCCTATAAATATTAGTAAGATAGTTTATTGAGGGCACAATTCTTAAACCATCACATAAGTTAATTAGAGTTTGAGATTCCCACCTACAAGTTTTTTTTTTCTTGTAACCCTGTAAGGACCAAAGGCGTACAGAGACGGGGGGGGGGGGGGGGGGGGCGTGAATCGGTAAGCCAACCACGGATTTGAATACTTTAATTTCACATTACTAAAACCTAGAAATCATTGCAACCTAACAATTCTAGGAGACGAAGACCCTACGCATGCTAGTGTTCTGATGAGAGCATATGTGGAAGCTAAGCACATTAGCCTATGCAAGCCACAAGTCAACCTAGTTACTAGAGCAAACAATGATAAAATAGTAAAGAGGGGTCAAGGAATGCTCATGATTTTTTTCCGAGGTCCCGGAAGGATGGTGTCTTCCCCTACTCCTCGTTGGACTACTCCCACCGGAGTACCGGTCCCTCCCGCCACCAAGTGTAGTGCTCACACACAAGCCCGCAACCACTCCCGGAGTGAAGACACGATTGCGTCACCGCTGCCACCAAGGCACAAGCTCGCCTCCCTCGAGAACATGTCAGACTCCCCGAGCCGATACGGGTGCTCACTAGCGATGCCCCTTTTACCAGTGGGCTCAAACCGGGTACAAACGTGTGATGACCTTCAGAACCGTCACGATAGGCTCGATCACCGACACCTAATCAGTCTAGGTCCATAGACCAAGAGTAACAATCTAGATCACACCGTAAGGACACCCTAGTATTGATGTGTTTAGATGCTTAAGTTACTCTCACTAGCACTCTCAAGATATCCAATATTCTCTCCTAGTGCTCCTCTCTCTTCCTCTTGGCTCATACCAAATGCTCTAAGGTATTCCACTGGCCAAGAGACATCTCCGAGACCCCAGCAACAAAGTTATATAAGCTCCCAACCTGAAACCAGCTGTTGCTCCATAAAATCAGCTTTCTGGGCCTAGTGACCATACAATCCGGTCACTGCCTGATCGGACCGTCCGGTCTCCACAGATTGGCTCCTCCAGAGCCATTGGCACTTGCCCAGCTGATCACATGCACTGACCAGACCGTCCGGTCTCTCTATGTCCTGTGACTCTAGAGAGCTCCAAAATGCTTCCTCTCTGTCCCGAGCCTCAACCCTCCTCACCATACAGTCCGGTCAGTAGATCGTACAGTCCGGTCTCTAGGGTTTCTAGACTTGGTAGATTCTTCGCAGTCTTCTCTATGATCTCTTAGTGACCGTACAGTTCGGTCTCCACTGACCCCTCTATGCGGTCACTCTTTCCAGAAGCTGAAACTTCTCGTCCTCGCTTGACTTCATTTCTCGGCTCTTTCGAACAACTCCTTGGCTTCTCCACTGTTATCTAGTGCTTGTGAATTCACTGAGCATCGACACACATCACTGACTAGCATGACCTAAGAGACATGACCTAGACTCCCTTGATAGTCCATTTCTTCCTATAGACTCAAAACCCTAACAACTAGACAAGTATTCCAAACACTTGCTCCATAGCTTGTCCTTAGCCTTGATCCATCTCCATCAACCCTTGAACACTATCAATTTCATCAAGCCTCCATGCTTGAGGTCATTGTTATCCATCGCCAAGGCAACCATCATCATCAATATGATTTGTAGTAGAGTTTGGAGATGATATTTGCATAGACAACACTCATGTAGATATTAACCCATAATTTTGTAGTTATCATTAATCACCAAAACATTCATACCTCGGGGATCTAATTATCAATAGTCATGATGCTTACAAACCCCAACCCCTACTACATTTTGTTGTAAAACCCATCCTAGTTTGACACATGTTCAATTAATTTCATATGTTTTAGCAATGTAAATTCAAAAATAAACTAAGTTAAATAAGTCTAACATTGTTAATGTTTCTTAATGAGTCTAATTCACCTTATTTTCATGAAACAAATTTATCCAAATCTCAAACTTTATGGGACATCGTTCAAACTCTAATTGATACTTTTGCTACACATTTTCAAAAAATAAATATGAAGATTATACTTTCAAAATTTTCTATGTTCGATAAAAACACCATTATATATACTAAATGGACAAAAACATATTGAATGAATTAAGCATGTACAAAATGGGATGGTATTTATAACAAAACTAATAAGTTGAGTGGGGATTTGTAACAAAATGACTTATGGGTGGAAATCTCAAACTCTAAGTGACTTATGAAGTGGTTTTTGTAATTAACCATTTATATTGAGTGGTTGGACCTGCACCTGATCCAAAATTCTGTGATAGTGTTAATGATCAAAATTGAGGAAAGCTGGTCAGATCGGTTTGTGAGTTGTTTCATATGGCCGATTTGACCTCACCAATGTGTATCTTGTCTCAAGTGGATCAAGATGGATATATGGTTTGATGAAATCCAATTTTGGATGAGAAAGTTATGATATTTTGAGGTATTCTAAAAACAAAAAATCTGGTCCAAAACTTGTCATACGATCGCTTAATGCTCACTCCGTTCGAACTTTTTAGATAAACTTTATGCTACATATCCATGAAGTGGGAATTCTTGTAGGATAACATTTATTTTACACCTAATATGAAGAAAAGGGGTTTTCATTCTACGGATAGAGACTCTATTTTCTATTTTAGGCATTATCTGATTTGCAAATATCTATTTCCAAATCAATAGAATGTGAGGATTAGAGATAAATTCATATATTCTATCTACTCAACTTTGGAATTGATTAAAAATCAAAAATTTAGGAGGGAAAACACTGTATTAAAAATCAGACCTATCCCTTTCCTTTATGATACAGATAGATTTTTGTTTTGTTATTAACTTGTTCGAAATTTGAAATTCTACTTACTTAGAAAAAAAATACTAGAATAAAGATAAAGTTAGCTTGATTTGCTTAACTAAACCATATTCTTAAATAGGATTATAGAATTTATTGAACTTTCTTTTTATTTCTCTAACTCGCAAATCCATTTTTCTAATAGAATCTATTCCAATTTCTATATTGAATTTGATTTCAGATATTTTCAATTTGATATGGCTCGGACGAATAGACTGGTTTTGTCGAGTCCAAGATGTAAAGTAAACTTTCACACATTTTTGTTGGAGTTCAACTTCTGATGGGATAAGTGTTGACATCATTTCAGGCACCATTTTATATGGCAATAGTATCCTATCTCGAGCATAAATGCTACCTGTTTATGTCACTAAGCCTGGATAATAGCAATGTATTCATATATATGTCATTCTGGAGATAACAGCAGGCTTGGTGCCAAAAGATACAAGTTGTAGCATAAAAGGCCCAGGTGTCGATCGGCACAGGGGTGATTTGGGCTGATAAAGGTTGGCCCACCTTCTAGTTCTTCTAGAAAGAAGTTATTCGCACCAATCTTTGAAGATATTCATCACAAAGAGATAAAAAGAAACTTCAAGATTCAAAATATGCAATGCAAGGTTATACTTCAAAGAACCTAACAAGGAGGCCTACTAGAAGGGATAAAAGACTTGGGAACCACCCTGGAGAAGATATTAGGCTGAACACGTGTCTTGTCGATCGGTACCAACTTTGTGCCGATGGGCACATGGCCTATTTCCCAAGAAACCAACTCTGTCTCGTGGTACAACCATATAAATACTTATAGAAACCTAGGATGCAAGGCACGCCACCAGAGGGACAACAAAACTTGTGGGTTTAGAGTCAGTGGGGCTTTGCCCTGTTCTTCATGATCTCTTGTTGCTAGGGATTAGCTTAGCTAACCTAGCCAAGTCAACAATCGCAAGATTGAAGACTTGGAGTTTTAAGAACCGCTAGTGCTTGAGGTGATCCATCGAGGTAGACCTACTAGATGGTGATGTGTCATGTACTATATATATGGAAGTATGATTCAATATGTTGATGAATGGTTTTGGCTAGTTGATTACCTAGATTTTATGGTCTTACATGTGTCTGTTCCAATGCTTAGTACATAGGCTAAGTGTTTAGAAGCTATCTTGATCATGGTGATCATAGAAGTATTCCAGATCTTACATGCGCCATATTTGCACGTGTCTCTACTTATGCATCGTAGTTGATGTGTGTGGAGTAGAAAGTGGCAGACCAGATATGGCAACTGGTCGTGATAGGGCTTGTCAAAAAATTGCCACTTCTCAACCCATCGATGATTCCTAATATCCCAGTATTTCTGTTTATGATGCTATTTTATTATACTTTATGGTTATGATCTCAATTAGCATAAATAAGCTAAATTAATAAAAAGTTTTTCATAAGTGCTTCTGCAAATTTAAACAACCTTTGTTAAAAAGCCTCTATGCCGATCAGCGCATCAATGTGCCAATCGGGACAAACTCCCTAGCTCTCCGAAATGAACGCTCACGCTCACTAGAGTGCTAGATTATAACTTTTACTAACAATTCTACTTCGTTTCCGCTGGACTCTATGGATTGGATTAAATCTGGTAATACTATGAGAGAAAAAGACTACAATGTACACCGTCCACTTGTGGTATATAAAGGGGAGCGTACGAACAACCAACAAGCTCTTTTTTCAGCGCTATTGCAGGGACTAGTGTTCGAATTAAGCATTGTATGAAGTTTAAGTATTTAATTTAGTTTTCTTTCAGTTTCACTATTTCATTCTAATACATATGCTGTATTGAATTTTACTAAATAGGTAATGGAGGACGCTAAGTCAAATAAACCTCTTAATTACATCGATAATCCAGAATCTCTCTTAATTATAGTCGCTGACCAGAGAGAAACACTAACACATCCAGACATGGGAAGGAGTGAAAAGTGCTAACCGGCACGGTCTTCATCCCGATCGGCACCGAATGGAAGGTTCAGATTTGGCAGCAGTTCCCCTATTTCCTAGCACGCAGTACCAAAATCAGATGTGGCAAAGAGGAATAAGAAGGCATGGTAGCCAAGATGTAGCAAAATCTATGAAAGTTTGAAATGTGTCGATCAGCGCAACCTCCATGTCAGTCGGCACCAAGGGAATTTGAACCACAGACGGTTCCTTGCCTTGGAATCCTTGACCACTACCCCTCATTCTTGCCATGATTTGCTGGTAATCCGCTCCACTTCCCCACTTTCACAACTTTTGCAATTCGCTTCTGTTTTCATATGAGATGGACAAGTTCACGGCGGCGATGAGGCACATTGATGATGAGGACATCACTCCTACAGATACATGCAACACTCCTCCAATTCTAGACTTGTGAGGTCCTACTTGTGAGCTCGTTTCTACGTTCTTTATTATATATCACTTTTGAGAATGGTTTGCTACCTAATGATTATATTATAATTAGGAACCATAGAGAGGACCAGGAGATGATGGGAGAAGGGCTTGGAGACATGGAGGATGAGCAAGGACATGGAAGCCAAGGTGGAGACTTCGAGTCTGTTTCAGGGCTGAGGAGCAGCCTGCACTAAAATGGACGTCCAGGACGCAGAAGGACTCGGATTTGGACGTTCTCCATATGCATGAAAAGATAAGAAGAAGACCTTTCCAATTCCGCCGGTCTCATGTCAAAATTTGTCCCGAGTCTTTGGGAATCTTTAAAACCAGAGAGGGTCCAGAATCTGTGTCGGGGTTGTGTCACCTATTTTTTGGGCTTTGCATCCAGTTGAGCCCAATTAGGGGTGCGTCCAGAGGGTCTTCCACGACCCTAGGGTCTTCATATACAGGCACCACCGCACCATTAGGGTTCGTGTTTTGCTTAGATTGATTCTTTTCATAAACAGTGTTGTCGTTCATCGGTTTGTGAGACCCCAACTTTGTGAGTTTAATCATTCATCTGCAAATTGGTTGCTTTCTTCTTCATTCTTGCTTGTGTTCTTAATTCGTAGGCAGGGATTAGCCTTCTGGGTGAGGTCAACCACGCAACATCGGTTGATAATCAGAGGAGACATCGTGTTGCGATTACGGGGTTTAAACATGCTGTTCCGAAGCCAGATCAACTTATGTGTCGCCTCTAACCAAATCAACTTACCAAGAACCTTTCGGAAGATTGGGAACCCTTGTTCACGTCAAGTGGTAATCAGAGCTTCAGGTGCACCGTCTGGTTTGCACTACCTATCAAGGACAAAAACCAGGGGTGCCACGTGGCACCACTTAGAGGCCCATCAACGTCCAAGATAGCATGCCTGCCGAAGCAGCACCATAGTGTCGCTTGTGTGGGCCCCACAAAAGTAATCCCCATGCCAGCCAATCTTGGGAGCAAAGGCTGTGCCGCTCCCGCTTCACTCGATCCTTCGGGAGTCGAAGGGTGGCCACGCTCCAATCGACCCCCCCTAGGGGCCAAGGGTCCGCGATGCCTCGCTCGACCCCCCCCCCCCCCCCCCGAGGGGTCGAGGTGAAGATGGTCTACCTGCCAGGGCTCGGATGCAACTCGTCGTTCTGAGCTAGTGACTCGACCACTCGCCTGGTGTCATTATCTCTAGAATAAGGAGAAACGGTACACCTCCATCACAACCTTGACAACAGCGAGTGGGCCCCCGAACCTCTGGATAAGCTATGCCTCCATCAACTACCATTAGTAGGACCCGCACCGGGACGAGATGGCCTAGTGACTCACTGACCGAGCTGGGAATGGCGGGCTGGAGAGACTCGATTGCTTTGTCATTTGGGATGGATTCCAACTCCGAGCAGGTCCAAACAGGCACAACCAGTTGCATCGACCCCTGACGAGGGGGTTGAGCAGGGCGTTGGTCAACAACTACCAACCGTCCCGCTTTAAATGCCAATCTGTGCTCAATGCACAGTAACAGGGAGTCAATCACTCTAACACCGGCTCCTCCCATCGTCACTAGTGTCTGCTGATGATGGCAGGCATGGCAAGGCTCGTTGTGCTGCTACCACCCAATGACACCCCTAATAGCAATGATGCAGGATGGTCTAACAGATAGACAGATTGAACTTTGCCCGGACGACATGACAACACCCATGTTGCACCACTCCGTGTACGGTGGAGCATGCTGTCTATAGGAACGAGGGGGCTCGACCCAATAATGGAAATTGGGGGCATGGCCAGGCACAGTGCCCTCTGACGAAACACCAGGACGACGGGAGCTGCAAGGACCAAAGGCCACGCCACCGACCGATGTCTTCACCTTCCCCAACATGGCTTCACCAACCCCCCATGTGTAGAAATCTCTCTCCCTCCCTCTCTCTCTCTCTCTCTCTCTCTCTCTCTCTGTAATATGGGCCCAACCCCTTGAAATATAAAAGGGGAGGCCCTTCTTCCTCGAAAAAGGAGCGATCACTCACAAACCGATTCAAACACACTCACGAGCAATCAGAGACTTGGAGACTCCTCCTCTCTCGCCACCATTGTACACCTCGCTGCAAGTAACATGAGCAGATCCACAAACTGGACATAGGGGGCTTCCCCAAACCAGTATAATCCTTGTGTCCTCTTGCATAGCCATCACGGAAACTGAAACACACACCCCCTAGAACAAATTGACTCGTTGGAGATCTAGACACCGACAGCACCCTTAGTTAATTTTATTTTTTTTGTTCATCCTGTTGTCCATAGAAAAGCTAAAATATTTCCACCCCCCCTGCCCGCCCATAACCATGTGTTAGCCATTTGCATATTTCAATTTCAGAGTCCTAGTGTTGAGTTTATGCCCTAGTTCTTGTTTAGTCGCTAGTTTGTTGTGTTTTTTAGTCGTCTGTAGTGTTTCCCCTTACAACCCTAGCCGCCATCCCCTTCTCCACCTACTGTTTTGTTCAACTTTGTGTGCTAGGGTTGATAGATTGACACACCAGTGTAATCCCACCCTCAACACTTTGGACCAACCCCCAGTATTTCCACTTTCCGCTACATCTATCCCGACAAAAAAGTCCCTACCCGATCCCATACCCGACTCCGGTTTCCCACAAACCTGGCCTCGGATATCTTCAAAACCGGTTTCAAGGTACCGTTAGTAAAACAACCATAACTTTTAGTTTGGTTATCTGTTTTGGCTGAATTTTTTACAGGAGCTTCATGATTCAATTTGGAGCATGCCCCATACGCTAAAGGCCGTTTGGGATTCTCAAAAGAATTAGAAACATTTGGGAACATAAAGAAAAATTCATTCAAGTTAAAACCCGACATTTGCTGAAACTTGCAGAATTTTTATAGGCCACATTCTATGTCTATTTAAGCTGAAATTTTTTGTGGGTTCTCTCTCTTTACCATTGAGTTGGAGAAAAATACAAAAAAAAAATAAAATAGAAAAAAAAGAAATTTGGGATTTCTACTAGTTGTACATCTAGGTCCCTCAAATTTTACTGGCTAGAAGTTTCACACCTAGCCCCAGCTTCTGGTTGTGTTCCTTTGCCTACTTGTTTTTGCCTTGTGATCACTACTGTTCTAGGACACAGGTAGATTAGAAACTAGGAACAAGTTACTTGGGGCACTTATTCATTTTTACTCTTTGTCTTTAATTTGTGCACCACTTACATATATATTTGGACTTCCTAGCTCTACATATTTCTCTTGGACAGCCCAGGTTATTTTGTGACCCTTGCAATCGTGGAACACACCTCCCTGGTATCCTTTGCTTTGATTTTCAGAACTTTGTAAGGAGCTCTCTTTTGTTGTGTTGAGAGGCACCACTACTTAGTTGTTTTATAGGGATGACCTTCACTGTTTATTTCCTGTTTTGGTGTTTGTGATGATAGGAAGCGATGGAGAGAGGGCTTCGCCCTCAGAATTTTCTGAGTGCATGAGCCAAGATTAGCTATAGAACGCTTTACAGGGGGCTCAGTGTGATTTGGTAGAGACGATCACCATGCCCGTCACTAACATGGTCAACAAGCTCCACCTTGGAGAAAGCATTGAGCAGTTGGATAAGAGGGTCTCTAAGTTAACCGATCAGGTCACCAAGTTGGAGATCGCTCACAAGAATAATGACACCATCACCAACGATGTTGAAGATGTCCATGATTGAGACACGGTGTATAGGACTGATGGCACCATGGATAGGACTGCTACAAGGACCACGATATTACGACGTCATTTGCACCGTAACACTCAAGGTATGGGCGGTTTCCACAGCCACAACTATCGTCCCCAAGGTAACAATCATGGCCATGTTGCTGATGATCCATATGCTAAAATTAAGTTTTTAATTCCTTCATTTTTGGGTCAATGTGATGGTGATGCTTATCTTGATTGAGAGATGACTGTAGAGCAAAAATTTAATACCCACCTTGTTCCTGAACAACATAAAGTTAGACAAGCCACTAGTGAGTTTAAGGACTATGCTATTATTTGGTGTAGTGGTCTAGCTGTTGAAAATGATTTGCCTACTACTTGGGATGAACTTAAGGTAGCAATGCATGATCGTTTTCTTCCTCATTTCTATTAAGAGATTCGTAATAAACTACAATGCTTAGATCAAGGAGATAAAACTGCTTAGGAGTATTTTAGTGAGCTTCAAAAGGGTTTGATTCGTTGTGCTGTAGTTGAAAAAGTAGAGGATCAGAGTTATCACTTTTATTCTGGTTTGAGAAAATAAATTCAGGACATCCTTGATTATAAAGAATTTTATACCCTTAACAAGTGTTTCCAATATGCTATGCTTGCAGAGAGAATCATAGGGATGTTTTGAGGCTTTTGAGGTGTATAGGAACTCCAATCGTACCTTCTACCGACCACCGCCGACAGGGACTTCGGGGCTGCCCAAACATCTTTCCGGATGCCGCCACCAGTAGCTGCTACTACTGCCAAGGGACCTAGTGGTGTTTCTGCAGCACCAAGACCATGAACTGCACCTTCTGTGACCTCAGGTAAAAACTCTGTGCAGGTACCAGGTAGTAGTGCCTCCTCTGTTGCTTGGGTGGGACGCACTATAGGGACTCAGTGTCACCGCTGCCATGGACTTGGTCATGTGCAGAAAGATTGCCCAAGTAGGTGGGCATACGTGGCTACAGACGATGGTGGTTACATGACTGCCTCCGATGTGGAGGATGAGGAGGAGGATGTCACTGCGATGAGTGGTGACCTCGTCCTTGGAGGTGGAGACACCACAGGCTACATGAATATTATTGTGCAGCATGTTCTTAGCACACAAATCTAGCAGCCTGAGGCGATGCAGCACCACAACTTGTTCCATATTTTCTGCATCATCAAGAACCGTCGAGCATGTGTCATCATTGATGGAGGGAGCTGTAATAACTTATTAAGTTCTGATGTGGTCAAGAAGCTTGCTATGACCACACACCCACATCCACATCCATGCTACATTCAGTGGTTAAACAACTCTAGAAAAGTTAAGGTAACACAAACTTGCAGATTTCCTTTTTTCCATTGGTTCTTGTGTTGATTATGATGTTGTACCCATCCAAGCATGTTCACTTTTATTGGGTAGACGTTGGGAATTTAATAATGATGTTTTACATCATGGTAAAAGTAATAGTTACACTTTTATGCATAAAGGAACTAAAATTACTTTGTTACCAATGACCCCTGCTGAAATTGTACAAGCTAATTTAGAAAGACCAACTAGTTTGAAAAATAAAGGTCCTAAAATTCAGCAACCTATTAAATCTGATTCTACACCTAGTAATGTTAATGATTCTTCAAGTTCTAAGGGTGCTAGAATTAAATTACAAGCTCATTCATGTCTTGCAACAAAATTTGAGCTTACTGAAATTTCTGCTGATGATGATATTTTCTATGCTTTGATATGCAAAAAAGCTTTGTTTTTTGCTCGATGATATTGCTTCTAGTGCTTTCTCTCTTGCTGTCAGTAATATTTTGCTGGAGTATGAGGATGTTTTCCTAGCTGAGATACCCCCTGTATTGCCACCTTTGAGAGGGATTGAGCATCAAATAGATTTGATTCCGGGAACTACTTTGCTAAACCGTGCTGCTTATAGGACCAACCCGGAGGAGACTGAGGAAATACAACGACAAGTCCAAGACCTTTTGGATCGCAGGTATGTTCGTCAATCACTTAGTTCTTGTGCTGTTCCGGTACTTTTGGTTCCAAAGAAATATGATGCTTGGTGTATGTGTGTAGATTGTAGAGCCATTAATAACATTACTATTAGGTATCGTCATCCTATTCCTAGGTTAGACGACATGCTTGATGAGCTGTGTGGTGCTACAATTTTCACTAAAATTGACTTGCATAGTGGCTACCATCAAATTAGAATGAAACTTGGAGATGAATGGAAAATAGCTTTCAAAACCAAATTTGGTTTGAGTGGTTAGTAATGCTTTTTGCTTTAACTAATGCACCTAGTACTTTCATGCGTTTGATGAATGAGGTTTTAAGAGCTTTCATTGACAATTTTGTGGTAGTTTACATTGATGATATATTGATTTATGGCAAGTCCATAGATGAACATTTGGATCATTTGCGTGTTGTTTTTAATGCTTTGCGAGCTGCACATTTATTTGGTAACCTTGGTACTTGCACCTTTTGCATGGATTGAGTCTCTTTTCTTGGCTATGTTGTGACTCCACAGGGAATTGAGGTGGACAAGGCGAAGATTGAAACCATAAAAAGTTGGTCTATACCAAAAACTATCACACAAGTGAGGAATTTTCTTGGTCTTGTAGGTTTTTACTATCGCTTTGTCAAGGATTTCAGCACCATCACTGGACCATTACATGAGTTGACAAAGAAGGGCGTTGAGTGCAATTGGGGTAAGATACATCATGAGTTCTTTGATGCTTTGAAGGACAAACTTACACATGAACCATTGCTGCAACTACCCAATTTTGATAAGACTTTTGATCTTGAATGTGATGCTAGTGGTATAGGCATTGATGGTGTTTTGATGCAAGATGGTAAAGTTGTTGCATACTTTAGCGAGAAAATAACTAGGCCTGTTTTGAATTACTCCACTTATGATAAGAAAGAATATGCACTTGTATGTTCTGTAGAGCCATGGTGTCATTATTTGTTACCCAAAGAATTTGTTATTCATTCTGATCATGAATCACGTAAGTATATTTGTTCACAATGCAATTTGAATCGTAGACATGTTGAATGGGTTGAATTTATTGAATCTTTTCCGTATATTATCAAACATAAGAAAGGGAAGGATAATGTGATTGTTGATGCTTTATCTAGGCGCTATACTTTGTTGTCTCAACTTGATACTAAAATTTTTGGACTTGAGGCAATTAAACAATAATATGCTGCTTATATTGACTTTATGGATTTAATGCTACTTATAAAGAAGTTCGTTCTTGGAACAAATTTGTGTTGAATGATGGATTTTTGTTTAGAGCTAACCACCTATGCATTCCAGTTGGTGTCGTTCATCTTTTGTTGTTGCAGGAGGTGCATGGCGGTGGATTGATGGGTCATTTTTGTGCTATAAAGACGGAGGATATTTTGGTCACACACTTCTTTTGGCCAAGGATAAGGAAAGATGTTGAACATTTTGTTGCTCGCTACACTACATGTCAAAAATCTAAGTCTCGCTTGAATCCACATGGTTTATACATGTCACTTCCTGTTCCTTCTATTTCTTGGGCGGATATTTCTATGGATTTTAGTTTAGGACTGCCTGGGACTAAGAGGGGGGAGTGATAGCATTTTTGTTTTTGTGGATCGATTTTCTATGATGGCATACTTTATACCATGTCATAAGACCAATGATGCTAGTCATATTGCTGACCCCTTTTTCAAACAAATTGTATGTTTGCATGTTATGCCTTCTACTATTGTTTCAGATCATGATGCAAAATTCTTGAGTTTTGGCGCATGCTTTGGAATAAGTTGGGTACAAAGTTGCTTATTTCTACAACTTGTCACCCACAAACTAATGGACAAATTGAGGTGGTTAACCGCACTTTGGGCACTATGTTAAGAGCTATTTTAAAGAAAAATTTAAAGCAATGGGAGGAATGTTTGCGTCATGTTGAGTTTGCTTATAATCGGGCAACACATTCTACTACCAAGATAAGTCTCTTCAAGGTAGTGTATGGCTTTGATCCCCGTACTCCACTTGATATACTTCCTCTACCTATTAATAAGAGAGTTCATGTTGATGCTAAGGAGCATGCTGAATTTATTTTACAATTGCATGAGACCACTAGATTTGGCATTGAAAAGATGAATGAGAAGTATAAAATTTCTGGTAGTAAAGGTAGAAAAGAAGTAAATCTTGATGTAGGTGATTTAGTGTGATTACACTTGAGAAAGGATAGATTTCTAGAATTGAGAAAGTCTAAATTGATGCCTAGAGCTGATAGTCCATTCAAAATAATTGAGAAGATTAATGATAATGCATACAAACTTGAGTTGTGTCCCCAACTTCAACATGGATGAAGACTTCCTCGTAAGGATCAGATATAGCCTGATATTAAGCGATTCCTCACCACCCTTGGGTGGAAGATATTCCATGACCAAGGGAGCGGCTACTCCCTCAACGTCATCATCTAGTGTACCACCACCTTGCACGTTGAGAAGGATGACAATGGAAGCGATTGACACAAACCCCGCAGCTCCCCGAAACCAATGCTCACGCTCACTTGAAATGCTAACAATTCTGCTTATTTCCCAGTGGTCTTTGTGGATTTGTTTAAACCTTGAAATACTATGAGGGAAAAGGGCTACAATGTAGACCTCCACTTATGTTATATAAATGGGTGCGTACAAATGACCAACAATAAGTCCACCCCATCCTTATAAATATGAAGGAGACATGGCCGATTGAGGCATCCAATCATCAATTATGTCTTTCTTTAACCTAATTTTCTCTTCTACCCTAATTCTATTCTAATCTTATCTCGATGACGTTTTTTGATGTCCTAGCTAGAATGCCGAGCCTAAGGAAACACTTAGGTGAGCTCCTCTTGATGGTGTCCCTCCAAGATTAGTTCTCCAACGGGGTGATCAATATCTTCAACAAACCGGTCTAACCGATGTGCAAAACCAGCTAGACCGGTATCTACTATTGGTGCCTAAGAGCCCCTATAGAGATACATGCGAACATCATCATGTACTGTCACACTGTTTAGGTCTCGACACATTTTTTGGTGACTTTGCTTGGGAAAGGGAATACTGGTTATGAAAATCAAATTAATCTTCGTCAACCATGTCTTCACTATATGATAATTTTGCAGATCATATCGTCATGGCATCAATGGAGGAGTTGATGGATGACCAATGCAAGCTATTTGACGAGCAGATGCAGAAGAGGATGAAGGCGTTTGAAGCTAGGCAATGCGAAGAATTCCTCTCGTGTTTCAAGAAAGATCAACATGGCAAGGTGACACAAATCAATGATGTCATTCTTCTGTCGACAAAATTGTGGTAACTTCCAATGCTTAACTCCAATTCCTAGTTTCTGCCAAAGAAGTTAATAACTTCATGCATGACATGAAAATTCTTCTTAGTGCTAAAATTGAAATTGCTCTTGAGGCTCCTAAGTCTCCTGTCACTGTTTATGTTTCTAAACCCATTATTAATGATCCACCATTGCAACAACACTCTTTATTAGGTATGTCATTGAATTATTTTCCAGGTCAAAACAAATCTAGAACAGAGTAATTTTCATAACTTGCAGAGACCAGATAATAGGATAGTAGCATATGCAAAAGGACCTTATAAAAATATTACACAAGATGCTAGGCCATTTGTTAGTCCCGCAGAACATAATAGAATTATTCCTGTTGAATAATGATAGATTGCTTTTACAGAGTGTAAGCTTCATGACCATTGGTGATTGGATCCCCAAGGTATGAATGTTTTGGTGATAGATGACAACTATGAAATTGTGGGCTAATATCTACACGAGTGTTGTCCATGCAGATACCATCTCCAAACTCTACTACAAATCTTATTGATGACGATGGTTGCCTTGGTGATTGATGATAATGACCACAAGCATGGAGGCTTGATGAGCTTGATGCAGTCCAAGGGTTAATGGAGATGGATCAAAGCTATGGACATGCTATGGAGCAAGTGTTGGGAACACTTGTCTAGTTGTTAGGGCTTCAAGTCTATAGGAAAAAATGATTTATCAAGGGGGTGTAGGTCATTTCTCTTAGGTCATGTCTAGTCAGTGATGCGCATAGACACTCAGGGAAATCACAGGCACTAGAAGACAATGGAGAAGCCAAGGAGCTGTTCGGAGAAGCCGAGAAACGAAGTCAAGCGAGGATGAGAAGTTTCAGCTTTCGGACATAGTGGCCGAACAGAGGGGTCAGTGGAGACCGGAATATACGGTCACTAGGAGAATAGGAAATCCAATGACAAGACTCAACGAGCAAACTGAGTCAGAGTATATAGAGACCAAATGGACCGGTCTATAGATCGGACGGTCCGGTATGTACAGCGAGACTCAGGGCAGCGAGTGCTGGAATGTTTCTGTAATGGAGAGAAAAATAGACTGGACGATCCAGTCAACTAGCCTATAGTCTGGTCAGTACGAAGATCAGCAGTGGGTAGAGCCGTTGGAGCTATTTCTAAAGTGACCGGACGGTCCAGTCAGGCAATGATCGGACAGTCCCGTCAGTTGGCCCAGAAAGCTAATTTCATGGAGCAACGGCTAGTTATACGTTGGAAGCCTATATAACTTTGTTGTTGGGGTCTTGGAGACCTCTCTTGGCTACTGGAATTACTTGGAGCATTTGGTGAGAGCCAAGAGGAAAAAGATGAGAGAACTAGGCGGAGATATTGCATATCTTGAGAGTGCTAGTGCGAGTAACTTGAGCATTGATGCACATCTACGGCTAGGATGTCCTTGAGGGTGTGATCTAGGTTGTTACTCTTGGTCTATGGTGGGACCTAGACCGGTTAGGTGGTTGTGATCGAGCATATCATGATCGGTCGTGAAGACCGTCACACATTTGTACACGGTTTGAGACTGCCGTTGAAAGGGGCATCAATAGTGAGTGCCCGTGTTGGCTCGGGGAGTCCGGCAAGTACTCAAGGGAGGCAAGCTTGTGCCTTGGTAGCAGCGGTGACGTGCACCGCGTCTTCGCTCCAGGAGTGATTGCGGGGTCGGGGCGAGAACTCAACATTGGTGGCGGGAGGGACCGGAACTCTGGCGGGAGTGGTCCAACGAGGATTAGGGGAAGGCACCATCCTTCCGAGATCTCGAGAAAAATCATGAGAATTCCTTTGCCTCTCTTTACTATTCCGCATTTGGGTGCTATAGTTGATAGGGTGACTAGTGGCTTGCATAGGCTAGTGTGATTTGCTTCCATGCTTCCTTTCATCATGAACACTATCATGTGTAGGGTCTTGGCCTCCTAGAATTGTTATATTGCAATGATCGCTAGGTTCAAGTAGTATTAACTAGTAGTATTTGGATTTATGATTGGCTTACCGATCACCACCCCCCCCTCTCGGTATGCCTTCGGTCCTTACAAGTGGTATCAGAGCCAATTGCTCATCTTCGAGGCTTCACCGTCTTGAGTAAGGATGCCGGGATAGGTGGGGAGTGTTTCCATATTCGATGGGGAGGACTACAGGTATTGGAAGTCTCGTATGCAAGCCTACCTTGAGTCCATTGATCTAGAGATATGGATGGTGACCCATGAATCCGATGTGGATGAGAACCTGCTTGAACCTGATTTCATTAAGAACAACGCTAAGGCTAAGAATGCTCTATTTGCATGCATATCTAAGGATGTTTTTGCTACATTGGATGCAAGTACAACAGCACATGGTATCTGGACTGAGATTCTAGTTCTCCATAAGGGTACTAGTGATGTCAAAGAGCAAAGATACTATATGCCAAAGAACAAGTATGATAACTTCACTAGATTGCCACATGAGAGAGCTAACATTGTTTATTCTCGCTTTCATGTACTAGTGGAGGAGATCAATGCTCTTGGGGATGACTTCAAGCTCAAGCCTGTTGAGGTGGTAAGAAGATTCTTGAGGCTATTCAAAGACCCCATGTATGAGTCCATCATCACCTTCACCCTGCAAGGTGACCTCAAGACCAAGACCATCAAGGATGTACTTGGCAAGATCACAACTTTCGAGAGCTACTGGGTGGGTTTGGATGATACTCAACCATCCATCCTTGCTCTCCAGGACGACAAGCAAGAGCCTATCAAGAGCAAGAAGAGCAAGAAGAAAGTTGTGATTGAAGATGATGATGATGATGATGAAGATGACTTGAGTGAGGACTTGGCTCTTTGCATGAAGAAGATGAGGACCTTCAAGAACATGTTTGCCTCCAAGACCAAGGGTAAGTGCTTCAACTATGGATCGAACAACCACTTTGTTCGAGATTGCCCTAAGCCAAAGAAAGAAGCTTCCAAGTCCCAAGACTCTAGTGATGATGAACAAGAAGAGGAACACCCAAAGCCAAGATAACCAAGAAGAATTACTTCAACAAGGACATGAGCAAAGGCAAAGGCAAAGATCAAGACTACAACAAAAAGTTATCACGCAAGGCCCTTGTTAGAGAGTGGACAAGTGACAACTCAAGTGACACATCCTCTTCCTCAAGCGATGATGAAGAAGTGGACGACCTAGCCATGATCAAGACCACACTTTCACGAGCTCTTCCTCCACCTCCCACATGCCTCATGGACACAAGCCAACTTGGAGAGAGTGAGGATGAGAGCAGCAATGACAGCGATGATAAGGAGCTCTCATGTGCCGAGCTTTGGAGTATGCTTGAGCAAGCCCGTGACATCGCCATCAAGAAATACAAAATGTTGGATATGGTATGTAAAGATTGTAAGTTGGCTAAGGATCGTGTTGGTGAGCTCGAGAGTGAGCTCAAGGACCTTGTCACATCTCATGAGGCCCTAAACAAGAGTTATGACAAACTCAAGGGTGATCATGTAGAGCTACATGAGAAGTACGAGGCCCTTGAACCTACTTTTGAGGCCATCAATGTGGAAGATCTTGCCTCTCCCTCATCTAGTTCATCTAAGAGTGATGCTTCTACTATGTGTGATGAACTAACCACCTTGGTCATGGTTTCTTCTCTTGATCCATTTGTTTTGGAGGAATATCACAAGCTCAAGGAAGATGGTGATGGACGGCTTCGAGAGGCTCACATGAGGTAGGGCTATCCACAAGGAGATTCTTGGGAGAATTCTTGTGAACAATGTCTCCCACCGGGGACTTGGCTCATATCCCACCGCCATCAACATTGTCAGGACGAGTGATTCCATCCCCGCGTGGATCAAACTCCTACTCACCGATGATTACTATTGTGAGAGGTGTTGCAAGGATGGTCACACCATGAAGGATTGTCCTATGGTGAGAAGTTCCATTGCTTTTAGGAACAAGGATGGCAAGGTGAATGCAAAGACTTTGGGACCACCGAACAAGAAGAGAAAGGTCAAGAGAATATGGGTGCTTAAGTGCATTGTTGATCTTGAGAGGTCAAAGAAGTACAAGTGGGTGCCCAAGAACAAAACCTAGAAGATGGTGGTGGTGGTGGACCGTGAGCTTACTTGAAGATCAAGTGAAGTCCACCACAAGTGACATGGACCTCAATGATATATCTACTCATGAGGGAGGTATTCGTGTTTGTTCTTGGTAGTTGTAGTGTGTTTTTCCTTTTCTTGTATTGCATGGTAATTAGGACCCCTTTGTGACTAGTATGCTTGCATCCATGCATACGTAAATACTAAAAGAAAAACACATAAGCAAGGGGGAGTGCTTGAGATGGTGGTTTGGCTTCACTTAAGGCAAGGGTATGGCTTACAGTGAGTAAGCTTGAGAGGGGTTCAAACTTGACATTGTTTTGTTTCCTTTGTCTCTTGTTTACTATTGCCTGCATTCACATGGCATGTTTACTTTCATTGCATATGTAAAAAGGTTGTGCACGGACTAAAGCTCGTTCTTGGACTAAAGCTCATAGATACCCATTTGGCTCTTATTCACCTTGGTTCTTATTTGCTCAATTCTTTATTTGCCATTTGCAAAAATTATAAGGCCATAAAGAGCCACTATTTGAAAAAGGAGTGTTTGAAAGTTCCCTTCATTCTCCAAGTGTAGTGTTGAATTGGGTGTTAAGTGAGGGCACTTGGAAAATGGAGAAATTTCTTGATTCAACAAATTCCTATAGTGACCACACAGTCCGATCACTAGACCATATAATCCCATCAGTGCCTCATGCACAGTGTCATGAGTTAGTTTGGTCATAGAGACCCGCAGCCGCTGCTTGTCGTCGCCTCCGCTGCCGTAGCTTCACTGTGCAAGCTCGACATCGAGCCTGCGCTGTCGCCTTGCCTCCTCCCCCACGAGCGCGCTACCCTCAAGCCGAACTCCACCCCCTTAGGTCAAAGATTGCATTTTTCCCTCATCTCCATTGTCGGCAACACCAAGCTCCAGTTTTTTCATGATCGATTGAGTTCTTCGGTGTTTGACTTCACTCTTCTCCTAGGGTATGGTGCTACTTCCTCCAATTCATCGATTCATGCGCTAATTTCCAAGCAATTGCTGTAATAGATGCAATTAGATTAATTTCCACTTTTTAGTTGCATTAATTGGGTAATTAGCTCAATGTAGTCTAGAATTAATCCCATGCCTTTCAATTGCATGTCTAGGTTTATCTCTCATTTAGTCTGTAGTTAGATTTATGGCCTATTATTTGACTACACACTAGATGACTCGCACCAGCCACATATAGTTGATAATCACTGTTGTTATTTTGCATAATTGCTCAGTGATCATGTCCTTCATTCAGTGCTAGGATTTCTATTGCACATTCTTACCTAGCAGTGCTTTGCTTGTAGATATATAGGTTCTATACTTATCCTGTCTATACCTACGTGTGTGCAGTGTCAAAGATGGCAGGATCAGGATAGGACAAGGGCAATGGCAAGATGCCAGAGAAGCCCAGAGGCAAGAAGAGGACCAGGCTAGACCCTGAGTCAGAGAGAGCCAGACGGGTGGCCAGACACATGGATGCGCTGGAGACTTCCTCCTTGACACTCAGGGACTCAGGAGGAGTACCAGACAGAGGGCAGCCTTGGCCATAGGAGTGACTCCAGCACCGTGGTCGTAGGGTACTTCGACTTCTCGTCAGGAGAGGTAGTTGAGACCTACGGAGCAGGGATCCTCCAAACAGCAGGAGGAGTTCGAAGAGGAGGAGGGGAGCTTAGAGTCAGAGTCCAAGGAGTTTGAGAAGATTGAAAAGGAGGAGACTGAGTAGCCAGCACAAACTGTACCCAAGAGGTCAGCTCACCGGGTAGGAGACCTGCAGTGCACCTGTGAGGTGTGCAGTAGGAGGCTATGGAGACTTGTAGATGTAGCCGGAGCGCCTGATATTCTTAAGGTTCTTGCAAAGGACCTTAAGTCACTCCATCTCGTCTCCTTCGAGTAGTGGGTTTCAGTCCTGGGGACCCTACCACAGGAGAGCGTTATCGGACCGGTCTTCAGAGAGAATCAGTGAGGGACTGAGATGCTACCTTGCCAGGAAGGGCAAGGCTGAACTGTTTGTGCCACAACAGTACACATTGTATCTGGCCATGAGGAGGGCCACATGCACTGACATGGAGCAGTATTTCACGTACATGCCAGGGCTCACAGAGTTAGTCACTTCTCTATACAGGTACATGGAGGACATTGTGATGGAATTCTACGCTACACTGTGGGTAGCCAGAGATTGCTCTAAGTTATGGTTCTTGTGTAGAGGACAGCCCCAGCGTGTGACCAGGGAGGACTTTATAGCTAACCTAGGGCTCCTTGCTTCAGATTTCCAGCTATACAGGAGTGCAAATGGGACCTTCGTTCCACCTCGTAGACCACAGGGAGGGACACTACCTCCGGATGACATGGTGTTAGTAGCTTTTCCAAGACCACACACTCTAGGTTTCGACAGAGGCCCTATGCGACTCACTGCAGAGGCGAAGGTGGTTAGAGCGATAGTCACAAGGACTATAATACCACGGTCTAGGTACAGAGAGGAGTTCACACTTCTACACCAGTGGGTAGTGGCAGCTATTTAGAGGAGACGATAGTTTGACATTGTAGATCTTCTGATTGTTGAGATGGAGGAGGTTATCTTTGAGAGGGTTAGAGGACATCACTTAGTCTATGGTCCATACATTTGCTATCTTCTGAGGAGAATGAGATTAGTGACACAGGATTAGTACAACGCGTTCCC
The DNA here is from genome assembly GCA_032690845.1 of Eleusine coracana subsp. coracana. Classification (NCBI taxonomy): domain Eukaryota; kingdom Viridiplantae; phylum Streptophyta; class Magnoliopsida; order Poales; family Poaceae; genus Eleusine; species Eleusine coracana. Next base: position 33,222,388 of record CM064434.1, read on the forward strand.
TGAGGTGACCACTAGCTACTCACCTCGAGTCCCCGGGGGTTCATAGTCTGCCTCGAGTAAGTAGATGGGAGAGGAGGAGTAGGAGTCACCACCAGTCACTCATGAGCAGACAACTCATCCAGAGATGGTGGTTCCTGAGTTAGCTAGTACAAGAGCACCTCCCCAGCCTATAGGCACACAGTCAAATGATGCTATCACTATAGCAGCACTTGTAGGACGTCTGAGTGAGTTCATCCAGAGCACAGCTAAGGATAGACGTCAGATGATGGAGGTCATCAGGGGACAGATAGAGCTTCAGAGACAATAGATGATGCTAATGACTACTCTCATGACAGAGATGGCTAAGTTCACTCAGAGATAGGCTAGCCAACAGCCAGGACCCTCTACTATTCCATAGTTTTAGATGCTGCAGACACAGGCATGGCCCTTCACTGCTATGATGATAGCTCAGTCCAGCGGGTTGTCACACTCAAAGGTGTTACCGATAGGGGGAGCAGGGCAGACCTTCTCGCCAGTGACTCAGTCCCCCCCCCCACCATGTCAGCCTTCTCAGTCTCTATATTGTTCTCTTCACCTACACAGTCTACAGCTTCGTATAGGACAGTACCTACCACCTCCCAATAGCAGCAGTAGCAGCCACTGGTCAGAATTCTATTTTCTGACATAGTGCACACCACTCGTGCAGACTCCTAGACAGCCTTAGAGTCAGCTATAGCTCCACCCTCTTCTGCTATAGACACTTCTCTTGTCACACCTTAGATAACAAAGAATCTTGTCTGAGGAGGCTTCCCTCAGCAGGATGTGGCGGATCTCGCCCTTATCTAGGCCTTAGTTGCTCAGGAGACCACCACCATTACAGCCACTCAGGACAGAGGGTGTGAGTCACTAGAGGATCTCGTGTACTTTGAGTAACTTGACACTTAGGTGACACAGGCTTAGCGAGAGCTACAAGACCCAGCACGGGAGCAGCCTAGTGCAGAGCCCTCAGAGGACGTTGCTACACCACTTCCTTGGACCATGAGCACGTAGTAGTTTCTTTAGTAGTCATAAGTCTAGTGGGAGTGGGAGTGTGATCTTGTGCGATCAAGAGTCAGTAGCATGTATCTAGGGGGAGTATACGTGTACATGGATTTTAGGGAGATAAATACATTTGGATCATATTTTGATGGAGTTATTCGATGTTCATGTATTTTGATGAGTCATGGTTTTCATTCACTTGTGTTTGACTCATCCTGATCTCACTTGGTTTATTTACATACGCAATGCTTTGCCTTTCATTATTTACCTTGTATGCCTGTGTATGATCCCATGATGATGATTGCTTGCTGTTAATTCCTATGCCTTGCCATGCTATCCTATTTGCATATCATCTTTCATGTCTTGCATTGCATGTCTTTATGCTTTAATTAATACCTTCACATGACATGCATGCATATCATCTCGACAGTGTTTTTCCCTCTTATTCCTTTTAGCTCTTGATGATGCTTGATTGAGTAGGACCTCGATTATTCATTACTTATGATTTTGAGGTTCCTCTCGATCATAGTGTAGCTCTTTTAGCCTTGTTGTTTCTTGCTAAGATTATGCTAAGTACTGGTTGTCATCAATCACCAAAAAGGGGGAGATTGTAATCTTCATGACCACTGATGATTGGATCCCCAAGGTATGAATGTTTTGGTGATAGATGACAACTATGAAATTTTAGGCTAATATCTACATGAGTGTTGTCTATGCAAAAATCATCTCTAAACTCTATTATAAATCATATGGATGATAATTGCCTTGGCGATTAATGACAATGACCACAAGCATGGAGCCTGGTGAGCTTGATGGAGTCATTGATGAAGATGGATCAAAGCTAAGTACAAGCTATAGGGCACGTGTTGGGAACACTTGTGTAGTTGTTAGGGCTTTGTGTCCATAGGAAAAATCGGAGTATCAAGGGGGTATAGGTCATTTATCTTAGGTCATGTCTAGTCGGTGATGTGCATGGATACTCAGGGAAATTACACGCAATAGATGACAGTGGAGAAGCCAAGGAGATGTTCAGAGAAGCCGAGAAATGAAGTCATGCAAGGATGAGAAGTTTTAGCTTCTGGACATGGTGACCGGATAGAGGGATCAGTGGAGCCCAGATTGTACGGTCACTAGAATAACACGAAATCAACTGAGGAAACTGCCTGAGTCAGAGTCTGTAGACACCAAACAGTCCAGTCTACAAACTAGATGGTCCGGTCTGTACAACAGGACTCAAGGCAGTGAGGAAGCGAGTGCTGGAATGTTTCTGTAATGGAGAGCGAAACAAACCAGATGGTCCAGTCAACTGACCATATAGCCCGGTCAGTACGATGATCAGTAGTGGGCAGAGCCGTTGGAGCTGTTTCTGCAGTGACCGGACGATCCGGTCAGTTGGCCCACAAAGCTGATTTCATGGAGCAACGACTAGTTGGAGGTTGGAAGCCATATAACTTCGTTGCTGAGATCTTGGAGACCACTCTTGGCCAGTGGAATTGCTTGGAGCATTTTGTGAGAGGCTAGAGGAAAAGAGGAGAGCACTAGGAGGAGATATTGCATATCATGAGAGTGCTAGTGACAGTAACTTGAGCATTGATGCACATCTAAGGCTAGGGTGTCCTTGATGGTGTGATCTAGGTTGTTACTCTTGGTCTAAGGTGAGACCTAGACCAGTTAGGTGTTGGTGATCGAGCGTATCATGATCGGTTGTGAAGGCCGTCACTCATTTGTACACGGTTTGAGCCCGCCGGTGAAAGGGGCATCAATAGTGAGTGTCCGTGTTGGCTTAGGGAGTCTAGCAAGTTCTTGAGGGAGGCGAGCTTGTGTGTTGATGGCAGCGGTGACGCGCACCGTGTCTTCACTCCGGGAGTGATTGTGGGCTTGTGGGTGAGAACTCCACATTGGTGGCAGGAGGGACCGAAACATTGGCAGGAGTGGTCCAACAAGGATTTGGGGAACGCGCCATCCTTCTGAGACCTCTGGAAAAATCATGAGAATTTCTTGACCCCTCTTTACTATTCCACATTTGGGTGCTATAGTTGATATGGTGACTTGTGGCTTGCATAGGCTAGTGTGATTTGCTTCCGCGCTTGCTTTCATCATGAACACTAACATGTGTAGGGTCTTGGCCTCCTAGAATTGTTAGTTGGCAACGATTGCTAGGATCAAGTAGTGTTAACTAGTAGTATTCAGATTTGTGGTCATCTTACCGATTCAACCCCCCCCCCCCCCTCTCGGTATGCCTTCGGTCCTTACACACTGCCGTTGCAGCACTTGTAGGATGACTGAGTACCTTCATTTAGAACTCAGCTGTGGAGAGGTGTTAGATCATGGGCGTGCTAAAAGGACAAGCAGAGCTCCAGAGTAGTAGATGATGATCTTATCTATGCTATTGTTATAGATGGTAGAGATGACTCAGAGAGAGGTCAGTCAACTAGGACCTTCTGCACTTCTACAGTTTCAGTCACTGGAGACACAGCCAGGACCATTCACTACCATGATGATAGCTCAGTCCAGTGGTTTGTCACACTCATCGGTGCTATAGACAAGGGGAGCAAGACAGACTTTCTCACTAGCTCAGTTCTCCCCCGTGTTTGCCTTCTCGGTATCTACATTGTTTACTTCACCGACCCACTCTTCCATGTTGCAGATGGTAGGACCCTCCCTCCACCAGCAGCTGCCAACCAGGAGTCTGACCTTCTCAGATGTTGTACACACCACACAGGCAGCTCCACAAATAGAGACTCTCCCAATGTCACCTACAACTCTACCTTCTTCTACTACAGACACCACACTTGTCACCACCTCATGTAACAGAGGATATTGTCTAAGGGGACTTCACTCAAGAGGACGTGGTTGATCTCACCATTCCTGTAACACCCATTTTAAGAAACAAAATGGGTGTAGCCATACATGTGCCCAGGATCAAGTTACACACACATACGGTACATCATCAATGGTAAACAGAATAATTATTCATATCCTTTATTTATTACATCATATCTTTATTACAAAAGGACCCGTGGGTCTAGAAGAAAAATACATCAATGCAGCGGAAAGTATCTAGCGTAGACATCCCAAACTCCACAGGCATCGATTGGAGGATCATCGCCTAGTACTCGCTTCCTTCCTCTTAGTATTGGGTCCAATCTTCTCCTTGGGCTGAATATCAACATGGTATAGCAAGGGTGAGTACATGTCGTACTCAGCAAGTGGGGGAAAAGATGACATGGGGCTATAGTCAAGAGAAGGCTTTATAGAGTGGGTTGCATGAGCTTTTAATTAACCTAAGCATCCTATTTACTAAGTGGGGTCATCCCAACCCTACTTTCACAAGGTGCTGTACTAACCAAGTCTCAATCCATCCCACCTTTCCAACCATACCAACCCGTCCCCAACTAATCTTGTGAGGATTCCAGGCCGCTCTTGACCGTGAGCACGGCTATCATGATAGTTTGATACTCTGCAGAGTTTGTACCACTTTACCCACAAGTCGTGATTCCCTTGGTGCCCGTGGATGCGACCCACATTACACACTTCCTTTGGTGTGTGGCAGGGTTTCACTATGAGGCTTTTCCAAAGGGTCTCCCAGTACATGCTAGCCACTAAGGTTCCACTCCCGTCCATAAGTGATAGCCCTTCAACAAGCAGCTCATCACTCCGGAAGCCCCCTCTTGAGCCATTCGGATACAAGGATAGTCCTCTCGACTTCCATTCCCCGCTCCACCAAATGCTGCACCGACACTGGGAGAACATCTAATTACTAGGCCAAGCCTTACCCATGTCGGTCTTGTGTTGGCACTGTTTTCCTGGGTTGTCACTCCAAGAACCGGTTCCTAGGATCTACAACAAGCCTACCACCACAAGCATGTGCCCACGGCACCACATCCTTTCCACCTGGCTTGCATAGATCCCTAAGCCATGTTACTAAAAGATTTACCAAACATATCCCACGTGACATTGTTCATTAATCAAAATTAATATTAACCCACATCCCATAAGCCATCTTAAGCATTTTCTACCCACAATTCACCCATTGGTTCAAGGCGACAAGGAACAGGGTAAAAACAATTACTAAGGAAAACCCTAACAATAGGTTCCCAATAAATTGACACAAGCATGCAATTCTATAGTAACATTTCAATAGGTGTAATATGCATCAAGGACACTTGCCTTCGTCCTGCACAGAAGGCTGCTCTAACCCTTCAAATTCCTGCTCTTGAAAATCCTCGTAGGGTGGTCCTTGTGTATGCTCGCCTTTATGTAACGACATACCAATACAAGCAAAACATACAAAATCAATACACTATATGCAAGGGATGCAAAGGTTATGCTCCTACGAGAATTTTGGTGCAAGAATCACCTAAATTGGAGTTATGAGTAAAAAGTTATGCTAGTTTGAAGTTTTAGGGGCAAAAGGGTAAAAACAGAGGCTTTTAAGGACCTATGTGTAATTTTATAAAATTATAGGGACTAAAGTGTAAATTATTTGGGCTGAAAAGTAGTTATTAAAAGTATAAGGTTGTTTTTGCAAAAATTCTAGGACTCAAACATAATTAATACTAAGTGCAGGGGTTTAAGTGTAAAAAGACAGGGCCAAAATCTAATTAAAATTAAGTACAGGGATGTTCCTGTAAAAATTTAAGGCTAAAATAATATTTATACAATTAATAAGGATTAAGGTATAATTTTAAAATAATTCTGGGGACTAAAACATAATTAAAATCAGTCCAGGGGTGTTTTATAAAATTACAAGGTCAAATAATAATTTAAATAATGCATAGGGGTGTTTCTGTAAATTTTTAGGGCTAAAATAATATTTATACCATTAATAATATAAAAAGACTGGATTAAAATATAATTTAAAACAATTCCAGGGGTTTTCTACAATTTATAGGGCAAAAATATAATTTCTTAAAGGTATAGGGGCTTTTTGTAAAAATATAGTGCTAAAAATAATTATTATAAAGTTTAGGGGCCTAAAAACAAATTTTTATTTGTTCTGCACAAAAACAGGGACCTAAACCTAATTTAAACTAAGCACACGGGCTATGTAATCTGGACGGTTGGATCAAGATCCAACGGCCAGAATTAAAGGGCGGGGGAAGGTCGTCGCCGGCGGCCGGTTAGGCGGCGGCGCGCGGCGGGGCTCGTCGGAGACCGGCCGAAATGGCGCTCCGGTCGGCCATTCCTCGCCGCGAGAGTCCCGGGAGAGAGAGGGGAGAGAGGGGAGTCTCACCGGCAGGTCGCGCGGGTGCGGGAAGGTCGGGAGGGGGTCGACGGCGCGGCTCGGTGGTGGCGGTGGTCGGAGCTCGGTGGGGGAGGTCGTCCGATGGTCGCGAGCGAGCGGGGGAGAGCGGAGGAGTGGCGGCGGGGCAGGGCGGTGCCGAGAGGGTGCTTTAAAGGCGCGGAGGCGGGCAAATTGAGCCGGCGCGGGGCTCTCCGGCCATCAATGGCCACTAGCGCCTTTGATGCGCGCGGGGGGTTTGTAACGGCCGAAGCGGCCGAAAGTTAGGGGGGGAAGAGAAGTGGAGGCGGTTGCGCGCGCTCGGGCGCCGATTTCGGGAGCCGGGGAGGTCGGGGGAGGGAGATCGACGGCGGCGGCGGTGTCGGTTTCCAGCGGCGGGAGAGAGAGAGGCGGAGGAGGGGATGACAGGTGGGGCCCGCGTGTCAGTGAGAGAGAGAGCGCGGGAGGAGCGGGCCACGCGCGCTGGGCCGGCCGGGAAGGTGGGCCGCGGGGGAGAGAATGAAGGGAGGGGAGGCGGCCTGGCCGGCTGGGCCGAAAGGAGGAGGTGGGGAGAGGGGAGGGGTGGGCTGAATGGTGGGTTTCGGCCCACTGTTCTAGTTCCTCCTTTTCTTTTCTTTTTCTTTCTCAATTATTTTCCTTGTCTAATTTCTATTCTAATTCTATTCCTAATATTCCTGGTAAATAAATAATAATTAAACTAAATGCATAATGCAATGAAAATCTATATGAATATGACATGTTATGCAAATGCAATAATTTAATTTAATTTATTATAAAAACAATTTGTCCTAGGTTATTTAATTAAACTCCTAAATGCTAATAGTTGGCATTTTTAGAATTTGCAAAAGTAGGGTGTTAGAATTCCCCAGGCTTCAGTTGCACAGGATACAGCCACAATCGCACCTGCAGGACATGACAAAGGGTCTGAGTCACCAGTTGACCTTTAGTACTTTGAGCAGCTTGACACTCAGGTGACACAGCCTCAGGCAGAACAGCAACACAAGGGCAGCCCAGAGCAGAGCCCATAGAGGACATCGCTGCACCACCACCTCCTTCGACCTCGAGCGCTTAGTTGGTCTCTTCATCTCTTTTTGGTGCTTGTTGCCAAAGAGGGAGAAGACATAGAGATAAGGGGAATACGAGTGTGATCATATCGATCAAGAGATAGTAGCATGTATCTAGGGGGAGCATACATGTACATTGGTTTTGAGAGTTAGATACATTTGGATCTTATTTTGTTGGTTCTATATCGATGTTCATGGATTTTGATGAGTCATGCTTTTATTTTTCTTGTGTTTCACTCATCTTGATCTCACATGGTTTATTTTCATAGGTAGTGCCTTGTCTTTCTCTATTTATCTTGTATGCATGTGTATGATTTCATGACGATGATTGCTTGTCTTCAACTCTTATGCATCGCCATGCTAATCTGTTCCATATCATCATTCATGTCTTGCATTGCATGTCTTTATGCTTTAATTAATATCTTCACATGACATGCATATCATCTAGAGTGTGCTTATCCCTTTTCATTCTCTTAGCTCTTGATGATGCTTGATTGAGCAGGACCTTGTTTGCTCATAGCCTATGCTTTTGAGGTTCCTCTCGATCGTAGCGTAGCTCTTTTAGCCTTTTTGTTTTATGATAGGATTATGATATGTAGTGGTTGTCACCAAAAAGGGGGAGATTGTAAGCTTCATGACCATTGGTGATTGGATCCCTAAGGTATGAATATTTTGGTGATAGATGACAACTATGAAATTGTGGGCTAATATCTATACGAGTGTTGTCCATGTAGATACCATCTCCAAACTCTACTACAAATCTTACTGATGATGATGGCTGCCTTAGCGATTGATGATAATGACCACAAGCATGGAGCCTGGTGAGCTTGTTGGAGTCCAAGGGTTGATTAAGATGGATCAAGGCTAAGGACAAGCTATGAAGCAAGTGTTGGGAACACTTGTCTAGATGTTAGGGCTTTCATTCCAAAGGAAAAACCGGACTATCAAGGGGGTCTAGGTCATGTCTCTTAGGTCGCGACTAGTTGGTGATGTGCATGGATGTGCAATGAAATCATAGGCACTAGGCGATAGTGGAGAACCCAAGGAGCTGTTCAGAGAAGCCGGGAAACGAAGTCAAGTGAGGACGAAGAGTTTTAGCTTCTGGACATAGTGACCAGATAGAGGAATCAGTGGAGACCGGACTGTATGGTCACTAGAAGATCAGAGAGGAGTTTGCAAGGGATATGTCAAGTCTAGAAACCCTAGAGACCGGACAGTATGGTCTAGTGACCGGATGGTACGGTCAGGAGGGTTGAGGCTCAGGACAGAGAGGAAGGAAACTGGAACTCTCTAGAATGCACAGGACACAGAGAGACTGGACGCTCTAGTCAGTGCAGGTGATCAGCTTGGCAAGGAGCCAACGGCTCTAGAGGAGCCGATCTGTATAGACCGAACTATCCGATCACGCAGTGACCGGACTGTATGGTCACTAGGTCCAGAAAGCTGATTTCGTGGAGCAATGGCTAGTTTGAGATTGGAAGCCTATATAACTTTGTTGTTGGGGTCTTGGAGACCTCTCTCGGTCACTGGAATTGCTTAGAGCATTTGGTGAGGGCCAAGAGGAGAAGGGAGGATTACTAGGAGGAGATATTGCATATCTTGAGAGCGCTATTGAGAGTAACTTGAGTATCTTGCACATCTAAGGCTAGGGTGTCCTTGAGGGTGTGATCTAGGATGTTACTCTTGGTCCATGGTGAGACCTAGACTGGTTAAGTGTCGATGATCGAGCCTATCATGAATGGTTGTGAAGGCCGTCACGCATTTGTACCCGGTTTGAGCTCACCGGTAAAAGGGGCATCGCTAGTGAGTGCACGTGTCGGCTCGCAGAGTCCGGCAAGTTCTCAAGGGAGGCGAGCTTGTGCCTTGGTGGCAGTAGTGACACAACCGTGTCTTCACTCTAGGAGTGATTGCAGGCTCGTGTGCGAGAACTCCACATTGGTGGCGGGAAGTACCGGTACTCCGGCAGGATTGGTCCAACATGGAGTAGGGGAAGGCGCCATTCTTCCAAGACATCGGGAAAAAATCATGAGCATTCCTTGACCCTCTCTTTACTTTCCGCAATTGAGTGCTCTAGTGAGTAGGCTGAATTGTGGCTTGCATAGGCTAGTGTGTTTAGCTTCCGCGCTTGCACTCATCATGAATACTAGCATGTGTAGGGTTTTGGCCTCCTAGAAATGTTAGGTTGTAATGAATGTGAGGGCTCTAGTGGTGTGAAATTAAAGTATTCAGATTTGTGGTTGGCTTATCGATTCACCCCCCCCCCCCCTCTCTCGGTACACCTTCGGTCCTTACACAGAGCAACTAGAAAAGACACATCAGCAGACTGTAGATATAGAATTAAAGATTAGGAACTGAACTTAGCAAAAACCATATCCCTTCACACTATGATTTGGTTCTTATCTTCTAGGTTCATGAGTCCCTAGTTTTCTCGAATTTAGTGATGAAGATTCTAGAACTACATGGGAGCATATTAGCCAATATCTTGCACAACTAGGAGAGGTAGGATTGGTGGATGCTCTTAGAATTTGCTTATTTTCAATATCTTTAACCAGATTCTCCTTCTGTTGATTTCCTCCCAAGCCCTGGTTCTATTCATACTTGGGATTCTCTTGAGCATAAATTTCATGATGACTTTTATAGTGGAGAGAATAAATTAAAATTGACACATTTAACATCGGTTAAACAAGGTCATGGTAGGTCAATACATATTATACTAGAACATTTAGAGAGAAAAAAAATGCTTTAATTTGACAATAACTGAAATGAATGTAGTAGATTCAGCTTTTAAAGGCTTACGCTTAGACCTTAGAGAGAAGCTTCATGGTTATGATTTTATTACCCTAACATAGTTGTAGCAAAAGGCTTTGGCTTATGAAAACTGAAGTAAAGATACTCATAGATCCTCTCATCCTGGTGTTCATCTTGTTGAATGTGATTCCTATGATGATTCTAGTAAAGTGCAACATTGCTGGATTCATTTGGCCTTCAAAAGCTCAGTCATATTCTAGTGAGTCTCTGAACCCAATTCGCAGAAATTGGCTGGAAAATATGAAGTTTACCTTTGATGTAGCTAGGTGTGACAGGATATTTGACAAGTTGACTAAAGGTGACTATATTAAGATGTCTTATTCAGTACCACAGATCAAAGAGCTGAATAAAACTTGCTTATTGTAAGCGGCATACTTCATTTTCTCATGCTACAAACAATTGCATTATTTTTCATCTGTAGATTCAATCAGGTATAAATGAGAGATGGTTAAATCTTAAGGAGATGCAAGTTGATATAGACACCCATTCCTTGTTAACAAGGTTGACCTTCAGAATGTCACGATATTGATCAGGCATGAGCAAGCTGAAACAACCAAAGGCAAAAATGTGATCATCGGTGAGAAGAGGTCCACAACCATCAATCACCAACTGATGTAACGGGAAGCAGTTTCACATACATCTCCTGATGGAAAAGAATCTCCTATAGTGTAAAAAAAGAATGGAGACGAAAGACCACCACTAAACATAATATTTGGGCAAAACCGGTGAGGCTGGTTTGTACAACTGGTGAGACCGGATGTTCATAAATGGCAGACAATGACCTTTCATCTAAATCAAAGGGTTTGGATATAATGCTTTTTGTTTATCATTATCTGATTACTCTCTTCTAGGTGATGATTAATTTGCTCGGTTCACCTTTGTGCCAAAGGATGTTGTATTTTCAAAGCTAATGGAATTGAAGAACCACCTGAAACCATTAATGGTTGACCAATTTTTTGAATGCTTGTTGATGGTCGAGTGGTGGTAAATGTGATGTCTTACTCCACATTCAAAAGGTTAGGAAAGTCATATGCTGATTTGATGAAGACCAATGTGACAATTAATGGTGTGGGAGGAAGCAAATCAACATGTAGAAACGGAGTTGTCTCTATGGAGCTCACTATTCGAAGCAATACTTTGCCTAACGCCATCTTCATCGCTATGGTACAAGGTAACTATAATGTTATTTCGGGACGTTGTTGGTTTTATGAAAATAATAGTGTGCCTTCTACCTTGCATCAGTTTTTAATTCAGTGGTTCGGCGGGCATATTGGTGTTGTGCATGCTGATGCATCAGCTTGTATCGCTTTAGCCGATTCTAATTGTCTGTGTTATGAAGTTAAATGCTTGACGTGCTGATTTACTTCTGATTTTGATTTCATTAGTATATCTAAAGATGGTTTTGTCACTGTCAATGTACAGCTGATCGAAGATCGATTGTTGAACTAAGTAGAGTCATGTGTTGTATAGCCCATATTTTTTTCTCGAATGCGCAGGAGGACTGCACATCATTATATTAAGAAGAGAGAAAAAAGATCCAAGAGGACCATACAAGGCATCTATGGACGATATTACATGAAAAACACTTAAACATGACGCGACCTGGCTAAACTAACTATGGCAGTAGCTTACACAGCTGGGAGGCACCTGCCCTTCTCCACAACTCGACCTCATCCTCAATGTTTCTCATAAGCAGATGCGCATTGGGTGATGCTTGCTCGAAAACACATGCATTACGGTGCTTCCAAAGCCACCAAGCGACTAGAATGATCAATGAATTCAAAGCCTTGTGAAGTTCTTTCGGTGTTAGCTCCAAAGATCGTCTCCACCAGTCCTGGAACACTAGATCGGATGCTGTAGGGGTCAAGTGCTGCAACCCACCAAGCGACAGAGCACGGAACCAAATCTCCCTGGCAAATACACAAGTACACAACATATGTTGCACCGTTTCCTACTCCTGATCACACAGCAGACACGACTCCGGATGATCCGTGCCCCTCCGAGCCAATCTATCAGCAGTCCAACATCTATTCAGCGTAGCCAGCCACATAAAGAATTTGCAGCGAGGTGGCGCCAAGGATTTCCAAATCCTATCTGCTGGTTCAAAGAGAGTGGAACCGAGGAAAAAACAGTCATAAGCCAACTTCGAAGAATACGATCCAGAAGCTGATGGTGTCCAAACGTGATGATCCTCCATTTCTGGATCCAGCTGAACCTCCTCTAACAAATCCCGGACCAAGAAGAATTCCATGAATGCTTGGTCAGTGAAGTCCCCTCTGATGTCTGAAATCCATTGCTACCTATTGAGAGCATCCAGAACTGTTCTCTGGTTGACAAATCTCTGCGGCACGAGAGCAATTAGGGCTGGAGCTAAATCATAAAGCGACTGACCGTGTAGCCATTTGTCACTCCAGAAATTAGTCCGAGCCCCATTTCCCATGATAAAAGGTAACTATAATGTTATTTCCCATGCTGATGCACATTGGCATGCACCTGAAAATTCATCCCTGCCCAGGGACAATCTGGTTCCATTTTTTGTTTCCATAACCAACGCATGCGGAGTGCCCAACCTAGCACCTCCAGCTTTTTGATTCTGAAACCTCCCAAGCCTGGATCTCTGCATACCCGACTCCAAGAGACAAGACAGTGACCTCCTTTGATATCTTTGCGGCCCTTCCACATAAAACCCCGGAAGATCTTCTCAATAGCCTTGATCACCCACTTTGGACAGTCCACCGCAATGAGTAAGTGGACCGGCACAGCAGCTAGGACACTTTTGACACGGGCAGCCCGACCCGCTGGATGAATCAAGGTGGCCTTCCATCCCGATAAGTAATCAGCAATCTTGTCAATCAAGAAGAGAAAATCCTCCTTCCGAAGCTTGCGAATAGACAAGGGCAAACCCAAATATTTGCAGGGAAACTCCTCCACCGTGCATGGCATGATCTCTTGTACTAGTGCAAGGTCCTATTCAGTGCATTGGATGGGGGTGACTGAACATTTCCTGACGTTAGTTACAAGACCAGAGGCTACACCGAAAATCCTCAATATTTCTTTAATCATCAGAAAATCCCCCACACAGGGCTTGAGAAATAGCACTACATCATCTGCATATAGAGAAGTTCTTTGGCTTGATCCTCTCCTCAAGAGGGGCTGCAACAGGTAATGCTCACAAGCTTTTGAGATCAAGGAGTTGAGGGCGTCCAATACCAATATAAATAACATAGGTGAGAGTGAATTCCCCTGACGCAACCCTCTGATGATAAATAATTTCCCCCGGTTCATGATTGACTAGCACCCAGGTGGAGGAAGTCTGTAATAATTTTGAAAGAATCCCACACCAAAAGGGGCCAAATCCCAGATGTCTCAATACCTCCAATAAGAAGGGCCAAGAAACTGAATCAAAGGCTTTATTAATATCCAATTTAAGTAGCATCCTCGGCTCCTTCTGTTGATGCAAGGCTTTGGCCGTTTGCTGCACGATGACAAAGTTGTCGTGTATGCAACGGCCTTTCACAAACGCACTTTGACTATCGGACAACAACTCAGACAGCCGAGAAGAAAGCCGATTTGCCAACAACTTTGTTAAGATTTTTGCAAAACTATGAATTAGACTAATATGCCTAAAATCCTTGACCTCCAATGCTTCTGCTTTCTTGGGAATTAATGTGATGTAAGCTGAATTCAGCAAGTGCAGTCTGTTGACATCCCCTTGCATTAGTCTCCCCACCGCTGCCATAAAATCCACTTTGATAACAGACCAAGCTGCCCTATAAAATTGCCCTGTATACCCATCAGGTCCCGGCGCCTTGTCACATGGTAAAGACATGATCGTTTGCCACACTTCATCCTCCAAGATAGGCTGCTCTAAAGCAGCGAGATCATGTGGCCGTTGGAAGAAGGAAGGAAGGTCCAGAGTGAATACCCTATCCACAACAGTGCCCAACAAATTATTATAGAACTCCCACATAGCCATTTGCTTCTCTTCCTGGTCCACAAATAGCTGATCACCAACCTTGATCTTGGCCATCTAATTCTTTAGCTTCCTGTATCTCGCACGCTGCTGAAAGTAAGATGTATTTGCATCGCCATCTTTTAGCCACAGAAGCCTAGACAGCATACGTGCCATAGTGCGCTCAACAGAAGCAAGTTCGAGAGCATGACGTTTCAGCTGACGGCGAAGCCAGTCATGAGGGGCGAGCGCCCTGCTATCCTGCACAATTTCCAGCCAGTGTATGATCTTCTTTGCCTGCCGGAGCTGCAGTTTTTTACATTGCCTATCTTCTTGGCGCTCCAAGACTGCAGATCTTTGGAAAGCCTAGTCAACTTATCCGCAAGCAGTTGCAGGGGACAGGAAGCTTGAATAGGCTGAGACCAAGACTTCTCAACCTCCTCTAGAAAACCATCAATTTTGACCCAAAAACTCTCAAAGTGAAAATGACGGCGGCCTTGAGTGAACTCATGGAGGCCTAGCAACAACGGGCAATGATCTGAAATCAAGGAAGCTGCACTCTGGAAGATGCAATTCGAGAAGATTTGCTCCCAATCCGCGGTGGTGAAAACCCTCTCCAACCACACAAGAGTTGGGGCACTATGCTCATTGAACCAAGTGAACTTTCTTCCCAAAAGAGGGAGCTCGGTGAGCTCCAGATCATTAAGAAGGCGCCTGAACCATCCCATCATAGTGTGGTCCAGATTAGCATTACTCTTGTCGTCTGCCCTGTAGATTAGATTGAAACCGCATCCAACCGCCCACGGTCAAGCACAAGCCGCTCTGATGTTTCTAAGCTCTTGCAAGAACAGAATTTTTCTCCCATCAGATTGAGGCCCGTAGATGCCTGTGAAGCACCAGGTAGGGCTATCTTCACATTGTAATGGACCGAGAAGGCGACCAGAGGGGGGGTGAATGGGAGCCAAATAAAATTTCTCCAAGACAACTTGACCTATATCCCAAAAACAACCCAAGCCAACCTCCAAATCGATCACCAAGACTACACACACCAACTTGTGGTGTACTAGCCCTAGGAGTGATCAACCACACCAAAGAAACACAGCGGAAACAAAAAGGGAAGAAGCAATCCTCAACAGTTCAGAACTGAACTCCCATCGGCAGTGCCGGTGGGCAACGGCAGTGCCGGTCACGCCTATCGGCAGTGCCGGTCCCACCTATCGGCAGTGCTGGTGCAGGATGCTGTCGCACTGGAACCTACAGACTGGACCAATCGGCAGTGCCGGTCCGGGTCATCGGCAGTGCCGGTCGACCCCCGACAGAACAGAAAACCTCTCGGGATCTTCTCAAATCTTCTCCAAAACTCAATCAAACAAACTCCAAATGATGCGATTTTTGGACCAGTGAATCCTCATCACATCACGACCCTAATTATAGGAGATCAACTCAATTGGCTCAAGAAATTATCGCGAATTTCAGATCTCGTGGCAAGAACACCAAAAAGGGGAAACTTGAGAAATCCTTCAAATCGAAGATGCTAGAGCCAATAATTCCATCAAGGATCCATAGAGGATTATCCTAGATCATCCTAGCAACGAGTTTCTCAAGAAATCTAGGCCAAAAACTCATCCAAAAGTAAGATCAAAAATCACCACGAAAATGCTTCTGAAAATAGGAAAAAGGAAATTTCGGGATTCAAGTGAAGAGGGAAATCTTGAGCACAAAAATACTTCTCATATCATAGAAAGGTGCTTACAAGATCCATAGGTACAAGGCTAGGAAGCCACCCTCTTCCTCCCACTATTTGGAAGAGCAAGAGATGTCTCTCACATACCCACTACTCTCCTGTCAAACATGAAGTCCTCTCCTTGCAATTTGAATAGAGTCCTAACACAAGGCTAATGGGAAGAGAGGCACCTCTCCCACAAGCCACACCTCTCCTTATATAGGCCTAGGGTCTATTGTCCACATAACCACTCTACCCTTGACCTACATAACACACTCACCTACCACTGGGGGCATAACCATCCATCTTTTTCCTCATCGCCCGAATGCCATCGGATGCTTCACGTCTTTGCTTCATCTCGAAGCAAGCTCCGTGATTGTGCCACGTGCACGACCAACCACCGCCACCGGTTTTGAGGCCCAAACCAGGAAACTGCCTTGCACGCTTCTCAAAGCGTAACTTCTCGATGTCGACGCGTGTCACCATGTCCCGCGATCCTAACCATCGGCAAGTCTCTCCCAGTCCCTGTCCATCGGGCCCCCTTGTCACTCGCACCGGCATCCCATTTGCCTTGACTTGGTCATCACGTCGTCTTCATCACCACCACAGTTCTGAGGCTCAACTGCGAAATCGTCCGTGCTTCTCGCCTCTCCATGTGTACGGTGTGGATCACCCTTGACTTCACCCCGCATCCCGATCGTCTGGCCCCAACTCCCCTACTTGTGCCCGATCCTCTCGCCGTTGACCGCCAAGTCGACTCCAGTGACCTACACATCATGAGACAAGCAAACATATTTGCCATCTCCTGCAACATCACCAATATCTCCACCAACTTCGGTTAGTCATAACCATGATATGCAAACCCATGCAATCCCTGGATTTCCGCATTTCAACTCAAACACCCAATCCGCTTAAGTCAATTACTCATCACAAGTATAGAAAACCATGGCATATTTCCACATGGTTTCTCAATCTCCCCCTTGATGAGTACATTGATAACACCAAATGCACAAAGATTAGAGATTGAAATGTGAAGCCGAATAAGCACATCCAAATGGCCAAACCCAAAGAAAAGGTGAAAACAAGCCATCTAGCAAGTAGGGATCACAAAACCAAGAGTTGGCAAAGAAAGCGACTTGAGACGCAAAGAATGTGAAAAGTGCAGGAAACCGCTCAAGATCATGATATGCTCCCCCTCAAGTTGTGGTAGGTCTCATGTAGTGCAAAATGGGTCATATGAGCTTCTTAGCATTATTTGTGCATGAACTCATCAAAGAGGCAAAAGAACAAGCAATGCATGAAAATGCAAACCTAAGGAGCTTCAACAATTATGCAAATAAGCATTTAACTTTGCTAACCATAACTATAGTGCTATGAAGTGTAAAAGCAATAGCTCACAATCATGCAAAGATCAAAAATAGTTAGCAATGCATAAACACCATGAGCTATACAAGCTAAGAAAAAAGATTGACTAGCTTAGATAGAATCAAATTTTGCTCATCATGAGAAAATCTGCCACCACATGTGTAAGTACTCTCATCCAAGGCAAAACAAGCACCAAGTGAATCATAAGAATCTAGCCAGTTTCAATCTCAACAAGGGCAACAAGCACTCGCAGAAAATGAGCTCTACAAACGCTCACATATGAAACAGAGACTCAGTTGATCAAGTGATTATTGTTTATCCTCATGTGTCCTCTTACCCATGCGGAGGGTCGCATGACAGGGTACGGCAAACACCCCAAGGCTTCAAGTCACAATGTTTGGATTTAGCACTATTGAGTAGTTCTTGATCAAAGCACTTAGCAGATTTTTCAAGATTATGCACAAGACAAAAGAGCATGCCTTTGCGGCAAAAAAAAAAAAGGAACACACGTTCCCACAATATTTCATCATGAGCTAAACATTTGCAAAGCCTTCCATTTCGCAAACACAAGGTGCCAAAGCCAAGACATCCTCTAGACTAGCCTTAATGCAAGCTTTAACAAGGATAAAAGCAATTATACACATGGTGAGCAAGTTTTAGCAAGATTAGATCATAAGGTTCACAAGAAGCTCAGTTTACCTTTAAGATTAGCAAGTTGCTCACATGAGTTTATAACAAGCCATCTAGAAAATCTAAGCATGAGAGATTACCATCACATCCACACAACTTAGCTCAAGCTCAATCATAGCAAAGAGAAATGCAAGAAAGCATAAGAATCAAAGCTTATCTACCAATGCATATATTACATATGAGATGCCATAGGGATGACAAACACCAAGTTCCCCCCGAAGAAAAGCATGTCTCGAAGCATCTAGGGGCTTGGTGAGGATATCAGCTAGTTGGTTTTTGGTATCAATGTATTTGAGGTCAACATCCCCCTTCTCAACATTGTCTCTCAGGAAGTGGAATCGCACATTGATGTGTTTGACCTTACCATGTTGGACTGGGTTTTTGGCTAAGCATATGGCACTGGAGTTATCACACATGAGTGAAACACCCTTAAAAGTCAACCCATAGTCTCTCATGGTAGATACAATCCATTGGATTTGTGAGCAGCAGCTAGCAGCAGCTACATACTCAGCCTTTGTGGTGGATTGGGCAACACTCGAATGCTTACGAGAAGACCAACAGATCAAAGAAGTACCCAAGAAATGGCAAGTACCAGAAGTGCTCTTCCTATCAATTCTACACCCAGCAAAGTCCACATCCGAATATCCAATGAGATCAAGAGATGAAGATGCAGAGTACCAAAGACCGAACTCAAGGGTGTATTTGAGATACCTGAAGATGCGCTTGATAGCCTTGTGATGAGTCAATCCTTGGGGAAGCTTGAAAGCGAGCACAAAGACACACCGCAAAGTGTATGTCGGGTCTTGTCACTATTAGGTACAAGAGGGAGCCAATCATGCTCCTGTACTCCCTTTAATCCACCGCTTCACAGTCTTCATTAGGGTCAAGAGCCATTGTAGTGGACATTGGTGTAGACAATGGCTTCACATTGGCCATGTTGAATTTTTTCAGGAGATCCTTCATGTACTTGGCTTGATGTATGAAAGTGCCTTGCTTGCACTGCTTGATTTAAAGCCCAAGAAAGAAGGTGAGCTCTCCCATCATCGACATCTGAAATTCACTTTCCATAGATTCCTGAAACCTTGACACAAGAGCATAAGAGGAACCACCAAAGATAATATCATCGACGTAAATCTGAACCATTAGAAAGTCATTGCCATGCTTGAGAGTGAACAAGGTTTTATCAACACACCCCATGACATAACCACGCTCTAGCAAGAAGGTCTTAAGCCTAGCATACCATGCCCTAGGTGCTTGCTTTAGCCTGTACAAAGCCTTCTGAAGCTTGTACACACGGTTTGGGTATTTGTGGTTCTCAAAGCCAGGGGGTTGCCTCACATACACTTCTTCCTCTATGAAATCATTTAGGAAAGCACTCTTGACATCCATTTGATAGAGTCTAATGCCCTTGGAGGCAGCAAATGCAAGAAAGATCCTAATGGCTTCTATGCGAGCAACAGGAGCAAAGGTTTCACCATAATCTAAGCCCTCCACTTGGCTAAAACCTTGAGCAACTAGCCTAGCCTTGTTTCTCACGACCTCACCATCCTTCCCATGTTTGTTTTTGAACACCCACTTGGTTCCTATGACATTGACATTTTTAGGAGGCTCTACAAGGGTCCAGACTTTGTTTCTCTCAAAGTTTTCCAACTCCTCATGCATGGCATTAACCCAATGTTCATTAGATAGTGCGTGTCCAACATCCCGGGGTTCAAAGGTTGCAACAAAGAGAGAATTGGTAAAGCAAGCAAGATATGCAGACCTTGACCTTGTTGTCCTCTCATAGAGATTACCGATCATCTGTTGAGGTGGGTATTGAAGCTGAATGTGGTGAGGAGCCTCTCTCTAAGAGTGTACCTCCCCCTCAACCACAGCTGGAGCTTGCTCAACAGCTGCTGAAGTCGATGTAGAAGCTTCTGGACCCTCTGCTGGAGTAGTGGTAGCAGCAAGAATAAGCTCAGATGAGAGATGAAGTGAATCATCATCATCATCATCAAAGCCCTGTAGGTCCTCTTCTACAAAGATGCTCTCCTTCATCTCCTTGTCACCTGTAGACTCAATTACATTCTTTGCACAACAGTTTGATTCATCAATGGTTACATCGCAGGATTCTACGATGGTGTTAGTTTCCAAATTCAAAACTCTTTAGGAAAGACCATGAAGAGAGTAACCAAGAAAGATTCCATTGTAAGACCTTGACTCAAACTTATCAAGATTGCCACGCTTGAGAATAAAGCACTTGCAACCAAAGGCACGCAAATGAGAAACCGATGGCTTTCTTCCAAAACGCAGCTCATAAGAAGTCACATTAAGAATTGAGCGCAAGAAAATCCGATTGGAAACATAGCAAGCAGTGCTAATGGCCTCAGCCCAGAACCGCCTCGGAGTCCTATGCTCATCGAGCATCGTCCGGGCCATCTCCACTAAGGTTTTGTTCTTTCTTTCAACCACACCATTCTGCTAGGGAACCCGAGGTGCTGAAAATTGATGCTCAATACCATGCTCAAGACAGAAAGCATCAAAGGAGGAGTTCTTGAACTCGGTGCCATTATCACTATGAATTGCTCGTAATGCACCAGGGAGTTCCTTGAACAACCTCAAAGCTAAGCTCCAAAAGTGATGAAACACTTCATCCTTGCTCTCAAGAAAGTAGACCCAAGAGTAGCGAGAATAGTCGTCAACAATCACAAGAACATACCACTTCCCACCCGTCGAACGAACCCGAGAAGGACTAACAGTGTCCATATGAAGCAACTCTCTAGGGCGTTCAGTCATCAACAAATTGATTGGTCGATGAGAAGCGGCAATCATTTTCCCATGACGACAAGGAGTACAAACCAAATCCTTATCAAATTTGAGCTTAGGCAATCCTCGGATCAAACCTAGGCCACTCAAGCAACATAACAAGTCAAAGCTCATGTGACCTAGTCTCCTATGCCATTTCCAGAGCTCAGAAGAAGAATGAGCAAACAAGCACTTGTGAGAACCAGGAGAACCAGCAAAATCAGCCTGAAAATCTCTGCCAATACGAGAAATCCCACAAACCAAGGAACCACTCGAATCAAGAACACAAGAAGCATTCGACTTAAAGCGCACTTCCAAACCAACATCAAGAAGCTGAGAGACAGAGAGGAGATTGTACTTGAGAAACTCAACCAAACCAACATCATTGAGAGTGAAGTTCTCATTTACCTTTGTCGTGCCCCTTCCCTTCACTCTTCCTCTCTTGTCATCTCCAAAGGTCACATACTCCCGACGCTTCAAGGATGTGAGGCTGGAGAACCACTTTGCATTTCTGGTCATGTGGCGCGAACATCCGGAATCCATCAACCACTTGTTCTCCAAGCCTCCACCTGCTTCCTACAAAGAACGAGAAGTGAAAGTCGATGGCTCGGTGCTGGGGTTAGTCAAAAAGCATTTGGGAATCCAGCACTTAACCATATGATCGGTAGTAGTCATCACAGTTCTTTGCACTTTATTATTCAAACGCATGGGATGAGAACCATGATGGGGAAAACATGGCCTGTCAAAGTGTCTCGACTCAAACCTTAAGTTGTGAGGATAGAAATCATCTGTGTGAAAGCCAAATCCACACGAGTGACGCTCACCACGATGGGGAAAACGTGGGGCGCCAAAGCACTGCTGCGCAAAGCCTCTGTTTCGTGAATCAAAGCCATATGAGGAATGACCCTATCCATGATAGGCACGAGAAAAAGAGCGAGGCTGAAAGTCAACAAAATCATCATAAAAAGCATCCCTAGTCAATTGAGCTTGCTTCCTCTCAATCCTCTTACGCCTAAAATAGAATTCATCCAAGTGGCCCTTGCGACCACAAAACATGCAAATGTAGACACCCTTAGGATTAGGCTTGGTTTGCATTGCAGGTTTGGGTTTTGGCTTCTCTATTTGCTTTGGGTTGAAGGAGGGTTTTGGATTGGGTGGATAGTATGTGTCAGTGGGTTTGATGGTGTTTTCTTCATCCTTGTAGCTGGAGCTAGGTACAAACTTACCCACATTCTCACTCTCCTTGTCACACCTCTCAAATCCCAAACCCAAGTTATAGGTTGATCTAGAAGCACTCTCCTTCACTCTTGCCAAATCACTCTCAATCTTCTCTGCACTCACTAGGGTCCTCTGGAGCCTAGACACAAGATAGTCATTTTCTTGGACTAGGGCTTTGTTTTCCTCCCTAGTGATTACAAGCTTGTCCTTAAGAGAGACACACACCTCACAAGGTGGTGGAAGGACCTTAGAGCGAGTCTCATGAAGCAACTTGGACTCAAGCTCTTTGACTTTGAGGGACTGAGCTTCCAACTCATCTGTGAGCTTGGGGCACTTCTGACATGCACCCAAAAGAGTTGGTCTAGCTTTGAACTCATCAAGCTCCTTGAGGGCACTCTCAAGCTGACTGGCAACTTGAGCATGCACACTCTCCCTCTGTGCAAGATCACTCATCATAACTTGACAAGACTCACACTCAACAACAATGTCCTCACAAGCAAGCTTGGACCTAAGCGAAGCAATTTCAAAATCAGCACTCTCCAACTTAGACTTAAGCTCTCTACCCTCACGAACAGCACTGCGAAGCTTATCATCTTGCATGAGCAGAACATCACGCAAATGATCAAGTTCAGAAGAGAGCTCATCAAGAGTGGGAGGTACCTCGCTGGTGTCAGAGTCGGATCTAGAGTCGGTGTCATGGTTGTTCTTTGCCATGAAGCAAAGCCCGGTGAAGTCATCCTTCCTCTTGACTCGTGGCTTTTCAACCTCCTCCACCGAGCTTGAAAGGCCTTCGCTTGATGTGAGGTCGACATCGCTCAAGGCGGCAATGCAGGCGCGTGCAATGGCCTTGGTGAACTTCTTGGAGTTCTTGCCCTTCTTGTAGAAGCGGTTCTTCTTCTGCTTGTAGTCTTCAGTGTTGTTGTCGCGGTACCCGGCCTTCTTCTTCTTCTTGGGACAATCAGCGATGAAGTGTCTCGGGTCACTGCACTCGAAGATGGTTCTTGAACCACGTCCTCTTCTCTCCTTCTGGTTGTTGTAGAACTTCCTAAAGTTCCTTGTGAGCAAGGACAACTCCTCGTCAGGAATGCACTCCATCTATTCATCGGAAGCTGCAACAAGAGAAGACAAAGCAAACTCCAAGGAAGACTTGTCAAGTGAGGTGTTAGTTCCATGAGAAGCACAACTGTGATCACCCTTTTGAGAACTAGAAAGCAAAGCCATGCTAGAAGCAGGAATAGCAAGATTAGGACGAGATTTTATAGACAGTTCATGAGATTTCAGCTTGCTATACAGTTCCTCACAGTTCAGGGTATTGAATTCAGCAGTTTCTTCTAGAGCAGCAATTTTAACCCCCCAAACATTCTCATCAAGTGAGTATAGCAGTTGCTTAGCTCTATCGTTGTCATTGTACACAAGGGTACCACAAGCCCGCAAGTTGCACACAATTGCCTCAAACCAACGAAAAGTGTCATCTAGTGACTCGCCCGGTTTTTTAGCAAAGGTTTGGTACTGTCTATTGTAAGAATCCTTACGCATAGACTTGACCTGGTTGGTACCCTCATGATAAGTGCAGAGCTTATCCCAAATAGCATGAGCAGTGTCAAGGTGTGCAACCCTATCATGTTCGCTCCTACCAAGTCCAGAAAGCAGAATATTGACAGCTTTGGAGTTGTTCTTATACCTGAGTAACTCACCTACAGAGACAGTGTTCAGGTCTTGTGGTATAGCATACTCCTAATCAACAATCTCCCAAATTGCATGTCCTTGACTTAGCAGATACGCCTTGGTCCGTGACTTCCAGTAGGGGAAGTCCTCTCCATCGAACATCCACAGCTTAACAGCACGCTTCTCCATGTCGCCATCGGATCACAAAGCTGGTGAAGGTCAACTAGTGATCAAACCAGCTCTGATACCAATTGAAGGACCGAGAAGGCGACCAGAGGGGGGGGGGGTGAATGGGAGCCAAATAAAATTCTTTAAGAGAACTTGGCCTATATCCCAAAAACAACCCAAGCCAACCTCCAAATCGATCACCAAGACTACACACACCAACTTGTGGTGTACTAGCCCTAGGAGTGATCAACCACACCAAAGAAACACAGCGGAAACAAAAAGGGAGGAAGCAATCCTCAACAGTTCAGAACTGAACTCCCATCGGCAGTGCCGATCCCTGCCATCGGTAGTGCCGGTGGGCATCGGCAGTGCCGGTCACACCTATTGGCAGTGCTGGTGCGCGTCATTGGCAGTGCCGGTCCCACCTATCAGCAGTGCTAGTGCGGGATGCTGTCGCACTGGAACCTACAGACTGGACCAATCGGCAGTGCCGATCCTGGTCAATGGCAGTGCCGATCGACCCCCGATAGAACAGAAAATCTCTCGGGATCTTCTCAAATCTTCTCCAAAAATCAATCAAACGAACTCCAAATGATGCGATTTTTGGACCAGTGAATCCTCATCACATCATGACCCTAATCCTAGGAGATCAACTCAATTGGCTCAAGAAATTACCACGAATTTCAGATCTCGTGCCAAGAACACCAAAAAGGGGAAACTTGAGAAATCCTTCAAATTGAAGATGCTAGAGCCAATAATTCCATCAAGGATCCAAAGAGGATTATCCTAGCTCATCCTAGCAACGAGTTTCTCAACAAATCCGGGCCAAAAACTCGTCCAAAAGTGAGATCGAAAATCACCACGAAAATGCTTCCAAAAATAGGAAAAAGGGAATTTTGGGATTCAAGTGAAGAGGGAAATCTTGAGCACGAAAATACTTCTCATATCATAAAAAGGTGCTTACAAGATCCATAGGTACAAGGCTAGGAAGCCAACGTCTTCCTCCCACTATTTGGAAGAGCAAGAGATGTCTCTCACACACCCACTATTCTCCTCTCAAACATGAAGTCCTCTCCTAGCACATTGAATAGAGTCCTAACATAAGGCTAATGGGAAGAGAGGCACCTCTCCCACTAGCCACACCTCTCCTTATATAGGCCTAGGGTCTATTGTCCACATGACCACTCTACCCTTAACCAACATAACACACCCACCTACCACCGGGGGTATAACCGTCCATCTTTTTCCTCATCGCCCGAATGCCATCGGACGCTTCACGTCTTTGCTTCATCTCGAAGCAAGCTCCGTGATGGTGCCACGTGCACCACCAACTCATCACAAGTATAGCAAACCATGGCACATTTCCACATGGTTTCTCACATTGAAATTGCACTGACACAGAAAAAGAATCCACTCTCGTGCTTAGGCAGAACAAGTGTTGCCTTTCCACGCAATCAAGACACCACCACGAGTACCCATAGCCGGTAAGGTAATGAACTCATCAAAATCGGCTTCGAGAGTCGACATCACCATACGGCATGAGATAGCTTGCTTCTTGGTTTCTTGGAGACAAACAACATCCAGGTGCATGGAACCGACCAAATCACAAACAGAATCTTGCCTAGACTTGAGGTTCAAACCCCGCACATTCCAAATAGGTATCTTGGACATATCCATTGATAACCGCTGAGTAAGACGACCAAGGAACCAAACTACATCAAACAGCAATTTGCTGAACCAAGCAAGACCATGTCCAGAGGGGCCTCCACTTGTTTAGGGATCATGAGACTGAAGAGTGCTGCGATCGCATGAAGATTGGCTCGAGAAACCGGTTTCTCAAATAGGCGCAGGTACTCATCAATCGCCTGCTCTCCTAATGTTTCCCGGTCTGCAGCAAGGCCAAGCCGTCGGGCGAGATCACACTGGACTTCCTTAACTACTGAAGATGACGTAGAACTCCCATTCTTAGCAATGCGTCCACTGCGGTGAGGAAAAAAATTAGGCGGCAACTACTTCTTTCCCTGTTTGTGAATGATTGGTACAGGAAGCAGGTTCTCCACCAATTTTGTGGCGTTCTTCAGGAAGTTGTTGACTGGGGTGCGAAGAACCTGGGACTGCTGCTGATCACTTGGTGGTTTTGGAGGCCATCGGCCTCGGCCTTTCCGCGGCCAGGAGTAAGTAATGGTTGTCTTGGCCATTTCATCAGACACAACAGCTCTTGGGCAAGCCGGCGTCGAGGGCTCTTTGTCCGCTGCATTGACCGACTGTGACTCAAGTAGAACTGGTGTCAAAGAGGATGATGGTTCAGGATCGATAGGAGCAGAGGCGCCTGGCTCAATTGCTAAAGCCGCTAAAGCTTGCTCCAAATCATACAGTTGCGGAATGGGCCTGGCCTGATCCGTGATCTGACCATGACTCCCAGCCGGCTCACCCACCTGCGTGGCTTGGGCGGGCTCTAGAGGTAGAGCTAGGTCCTCGTCCGGACTAGGTTGGGCTAGCTGTTTGTTGACACTTCTTAGCGTCGCACCAGAAATATTACTATCCCCGGCAATGGAGCCAGAAATGCTTGTTGGTATTTCCTACATTCATAGATAAATCCGCAAGCACATGGCTACCGATGTAGCACTTCACCTAGGAGTATTCCAAGTTATCGAATCACAGGGAACGTGTGTGTACTATTCTTCTAAACTAATCCGTCCAAGAACAACAAGAATATGGTAGGCAGAGGGTAGAGAGGATTCCTATGGTCAAGGATCCTATAATAAGATAGGTTCGGTCTTTTACTAGTTACTTCGGGCACCGGCTTACCCCTGCATCCACAGGCGACTCCGGCCAACAGCTCTACAACATACCCGAACATGGAGGATTACAAAGGCCGGATAGGGCTGTCACCACCTACCGACTACCTCTACAAACCGTGGGGCACGCGGCAAACAAAGGTAACCTCTAGCCTAGACACCATGTCTACGCTATTAATTACTACCCTAGTCTCGGTACCATGCTTATAGAAGACTAAGATACTCTAACTAAATAGAGCGATGATCCCGTAAGTAATAAAAGAAAGAACTTACTTAAATAGGAAACTTAAATACCACAGAGAAATCACGAACACTTACTTGAAAAGGAAAGCATCCGCCAAGGTACAAGTTTGGGGAAGATCACCGACAAGCCCGGCGCTTCCCCGAACTCTCCCTCACTCTCTCCCAATTTTCTAAGCACTTTGGCAGTGCTAAAGCCTTTGAAATGGAGGTCTAAACTCTCTTCTTGTGTGTTGTCTCTTTTCTACTGAATTTCTCCTCTATTCATAGGTGGCAAAGTGCTAGCGGGCATTTGTAGGTGAAGGAGGGTCGGTGGGCAAAAGTTCCCCCACCAGCCGGCCGGGCATGCCGGGTAGCATGCAGCGCCGAGCGGCAACCCAAGCCGGGCAGCCGTTGAATGAGGTCAGTTTTCGACCGACTTTCTTTGGACGTCTCAGATTTGGTCCGGATGACAGTTGTTGAGTCGGTTTTCAACCGCCTTATCCAGTTGGCGTCGGTTGGCATGATGGGCCGAGTGGGCTAGACACCCTGGTAGGAAATTCCTAGGCCGGGCGGCGTGGTAGGCCGGGCGGCCTGGCAGGCCGGCCGGCGGCCTATGCCGGGCAGCCACCCATTTTTGGTGCCGACCCCCTCCGGGTCATGGTTTCACTTGTCCAAGTTGTGCCACGTGGATGCCTCCTTTACTTCTTCACTTTTTACCCTTCTTAGTCCGGGGATGGAAAACGGCCTCATGGTGGAGAGTTTTTCAGGGCCTGCTGGGTTGGATGGTTCAGCCTGATGAGACTCTGTTTGAACCTGCTGGGTGGCTGATTTCAGCCTGATATGACCCTATCGGCTGAGTTCTGATTTTAGCCATCACGACCCTGCCGGGCCCTGATTTCAGCCTCATATGACCCTGTCGGTCGGCTGTTTTATGGCAGTATCCGCCGACAGGGCGTTTCTTCATTATTTTTTTTTGCATATTTTGGCTCTTTTATACCTGCAAACACATGTCTCACCAAAACTCGTGGAAATGGTTAATAATAAACTGCTATCACTATTTTGTTTATTCCTTTTATATTGTATATGCAAGGATTTGATGGTTGGATTTAGCATGTAAGGACCGTCAACAACACCCTCACACTTAGTCTTTGCTCGTTCTCGAGTAAAGGAATAGAGACTAAGGTGAATCATAACTTTAATTGGTATGATGGTAGCATGCAAATTATTCCAAGTCATACTTGTACCTATGAACTTTTAAAGTGTCTATCATGTTACCTTGGGTGGTTGAAGGATGGAATGGTCCTGACTTTAATCATCTTCACTCATTCTGCTATGTAGCTTGGGTTTTTGAAAAGATTTTCAAAACAAATCAGAGTTGTACCCCTCAAATGATTCTCTCAAATCGCTCAACGTGTATGGTTCCTCACCAGGACATTGCCTCTTTTCATCCTACTTCTAAATATGGCTTTTTGTGAAGCTCAAGGTAGGGATAAAAGGGAGGCATACATGTGTCTCATATATTACTAAGTCAAAAACTGGATCCATGGAGAACAATTCATGAACTTTTGATCAAGCATGTGCACATGTGGATATGTGGATGGAAAATAACTAAATGTGAATAATCCCTTTTCTTTTAAGATGCCCCCTCCCTTCTATTGGATAGGCATTTTAGAATATGGGCTAATTCTTTCTCTATTTTTTTCACCTTTTTTTTGAATCATGAATAGCCCATGTCACTTTTACAAGGATATTTGGAGAGGGAGTCTATCAGAATATGATGGAGTACTTTATTTAATGGATGGATGATGACATGGAATTGCTATCTTCTAGTGTAGAAGAAATAGCACATGGATGATGGATATGGTGATGCTAACTTCCAGTGAAGAAGTATTAGCAAAGTGGTGTGCACAAAGTCTTGATCAAAAAGTCATAAATAGTAACTCACAAGAGTCACAACAATTTGACAAAGTTCAATGAAACAACAAGTAGCATATGCATAAGATTTTCAATGAGTTCATCATATGGCTTTGGTAGGAAGATATAATCATTGAGGAGTCAAGCTAATGATTTTAATTTTTTGATTTTTTTTAAAGAAAAAATTCCCAAGCACATCAAGC
The DNA here is from genome assembly GCA_032690845.1 of Eleusine coracana subsp. coracana. NCBI lineage: Eukaryota > Viridiplantae > Streptophyta > Magnoliopsida > Poales > Poaceae > Eleusine > Eleusine coracana. The sequence continues at coordinate 33,251,224 of CM064434.1, forward strand.
ATAAGAGTAAGATTCATTTCGTCAAACCATATCTCATGCATAAACTATCTAGGTGACATGCTTTCCTAAAGATGTAGTTCATAAGCAACAAGTCTATGAACTAGGAATGACGAGCATGCAAGCCAACCAAATAGAAGCATGAAATAACATGAGGCTTCCACAAGGTTCATTTTCGTTTTCTAGTTAAATATTTATGATTGATTCAAGATAAGATTGATTTAACTTGGAAACTAGGAGGGATAGAGTGTGCAAACCATCGCTATGGAAGGTGTGGAAGCTTAGGAACACTAGCCTTGTGTCGATTGTCCTTTTAGGTTGGTCCATGTTGCTTGGAGACCGGTCACCTCAACTTTTGACGTGTTGGCTTAAGTGACAATGTTCAATGTGTCGGTGGGAGGCCTTGCATTGTTTGTGCGTTGAAAATCTTGAAGGCCTCCCCCACACTTGATCTTGTACCTAGATGCTTTATTTTATGGTGTTAAAGTTGATGCAACTCCTATGTTGATAGGTCTAGAATAACCATCGTTCTTTTTTGTCTCAACCTGAAATGGTTAGTGACCAAAAATACACGAAGGCAAACATAACCCTAAAACATATTCTTGCTTTTATTTAGGAAAAAGAGAAATGATAATCTGGGCCATCTCCCGGTAGTGCTTTGTTTATGGTTAGAAGCTTGACCACGGGGACTTCATATTGCAACTATCATTGGAGATGTAGTTCCCAGCCCACCACCAATTCTTGATGTGGAATTGAAGCTCTAACTACAAGGTTAGTGCCACAGTGCAATCTACAAGATTTGCAAAATTTATGGTAAACAAAAGCATCTACAACCATCCTAACAAATATTTTGCTAATGAGGCTCTTGAGGCGATTGTAATTCTCATAGGTGTGCTTGGCACAAAAGTTGATTGACTCTCGAGATTCATTAAATGACCATGTATCATGTGTGTTTTCAAGAAAGAAGCTCTCATGCTCATCTATTGAATCTTCACCTTCTATTTCTAGAGTCAATGGCTCCACAAATCCAATGGCCCAAAGTTTCTCCTTCTCACAGAATCCATCGATAAGGGTCATAGTCGATTCTTGATCACCATTGAGAACATAGTAATGAGGGCAAGAGGGAAATAGCTTAGGCAAGTCAGGTGACGCTTCGGTTTCAAAAGGATTTGGAGTTTTTCCCTTATCGTCATCTTCTTGGGTGAAAAGCTTCGCGCTGTCACAAAGAACAGGCTTCAATGATGCAACTTGAGAAATAAGCATTACTTTCTCAAGCGGGGGATGCTCAAGATGAGGCCTCACCAACGTATTTTCTAAGCAAGAGGTCTTGGTGGCGAAAGTAATTTCTCTAAGCTTTTTAGTAAGGCTCCCTTGTGATGCTCCTAGTAGGTGGAGTTTTTCTAGTGGGTAACCAAGGAGGAGTTCAAAATCGATAATAGGAAAGACATGAAAGTCTAGGTGAAGCTCAACTTTGCCTATCTCGATCGGTATAGCCCTTGCAATCCCCCGACGTGGAAAGGTTACTACTGATGCGTCCTTGTAGATTAACTCAATCGGCTCTAGGTATATATCATCCACAAGTTGTAAAGCTATGTATTCGGGGATGATATTAACTCCTATGGTGGGATCATAAAGGGCCTCTACGGCATTTCCTCGTATAAGACAAGGAATGGTTGTGGAAGGCAAATGGATTTGGATAGCTTTGAAATAGCGCTTTTCTTCCTTCAACAGCTGCTTCTTCGTGGCCTCCTTTGGAATTGCTTATTGGAAAGGACTAGGAGGCAAAGTAGATACCGTAGGCTTGTTGTGCCAGATATAACTCGAGGTTTTTCTATGATCATCAACTAAGTTTTCTTCAAATTCGACTAGCAACCCTGGTGGTGGAATTTCTTCTTCCTTCTGGGAGGTATCAACAGCAAACTTTAGAGATGAGAGAGTTGTGGGTTTGAATTTAGCTATTGAGGGACCCTCGTGGGTTGGATTTCCATCATGTCAAGAACGAGGAGGACAGACGAGAACTGGTGGGTTCTTTTTGGAATAATTATTCGAGGCATTCCCAAAGTCTTTAAAAAGACCTTCCTCGAATTCAAATAAGAACTCTGGACGTTGAATTTCTTCTTCCTCTAGTGTTCGAGGTTTGGGGGACAGCTCAAAAGTCAAATCTGGGGATATGCAAGGTATGGGGTCAGATTTGGCTATTGAGGGGTCCGTGCGGCGCGACGTAGCTTCCTCCTGTAGGGGCTCACTAAGGTCGGCTAAGAAGGATGTGTTTTCTAATATTCACTCAAGGAGTTCCCTTCCTTCCATCGCAGTCCTATGCTCAAATGATCCTCTAGAGGCAATGTCAAGGAATTGGGCAGACACTTTGTTTAGACCCGAGTAAAAGTGTTGAAGCAACATTTCATCGGGTACCGACAGTCTGGGCCAGATTGCAGTAGCTAACAGACCCTAGCCCAAGCTGCTCCAATGGATTCCTTTTCATTCTGGCGAAAACCAAGGATTTCCATTCGAAGGGAGACAATACGGGATGGAGGGAAGAAAGCAAGACAAAATTTATCTCGAAGTCCTTCCCAATCACCGTTTACACTCCCGACGGTACGAGTGTACCATAGTTTCGCCCTCTTCTTAAGGGAGAAGGGAAACAATTTCCACTTTAATGTTTCATGTGTCATACCATCAATGAACAGACATGAACACAAATACTTAAATTCTCACAAATGATGGTAAGGATTTTCAAAATCTAGACCAGAGAAGGATTGCTCCCGAACCATGGCTATAAAGCTAGGGCGGAGTTCATAGCCGGATGTGCGAATTGGGTCCGCAGATGGTGGTGGCTCAAACTACTCACCTATCGGAGCAGAAAAAGATAGGATGGTGGGTAGCTCCATTGTGGAAAAAGGAAAGAAATAAAAGAAAAATAAAAAAAAAGAAAAGATACGAGGATGAACAAGGTTCAAAGATGATACAACAACCGTTCCCCAGCAACGGTGCCAGAAATGCTTGTTGACACTTCTTAGCGTCGCACCAGAAATATTACTATCCCCGGCAACGGCGCTAGAAATGCTTATTGGTATTTCCTACGTTCACAGATAAATCCGCAAGCGCACGGATACCAATGTAGCACTTCACCTAGGAGTATTCCAAGTTATCAAATCACACGGAACGTGTGTGCACTATTCTTCTAAACTAATCCGTACAAGGACAACAAGAATATGGTAGGCAGAGGGTAGAGAGGATTCCTATGGTCAAGGATCCTATAATAAGATAGGTTCGGTCTTTTACTACTTACTTCGGGCACCGGCTTACCCCTGCATCCACAGGCGACTCCGGCCAACAGCTCTACAACGTACCCAAACATGGAGGATTACAAAGGACGGATAGGGCTGTCACCACCTACCGACTACCTCTACAAACCGTGGGGCACGCGGCAAACAAAGGTAACCTCTAGCCTAGACACCACATCTACGCTATTAATTACTACACTAGTCTTGGTACCACGCTTATAGAAGACTTAGATACTCTAACTAAATAGAGCGATGATCCCATAAGTAATAAAAGAAAGTACTTACTTAAATAAGAAACTTAAATACTATAGAGAAATCACGAACACTTACTTGAAAAGGAAAGCATCCGCCGAGGTACAAGTGTGGGGAAGATCACCGACAAACCCGGCGCTTCCCCGAACTCTCCCTCACTCTCTCCCTATTTTCTAAGCACTTTGGCAGTGCTAAAGCCTTTGAAATGGAGGTCTAAACTCTCTTCTTGTCTGTTGTCTCTTTTCTACCAAATTTCCCCTCTATTTATAGGTGGTGAAGTGCTGGCGGGTATTTATAGGTGAAGGAGGGTCAGTGCGCAAAAGTTCCCCCGCCGCACGGTGGGCCACACTGGGCGGCCGGGCATACCAGGCGGCATGCAGCACCGGGCGGCAACCCAGGCCGGGCGGCCGTTGGATGAGGTCGGTTTTTGATCGACTTTCTTTGGACGTCTCAGATTTGGTCCGGATGACGGTTGTTGAGTCGGTTTTCAACTGCCTTATCCACTTGGCGTAGGTTGGCATGATGGGCCGAGTGGGCTGGACACCCTGGGAGAAAATTCCCAAGCTGGGTGGCGGGGTAGGCCGGGTGGCCTGGCAGGCCGGCCGGCGGCCCATTTTGGTGCCGACCCCCTCCAGGTCATGTTTTCACTTGTCCGAGTTGTGCCACGTGGATGCCTCCTTTACTTCTTCACTTTTTACCCTTCTTAGTCCAGGGATGGAAAACGGCCTCATGGTGGAGAGTTTTTCATGGTTGGATGGTTCAGCCTGATGAGACTCTGTTTTAACCCACCGGGTGGCTGATTTCAGCCTAATATGACCCTGTCGGCTGAGTTCTGATTTCAGCCATCACAACCGTATCGGGCCCTGATTTCAGCCTCATACGACCCTGTCGGCCGGCTGTTTTACAGCAGTATCGGCCGATAGGGCGTGTCTTCTTGTTTTTTGCATATTTTGGCAATTTTATACCTGCAAACACATGTCTCATCAAGACTCATGGAAATGGTTAATAATAAAGTGCTATCACTATTTTGTTTATTCCTTTTATGTTGTTTACGCAAGGATTTGATGGTCGGATTTAGCATTTAAGGATCATCAACACTGTTCATGCGAGGACGGCCTAGGTGAAGATGGCCCAAAGGAGGAAAAATCCCGGCCCAGCTCAGGCTGGATCATGAACTCTAAGAGTGGGTCCCAGAAGTCCACGCATGGTACATCCAGCGCGGGAGTCGAAGAGGGAGCCGCCACCCCTTAGATTGCCGTTGCGTCATCAAGTCCCGCCTCATGCGTCTCTCAAACCGAGACAGCTGGGGAAACGGCACCAGACGCTTCTGGCACCACACCAGTCGAATCCGTTAGCGCAGCCCCAATAGCCGCCTCGGGCATCGAGGTTGATGGTTGGGCGGCCTCCACATGTCCTTGAGTGGTTGGGTTAGGGCCCAGCCACGCATGCACCGAGCAGCTCGGGCGAGTTGACGCAGCTCCATGATGATGGCGGTGACGGAGGTCCTCCGGGGACCTCGACGTCCACCGCGACGTATTTCTCAATCCTTCTTATCCGGACCCCTATGCACAGAGGGATCAACCGGAATGACATCCAGCATCGGGGTAGCCATGATCTCGATCGGGTAAACAAGGGCTTTAAGTGAGATTCTACCCCTGCCAACTCCGGCTCTGGGATGACAAGATCGACGGCCATCGGGAAAACCTTCGATGACGCACACCACGTCGAGAGCCCGAAGACCTCCAGATCGCTACGATCGACGGTACACAGGTCGAGCTCCCTGATCCAGCAACAATTGTCGAGGAGGTGCTCGGCAGTAGACCCCTCCCACGCATGGGCGCGGATGCCCTGAAGCATGACCTCAACGAGGTTGGTGAGGACTGCACCGGTAGAGTGCGCCAGACGAGACTAGCGCTTGAAGCGAACTTGGAATGATGGCCCATTGACAGGCTGACCACCGTTGTAAACTCTCTCCACCGTGGGAATGTCCGGCAGGATCAACAAGAAGTCCTCTGGCCTAGAGCGGTTGACCTTGACGGAACCCGTATCCATGTTGAAGGCCATGGCAATCTCTGTGACCAAGTGGGACGTAGAAACCGCCAGCCTGTTCCCCACGATCAAGGCAAAGAGAGCCTGACAAAGATTTTCCTCTACCCTTGCAATAGCCACAGTACGATCGATGAACCACCGTGGCCTGGGAGGAGTGCATCGGACAGGTTCCACAGGCGTCACTAGCACAACTTGCAAGTGACGGGGGTGGCTTTGGGGAACGACGGCCCGCTGCATGGCGACGATGGTGTCGAATATGATGATGGCGGTAGGGACCCACCGTCTGCCCCTCCTCGCCAGACAAAGCTTTCACCTCACCGGCTTGTTCTTCCTCCAGCCAGACAACTCGGTGCCAGACGGGCATGCATCGCGGCTCAACCGTGACTGCCTTAGACGTGCACCTACACGAATAGGAACGATGCCCCGCCGCTCCACAGGAGAAGCACCTGGTGCGACGACGACAAACAGCAGCCATGTGCGAGGTAGAGAGACATTTAAAGCATTTTGCTCGGAGATCCTCAGGGACTGGTTGACGGGGACTCTGCTCCTTCACAGTGGTACGGCGAGCCCGCCTGCTGCGGACGAGCTGTCAGCCATCTACCGCCAGCTCAGGTGCCCACTGGATGAACGCGATGCACCTCAGACCTGAGGACAATCCTCGGCCGTTGAGGAGCTGGTGCCTCCTTTCTCACACACGAAGGAGAAGAGTGCAACACGGTCAGGGAGGCGAGCAGCTTATCTTTGAAGGTCTCGCGGGATGAGAGAATCTGCTGCGCTTCATCGTAGGAGGGGCTGGCATCAACCCAACGCTACTCCTTGGACTGACCAGTTGCAACAAACAGGATGCCCATCGTGCTTGTAAGTCATGTATTAGATGCTAAATGATGTTTTGAGTAAAATTTTGGTTAGATTATGCTTTTTTATCATGAACGTCATCACAAAAAAAAAGACAGAGCAGGTCAGATTGGTTTGAACAACCGATCAGACCAGTTTGTGAGTTGTGTCATATGGCTGATTTGACCTCACCAATGTATGTATAGCCCATGTCAAGTTGATCAAGATAGATTTATGGTTTGGTCAAATTGCATTTTAGATAAGAAAGTTATGATAATTTGTTGCATTCCAAAATGTAGTAGTCAGAACTGAATCCGATCAGACCGGTTTTGTCGAGTCCAAGAAGAAAACTCAACTTTCACGCATTTTTATAGGAGTTTTAACCATTAAAGTGCTTGCGGCCAATTGAGGCATCCAATTATAAAAAGCATCAGTACTATTTACCTTGTTTTTCTTTACCCTAATTTTCTCTTCTACCCTATCTTTGTTCTAATCTTGTCTCGGCGATGCTTTTAGATGTTCTAGCTGGACCGCCGAGCCTAGGACAAAACTTAGGCAAGCTCCTCCCAATGGGCTCCCTTCTGGATGAGTTCTCCAAGGCGATGATCAATACCCTGACCAAATCGGTCTCATCGTGGTGCAAAACCAGTCAGACCGGTTTCTGTGTTGAAGGTGCCCGAGAGTGAAAGTTGCCTAGACGGGGGGTGAATAGGCAAATCTAAAAATCCTACGAAATTGGACTTAAACAATTTTATCAGTCTGACCGGCAGTGCCGGTGAAGTGGATCGGTAGTGCCGATGAGCAAACAAAAGACGTATAAAATCTAAGTTTAAGTGGTTCCGCAGTTACTAAGTAGACAAGTTGTTACAACAGTAGTAGAGAGAAACACTAATGATAAAACTGAATAACAAAACAAGAGTTATATGAATAGAACTAGCAAATATAACAAGAACGAGTGTAAACCCTAGGTGTAGATTAAAAGAACAACAAGTAAATAAAAGAGCACACGGAGACACAAGATTTGTTACCGAAGTTCGAGCTCATAAAGAACCCTACATCTCCGTTGAGAAGTCCACAAAGGACCGGGTCTCTTTCAACCTTTTTCTCACTCAAGCGACCACAAAGATCAAGCTCAAGTTTTCCACTATCAATTCCCTTGAGGGAGGGTAATACAAACTTCCCGAGGCGTCACCACACAAGTTGGGAGCTCTACGGACACCGCTAACCATAAGCTCCATGAGTAACAAGCACAAATCACAAAGATGGTTAAATCGAATACTCAGGAGCGGAATGATGCACTTTTCACTAGGAAACAATGGCTCACTCAAACACTAGCTCAAGGAATGAAGCTTGGACTTGGAGAGGGAGAGTGAGCAGAGTGGAGCTCAAAAGTGCACAGTGATTTTCGGGTTCCAAGTAGTGTCCATGAAGGGCAGTGTGTCCCTTTTATACAAAGGGCTCAAAAAGAGTCGTTGGCCTGTCTGGACACCCCGCACCAGCACTGCCGATCGAGCCATCAGCACTGCCGGTAGGGTTACTGACACACTGTCATAGATCTGCAGATAAGGAATTGGCCCGCACCAGCACTGCCGATCAGGGCATCGGCACTACCGGTGAGGCAGCCATAGAGAGGATAAATGGTCTCTGGCAACCTTGACCGGCACTGCCGATCCCTAGGACCAGCACTGCCAATCTCAGATAGCCAGAGAGCCTGATAGGATTGTTCCTTGTGGAGAAAGGACCGGCACTTCAGATTAGGTGGACCGGCACTGCCGGTGAGCTACAGCCAGAGAGACAGAGGAAGCATCCTTCTCTGGGAGAATAGACCAGCACTGCCGATGAGCCCCATCGGCACTGTCGGTGCTGGCAAGACAGATGCCAGAGAAGGTCTGGACATCACAGCGCCTCTGTGAGGGATGACCGGCACTGCCGGTGAGGACCACCAGCACTACCGATAAAGGGAAAAACAGAGGGCGATAGAACTGGTATTTTTGGAAAGATTGAGCATTTGACTTTACCAAATTTGTAAATTATACCCGTCTTAATAGTATGGTTTACCTATGCTCAAGATTAGAAATAAAAACATCATTCATCCTTCTTTTCTTGAGTGAAAAATGGACTTTCAATTTGAAGCAAATTGACCATCTTCTTTTCTCTTTTTGTTTCAAGGCATTCATCAATAGAGATAGTCATCTACACACATACTCAATAAAAACATTAGTCCATTCTTAATTGTATTGACACCAATCACCAAAACAAAATTAGAGGCCTAGATGCACTTTCAATCTCCCCCTTTTTGGTGATTGATGACAATACAACTAGATTTCATAGAAATAAGCAATAATTTCATTTTGTGCTATTTAAAACCATGTGGAGCTCCCCCTAAGTGTGTGTATGATATTAATAATAATGATCAACAACAATGCACATAAATAAAAAAAACATGTGAGAGCTCCCCTATCATGGTGCATATGTGACAATTTACAATAATTGAGCATAAGAGATAATGAGTTAAGCAAATGACGATGATTATCACACAAATGCATCTAGAAGGTGGGAAACTACAATACACCATCACAAGAGACAATAGAAGCATCCTAATCATTAGAAAATAAATAGAGGTTTACAGGAACACAAGCAAACAGTTTTACAAACCACAAGCAAATTGTCCATCACTCTCACAAAATGAAAAAAACAAGCAACTAGACATCAACACTAACTAAGCTTCTCCCCCTTTGGCATCACAACACAAAAAAGAGGGAAAAGAACCGTCGGAAGCTTCACTCCTCCATGGAATCGGCATCGTCATCATCATCATCATCCTCAACCTGAGCCTCCTATACAGCCTGTGTAGCATAAGTGTAGATACCCCAGGGATCATCATAGGAGCTCATGTCTAGCAGAGGACTGAACTGAACTGGAGGTGGAAGCTCAACACTGGAAGTGGCAGCGAGGGTCCTCAAGTCTAACTGAACCTGAGTCAAAGCCTGCTGCTGCTCCCTGATGGCCACTGCAGAGTCCCGGCATATGCAAAACATGGACTTGATGGCACGAGTGAGCTTCGAGGAGCAGCAACGAGGACGAGGGGCAGCACTAGGGCCGGCTGCCTCTTGCCCTACTGCTGCTGCTGCTGCAGACTCAGGCACATCTGTCATTGCCGGAGGAGTACTGCCGTGGAAAGGTGATGCAATGAGAGGAAACTTCTTCGGCGTGATTGAGGGATGCTTGTGATCACATATGAACTGGCAGCCCACCACACGTAGAATCATCATCATACGGTATGGAGCATAGATCAAAGAAGCCTTACTAGTGTAGGAGTTATAGAGAATCTCTGTCCAAATGAAGTCAAACACACTGAAAGGCTCCGCTCCCTCTCTCATAGCAAACATCAATGTCTTGGTGGAGCTGAGAATATGAGTGTGATCCCCCACCTTAGGAGTCAAAGTCACCCATAGCATGTTGTTAAGAACTCGAAAATATGGCTTCATGCCATGATAGTAACCAAACTCAACACCATGCTTGGGGTCAGCATAACGAGCATCATACATGAACTCCCACTCACTGTCCTCCTGAGGATCAAAGATAGTCGCCTTGGGCTTGGATCTGTCAGTCTCATCAAAGCCAAGAATCTGAGAAAAGTTGAAATAAATGATAGTGAACCGGTTGCCCTCTATGGTCCAGTGCAGCTTGGAATCCATGTGGTTTTCCACATCAAGATCAATCCACATGGTAGCATAGAATTGAGCAATGATCTCATCATTTCAGTGCTGGTGCAAACCCATGATACCAGTCATGTTCCTCCGGTCACACTCTGAGCGGATCAACTGAAAAGTGGGATCATCTACTGCTGTCATCCTATCCCAGTCAATGCACTTCGTGGATGCAACTCTGTGTGTGGTCTTCTTCAGAATGTTCTTGTACCATGCAACCTGAGTCAAGTCCCAAAATCTAACATCGGAGACACCCGGGAGCTTGGGCTCGATCCAAGGGTTTCTGTGATGGTACACTCTTATCTCATCCCTGGATGGAGCCACTGGAATCTGGAATTGATCATCCACCTGTGGAGCTAACAACTGATAGGTGACGGAGGAGCACATTGGTCCATGGATAGGCTCATGAACAACCTCATCCCCAGACTCCTCACCTGCATCATCAGTGTCCTCCTCCTCCTCCTGTTGTTCATCCTCCTCTTCCTCTTCCTCTGCATCGGATTCTTCCTCCTCATCCTCACTAGGAGTGGGATCCCTCAGAGGAATAGCCTTCCCTTTGCCCATGCTACGCCCGAGGCCAACACCACTGGAGGTGGATTGGCAGGAGGCGCCACCTTGGCCCCGCTTGCCTCCCCCACCCCGATGAGCAACGGGGGAGTCGTTGGGATCGAAGTCCACGTCCGAGTCACTGGGAGTGCCCGGATGCTTCTTACGCTTGCCACCAACCATCTGTCAAGAATAAATGAGGTGGTGTTTTAAAAAAAATTTGCAACAAAATAGAACTGTAGTGCTACTGGTTTGCCCTGATCGGTAGTGCCGGTGGGAGCCATCAGCAGTACCGGTTGGCCAAGCAGAGAGCAGCCTGAGAGAAACTGCTGTCTGGTTGACACAACCGGCAGTGCCGATGACTGACATCGGCAGTGCCGATCCATTGAAGTCGACGCTGCAACGGTCAATTAGGGTTTCTGGATCTCCTGACCGACAGTGCCAGTGGAGGTCATGGGTAGTGCCGATCAGGGGAGTTTGAAACCCTAAGTCCGCTAAAAACTGAAATTTAGCCACTAAAACTCTACCAAATTGCAGGGGTGACTAAATTACTCCTAGATGAACATCTCTATCAAGTGAAATTACGCAAAAACATGGGGCATTGCGAGATTCAAAATATGGAGATTTTCCAAAAATACCTTCAAAAGTCCTTCAAATCCGAGGGAGATGGAGGAGATGAGGTCTAGGAGTTGACTTGATCCACTTCCTTCTTGATTCCACAAAGCTTGGCAAGGATTTAGAGAGGGGGAACTAGGGTTAAGGATAGAGAGAGAGGAGGGTGCGGTTGGAAACTTGTGTGAAAATTGGACTCAGTCCCGTGAGGGGGTCGAGTTAAGTTCAAAACGCCCAGGCCCGCATCGGCAGTGCCGGTGATGAGCATCGGCAGTGCCGGTGCGGGTCAACGCACAAGGTCCAAGCCTGTATCAGCAGTGCCGGTGGGGAGCAACGGTAGTGCCGATGAGGGAAGCCCGAGGAACAAGAGTTCCCAGACAGAAGCTGGCTCGGTTGGGAGCCTGACCGGCAGTGCCGGTGGTGGGACTGGCAGTGTCGATACACTAAAAAATAGACCGAACCAGAATTGAAGAGCTAGAAGTGAGAGTTCCAAAAACAAGTTTTGATGGATAAAATGCAATCTTGATATCATATGGTCAGCCAACAATCAACAATACATTACAATGACCATATTTTGATAAGATTTGATCCAATGATCAAGAAACAACACCAATAACAAAAAAACAAGAGAATTTTTTACATAAAGCAAAGATTTTTGCAAAGATGAAACAATCATTATTTTGATGTGCACATCCTCTATACCACATTGCTAGAGTCAAGGATATTTGGCTCACTTCTAAGATAGCAAAATCTTTTCTCATCTAAGGGCTTGGTGAAAATGTCCACTAGTTGATCTTTGGTTCGCACATAACTCACTTCTATATCCCCCTTAATTGAATGATCTCTCAAGAAATGGTGGCGGATATCTATGTGCTTTGTGCGTGAATGCTCAACGGGGTTATAAGCAAGCTTTATGGCACTCTCATTGTCACATAGGAGTGGAACACGGTTCAACTTGTAACCGTAATCCCTTAGAGTTCGTCTCATCCAAAGTAGTTGTGCACAACAACTATCGGCTGCAACATACTCCGCTTCGGCGGTGGAAAGTGCAACGGAATTTTGTTTCTTGGATGACCATGACACTAGGGACCTACCCAAAAATTGGCATGTCTTGGAGGTGCTCTTTCTATCTACCTTATCCCCGGCATAATCCGCATCGGAATAGCCTAATAGGTTGAACTTTGAACCCTTGGGGTACCAAAGCCCTAGGTTGGGTGTGTGAACCAAATATCTCAAGATTCTTTTAACGACCACCATGTGACACTCTATAGGAGCGGCTTGAAAATGAGCACACATACTACACTAAGCATGATATCGGGCCTAGATGCACAAAGATAAAGCAAAGAGCCTATCATGGAGCGGTATACCTTTTGATCAACGGGTTTGTCCCTTTTGTTGAGGTCGATGTGTCCATTTGTTGGCATGGGAGTTTTGATGGGCTTGGCCTTGTCCATGTCAGACTTCTTCAATAAGTCTTGAGTGTACTTGGCTTGACATATGAAGGTGCCCTCCTTGAGTTGCTTCACATGGAAGCCTAGAAAGTATGTCAACTCTTCCGTCATGGACATCTCAAACCTCTTGGTCATTATTTTGCTAAACTCATCATAAAAGTTTTGGTTAGTAGAACCAAATGTAATGTCATCGACATATATTTGGCACACAAAGATATCATTACTAAAATATTTGGTGAAGAGAGTTGCATCGGCCTTGCCAATGACAAAACCCTTTTAAACAAGAAAGTCCCTAAGGCATTCATACCATGCTCTTGGGGATTGCTTAAGCCCATAGAGCGCCTTATGGAGCTTGAAAACATGATTAGGATACTTTGGGTCTTCAAAGCCCGATGGTTTATCCACGTACACCTCTTCCTTGATTAGTCCATTAAGGAATACACTTTTCACGTCCATTTGGTACAACTTAAAATCATGGTGAGTAGCAAAAGCAAGCAATATTCTAATAGATTCAAGCCTTGCTACGGGGGCATAGGTTTCATCAAAATCCAAACCTTCCACTTGTGAGTACCCCTTTGCTACGAGCCTTGCCTTGTTTCTTGTCACAACACTGTCTTCATTTTGTTTGTTGTGAAACACTTGGTGCCCACAACATTCTTGTTCTTTGGCCATTCCTCCAATGTCCACACTTCATTTTTTGTGAAGTTGTTTAATTCTTCTTGCATGGCCATCACCCAATCAGAATCCTCAAGTGCTTGTTCTACCCTAATTGGCTCCATAGAAGAGACAAAAGAGTAATGTTCATAAAAATTACTAACTCGAGATCTAGTGATTACCCCCTTATCAATGTCTCCAAGAATTTGCTCGACGGGGTGATATGTTGTATATTTTGATGCACTCTTGGGTGTGGTGGATGTGAACTTTCTTGACCACCATCTTTATCAACCTCTTGATCATGTCTTTGAGGGTCATCATTTGAGTCTTGTTCATGATCACCAACATTTTGATCTTGATCACTTGCATGATCAATTTCTTCATTTTCATGATGTTGGTCTTGACTTGAGGGAGAGAGTTGATTTTCAACACATGAATTTTCTTGTGGTCTCACATCACCTATGGCCATCCTTTTTATCGCATTTCTAGGAGCTTCATCATCTACAACATCATTAAAAACTTGCTCCCCTTGAGAGCCAATAGATTCATCAAATGTCATGTCACGTGAAATTTCAACACAACCGGTGGTTTTGTTGAACACACGATAGGCATGAACATTCGATCCATAACCAAGCAAGAAACGTTCATCAACTTTTGGAGCAAATTTTGAAGTCTTGGGTTTCTTGTTTAGCATAAAACATTTGCTCCCAAAAACACGAAAGTATGAGATATTAGGCTTGTTACCGGTTAGTAGCTCATAAGGTGTTTTCTTCAAGTGTCTGTGGAGATACAACCGGTTGGAGGCATGGCATGCGGTGTTGACGGCTTCGGCCCAAAAACGATCGGACGTCTTGTATTCATCAAGCATTATTCTTGCCATCTCAATGAGTTTTCGGTTCTTTCTTTTGGCCACCCCATTTTGTTGAGGGGAGTAGGGTGCCGAAAATTCATGTTTAATGCCTTCTTCATCAAGGTACTCCTTAACTTGAGTGTTCTTGAATTCAGTTCCATTGTCACTTCTTATCTTCTTGATCTTGATTCATATTCATTTTGTGCTCTTTTCATGAAGGTCTTGAGCACATCTTTTACTACACCTTTATCATGCAAAAAGAATACCCACATGAAGCGAGAAAAATCATCAACAATTACAAGACCATATTTGTTACCACCAATGCTTATCTAGGAGATGGGGCCAAAGAGATCCATGTGCAACATCTCCAACGGTCTTGTGGTTGTCATCAGATTTTTGGAGGGATGTGATGCTCCAACTTGTTTTCCCGCTTGACATCCACTATAAATTTTATCTTTCTCAAAGCAAACATTGGTTAGTCCTATGATGTGGCCGCCCTTTTGGAGTTTGTGAAGATTTCTCATACCAACATGGGCTAGCCTTCTATGCCACAACCATCCCATGTTGGACTTTGCTAATAAGCATGTACCAAGTCTAGCTTCATCCATGGAAAAATCCACAACATAAAGTTTTCCTTTAAGCACACCCTTAAAAGCAATCGAGCCATCACTCCTCTTATAGACGGTCACACCACATTCGTTGAACAAGCAATCATAGCCCATTTTACAAAATTGCGAAATGGACAAAAGATTGAAGTCAACGTGATCAACAAGCATAAACTTGGAAAGTGAATACGAGGGAGTGAGAGGGACTTTACCATAACCTAGTATTTGTCCTGTTCCATTGTCACCAAACATGATGTATTCATTGTTGTTGTGACTTGGCTCGAATGATTTGAACATCTTTTTGTCTCCGGTCATATGATTAGTGCATCCACTATCAGTTACCCAACTTGACCCTCCAGAGACATAGTCCTACAAAACAAGTTAAGCTTTGTTTTTAGGTACCCAAATTTGGTTGGGTCCTTTTACATTAGTCACAAGCACTTTGGGCACCCACACACAAGCTTTAGGCCTCTTGTTGCATGGCCGAATATATTTGGCAAATACACGACCATGCATGTTTCTCATGAGCACATATGAAGCATCAAAATCATGAAAGAGTGCACAACTAGCATTAGGCACATTAGCATGAGAGTCATTAACAAGAGAAGAATAATTAGTATTCATGCTCTTGGTTTGCATCCTTTGGTAAGAACCTTCCTTAGTGAACTTAAGAAATTCTTTCCCATTCTTGTTCTCCCTAGCATTATGTTTGGCACCCTTAACATAACCAATGCCATCCATAACATGAGGCATTCTAGTATATGAGTATGCACCTCTTGCATATTTTGCCTTTTCATTATCCACAACATTTTGCTCATGTTGTATTTTGCTTTCAAGACCTTCCACTTGCTTGTTCAAAACATCAATTAATTTCACATTAGTAGCACAAGCATCAACATCAATGTTATAGCACCTATCACATCCTTTGCTAGTGGAAGCATGAGACTTATTAGTGGAAGAGGATGTGAAGGTTGAAAGAACCCTATATTGCTCTTCAAGTGACTTATGAGTCTTTTCCAGGTCCTCATACTTCTCTTGAAGTTCATCTTTAGCACTATTGACATTCTCACAAGTGTTCTCAAATTTAGTGAGAGACCTGGTTAGTTCTTCATTTTTCTTCCTTTCAAGTTCTAGGAGCTTCTCTAGTTCAAGGTTTCTTTTCTTTTCAAGAATAAGCAAGTGTTCTTGTTTTTCAAGAAGCTCCTCTTGTCTATCATTTTCTTTCTTTTGTTTTTCAAGTAATTCCATAAATTCAAGCATTTTAGGAAGTGAAGCACTAGCAATGTCATCATCATCATCATCACTACTATGATTTTGATACCTTAGATCCTCTTTCCATGAAGCACTTGTGAGTGTTGTCATCTTCATCATCACTCAAACTCCCAAATAGAGAAGTGTTGGTGGGAGTGACGCCGATGGCGAGTGTAGCAATGCCTCCCTCATCCAAGTCGGATTCGGAGGAGGAAGATGATGAAGAGGATGAATCATCCAAATTCCATTCTTGCCCAATGTGAGCTTCACCTCTTCTATGTTTCTTATATTTCTTGTCCTTCTTGTGGTGCTTGTCTTTTCTTCTCTCTTCCTTGCTTTTCTTCTTTGGACATTTCGCAATGAAATGTCCTTCATCACCACATTCATAACAAGTTCTCTTTGATCTTCTTACTTTGCCTTGAACATAGGTTTTCTTCTTGTAGCCATCTTTCTTGAGAAATGACTTGAATCTTCTCACAAGTAAAGCCATCTCATCATCACTATCTTCATCACTAGAATCAATTACTTTCTTTTTCTTCTTCTTGTCTTTCTTTTCATTAGCCTCATGAGATGCTTTGAGCGTAATTTCTTTCTTTTCTTCTTCACCTTGTCCCAACAAGTTGTTCACTCTTGTTGCTTCTTCATCTCTCTCTTTGTAGGTGAGCAACCTTCCTAGTACTTCATCCGTACTAAAGTTCTTGAAGTTTTCTTTCTCTCTAACAAAATTGCAAGCACTTTGATTCCATGGTTGCAAGGCAAGAAGCAACCTCTTGTTGACCTCAATGGTGTCAAGCTTGATCCCTAGAGCTCTTCTCTTGTTTATAATTTCCATGAGTCTATCATGCACTTCTTGTGGCCCTTCACCGGCCTTCTTGATAAACAAGTTGTACTTGCCTCTTAGGATGTCCTCTCTTGCTTCTCTAACACCCTCGGTCCCTTCATAGATAACCTCAAGCTTCTTCCAAATGTCATGAGCTTTCTTGATTCCTATCACCTTTTCATACTCCTTTGGTAATAGGGCAGAAACAATGACGGATGCGGCATGATCATTGTGAGTAAGCTTGATCTCATCATTGGAAGTGGGATTTTCTTTATTTTCCAACTCAAATCCTTGCTTCACCATCTTCAAGATTGGCCTTCCCATAGAGCTCAAATATAGTTCCATTCTATATTTCCAATGATCATAGAATGTTCCATCATAGTGTGGTAACTTTCCAGAACCGTTACCAACATACTCATTTTTGAGCTCATTGTAGTTAAATGGTAAAGCATTGTAGCTAACTCCGGAGTCATCTTTAGTACATTCGGTTTCAACTTCGGTTGTGTCATTTGGTGGAACTCTTTTTCCTTTTGTCATCTTTTATCTTCAAGCGGTTAAGTCTTCAAGAAGATCCTTCTCTGATACCAATTGAAAGTTGCCTAGAGGGGGGGTGAATACGCAAATCTAAAAATCCTGTGAAATTGGACTTAAACAATTTTATCAGTCTGACCGGCAATGCTGGTGAGGTGGATCAGCAGTGCCGATGGCCACTGCCGATGCTGGATCGGCAGTGCCGATGAGCAAACAAAAGGCGTACAAAATCTAAGTTTAAGTGGTTCTGCAGTTACTAAGTAGACAAGTTGTTACAACAGTAGTAGAGAGAAACACTAATGATAAAACTGAATAATAAAACAAGAGCTATATGAATAGAACTAGCAAATATAACAAGTATGGGTGTAAACCCTAGGTGTAGATTAAAAGAATAACAAGTAAATAAGAGAGCACACGGTGACACAAGATTTGTTACCGAAGTTCGGGCTCACAAAGAACCCTACGTCTCCGTTGAGAAGTCCACAAAGGACCGGGTCTCTTTCAACCTTTTTCTCACTCAAGCGACCACAAAGATCAAGCTCAAGTTTTCCACTATCAATTCCCTTGCGGGAGGGTAATACAAACTTCCCGAGGCATCACCACACAAGTTAGGAGCTCTACGGACACCGCTAACCGTCTAGGAGCAAAGCTCCTAGAGTAACAACCATAAATCACAAAGATGGTTAAATCAAATGCTCAAGAGTGGAATGATGCTCTTTTCACTAGGAAACAATGGCTCACTCAAACCCTAGCTCAAGGAAAGAAGCTTGGACTCAGAGAGGGAGAGTGAGGAGAGTGGAGCTCAAAAGTGCAAAGTGATTTTCGGGTTCCAAGTAGTGTCCACGAAGGGGGGTGTGTCCCTTTTATACAAAGGGCTCAAAAAGAGACGTTGGTCTGTCTGGAGACCCCGTACCAGCACTACCGATCGAGCCATCGACACTGCCGGTAGGGTTTCTGACACACTGTCATAGATCTGCAGACAAGGAATCGGCCCGCACCGGCACTGCCAATCAGGGCATCGACACTGCCGGTGAGGCAGCCACAGAGAGGACAAATGGTCTCTGGCAACCTTGATCGGCACTGTCGATCCCTAGGACCGTCACTGCCAATCTCAGACAACCAGAGAGCCCGAAAGGATAGTTCTCTGTGGAGAGGGGACCGACACTATGATCGGGTGGACCGGCACTGCCGGTGAGCTACAGCCAGAGAGACAGAGGAAACACCCTTCTCTGGGAGAATAGACCGGCACTGTCGATGAGCCCCATCGGCACTGCCGGTGCCGGCAAGACAGACGCTAGAGAAGGTCTGGACATCACAGCGCCTCTGTGAGGGATGACCGGCACTACCGGTGAGAACCACCGGCACTGCCGATAAAGGAAAAAACAGAGGGCGATAGAACTAGTATTTTTGGAAAGATTGAGCATTTGACTTTACCAAATTTGTAAATTATACTCCTCTTAATAGTACGATTTACCTATGCTCAAGATTAGAAATAGAAACATCATTCATCCTTCTTTTCTTGAGTGAAAAATGGACTTTTAATTTGAGGCAAATTGACCATCTTCTTTTCTCTTTTTGTTTCAATGCATTTTATTCATCAATAGAGATAGTCATCTACACACATATTTAATGAAAATATTAGTCTATTCTTAATTATATTAACGCCAATCACTAAAATAAAATTAGGGGCCTAGATACACTTTCAGAGAGCCCCTGCAGACATACACGCAAAAGTGTTCGTGTACCTGGGCACTGTTTGGGGTCAACAGATAGCAATTTGATTATTACAATCTACACACAACCCGGTGAGTAAAATTATACCCGTAAAGCTTCTGCAGTACAATAATCATTGGTAAAAGATTTTAAATGTTCAATAGTGGAACCGGGCATTAGAACACATTATCTGTTTGAAAGCATCTGCATTATGTTTATCATGCTGTATTAGTTTTTTCCTTAATCAGATTTATTTTCAAAATTTGTGGAATAAAATAACGAACCCCAATCATAGTAGTCCTGCATTCATTAGGAGAGCTATGTGCGGGCATAGACAAACATCCTCGTGCCTCACGTGCATACAAAAAGTAGTTTCTTGTTTCTGCATCACAGATGCACGCACTCCATCAGAAACACGGAGTGTTGTCTCCAGCAAGTATCTGCACGGAGTGTATGCATGAAGTAACACCCAAACTAAAAGTTTCTTAGCTGGTTAATTTTATTTCTTATTTATTTTTATATTTTTGCAGGAGTATCTATCCATCTAGTTTGAGTCTCAGACTTAAGGGTAGTATTGTATATATGGCTATTTGTTCCTTCCATGACAGGACACAGGAGACATTTCCCGTCAACACCTGTGTGCGGTAATAACGTTTTGAATTTTAAATTATGCTGGCCGAATCTCCATTGGGTGTTCATAAGGGTGCCCGTTAGTGTCTGTATCTCCATTTTTTTCCATAAAAAGGAAACATTAGTTTTGGACTAAAGATACACCAGCCCACTGGATGGCATCATTCTTACTTGTGATTGCTTTATTTTAGAACAAGTTGACATATAAAATAGTGATAAAGAAATTAAAAATATAGAATGACAGCTTTTGCTGGTGCCATATGTCAGAAGTTTGGGGTCCAAGTGAAAAGATTATATGGTTTGAGGTGCTCAGTGGAAAAACTTTATATATTATAACTCCATCCGCGGCCATAAACGGAGCTAGCTTCGACTCGCAGCACACGAGCAATGGCACGCGTCGCTGGAGACACGGCCGTGCTCGTGGCCCTGCTCCTTGCCGTGTCGTGCTTAAGCAGAGTTTTTGGGGACTCCGTACTTGGCCGGAAGGCGGGGATTGCCGATGAGGAGACGAGAAATGCATTGGGCGCAGGGAAGACCATCGGGAGGTATGCCGTAATCTTCGACGCCGGCAGCACCGGGAGCAGGGTGCACGTTTTCAAGTTCGACGAGAGGATGGACCTCGTCAAGATTGGTGATCAAATCGAGTTCTTCGCACAGGTGTGTGGGTGTGTGTTATTCGTCAATTCTGCTTATCTCGTTTTTGTTTTTCCTTTTCACATATTTTCCTGTCATGTGGAAGCCGTGAGGGGAGTAGACACAGGAGATGTTTTGACGTTATGTTAGTTTCTGAGTTCTTTTGCTGATCTCTGTAACATCTAGTTTTATTTCAGATTTCCTTGTCAACTGATATATTTTTGCAGATTCATTTCCGACGTTAGGTGTATACGAACTAGGAAATGAGGTTGGAAAACAATTGTATACTATACAACCGAGGAGATTTGCAATGCCAAAATCGATGATATTTTAGTGGCATAAGAAGAACTATATTCAACACCCTCCTACATACTACAATATTTTAGTTAAGCATATATTACATGCAATATATTAATGAGTTAATTCCTTTAGTGCCATTGAAAACTTCTCCGATCCACTGCAAAAACTTTAATCTCGTCAATGTCAGTCTTTTTAAACTTTTTTCCCATCAATGTCATTATCGTTTATTTTACAACAATAAAAACTTAACAAAGTAACAAAAAGACCCTTTTACCCCTCGTCTTCAACCTTGAGCTAGGTTTCTCTCTCTCTCTCATCACGGGCCTCCCATTCCCTCCCCGCATGCCGCAGGCCTCCCCTTCCCGCCTTTGTAGCCTGACTGGTCGCCTCTCACCTAGCGTGGATCAGGCGGCCCCGAAGTCAGGAGACCTCCCCGCGCACGATGGCTGATCCGAAGGCCCGAGAGGCAGCAGCGAAGTCTGTATATCATCTTCTTGAGAAGGCAAAGGCTGTGGTACCGAAGCGGCTACAGAAAAGAACTCCCCTTAAACTTGGGGTAACTACAACATGAAAAGCCTTTAAATTATTGGCCTTGGTTTGGCAGTGTATGCACATTAATTTAAATAGTGAATCTCTAAATTCGCAGGCGACTGCTGGTCTTAGACTTATTGGAGATAAGAAATCCGAAGAAATTCTTGAGGCGGTAATTTTATATTTTCGTCCTAATACTTTGTTACGGCAATATAAATACGAACAGCTATATATACTGCACTCGTCCGTGCAGGTTCGTGACCTTTTTCACAGCAACAGCAAATTCCAATATAACCCAAAATGGATCACTGTCCTCGAGGGGTCTCAGGAAGGTTCCTACCTATGGGTACGTTGAACTTTGATTGACCATACATGGCGTAGTATGACCTTTTTTTTGTGTGCAGCTGTTGCTCAACTTAGGTCTCATATTTTTATTTACATAGTTTAGTATGACTTTTATTTGGGACAGATTGCTGTGAACTATTTGTTGGGTAAGCTAGGTGAAGACTACTCAAAGACGGTAGGTGTCATCGATCTTGGAGGTGGATCGGTGCAGATGGCATATGCCATATCTGATAGTTCTGCTGCAAGCACCCCTGCAGTGCCGGAGGGGATGGATCCATATGTTACAAAGGAGTATCTCAGTGGAAAGCAATACAACCTTTATGTCCACAGGTTGAATATACAGTAAATCACATTTAGTTTTTTTCTTTATATATTGTGATATAGAGTTGACTAAGATTGGTACAAAGAGAGCATGTAAAAAAAAATTCTTACCGTTTACATAAACATTAATCTAACAAATAGCATTCACTCAATATACCCTAACATTAAATTATTCTCTGAATGAATTTGTACGTCTTATATCTATATATGAGAGAACTGAAAAACTATGTCGTCATTGCCCATGATATTGCTCTTTGCAGTTACTTACACTATGGCCTTTTAGCCGCTCGTGCTGAGATTCTGAAGATCAGAAAGGGACCGTTCAGCAATTGTATACTTCGTGGATTCAACGGTATGGGATTACAATGTTTTATATATTTGTTTCACCTGTCAATATAGAGGAATCTAGAAGACATATGTAGTATATAGCCATGACATTACACAACACTAAGTTTTGATTTTTCTAAAGGTACATACACCTACAATGGAGAGCACTACAATGCGACAGCCTCACCTGATGGAGCAGTCTATGATAAATGCAGAAATGACGCCATCGCAGCGCTGAACCTGGGTGCACACTGCCAGGCAAAGAACTGCTCTTTCAATGGCGTATGGAATGGTGGTGGGGGCGCTGGCCAGGCAAATCTCTACGTTGCATCCTACTTCTATGACAGGGCCTCGCAGGTGGGGATTGTGGGCGCGGACGCACCCAATGCGAAGAGTACGCCGGCGGCATTCAGAGAAGCCGCGTTGAACGTCTGCTCATTGAGCGTCCAGGAGGCCAAACCTGCGTATCCAAATGCCTGGGAGGCAGAGTACCTATGCATGGACCTTATATACCAGTACACACTACTCGTTGATGGATTTGGTAAGTATTTCGAATAAAACACATTCGGTACGTAGTGTTGGCCCAAAGATAAGCAAATAAGCATCATCCTGGAAAACCAGGAGCGTGGAGAAGGTCGTAAGTTACCCAGCTGACACGGTCAATGTTGGCACAGGTTTGAAGCCCACTAGAGAGATCACACTGGTGACCAAGTTGAAGTATGGGGAGTTCTATGTCGATGCAGCGTGGCCGTTGGGCGATGCAATCGAGACTTTATCGTCCCAGAGGGTGAATCAGCTTGCCTGAACATTAAAACTTCACAGTTATAATACTGTAAACGTGATCGTTACAGGGCATGGTCCCTGTTTCAGGCATTCCAAAAATAATGATGACCCAGTACTTTGCACAACAACAAAAGTGTACTATAAAGATAGATGAAAATCTACCATACCGACGAACATTGTTGTGTGAAGGATGGAAATTTCTAGACGTTCATTATGGTGGATTATACTACTTCAACCAACAAAGTAGTATGAATTAAATCCGAGCGTTGATTGATAAGGACAAATCTGTAATTGACATAGTTGCATCGAACCGTTATTCCATACGAGAAAAGAAAACTAGAAAAAAAAAACTCGTAGTGCTCATTCTCGCCGGCCGCCGCGCCGCCAAAGTCACGGGAACATCTCATGACGGATCCCCACCGAAGCACGGCAGGCCCTGTCCCTTTTCCTCGCCTGGCTTCAACTTGCCGGCCGGTCCCAACGAGGACGACAAGTCCAGTCTAGGTCACATCCCTTTCAAATCCCTGCCATAATCAGAGCTCAGTCCTTCATTCCTCTTCCTCCGATGGCTGCACCACAGCCAACTAGGAGCGGACGAGCTCGTCGGCTGCTCCGATTGAGTGTCATCGATTTGCAGCATAATATTAATTATTTCTGATCGGATCGGTTCTATGTCAATTTATAAAATCTGATGTAGATGAAAGCTTCCAAACAAGATAATCTATTTCTCTGATCTTTATGAATTGAAGTCCTCGTTTATATTACAGATCAAAGTTTCTCACGTAGCTGAAAAAAAAAATCTGTATTTCTGGCAAATCAAGAACACTTAAACTTCAGTTTTGTTGCTAACTGAGTTAACAACTCATTTTAATGATGAAACTGCTGATGGAGGTTGGTCTTGTGCTCGTCGACACTCTCACGTCAACAACATGGCAGCGTGCATGAGATTAGCAGGGTCATCTCGCCAATCAACTGTAATGAAGCCAAACCAATGGCGGCAGCAAGGCAAATTTCAATCGTTCGTTAAGATGATCTGGCAGAGGCTTGTCAATCATTCGTTAGGATGATCTGGATTTGGCGATCATGACTGCTGCTCCGTTCATCTACCGCCACAGTCTTTAATCCGTATCGATCTCTTAATCTAAGGGAGAAATAACTTTTTTTGTATTATTTGGTTCTAATACGTCCTGCTCTTATTTTTCTTTACCCATAATACCCATAATGATTTATACTACTTTAAAATACTACTTCATACTACCTAGAGGATTAAAGTAGTATAAATATATCTTAACTATTAAATTAAAAGAAATGAACGATACATATTTATTTCAGCCCACCGTAAAGATGCTCAATTTCTAACCTCTACTAAGACTAAGATGTGCGAGACGGAATTGATCGCTGTCCCCGGCAGCGATCGTTGCGCCACTAACTGCAGTTAACCAGCCCATGATTTTCGATTTTCCTTTATTCTCACTTTCTCAGTCCATTTAGTGTCCCGTCAATTTTTTCTGTTTTGGGCCAGACACTGACACCGATCAACGTTTCGATTTTCCTTCATTCTCGATGTTTCAAGAATTATATTGATGTGTTATAAACGTAAAATTGTTTGTTTCACATTATTGGTTTATTCTACATAAGAAAATTATTTGTTTGATATACTATATTCATTTGTTTCACACAAAAAGATTATTTGTTTGACATATTATATTCATTTGTTCTACATGATGAAATTATTTGGTCCATGTATCATATTTTGTTTGTTCCGTGCAAGAAACTTATTTGTTCCATTGTGTATACCTTCTCTTAAGCTAGGTCTATATCTATCTATTATATATATATTTCACCAATAAAAGAAGCTATCATGTTCGCTCTCAAAACCTAGAAATTTCCACGTTAATCCGAGAAAATAAAAAGAGAAAACTACCCACCACTGTCATTATAAAATAATTAGCCACAAAATCTCTATTATATATATATTTGACCAATAAAAGAAGTCACCACGTTCGCTCTCAAGACCTAAAAATTCTCACGTTAATCCGAGAAAATAAGAAGAGAAAATTACCCACCACTGCCATTATAAAACAATTAGCCACAAAACCCCCTATAAATATTTATAAAATAGATAAATTCGTAATAATAAAAAATAGCCAAACATACCCCTCATACCTATTTCTAAATTATCCACCATGCCATTATGAGCTAAAAATATACAAATTCAGAATAATAAAAGATAAACAAAAATAACATTAAAGTCTATTTCTAAATTACCCGCCATGGCATTGAGTCAAAAAATAATTAAATTTATGTTATAGAAAAAAGCTACAAATAAAAATGACGTTAAACTTTTCTAATAATATAAAAATATTCTAAAGAGTATAGAAAGTTTAGCTTGTGCGGACAGCCATACTAGTTTTTTTATTATCCAAACATATAATATTTTAACAAGTAAACTCCACGGGCGTCAGTAGCTTTTGGTTTTAGTTTTCATTGCAAAATTAGGGATTTTATTACAGACACGGTCAAACATTTACATCCAGGAATTTTGGAGACACGATGGGTGCCGTGTAAGCCCGCAGCCCGTCAGCACTGTTAAGAATTGGGGGTCACCGTTTAGTCATCACTACCATCCCACACACGTGGGATTTGCACCCACGTCCCTGGGACGTGTCCGTTCTAATGGACACCTCTTTCTTCCCCTATAAATATGTAAACACTGTACATCAATGAGAAGACTATTCATTCCACTGTTCCTTTGTCACTTCCGGAGGACTCACCCGGACCAGAACGGTGAGCACCATGTCCATCCAGGCATTCACCACCACCATTGCTCTGGTTCTTGCCCTTATGCGTGGCCTCCAACCGCACTGGAGGAACCACCACGGAAGCGTCTGTTCCGTGGTCGTCGCTGTCTTCGTCCAGTGCTCAACCGCCGATCTGGAGGAGACCCAGGGGTTGGACCAAGAACCAGAGCGGCATGGCCAACGGCAAATGCCGCAACCGCTCCGAGGAGCCCATCCTAGCACTGGAGTCCCGTGGTTCCCAGTGACGCACCGAGAGAAGCGTGTTTGCCAGCGCCAACGCCTGCATCTCCGCCGCGCCTTCCGACACAGACACCGCCGGTGAAACTGCTCAGCATATTCCGCTCCCCAAACACCCTGACCCGTATGAGGTTGCGCAGTTTCGGACAAGATGCGGGGCCTTCCGTGATGTCGTTCATGTCACTAGTGGCCCTTGGCACCACTATGCCCTCATTCTCCTCCATGGCACCAATGGGATCTGGATCTGTGCCTCTGAGCAGTGCGGAGCCGTTCTCCATCACCATCTCGATGTCGGCTCCGATCGCCACCGTCGATGATGATGAGCCAAGGGAGATCCATGCCATTAAACCGCCATGGCAGCCTCCCACTCAACCCCCACTCCGTGGTGCACAGATGCGCATGGGAGGCGAGGAAGGCCGAGTGGCAGGCTGGCCTCATGCATGGTGGAGCAGACGTCGTCAACCCTGCCACACTCGTCGGACTTCACCGTCCTCGTTGGACGGAGATGGCGGGCACCACAACATCTAGCTCCTTGGGGGCTAGGCCATCGACGTCGACATTGCCGCACACACCGAATGGAGGCCGGCTTCTCCAACGCCACGCCCACCTTGTCGGCACCCCACCATGCCGCCCCGGGAGGGATGCCGGCTCGTGGGCTATGATGGCAAGGGTGGAGCTCCGCTCAAACAGCGTCCTCCATGAGAAGGACTCGTCAGGCCGCTGAGGGGGCTCTAACGAGTGGCGGGCTTGCCAAGGGGGTGGGCTTCCCGGATGAGCGGTCTCGCTGGCCCGCGATGTCGCTCGAGGTGGCTGGATGGTGGGTCTGAGGCAGTTGGTGAAAGCGGTGTCCAGAAGCACCTGGCAGACGACGGGTGATGGAGACGAGGCTGGTAACTCGTCAGACATGGGAGGTGCACCGGATTTGGAGTGCGCGGGATCGCGGGAAGGGAGGCCAGCACATCAAAGACGGCGCCGCTTGCCGAGGTGTGGGGCTCAACCTCCTGATGCGGGCGCGGCTCGCCAGAGGCGTGCGGTTGTTGGGCACGGGTGATGCCCTGTCAGCGGAGGGTGGTAGCGGTGACGGTTGGTGGCGCCGGCGAGTGGTGGCGTTGGCGGCGGTGCCTGGCGGCTATGGCGGTTGGCTGGTGAGGTGGTTAGGGTTGGAAACACTATCCATTCCTCCTTTATAGGGGAAACCGCCCTGGGTGGCTGGGCTGGGCCGCACCGCCCCTCTTGTCGGTGGCTGGGCTGGGTTAGGCTGCCAACCCCCCCCCCCCCCACCCCCCTTGCGTGGGCAGGCACGGCGCCCGCAGGCTGAAAGGCCAACTGGGCTGGCTGAGCAGCCATGTATCATGGCCATTTTGCACAATAGTCTCTGGATTTTTGTGTGTTATGGCTATTTTAGTACTTTTACTATCTTAGTGTTGTAAATACTCAGTTTAGCCCCTGTTCTTTACTATATTTGTGTTTAGTATTATGTTGTGCTGTAGTTTAGTTCCCAATCTATTTGTTACAATTGGAAATATATTATGCCAAATATGTTTGATGTAATGCCATAATAATGTGTTTACCATAGTTGCAATGGAGATATTTATATTTCTTGCAAATATCAATTCAACCTCATTAGCCTATGTGTGCTTATTTTGAGCAGAATTGAATCATAAACACAACAACACTATACGATACTTGATTTTGCAATGGAGATGCATATTTCTTGCAAATCACATTTAATTTATATAGAATTAAATGATACACACTAAATTGAGATTACAACATTGTTATTTGCAATTAAGATTCTTATTTATTGCAAATGTTATGTGGCAATGGAGATTGCTATCTCTTGCACATTGGAGTTTGATTCACATCAAACTATATGCAAAATCTTTGTGAATTTGCATTGTTACAACAACATAACCATGATGGATTTTGAAGGACCGAGAAGGCGACCAAAGGGGAGGGTGAATGGGAGCCAATTTAAATTCTTCTCAAGAACTTGGCCTATGTCCCAATTATAACCTGAGCCAACCTCTAAACTGATCACCAAGGCCACACACACCAACTTGTGATGTGCTAACCCTAGGAGTGATCAACAACAGTAGCGGAACACAGTAGGAACAAAAGAGAATTGAAAAGACTTGAAATAGTCAAGAAATGCAAACAAGTCAGACCTCTCTGGGCTACAATCGGTAGTGCCGATCACAGCCTTTGGCTGTGCCGATTGACACCATCGGGAGTGCCGATAACTCCTATCGGCATTGCCGGTGCGGGATTCTCAGAAATCAGGAACACAGCAGTCAGAGCACATCGGTAGTGTTGGTGCGGGTTCAGACTTGAGTCTCTGGAGTGTTGCTGTGAGTTCAAACTCAGGCTACCGGCAGTGCCGGTCCAGCCATCGGTAGTGCTGATCGACACTTTTCAGAACCAAAACTATGCTCGAAACTCGACAAGGAATTATCAAAACCTATCCAAATAAACTCCAAAAATCATGAAACTTGGACAACAGATGTCTCATGGTAGGATGTTCCTTCTCCAAGTGGAATCACACAAAAAGCTCAAGAATTCATCGCGAATTTGAGGATTTACCGAAATCTCTAGAGTTTGAATGTTCTTGAGGAAATCCACCAAATCGAAGGTGCTCTTGCCTAGAATTCAATCAAGGGTCCATAGAGGAATGTTTAGGCATGTCCTAGCACCAAGATCCCCCATGAAATTTGTACCAAAACCCACTCAAAAATAAGATCCAAAATCTCCATAAAAATAGCTCCAAAAATAGGGAAAAAGAGAAATTTGGGATTTAGAAAGAGAAGAAGATCTTGAGCATGAAAATAACTATCATATCATGGAAACATGCTTACAAGATCTATAGGTACAAGGCTAGGAAGTCACCCTCTTCCTCCTACTATTTGGAAGAGAAAGAGATGTCTCTCACACACCCTCTCCTCTCCTCTAAAACATGAAGACCTCTCCTAGCACTTTGAAATGAGTTCCTAACACAAGGCTAATGAGAAGAGGCACCTCTCCTACCAGCCACACCTCTCCTTATATAGGCCTAGGGTCCAAGACAACTCTACCCTTGACCTATACCTCATTGTCACCTACCACCAAGGGCAAACCATCCAACTCTTTTTCCTTCGCCCGAACGCGATCGAGCCCTTCACGACTTTGCTTCGCCTTGACGCAAGCTCCGCGATGGTGCCACGTGCACCTCCAATTGCCGCCACTAGTTTTGAGGCCCAAACTGGGAAACCGCCTTACATGCTTCTCAAAGCATGACTTCTCAATATTAACGCGTGTCACCTTGCCCCGCGATCCTGACCACCGGCAAGTCTCTTTCGCTCCCTGTCCATTGGGCCCCCTTGTCACTTGCATCAACATCCTGCTCGCCTTGACTTGGTCAACACACCATCTTCATCACCACCACGGTTTTGAGGCTCAACCGTGAAACCGTTTGTGCTTCTTGCCTCTCCATGTGTATGGTGTGGATCACCCTTGACTTCACCCAGCATCCCAATCATCCGCCCCCAAGTCCCCTATTTGTACCCTATCCTCTCGCCGTTGACCGCCAAGTTGACTCCAGTGACCTACACATCTTGAGACAAGCAAACACATTTCCCAACACCTACAACAACACCAATACCTCTACCAACTCCAGGTAGTCAAAACCATGACATGCACAAACTTATGCAATTCCTCGATTCCGGCACTTCAACTCAAACATCGAAATAACCAAAGTCAATTACTCATCACATATTGCAAACCATGGCACATATCCACATGGTTTCTCATATTTTTAACTAAATCTTTGGTTGCACCTGTGTAGGTCTCGTGGCTCTAGAGTTCAATGAACTTGCTGTTGATCAGCTTGGATTTTTGAGGAATTATCTTGTGGTAGAAGTCAAGACCAGCTTGGCTTTTTGAGAAATTTTGGCAGCTGTGACTCCTCCTGTGGAGAGAGCAGATGTACTTCCTGATCAATTCAAGCATAATGCCTTATACATGATAAGGCACCACATACAACGTGATCTCAAAGCGGAGTATGTGATGGAAGAGCAACCAATTGCTTTATGGGAATCCCTAAAAAACAGATATGAACAGCACAAGGTAGTCATCCTGCGCGAGGCTAGTCATGAATGGTCTCAAATACATCTCCAGGATTTTAAAACCATTGGAGAGTATAACCATGTTGTTCATAAGATTTGTGCCAAGTTGCATTTTTCTGATAAAGAACCTTCAAAGGAAGAGAAGATAGAGAAGATTGTTACATCTATGTTTCCATCTGACAGGGTCTTACAACAGCAATACCGTGGTAGCGATTACCAACGTTACTCTAACCTCATTCATGACTTATTTCAGGCAGAAAAGCATGATGAACTCAGTATGAGAACTAATAACGAACGCCCAGTTGGGTCTGCTCCTCTACCAGAAGTTCATCATAATGTGCCGAGTAGCACGAAGTTTAGAGGACCAAAAGTCCAAGTACCAAGCTTTAAAGGTAAATCAAAACAAAAACACAACAGGAAGAGGGGTTCAATGGGAGAGGCATTTCAAAGTCTAGGAGTGAGAAAAAAAATGCTACAAGTGTGGATGCTACAAGAATTTGGCTAAGCAATGCCGCACTCCCCGTCACTTGATTGATCTATACCAGAAGTCCCTGGGTAAAGGCAAGTCTGAAGGATCTGGATATGAAGCTCACTTCAACTCCCAATCCAAGAAGAATGAGGAGGCTGGATGTTCGTAGTAGGTTCCAATGGAACCAAGTCGCAACGAGCCTCCCTTGACGACCAATGACTACGCAGACACAGTCAACATGATCATGGAATTTTCTTTGAATGATCTATTCAAAGACCTCAACTAGGATCCATAATCTCCATAGATATTAATATGTCTATGTCCCTAGATAAATGTTGTTGTAACAAGTAGTTGTCTTCCAATATTGTATCAACACTTTGATACTTATTAATGAATAAAGTTTGTATGTATATCTATATGATGATTAAGAATTTATGAAAATTCTTATTTATAGATCTTATGGGAGTCAATCTGATGGAGGAAGAATTGTGCCTTGTGGATTCTTGTATCTCAGATTATATACTTAGGGAAACTAAATATTTCCAAACTCTCAACAAAGAAGCTAGGAAATGTTTCGACAATCGCTGGGCGCGATGCGATGATACTAGGCTATGGACGAGCAACTATCACCCTTCCCATGGGAACACAAGTAACAATTGAGGATGCATTTTTTGTATCCCGATTCAACTCGTTCCTTGCTAAGTTACAGAGATATCCGTAAAAATGGGTTACATGTTGAAACCCATGAAGACAACAATGAGGAATTACTCTTCATTATGAAGGATAACAGATATGGCAAAGATATTCTGGAAAGAATTCCTTCCTTACCATCGGGATTGTACTACACATACATTGAACCCGTACCGCATGTTGCATACAAGGTAATTTTCCAGAATGTTAACACATTCCAGACTTGGCATGATTGCTTTGGCCATCCCAGAGTTGGGATGATGAGCAAAATTATAGACAATTGCATCGGTCATGATTTAAAGGATGCCAAATTCCCGCAATCTTCGGATTTTTTATGTAGCGCATGTGCAACGGGAAAGTTGATCTTAAGACCATCTTATCTTAAGGTTAAGGCAGAGTCACTCAAGTTTCTTCAAAGAATTCAAGGAGGCATATGTGGTCCAATACAACCATTATCTGAACCGTTCAGGCATTTCATGGTTTTCATAGACACGTCTACTAGATGGTCTCATGTGAGTCTTTTATCGACATGTAACCATGCTTTTGTGAAACTCATTGCTCAGATCGTTAAGTTGAAATCAAGTTTCCCTGAACATCGGATTCAATCAATTCGAATGGACAATACTATAGAATTTTCCTCAAGAGCTTTCAATGGTTATTGTATGGCCCAGGGAATTCAAGTTCAGCATTCGGTGCCATATGTCCATACACAAAATGGTTTGGCAGAATCTCTAATTAAGAGAATCAAACTTATAGCAAGACCAATTCTACGTAATTGCAATTTACCAATTTCTTGTTAGGGTCATGCAGTATTACACGCTGCTGACTTGATTCAATTCCGTCCACCTGCATATCACAGTGCATCCCCGCGGCAACTTGTATGTGGAAATCCTCCAAGTATTTAGTGTACACTCCGATCTCACCACAATAGCATATAGCTACGGGCCCACACAGAAAGTTGGGGCTCCATGTGGGATATCAATCTCCATCGATCATTAAGTATTTAGAACCCCTCACCGGGGATCTATTTACGCCCATTATACGGACTACATATTTAATGAGGACCATTTACCGGCTTTAGGGGGAGATTTTAAGTACCAAAAAGAAAGCCATAAAATTATTTGGGATGATGAAACCATCCTGTCCTCGGATCCACGTACAAAGGAGACTGAACTTCAAGTTCAGAAAATCATTGATTTACAATATACTACAAATAATCTATCAGATGCATTTACTGACTATAAAGGTGTCACAAAATCCCTGAATCCTGCCAAGAATGCACCGGAAAGAGTGGAGGTACCAATGAAAACCATTCAACTCCCACCTTAGAACAAGAGGGGGAGAAGTACGACCGCCAAGCAGGATAAGGCTTCTAGTAAGCGTTAGGGGAAAGTGCCCACCAAGCAGGATATGACATCCAACAAGGGGTAGAGGAAGAGAGCTTCCAAGTTAGTAAATGTAAGTCAACCAAAGGTTCATGGACACCAAGAGGGTGGTATACTTACATTTAATTGGTGGTATACTCAAGTGCACACTTCTTTGGATGCTGGGACATCGGACACCCTATTCTCCCGTATTGGGAAATCATGAGGAGTTACAAGGGGTGCAAGAAATATCAATCCACTATACAAGTTCTGGAGAATCATATAATTGTAAGACTACGATTCAACATGCAGTTCTCCGCTAAGATTGTAAGTAACCTCCTAATGGATCTAGATCCTAAGACAATGGCAGAGTGTCAATGATGCTTGGACTGGAATTAGTGGAAGGAAGCAATTGAGGCAGAGATAGCCTCCCTTAGGAAAAGAGAGGTATTCTCATTAGTAATACCTACTCCTCCCCAAATCTTCCCTATGGGATTCAAATGGGTTTTCATCCAAAAGGGAATGAAAAATAATGAGGTGGTGAGATATAAGGTGAGGCTAGTCACACAAGGGTTCACGCATAGACCAGGCATTGATTTCAATGAAACCTATTCTACAGTAATGAGTAGAATAACGTTCTGATATTTGATATCACTGGCAGTTCAAAAGCATCTATCTTTGTAGTTGATGGATGTAGTGACTGCATATCTTTATGGGTCACTGGATTCTGAGATATACATGAAGGATCCTGATGGAATCTCTGTACCGAATC
The DNA here is from genome assembly GCA_032690845.1 of Eleusine coracana subsp. coracana. Taxonomy (NCBI): domain Eukaryota; kingdom Viridiplantae; phylum Streptophyta; class Magnoliopsida; order Poales; family Poaceae; genus Eleusine; species Eleusine coracana. The sequence goes on from CM064434.1 coordinate 33,284,686, forward strand.
CGAACGCAAAGCACAACATGTATTGTATAAAATTGAACAAGTCTTTGTATGGATTGAAATAGTAGGGAAAAATATGGTACAACTGACTTGAAGGATTTGGGTAAAACCAAATTTTGTTTGGGTTTGCAACTTGAATACCTTCCTACAGGAATTCTTGTCCACCATTCTGCCTATATCCAGAAAATATTGGAGAAATTCAATATGGATAAAGCACATCCAGTTAAAACTCCTATGGTCATCTGGGTTCTAGAAGTGGATCAGGATGAATTCAGACCAAGGGAGGATGGAGAAGAGGTGTTGGGCCTAGAGGTTCCATATCTCAATGCCATTAGAGTGTTAATATATCTTGAAAATTGCACCAGGTCTGATATTGCATTTGCAGTGAATTTACTAGCTAGACATAGCACATTTCCTACCAAACATTGCTGGAATGGAGTCAAGAATATCTTTTGATATCTCCAAGGCACCAAGGATCTAGGTCTTCTCTTCAGAAAAAACAAGGATTCAAGTTTGATTGGATACACTGATGCTGGCTATTTATCTGACCCCCATAATGTCAGATCACAAACGAGATTTGTATTTCTACATGGTGGAACAGCTATTTCATGGAAGTATTCGAAGCAAACTCTGGTAGCTACATCCACGAATCATTCTGAAATCATCGCACTGTATGAAGCATCACATGAATGTGTTTGGCTATGCAGAATGATTAACCACATACAACAATCATGTGGTATTGGTCCTATTGGATCACCAACCATTATCTATAAAGATAATGTTGCTTGTGTTGCACAGATGCAAACAGGTTACATAAAGAGAATCCACACTAAACATATTGCTCCTAAGTTATTTTATCCTCATGAGCATCAAGAAAGCAGAGAGGTCAATATCCTACAGGTCAAATCTTGTGATAATCTCATGGATTTATTTACTAAGTCTGTACCATATTCCATCTTTAGTAAACTTGTTCATGGGATTGGTATGTGAAGACTTAGGGACTTGCAAGGTTCAGGGGGAGAGTCCTCTTGAAGATGTAACCTATTATCAAACATCATATTGCACTCTTTTCCTATATTAGTTTTACTTCAACGTTTCTCATGTTAGGTTTTTAATGAGGCAATATCAATATAAGGTCTATGTCTATCTCCTGATTTTTCCCAGTGAGGGTTTTTTGAAGGAGATATCAAAGACATATTATGTGTTGTAATGGTTACTCCTATTTTTCCCATTGTGTTTTTAAGAGTTTTCATAGCATACAAGATTTTTAGAGGATGAGATCTTCGTTGATGGATGATGATTTATCAATCAATCAATCATCCATCAACGAGGAGTGTTAAGAATTGGGGGTGACCGTTTGGTCATCACCACCATCCCACACACGTGAGATATGCACCCACGTCCCTGGGACGTGTCCATTCTAACGAACGCCCCTTTCCTCCCGTATAAATATGTAAACATTGTACACCAATGAGAAGACTATTCACTCCACTGTTCCTTTGTCAATTTTACTGTTTACAAGCACGTTGTGTCCAGTAAAAGCAGTCGAATGATGGCACACGGCGTTACATGGACATAAAAATTTTAAAATCCCAGGGAAAAGCGGCCCCATGCACGGTCGAGATTGAGGCCCATTGTACTTTTCAAGTGTTTTCTTTATAGTGTTACACGGACAAAAAAATAAATCCTAGAAAAAATACTAACTTCTATGGAAAGACTTGCTCAGAATAAAGGAACGTTCTGTTGAAGGTACAACAAGGTCGCTATAAGGTACGGTGGATCCTGAAGAATTTCATGCACTAAGGACCTGTTTGACATGGCTCCACTCTAAAACTCCAAGAGGAAGCTATCTAGAGTCAGCCAAACACCTTAACTTCAGAACTCTATGGAGCAGCAGCTCCACCTAGAGTTAGAGGAGCTCTAGTTCATTTTGGTGGAGTACCTCTTTTCCAACTCCAGGGGTTCTAAAATTGTATGTCCTCATGGAGTTGGGGTAAAATTACCCACCTTTGCCACCCATTACAAAGTGAATCATTATTTTTTCTTTATTTTCTCTACCCCTGGTGGTGGTCGATCCCATTTTCCATTCTTGCAAGTCACCTGCCCCAACCGACGCCCGTCACCAGCCCTCGCCCAACACGGCGACCTCCCCAATCCCTGCACCCCCCTCCCTGATGACCTGCTCCCAACTCGGCAACTCTCACACGCCAGCCCCCGACCGCCAGTGATCGCTCGCTCGCCCCCAGCTGCCGCCATCTCCCTACTCGGTGACTCCTTGTTGCCTCCGCCTTGTCGGCCGCTCCATCTCCCTAGCTCGCCACACTGCCTAGACTACCGAGACTGTAGAACAAGGTTGCACCGCTTGTTTGCCTCCATCGTCTCCTCCGTCACTCGATGCTTTCGTCGGTGCCCTGAGTCCAACCTCAATTACACCAGCATCCAAAACTGGTATGTCATTGTCCATGGAACGAACAAAGGAACACAGTGAAAGCATAAAACTGCTTTTATGTCTTTGACTAAATGAAATGTACTGCAATTTTGTAGTTCCAATAAAAAGGGTAGCAATGTCATTTCATCCTCAAAAATACTCTTTTCTGGAGCTGAGAACAACTTTCTACCCAAACACCTTCATAGACTACTCCAACTCCACAGCAGAGCAGGTCTATGGTGGAGTTTTGGAGCAGAACTATTCTACTGTGGAGTGGGACCATGCCACCCTGGATCCAGGATCAATTTCTCATGCACATTGGACAATTATTGTGATAAAAGAACAATATCTTTATTAAATTGATAACATTATTACAAAGGTGACCCGTAGGTCAAAAGAAAAAGATTACATTGCAGCGGAATAACTAAGCGTTGGCGTCCTTCAGCTCCCACAGGAAGTCGACCGGAAGACCGCATGCCTAGACTCCTCCATCGTCTTCTTCGATGCACCATCCTTCTCCTGTAGCTGAGCAGCAATGTGGTATATAGCAAGGGTGAATGCGTGTCGTACTCAGCAAGTGGGGGAAAAGATGACATGGGGCTAAAGAAAAGGAAGGCTTATAGGGGTTTATTGCATGAACTTTTAATTTCCTATGCATCCTAATTACTAAGTGGGGTCATCCCAACCATTAACCCATAGGGTAGTATCCAAACTAGGTACAATCCCATCCACCAACCAACCATTCCCAACCATTCCAAACCACAATCGATAACCAACTAATCTTGTGAGGATTCCAGGCGGCTCTTGACCGTGAGCACGTCTATCATGATAGTTTGATACTCTGCAGAGTTTGTACCACTTTACCCACAAGTCGTGGTTTCATCCCCTGTTGCCAGGTGGACTAGAGTCTCCATGTTGCCATGCCGGCCAAGCACTAGCACACTTCCTTAGGTGTGCGGCCCGGAGATCACTACGAGGCTTTTACAAAGGGTCTCCCAGTACATGCTAGCCACTAAGGTTCCACTCCCGTCCATAAGTGATAGCCCATCAACAAGCAGCTCATCACCGCAGGAGCCCCCTCTTGAGCCATTTGGATACAAGGACAGTCCTCTCTTGACTTCCATTCCCCGCTCCACCAAAATGCTGCACTGACACTGGGAGAACTCCTAAATAATCAGCCAAGCTGTTCCATAGCAGCCTTGTGATGGCACTGTTGTCCTGGGTTATCGCTCCAAGAACCGGTTCCTAGGATCTGCAATAAGCCTACCACCACCAACCATGTGCCCACGGCACCACATCCATTCTATCCGGCTTGCATAGATCCCTAAGCCATGTTGCTAACATAAATTACCATTCCACCCATGAAGTGACATAGTTCATTAATCAAGGTTAATATTAACCCAAACATCCCACAAGAAACCTAAGCATTATCTACCCACAACCATCCAACCAACTAGTTCAAGGCGACAAGGGAAAGGATAAAGCAATACTAGGGAAACCCTAACAATAGGTACCCATTCATTTGACTCAAGCATGCAATTCTACAATAAATGTTATAATAGGTACAAGATGCATCAAGGACACTTGCCTGGAAATAGGGGTTGCTGCTCAGGTCTTCAAGTCATGCTCTTGTGATTCCAGGAACAACCGTTCTCTAATTAACGTCACGCAGGCACAACATGAACACAATCATATAAACAAACTAAGAAACATTACACCAATAATAAAATACTTTTAAAATCAATTTCAAAAGATAGTACTCGATTCTATGATCATGTGAGCGCAAGAATCATCTAAATCGGAGTTACGAGTAAAAAGTTACGAAGGTTCGAAGGTGCAAGGTTAAAATAGTAAATTAGCAAATTACTATAAGACAGTATAAATAAATGATATTAGTCACCACGATCGTGTTGGCACAAGAATTACTTAAATCCGGGCTATGATTGAAAAGTTATGAAGGTTTGAAGTTTTAAGGCTAAAATGATAAAAATAGATAGGTTTAGGGACCTAAAAGTAATTTTAGAAAAGTACAAGGACTTAATTGTAAAGTAACAGGGTGACAATACATTTATGAAAAGTTTAGGAAACAAAATGTAATTTTGGTGAAGTCTAGGGGTTGAAGTGTAAAAAGGTAGGACTTAAAAATAATTAAAAACAAGTCCAGGGGTGTTTCTACAAAAATACAAGGTTAAATATTAATTCAGAAAGGTATAGGGGTTTTTCTACAAAAATTATAGTGCTAAAACAATTTCAGGGCCTAAAACTATTTAAATAAAGGTTCTAGATAAAAATTAGGTCTTAAATGTAGTTTTAATAAAACTCAGGGGGGCTATTTGCAGATCTATAAAATTATTGGGACTAAAGTGTAAAATATTACGACTGAAAATAATTACCAAAAGTATAAGGTTGTTTTTACAAAATTTTTAGGACTTAAACATACTTTTATTTAAGTATAGGGGCCTAAGTGTAAAAAGACAGGGTTGAAATTATAATTAAAAATAAGTTTAGGGGGGGTTTCTATAAAATTCTAGGGCAAAAATATATTTATCAAAAATCCAAGGGTTAAAACATAAACTACAAAGGTTCTGCAAAAAGATTGGGGTTAAAATCTAATTAAGACAAAATACAGGGCCCTAAGTATAAAACTTCCATTATCAAAGATTGGGGTTAAAATCTAATTAAGACAAAATACAGGGCCCTAAGTATAAAACTTCCATTATCCTGGAATTTTCATGATTTAATTTAAATGCTAAATTCAGTGGAATGGGTCCATAGGTCCCGTGGACCAGCGTTGACCGAAGGGTCCATGGTCCATGGTGGACCAGGGGGCATACCCTTTCGATCTTCTAATCTAGGCCGCAGATCAAGGATCGGACGGCTCATGGGGGGTCTTGTGGGCAGGCGGCGGCCGGCGGCGGCTGAACGGCGGCGGTGGCGGGGACCTCGCCGGAGATTGGCCGGAATGGCGCTCCGGTGGCCCTTTTTCTTGCCGCGAGTAGACGGGGAGCAAGAGGGGAGAGAGGCGGTTCTCACCGTGCAGTCACGGGCGCGGGGGAGGCCGGGAGGTGGTCGGCGGTGGAGGAAGGCGGCGGCCGCGGTCGACGCTCGACGGGGAGGGTCTACGGGGGGGGGGGGGGGGGGGGGGGGGGGGGGGTCGCGAGCAAGCGTGAGAAGCAGGGGAGAGGCGGCAGAAAAAGGTGGTGTCGAGGGGGGTTTATAGGAGGGGAGAGGGAGAGTAGGCGAGCGGGCTCGGGTTCGCCGGGGTAACGGCCGGCGACGGCCGTTTGAGTGTGGAAACGTGCGCTAGTGCACATTTAGGGCGCAGGAGTGGGGAGAAGGGGGAGCGGGAGGGTGCGGCGTGCGCGGGCGCCGGTTTCAGAAGGCGGAGAGGCAAGGGGGAGGGAGATCGACGGCGGGGTCGTCGGTTTCCGGCGACGGGGAGAGAGAGAGGCCGGAGGAGGGAGACGGGTGGGGTGGGGCCGGGCCGTCAGTCAGAGCGGGGCGGGAGTTGGGCTGCGGGTGGGCTAGCGCGGTGTGGGCCGCGTGTGCGCTACGCTGAGTGGGAGGGCTGCTGGGCCAGGCCAAGGGGAGTTGGCCCAGGCCGAGAGAGGGGGAAAAGGGGGTGGGAGAGATGGGCCGTGGGTGGGGGTTTGGCCCAAGGCCGAAGGGAGAGGAAAGAGAAAAGGGGGTGGGAGAGATGGGCCGAGGGGAAGTCAGCCCAAAGGCCTGGGGGGGTCTTTTTCCTCTTTTCAATTCTGTTTTCCTCATCCAAAATCCCTAATTGAAGAAAAATTCTGATTCCTAATTGATTTTCAAAATCTTTTCCACACAACAAAACCAAATGCAACTATTCGAGCATGCACGCAACAATTAATAATAATAACCTAAATTTATTTATTTAAATTTAGAAAATACCACTTTTGCCTAAAATAATTATAATTCTATAATTATCTAATTAATTTATAATAAAATTTTAATCTATTATAAAAAAAATGTTGAAATTTAGTGGAATTGGGTCACAAACCAAAATTTGAAATTGGGGTGTGACAATACTACCCCTCTTAACAGGAATCTCGCCCCGAGATTCTACGTGGCTAGCAAGAGAAGGTTTAGGTAGGCTTCCTTTTCATCGTCCATCTTGAACTCAATTCTCTTGATTGACTAGTTGTGTTTACTCTTGTGACTTCTCAAAGGAAAATCTTGATGTCCTTCTTTTTGTACGTCTCTTGATCTTACTCTTCCATGGGCGTCACCTCAGGAATTGTCAGCTCAAAGCTAGGAGTTGTGTGTGACCCTTTTCCGTAAGAAGATCCGAAGGTTACGATTGTTGTTTGGAGCTGACAGAGATGTAGATGAACTATCTTGGGTATTAGCGTCATCTCGTCGGTGCTACCTCCAAAGGGTTTACTAGTTGAGTTCTACATCTCCTCGAATGGGTTAGGTTATAATTGACTAGGATAGAATAGAGTGAAGGTAAGATAGCAAAGAATAGAGGGAAACGTTACCCCAACTAAACTAACCTAGGTATAACTAATGATGTGATAACAAAGCTAAACGCTTTGCAAGCACACCAACACTCAATCAAAGATCCAACTCAAACATAGCACACCACAGGCAACACAAGCACACGATTAGCAACATCATTCTATATAGTGATTATTATCCTAAAGTGGGAAGGGTCCTAAATCACAATTATGTGTAAGGTCCTTCTTCAGGTTTCATGCATAGTGCTGGCCAATGTCCTTGGTGTTGTGAAGAGTCTTCAAGTTTGACTGTCCATTCTTCATCTTCATATTGAGTGAAACCAACTTGTAAAATCTTCAATATCGTCCATCTTGTTCGTGATAGTTTAAGTTGACCAACTAATATCTTGAAAAGGGAAAGGAATAGTAGAAATAGCATTTTGTCAAACATTTTAGAATAGACAAGTAAAGATAAAATAAGAATAGAGGATAGAAGATAGAAGGGTTTTGTAGAGATAAAAGTTTTTCCACATACTAGTTTTAAAAATAAAACCTATTGCATGGTCATGTGGTGCAATCTTCTGAAGACCCCTGAAAGAGTTAATCCTACACACAAGATCATAGATGCTCCATAGATTCTCACAAAGGTCATCATTTGGATTTCTCACAAATTCACCAATTTCAAAGAGGAGGTCTTGTTGGTGAGCTTGATGAAGATGCCAAAGATGATCTTGTGGTGGAGGGAGCAGAGGAGGTGGAGGCACCGGAGCCGAAGCCGCAAGATTGATCATCTCAAATGATCGAGCAAGCATTGTTGTTTGTGCTCCCCCTACGCCAATACTCGGTCCACTCAAAGTGCTTGGAGTAGGACTTGGAATGACACTTGAGGTAGAGCTTGACGAAGCGCCCGATGTATGTCTTGCTCCAAAGGGGTTGTAGAAGTTGTTGCAAGACAATCTTGTGGAGGGATCAAAGAAGTTTGAGCTCGAATCTACTTCTTTCCCTTTGCTCGAGGATGCTTCATGAGTTGCCTTGAATGTCCTCTTCCATGCCTTGCTCACGGCAATCTCCTCATCCTTGAAGAGCAGCTCAATCACATCTTCTACAAAGAGACTCTTCTCTATGAGAAGGTCAAGTGTGACGTAGAAGAGCTTGCTACTCGGAACCAAGGAGAGGATCTTCTCCACTATCACGATTTTGGGAAGCTCAAAAGAAGTTGCCCCAATCCTGTCCACAATACCTCGCATGTGAATAAGAGAGTCAAGTAAGTCCTCATTATCATTAGCATGAAAAGCAAAGAACTCCTCAACAATAGTACTACTAGCATGATCAATAGGAGACTCACAAACATCATCAATGCTAGTAGAGCAAGCAAGATTAAGAGACACATCATTATCAATCATCATGTTAGGCATACTAGTAAAGCAACCTATCAAATCATTGCTAGATGAGTCTAGGCACTCACTAGTACAAGGCACATCCACACCATCATCGCAATCATCATACACATGATCATCGGTAAATGTATTGGCAAAGTCCACAAGAGTGTCCATCAACTTATCCAGAATCATGGCATTTAGGTAGCTCTTAAAGCAATCCTTCCATGAGCCATGACCCGGCCCCGAATGGGATGACATCCAACTCAATACGGTCACTACTCAAGGCGGTTAAGCCTTATAATGAGCACTTGGCTCCGATACCACTTGAAAGGATCGAGTGACCGAGAGGGGGGGTGAATTGAAACTCGCACTATATACCAAATTCGCCAAATCCTAAAACCGATCACTCAAAACAACTCCTACACAATCCTAGTGGTGATCACACTAGCAAGATAATGATCCTATGGAAGGAACAACAAGATAAGCATACTAGTGGATCACACAAATGCAATACAACTCCTATGCAAGCTAGTTACGAAAGATACGCGGAAGCAAACAACTAGCTAGCAAGGAGTTCTACTCAAGCAAAGCTACTAGATCAACAAGCATATAAAAAGCATATAAGCATGAATAGCACAATACATACTAGGGTGATCAATCAAGCCAAAGCAACACTTATACGTGCTAGTGATCAAGTATGAAGGCTAAGCACTACTAGCAAGTAAACAAGCCTATTCATGCAAGTCTACAAAGTAGTCAACTAGAGCAAGGTAAGCACACAGGCATTAATAACACAGTATGTAAATGCGGAAAGTAAAGCATCATAGTAATGAGTAGACTAAGGGTTGGCTCATGATTTTTTCCCAAGGTCTCGGAAGGATGGAGCCTTCCCCTTATCCTCGTTGGAGCACTCCCGCTGGAGTCCCGGTTCCTCCCGCCACCAAGTGGAGTTCTCGCCCATGAGCCCGCAATCACTCCTCGAGTGAAGACACGGTGTGCGTCACCACTGCACAAAGCACAAGTTCGCCTCCCTCGAGAACTTGCCAGACTCCCCGAGCTGGCACGGGCACTCACTAGCGATCACGATAGGCTCAATCATCGACACCTAACCGGTCTAGGTCTCACCATAGACCAAGAGTAACAATCTAGATCACACCCTCAAGGACACCCTAGCCTTAGATATGCAAGATGCTCAAGCTACTCTTCTCTAGCACTCTCAAGATATGCAATATCTCCTCCTAGTGCTCTCCTCTTTTCCTCTTGGAACTTACCAAATGCTCTCAGGTATTTCACTGGCCAAGAGAGGTCTCCAAGACCCCAGCAACTAAGTTATATAGGCTCCCAACCTCAAACTAGCCGTTGCTCCACGAAATCAACTTCCTGGGCACACTGACCGGACAATCCGGTCACTGCCTGACCGAACAGTCCGGTCAGTGCAACTTGATGCACAATTGGCTGACCGGACAGTCCGATCACTGGACCAAACTGACCGGACAGTCCGATCACTGGACCAAACCATCCGGTCCACTTTCTCTCTCTATTCTAGGATCCTCCACGAAATGCACCTCTTCTGTCTCCCTGCACTCCTACTGACCAGATTGTTCGGTCAACAGATTGGACTGTCCGGTCTGATCCTACTCCTCGTGCTAAGTCCTGGAGAATTCCCCATAGTGACCGTACAGTCCGGTCTCCACTGACCCCTCTGTCCGGTCTCTATGTCCAGAAGCTGAAACTTGTCGTCCTCACTTGACTTCATTTCCCGACTTCTCCGAACAGCTCCTTGGCTTCTCCACTGTCACCTAGTGCCTGTGATTTCACCGAGCAACCTTGCACATCACCGACTAGACATGACCTAAGAGAATGACCTAGACCCCCTTGATAGTCCAGTTTTTCCTGTGGACTCAAAGCCCTAATAACTAATCGAGTGTTCCAAACACTTGCACCATATCTTGTTTTTCGCTTTGATCCATCTCCATCAACCCTTGGACTCCATCAAGTTCACAAGCCTCCATGCTTACGATCATTGTCATCCACTGCCAAGGATGCCGTAGACAATCATCATAAGATAGAAAGGATTTCCTACACGAACAACAGTCGTGTAGATATTAGTCACATCTCATGTTTGTCATGCATCACCAAAACTCCATACCTCGGGGTGACCTCAATGGTCATGATCCTTACAGAAGCGTGCGAGGCGGTTTCCCGGTTTGGGCCTCAAAACTGATGGTGGTGGTTGGTAATGCATGTGGCACCATCACAGAGCTTGCTTAAAGGCGAAGCAAAGTCGTGAAGGGCTCGATGGCATTCGGGCGATGAGGCAAAAGTTGGATGATTATTCCCCCCATGGTAGGTGGGTGTGTTATGTAGGTCAAGGGTAGCGTTGTCATGTGGACAATAGACCTGGGGCCTATATAAGGAGAGATAGGGCTGGGGGAAGAGGTGTCTCTCTTTCATTAGCCTTGTGTTAGGACTTCATTCAAGTGCTAGGAGAGGACTTCATGTTTTAGAGGAGAGGGGCAGGGTGTGTGTGAGACATCTTTAGCTCTTCCAAATAGTGGGAGGAAGAGGGTGGCTTCCTAGCCTTGTACCTATGGATCTTGTAAGCATGTTTCCATGATATGAGATTTATTTTCGTGCTCAAGATCTTTCTCTCTCCCTAAATCCGGAATTTCCCTTTTTCCCTATTTTTGGAGCTATTTTCGTGGGATTTTTCGATCTCCTTTTTGGATGAGTTTTTGAGGCGGATTTCTTGGGAAACTTCATGCTATGATGAGCTAGATCAATCCTACATAGGTCCAAGACCAAATCAAGAGCTCTAGCACCTTTGATTTGAAGGATTTCTCAAGTTTCCCCTTTTTGGTGTTCTTGGTACAAGATATGAAATTCGTGATGATTCCTTGAGCCAATTGAATTGATCTTCTAGGATAAGGGTCATGATGTGATGAGGATTGTCTAGTTCAAAAATCGTATTATTTGGAGTTCATTTGATTAGGTTTTTACCAAGTTTTTTCTTAATCCTGAAACTTTTTCCTGTTTTGTCAGAGTCTATCGGCACTGTCGACGACCGAGACCAGCACTACCGATGGGTCTCAAAATCCCACACCAGCACTGCTGATAGTTCTTACTCACACTGCTGATGGTGCCTACTGGCACTGCCGATGGCTCTGATCGGCACTGTCGGTGGTAGTCCAGTAAAGACTGTTTTGTGAGGTTCTTGACTATTTCAAGTCTTTGCAGCTTCCTTTTGTTTCTGTTGTGTTCCATTGCCGTTGTTGGTTATTCCGAAGGGTAGCACATCACAAGTTGGTGTGTGTAGCCTTGGAGATGAGGTTGGGTTGGGTTGTAGTTGGGACATAGCCCAAGTTCTCTTGGAGAATTTTTATTGGCTCCCATTCACACCCCCCCCCCCTGGTCGCCTTCTCGGTCCTTCAATTGATATTAGACCTGGTTTGATCACTAGTTTCTCTTAATTGGTTCTATGATCCGAAGGCGACATGGAGAAGCGTGCTGTCAAGCTCTGGATGTTTGATGGAGAGGACTTCCCCTATACGAAGTCGCGGACCAAGGCTTATCTCCTGAGTCAAGGACGTGCTATCTGGGACATCGTCGAGCAAGAATACAACATACGTGCCGACCTCAACATTGCTCCTATAGGTGAGTTGAACAGGTATGAACACAACTCCAAAGCTGTCAACATTCTACTCTCTGCACTTGGTAGGAGTGAACATGATCATGTTGCACACCTTGACACTACTCATGCTATTTGTGTTAAGCTTTGCACGTACCATGAGGGTACCAATCAAGTCAAGTCTATGCGTAAGGATTCTTACAATAGACAGTACCAAACCTTTGCACAAAAACCTGGCGAGTCACTAGATGACACCTTTCGTAGGTTTGAGGCAATTATGTGCAACTTACGGGCTTGTGGTAACCTTGTGTACAATGATAATGATAGAGCTAAGCAACTGTTGTACTCACTTGATAAAAATGTTTGGGGGGTTAAAATTGCTGCTCTAGAAGAAACTGCTGACTTCAATACCTTAAACTGTGAGCAACTGTATAGCAAGCTAAAATCTCATGAACTATCTAGGAAATCTCAACCTAATCATGTTAATCCTGCTTCTAGCATGGCTTTACTTTCTAGTTCTCAGAAGGGTAGTCACAGTGATGCTTCTTACAGAACTAACCCCTCACTTGACAAGTCTTCTTTGGAGTTTCCTCTGTCTTCTCTTGTTGCAGCTTCTGATGAACAGATGGAGTGGATTCCTGACGAGGAGCTGTCCTTGCTCACAAGGAAGTTTAGGAAGTTCTACAACAACCGGAAGGAGAGAAGAGGAGGTGGATCAAGAACCTGCATCGAGTGTGGTGGCCCGGGACACTCAGTTGCTGATTGTACCAAGAAGAAGAAGAAGGTCAGGTACCGTGACAACAACACTAAAGACTTCAAGCAAAAGAAGAACCGCTTCTACAAGAAGGGCAAGAACTCGTAGAAGTTCACCAAGGCCATTGCACGTGCCTACGTTGCCTCCTTGAGCGATGTTGACCTCACATGAAACGAAGGCCTTACAAGCTCGGAGGAGGAGGTTAAAAAGCCATGAGTCAAGATAAAGGATGACTTCACCAGGCTTTGCTTCATGGCAAAGAATTATCATGACACCGACTATGGCTCCGACTCTGACACAAGCGAGGTACCTCCCACTCTTGATGAGCTCTCTTCTGAACTTGATCATTTATGCAATGTTCTGCTCTTGCAAGATGATAAGCTTCACAGTACTATTTGTGAGAATAAAGAGCTTAAGTCTAAGTTGGAGAGTGCTGATTTTGAAATGGCTTCGGAGCTTGCTAGTGATGTCACTGCTATAGAGTGTGAGTCATGTCAAGTTGTGATGAATGATCTGAGTTAGAGGGAGAGTGTGCATGCTCAAGTTGCCAGTTAGCTTGAGAGTGCCCTCAAGGAGCTTGATGAATTCAAAGCTAGGCCAACTCTTTTGGGTGCATGTCAGAAGTGCCCCAAGCTCACAAGTTAGTTGGAAGCTCAAACCCTCAAAGTCAAAGAGCTTGAGTCCAAGCTTCTCATTGAGACTCGCTCTAAGGTCCTTCCACCACCCTATAAGGTGTGTGTCTCTCTTAGGGACAAGCTTGTAATCACTAGGGAGGAAAACAAAGTCCTAGTCTAAGAAAATGACTATCTTGTTTCTAGGCTCCAAAGAACCTTAGTGAGTGAGGAGAAAATTGAGAGTGACCTAGCAAGAGTCAAAGAGAGTGCTAATAGGTCAACCTACAACTTGGGCTTGGGATTTGAGAGGGTTGACATAGAGAGTGAAAATGTGGGTAAGTTTGTGCCTAGCTCTAGCTACAAGGATGAGAAACAATCCATCAAACCCACTAACACATACTATCCACCAAACCCCAAACCTTCCTTCAACCCAAAACAAACAGAGAAGCCAAAACCCAAACCTCCTATGCAAACAAAGCCTAAACATGAGAGTGTCTACATTTGCATGTTCTATGGTCGTAAGGGTCACTTGGATTAATACGGTTATAGGCGTAAGAGGATTGAGAGGATGCAAGCTGAGTTAACTAGAAATGTGCATCATGATGATTTTGACGATTTTCAGCCTCGCTCTTTTTCTCACTCCTATCATGGACAGAGTCATCCCTCATATGGCTTTGATTCATGAAACAGAGGCTTTGTGCAGCAGCGCTTTGGCACCCTATGTTTTCCCCATCATGGTGAGCATCACTCGCGTGGATTTGGTTTTCACATAGATGGTTTTTATTCTCACAACCCAAGGTTTGTGTCGAGACGCTTCGACAGGCCATATTTTCCCTATCGTGGTTCTCGTCCCATGCGTTCAAATGATAATCTGCAAAGAACTGTGAGGACTACTACCGGTCGTATGGTGAAGTGCTGGATTCCCAAATGCATTTTGACTAACCCCAGCACTGAGCCATCGACTTTTTCTTCTCGTTCTTTATAGGCAGCAGGTGGAGGCCTGGAGAGCAAATGGTTGGACTCTAGGTGTTCTCGCCACATGACCAGAGATGCAAAGTGATTCACCAGCCTCACTCCCTTGAAGCACAGGGAGTATGTGACCTTTGGAGATGACAAGAGAGGGAGAGTGAAGGCAAGAGGCACGATAAAGGTAAATGAAAAATTCACTCTCAAGGATGTTGGTTTGGTTGAGCATCTCAAGTATAATCTCCTCTCTGTTTCTTAGCTGCTTGATGTTGGTTTGGAAGTGCGCTTTAAGAAAAATGCTTCTTGTGTTCTTGGTTCTCCTGGTTCTCACAAGTGCTTGTTTGCTCAATCTTCTTCTGAGCTTTGGAAATGGTATAGGAGACTAGGTCACATGAGCTTTGACTTGCTTTGTTGCTTAAGGGTGTGTTTGGTCTGGTGTACCAAGGTGGATGGGAGGGGGCGGCCCCTTTTTTGTTGTTGTTCACTTCGGAGTCAAGCGGGGGTGGGGTGGCCACTGATCGATTATTTGGCTAGATTCGGGGGCAGCGCCATCCCCCAAAAATGAGCGGATGGCATGGCCCCCGTCCCCCTCATGGTCCCACCCTCCTCTCGCCCGTGTTCCTCTCTCCCGTGACCTCTCCTGCACGGCTGACGACCGACGATTGGTGTTCCTCTCCGAGCGGGCATGTGGATCTCCTCTCCAAGCGGGTGGATCCCGGCTCCCGCAATGCATAGGCGGTGGCGACACGAGAGGACCAAGCAGAGGAGGCGTTCGGCAGCATCTGCGGCACGACATCCACCGGCTTCATCGACCCTTGTGTGAGCTCCCTCAGCACCGGATCCTGACACCGCACATTCGTCAGCGGCGCAACATCCACCGGCTTCCCCGACCCGCGCGAGCTCCATCGGTGTTGGATCCCGACCCTGTGTGTTCGTCGGCAGTGCAGCATCCACCGGCTTTTCCGACCCCGCGCATTCCTTGATGCATCGGCAGCAGTAGCGCATCCCCGGACAGAGCCGAGGTGGACAAGCATCAGGCCATCGTGATTGTGGAGGAGGGATGCGGCCATGGCCATGCTTCTGCTGCAGCAAGACGGCGGAGGTGGAGGATGCATTTCAGCTTCGTGGCTATCATGAGGTGCCCGCTCTACCTCTCCTCCCTCTGCTCGCTGCACCATCTCCCCCTGCCCCTTCGCCCTCAACGCCGTGCTCAAGTCCGTGCCACCGCCTCTCCCTCCTCGTCGTGTCCTATTCATGTCTCGTCGC
Source organism: Eleusine coracana subsp. coracana (assembly GCA_032690845.1). Taxonomy (NCBI): domain Eukaryota; kingdom Viridiplantae; phylum Streptophyta; class Magnoliopsida; order Poales; family Poaceae; genus Eleusine; species Eleusine coracana. The sequence continues at coordinate 33,300,181 of CM064434.1, forward strand.
GCTCCTTTGTGCGAGGGAGCCTTCCCGCCGTGCGCGCCATGGTCGATGGGATGTCTACGCAGGAGGCCTTCGAGCTGTTCGATCGAATGAACAAGAGGAACGCCTCTCGCCTGGTCGGCTGTTCGTGCGCCTGTCCATTCAAATTCATCCATCCAAACAATGAGTGGGGCAGCCTCGTCCCTTCTTCATCCCTTGTACCAAACAGAAAACATGGCTCACCCCATCCCTTCAATCAAACAACAGCAGGGGCCGCCTGTCCCAGAAAATAGGGATGACCCCATCCCATCCCACTTTGACCTAAAACCAAACACACCCTAAGTGGCCTAGGTTTGATCCGAGGATTGCCTAGGCTCAAATTTGATAAGGATTTGGTTTGTGCTCCTTGTCATCATGGGAAAATAATTGTGGCTTCACATTCACCAACTAATTTAGTGATGATCGAACGCCCTGGAGAGCTGCTTCATATGGACACTGTTGGTCCTTCTCGGGTTCATTCGGTGGGTGGGAAGTGGTATGTTCTTGTGATTGTTGACGACTACTCTCGCAACTCTTGGGCTTACTTTCTTGAGAGCAAGGATGAAGTGTTTCATCACTTTTGGAGCTTAGCTTTGAGGTTATTCAAGGAACTCCCTAGTGCATTACAAGCAATCCGCAGTGATAATGGCACCGACTTCAAGAACTCCTCCTCTGATGCTTTCTGTCTTGAGCATGGTATTGAGCATTAGTTTTCAGCACCTCGTGTTCCCTAGCAGAATGGTGTGGTCAAAAGAAAGAACAGAACCTTGGTGGAGATGGCCCGGAAGATGCTCGATGAGTATAGGACTCCGAGGCGGTTCTGGGCTGAGGCCATTAGCACTGCTTGCTATGATTCCAATATAGTTTTCTTGCGCTCAATTCATAATGTGGCCTCTTTTAAGCTACATTTTGGGAGGAAGCCATTGTTTATCATTTGCGTGCTTTTGGCTGCAAGTGCTTCATTCTCAAGCGTGGCAATCTTGATAAGTTTGAGTCGAGATCTTATGATGGCATCTTTCTTAACTACACCCTTCATGGCCATTCCTACAGAGTTTTGAATTTAGAAACTAAGACCATTGTAGAGTCCTGCGATGTAACCTTTGATGAATCAAACTCTTGTGCAAGCAATGTGATTGAGATTGAGACTGCAGGTACCAAGGAGATGGAGGAGAGCATCTTTATAGAAGAGGACCTACAGGGCTTGGATGATGATGATGGTGAGTCATTCCATCTCACATCCGAGCTTGTTCCTGCTGCTACCACCACTCTAGTAGAGGGTCCAGAAGCTTCTACATCGACTTTAGCAGTTGTCGAGTGAGCTCCAGCTATAGTTGAGGGGGAGGTACGCTTTGGGAGAAGGCTCCTCACCACATTCAGCATCAATATCCATCTCTACAGATGATCGGTAATCTCTATAAGATGGCCACAAGGTCAAGGTCTGCACATCTCGCCTGTTTTACCAATTCTCTCTTTGTTGCAACCTTTGAACCCCGGGATGTTGGACACGCACTATCTGATGAACATTGGGTTAATACCATGCATGAGGAGTTGGAGAACTTTGAGAGAAACAAAGTATGGTCCCTAGTAGAGCCTCCTGTTGGTGTCAATGTCATAGGAACCAAATGGGCATTTAAAAACAAGCATGGGGAAGATGGTGAGGTTATTAGAAACAAGGCTAGGCTTACTACCCAGGGTTTCAGTCAAGTGGAGGGCTTAGACTATGGGGTAACCATTGCTCCTGTTGCACGCATAGAAGCCATTAGGATCTTGCTTGCATTTGCTGCCTCTAAGGGCATTATACATTATCAAATGGATGTCAAGAGTACTTTCCTAAGTTTCATAGAGGAAGAAGTTTATGTAAAACAACCACCTGGCTTAGAGCACCACAAATACCCAAACCATGTGTACAAGCTTCAGAAGGCTTTGTACGAGCTAAAGCAAGCACCTAGGGCATGGTATGCTAGACTTAAGACTTTCTTGCTAGAGCGCGGGTATGACATTGGGTGTGTTCATAAAACCTTGTTCACTCTCAAGCATGACAATGACTTTCTAATGGTTCAGATTTACGTGGATGATATCATCTTTAGTGGTTCCTCTCATGCTCTTGTATCCAGATTTCATGAAGCCAAGGAAAGTGAATTTTAGATGTCGATGATGGGCGAGCTCACCTTCTTTCTTGGGCTTCAAATCAAGCAGTACAAGCAAGGCACTTTCATACATCAAGCCAAGTACACAAAGGATCTCCTGAAGAAGTTCGACACAGTCAATGTAAAGCCGTTGTCTACACCAATGTCCACTACAATGGCACTTGACCCTGATGAAGACTGTGAAGCGGTGGACCAAAGGGATTACAGGAGCATTATTGGCTCCCTCTTATACCTGACGGCAACAAGACCCAACATACACTTTGCGGTGTGTCTTTGTGCTCGCTTTCAAGCTTCCCCAAGGGTGACTCATCGCAAGGCTATCAAGCGCATCTTCAGGTATCTCAAATACACCCTTGAGTTTGGTCTTTGTTACTCTGCATATTCATCTCTTGATCTCATTGGGTATTCGGATGCGGACTTTGCTGGGTGTAGAATTGATAGGAAGAACACTTCTGGTACTTGCCATTCTTGGGTACTTCTTTGATCTGTTGGTCTTCTCGTAAGCAGTCAATTGTAGCCCAATCCACCACAGAGGCTGAGTATGTTGTTGTCGCTAGCTGCTGCTCACAAATCCTATGGGTTGTATCTACCATGAGGGACTATGGATTAACCTTTAAGAGTGTTCCACTCATGTGTGATAACTCCAGTGCCATATGCTTAGTCAAAAACCCAATCCAACATGGTAAGGTTAAACACATCAATGTGCAATTCCACTTCCTGAGAGACAATGTTGAGAAGGGGGATGTTGAGCTCAAATAAATCAACACCAGAAACCAACTAGCTGATATCCTCACCAAGCCCCTAGATGCTTCTAGACATGCTTTTCTTCGGGGGGAACTTGGTGTGTGTCATCCTTATGGTATCACATATGTATCTTACCTTTTATGCATTGCGTCTCATATGTAATATATGCATTGGTAGATGAGCTTTGATTCTTACGCCTTCTTGCATTTATGTTTGCTATGATTGAGCTTGAGCTAAGTTGTGTGGATGTGATAGTAATCTCTCATGCTTAGATTTTCTAGATGGCATGTTATAAACTCATGTGAGCAACTTGCTAATCTGAAAGGTAAACTAAGTTTCTTATGAACCTTATGAACTAATCTTGCAAAAACTTGCTCACCATGTGTATAATTGCTTTTATCCTTATTGAAACTTGCATTGAGGCTAGTCTAGAGGATATCTTGGCTTTGGCACCTTGTGTTTGCGAAATGGAAGGCTTTGCAAATGTTTAGCTCATGATAGAACATTGTGGGAATGTGTGTTCCTTTTGCCGCAAAGGCATGCTCTTTTGTCTTGTGAATAAACCTTGGATAATCTGCTAAGTGCACTGATCAAGAATAATTCTAAAATGTTAAATCCAAACACTGTGACTTGAGGCCTCGGGGTGTTTGCCATACCCAGTCATACGACCCTCCGCATGGATAAGAGGACACATGAGGATAAACAATAAACACTTGATCAAATGAGTCTCTATTGCATATGTGAGCATTTGTGAAGCTCATTTTCTGCGAATGCTTGTTGCCCTAGTTGAGATTGAAACTGGCTAGATTCTTATGATTCACTTGATGCTTGTTTTGCCTTGGATGGGAGTACTTTCACATGTGGTGGCAGCTTTTCTCATGATAAGCCAATTTGATTCTATCTAAGCTAGTCAATCTTTCTGCTTAACTTGTATAGCTCTTGGTGTTTATGCCTTGCTATCTATTTTTAATCTTTGTATGATTGTGAGCTATTGCTTTTATACTTCATGGCTCTATGTTTATGGTTAGCAAAGTTAAATGCTTGTTTGCATAATTGTTGAAGCTCCTTAGGTTTGCATTTTTATGCATTGCATGTTTGCTTGTTCTTTTGCCTCTTTGATGAGTTCATTGCCAAAGGGGGAGAAAATATTGGGTCATGCACAAATTATGCTAAGAAAATTAAAATGATCAATTTTGCACTACATGAGACCTACCACAAGTTGGGAGGGGGGCATATCATGATCTTGAGTGTTTTCTTACGTTTTTCATATTCTTTGCGTCTCAAGTCGCTTTCTTTGCCAACTACTGGTTTTGTGGTCCCTACATTGCTAGATGGCTTGCTTTCACATTTTCTTTGGGTTTGGCCATTTGGATGAGTTTGTATGGTTTCACATTTCACTCTCTAATCTTTGTCCATTTGAGGTTGTCAATGTACTCATCAAGGGGGAGATTGAGAAACCATGTGGATATGTGCCATGGTTTGCAATATATGTGATGAGTAATTGACTTGAGTAGATTTGGTGTTTGAGTTGAAATGAGGGAATCATGGGATTGCATGAGTTTGTGCATGTCATGATTTTGACTAACTGGAGTTGGTGGAAGTATTGGTAAAGTTGCAGGAGATGGGAAATATGTTTGCTTGTCTCATGATATGTAGGTCAATGGAGTCGACTTGGCGGTCAACAGTGAGAGGATCAGGCACAAGTAGGGGACTTGGGGCCGGATGATCGGGATGCCAGGTGAAGTCAAGGGTGATCCACACCATACATGTGGAGAGGTGAGAAGTACGGATGGTTTCACGGTTGAGCTTCAAAACCGTGGTGGTGATAAAGATGGCGTGTTGACCAAGTCAAGGCGAGCGAGATGCTGGTGCAAGTGACAAGGGGGCCCGATGGACAGGGACCTGGAGAGACTTGCCGGTGGTCAGGATCGCTGGACAAGGTGACATGCATCGACATCGAGAAGTCGTGCTTTGATAAGCGTGTGAGGCGGTTCCCGGTTTGGGCCTCAAAACCGGTAGTGGTGGTTGGTGGTGCATATGGTACCATCATGGAGCTTGCTTCAAGGCGAAGCAAAGTCGTGAAGGGCTCGATGGCATTCGGGCAATGAGGCAAAAGTTGGACGATTACGCCCCGAGTGATAGGTGGGTGTATTATGTAGGTCAAGGGTAGTGTTGTCATGTGGACAATAGACCTAGGGCCTGTATAAGGAGAGGTAGGGCTGGTGGAAGTGGAGCCTCTCTTTCATTAGCCTTGTGTTAGGACTTTATTCAAGTGCTAGGAGAGGACTTCATATTTTAGAGGAGAGGAGAGGGTATGTGAGAGACATCTCTAGCTCTTCCAAATAGTGGGAGGAAGAGGGTGGCTTCCTAGCCTCGTACCTATGGATCTAGTAAGCATGTTTCTATGATATGAGATTTATTTTCGTGCTCAAGATCTTCCTCTCTCCCTAAATCCCGAACTTCCCTTTTCCCTATTTTTGGAGCTATTTTCGTGGGAATTTTTTATCTCCTTTTTGGATGAGTTTTTGTGGCGGATTTCTTGGGTTCGTGCTATGATGAGCTAGATCAATCCTACATAGGTCCATGCCCAAATCAAGAGCTCTAGCACCTTTGATTTGAAGGATTTCTCAAACTTCCCTTTTTTGGTGTTCTTGGCACAAGATCTGAAATTTGTGATGATTCCTTGAGCCAATTGAATTGATCTTCTAGGATTAGGGTCGTGATGTGATGAGGATTTGATAGTTCAAAAATCGTATTATTTAGAGTTCATTTGATTAGGTTTGACCAAGTTTTTGCTTAATCCCGAAACTTTTTTCTGTTCTATCGGGGTCGATCAGCACTGCCGATGACCGGGACCGGCACTGCCGATGGGTCTCAAAATCCCACACCGGCACTGCCCATAGTCCTTACAGGCACTGCCGATGGTGCCTACCGGCACTACCGATGGCTCTGATCGGCACTGCCGGTGGTAGTCCAATAAGGACTATTTTGTGAGGTTCTTGACTATTTCGAGTCTTTGCAGCTTCCTTTTTATTTTTGATGTGTTCCATTGGCATTGTTGATCATTTCGAAGGGTAGCACATCACAAGTTGGTGTGTGTAGCCTTGGTGATCGGTTTAGAGGTTGGCTTGGGTTGTAATTAGGATATAAGTCAAGTTCTCTTGGAGAATTTTGATTGGCTCCCATTCACCCCCCTGGTCGCCTTCTCGGTCCTTCATAGTTGAAAATAATAGTTTGTTGCATTTGGTCTTTGTCGGGCAAGATGATCCGCCTCTAAAACTTTTATTGTAGTGGCGGGTGGTGATGTCACTCGCTGCTACGAATTTACAAAAAAAACAAAAAAATTGTGCCGCCCCATTGGACCCTCGCATGTCGCAGGCCGCCGCCTATTTGGACCCGCCCACGCCACTAGCACCATGGCCGGATCTGGCCGCACCCATACCAGATCTGCGTTAGGGAGAGGCAATTGCCTAGGAACGGAAGAATCGCCGCTGAGGGAGTCGTCAGGAGGGAATTGCCGCCAAGTAGGGCATCGGGGAGGGGCCGCCTCCAGGGGAGACCGGGTGTCGAGGGAGTCAGGGAGGGGAGGGAATCTGAGAGGGACCACCATTGGGGGAGGCCGGAAGGAGAGGGAGTCAGGGAAGGGCCGGTGCCGAGGGAGGCTGGGAAGGCGCTGCTGCCAGGGAGGGAGTCGAGGGCGAGCCATCAGCCTCCCGCATCCTCGCTGGTCCAACCCTTTGCCGGTGGGACTCCACCAGCCACCGTCCATGAGACCACCCGCCAGCCGCCCTTGAGAGGGCGCGCCTTTGCCAGCCCTTGGCAATGAAGCGGCTCCACCCCAGAGAGAGAGAGAGAGAAACAACGGTAGAGGGAGGAAGCTAGAGGGAGAGAAAGCACATAACATATATGCACCTCTCTAATTTGTAGAAGTAGGAAGCTACGGGTTGAGGTAGTGGCGGAAGGATTTTTAGCGATGACTTATTTTGGTGACTGTTGCTAAATATAAATATTTACCAATGGTTTACCTTTTTTACCACCACTAGAAATTGGATTTATTTTTAGCGATGGATTTTAAAATTGATTTTTAGTGATAGTTGACTTTTTTTTACCACTGCTAAAAATAAGATCTCATTTGTAGCGGCAGTTCATAGTAAAGCCGCCATTACGGATTTATTTTACCATGTCGCTATAGTGTCTTTTTGTTGCAGTGAATAACGCATAATGCTTGCAACCATGATAAAATCCATAACTTACGTGTTGCATAATTAAAAGTCATATATATACATGTTGACCCAAAAATACAAGTGCATTTCTCATGCACTGCGGGGAGGAAAAGAGATTCGATTATGCGCATCTTTGAGTAGTCCTGTGGCTAAGACAAAACAGTGAGAACTCGCAAAAAAAGGAAACGAAGCAATGAGACCCCTATTGAGCAGCAAAGTAGGAAATAAAATATAATTATTTAGAATTGGTTTTATTGACTTTTTATTCCGTCCTATATCCCTAGGCTACCTTTAGTTGATTTAGGTTATTTCAAGAAAGGAACGATGCACAAACCAAAAATAGGCTCTCAAAACAAATGTATGAGCCAATGTGCTACATGATCAGACCTACAGCTTTGTAGGAAATCTCATACACTGTACCCATGTTTGACCATGATTAACAGGAAATCCTTTCACGCTCTCAAGTCTGCAGTACATGCAGTTTGCTTTGACGCATTTCCTCGAGCAATTATCATGCAATGCAATGAGTGAAAGGGGACCGCTCAAAAAGAATGCTTAGATCCTTTTTAGGGAGCTGTTTGTGGGTAGAAAAATTGTCCCCAATATTTCTTTTGTTGCCTCAAAAAGTAAGTTTTTTAGATAAATTTTACGGGGCTCCATTGGAGATGCCTTTATGTGACAAGAAACTAAGAGCACCTGCGCTGCTGCATCTGTTTTTAGTAAGATTGCAAAGCGGGCTTGACACAAAAAACTAACATCGTCGGAAAACCATGTTGAAAATGAATTGCAATGAACCCTCAAAAGATTAAAAATAAATTGTTTTATTCTCAAATTAAAAATTATTTCCAGTGACCACTTTTATTGTGCTGTAATCATATGATAAAACGAAACACACGGAACCCTTTCAGAGGAACTCGTATGATTTTTCCAAAGAGGTCGCACAATCGTCGGCTGACTCTTAGGAACTTCCGTACAAGTCTTCTCCAAAGAGTACCATATTTTGAGCAGGACGCTCCAACAACTCTCAGAATGTACTACGGACCGAAAGCAAAATCTCACACAGCAGAAAATAAACCAAATAAAACGACAGATATCCAAGTAGCAGTCGCATTGGCCCGGGCCAAGCTCTCTCTGCCTCTAGCAGCACCTCTTTGGGAGGATAAGGTGTCCGGTCATGTGCCAGCTCTCCCCACCATCAGGGTGAACGTAGGGGCACGCCGGCTTATAGTTGGCAGCTTTAGTATCCGTGGTCACCAGCATGTTCCACTGGGCGTTGGGGTCGTCAGTGGCGTACTTGGTCCACGCCGGCGTGGAGTACTCGTAGCGGCTGTGCGTGACGCGGTGGAATTTCTTGATGTCCTTGTTCTTTTGGATGTCGTCCGGGTCGATGTCGACCGAGAAGATGTCACCGTAGGGCCTGACCGAGTGCAGGAACATGGGCATTGAGATGGGCTCCGCGGAGACCGCGGCGAGGTCAGAGGTGAAGGCGATGCTCCTGCCATCCGGGCTGAACACCGGATGGTTGACGTGGCCAGCAACGCTGCTCGCACTAGGACCCGGGTCGGCGCTCGTGACCACTCTCACGATCACCGATGAGTCCTTGGAGTTAACCAGGTAGACCCCGAAGTGGCCGAGATCGAGTCCATTGTCCAGCTTCTCCGCGTTGGCCGGCTTGTCGCGGGTGGAGGAGAAGACGATCCAGTCTCCCCGGGGCGACCACTGGCAGTGGGTGTCAGTCCAATCTCCTTTCGTCAGCCGCGTCACCGTGCCGTCGCCGGCCGTCTCCCCGGCCTGGGCGTCCTGCATGATGTAGAGGTTCTTGTACTTGAAGCCGCCGCTCGTATGATCCCTCGTTGACCGGAACACGATCTTGGTCCCTTCCGGGTTACTGCTCGGGAAGGCGTTGTTGAAACCCCCATCTGTGAGGCGTTTCGTCTGTGAGCGGCCATCGGTGGCGGACACGTTGAAGATGGCATAGATCTCCAGGAGGCTATCCGCGTTGAAGGACGGCCCGACGCAGACGTACAGAATATCCTTGCCCGCGTTCTGGTTCCACACAGTAGAGAAGACGCTGTTTGGTCCTCTCCTCTGCATATTTTCATATCCTCATTGATTAGCAATGTTTTAAATCGTCGGTTAAGACATTTAGCGGATGACCTGCTCAAACAGCTAATAGCGGGATAAATCGGGCTATAGCGGTAAATAGCGGCTAAATTGTACAAGGAAACAAATAGTAGAATTCTCCTCAAACAGCTATATCCGGAGCTAGCGGCAGCTATAACCGGAGATTTAAAACATTGTTGATTAGTTAGCGCCAGTCCATTGTGTAGCAAGCTAAGCTAGAGGTGTACTATATGTCCTAGAGCTAGTTTGTTATCTTACCTCCCAGACAACGCGTAGTCCTTTTTTGTCAGCGAGCCAGACGGCCTTGAACTCGTTGTCAACAAAGGCGAGCTTGGATCCGTCGCTGGAGATGGTCGGAAACACACCGGAGACCCTGAAGAGACCCACGTCCTTGTGCGGAGACTCCAGCTTGTTGAAGTTCCTCGGCACGTCGCTTTTGCCATTCTGTAAAGAATACAACTCATCGTCAGATCACATATATATATATATATATATATATATATATATAGTGTTTGATCTGTAGAGATTGAGAATTTTATCGGTACCTGCTGCTGGACCATCTTGTCGCTTCTACCGCGGTGGTACCCGATGCGGTTGCCGTCGAGTATGAACGGGTTGTAGTAGTCGGCCTTCGGAAAGATCACCTGAGTGATCTTGGTGACCTTCACCGGCTTGTCTTTGTCGGAAACATCGAAGATCTCGATGTGTCGGTACTGCGGCTCCTCGCGCTGTCCAGCCATCTGGTTGGTCCTCAGACGGATCGTGGCCACGGCCACCCTGTTCTCGTCGATGGCCGCCGGTGTCATCGCGTTGATGTCCGGCGGCGTGATGATTTTTTCCTCGCGATTTTTCAAATCGTACTTGTAGACGCTCCATGTTATTGTCTCCTTGTCGGTGGCCGGGTCTTTCTTGCTGGATCCCCGGTGGAAGAAGATGACGTTGTCGCTGCCCCACGAAGGCCAGCCGCCGTTCGCGACGGCCTTCTCCCGCTTCAGGCCGAGCGTCCTGTCCACGTTCATCACGTAAATGTCGGTCTTGAGGAGCTCGATCTCACCGGTCCATCTGCTGCCTACGAAGTTGGCAACGGCCACCCGCTTCTTGGACGGCGACACGGCCGGACTCAGATCATACTGAGCTGCAGATGTCATGTAGCTTACAATTAGTCAGTCTGTCAGCAGCTGCTAATTATGAAACCAAGCTATTCAATCCGGGAAAATTTCCTACTGTCCGTTGTGAGCCTCTGAGTCTGCCCGGTCCTCAGGTTGGTGCTGTACACCACCGTCCAGGGAGTGCGGCGCTTGGTCACCTCTTGCTTGGTGGAGACGTAGACGAGCATCGGGTCGTTGTTGGGAGCCAAGCCGGTGCCGAAGCAGCCGCTGTCCTCCAAGCGCACGCCGCCGAAGGTGCCGGGGCCGTAGATCTCAGAGAGGTTCATTACCTTCACCTTGTCATTGAAGCGCAGGGCCACATGAAGCGTCTCCAGGCCAGTCTCCCGTTCAGAGACGAACACCAGCCCGGTGGCGCGGCCCTGGTCCACGTCATCGACGGTGGCGCCGCACTCGGAGGCCAGCTCGGGCTTCTTGGCGACCAGGGCCTTGAGCGCCACCGCCGGGATGGGACGGCCGTTGTAGTTGTAGGAGACGCCGTCGGTGAGATGCAGCTCGTCCTTTCCCGACGACGGTGTCATGGGGCATGAAAAGAGGTCCACCGGCAACGGTGGCCGGTAGGTGGCGAAGGAGGCGATGCTGCCGCGGCTCGTTGCCATTGCGGTGCTCGGGAACAGGGAATCCCTATAGATTGTGCTTGTTAGCTAGAGATGGTTTCAGTTGCACAAGAACTGATGATCATCTGCTGGATCAATACCAGATTTATAGAGCCATCATGTTCTGGCCGTGCTGGACGAAAGGAAAAACTTGCGCTCACTCGGGCACCAAATTTACTGCGTGGAGAGATCGAATGCAAGAATAAATTATTATTACTACTTGTTGCTCGTTAATATAAAATTATCGTCTCGTTAGTCTGGATATACGCTTTTTAGTAGAAAGAGCCTCTTAAGATATTTATTGTCCAAACATTTTTTTTTTTGACAGATCACATGCTATACGTACCACTTGCTATATGTGCCCATAAGATATTGTCCGTGATATGCTTTGAATACATTCAAGGAGATGACCCCATCACGCTATGGCATACACGTATGAATAAGCGAATAATCTATCAAGTTGTTTACGCCATGTATAATATAGTGATGAGTTAATGTTTTGTCAGTAGAACACGTGCATGGTCACTGAAATGTCTTCATGTTCCATTCAACTTCGAAAACGGTTTATGTTTGTATATTGTCACTTGTACTTCTGAAGTTACCACTATTTTTTTTTTTAGAAAATTCTGAAGTTACCACTAGCTAGTAGTAGTTAAGTAGTATATTGCTCGGATGCATTATATTGGCACTCTATGTACGCTAGCTAGCTAGGTAGCGAGATACATTATTCACGATCAGTTCTCTCGGTACATATCAGAATCTGTGAGATCCACATGACGCTGAGCTGCAAATGGACGAACAAGGAAGCATAACTATGCAAGCACTGGTTGCAATCTGCAAAAAAGACGTTTATACGTCATTTGTTGTAATGTAATACAAACCTATTGACACATAGTACTGATACAAAGATAAAGGATGAGTACGTCCACTAACTAAATGAAGAAAGTAGGTGTACCTTTATGGAGATTACTAAACTACAAATTTTGCGCAAATCAAACCAGTACCATTATAGGCTCAGACGTTAAAACCTGTAGTTTACGTTATTGATCACAAAATTTGAAAATTTGTGATCCAATTAACAAATTTTGTAACTTTCCAGGGAGTACTCAAGAATTGTACATTTCTGATACCGTCAAACTATTTGTACTTTATGAGATTATTTTTCCTGGAAGAAAAGAACATATTCAACACTGTCGAAACTGTACAGAACATAATACACATTTGTCCAGCAACATTTCTATAAAATTGCAATAAAATGCAAGTAGCTTATTTTAGACCAACCATGTGTGTAAAATATATCGCTGACAGCTCTCCAAACTGCTAGAAACATTATCCTTGTATACCATTGACATGGAGCGAACGAGCGAAGCTATCAAACAACCAAGCTGGATATCATTGGTCTTAGAAAGAGATTAATTAACTTGTCGAGACATTGATGGGACCAAGTGAACAGTCTTCAGTATCAGAGAGGGTGATATCACCCTGATATCTGATCTGGACTCACATGCATCTTATTTGGCATATATACTTTATTTAGTACAGTTTTCTGAAGGATGAAATTGCAGAAAATGCAGAGCACTCCATTTAGAAATACATCATGGAAAACGCAAAAGTCGTGGATGAGCACAAATCCTCATAACTTTACTTCAGTAACCTTATATAAGGGCCCAACATAAACACAAATCAGAATGAAGTCTTAAATACTACAACCAGTTCTGCTACTATGAACAAATATCTGGTTGCATGTAGTTGTTGCGATCCCTGTCATTTGTACTCTTACACATACTTATTTTGAAGTAGTTCTAAAAATACTGAACACTACTAGATATTCTAAATGAAGAAAGTAAGTGTAGCAAGTTTTACACAGCTTCAATATGTAATTTTTTATATATTAACGCATTAAATCTATAGCTATGTCATACGTCATTAAAAAAAGAGTAAAATACATGTGCGGTCACTAAACTTGTCTTAGGGTGTCATCTAGGTTCTTGAACTCTCAATTTACATATTTGGCACTACTATAGAACACACATATAATAACATATGCTTGTAACACTTAGGCATTAGTGTTACAATAGATTTTATAGAAACACAAAATTATGTGTTATAACTAACTTTGTAAAACATGATTTTTATTTTAATAAAAATATGTTGCAAGAAACAGTTTTAGTAATAAAAAACTAGTGTTACATTAAAAGTATTACAAACATTATTAGTTATTGTAACATATCTAGTATAAGTGTTATAAGAAAATTTTCATTGTAACACAAAATAGTATTGCAATAAAAATGTTACAGGGCTAGAGCCTCATAATCTTTTGCCTGCTACTTGAATAATGCATTAAATATTTTACATTCTAATTACTTTAGCTCTGAATGCAAAATATTTTCCAAATCATGTGGCAGTGACTTTATCGTTAGGATAAAACTTCAAGTAGTTGGATAAAATGACTATATGCTTATGTTAATTAAAATTCTACCTTAGCCTAGGTGAGAATGTCACAAGTTTGAAAACTAAACACCTGAGTTCATTGTTTAATGAACACGTTACAAGTTATTTTTTTGTACAGAGGTAGCATATATGCTTCTATGGCAAGCAATTGAACATCAAAACTTACTTAAATATCCACATGTCAAGCAATGTTATTGAATTTCATTTAACAAAAGTAATATGATTCAACATTCACTATAGCCAAACAAAGATATTGTAACACGCTCTCTCATGTAGCAATAGATATATGTGTTACAATAGACATTAGTTGTCCTTTCATCTATTACAAATTCTTTGTTTAGAAATTATAATCACAACTACGTCCTAGCCTGGCTGGTGTTGCCATCAATCTTGAAGTGTGCCACCAGAGTTCGATTTCTAGTACAAGATATTATTTTACATTTAACACTATTTTTTGGAATCATAAGTGTAACGCTTTTGTTGAGTAGTAACACATATATGTGTTACAATAAGATTTATTTGTATCATTTTTTATCAATAATAACATGTATATGTGTTACAATAGAATTTGTTTGTTTCACATTTTTCTCATAATCAGTAACATATAATTATGTTACTACAGAACATGCTCTAGTAATAGCACAACCTAGATCACTTTATTAAATGTGTTACTATAGGTCTCAGTAATATTTTTTCTACCTTTTATAACACATAAAAATGTTACTCGAAGACTGACCTGACGTAGTATGGGTTCCTAAACATGCTAAAGTGTGTCATCTAGGTCCAACATCACAAATACTCTTTGTATGCCTTCTTTTAGTCATGGTTTCCCATCTTATTTTTCTGTGATTATACATGTTACAGTAAAACACAAAAGTCTTTTATAACGAACTGTGGTAGATGACTATGATTTAGATTTTGTATGTGATAATTTACAATTGTGTATACATTTGTGACTATGGTGTAATGATATATGTGATTATGTGATGACATATTGGACTCTGAATATGCTAAAACGGTATATCTAATTTTGGGAGAGAAAGTTTATGAAAAATTATGCTAGTTTATCACCCACATCATCAGCCATAGGGGTATTTTCAGTACTTTGAACCTAAATGACACACTTTAGCAAGTTCAGAAATATGCATTTTAAAAGTTTGGGGACCTAGATGATACCCTGTGACAAGTTTAAGGAACACTGGTGCATTTTACCCTTAAAAAAGCTAGTAGTTTTGCAATTCAGTCACTTCTAGCTTTGCGATACAGAGATACTCTATACCTGTTGTTTTGTTTCTTGTAGATTCATGAAATTATTTTTTCTTGAAAGAAATAATTCTCAGGACTGTGGAAAATATATAACGCTATCCAGCCACAGTTTCTACATATCAGATGATCGGTTGCCTTGTACAATGGAGAAGTAGCTTATTCTGGATCAATGAAGTGGGTAAGCAGACTCCTAGAAACATTACTAGTGTTTATTGTACACATGGACGAAACGTGTGAAGACAACAAATTAAAACAGCTATGATATCATCGATCTTGCAAAGAGTAACCTGACTAATTGTTGACTTAACCTCAAAAAAGAAGACTAATTGTTGCCTTGATCAGCTAATGGTCTCGTCAAATATAGATTGTGGTACCAGCGCTCTCAAGGCTGTCTTCGCCCCTGATCGAGAGCACTAGTTCACTATTTTGAAAGTATTCTTAACGCTGATTCAGATTATCACTTGTACTCCACATTACCGCTTGTAGCAGTATAATGCAGTGCAATAGACTCTATGTGCTAGTTCATAAGTTATATTTATGATCTGTTACCTTGATGAATAGATATGAGGATCTATGTGCTCTGCATGATGCAAATCGTCAGCTTATAATTTATCTACAAGGTCAACATTCATGATCAATCTTCAATCTGTGTATGGATCGATAGCAAAAGAAGCAACTCAGTTAAATAACTATGCAAATAAATGATGCGATCAACTCATAATTGAATTTGTAAGCTGGTGGCTAGTGGTGAAAGCAAAGAGGAACTCTTGTCCAGACCCGATATCCATTAACTAATAGCATTGTCCACGATCTGCGCGCACATGCTATCTTTAATCAAGAAATGTTTACATCTCGTTTGTTGCTGCATATTGTACCATTGGAGACCACCTCCTTACTCTATTTGATAAGCTTCGTGGTTCCAATTGTTTGGATCATTCCTGGCTTAGCATTATTGTCACTTCCCATCCCTCATAAGTAATAATTGGGCAGTGTGGCTGATCTAATGTAAATTTCTCTGTTTTTCACACAAAAAAAACAAATATACATACGTGATTGGTTATATTGTCGGTAGCCTGTTGATGCAAAGTTCTGATAATGCGAGACACAACACTGGACATCCAAAATATGAATAACAGAGCTCATGTAACTGTATAACAGCCCAAATAACGGCATGAAGAACACAGTAGCATGCTGAACACTACATTTTCTTCTCACAACTCTATATGACACAAAGCATCAAACCTGATTATACCCATTAGTAAAGTAGTACCATCCCCCAACATACCTGATAAACCCATTAGTAAAGTAGTACCATCCCCTAACATATATTCCATATATGGGAAATGCATTATTAGCGGGTCATCCTATTATAACCTTCCGATAATCCACTTGTACTTATCGAATAATCTGTATCCGTCCGATTTTGTCAACACCATAACATATCCTAGATCTGTATGTGATCGGATTCAGACTATCCATATCCGCTTAAAAAAACCTCAAACGCAATCCCACATCCTCAAAAATCGGATTCGGATCAGATCGGATTCGGATATCCGCTTCAAAAAACCTCAAACGCAATCCCACATCCTCAAAAATCGGATTCGGATCAGATCGGATTCGGAAATTATCCACACCACTTTTACCCCTAGATTATGCAATCTGATGTACCACATATACTGGCCTTTGGCTAGTTCGATGGTTATACATGTTGCAGTTATATACCTTCCTGCAGGTTAGTTTCAGTTGGCTCATCTCATAATAGCATGCTGTAATAAAATTATTTTTGTTTTTCTAAAGATTACCCAGAACTATGGAAAAGTACATAAAATTGTATAGTCAAAGTTTTCTGCAAGTAGATTTATCTTTTGCCTCGTAAATGGAGGAGGACCTTATTCTGGATCAATCATCATGTGACCAAAATATTTTATCGAGAGGTCTTCTCCACTGACCGATGAAAGATTACATGCTCCATCTTCACACTGAAGCAACCATTTACATAAACAGATATGACATCACTGATATATAGACATATATTAACTTGTGATAAGAGGTCGCCAGCACCAAGTGGAACAGATTTTTGTATCAGGGAAGATGGTATCATTTTAAGATCTGGAATAACATATGCATGCAGCCAGCTGGTTCGTAACATAATTCACATTGTTTAGTACGTAGGCTCTTACATGAATGAAAATGAAAAGAACACGTAGAGAGCGACTCCATTTACAAATATATCGTGACAAGTACACAAGTCGAGGAGGGGGGGGGGGGGGGGGGGGGCAGATCCTGAGGACCCTCTTTTAGTAATCCGGTTTACAAATGCTGCACAGATCACGACGATATAATCAGACTAGCGTAAATTTATGGGCATGGATCTAGAAATCCAGATTGCAGGGATAAGGGGAGAATAGCATATGATGGACTGTTTCATTGAACCAATGGTATACATGGAACGTGCGACTGTTTCATTGAACCAATGGTATACATGGAACTGCTCCTTCATCCGCGGTGTGCTGTAGCAACAGCCATGCACACGTATCGGCATGGTAGGGCATCACATGGCTAAGCGTCACCCTGTGTGTTCTGACTTTCAGGTAATATGTTACAATTTAAGAGGGTATCCATATCTAAGTTGTAAATTCTGTTACATAACATTAATATGATATTTATGCATTCAATATCAACTTTTATGGATGCTAAAGTGCCATAGATGGAGTTGCTTAGAAAAACTTGTTCTTGCTTGAGTGTGATCGAACTAAAAGAAAAAAAGAAATAAAAGTAGCTCTAAATAAAAAAAATAAAAAAAGCATGGGTTAGCGAAGAGTTTGAGCTCCCATTAACTAAGGGGTAGTAATAGAATTTTCATACCTTTTATTGGCCCCAATTTTAATCCACTGAAAGATGATAAGTACTACATAGGAACTTTGAGAGGCTCAATACTACATACGAATTTTTATACCTTGCACAGTTTAAGGTTTTGTTCATGTAACTGTACAAATTCCAAAGCCACACTAGGTATATTACAATTTCATGTGTTCTCGCAAAAAAATATTCAAGTGTATGTTTCATATGTGTCATCTTAAATTGATAGGTAGCCCGTGCACTTGAATAGTTTGATGGAACTGTAACTATATATCATAGTATTTTCATCCAAACAAACCTTCAAGGGGAACATGTATGCAGACACATTGAGGCCAGTGACCGTTCCATCACAATGTCTTGTTTGCTTGATCTCACACTGGCATGGAATAGAGAAAAAATGGATCTGGTGTTCAACATTGTTACATGACGTTTGAACTAGTTCCATATTCGTCCATTGGATCAATTTTGCTCCTAGAAAATAGTTCCCAGAATCTGAAATCTGGCGCTGCAAGCATGTACTGGACTCTGGCTAGTTTTGCGGTTTTATTTGCAATTATATATTTGTGTACATGCATTATCACACAAGAACAAATCAGTGAGCTCATCACAAAATATAAGTCAGTACTCCATTTATGAAGCAAGAGACAATTCTACATACAGAAAATTGTCTGTTCTTGTCTGATGTTCAGTTGATGCATATTATTGCAGTTTTCTGAAATCCAGCCATGCATTGGCTATAAGAAATCATGAATGGTCTTACATTTCAATAAAACCTGAATATTGTCCTGCAGATGCCATCACATTTGTCCAATTCACACATGGTGTGCCTCACATCTCGTCTCATGTTCACTTGATGTATATTATTGTAGCTTTCTCAAATCCAGCCATGCATCGGCTATAAGAAATCATGAATGGTCTTACATTTCAATTAAACCTGAATATTGTCCTGCAGATACCATCAAATTTGTTCAATTGACACATGGTGTGCCTCACATCTCATTTGATGTTTAGTTGATGCATATTATTATAGTTTTCTCAAATCCAGCCATGCATGGCTCTAAGAAATCATGCATGAATGGTCTTACATTTCAATAAAACCTGAATATTGTCCTGCAGATGCCATCACATTTGTCCAATTGACACATGGTGTGCCTCAGCAGTTGCGCCCGAGCGCCGCTGCCCCCAGATACCAATTGTCGCCCGGTGGTGTTGTGGGAAAATCAGTTGATGACATGCCACATGTTCAAAAGTGTATTAGGTTGAAGCAATGCATGCTAGCCACCGCGTTGGCTTGCCTTTGCATGGAAATAATATAACACTATAATGAAATGTTTCAAGAGTCCTGTAGAAAGAATCATGGAAGCTTACTGCAAGTTAAGCAATGCAGGTGATTCGATAGTTACATTAGAGCACTCTAGAAGCTTAACAACTTAAAAGGAAACTAATATCAATTTAAATTGGGCACATCTGTTTTATTGCCTGTAACATAGCGCAGGTCCTTTTTGGAGTGAGATGCTAATTTGTAACCTACTGTCTTATTAATTCAAAAGGGATAACATACCAACCATCACATAATTATATCGACTGATGTCATCATGTTTTTAGTAACCCGCAGCCTTCAACTCTTCATATCACGTGTAATATTGGAAAAGAAAAGGTGTGGATATGTTTAGTAAACCTCTTTTCTAGCTCATTCATAAACTCTCACCAGAACTACATAGGATCCTCTCCTTTCTTACCCTTGAGGCAGAAAATGATTTTACAACATTCGTCATTCTCTCCTTTGTGTCATCAAGTCCAAATCAAAGTTATGAAACACAAACCTGCCTATGTGGCATGCCACATGGACCTCTGTTATTTAAGTACAATTGGATTGGGAACATCAAAAAGGTATACCACACAGACCTGTTGTGGTAAACCTTTTCCATGTTTCCAATCCTCATGTTGCACAATGTTTTACTTTGTCCAAGTTTTTTTACATTCAAAGTGGGCCGTTAAAGCAACTAACAAGGTTAGTATCCTTTGGATGCAAACAACTCTTCGCTACCAACACCAACATAAACTGATCCCAATTCGTTACAAGAATAAAATAAATTTGAAATGCGACTAAACTGCCATCTTCGAGTGTGCAATCAAAACATTTTACCTGATTATAATTGCTAGGCCATCACAAATGGTGACCGAAATTATTGGACCAATGGAATAAGAAGCAAATAACTAGTTAAATCAAATAAATAAGCAAGTTGTAGTTCTAATCTGCAAGAACCTATGGACGTCATCTGTTGTACTGTTTCAGTAACCTGTTGATAAGTAGTTCTGATACTGTAAGATTCAAGTTATGAGTATGCTCGATAAATGAAGAAAGCAAGTGTAAGTGTACCATGCATAGTATAGTAAACTACAAACTTTATGTGGCTCAGATGAAAATAGCTTCATGTTAGATTATTGACACATTAAACATGTAGTTTTGCCATACATTGTTCACAAAAATCTATAAATTTTGAGTTTCGCAGGGATACACAAGAACTGTACTTTGAGAAACTATCAGACTATTTGTTGTTTTATGAAATATAGTTTTCTTGGAAAAGATAATATATACTATGCATCAATGTGGAAAGCACATAATATGAACTTGTCCAACAATAATTAATTTATCCATGTCAAAATGGCTTTTTATGTTTTGAAGTCCAAGTACCCTAAATAATTTGGGCAAAATATGTTGATAGCTCCACAGAAAGCTAGAAACAGTATCTTTGTTCATTTTTCACATGGAGCAAACGAGGGAAGCTACCAAACAAGTTGGATATTAATGCATTGGTCTTAGAAAAATGTTAAACTGTTTTTGATATCAGAGAAGGTCATGATCTTATCTGAGATCACATGACATTACTGAAAAAACAAATCTGGTATCACATGCATGTATCTTGAGGATGAAGATATAATTATATACATTATTTAGTATTTAATGCATTAAAATGGAGAAGATGCAACGCTGCTCATGGAGAATTTATAATAGAACGCAAGTACATGCATGATGCAACGCAAGTACATGCTTGGATTTGGATCGTTCTTGGACAAGCACTACTCTCACTTCCCAGCGCACAGAACTCGGCAGCTAGGCTGTTCTAGTGCATATTTACTGTTTTGGAAGAGATTACTCAACGCTACGAAAACGTACACAAATTGTCTTTTTCCTCATAAATGGAGAGAGCGTATTCTGGATCAATTGTTGGCAGAATATATTTTCTGATAGCTCCTCTGACTGATGAAACATTATCATGTTCAATCTCCACAATGAAGCAACCACTTACATAAACAACTACCATGTCATTGATATTGAAATAGATTAATAATCTGCAAAAAGTCATCGCCAGGACCAAGTGGAGTATAAATTTTGACATCAGAGAAGATGGTACTATTTTGAGATCTGGAATCACATGCATGCATGCAGAATCGTCTAATAATGCACGTTTTTTTAGAGTAAACGAAGAAGACATAGAGCTACCCCATAGAGAAATGTATCACATGGAGAAGTCTGGGACAAGTGCAGTAATCCAGATTATTAATGCTGCACAGATCACGAGGATATATATAACCAGTTTGGCATAGATTGTCAGCACGGATCCAGATCGTAGAGAGAGGGAGACAACAGCATGATGAACCGGTTCAGTGAACCCATGAGGCCATGACGTGCACACAGCGTGCGGCACGACCTAAGTGCAGCGCCTGCGTCCGGGGAGCATGCTAGCAAGTAGCATCAGTCATGCATGTATGGGTAGAACAGGGCTCCACATGGTTAAGCGTCACCCTACCAGTCCGTTTTTGTCTGAACTTCAGTTGATGCATTATTGTAGTTTTTTTCCAAATCAAGCCAGGCACATAAATCATGAATATGGTCTTACATTTCAAATATACCTCAATTATTGTACTTTTCAAATCAAGCCAGGCACAAAAATCATGAATATGGTCTTACATTCCAAATATACCTCAATTGTTGTACTCTACACGCCATCATCTGATTCGTCCAGTTCACGCATGATGTGCCCCAGTGCCGAAGGGCCGCTTCCCGATAGCACTCGTCACCAAATGGTGCTGTTGGAAATTCAATTGATGCACTGCAAGGCCCAAATATACTGTATATTAGAGTAAAATTCATCAACCATCTAAGAACTTATACAATATTTTCATCGTGGTCCATAGACCCATAAAGCACATATCTATAGATTTGCAAACTTCTTATGCGTTCTCATCTAGGTCTATAAATTGTTGTCCTTCCGATTGAAAAATGTGGCACTATAACATTTAGATAGCAGATGGTTTAGTCTCGCCAACATTCCATTTTGTTCTTTTCTTGAATTCGGACGTAATCACCCATTCTTCCATGCCTCCTTAATATTCACAACTAATTATAATTAGGCATGATTATCTTATCATTCCCAAAAAAGACATGACTATCTCATCAACTTATACATAGAAAAAAAATCATATTATACAGTTGGTTTTCACATCACCATGAATATGCATAAGGTTTTGTTAAATTTATGTTTTTTAATACCTTAAAATCAGAGCTTCTCGCAAAGTATGTGGATAACAAACGAAAGCCCAATAAATAAAGTTTTTTTAATCATAATTAGACATGAGAAGTCTTTATAGATGTGTGCTCCTCCTAGGAAACACAAAAAAAAAATAGTATCATCGATATCTACAGTGATATTTACCTTGAAGGCCATTGTTGGGTTTGGGTGCTAGAAACAAGGATAACAACTGGAACCACAGGTAATATTTCAAACCCTCTGTGATGAGGCAGTTAGCGAAACAATAGTAGGATTATGAAAATTTATAGCATGTACAACAGTAATATAGTTAGTATTAGTTAATGTTTTTTATTCTAACTCCAATAATCTACTACATTGCAGATAGCTCTGAACATTGAGGTCAGTGGAGAGAATTTTGGACGGAGACAGAAAGATATTTCAAGTCTGTCCCAGAGCGTATAGCATAGGTCAGACATGATCTGTGGATAGTTAATTAGTTGGTCCCATGAATTTAAATATGAACGATAAGTGTACACGAAGAAGAATTTGAGAGGTAGCAATCATCTATGGATGATGGCGACTACAAATGAGCATCTCAGATATCGAGATGAACAATGAGAGCTTTGTAAAGAGATGCAAGAACCCTAATAATCACAATTGTCATTAGTACAACATGAAGTATTATAGGAGTCATAAGAAGAAGAGTCAGTCAAACAAGGAGAATGTGGAGTGAGATCCCCTCTGCGATGAAAGCAGTTGTGTGCGTCCATGAACGTACAGCCCGACAGTGGCAGCCACTAGCAGATCAAAATTTTACGTTATTAATGTAGTCACATCGTGTGCGTTGTATGTGCTAGACAAGACTGATAAAAAGCAGTTGGTTGAAACCTGAAATATACGTTGGCTTATAATGATAGAAAAAGAAACAGTTACATCACAATCCAAACTGACACCTAAATAATTTATAATGCAATCAACTCACGTTGATTTCTCATGTCATGTAGTTAGTCCGCAATGACAGCTGACAGCTCTTGCACATATAGTTTTGTAGTCAAGTCGCAACAAAAACTAACAGTAATTTCATAAGTATTGTAGTCAAGTGGTAATGGAAAATAATGGCACACTTCAAATGTGATATATAGTCAGGTCGCAATTGTTTTTCTACCAAAACAAACATGTTCTTGAAGAACCATAAAGTGAATTCAGATTCGTAACACTACATATCTTCTTTCAACAAGTGGGTTATTCACATCTAGGTTTTGATGTATATAGATATACACTCACTACCGGAAAACTCAAAGTTGCCGAGTGTCTAAGGAATTGCCGAGAGCTTTCCACCAGGCAATCAACAAATAATGTCTTTGTCGAGTGCGAATGCCGAAGCCCTCGGCAAAGAAAGAACACACGGCAATAAGAGCACTTTGCCAAGTGCCGCATGATATACACTTGGCAAAGAGCGATAAAGCATTCGGCAAACATTGATCTTTGCAAAGTGTCTACAACCGGTACATGGCAAAGCTAACATCGTCTCGTCGGCCTTTAGCGATGGCGACGACCATCAAAAGTAGGCCCATTCTAGAGAGGCACTCAGCAAATATATTGTTTGCCGTGGGCTCTCCCTGGGGCACTCCACAAATATATCTTTTGCCGAGTGCTCCTCCTAGGACACTCCGCAAAGTGTCTTATGCCGAGTGTTTTCCAAAATGTACTCAGCAAAAAGGTACGATTGTTGTTTTTTTTTATAAAATCAACACTAATGAATTAGGGTTTGGGATAAAGTAGTAGTTCTACTACTTGCTATCAAAAATCATAATGGTCCGAATTTAGTTTGTGCTTGAATGATCATGTTTCATTATGACATGCTTAGCATGTACCAAATATCTTCTTCTAGTGACATGCTTTCTATGAACCAACGTCTTCACTTCAAACTTGAAAATTCCATGTCAATCGAAAACCTGCAAAAATAACCTATAGCTGATGTTCTCGTTAGAAACATTAAAGACTATCGCATGCACCATCTAACACATGTTGGGCCGTACCATATTGAGGTGTGATCTCTGTATCATAATCCACACCGACTGAAGTATTGAAACCTTACCATTGCAAAAAATATATGAAGTGCAAACATTAACAAACCATCGCCAGATGTCCATGGTGCACTCCCTGCCATATAGTCGTACCTCATTGTCATCGTCACTACCCTGAACTTGAGTCTTAGTTCTCGAGTATACAAGACATGATCACAAAAGAACGTAAGAATAAATAATCTGCATTGGCGTGGTATCTAAGAATAAATAATCTGCATAATCAAAAAATATTTGGTTAGAGCAATAAGTAATTTTTGAAACATGCATGCAAGAGTTTACCGAGTGTCCAGAGTAGGGCATGTTGGAAAGATGCCCAAGAGACATTACGGATTTGATCTGTATGTGAGGGACATACAGATATTGATCCGTGTGGGATTAGTCCACTAATGGGTCAACTTGTCGAGGCCCATTAGAAGGGTCTATATAAGTGGAGGCGGGGCAAGGGGTACGAATACCCAGTCCATAACCCTAGCCGCCGCGCTCTTCTTTTTCTCTCCCACAATCCTAACCGTGTTGCCGGTGCTAGCACGCCGCGCACGGTGTTCCAACCCCGTACGTGTGGATACCGCGAGGAGGCGTTGCTGTTGCTGCGGTGTCGAACGGCTGGACTAGGAGGAGATGTTTGACGTGATCGACTACTTCCTCTACACCGACGCGCGACTACGTTGGACGAGCTGCTCCAACATTTGCTTCCGCTCCGCCTGCACGTCTAGTGGTAACGATCCATGATCCCCTCCTTACAAGGTTTCCTGGTTGAACGGTAGAAATCATTATATGCTATCGTAGCCTACCCGTTCCCTAACAGTGGTATCAGAGCCGATCTTGTGTAGTTTGTGATCTGGATCTTTTGCATATAGTTGATATGCTGATGTATTAGATGAGATCTATTACATGTTCTTGTGTACGGGTTGATTAGATCAATGGTCATAGGGAGGTTCACAAAGTAATGGATGGATAGCGATACATGTGTCAATGATTTATTTGTATTCCTTCTCCGTGCACGCGCGACTTGTCCCTACCGGCTGGAATCACCATCGGGACTAACTGCGTGCGCCAGTAGAGGAGCCAATAGTATCATGATCATGTACCGCAGTCTACTCATGAAAATCTAATGAGAAACTGAGGCATTGTGAATGACTCGAAATCGGGCAAATATGATTTTCCCGATAGGATTTCCATTGCGATTTCATAGATACGATCTATGAAATCCTGTGAGGTTTCAGGGACCGCCGTACGGACACGCCTAGATTGTTACACCCCTTTTTGACAACACGTTAGCATTCGCTTCTCGCCTAACTTGTTTTTGTAGAGAATGTTGTGAATGGTATGGCCCAAAAGATACATGTGATGTATGTATGTGATTTGCATGGCCTATGTGCCATCATTGTTACAGCTGGGTTGAGGCTGTCATATTATTATATAACGGCCTGCGTATCGACCTGTGATGCTTGATATTCTCATGTAATTTATTACTAGCTATTAGTTGTAGTAGCTAAGTGTTAGTTCATGGAGGCCTCAAGTATGATGGTTGAAGGAACGGGAGACATGGCGATGACAATGGAGATGGAGATCACAAATTGAAAGGGGCCATGCTATTTCACAGTTAATATGATTGCCTGTGATGATGTTCCTGTCATCCTATTCTTTCATGTGTTATTTATATTGGATATGATTAACATACTAGAATAGGTTCCCTCAAGAAAAATTAAATTATATGTCCTTCCAATAGCTGCACCTATTAAAATTATGATCGTTGTATGGTAGGTCTGCCAAAGTAGAGTACCTCAACTATCTTAATTATTAGGGTAAATGTCGGACATTTACATGCATAGTATTGGTTTAATTAACAAAGCTATCAAAACGGTTTTGGGCTTTGGGGCATGATGTTGGCGCCGGGGCATGTGATGCCACCCAACAAACAAGAGTCACATAGGGATGTGATTAGCAAAGTGTTGCTTACCTATGTCACTAGATTTCTAGCGGTGATGCCAAAGCTTACTAGGATCTAAATTGAATATGGATCTTGAAACCACTATATGTCATTTTGAGGGAAAACGGTTCCAAGCATATAGTGGAATAATGAACTTTTGTTAAAATATTTAATAAAAGTTTTACATTTACATAGTGCTTATATTTGCATATTTTCTGTTGTAGATCATGGCATCAACCGCTAATAACACTTTCAATTTGCGCTCGATTCTTGAAAAAGAAAAGCTTAGTGGAACAAACTTTATTGATTGGTATCGCAACTTGAGAATTGTTCTCAAGCAAGAGAAAAAGGAATATGTTCTAGAGCTTCCCTATCCTGATGATCTGCCAGAAAATGCTACTGCCGCTCAGAAAAGGGAGTATGAGAAGCATACCAATGATGCAATTGATGTTAGCTGTCTCATGCTTGCCACTATGTCCTCTGAGCTTTAGAAGCAATATAAGAACATGGATTCCCACAATATGATTGAGGGACTCCGTGGCATGTTTGAGAACCAAGCAAAGTCTGAGAGGTATAACATCTCAAAGTCCTTGTTTGCGTGCAGGCTAGCTGAAAATGGTTCTGTCAGTCCTCATGTGATCAAGATGATTGGTTACATTGAGAATCTAGAGAAACTTGGTGCTGCTCTACACCCTGATTTGGCCACAGATGTGATTCTCCAGTCGCTTCCCGCGAGCTATGAGCCTTTCATTTTGAACTTTCAAATGAATAGCATGGAGAAGACATTGGCTGAGTTGCATGGGATGCTTAAGACAACTGAGGCAAGCATCAAGAAATCTGGTCCAAGTCAAGTTAACTTGGTTCAAAAGGATAGCAGGAAGCGAAAGCGCAAGCCTAAGGCTAAGGCTACAGATGAGATCTCTAGCGCTAAGCCTAAGCCTACAGCAGCTCCTAATCCTAAACCGACAGCTGGTGAACCTTGTTTTCACTGCAAGAAAACCGGTCATTGGAAGAGGAATTGCAAGCTTTATCTAGAATAGCTGAAGAAGAAGTGTGCAGACACTTCTAATTCAGGTATCAATGTTATTGAAATTAATAATGTTGCTGCACGTCCTTATGATTCATGGGTATTTGATACCGGATCGATGATTCATACTTGCAAATCGTTGCAGGGGCTTAAAGAAGCAAGGAAATGTGCAAAGGGCGAGGTGGATGCTCGCGTCGGCAATGGTGCAAAGGTTGCTACGATGGCCATCGGAACTTATCCACTTTTATTACCGTCAGGATTAGTTTTGGAATTAAATAATTGTTATTACATTCCCGCCATAGGCAAAAACATTATTTCTTCAAAATGTTTGGAGGAAGATGATGGTTATGAGGTCATAATAAGGAACAAGTGTTGTTCTATTTATTTGAATGATGTTCTCTATGGTAATTGCCCATTGGTGAATGGATTATATTACTTGGATCTTGAGAATAAGCCCATTTATAATATTGATGCGAAAAGGCTCAAGTCTAATGATTTGAATCCTACATATACTTGGCATTGTCGTTTAGGTCATATAAATGAGAAGCACATAAAGAAGCTCCATACAGATGGTCTTCTAAGTTCTTTTGATTTTGAATCAATTGACACATGTGAGTCTTGTTTACTTGGCAAAATGACTAAGTCGCCTTTCACAGGAAATAATGAGAGGGCGAGTGAACTATTGGGACTTGTACATATGGATGTATGTGGACCAATGAGTTGCACGGCCAGAGGTGGTTTTCAGTACTTCATAACTTTTACCGACGACTTTAGTAGATATGGTTACATCTACTTAATGAGGCATAAGTCTGAATCCTTTGAAAAGTTTAAAGAATTTCAAAATAAAGTACAAAATCAATTAGGCAAGACTATTAAACTTCTACGATCTGATCGTGGTGGTGAATATCTGAGCCATGAATTTGGTGAACATCTAAAGCAATATGGAATTGTTCCACAATGGACTCCGCCAGGAACGCCCCAATGGAATGGAGTATCCGAACGGAGGAACCGAACCTTGTTAGACATGGTTAGGTCTATGATGAGCCAAAGTGATCTTCCATTGTTCTTCTGGGGATACGCTCTAGAAACTGCCGCTTTCACACTTAATAGGGTTCCATCTAAATCCGTGGAAATGACACCATATGAGATATGGACTGGGAAGCGTCCCGGGTTGTCTTTTCTTAAGATTTGGGGATGTGAGGCTTATGTAAAACGTATGACGTCTGATAAGCTTTCTTCCAAGTCTGATAAATGCTTCTTTGTAGGATACCCTAGGGAAACCAAAGGTTATTATTTCTACAATCGGGAAGAGGGCAAAGTGTTTGTCGCTCGTAATGGTGTTTTTCTAGAGAAAGAGTTTCTCTCTAAAAGGGTAAGTGGGAAAACGGTGCAACTTGAAGAAATTCAAGACACTCCAGAAAATGTTTCTTCTTCCACTATACCACAATTGGATGAACAAGTTGTTGTTGAACCAATTGTTGCAACACCAGCCCCACGTAGGTCAGAAAGGGCACGTCGTGCTCCTGAAAAGTTCACGCTCCTAACCACGGGGCAGCGCGACATATTATTGTTAGACAATGATGAGCCTAAGACTTACAATGAAGCAATGATGGGACCGGACTCTGAGAAATGGCTTAGAGCCATGAGATCCGAATTAGAATCCATGAGAGAAAATCAAGTTTGGAACTTGATAGATCCGCCTGATGGTGTGAAAACCATTGAGTGTAAATGGGTTTTTAAGAAAAAGATAGACATGGATGGAAATGTTCACATCTATAAGGCACGATTGGTGGCGAAAGGTTTTAAGCAAATTCAAGGGGTTGATTATGATGAGACCTTCTCGCCCGTTGCTATGCTAAAGTCTATACGGATCCTTCTAGCAATTACCGCATTTTATGATTATGAGATATGGCAAATGGATGTCAAAACGGCTTTCCTTAATGGAAACCTAAGTGAGGATGTGTACATGACACAGCCTGAAGGTTTTGTCGATCCACAAAATGCTAGGAAGATATGCAAGCTTCAAAAGTCCATTTATGGACTAAAGCAAGCATCTCGGAGTTGGAATCTTCGCTTTGATGAGGTAGTCAAAGGGTTTGGCTTCATTAAAAATGAAGAAGAGCCTTGTGTTTACAAAAAGGCTAGTGGGAGCGCGCTTGTCTTTCTGGTCCTTTATGTGGATGACATATTGTTGATCGGCAATAATATTCCATTGCTTGAAGCTGTAAAGACTTCTTTGAGAAAGAGTTTCTCTATGAACGACTTAGGAGAGGCAGCTTACATTTTGGGCATTAAGATCTATAGAGATAGATCGAAAAGGCAAATTGGATTATGCCAAGACACGTACATCGACAAGGTATTGAAACGGTTCAATATGCAAGATTCCAAGAAAGGTTTCTTGCCCATGTCGCATGGCATTACTCTTAGCAAGACTCAGTGTCCTTCGACACCTGATGAGATAGAGAAGATGAGTGTGATCCCGTATGCTTCGGCTATCGGATCCATCATGTATGCCATGATATGTACGCGCCCAGATGTAGCTTTCGCTCTAAGCGCTGCAAGCAGGTTCCAATCAAACCCAGGAGAAGCTCACTAGGTGGCTAGTAAGAATATCCTAAAGTACTTGAGAAGAACTATGGGTATGTTCCTAGTCTATGGAGGTGAGGAAGAGCTCGTTGTAAATGGTTACACCAATGCTAGCTTTCAAACCGACAAAGACGATTCGAGATCGCAATCTGGATATGTGTTTTGCCTCAATGGAGGCGCGGTGAGCTAGAAGAGTTCCAAGCAAGATACGGTTGCTGATTCAACAAAGGAGGCCAAGTACCTTGCCGCTTCAGAAGCTGCAAAGGAAGCTGTTTGGATCAGAAAATTTGTTTCTGAGTTGGGTGTGGTTCCTAGTGCGTCCAGTCCAATGGATCTCTATTGTGATAATAGTGGTGCCATTGCGCAAGCCAAGGAGCCTAGAGCGCATCAAAAGAACAAACACGTACTACGGCATTATCACCTCATCCGGGACATTGTCGCTCGAGGTGATGTAAAGATATGCAAGGTGCATACGGATTCAAACATCGCTGATCCGTTGACAAAGCCTCTCTCTCAGCTCAAGCATGAGGCACATATGAGATCCATGGGTATTAGATATCTGCATGATTAATGTATGAGAGATTGTGTAATGTCTATGTTTATGTGTGATTGAATAAAGTGTTATTCTATTCCATGGATAATAATTATTGCATTGATTGACAAGTAGGTGACTTGTTTGTGAAACTCGTTGTTTTTCATAATATTATCCTAAATGATCCCTAGTTCCTTATCATTATGTGGAACAATAATGATTCATGGACTAGCACATGTATTGGTTGATGATCAAATTTCACAGATCATTGATATGGAGATATCAAATCAATAATATGGACACATGTTGGAGAACATGGTGTTGGATTGACCCACTAAAAGACTCTGCTATGATGTTATTTTTGTGCCATCAGTCGTTGTCTTGAATGATGTACCTTCGGGATCCTTAGACCTGAGATCGTTATTGATCCCCAGAATGCGTAGTAGCACATTTAGGGGTTACCAAACGCTACTCCGTAACTGGGTAGTCATAAAGGTAGCTTTCGGGTATGTTATGAAACATGCCATGGGGTGTGAGTGGTCAAGATGGAATTTGCCCCTCCTAATAACAGGAGAGATATCTCTGGGCCCCTCGAGTTAGATGGATTTGGAAGTGCATGGCCATGCCAAAGTGATTAAAAGTTAATCACGATGACTAAGAGTTAGTCATGATAAATCCACTAGACGTTCGAGTGAATGGTCGAGCTATTACAGGGATGGCACGTATCTCGCCTTGAGCTTGACTGATATCGTGAGGCAAAGGGATCGCTGAATGTGTATGTCAAAGGTTCAGCCGATATGATCTTTATGTGTACACGAGAATCAGTATGTGCTGCTAGGTGCCGCTATTGATTTATGATTTGAAAAAGCGTTTTTACATCATTATCGTGTACATGTGAACCTAACGGGTCACACACTTAACGGGTTGGAACATCGCTTGCCTATGTGATTGTCTCTAGTGCAAGTGGGAGATTGTTGGAAAGATGCCCAAGAGACATTACGGATTTGATCTGTATGTGAGGGACATACGGATATTGATCCGTGTGGGATTAGTCCACTAATGGGCCAACTTGTCGAGGCCCATTAGAAGGGTCTATATAAGTGGAGGCGGGGCAAGGGGTACGAATACCTAGTCCATAACCCTAGCCGCCGCGCTCTTCTTTTTCTCGCCCACAACCCTAACCGTGTTGCCGGTGCTAGCACGCCGCGCACGGTGTTCCAACCCCGTACGTGTGGATACCGCGAGGAGGCGCTGCTGTTGCTGCGGTGTCGAATGGCTGGACTAGGAGGAGACGTTTGACGTGATCGACTACTTCCTCTACACCGACGCGCGACTACGTTGGACGAGCTGCTCCAACATTTGCTTCCGCTCCGCCTGCGCGTCTAGTGGTAACGATCCATGATCCCCTCCTTACAAGGTTTCCTGGTTGAACGGTAGAAATCATTATATGCTATCGTAGCCTACCCGTTCCCTAACAGGGCACTCGGCAAAGGTAGGTGTTTCCGAGATTAAAAAATGATGGCTCTCGGCAAAGCGATCATTTGCCGAGTGTCGGATCGAGGGCACTCAACAAAGTGGTCATTTGCCAAGTGCCAGATCGTGGGCCCTTGGTAAATGAGGCAACCCCCATAAGCACGCAACAGCCTTGTCAATGCGCCCACTCGCCCCCATTCGATCCACACATGCCAACTTTCACCATGTGCCACCACGTCGTCGTCCCGCCCACTCGGTGATGGTTCGAGGCTATCTCCCTGATCATGTTTAGCAAGTGCTGACAGAGTTGAGCTATTTCTTTCACCAGCTTTGTGCTAAGGAGATATATCGGACCATGATTGCAAGCATGGAAAGAGAGGCTCCTGCGATGATCAATAAGTTGGAGAAGATCTTTCCACCCCGCTTATTTCTTCTGATGTAGCATTTGATTGTGCACCTCCCATTTGAGGCACGAATGGGAGGGGGGGGCTGTGTACTGTTGGTGCTATTCAATTTAGAGATGTCAGAAGGTTCTTCAAACAAAATGTAAAAACAATTGAAGCTTCCATTGTAGAGGCATATATTTTGAACGAGGTGTCAAACTTCACAACAAAATACTATGCTGACAACCTTCCTAACATGTATAATCCACCCCCTCATTACACGAAAATGAATCGAACCTTAGCCTTTTTTTAGGGCAAATTAGAAGAACTAGTGATGCGACCTACAAGACCTTGAAACATGAAGAGTGGTGCATAATCGTGCTATATGTGTTGACCAACCTTTCTAAAGTGGAGCCGTACATAGGGTAAGTTCTCAATCAAATTTCTTCTCGAGTAGGCACTGTTATGTATCCAACCCCCTTGTTCCTCGTTGGTACAGGGAATTTTTTAAACAACTCTGGCATGCTTCAAGGGAACCTTCACCGAATGAAGTTGAGACCGTACTTAAGCGTGCGGGAAATAGAATGTCCGATTTCATTTCTTGGTTGAAACAGAAGGTATGTTCTAGTATATCTCATACTTAGTTTCACATAAAAGTTGCTCGTAATGAACTATCCCACTTGAACTTGCAGGGCTAAACCAATGCATCCATGAGTGCTGAGTTGAGACCGGTTGTCGATGGTTGTGCCTATAGGGGCAGGTCATTTACCGGTTATGACATCAATGGGTATCACTTTCACACAACAAGCTACAAGCAGAGTCATCCAAATTGAAGAACCACAAATTCTATAGTTTTTATGGTCGGCCTTGATGGGGTCGAATATTATGGAAGAATTGAACTAATATGTGAACTCATGTTTCATGGTTACAAACCTCTTAATCCTGTCATTTTCAAATGCCATTGGTTAGATCTGAATGCAATGAGACAGGCCCCTAATCTTGGGCTAGTTGAAATTCGACTGTCATTTGTCTATCTAGGAGATGATGTATATATCGTGGCTCAATAGGCCACGCAAGTTTATTATCTCTCATACCCATGCCAAACGGACGACCGTCTCAAAGGTTGGAATGTTGTCTATAAGGTATCGCCACACGGTAAAAAGTACCGGTCCCAAACAACGAGGATTACAACATAGACCAAAACACATATGAGGGGGAGTTCTTTCAAGAAGATGGGCTAATAGGAAATTTTGAGATAGACTTAACCAAAGCCACCGGAATGGAAGTAGACAATGAAAGGGTTGTTGATGAGGAAGCTAGAAATGAGGTTCATAATGTAAAGGACTTAGAATTACTTGAGTGATTGTGCTTAGGCAATGAATTATGATGATATTTCTCCTTTGGAGCATGGGCATAATTATATCGAGATGCATGATAGTGATGATGAGATTTATGATCTGGCTAATCCTGATGATGACATGACAATTATTTCTAATACATGTATGATTCATACTATTTAATTTATTATTTATAATACAATGTTATTTTAAATTCTATTTTGATTTTGCATCTCTTTTGCAGTATGCTGATTGGTTTGCTACCTTTAATTGCAAGTGTTTGAACAAAGATAGTGGGCGGTTTAAATTTGAAGTCGCTATCCTTGTTTTACAATAGAAAATATGATGAGTCCAACAGTGGTTGATAGAGAGGTGGAGGCAGGGGTCGAGGGAGAGGTGGAGGCAGAGGTCAAGAAAAAGAGATAACAAGGTCACCGTTGCCTGTGGTGTCATCATTTGAGGAGGAGTAGGAGGAATAGTAGTAGGAGCAGGTGCAGGAGTAGCAGGAGCAGGAGGAGGACACTGCAGTTGTCTGGATGAGAGGCCTCCTGACGCGACTGATACCTTTTGAGAGATCCCCGATGGTCCAGCCCAATGGGTCTTGGTAATTATCTTTAGATGCTATCACTACCTTTTTCATTTGATATGTTGAAAAGCATAATAGAAACTAATAATCTTTTTAATCACAACCACAAAGTCAATGGCATCCTAGGCATTTTGTGCAGGCAAAAATTTCCTTGATCGGTTCAATATGGTGGAGGGGAGGAGCCGACCTACATGTGGGACCACTACATCGCCTTCCCTGATTTACCATATCAGGATGGCAGGGTATTCAACAACAAGGTAGAGCGTGTGGTCGCCGAGCTATGGATAAGTCTTTCTCACAACACATTGCTCAATACATCACATTAATTAGTTATTCTTTAAGTACTGATAGGATATATCATATCTACATGTAGGATTTCTTTAGATGCCAGGGTGGACATAAGGCCATGGTGGCTCGTGTGGCTCACAAAGCCTGTCGTAAACTCGTGAAACATGCATTTTGAGACACATCTCCAGGCCATAGTAACATACAACGCCCAACAACTTCATGTAAGGATCACTAAAACCAAGGCAAGGACCATGAACATGACCTGTGAGCAATACCTACAGGTAAACATAGGATAATACTATTGATTTCTTCTGACATTAAATATGCTTCATTTGCTCTTCTATATATTTTGCATGTACTTGATGACATGTAGGCGTCTCCGTGGTGGTGCAAATCTGAGTGGGAAGAGAGCCGAGAGCAACGTTTGATGATGCCAGGTGCACCACACCATTAAGGCAACCTTACCCTCGAGGAATACAGGGAGAGATGGGTATGCATATTCTTTTTTTTATTGTAATACTAAATACTGCACACTTTCTAATTATATGGCTATTTTTTTGGCAGCCACCTCAATGAATACACATCAATGGGAAGGACCATTCATGGGCCAAATTATGATCCAAGCACCCAGGACCTTGATGGAGAAATTTTCATGAGGGTGGGAGCGGGCAAAAAACATGGACGATACTAGATTGGCGACAGCGTAGTCGATATGGCCACTACTCCCAGTCTCTCCTAAATTCAGG
The DNA here is from genome assembly GCA_032690845.1 of Eleusine coracana subsp. coracana. Classification (NCBI taxonomy): domain Eukaryota; kingdom Viridiplantae; phylum Streptophyta; class Magnoliopsida; order Poales; family Poaceae; genus Eleusine; species Eleusine coracana. The sequence goes on from CM064434.1 coordinate 33,335,282, forward strand.
CAAGGATCACAAGCTCAAGCCTAGCTATACGCCCTCGGTCGGACACTACACGTTCCCAGATGGAGGCACTTCAGGTTATTTTAGTTTCATTCATCATTTGTTGATTTTCACATACATTTCTATTTCATTGTGAGATGAAATATTGTAGGCCCGGCTAAAAGAAGAGAGGAGGCAACGGATTGAGATGGAATGGAGGATGGATGCTGAGCGACAAAGGATGCAGGCCAAGCGGTATGTTGAGCGGCAGGCCGAGCAGTTTAGGATGGAGCGAATGTTCTAGTGGATGCAAAGTGTCGGCAGGCCACTTATGCTATTTTCTCCACCATCTCTTATAAATACCCCTGTGAGCCGGCTCAAAATATTTGATCTTAGGTGCATTTCCCTCGGGAATATTATTGTTCGGGTGCGACCGGACTACTACCAATCAATTTTTGGAAACTTCTTTATAGACTTGTAGAGACCCTCTATGTAGTTGTAATTCTTGGGCAATCGATCTACTATGAATGAATAAGTTTGTTTGTTCCTAACGTACATCTCATCTCACACATGTGATCTTTTTTCATTTGTGCAGAATCAATCGGCGGCATCGAATGACCACCCTCGGGATCAAGATTTGTCAACATCATGGCCACAATGGCCACCCTACTAAACTTGTTGTGAGATATACTTGTGTTTGTGAATTTGCGTTATGTGATGACTAGTGGACTACTTTGTGTGGAAACCTATTGTGAAATGTTTGTTGTGATATAATGTTTGTGATAATACACTATGTGATGATATAATGTTTGTCTTGAGTTTTCTGCAATTATGATAATTGTGATATAATTTTTGTATCCGCGGAAAGCATAATTCTGGCACATGGAGGCTTCTTTGCTGAGTGTTAAAGCCAAAACACTCAGCAAAGATGAGCATAATTTCCTCAGCACTTGGCAAAGAGTTACATGTTTGTTAAGTGCTTGGGCAGGCAACACTCGGCAAACAGTTCAAATGGTTGCCGAGTGCCAGGTCAGGCAGCACTCGTCAAAGGCGCAACTTTGTCGAAGGGGACGGCCGAGCCTCGGTAAACTCTCCGTTAGGGTGGCCATCTCCATTACATGTTTGTCGAGAGCCCCTACAGCACTCGACAAACATTTTTCCGGAGTGACGAATGGCACTTGGCAAAGGTGGCTTTCCTAGGACCTGTTTTGCCGAGTCCTCTTTGTCAATGGCTGCTCTCGGCAAAGCTGTTGCTGAGTGCTACAGGTGCTTTGTCGAGTGCCTCTGGTACTCGGCAAATGTGCCATTTCCCACAGTGACTGCTATCTACAAATGTAAAATCCAAAATTAATCAGACCTCTTTGTTGCTTGAAACAACTGGGGCATAATCAACTCAATAAAATTGCTTTTCACAAGGTCTGTGGTTGGGAATGAGTGGCGGACCTCCCTTGATTCAAGGGAATTCAGTTATGCCCAAAAATGTGGCAAAGCAATAAAGTATCTATCTTCGTATTTTATATGAGTACACATATATTCATCTAATTATAGTCAAATGATGTTTTTTAGAGTGTAGAACCTAGAAAATGAAGACCAGAAGCATTGATTCACCTTCTTTGTTGGGGAAAAAAAATCTTAACTACATGCCTTATGAACAATCTGTAGTGTACTGCAAGATTATGTCTAAGGAATTTGTTTTTGCTACCTTCGATGCTTGGATGTCCAGCTAATGAATCCACTGGTTCGGGTGTATTGGTGGCGCGCGGCTTGGATCGACAGTCGGATGGAAGGTGTGGTCACACACATCTCCTAGATAACAATCCGATATGATAGTAAGTAAAATAAACTTTGTAATCTGGATGCAGTGTCAGCTGCACAAGTATGGAATCTAAATATTTTACCCCACCGTGTGTTGGATTGTAATTGTTAGGTCATCAGAAACTATATCAAACGGTGGTAAACGGCCTGCTGCTTGAAGTTGAATGGATAACAGGATGGAACCGCGCACATGGTGCACACATCTCCATGATTTAAAGTCGACATGAAGTGTGAATAAAAAAATAAGGACGTACAGGCTAGCAGAAGCTACAGAGAAGACGGATCTTCTTCCTTGCAAATTAAAGATGAAGCCCTTCCTCTTGCTTCTTGCGTAGTGTCTGAGTTGTATATATATAGGCGTAGCACAGAGCAGTGGATCCATCACAGCAACAGGTGCGAGTGCTACCTCCATCCTCTAATCAGAAAGGCTGCACAGGCCTCGTCTGTGCTTCCTGTGCCACAACAAGATCAAGATGTCGTCCGTCAGGTTCGACGACGATGAGAAGCCAATCACCGCAACTTCCAATGAAGGTGCGTGCAGTGATCAATTTTGTGAGGCAAATGTAATTATTGTAACCTAAATTGGAAACTAGGATTTGAATGGCAATAACTATATATGAACTGATGGTGCAGAGAAGCAAAGCGGTGGTTTTACCGACGTGGGCAAAGCTTCCGTGAAGGCGGAATACCTGCAGGCGGCTCCCCTGGAGAAGGGGACTGTGGTGCAGGTGCTGCTGGATGTGAGCGCCTCGTCCACCACCGTCGGGAGGGCGGCGCTGGACCTGGTGGTGGTGCTGGACGTGAGCGGCAGCATGGGCGACGACGGCAAGCTGGATCGGCTGAAGAACGCGATGAAGTTCGTCATCCAGAAGCTGAGCCCCATGGACCGCCTCTCCATCGTCACCTTCAACAACACCGCCACCAAACAGTCAGGGCTGCTTGCCATGTCCGACACCGGAAAGGACACGCAGGCGCGCACCATCAACAACCTGGTCCACGGCGGCGGCACCAACATCAAGGCCGGCCTGGAGACCGGCCTCAAGATCATCGCCAGCCGCCAGTTCAGCGTCGGGCGCACGGGCAACATCATCGTGATGTCCGACGGGCAGCAGAACGACGGCGATGCCAGGGAGGTGACGGTCCCCAGCAGCGTGCCCGTCTACACGCTCAGCTTCGGCAAGGGCACCGACCACGACCTGATGAGGGCCATCACCAAGAACAACGGCACGTTCAACGCCATCCCCGATAACGGGGACGTGACCGCCGTCTTCTCGCAGCTGCTTGCCGGGCTCCTCACCGTGGTTGTGCGGGGCCTGCATCTCATCCTGTCCAAGCCCAGAACCATCGACAACGAGCTCGATTCCATCATCAAGGTGGAACCCGGGGATTACAAGGTAGAACCTAAAGACGGGCCGTACAGCACCACGGTGACAGTGATCTTGGATGAGCTCTTCAGCGCCGAGGTGCGCAAGGTCATCGTGGACCTCTCTCTCGCAGAGGGCCAGGTCCCGGACGAATACCTGGCCGACATCCTCGAGATAGGGGTGAGCTACCCGGACTCCAACGATGTTAGGCAGCCGTTCAGGGGCCAGGTTCTCCAGGTCACACGCAGGGATGGTGCCCCTACCAGCCCGCTGCCGCGCCCGCTGCAGCTGGAGCTCGCTCGTCGGCAGCACGCAGATTCCATCAGTAAGGCGAGGAGCCTGGCAGACGCCGACAACCTGGACGGGGCCAGGGAGAAGCTCATGGAGGCGCAGAACGCGCTGGAGGACATCGTGGACCAGGCCAACCCCATGGTGGGCATGCTCAAGAAGGAGCTGGGGCACCTCATGGACTTCATGGAGTCCAAGGAGCTCTATCAGGCCGAGGGACGACCCTACGCCCTCGCCTCCGAGAGCTCCCACGCAAGCCAGCGGTTCACTGCAAGGGGCGATGTCGAGGGCGTCAGGCTCTTCGCAACTCCGCGCATGGACACCTACCTCGAGCAGGCCAAGGAGTATACCAAGGACCCCACCAAGCCGCTGCCCACGGCCGCGGAGGATACCAAGCAAGAGGTGAAGGCAAACCCGACGGCCGCCATCGCAGCACCCATCGCCTTCTACATTCAGTCCGCCATCCAGGCGCTGCAGGCCATCGAGAAAATCATCACTGCCACCGCAAAGGCCTAAGATTAAGCCTTACCTCCTGGGTTTCTTTCCTTGCTCATCATCAATCGTCGCACCTGCATCTTGGAGTTATTAATTTCTGTGTTTCCTTCCCCATTTCCATGCATCAAGCGCCGCCGTGCCTGTCATCGGCTGCTCGCACGTGAGAGTGAAAAACCTGTATCAATATTTTATATTTTCATCTTGTATCAGAACTAATAATTCAATAAAATGGAGTTGAATATGGACAACTGCGTGCTGACCGGTGAGCATGGGACCATTTATGTGTACACACATGCATGTGGAGCCTTATTAGCACTCCACTGTGGGGCCGTCATCTGCCCACCGATAGGAGTTGTCTAACACCCTATAAAATTTGCACACCCCTCTTTACACAAGCATCGACCGTGCGACATGGCTCACCGAATGTTTAACACTTCCCTTTAATTTATTATACAAGCATCGACCACGAGGTATGCTCTATAAATGGGCCTCACATGGGCTCTGAATGATGTATGTTTTGGGAAATAATAGTGTTCTGGTGCGTTTCAAGTTAGCATGTGTGTCGCTTGTGTTCGCGAGTTGGATAGTCCGTATACGGAGGGGGAGGTAACCTGTGTGCGTGCATGAAGGACTCGGTTGGATGTGTGGCAATCTGCACTTCGGAGGCGGCCGCATCACTATTAGAATTCGGATTTGTCTTGACGGTTAAATATGAAAACTGTCAAGGAAATTGTTCTTGGCAGCCAACCAGCAAGCAAAATCCGTCAAGAATAGAGCGCCAAGGAATATTGATTTTCTTGGCAGGCGCTCATCAAGAAAATATTTACTGACGGCATTCCTCGGTGGTTGCCGCCAGGAATATTTAAGTATCATCACCAAAAAATTAAATTTTTTTATCGGTGCAAACAGCCAAGGTAATATATTTTCGTGATGGTTAATCACCGCCAAATAATAACAATTTTCTTAACTGTTAGACACCGCCACTGAATACAAGGAGGGAACAAGGAATTTGGGGCGAGCTGCAGGTGGGAGAGGAGGGGAAAAAAAGATGGGGGCGGGCTGCTGCTGGAGTTGGAGATGAACAACAAGGAAGGAGCAAGGAATTTGGGGCGAGCTACAGGTGGGAGAGGAGGGAAAAAGATTGCTGGCGGGCGATGCTGGATTTAGGCGGCAAGCTGAGAGCGAGAGGCACTGGCTGCTAGGTTTTCACCTTCGAGTAATCGCTGTTGTATGCACGCTCGGGATGGGATGGGATTATCCCTCTTTTGTGGGGTGCAGCGGCTCCTATTGCTATTTGATTGAAGGGATGCGATGAGCCATATTTTCTTTGGTTGAAGGGATGACCAGGAACGAGACTGAGTCTTTGTTTGGATGGATGAATTTGGATGGGCATGCACATTAATATGATCACTCATGCTTTCATGGTGGTGAGTTTACCTCCACATTTCAAAACCAAGACATATGTACAAGTTTTTGATACACAATTAAAACAAATAAAAGATATAATTAGCAAATATATCTATGATTAGCAAGTTCTAACCTTAAAAACATATGTTCATGCGTTATATACGCACATATTATCCATAGCTTAAATCCTATATGCAAAAGAATATTTACACCCATCCGATCCTCTATCTAGACCCATGGCCTAACTGGCTAAGCATATTAACCATCACTTAACATGCTAAGCAAAAGAACAATAAACCAAATAGAGCATTGTTTACGGGTTACATCATAAACAAAAGATGTTTACACCTCATCATCTCCTTATAACCTAAGGAAAGGTCTCATTCACAAATTTAGTTAGCAGAGTGATCTAGAATGTCAATGGAAGAGTAGGGAATTGTTTGCCCATACGAGGATTGTACACCAGATAAGCATAGTAATAAGCCTTGTGTGTATCATCAAAACCTGGAATGTTTTGCACCTTCTCAAGCAAGTCGTCTGACACATTATCTTTACTAGCCTTCTCAATAGCTATGACAAGCCTTTCAGAATTAGATTTGAAGGCTCCAATAAGACCCTCCTAACCTTGGCCCTCTTGTTTGGTGTAGTGGCTGAAGATGAAGCCTCATATATGTAGGGCTAGGAACAGCAATAACCTCTCAATCATTTTCAGTTTGAGCATCTTTAGTCCTATTGACTCAAAAATCTACATACGTGACCTGGGAGATTTTCTTCACTCCAGTGTAGGCTGAATGCAAAAACCGGCGCGTGCCAGTTGATTTTTCCTGCAAACCGACAAAGAAAACCAAACGGTCAAATTCTCGGGTCACTAGTCCTAGACAGACCGATGAGAAAGATGATAATCACTATATGTGAAAACTAGCCGATGGTTAATGAATATAAAATTAATATACTTACCTGATTGTATCAGCTTATCGGCAAGATTTAATAAACAAGTATAAATAGTATGAAAACCAGTGTCGATAAATGTTAAGTCGATGGAGAAAGGTCGATAGACCCAAGAACAATGCACAACCACTTGCTCGGTCGATAGTATGAAATCAATAGATCTGATAGCTAATATTGCAAATATGCCTTAAAACAACAGATTTAATTCACTTAAATAAGTGGTTTGATGATCTATCAAATAAATTAAATACTTGAATAAATCATTGTACAGTCAATCAAACCGTGATAATCTATCGGCTAAACATCTCGATAGAACTCTATCGACTCGACCTATAATCAAGCTAGAACTAATCTTATTGACTTGGCAAGAGTTCAAAGTTGATGCAGTCTCGCTAGTCCAAGTAGATTGAACTTAATCGAGACAATACTTAAGACAAAGTCAATAAAACTATATCTACCCTAACTACGGATAAAATCAATAAAGTCATTCGAATAACAGATCTAAATCAAGTTCGTAATACCTACAAATAATCACAATAGATCGGACCTAACCAAGATAGTACTGCAATGCAAAGTCGATAGAACAATCGAGGTAAAGATCTAATTACCGGATAGCTAGCAATTGCAAAGATAACAACTAGAATATTAAATTAATGAAAAAATACTAGTTGAAGTCGATGAAATTAACAATGGTGATGAATCCAAGTCTCTCGCCGAGATCTAAGTCGATACAGTCAGCACGAGACAAGAATTTGTTGAGTAGGAAAAGGGTGGCGATGCGTCAAATTGTATTGAACGTGTGTTAGTTCTTTGATACAAACTCTATTACATATTTATAATCCTATGTAAGAGGTTCTGACCCGAGTTGGTCAGGACTCTTCGGCTTCCAAGCAGACAAATCGACTAGATCTTATTCCTAAACAAAATGTATCTTATAAAGAAAATACTAAACAAACCCTAATAGGCCCACTTTATTACCTTTGGCCATTGGACTTCTTTGACTCGGTCGACTCTGTCGAGAGATATTCTCGATAGTAGATCGGTATGCGTATGAGTATGAAAGATCGATGGACACAGAACACAGGGTTTATAGGTTCGGGCCTCCCAGAGGATAACAATCCTACGTCTTGTTCGGTGTTTTGTATTGCTAGAGTTCGCAATGGAATTAGGATTCCAATACGAGTCTCTACCTTGCCGAAGACCCCCTACCCTCCTTATATACCCAAAGGGCAGCGGTTTACATGGTAATCTTTTATTCGGTTATAACAGATTTTATCTATCCATCATATCTGCTAACCTAGCTTGTTGCTTACTCAAACAAATATCTAAACAAGTATCTCCTAGGCTACATTCTTCAATACTTCATAACCGAGCTTCCGGCCCACTCGGCCATAGAGCCGAGTGGTTAAGCATCCCGGATACATATGTCCCACAAACTCCAACCCTGCATCGCTGCCAACTGGGCCTAGAACCAAATTCCGGTGCCAACAAGTCCCTAGAAGCTCATTCAATCCTTTTGCATATTTTCCTGTGGTCATGCTGTTTCTAGAGATAGTAGTCATTTCCTTGTAGTTCTCCAGATGCTTGTTTAAGAGCTCAGCATCAGATTTGTGATCCTACATGAAAAGGTAACAACCTGTTTGAGAATAAAGAATTCACTAGGATATGAGAAGTACGAAAATTTATTTTAGTGGTACCTGCACATGGGCTGCATATTGCTCATGATCAAGAGTGATCATGGAGTTGTCTTCATCCCAACCAGCAGCACTCAACCTCTTCAGGTTGTTTATCGTGCATACCTTCTCTTTCATGTCCTCAAATGATTTTTAACTTGCTCTCCTATGATCCTCAACCTGAAATGGTCATTCAAAGCCATGCACACATGTTGAGGTGAACTTTCTTAAAACCTGATGATGTCCTTATTCCATTAGCTACCAAGCTTGATAGGTGTGTGAGCATTAAGTGAACATAGCAAAAGTCCATACAACATGTCAATTTCCTTCACCTTGTTTAACGAAGTGCTCTCCAACTCCTTCACCCTCCATTTCCTACAATATTAACAAATATGGCCATAGACAACAATTTTTCAGCAGTAAATGTCAACATGGAATTATTTCAGCATGAATGAAGTCCACAAAATCAAATTACAGCAACCACCAGTCTACACATGACACTTACAAAAAAATTTGGACATACAATTAACAATTGGAACAAATATTGTTCACATAAATGAAAAATACAGAATGTAACACGCACAAATTAGGCCGTGTGGTGTTGTTGATAGTCTTCCACATCAGATCTGCTATTTCCTTGCTTGAAATTAACTATAAATGCATGTTCACTAGCTTGGCCACTTAATGTTGTAGCATGGTTATGAATTGGCCAATCAGATTCTTCAGTGAATTCGGAGGTAACATGTGTGCCTGCATGGAGTAGGTTGGATGTGTGGCATTCTGCACTTTGGAGCTAGTCGCATTGTGTGGAGGACTAAGCAACTCTTGTGTGGTGACACACTGAATCGTGCAAATTATGCAGTGAAGGCCATGGGCAACCTCCATATCGAGGCCCTTAAGCTATGAAAATAAATATGCTTGAATTAAAAAAATGTACACAATAGCGAAGAGGTGAACACTAGTTCTTAGGGTGTGTTTGGTAGAGCTTACGCATCAACGTATTAAGCAGCTTATCTTATCATAAAGGAAGAAGTCCATTTTAGCTCCCTGAATTATCACGGTTGTCCGGTTTCGGCCCTCGAATTACAAAACCGGGTTGGACGACTACTTCAACTCTTAATCCCATTTAGTTTTCTTCCTCGGGTGGTTTGTAAGTTGGTTTTTATCCTACATGGCATAAATGGTCCTACATGTCAGATGCCATGTCATCATCTTCTTGTTTTTTTCCTCCTCTATTTTTTCTCTCTCTCTCTCTCCTCTGCTTTTGTGCTTCCTATCACAGCAATGGCGCACGTCGGGGCTCTCCGCCTCCCCCTCCTCTGCCTCTTCGCTGCCTCCCCCTCCTCCATCCCCGCCACCATCGCTGAAACTGAGCTAGGGTGCGACGTGAACAACTCCCTCTTTGTGTGGCGGCTACCCTCCAAGCCGTTGGGCCCCACAACAACCACCCCTAACCCCTATTCAGTATTCGCCAAGAACCCCCACCTCCCATGACACCGCCTCGCTCTCTCTGGCTCTGGAGCCGATGCACCTTGCCACGCTGCGTAGACACTAGTCGTCGTGGGCGAGGGCCCCTCCAGCTTCACGATCGAGGAACTTGCCGTTGTCTACTACATCACCAACGACGGGGTGCCCATATCATCCTCGTCATCTGCCGCTGCGGACCAGAAGGCCACCGCCCCACCCGCTGAGGTGCCGATCACCACCACCCCTCCTGTTGTCCCATCCAAAAAGTGCTCGCCTCGGCCACCACCGCCGCTCCGTCCAGCACCCCGGACACTCTTGCCTCGGTCGCTACCCCTTCCTCTGCTTCCGACACCCTGGCCTCTGCCACCACTCAAGTCCTTCACCAAATCCGCCCCACCCCGACGCTGAAAAAGGCCACGACCACCCTGCTCTGCGAGAGCTTGAACAATGGGCAGAGCATAGAAGAAGCAACGGAGAAAGAGAAGAAAAAAGAGGAAGATAAAAAAGAGATAATAATGACATGACATTTGATATGTAGGACCAATTATGCCACGTAGGATAAAACCACCTTACAAACTACCTGAGGAGGAAAAATAAATAGAATTAAGCATTTAAGCAAACTACCCAGTTTTGTAATTCGAGGATAGAAACCAAACAACCATCATAGTTCAGAGAGGTAAAATGGACTTCACCACAAGCTATACCAAACTGGTTGCAAGCATAAGCATTTATTGCAATAAGCAGCCATAAATGAAAATTCTTTTTGTACTATAAGCCAAAAGCAAGAAAAACTTTGCAAGTTCTAAAATCAATCTTTTGGACTAATCACAAAAGGAACCTTCCTCAAGCATTTCTTGATGTGAAAACATTATATTAATGAATTTGTGCCCGGCGCATTGGATGTGCAGCATGTAGGACCCCATAATCTAGCGATCCGACTCAAAGATCGCAAAAAAATCATAAATGCATGTACTAAACTAGGGAGAAGTAGCAAGGTGATCGCACTAATAGCACGTCTAACTAGTATTGCTTACATCTGAGAGAAGTAGCAAGGTGATCCGCGCTAATAGCACGTCTAACTAGTATTGCTTACATCTTGTAGTAATATAGTCTCTTATCTCAGTTAATTATCCTTGATTCTAAAAAATATCTTATGTATTCATCTGGCTAAATAAAACATACACATTTTTGGTTGTTGCATACTCTCATAGCGGGACACAGTGCCAAGATTAAGATGACTGTTCTCAAACAACACTTTAGTTAGTGTATCATAACTTTAGATCTTCAAAGAATCAACTTACAATAGGTATCTCGTAGATAGTATTGAAATCAATGGTGTCTATGATTTTTCTCAACTGAACATATAGCAAACTCATTGAATTTTTATTGTGACATAGTTAACATCAAATATTTTTTTTCAATATCTTTAATTTTGAAAAAAAAAATTGTCTCATTTGATGCTACAATCATAGGAACAGTCAAGTGGATTCAATAGGCAATTGAAACATATGGATAGAAATCTACATTTGTAACAAACTCAAGAACCTCTTGTGCAGTGATCAAATGATTTGGTATGGTCACTTGGAGCACTTTTGACTCTGAGAGAAAATAACTCGATTCAATATTGGATGAGTTACCATGAGTAAAAGTTCATACAAAATTGATGCAGCATTCCTGTAGACTATCACCATTCAAAGACTACAAATTTATTGAGTTGAATAAGAAGCCAAACACATTTTCAAATGCCTTCAATTACTCAAATCGAGTCATGAAGCAATTGTCATATCGATTCTCAAAACTGCATTAAGGCCTTGTGGACGATGTCTCAATGGGTATGTTTGGATGTGGACCAAAATCACGCTGCCAAATCTTGGCTCGCCCGCACACGCCTGCGCATTGGCGGCTGATTTCTCCGCCCGTAACTCGCCCTGCCGTTGGTAACAAAATGACTTGCACTGCTGCTATTAGATGTGGGCTCGCCAAACTTTGGAAACGGGATTGCATCGTTTCAAACACACACCAAATTCACGTTGGTGAGCGTCGGCAACGCCAAATGTTGGCAACCTCACATTGGCAGCAATCCAAAATACCCCATGTTACATCTCCATCTTAATTGTCTGCATTTAAAGCTGAGTAACTTGTTGAAGCATTCAGCCTAGTTCATTTGACTATTTCTTGAATCGGGTAAGATGTCCTCCACTTGGGTTGATCCTTCGTAGCTTTCCACAAGTGCTCTAGAGCAAAAGCCTTCTATTTTTCACCATTAACTCTGCACGAGTTCTCTCCATGACTTGGTAAGAAAATGGGCAGTCTTGTTATGGTGGTTTTTTGCATTGAATATCTTCTTTCGTTTTTAGGAGCACTCTTATTGTACTCTGTTGCAATGACTGTCCAATGTCTTTATTTCTCTCTTCGTACCATGGCAAGAACCATTGGTGTTTTTCACCCATGCACTTATTGGATGTTTGTTCTCTACTTCACCCCAAATGAAAACAAGCCTTTTGTTTTTCCAGCTTCATTAAGGTTGGATCTTCTACTACTCAAAACTACCTTCTCTACAGATTTTAGAACAACTTGTTGAGCAACACTGGAGGAGGATGGACTGACTGGATTGTTTTCATCACCATGTATAAGTTGTTGCGTCTTTGGTTACCTAGCATTTTGGGCACCGATGTACAGTGAAGGCGTGTAATGGGCCGCATGGATGTTCCGCAGCACGTTGGTCTGCATTTTAAGCCTGGCAATCGTTGTTGGGCCAAAATCTTGTCAAGGGCAACAGTTTGTAACTGATTCTTTGCTTTGATATGTATAGTAAGTATATCAGTGTTAAGAATCTTCTACTTCTTGCCATTGGCGAAGCTGACTGCATGTATAAGATAAGGCAGTTAATTTTCATTTTTTCAGCTTGACATCCAGAGCTGAATTGATAAAGAAAAAAAAAACCGTAGTTGGAAGCATAATCCGAACAAAACAGCCTATTTTTGTCATCAGGTGCGCTGGGCTGAATAAGGAACACAAGGTAATTGTGAAAAGTTACCTTTATATTCATCCATGACTCTCACCTCTTCTCTGTATATATATAGTTCCCGCACTACGTAAAATTATCTATGTGACTTTGTTTGGTCGAAATGGTAAAAGAAAAAGAAAAAATATATAATTACAGCAAGTCTGAAGAATCTTTCCCCATACTACATTTAAAACCGAAAATAAAAATTCGGAATGTCCGAATAGTACTCCTGCAAACGCCGCCGCGCTCAGTCACGCTCAGTTGTCGCAGCAGCACCGGCAACGCCCTGCACAAACCGGCGCAGGTTGCGCGCCATCGTCCCATCTTCGCTGACCGCGGCCACGGCGCGCGCCTTCCACTCCCTCGCGCGGCGTCGTATCGCCCGGGCCTCCTCGCCGTCGCCCATAACAGCCTCGACGCGCCGCGCCAGCTCGGCGCCGCGCACCACGGTTCCGCCGTCGGGCTCGGCGCGCACGGCGACGCCCCAGAGCGCCTCGGCCATGCGCGCGTTGGTGGGCTGGTCGGACCACTGCGGCGCCGTCACCATGGGCACGCCGCACGCCACGGCCTCCACGGTGGAGTTCCATCCGCAGTGCGTCACGAAGCAGCCCGTGGCGCGGTGGGCCAGCACGCGCGACTGCGCGCACCACTCCACCACCATCCCTTTATCTGATGCAGGCAGCGGTGGGGCCATTCGTCCGGATCCACTATCGCGGTTGTCGCGGCGGAGGACCCAGAGGAACGGCCGGTCGGTTTTGTCGAGGCCGAGGCGTATCTCGTCGAGCTGTTCCTGGGAGAGCACCGCGATGCTGCCGAAGGAGACGTAGACGACGGAGCCGTCCGCCTGCGCGTCGAGCCACCGCATGTACCCGGCCTCGTCGTCCTGCTCGAACAGGTCGACGTCATCGTCCTCGCCGACCATGGGTCCCACCGGGACGAGCTCGAGGTCGATACCCGGGACCGACGCCAGCGCCTCCTTCTCCAACGCGTCGAACGTGTTCACCAGCACCAGCGGCTGCTTATCATCAGCGTTGGCTTCTACGACGTGGAACATCTCGCGGAAGCACGGGAGGTAGGGCGTGGGCCCGGTCAGGAGCGAGGGCAGGTCGTGCGCGCGGAGGAACTCCAGCCCCGGGACTTCCACGCGGCGATCCGGGTCGTCGAGAACCCGGTCCGCGGCGTCGGCGAGGCCGTGGCGGGCGTGGAAGTAGTGGTGGTAGAGGGAGAGCGCGGCGGCGGGCATGGTCCAGAAGAAGTGGGCCGGCACGCCGAGCCCGCGCGCCACGTCGGCCGCGAACGGCAGCAGCAGGGTGTACACCACGCACGTCACGGGTGCGCCCGCCGCGCGCAGGGCCAGGGCGAGGCGGGTCAGGGTGGGCGGGCCCACGAGCCGGAGCCGGCCCACGAACGCCGCGCCGTCGCAGGTGGCGGGCTGGAACCCGTCGTCGAAGCCGTCGGAGAAGGCCGCGTACGCCACCCCGTCCGCGCCGGATAACACTAGCACCGGCGGCTCTGTCCTGCAGGAGGAGGAGGAGGAGGCGCGCGAGGGGAACATGCGGCGCAGCGCGGAGAGCGGGACGGCCAGCGTGGCGCGCACGCCGGCGCGGGACGCCAGAAGGCGGGCCAGGCGCCGCGCGGGGGTGATCTGCCCCTGCGCCGCGCCCGACACGACCAGGAAGTGCTGCTGCTCGGGCTTTGCTCTATCAGCCATGCCGCAACACATGGAATGGAACTTGACACTTGTTACTGCTGTCTGTCGGTGTCAGGACTCAGGAGTCAGGAGTGGTGATGCAGCCACCAGCTGGTGGCGCGCGAATTTAAAGGGCGCGCACGCAGGCTGGAAATCTGGAATGGAACGCGTTCGGGTGGAGTCGGCTACGTTGCTGCAACGGAGGGGGTCGGTCACTGCCTCACTCACTGGTCAGGGGGAGGCAGGTCGGCGGCTTGCCTTGCTGACGTGCGCGACCAGAGGAGACGAACGCTTAGTTGGAGAGGCGAGCTCGAGCTGGCTTAATTGTGACTCGCAAAAAAAAAAAAAAAAAAAAAAGAAGAGGACGCGCGTTCGGGGTTGTTGGCTTCATCCTGACGATCAATCGCTTTCGACAAAAAACAGAGGAGGCTCCGCTTGTTTTCCACACGATAGCTGTCGATGGTATTAGGATTTAGAGCCTTTCTTCAATACTCCAACCGGTACCAACAAAAGGAGGTACCGAGCGCATCCGGACGTCCGTTTCTGAAGGGGCATGATTGATATTTTTATGGTGCTATCGGCTGCCTCCTCGTGCGAGACCTCCATGGCCGGCTGCCTCCTCGACTCCTCGTGAAGAGGCTCTCGGCTGTCTTAAGCAGCTCGCGGAGAGCTGCGCCATGCAGCTTCTCGCAGCAGCAGCTATCCCCGGCAACCTGGACAACGGAGGCCGCTCGATCGTCTTCCTCAATAGAACTCATCTGTGTGCTTCAATCTTCTGTGGTGTGTGAATGAAGTGCAAGGGTAGTGGTAACTAGTAAAATGAAATTATCTGGAGATGTAGAATACGGTGGTGTAATAGATTAGATCTCTCACATGGTCAGTACCACGAATTTTATAGAAATCATCTCAAGATTGGGGAAGAACTATCAATCTGTCGAACATTGCTGCTGTCCCGTTGCTCTAGTACCTGGTATCTTTTGGAGGACTATAAAATTGAATCCATTGTATTGTCCTGATTACAACAATTATGAACTAAGATAAGACCGTAGTTTGCCTTTTCCGGATATAATAAACAATCTAAAGATATTATCACACAACCACGATTAAACCGTCGATGGCTAGTGCAAAGGGGAATAAAGCAAAACGCACATTTACTTTCAGGATTAAGTGAACAAGTTTCTGAATGCTGGCAAAGAAAAAACAAGTTTCTCACAGATAAAAATCATAGGGGGAAACATTTTTTTGTCACCAGCACGTGCTACTTGCGCCGATGCATTGCATATGTGCATACGGTCCGAAACGCTGCGTGACAAGTTGGACAGGAAAAGATGTCACGGCACTCGTATCAGCATCGGCAGCCACTCGTTGCGGAGCATGGTTTTACAAAAACGGGGACTGTCTCGGTGTACGGCGATAAAAGGTCTCCGTTGTCGCGTTGCTGTGTGGGTATGGAGGTCCGGTTGTCGTTCGTCTGCAGGCGCCATCCACTTGCAGCTTCTCAATTATACTTCGCTTTTCGGTCCTCTATATTATTCATCGTCCCTATCTCAATCATTCGAGCGAATATATCTCTGCGCATAAAATCCATTGCTAAATATCACGGCTCATGTTGTTGTTTTACAAAATATAACTGCTGTTTTTTACTACGTTGGAACAATTTGTCAGATTTACTATTTCACACCATTCCATACATGCATCTCCATTTTCCTAGTCTTTGTATAATGTAGAAGATGGTCTTGTCTTATGTCTAGTGGTTTGACCATGTCGACATCTTTTAATATATATATACAAACATATACAATAGGATCTATTGTAATTATTATGCATTACAGTCTACCCATATTAAATTGTCTTCTAAAAAAATTGATTCTTATTATGATAGGTTATACTATTTAAATCGTAAAAGTAGTATAATCAAATCTAACCGTCGATTTTTAAGAACAAAATAGTAATTGACTATGTTATCTAGTAATTTACGGGATCTGCCACCTCAGAGTCATTCGCGCGCAGGACTAGCTAGCGAATAGCGACTGCTCCGAATCAAATTTCACTGCCGCAACTACGTACGGCTCGCCAGACAGTACGCCTCGCCTCTGCCGCCACCGGCGGAGCTAATGCGTGGCGCTGCCGGCAAAAATGAAGAACGCGGCCGACGTCTCTCATCAGATTCCAACCGGCATGGGACAGGCTCGAGCCTGTTCGATTTCTTTTCCTGCTTCCCGTCTCTGTCAGATTTCGTCTCCCTCCTCTCATGGCGGCAACGGGTGCAAGACTACAAGGTTAGCGATGATGACAACGGCAGCCGGTTCTTCTATCCTCGTCGCTGTGTATATTTGTACTAGTAGCTAATTAATTAGCCTGATGTTTGCTTATTGCCCGTGCACATTAATCAATCTCCGCTTTTTATCACCCTCCTCCATTCGCCAGGTTGCGAGTTGCTTCATCTCCATACCCAGAAAACAGGGTAAATTAAGTTGATTGATTTTCTTTGTTTTAAGTTTCTATGAGTTAGTAGATCGGTTTGTGTTGTGGAGCATATGTCAGACTATGTAGCATTGTAGCTCGGTTCAAGAAAGCCCATGGTCCATCTGAAAACAAGAAGCACGCGGCCAATCTAAATCAAGCACACGGCCAATTTCCGCCTCCTGTAGATGACGACACGTTCAGGAAGCTTTCGACCCTTCAACTCCTACGACCTCCACGGCAACAGAGACAAAGGCTACGTACGAACGCACCACCACATCCCCCAAGTCGTGTCCACTGTGGCGCCGCTGATCGGAATCGCCGATCTGCCTCCCTGCTGCCGAGATCCACAAGGACAGAGTCAAAACAATGGTGGCACCGGTGAAGCGCTCGTGACTGTAGTCCTTTCGTCTTTGATACAACTACCACCCCGATCGATCTCGCCGGCCTGCCACCAAGCGCCGCCAAGATGAAGACGAAGAGAGGAAGAAGACAGGAGAAATGAAATGAACGTATGAATAAATGATCGAGTGTTTAATTCTATTTTATTTATTTTCCAATAATACCCATAATGGGTCATACTACTTCAAATATACTACTTAATACTACTTCAAGAGTTAAAGTAGTATGGATCTATCTAAGCCGTTAGATTAAAAGAAATGGATGGCTCATATTCGTTTTAGCCCATTGTAAAGGTTGTCAAAAAATTAGATGTTCAACTGAATTCCTATAAAGTAGCAAGGTGACCCGCGAAAATTGCGCAACCTCGAGTTAGTATAGCTTTTGATATAACATAAAGCGATAGTAACAATACCTTTTATATAATGTACATATAAGTTAGGTCTTCTCATTTTGATTTCTCATTTGTCGCCATAGTCTGTAGCCCAATCTTATGTACCTTGTTGTTTGTACCATGTCGTATTGTTTGTTTGCACCGTTGTTTTTCTCCATTCATCCCGGCCCATATAATATGCAAATGTACATTTTTTGTCCTATATTACAAATCTATATTTTAAGAACCTAACCCTGTCAAACCATATACTTCATTTCCTGTGATTGACCTTGCAACCCTGAGAAAGATGATTCAAGTCATCATCCTAGCGTATATATATGCAATTAGTACACTCCATTATACTTTCCATCATATCCTTAGATTTACATGCATAACATCCTTCATAATAATGCATATTGAATATTTATATGTCAAAAATAATATAATTGAAATAGTGGACAAATTTTAAATGTTATGGCATCAAGAATTTTATAGGATATTTTGAAAAAAAATATAAATCATGTATATCATTAAAAGAAATAGCTCTTAGAGAGAAAAATCAACGGCTACCATAAAACTCCAATCCTCTTTTCTTCATTGTTGTTTCCGCTGCACCCACACAAGTGCGTCTTAGGTCTGCAAAGTTATTTACTCTGTAGTGTTATTCTCAAGAAATTTGGTGGACATCTTTTCCCTATAATGACATCTCTAGTGTTCTCAAGAAATTTGGTGGACATCTTTTCCCTATAATGACATCTCTAGTGTTACTCCAATGTTACACTATGGCACTGACTGGAATACTGTGCATGCACTTGATGATTTCAGTACTCAATGTCCAAAAGCTTAGCAATGTCTAGAGACCATGCTATCAATGGTAAGATGGCTTCCATTCATGCCATCGCCTCCATGACAGATCGATAAATCATGGCGATCTATCTTCAGCTTTAATCTAGCGACTGGTAACACTGTAATGTCTCATGAAGCATTTCTATCAAGTGCACCTACGTGTGAAGATGCCTAAGGTCTTATGGAGCACCTCTATCAAGCACTTCTACCACAAATGCATCCACTAAATATGTGCATATCTTCAATCAGCTGGTTGTGAAAAGCCTCAGTGACCTTCTATTCCACGTTATCCGAAGTCAATTTATAGCACATTCACACAAACCTTCTCTGTGCTTGCAGCATTGCTATCTCCATAGACTCAAATGTCGAACTATCCGAACCAAATCGCTAGATTATCATTGAATGTCGTCTCTAGAGACTTCCATGAAGCGCATCGTTGCTACAAATCTCATTAAGCAGCACCGCTTTCTCCTTCATAAAGCATAGCCTTCAATCTTTCCAGTCATAAGCATGACAATTAATATCAAATATCATATACAATAAACTTTAGAAATTTAAAACACTCAAAATGATACTGCATACTCAAATCTAGGACATACAATAATATTTTTTATATACAAATCATACATACGACAAACTAAGTTCATGATGTTAAAGTGTAAAATTGCATGTTATATAACAAAATTTAGAAATTTAAACCTCTGAAAATGATACTGCATACTCAAATCTAGGACATACAACAATATTTTTATATACAAATCATACATACGACAAACTAACTTCATGATGTTAAAGTATAAAATTGCAGTTTCTTTCTATAGTTAAACAAATCATGCGTGATATATGGTGGTGATATGTGGATATAGCAAGAGAAGGCAATTAGTCCGATAGATTATCTTAGCTTTCAGTATACGTACCACTAAGCTATGCAAAAAAGACTGAAGACTTAATCATTAACAGTGAGATATGATGTTTTGTAGTACTTTAGAAAGAGGCAGGCAGTATGCTAGAATTGGAAAATATAGGATTATAGTAGCATCACATGTATTTTCTTAAGGAATTCTTGAAAAACATGCTCATGCATCTTATATTTTCTTAAGGAAACCTGCTTCATCATCATCACAGAACTAACTGCTTGTGTTGTTTTCACGACGCGCCAATGACCTGCATCAAGCTTCACATTCCACATCGTGTGACTATAGAGCCAAACCAATGCTCACAGGTGGAGTGTCGCAGTCACCGTCTTAACCCTCTCATGCTCATAGTTTTTTTTTTTTGCGGAAGTCTCGTGCTCATAGCTTACATCATGAAATTTGGTATGTTCCTCTTTTGCACCTCTTACTTCAATTAAGCTTCATGGGTTCTTGTTTATTTACAGTGGCATGGCTCGCCGCTTGCTGCTAGTACCTTATTGTGGTTATTTTTGTCGCAAGTTCTAAGGTTTTCCAAAAACATTGAATTTTGCATACTGATTGCTAAGTCGGCTATAACATATGTCGTTGTCGTTGAGGCTGCCTCTAGTTTCCTTTGTCGATCAGCTATCATTCTTATATTTTCTAAAGGGAACCAGCTTTCTCCTCGTCACAGAACCAAGCAATAGTTCTTATATATTCATAAGGGAACAAACTTTCTCGTCTCCCTAAACCAATGGCTTCTATTCTTCTCATAGCGCCAGTGGCCTGCATCAAGCTTCGCATTCTTGTAGGATCGAAGGACCCCGGCTAGAGGGGGGGTGAATAGCCGAATTAAAAATTAAAAGCTAACTATCCGACTAATTGCGGAATTTAAAGACAATTGGATAAAAGCAAGCACAAGACAACTAAACCTAGGTTTGAACTAAAGTAGGTTGACAATCCTAGGTGACATACATCATGCAACTTCTAGTATGTAAACAACAAAAGAACAACACGACAAGAGACAAAGGATATTTTCCCGTGGTATCGGTGATTTGCCGATCACCCCTAATCCACGTTGAGGTGGATCCAAGCGTATGATGTGCTACTCTCCTCAAGTATCCACTTCTCCACCACCAAGAAGTGCTCACAAAGAACAACTTGAGATATAACACAATCAATACCTTGAACCTCTCCAAACCTCGATTCCACTAGGGTTGCTCTTCACCGCTCCGGCGAGGCGAGCACCGCACCTCTCACAAGAGTCCGGGCCTCCTTCACACACTTCTTGAAGGGCTCACGGATTTGACTCCTCCAAGCCGTCTAGGAGGCGACAACCTCCAAGAGTAACAAGTCGATGCCGCTTGCTTGAGGATCCCAAGTGCCACAATGATCAAATCACTTAAGTTTAGGGCACTCACACTCACACACTTGCAATCTTTCCACTATGGCTTTGTGTGAGAGAGGAATAAGCTCCAAAGGGTGTACAATACTTTTCAAATGGCCAAGAGAGCTTCTATGCACGGGATGGAGGAGGTATAAATAGCCCATTCTTTGAAAACTAGCCGTTACAGCTTTCTGTGCGCTGGACGGTCTGACCGTGACTCCACACGGTCGGACCGTCGTACAACCCAATGGCTAGTTTGACTTTCAAACTTGCTCTGACACGAGCCTGACGGTCAGACCGTCATTACCCACGGTCAGACCGTCGGGACACTTTCAACTTTCACCCGAGAACAAATTCTCTGTTGACACCAGACAAGTGACGGCGGTCAGACCGTGGCTTGGGACGGTCAGACCATCGGGCCATCTCCCAAGCCACCAGAGAACTCAATCCTCTGGCCGTCTCTGGGGAGCATCCACGGTCAGACCGTGGATCCCGACGGTCAGACCGTCGGGCCACCACCCGAGCCACCCGAGGACCAACTTCACTGGCCGTCTCTGGGAGGCACCTACGGTCAGACCGTGGATCCCCACGGTCAGACCGCCAGGAGCGTTCTGCCAGCCCTCCTTTCTATATCCCTTAGTTGTCTCTCAACGAACCACTCACAACGATAGGCTTTGAGCATTTGTGGCAACCATGGATACTCAAGGTCATCTCATCGACCCCTCTTGATAGTACGGCATTTAACCTATAATCCGGTCACTCAACTCTAATCTCCTTGTGACCGGCAAAACAGAAAAACCCTATCAAGATACCTTTGCCTTGAGCCATCCATATGTATATCACTTCGTCCATCAATCCATTCCTTATTATGACTACAACCACAATTATCTCAACAACGTAGTTAGTCAAAAATAAGGGTCGTCATTAATTACCAAAACACTAAAGCGGGCCTAGATGCTTCAATCTCCCCCTTTTTGGTAATTGATGACAACATAAGAAGTGATATAAAGCCGATAAAGACAACAAAGAAAAACTCTAAGGTGAGTCACAAGATAATGATCACATGCTATAGAATTTTCAATACACATACATGTGAAAAAGTTAATGAACTCACCAAATGGTAAAACTCCCCCTAAATTGGTGCATTGATCAAGATATATCAAACATGGCAATGCATATTTTCAAAGGAACAAATTGGTAGAGTTTACCTTGTACCATTGGATGCGAGGAGGCAAAGAATAACCAATATATAGCAATATTGAACATTACAAGTAAGAACACCCTCATCATCCACACATTTGAACCATTAAGATGAGATGAGCACAGATAAAAGAGCAAATGGTTCAAGGTGCATAAAGAAATTACAATCCAACAAAGTTACATAGTTCAACAAACACAAATAAGTTCAACAAAGTTCAAATGTGCATGAAAGTAAGATATGAGATGCACATGCACATGCAAGATAGATAGATAGATCAAGAATCATGGCTTGCATCTTTGTTTCCTTTTCTCCCCCTGACTCTGGCATCTCATCATTGCATCACTTCTTCATGTTTTGTTTCCTTTTCTCCCCCTGACTCTGGCATCTCATCATAGCATCACTTCTTCATGTTCTCCCCCTTTGGCATCAATTGACCAAAAAATGGTCAAGACTTCAATCATCTTGAGGAGGAGGTGGAGGGGCATACCATGGTGGCTGGAAAAACTCTGGAGGTGGCACTGGTGCAGGAAAGTAGCTATAAATGTGTGAAGATAGAGCATCATAGTTAGACTCTAAACCCTGCATCCTAGTGGTGAGATCATCAATAGAAGTCCTTGCTGCCTCATAGGATGTTCTAGCTGCCTCATATGAAGACCTGGCTGCCTCATAGGAATTACGAGCCTCAATACTTGAGGCTTGTATCTGATCAAACCTCTGCATCACAGGCTGAAAGTACTGATCAAGATAAGGGGTCATCCCTGCAAAGAATGCTGGAGGCGGAGGAGCAAACTGTGACCAATCCATCTGGGGAGGTGGTGGCATCTGAGGACCCTGTGGTGCCTGAGGAACCTCTGGCTGAACATTTTACTCTTCTTCCTCACCTTCTACAGCTGGTGGTGCTACGAGTTCATGCTTTACCGAGCTAAAAGGCTGATATCGAGGATGTTTCTTAAAAAGATACCGAGTTGGAAAATTGCTCTTCTGGAGAATTAGAGACATAATATAAGGAGCATAGTAAAGACTAGTCCTTACTGCCATGCTGTAGCTCTCTATCTCCTTCATCATCAGGAGGACCACATCAAACACTTGACCTTGCATGATATAGTCAATTATGTTCCAATAGTAGTCCCGAATAGCATCAGAGTTTCCACCTCGAGGATAAAAGGTCATCCTCACTATCTTGTTGATCACCTTGGGCATATAGAGAAGACCTCCAACATTGCCCAATTTCCTTATCTGAGGATCATCAACATAGTACTTGACCCACTCAGACTCTTTAAGTAGCTCCTGCTCAAGCACATCAATTTGATCATTAGTGACATTATAGTCAATTTCATTCGCCTCAGCAAACTCTGCAAATGTGGCAGTGAACCTCCTTGAATTAGTCATCCATGTCAGAGTTTTGCTTGGGAAGTCAACCTCAATGGTGGCATAAAATTGCCGGATAACAGTTTCATTCCAATCTTGCTTATGTGCCACAAAGGCATGCAATCCCAAAGCTTGAAATTTTGCAGAGAGAGGACTCACAGTTGGAAACTGAGCAAGATATGGCCAATCTGTGTACTTGTGAGTGAATACTGTTTTGTCAATTAACATACCATAGAAAGCATCATGTTGCACCCGAGTGTGAAACTAAGGTGTGGGTGAGTCTGGATCCTGAGAATAAGCCACTTTCTGTCTGGCTTTATAGTATTCATGTGATGCCCACTGTTTCTTTTCTCCAGTATACTCTGTGGGGTCAAACAGCAGATCATCTCCTTGTGCCTCATCCATCTCTACTTCATTAGTGGACTGACCAAATTCAGAAGCATCGGCAGTAGCACTTTGAGAGGGTGAGTAATCATCATCAGAACGGGGTGCCCTTCTCTTCTTGCTTGAACTGGCTTTGAACACGGACGCCACCACTTTTCTTACGGCACGACGATTACTGAAAATGATCGAACAATAATCATGTATAAGTAATCCAACAATTAAGAGTCATAAGCATTTGACTGAACATGTCTCTGTCCTGCCCTGGCGGTCTGACCGTGAGATTGGCGGTCAGACCGTCGGGTGAGGTTTGGCTGCCACAAAATTGCACATGGAATTTCTAGCCAAATCCTCAACATGTGCCAACAATTCCTCTCATATAAGTTTAAATAAGTACTATGAAGCTTTTCCATCCATTAATTTCACTAATCCATGGCCATAAGCAAGAATCCCCAAAATGTAACCCTAGCATCAATGTTCATGAGAGCCACCAAATCAATCCTTAAAACTTTGCATAGTTGTTGTTATTAGGTCTAGGACTCACTTTCCAATCATCAAACAATCAATCCATGTATCAAATATTCTATCCCTAGCAACAGCCCTTGAGAGAGAACCAATGGAAACCATGGGGAGAGAGAGGAGAAAACGATGAAATACCGGTCACTCATGGCGGAGAAGTCCTCGGTGAGACCGGATCCGCTCTCGGTTGGACCGAGGAGCCTAGGGATGGAGTTCTTCCAATGGAGGTCCTTGGAGGAGAGAGGAGAGCTCTTTGGAGGAGTCACTTTCGGGTTTGGAAGAGTTGGAGACGAAGGGGTATGAGGAAATAAGAGAGTCACAAGGGACAGGTGGGTTTTGACTCGGCCGACGCTGGCGGTCTGACCGTGGGCGGACGGTCTGACCGCGGGGACAAGAAGGAAAAATTTCCACCTTTCGGTACTCAGATGGCTGTCCGGCGGTCTGACCGTGGCATATGGCGGTCTGACCGTGAGGGTGCTTTCAGATTGTTGACAGCTGCTTTCATGTTTCTCATCCAAATCAATTCAAACCTTCTCCAATCATTCCATACTTTGTTCAAAATGATAGCTTAATGAATTCCATCATATCCAAGATAACTTCAACTCTTCAAGAAATATAACCACGATTCTTGATCATCCATGATTTGAATTATGCATGTATGAATGAAACAAAGATAAAAAACAAGTAAAATTGCAATAATTTGCACAAGTGTCCAAAAAGATGGAATGAGGATATTTTTTGGGAATGTATGAGTCACATAAGCATTTTGGAACCAATATATATGAAGATATACGATCCAATATGCTAAACTCACAAGACGCCATATTAGGTTAAAAAGGTGACCAAAAGAGGTTTTCATGACGAATTTCAAACCCAAATTTCTCTTAAACGATGGATCATCTCAACAAGTTGTGAATACCAATTATTTTTATGATCACCATCTCTACAAGTTTTGTAAAAGTACTTTTCTCAAAAAGATTCGACAAGAAATTGAGAGAATAGGTGAGAAAAGGCAAAAGAGGATCTTCAAAAGAGCTCAACCTCATTTTGGTGATAAGAAAAAAACTTCCAAAACATAACCAAGAGGCATAACAGTATTTTGGAACAATAACAACCATTTTTCACCCAATAGAACCCAAAAATTTGACTTTTTGAACAAAATGAGCAAAAGCAAGACTAGTATGGCATCTTTGTTGATTTGTCCACATTGTGAGGGTAGCAAGACACATGAGTGGTATAGTGCTCCCCCTAAATGTGTGAACTAACTTTCAATGCAACAACATGGCATAAATGGCATGGCAAGATATACAAAATAGGTAGGCATGCATATATGAAGAGTATGACATAAAGCAACAAAACAAGGATCTAGGAGATATGTGAGAGGTCAAGAATATTTAGCTCACTCCGTAGCTTGCAAAACCGAGCTTCTTCTAGAGGCTTGGTGAAAATGTCCGCCAATTGATCATCGGTCCTCACACTTTCTATGACAATATCACCTTTGCTCACATGATCCCTTAGAAAATGATGCCGAATATCAATATGCTTGGTCCTCTTGTGTTGAACTGGATTTGTAGCAATCTTCACGGCACTTTCATTATCACACAAGAGAGGTATGCAATCAAAGTTAATCCCATAGTCCATTAGAGTTTGCTTCATCCACAATAATTGGGCACAACAATTTCCCGCGGAGACATATTCGGCCTCGGCGGTTGATAAAGCTACCGAATTTTGCTTCTTGGATGACCACGAGACTAGAGAAGTTCCAAGCAATTGACAAGTACCGGAGGTACTCTTTCTATCAATTTTGCAACCGGCATAATCCGAATCCGAATATCCAATGAGAATAAATTGACCATCATTTGGGAACCACAAGCCCATATCTTGAGTTTGCTTCAAATATCTCAATATTCTCTTGACGGCAATCATGTGGCTTTCTTTAGGTGCGGCTTGAAACCTTGCACACATGCAAACACTAAACATAATATCCGGCCTAGATGCGGTGAGGTATAGCAAGCTTCCAATCATAGACCTATATAGCTTTTGATCAACCGGTTGCCTTCTTCATCAAGATCAAGATGTGCATTCTTTCCCATAGGAGTAGACATTGATTTTGCACTTTCCATTCCAAATCTCTTGAGAAGATCATTCGTATATTTGCTTTGATAGATGAATGTCCCATTATTGATTTGCTTCACTTGTAGACCTAGGAAGAAACTCAATTCACCAATCATGGACATTTCAAATTCTCGGGACATCATTTCACCAAATTCTTCACAAAATTCTTGATTGGTTGATCCAAAGATAATATCATCCACATAGATTTGGCATATAAAGAAATCTTTGCCAATTTTCTTGGTGAATAGAGTGGTGTCCACCTTTCCAATTTTGAAGCCCTTTGAGACAAGAAAATCCCTTAATCTCTCATACCAAGCACGAGGTGCTTGCTTGAGTCCATATAAGGCCTTGGACAACTTGTAAACATGATTTGGCTTCCTTGGGTCTTCGAAACCCGGTGGTTGCTCCACAAAGACAAGCTCACTAATTGTGCCATTCAAGAAGGCACTTTTCACATCCATTTGATATAGCTTGATCTTGTGATTAGTTGCATATGCAAGTAAAATTCTAATTACCTCAAGTCTAGCCACGGGAGCAAATGTTTCATCAAAATCCAATCCCTCAACTTGAGTATAGCCTTGTGCAACCAATCTTGCTTTGTTTCTCACAACTATTCCATTCTCATCTTGTTTGTTCTTGTAAATCCACTTTGTGCCAATAACATTGTGATCTTGTGGCCTTTTGACTAACTCCCAAACTTCATTTCGTGCAAAGTTGTTCAATTCTTCATGCATAGCATTTACCCAATCCGGGTCTCTCAAAGCTTCTTCTACCCGAGTTGGTTCACCACAAGACACAAAAGAGAAGTGTTCACAAAATGAAGCAAGTCTTGATCTAGTTTGAACACCTTTGCTTAGGTCACCAACAATTTGATCTACTGGATGATCTTTTGCAATGGCATGGTGAATTGTTCTAGCATGGTGTGATGGAGTGGAGGTTGAGCCATTTTCCGGTTGAAGATTTGACTCACCACCATCACTAGCTTGAGCTTGAGCACTAGAGGTTGATGAATCTTGGTTCACTTGAAAGAGAGGGGAAGAGGTCACATTTGAGTCATCTTCATCCTTAGGCCTCACATCGCCAATTGTCATGTTCTTCATAGCATTTCTCAATTCTTCATTTCCCACATCATCCAAATTTTCTTGCTCATCTTGTGATCCATTTGTTTCATCAAATTCCACATCATATACTTCCTCTACTAGTCCCGAATTTTGATTGTACACCCTATATGCCTTGCTATTTGAGGAATACCCAAGGAGAAATCCTTCATCACACTTGCTTTGGAATTTTGATAATCTTGCTCCTTTCTTCAAGATATAGCATTTGCATCCAAAGATACGAAAGTAGGAGATGTTGGGCTTTCTTCCAATAAGCAATTCATAAGGTGTCTTTTTCAACAACCGGTGGCAATATAATCTATTTGATGCATGACAAGCGGTGTTGATTGCCTCGGCCCAAAAACTATCCGATACATTGTACTCGGAGAGCATTGATCTTGCCATTTCAATCAAAGTTCTATTCTTCCTCTCAACAACTCCATTTTGCTCCGGGGTGTACTTGGTTGAGAATTCGTGTTTGACTCCCTTTTCATCACAATAATCTTCAATTCTTGTATTCTTGAATTCGGAGCCATTATCACTTCTAATCTTCTTGATATTGAATTCATATTCATTTTCGGCTCTTTTCGCAAACCCTTTGAATATGGTGAATACAATTGATTTGTTACTAAGGAAGTACACCCATGTATATCTTGAGAAGTCATCAACAATGACAAGGCAATAGCTATTTCCACCAATGCTTTGATATTTGGTAGGGCCAAATAAATCCATATGCAACAATTTCAAAGGCCTTGAAGTTGACATGACACTCTTGGTAGGATGAGTATTAGCCACTTGCTTCCCGGCTTGACAAGCACTACATAATTTATCCTTTTCAAACTAGACATCATCCTTCATACCAACAACCAAGTTGTGCTTCACTAATTTCTTGAGTTGGTTCATTCCAACATGGGCAAGTCTCCTATGCCATAACCAACCTTTGGATGACTTGGTGAATAAACAAGTGCTCAAGCTTGCATCACTAGAAGAGAAATCCACAAGATAAAGATTGCCATGATGAAATCCCTTGAAGATAAGACTATCATCCTTCACACTTGTAATCACAACACCACTTGATGAGAATTTGCAAATAAGATCAAGATCACACAATTGAGCCACAGACAGCAAGTTGTAGCTCAAAGATTCAACTAGCAATACATTTGAGATTGAGAGGTCATTTGAGATAGCAATCTTTCCCATTCCTCTCACTTTTCCTTTGCTATTATCACCAAAGGTGATCCTTTCATAATCCGAACTTCCTTCTTCAATTGAGGTGAACCTTTTCCCATTTCCGGTCATATGTGGAGTGCATCCACTATCGAGCACCCAATGCCTTCCTCCGGACTTGTAGTTCACCTACAAAACAAGTTTAGTTGTTCTTAGGTACCCAAATTTGCTTGGGTCCTTGTAGATTAGTCACCAACAGCTTTGGCACCCAAATGGACCTTTTCTTCATTCCATTTCCAAATGTTCCATTCATGTTTGTCCTAGTATGAACATTATTTTTACCAACAAACTTAGCATGCACAACACCATTGGATGATTTAACAAGCATGTAAGAAGCATCCATAGCAACATTAGCAATTCTCTTACCGATACAATCTTTTGCAAGATGTCCGGTATTCTTGCACATAGAGCAATACAAGCCACTTTCTTTAACAAATGTGGACTTTTTAGCAACAAAGGCATTTTTGTTTTTCTTGGGGATATATCCAAGACCTTCATGCTTGAGAGTGAACCGTTGACACTTCCACATTTCATTAAAAACATTTTCACCCTTATGACACTTAGCAAGAGCATCAACAAGGTGATCAACGGTATCCCTTAATTCATGATTTTCAACAATAAGCAAGGGATCACAAGCATTCACATTATTCATGCAAGTATCAATCTTAGAAGGGCATGGTATAGTAAGTAAATCATCACATGAAGTAGATATGCTAGAAGATATAACACGAGCAATAGGCATATCATCAATCAAATTGCAAAACACACCGGCATCAATTTGGACCTTGTTGGTGTGTTGGGCTACATAAATCTTATGAGTTTCCTCAAGCTTCTCATGAGTTTCTTTTAGATCCTCATGAGATGACTTTAGCTCATCATAAGCTTCTTGGAGAGAAGAGTGCTTTCTCTTCAAGTCCTTGTACTTGCTCTTTATGCCACCCAACACATCATCAAGTTCACTAAGCATTTCAACTAGTTCATCATAAGAAGGCTCATAGTCATCATTGCATACCTTGGTTTCACCTTTTGCCATGAAGCAATAATGTGAATCGAATAGGGATGGAGCTTCCTTGATAGCAATGCCGGCAAGACCCTTCTTGGAAGGCTTGTCATCTTCATCATCGGAATCGGTATCCGAACTAGCATCGGAATCCCATTCAACATAATAAGCCTTGCCATTTTTCTTCTTGGAGAACTTCTTGAGAAACTTCCTTTTTACAAATTTCTTGTTCTTTCTTGGCTCATCATTATCATCATCACTATGGATTTTCTTCTTGCAATTTGTAGAGATATGGCCAAATTCTCCACACTCATAGCATTTCTTGTTTGCAAATGGATTCTTCTTGGATGACTTGCCATTTTTGTTGAATCCCCTATATGTGCCTTTCTTCATGAATTTCTTGAACTTCCTCACCATCAAGGCAACATCCTCATCATCATCATCGTCATCGGACCCACTCTCTTCATCATCATCATCGTGAGAGACTCTAGCCTTGAAAGCAACACTCTTCTTCTTCATATCGACTTGATCATCCCTAGACCCCACTTGAGATTGCTTGAAGATATCATGAGTGAGAACTTCACCCAAGATTTCCGAAGGAGTTGTTTCTTCCAAATTTGATCTCACAAGCATGGTAACAATTGTTTCATACTTGGATGGCAAGGCTCTAAGGAACTTATGAGATATATCAACATCGGAAACTTCATGACCAAGATCCTTGAGATCATTCACCATGTTGTTCAATCTTGCAAAGGCGGCCTTCAACTCTTCATTGGGCAACAATGTAAATCCTTCAAATTTGCCCTTGCAAATAAACAACTTGGCACTCTTGACCATCTTGGTGCCCTCATGAGCTTCCAATAGAGTTTTCCACATCTCATATGCGGTCTTGAGCTTGCACACTCTATGATATTCCTCCTTGCATAGGGATCGAATGAGAATATTCTTGGCTTGAGCATTGGCCTTGATATTTTCCTTGTCGGCGGGTGTGGGATGTGCCGGATCAAGAACCACATAACCTTCTTCCACAATGTTCAACACGGTCTCCCCCACGGCCTCAAGATGAATCAACATACATGTCTTCCAATAATCAAAGTCTTGACCATCAAAGAATGGCGCGTGACCAACGTTCACCGTGTTACTAGTCATAATCCTTCTCCCGGAAGATGAATTCCAATCAATTTAGGGAGAACCTGCTCTGATACCACTTGTAGGATCGAAGGACCCCGGCTAGAGGGGGGGTGAATAGCCGAATTAAAAATTAAAAGCTAACTATCCGACTAATTGCGGAATTTAAAGACAATTGGATAAAAGCAAGCACAAGACAACTAAACCTAGGTTTGAACTAAAGTAGGTTGACAATCCTAGGTGACATACATCATGCAACTTCTAGTATGTAAACAACAAAAGAACAACACGACAAGAGACAAAGGATATTTTCTCGTGGTATCGGTGATTTGCCGATCACCCCTAATCCACGTTGAGGTGGATCCAAGCGTATGATGTGCTACTCTCCTCAAGTATCCACTTCTCCACCACCAAGAAGTGCTCACAAAGAACAACTTGAGATATAACACAATCAATACCTTGAACCTCTCCAAACCTTGATTCCACTAGGGTTGCTCTTCACCGCTCCGGCGAGGCGAGCACCGCACCTCTCACAAGAGTCCGGGCCTCCTTCACACACTTCTTGAAGGGCTCACGGATTTGACTCCTCCAAGCCACCTAGGAGGCGACAACCTCCAAGAGTAACAAGTCGATGCCGCTTGCTTGAGGATCCCAAGTGCCACAATGATCAAATCACTTAAGTTTAGGGCACTCACACTCACACACTTGCAATCTTTCCACTATGGCTTTGTGTGAGAGAGGAATAAGCTCCAAAGGGTGTACAATACTTTTCAAATGGCCAAGAGAGCTTCTATGCACAGGATGGAGGAGGTATAAATAGCCCATTCTTTGAAAACTAGCCGTTACAGCTTTCTGTGCGCTGGACGGTCTGACCGTGACTCCACACGGTCGGACCGTCGTACAACCCAACGGCTAGTTTGACTTTCAAACTTACTCTGACACGAGCCTGACGGTCAGACCGTCATTACCCACGGTCAGACCGTCGGGACACTTTCAACTTTCACCCGAGAACAAATTCTCTGTTGACACCAGACAAGTGACGGCGGTCAGACCGTGGCTTGGGACGGTCAGACCGTCGGGCCATCTCCCGAGCCACCAGAGAACTCAATCCTCTGGCCGTCTCTGGGGAGCATCCACGGTCAGACCGTGGATCCCGACGGTCAGACCGTCGGGCCACCACCCGAGCCACCCGAGGACCAACTTCACTGGCCGTCTCTGGGAGGCACCTACGGTCAGACCGTGGATCCCCACGGTCAGACCGCCAGGAGCGTTCTGCCAGCCCTCCTTTCTATATCCCTTAGCTGTCTCTCAACGAACCACTCACAACGATAGGCTTTGAGCATTTGTGGCAACCATGGATACTCAAGGTCATCTCATCGACCCCTCTTGATAGTACGGCATTTAACCTATAATCCGGTCACTCAACTCTAATCTCCTTGTGACCGGCAAAACAGAAAAACCCTATCAAGATACCTTTGCCTTGAGCCATCCATATGTATATCACTTCGTCCATCAATCCATTCCTTATTATGACTACAACCACAATTATCTCAACAACGTAGTTAGTCAAAAATAAGGATCGTCATTAATTACCAAAACACTAAAACGGGCCTAGATGCTTCAATTCTAGATGGTGCGCCTATACAGCCATTGCTAATATCATACTCAACCATGTTGACCACTAACAGACCGCTTGCTGGCAGGTAGAGTGTCCCAGTCACAGCCCTAACCCTCTTCATTCTCACAACTTACGTCATGCAATTTAGTATGTTTGTCTTTTCCACCTCCTACTTCAATTCAGCTTCATGGGTTATTGTTTCGTTTATTTGTTATGGTGGTGTGGTTCACCGCTAGCTTCCAGTAGCCCAGTACCTCGTTCTGGTTCCTTTTGTCTCTAGCTCCTAGGTTTTCCAGAAATACTGAATTTTACATACTGATCGCTAAGTAGGCTACAACATATGTCATTGTCGTTGAGGCTACCTCTAGTTTCATTCGTCGATCCACTATCATCAGAGGTGTGCTAGCCACTAGCCCTGGCTCCGCCAATGCCATCAGCTATCGTCTGAGGTGTTTTTGTAGATACGCATGGTGTCATGTCTTCCCGCCTTTGCTTGTTGGTAAAAGATTAAAGATTAGGAGCATCTACTTACGTGATACTTTTTCATTATTAATAATATATATGCACATATATGTTAATTAGGTGAGGAGGTAGGACTTGTATGTTACGTATGGCTTTAAGACTAAGTTGCCACCGTGTGTTGGTGTTGACACTGTATTTTGGACACAAGTTTTTTTATTTTTATTTTTAATCCGAATTTCTATAGTCTTATTTGACTTAGACTCTTATTTTAATTTTGGTCGTTAGATCTTTATAAAATCCAATTGCTAGAATTTTGTCTTTGTTAATACTTTGTGTTTTTTAAAACCAACCGGAAAGAGTGAGATCAGGGTGGATGGGGAAATAATATTTCTTTTCAATTTTTTATTAATCTAAATTTATATATTTATATATTTATTAATTTTATTTTTATATTTTAATTGCAGTTGGATATGGATTGTTGGTTTTATCTAAACAAAAAAGATTGAATTGAAACCACGCTAGCTAATAGGAAGGAGCAGAGTGAGAGATCGGGGTGGGTAGGAAAATCAGATTTTTTTTCTTTTCTTGTTAATGTGTATTTATGTATTTATTATTTATTTTAGAAAATAAATTGGAGTTGGGCATGGAGCTAATAGGAAGGAGAAGGGAGAGAGATCGGGGTGGGTGGAAAAATCAGTTTTTTTCTCTATTTTTTGTTTAATCTGAATTTATATATTTATTATTTATTTAATTGGAGTGGAACATGGAGCTAATAGGATGGAGGAGGGAGAAAGATCGGGGTGGGTGGAAAAAGTAGTTTTTTTCTCTATTTTTTAATCTGAATATATGTATTTATTAGTTTTTAAAAAAAATATTAATTGGAGTTGTACATAAACTCTTTAGTTTCATCCAGACCGTTAAATCTTCATAAAATCCAATGGTCTATCTCTTCTCTTTTTTTATATTAATATGATAATTTCATGGTTTTGAGAGTGAATATGATAACTCTTTTTTTCTTCAAATAAGAAGATAATAAATTGTGCGAGTTCCGCCCCCTATACATGGCGAATGTGTTTGCATAGCTGCTCTACTTGGCACATGTGTTGGCACAAGATACTTCTTGGATTATGTACAAAGAAAAGTCCATGGAAAGAACTAGATAAACATTAGTGCATGCCAAGACTCTGAAGTAAAGATGTTTTCCTTATTATAAACGAAACAAAATATGCGCTCTGCCTGGAATAAGATCTCTAGTTTCTTTGGAAAATAGTGGATGGATGAGTTCGGACGAGAAGACACGGCTATTTGTTGGAAGTACGCGGGAAAAATTATTTCTTTTACTAAGTAACATATGCTTCTCCTTGTCTCAAATAATTTCATTTATGGAGCTAATCTAAATCAAAAGTTCTTACAAATACAAAATTATTATATTTAGCATTTCTTCCAAACTAAACTTTAGCTATGTCACATCAAATGTTTTACTATAAATTAGGAGTATTAAACATAGTTAAGTACAAAAGTAATTACACAAATACTAATTTGTGAGATGAATTTATTAAGCATAATTAACCCATGATTTGATATATAGTGCTACAATAAATATTTATTAATAATAGATTAACTAGACTTAATGGATTAATTTTTTCAAATTAACCTAGATTTTCTATAATTAGTTTCTTATTAACTCATGTTTAATCCTTCTAATTAGCATCCTAATATTTGATGTGACAGTGTTAAAATTTAGTCACAAGAAATGAGCACCCCTTAGATTCATAATGGACATACATATTCACTAAAATTGATCATATACGACTTAGATCAATAGATAGTAATAGTAATTTTTGTTTTTCAATATAAAATGGACAAAAATTAAACTGCAACATCTTCTAATTAAAGAAAAAAAACTTCTAACGGACAAATTGGTGGCGGATCTGCAAATATGGGCTTTTCATCATCCCGGGCCAACTTTCCTTTTCGTCAACTGCATCAACCCCGCCAGCTCAGAAGAGGCTGTCGCTTCTTTTTTTCGCTTAAAACAATCCACAGGCTTCGTCTCCCTGCCGACGCCGCCGCCGGCGTAGAGGAGGGACACCTTCTGCGATGAGGGGGATTACGCGCGCGGCGAAGCGCGCCGGAGAGATGACCTTCAACGCTGGCGGCGGCGTCGTGAACTGGTTCCCGGGTCACATGGCCGCCGCTTCGCGCGCCATCCGGGACCGCCTCAAGCTTGCTGACCTCGTTATCGAGGTCCGGGACTCCCGCGTGAGTTCCCCGCCTACCCTATCCTTCGCTCTACTACTTCTTTGCCATAGCGTTGTTGCTCGTGAGGCGGGGCCTGCACAATTGGGTCCTGCCCTGGTGTTGTTCGACGAAATGTCTGGCTTGCTTAGTCATAAGCCTGTTTGTATAGAAAATCAAACTATTATCTTTATGAATAGGAACTTTCAGATGTGGTTTCTCTCAATGATATACCATCAGTCCATCACAAATTCACAAGTGCTGTTCTTAATCTAATGTAACTAGTGTGATGCCTGTACGTTGCCACGGCAAAATCTAATTAAGAGTTAATATGAAAAATCTTGTGGTAAAACCCCTATACTATATCCATAAGATTGACAATTGTTAATTATCCAGACTATTTGTATAACCTTGAAGGTGATAAGCTAAACCCTTTTTACAATTTAGATAGTTCATGGGAATATTATTTAAAAGTCATCTCTAAACACATCACTTGTTAAAGACCTGAAACAAACTATGAAAAAACGAAAAATCATCAGGTGGCACGGGCCTGGCCTGCCACAGACAGAATAACTTCAATGCATGATCAAAGTCCAAAGATATGTAGTTGCTTAAATAATTTGTAAGTTTCAAAATGATTGCAAGTTGAAAAAGTATGAAGCAAGCACACTACAATGGCAAAAAAACTCAGCATCATTCCGCAAGGGGCATGGATACTAACCCCAACAAAATACAAATCAAATTTCTTTCACAGAGTGATATAGCCAAAAAGATGGCTACTGGTGATATTTCCCAAATTAGTGAAAACTGGTACTAATGTCATCACAATTGATAACCAATGTTTTCCACAAAATACCATGATCAGTTTGTGAATCTGAAACAAGTCTATACAATCATACATGGGAAAATGATATACCCAGGCATTGTCTTGAGCATCACTGGCACGTGCATCCATGCATTAGGCTGCCTAAGCAGAACAATGCCAGCACGGTGATCTCTTGCCCGAGTCGTAGATGCCAAGACGGAGAGAAAATTAGCACCTCATGCATGCTGTTGCTGGAACTAATATGACAGACATCATAGGTCCAATCTGGGAATGAAGCGCCGCATTGCTTGCACAATCAGGACGGGGCAATCACCATACCTTGCTTCCTCTAATTGTGATGTGACCAAATCAGC
This sequence comes from Eleusine coracana subsp. coracana, assembly GCA_032690845.1. Classification (NCBI taxonomy): domain Eukaryota; kingdom Viridiplantae; phylum Streptophyta; class Magnoliopsida; order Poales; family Poaceae; genus Eleusine; species Eleusine coracana. The sequence continues at coordinate 33,371,306 of CM064434.1, forward strand.
CCGCCTAGCCAAATTAAGTCTGGATTAGGCGGTCCTGGAGCACGCCATCTTCCGATCCTCAACCTCAGCAGCCAGCTTCTTCCAGCCATATGGTGGTCGGGGCGGTGGCAGGGGTGGAATGCAGCGGAGCACACCCTGGAGTATAAGCGTGGTGCGGCAGGAGGAAGAGGGGCACGACAGCAGCGGGTGGAGCCAGGGGCGAGGGAGAATGGCTGTGGTCTCGGTTTTCTTTGCTTTTTTCGATTCAATCAATGAACTTTGGGTGGGGGCTGCATGTTGATGGGCTGCAGGCCCATCTATGAATGCCAAACATCAGAGACCACAAACTGATACACATGCATCGGATGAAAATCCAATGGTTAGGATCGCAAGATGGCACACCATCAACACCGAGTCTTTTAGAGAAATAGAGAAATAGTAGTTATTAGTAACAAAACAAAATGATTATTGAATGATTGTTCGACTACCCACGAGCTCCTTTATTTACGTCTCTAAGAGACTTGTATGTGACTAAGGAGTTTTTCACGGGCACCTCTTTTTTGTTTCATGCCCATATGCTATACTTATTCTTCTCTATTTCTCTGATTACTTGTTTGCATCTACTGTAACTATGACCAGATACCATTATCCTCAGCAAATGAAGATCTTCAACCTGTGCTCTCAGCTAAGAAGCGTATCATTGCTTTAAACAAGAAAGACCTGGCAAACCAGAATATAATGAATGTATGTATGTGTGGCCAGATAATCTCACTCTCCCCAGGCTTCGACTGCCACTTCCTTCCTTACAAGAAAGCACTGCACATACACAAGTTCCAAATTTCATTTATGTATTCTTATAGTATGTTGTTTGTGTACTCACAGGATCGTATTTACTTTTTATTCACAGAGGTGGCTTTACCATTTTGAATCATGTAAGCAGGACTGTATTTCAATAAATGCACACAGCAAGAGTTCTGTTAGTCAGGTCAGTTAGCTCCCAAGTTTCATTTTAGTACATTTCCATTATTACTGAAACTTCACAAAGTACAACTTTTTTATACTTGAAGATCCATGGCGACTATGTTTGCTTGTGAGAATTTTCTGCTATTTTTACAGTATGGTGCAGAGGCATCTTTTTTTTTTTCTCGAATACGCAGGAGAGCTGCGTATCTTTGTATTAATAGAGAGAAAACGGTCCCGTACAATTCACCACCTCACTCCGGACCGATCTGTGAGGGACTGATGCTTACAAAGTTGTGATTTATAAGACACTTAAACAAAGAGCTTGACCACACACACACACACGCTAGTCCCTCTACCCGTCACTGCAAGCCTGACCAATGCTCAAGGAGTCAAGGAGGCAAGCCACCGAGCACCAGCCATACACCATAGGTGTTGTTCGTCTCTGAAATTTCGGAGCAGCTCTACGATGCATGGACTGGCTCCCTCAAACACACACAAATTGCGGTGCTTCTAGAGTAGCCAGGCTCCCAAGACGACCAATGAGTTGAAACCTTTTCGCTTGTCCTTCTGAATTTTCTTCACACTTTTCCTCCACCACTCTGCAAACAAAATTGTGGATTGTGATGGCGTGCATCGCTGCAGACTGAGAGGAGATAGGACCTGATACCAGAACTCTCTCGCAAAAAACACAAGTAGTAAGAATATGTTGGATATTCTCCTCCTCTTGATCACAAAGCGGGCAGAGATCAGGGTGCAGAGGCATCTAACTCATGACTACTTAAAAGGGAAATTGGACCTGATGTCACTTTCGAAATTCTTTGTACAATAGAGATCTTTAACAATAGAGGGCACTAGATCATCTCAGGAAACAGAAACTATGACCTTTTGTTGCATAATCTGAGTGAAAAACTGTACTATTTTATTAATAGTTATTAGTTACGCACACAAGTGGTCGAATTTTTATTTTATTCATGTACTATTCGAAATGTAGCCACCACATTCAATATTTGAGTTAGCTGTTGAAAGTAAATGATTTTGTATCTTAAGAAACATCCTTTTTTATTTTTTCTGTTGCTCCTAAATTTAATTACACTGCTTAAAGGCTTAATAAATAAGGAGTATTTATAACAAAAAACCCACGTCCCACAATTACCTTCATGTTCACCATAAAACTCTCCAGATATTTCATAGGTCAACCTTGATTTTCTTTGTCTACCCATAACCTTTTTTTGTAGTATAAGTCATTATTTGAATAAAAAATGTGGATTTATATATTTATATTGCTATTAATTCAGATCATACTCCAGCATCTATAATTTAAGCATGTCATGTGACTTGACCACTGTCAACACTATGTATCAGTTTGTGAATTGTTCAATCAGTATTATTTTGCCTGAGTGATACTGTACTTTTCTTTGGTGTACAGTATATTTAAATTCCATAATGGTTGATATATGTTATTACTAGCTTCTTGGGCTTGCTGAACTGAAACTAAAGGAGGCAATCATGAAAGAGCCCACACTTCTTATTATGGTTGTTGGTGTTCCCAATGTTGGCAAGTCTGCTCTCATAAACTCAATTCACAGAATTGCTACTTCTCGATTTCCAGGTATGGTCATCTGGAAAGAAAACAAATCATGTTTTGTTTGTTATACATATTTCTTATATATGTACTTCCAGTGCAAGATAAGAAAAAGCGAGCTACGGTTGGACCATTGCCAGGTGTTACTCAAGATATTGCAGGGTATAAGGTGAGGCTCTTGGGCCAATTGTTTCTTAGTATCTCTCAATCTTTGTTTTGAGGCTACTGCTTCCATATTATTACACTTGATAACAATGGACATAATGACAATCCATTTGTAATTATAAAAAGTGATGATCCATGCCAACCTATTTTCTGTCTCTTGCTAATCATGCTGATAGCTATCAGTTAATCAATCATTTTTACCACTTGATATTAAAAAGTATATTTCACATAAAGTATCTAGTAAAGATAACTGTTGGCAATGTTAGATGTATATGTATTCTTGTAGTTTCCCCATTGTATAAGGAGTTTTGTGGATATTTACTCATACATATACATATATATATATATTCGGGTCTAGTGCCCTCATAATGAATACAATTGCTATTCATAACAATAGTATAGAGCCAGAAATTAGGTTTCCATGAAATTTGTTTTCTCTCCGCGTGTTGCACTTGCACACTCCTTGTCTTCTTTTGATCCTTGAAGCCCAGTGCTACGATTGCTCTTCATCTTGAGCAAGGCAGCTTCTTTGGTCTAGATCTCTTAGAAGGCTTTGCCCAATTCGTCTTCGTCGGGAGTTCTGGCCGTCAGTCTCATTTCCGGCCGCCGCCGCGCCATCTTTCCCACTGCATCCTGGTGTCGATCTCCGCCAGCGCCCGGCCCAGTGGCAACCAATTGGAGCTTCTTGACCCTCAAATTGATGTTGCTTGTCATTACAATCCTACTCCTTCGTCGCTGCGGCCGGATTTCGTCGTCTCAATGCCGGATTTCAGGCCGTGCCGCTGGAATTTGCTCTCGTGCGGGCGGAAATCGAATTCCAGACCCACACGGCTCGATTCGTTTTTGAGCCGTGCTGGTCGGCTCGGCTCGCACTGATCCGCTCAGCCTGCTCTGGTCGGCTTGGCTTGCTCTGGTCGGCTCAGCTCGGCTAGCAATAAGGCTAGTCCCAATGGAGGGTTTCATTTTGTTGTTTCCAAAGTGCCACATGTGCACAAATGATGATTGAAACCATGTACACAATGCATAATTTCATTTTGTTGTTTCCTAGGCAACACATGCAAGAGAGAAACTTCTTGGAAACAGTGTAGACATAGTTTCATCTAAATGAAACCACTCCACTCTCTCTCCTTATTAATTTCTTGCCACATCATCAAAACTGATGACATGGCATGAGAATGAAACTCCCATTGGGAGTAGCCTAATGAGGCATACTCCATGGACATGAAAATGTCAGTCATTCATTGGCAAATGAAGACGAGTCTAGATTTCTGGTACTGGCCAAAACACCTGATGCATGGCACATGGTAGTTTTTACACACCCGCAAAACACTTAAATATGTAACTTTACCATTATCTCATTTAGTTTCTATATATTTGGTATCATTAGCTTGTACTGCATTTTGCAGTTATAATGGTGTTTCTGTTTTCTTGCATACTTTAGCCCAGCTTGCTTGCAGTCTTCAAAGTTCATAGTTTCACAGTTCTTTGTATCCTTTTCATTTTGTAATATTTTTCTTTCTATGGAGGTGCATGCCAATCTTTGTTTCATACTATTCCCTCCGTCCCAATTTAATTGTCACTTTGGAGCTCGGTACGGGAATTAAGGAAAAGTATAAAAGGTAGGTGCACAGAAAACAAGGGGGAAAGAGATAGAGATAGAGGTGTATTGGGAAGAGAGAAAGGTGCATCGGGAAGTGAGAATGCCAATTATTTTGAGACAAATGAAGAGGGCTAGAGTGCCAATTATTTTGGGACGGAGGGAGAATCATTTATTGTTTTTGTACTTGATGACTTATATGACTGGAATATCTTTTCATTTGTTATTTCTGAAAATACAGGAAGTTTTGATGCGAGTGACGAGTTCATTGTTTAGCACTTTGGTTACCTCATGCTTTTTTGTTTCATCTGCAACTACATTACGCTACATGTACCTGTGAAAGATTAGAAAACAGGATATCTAAGTTATAATACATACGAGTCTTCTCCGTGTTCAAGTCATATTTATGCTGCCATAGCTGTTCTCTTATCTATGGTTATCAGTTGAGCAAACTAACAGCCATATTTGACATCGACAGATTGCTAGCCAGCCAAGTATTTATGTGCTTGATACACCTGGTGTTCTTGTGCCAAGCATACCAGATATGGAGACAGGTCTAAAGCTTGCACTAACAGGTTATAATTCTAGTACATGTTTTTTTTTTCTGCCATCAGTTCATACCAATGTTATTGATCTCCTCATGGTTTTTTCTATATTGCATATTCATAAACAACTAAACAAAATCAATGATCATGGTTTGATTGCTCTTGTTGTATTATTCACTAATATGTATTTACATACTTTGACAGCCTCATTGCTGCAGTGTCATTTTCAATTTATTTGCAGGAGCTGTTAAAGACTCCGTAGTTGGAGAGGAGCGTATAGCAAAATATTTATTATCTCTTCTTAATATTAGAAAAACACCTCTACACTGGGAGAGATTGCTGCATAGAAGGGAAGGATTTGATGATGAGGCGTGCAGCAGTAATGAAAAAGACTCTACGGATTCAATACGAAGGAGGAGACGGTTGAACAACACTGATGCCATATACGTTCAGGTTCTAACTCTGATCAATATAATGCACGAATATACTGGCCGTATCCTGTTACCACCAATTCAACATCTCACGTGGGCTGTTGAGTTATGTGGGCTTTAGAACCATGTGGAAACCATTTTTCATATAATTCCATCGACATGAGAATAATATAAGAATCTAGCTTTGAAACCTCAAATTTTATGCATTCAAATCACACCAAGTAGTTCACATGTGAGTTTTCTTGTTAGTAATACTATGGATTCAGACCAATATTGTGCAACATTCTATCAGGATAGTGGTAACTAATTTCAAATGTGTGCCTGAGGTGGTGCAGGGATGTTTGACTCTGTTTTATCTTTTATATGTACGCACTTGTATTTTTACCTTGTCTTATCGGAGGAAGTAATTGTGGTTGATGCTTTTAGATCTGGTAAAAGGCGCATGTCAAGGTAGGAGCTTGTCAGTGTTATGCCTCTATTGTGCTTACATGGGCCCAATGTCATAGCCTAGCGTTTTCGTTTTTTGACACATTGGCCCTCAAGTACCATGTCTGAGGTTGGCATGTATTACAGAAACATTATGAGAGGTTTGGATCATGGTTGTAAGTTTGTGGTCACACTTTCATCACATGGTCCATGGAAAGTATCCTGGGTAGATAATCCCATGTGGGGTTGGTGAGTCCAACGACAAACCTTGTGCTAGTTGCACTTCCACCATGTGATCATGTCCACTGTTCAGATCTTATTAATTACTATTTAAATGTTGTTGAAAGAATTCATGTGGTACATTTGTGGGCTTGCAATCGTTCCACTGCTTTGGTGCATTTTGGCATCTTCTATGGCTTCAAAGTGGAATTAACAAACCATGTCCTTTTATTCCAGGATTTAGTGATGGAGGTCCAAAGTTCACTCTGCAGTACGTTCTTGGACTTCACAGGCAACATCGACGAAGAGAGCGACCTTGAGAGTCTCATAGACATGCAGCTCACTGCTCTACGCAAGGTGTTCCGGATACCTCATAAACCATTTGATGAAACACACGGCCCAACCTCCAAGAAGCTGCTGACTCTTTTCAGGTCTGGAAAACTCGGTCCTTTCATCCTTGACGACCTCCCAGATGAGCAGTGAATGGGAGATTAGGCTGCCTATACAAATCATCCTTGTTCGTCGCTGCTGACGCCCTGCCCTGTGATAGACGTGAAAATTTTCAGCATGGATGTATGTCATGAGAGGTCCTGCAGGTGCAGTTTGTTTTGTACAATTGTACTAGCAATAGAAAATGCCAAAAATGCGTAATTGATGCTGTATCTGTATGCTATCCTTGGTATGCGGACTACAATGTTTTCAGATGGTACAGTAGGAGTTTAAGATCTGTTGGTAGCAGCCTAGCAGGATATGTTTATCTGTCTCTCTCGACATGGACACATTGTGTTCCGTGCCTAGTAGGCTAGTACTACGGAACTGGAATGCTGGGCTCATAGTACATTTCTGATTCGTGAACAATATTGGATGATGTTTTTTCTTTTTTTTTTTTGCAAATACAAAGGTTTTGGCAGTGCAATTTTTTTTTTTGCAAATACAAAGGTTTTGGCAGTGCAATTTTTTTTTGGAGAGCGGAAGTGGGTTTCATCTTGATCTCTGGAGCCATATAAAGTACTTCTCTTATCCAAAAGTATACTCCCTTTGTCCCATATTACTTGTCATCCTACACTCCTTTATTTTAACCCTATCCCTATGAGCATTTTTGAAGACTGAGCCGGCAAATTCTCGACAGGAGCGTCGTTTATCCACTAAAAATATAATACTATTGAATCCTATTAAATTCGCTCCTACAAGGAGTCGAACCTAGAACTTAAGCTGCTACTAGACTCTTGTAACCACTAGACTATAGACCATTTCACATGTTTTTCTCTTTTTAATATATTTCTATCTCTATTTCTCTTCTTCTCATTTTCTGTATAACTATCTTTTTCTTCTTCTTAATCTCCGTGCTCAAGTCTATAACAACAAGTAATATGAGGCGGATATAGTAAAATTTATGTTTTGATATAATTTTACACCTCACTTTATTATCTTCCCTTTATAAATTGACTGCCCCTGTTTCCAAGCATCTCCAAAAATTCTTATTAAATGTTCATGAACCATTAACTAAGGGTAAAGCTGGTCATTGCATATACACACCCTAATTTCTTTTGCCGGTGGCTATAACGACATGTATTTTATATCCCAAGCACATCTAGTTCCTCCATACTTAAAAAATTAAATCGTTTTTAGGTTGTCCTAAATTAAATATTTTAAATTTTGATTGCAAATAAATTATTTTTAATCAAGTTTGAAAATGTGAAAGTGATATGAGTATTTTCGTCTTGAAATGAGGTTTCATAAAAATATATTTTAACTATATTTTATAACAGGTGAAAGTTATTATATTTTTAAAGCCATGTCAATGCCGCGATCCAACGTTTTGTATCCATATTGTGTTTACAAAAGTGCAATTTCAATTTAGTAAATCTCCCCATAAGCCACGAGAGAATCCTTTTTCTTCCCACCGAAAAGCCTTTGACCGCTGATCGCTTTCCGAAAGCCAGGCAGAACGAAAAATACCGTGGACACTTTTGAGCCTTTTCCGCGTGCTTTTACGCAAAACCCGGCTTGAATCTCGCTGTTTTTTTTTTACTAAAAAATCTCGCTGATTTTGGGGCTACGCATACGGCACCGGACTGGCACCAACTGCAAATGCAGCCGCCTTACCTGCCTGCCATTCCTGCAGAGCTTTTAATTCGGTCGTATAAGACTGACCGTACCAGGTACTGGAAACCATCCTCAGTATCCGGATAGTGGATCGGCAGCTGCACCGAGATACTGGGAGGCCTACGCTAAATCCCCGGACGGCCTCCTACACATCAAATATGGTGTGGTCCCGGATGTCCGTGACGCGCCGATGTGGTGTGGGGCTTGTGTGCATGCGCGCCATCTCAACCACCCGAATGCTTACCCGCTCGGAGAAGGCGGGAGGAGAGCACGGACGAATGGCCCACGGTGGTGATGTCACCGAACCCGAGCTGCTTGGCCATCGCCTCTGCTTGGCCGACGCCGGATCTAGAGGAGGGAGCGAGCGGGGAGCTCGAGGAGGGGGAGGCGCACCGGATCCAGAGGAGCTTGGAGCGAGGAAGGAGGAAGAAGAAGGGCACGTGGCGGCGGTGGAGGAGGAGGGAGGGTGCGCGGCGGCGGAGAGGAGGGCCTGGATCCGACGGTGGCGGCGCCGGGGGGAGGCGGGCCTGGCGGCTACGTCGTAGGTGAGGAGGGGTGCTGGATCCGCAGGCGGGGGAGGAGGAGGCGTCTCTAATTTTTTAACAAATTTTTGAAACAAAAATTTTCAAATTTTTAAAAAATTCAAATTCCGACCGGGGTTAACTGGCCGACCGGACTGACCTGTCCTCAGCGGTTCACTGCTTAACCGGGTTAACCCTGGTTCTTCCATCCATGGGTACGATACATATTTAAAGAAAAACCCTCATACAAGATTAGGATTTTACTCGTCATTTAAATAGCTAAAATAGAGATAAACAAAAATGACTATACAAGCCTTCTTCTTCTTCTTTTTTTTGCTGAAAGAAGTATGGTCAATCAGGCTAGTAGATTGTCAATGTCATTAGCTATAGGTCCTGTTTGACACAGTTTCTTAACAATTTTCATTGAAATTAAGCAGCAAAGCGCCCCAAACGGCCCGCTTCCAGATCTCCACACGAGCTGAGATCAGGACCTACAAGGTCGTGCTCACCGACGAACACATGCCGAGATGGAGTACTTTGCCTCTTATACTTTAGAGAGATGGAGGTTGGGGTGGTTTTGGTCGGGGATTAGCAACAATTGTCACTTGATATTGATATTAATCCGACAACTCCAGACATCATAATGAACTAAGATGAGGTTGATCCATAGCTATGACCGCACAAACTTTTGATTTTCTAACAAGCCTTACAAGATCCAGAGCCAAAGAGAAAAATGTAGATGGGGGAGAGGCTTGTACAAAACAAGACCTTTTGAAAAACTTGCCTTCAAGGCTGAAAGGTCAGTTATGTTTTCTGTCTTTCCTTTTTGTTGCAAATGTTTCATAATGGCAAGAAGGTACAATAGCCATTTACAAAAACACCCTTATACAAGATTGGAATTACATATAGGTCCTTTAAATATCTAAAGAGAACATAAACCAAAATAGAGAAATTTCCTTATTCGTCATCGAAAGCAACTTCTCACTTATTTTCAGTGAGAAATTTAAAGTAACGGTAGATAAAGGAAATATAATTTTGTTATGACCATTAAAAGTGAGGACTGTGGAGGCCACGCTCATGCATGGTTTCCAGTCTTTTGAATGTAAAGTTCGGCTCTAAGAACATAAATTGTGTAGAAATTTCAAAAAAATATATAATTGGTATTTTTCATTTTGAGCCTAACATTTGCGTAATTTAGTGACAAATATACAAACAATATAAAGTAAGGAAAGATACAATATTTTAAAAATAAATTTACATAAGTCTATTGTTTAATTATTTGGAGTTGTAACTAGAAATGTGAAATTATGCAAGGTTGAAGTTTTACCCTCCCGTGAAGAAATTTGTTCATAATGGTTCTGGCTTTTAACTTTGTACCAGGAGAACGGAAAACATATCAGGTGCTCCCACACCTTATAATGCACCCATTCTCCCATCGTATAATACAGCTGCTACAATAAATAAAAAATTCAAACAAAAATATGAACAGGTAGACAATGCAATACTTTGTTATCATGCAAAATTTGAGATTCAATCGATACTTGTGTAAGGAGAAAAAAAATCATACACTGAATAGTTACGAGTTGTATTGTTTATGTCCAACCCGCAACCCGTTGCTATTGATATATTGATTTTAATTTTTATTGCATCTTACATGTATTTATGTTGCATATCAAAATTTGCATGATGGTAGAGGATGGCATGACCTATTTATTTATATTTGTTTATAATTGTTACATATGTATTTTTTGTACAATAGTGAATGGAACCACCGTGTCACACCCGGTTTTAAAGGACAAAACTAGATGCTTAGTATATGTGTGCCCAGGACAAGTTTTACACATATTGATAGTAAAAGTGAATAATAGTATAACCAATGTCATTATTACAACGTACCATTATTACATAAATAATTATCTTCAAAGACTAAAGCGACTCTCAAACTAAATAGCAGCTGAAAACACCATAACACCACAGGCAATCGACCGGGGGCACACTCGCCTGTTACTAGCTTGCATAGAAGTTGTATTGACTTGAGTGTTCACTAGTATGATTAGGATGTTGTTCCTTTCATAGGGTTTTTATCTTGCTAGTGTGATCACCACTAGAATTGTTATAGGAGTTGTTTTAAGTGGTTGGTTTTAGGAATCGGTGAATTTGGTACATAGTGCGTGTTCTCGATTCAACCCGCCCCCCCTCTCAGTCACTCGGTCCTTTCAGGGTATTCACAAGTAGAAGGTTTGGATTTTCATGAAACCTATGCCCCCATAGCAAGACTTGAATCAATTAGAATATTACATGCTTTTGCTACTCACCATGATTTTAAGTTGTACCAAATGGACATGAAAAGTGCATTTCTCAATGGACCAATCAAGAAAGATGTGTATGTGGAGCAACCACCGGGCTTTGAAGACCCAAAGTATCCTAACCATGTTTTTAAACTCTATAAGGCGCTCTATGGGCTCAAGCAAGATCCAAGAGCATGGTATGAATGCCTTAGGGATTTTCTTGTTAAAAAGGGTTTTGTCATTGGCAAGGCCGATGCAACCCTCTTCACTAAGCATTTTGGCAATGATATCTTTGTGTGCCAAATATATATCGATGATATTATATTTATGTCGATGATACATATCATCGGGATACCTCATAGATAAGGAAAGCAAGGTAGACTCCTACTCGGATATGTATAGTAGACCGACTAGGACTCCACCATGTAACCCTATCCCCCCTGGATATATGAGGGACAGGGGTCCTCCTCAAGAGACAAGTAGACAAGTCCTTAGTAGACAAGCAATAGGGCATCACATAATTAGACATAACTAGATATCATCGTCTAGGTCTACCCTCCTCGTCTAGATTTGTTATAGGAGTTGTTTTGAGTGGTCGGTTCTAGAAATTGGTAAATTTGGTACATAGTGCGAGTTCCCAATTCACACCCCCCTCTTGGTCACTCGGTCCTTTCAAGTGATATCAGAGCCAAGTGCTCATCATAAGGCTTAACCGCCTTGAGTAGTGACCGTATTGAGTTGGGATGTCATCCTATTCAGGGCCGGGTCATGGCTCATGGAAGGATCGCTTTAAAAACTACCTAAATGCCATGATTCCGGATGAGTTGATGGATACTCTTGTGGACTTTGCCAATACCTTTACCGATGATCATGTGTATGATGATTGTGTGAATGTGCCTAGTACTAGTGAGTGCCTAGATACTACTAATGTTGACTTGATAGGTTGCTCTACTAGTGTGCCTAATGTGATGAGTAATAATGATGTGTCTCTTGATCTTGCTTGCTCCACTAGCATGACTAGTATTGATGATGGTTGTGAGTCTCTTGTTGATCATGCTAGTAGTTCTCTTGTTGAGGGGTTCTTTGCTTTTCATGCCAATGACAATGAGGTTTTACTTGACTCTCTTATTCGCTTGCGAGGTATTGTGGACAGGATTGGGGCAACTTCTTTCGAGCTTTCCAAGATCGTGATAGTGGAGAAGATCCTCTCCTTGCTTCCAAGTAGTCTCTCCATTGAGGATGTGATCGAGCTGCTCTTCAAGGATGAGGAGATCACCGCGAGTATGGTGGGGAAGAAGACATCCAAGGCAAACTATGAAGCATACTCAAGCAAAGGGAAAGAACTAGCTTCAAGCTCAAACTTTTTTGATCCCTCCACAAGATTGCCTTGCAACAGCTTGTACAACCCTTTCAGAGTAAGATCTTCACCAAGTTCATCTTCGGACGCTTCGTCAAGCTCTACCTCAAGTGCCATTCCAAGTTCTACTCCAAGCACCTCGGGTGGACCGGGTATTGGCGTACGGGGAGCACCAACAACAATGCTCGCTCGATCATTTGAGATGATCAATCACGCGGCTTCAACTCTAGTGCCATCACCTCCTCCGCCACAAGATCACCTTTGGCATATTCATCGAGCTCACCAATAGGATTTCTTCTTTGAACTTGGTGAATTTGTAAGAAATCTGAATGATGACCTTTGTGAGAATCTCTTGAGCATTTATGATCTTGTGTGTAGGATAAACTCCTTCAGAGGTCTGCGAGGGATTGCACCACATGAAGTAATTAACAAGCTCCTCCAGCAAATCACAACTCTTGAGAGGGGTTTCTTACTTGAGGAGGTAGTCAATAGAAGGCATGAACTCTTAATTGAGGGAGTAATGGAGATGATACTCGTGCTCCACTCACAAGTGGGACACGTGCTTGAGCACATCACTGGACTCTATGATCGTCCCCATTACTACATCGACCTTGACAATGTGCACATGGGGGATGGTCATGGACATTGGAGGTATCGTGCTCCTCACTATCCCATCAGGAGGAGACTAATGGATGTGATTGCAAGAATCCCTATCTATGAGGATGGTCTTATTGCTCGACACAATGAGGTTAGTTCTAGTCAATCAAGTAATGTTTTGGATACTAACCCTTCTTCCTCTAGTGCTTGTCTTATAGCTACCACCAGGGTCAACTACAAGAGTGGAGGTACTCATTGGATTCTTTATAGTGGGTGCACTCAACATATGACCGGGAAGCCAACCATGTTCACCACTATTGATGAAGATGAAGACAGTGAGAATGTGACTTTTGGGGATAACTCAAAGGGGAGAGTTAGAGGCTCGGGCAAGGTGGGCATCATAAATGACCTCCATCTCTCCAAGGTATTTCTTGTGGAAACCCTCAACTTCAATCTCCTGTCTATTGGTCAACTATGTGACATGGGCTTCAAGTGCACATTTGATAAGGATGGTGCAACAATTGAAAATGCTAAGAGAGGGCTAGTGTTTCATGGAGTAAGGCATGGGAACTTATATGTCACGGACTTCAAATCAAGCAATATGCCACCAATCACTTGCCTATTCTCTAAGCCATCCAAGGGATGTTGTGGCATAGAAGACTAGCACATGTTGGAATGAATCAGCTCAAAAAGATTGTCAAGAGGAATCTAGTTGAAGAAATCAATGATGTGACCTTCGAGAAGGACAGACTGTGCAACACTTGTCAGGCAGGAAAACAAGTTGCATCTTCATATCCTACCAAGTCATTCATGTCTACATGTTGTCCTCTGGAGCTCTTGCATATGGACTTGTTTGGGCCAACACATTACAAGAGTCTGGGAGGTAATCTATACTGTGGTTATTGTTGATGATTTCATGAGATACACTTGGACCTTGTTTCTTGTGGACAAATTTCAAGCCAGTGGTATCTTCAGAAAGATTGCAAGGAGAGCAAAGAATGAATTCAATGCTAGCATTCTGAAGATAAGGAGTGACAATGGGGCTGAGATAAAGAACACCATAGTAGAGGAGTACTGTGACAAGAAAGGGATCAAACAAGAATTCTTCGCTACGTATACTCTCGAGCAGAATGGAGTAGTGGAGAGGAAGACAAGACGCTCATCACTCTTGCTTGTGCCATGTTGGATGAGTATGGAACTCATGAGAGGTTTTGGGCGGAGGAAATCAACACGGCTTGCTATACCTCCAACCGTGTCTATCTTCACCGGTTGTTGAAGAAGACGCCATATGAGCTATTGGTGGGAAGGAAACCCAATGTTTCCTATTTCTGAGTCTTTGGCTACAAGTGTTACATTCTCAAGAAGAGGAGAAAGCCTGAGAAGTTTGAAAGTAGAACTGATGAAGGCATTCTTGTTGGGTACTCAGTAACTTCTAAAGCATATAGGGTCTATAACTCAGCCACACAATCCTATTGTGGGATACGTGCCTTACGGGTATCCTCATACAAGACTAAGTTGGTAGCCGACCGGGTACTTCATCAACAAGGAAGCCGACCAACTCGATTTGGAGCACACGGCATGTAGAGATAGACTTTCTATGTAAATCCTTGTGAGTTATGACTAGGACTCTTCATGACCCCCCCTGCCGACCGGATATATAAGGCGGCAGGGTATCCCTCATCGGGGATAAGTTTTTCCGCAAACATCAATACAATACATAGAACACAGGACATAGGGTTTTTACTCTCATCGAGAGGGCCCGAACCTGTATAACTTGGCGTCTTGTGTTACCATCGTAGTTCTTAGTCTCGACGTAGCCCTACACATTTTACTGCCGATCTCAAGCTTCGACAGTTGGCGCGCCAGGAAGGCGACAAGGCTCGCCGGGATTCTCCGTCGACTACGATGGCCAAAATTCCCATCATCTAGTACTCACCGAACTTCAAGATCTCCTTTGGATCACTCGACTTCACAGTCGGCGACAACGGAGCCCTAGGTCCGGGGAACCACAGATCCGACTCGGCCGCAGTCGTTTCCATGGCATGATCACCGAGTTTGTCTACCATGATCCCCGCATTGGTTCCACTCGGATCTGAGGACGAAGATCCTTCCTTCAGGAATAATTCAAAATCAGATCGGTCTTTTGATGAGGACTCGATCGGATCCGCTTACCCATATCTCCATACTGTCAACATGGTGGATATAGCAGATCCCGCAGATGGAGACCAAGATGATGACCAAGACGGTGAGCATGAAGGTAACCCCATTGATGGCCACCCGAATCAACTAGCCGAAGGAGGTCAACAGGAGGAGGACCCTTCAGCTGATGACTTATCGGTTGGACACTGCCGTCGACCAAGAGGGTTGTGCGGTTCACGCAACACACGCCGACTGGATCTTGGCCCAGAACTCGAAGTGGATGGCGTCAAGGTCTACCACTCTCCTCAGAATAACATCACAGGGGCCAAAACCTTGCTCGACACCCTAATGGTCGATGCGAATTATCAGACCCCTGCGATGCAGAAGGTGGTGGCTATGCTTAAGGCCGTTGCAGCTCAAGAGGCCGCAAAATCTCAGTTGGTCACAAGCTCTAGTCACGTATCTTCGCGAGGTTGGCATAGGCGTGAAGATCTGAGAAATTTTCTTAGCCTCCGTGATGGACGAGATACCATCAACTCTCACTATGAAGAACGCGCTCAGGATAACTGACGCTATGAGGAAGAACACCGTGATTGGAGAACGGACGACCAACGGGATGACCGATAGGACAACCGACGAGAGGACCGTCAAGATCCTCCTCCAAGGAATAGCCACGACAACCGTCATCGATGTGATGATCGGATCAGCGAGATAACGATGATAACGACCATCGACGTCGTCATCATGATGATGATATTGGTCCGCGACACGACCGCCATGCAACTCCATCTCCAGACTGGCATATGCGGTCGATGACGCCGACTGACGATGAGATCGATGGCATCAAAGCTTACATCCCTAGGCTTCATATAGCTCGATGGCCAAAAGGATTCAAGCTGGTCCCCATCGAAAAATACGATGGTCAGACCAATCCCCGAGAGTGGCTGCAGCTTTCCAGCACGACGATTCGGTCGGCTGGAGGTGATTCCTATATAATGGCTAATTACCTCCCGGTCTGCCTAGATCCAGCTGTTTGGATATGGCTCACGTCTCTTCTAGAGGAGTCAATCACATCTTGGGGAGACCTCAACTGGAAGCTCATAGAAAGTTTCCAAGCTACCTGCAATCGACCGGGCAACCACTTCGACCTCACTCGGATCAAGCAGAAGACCGACGAACCTCTTCGTGACTACATCAAGCAATTTTGCGCTAAGAAGACTGAGATCCCTAATGTCCCGGACCAACAAATCATCACCGCCTTCCAAGGAGGGATCCATATAGATGATTTGGTTCATGAGATCGGTCGGAGGAATCATGACCTCAAGCTGACCGCTCAAGAGTGCTTCGAGATCGCCGACAAGTTCACGTCTGGTGAGTCAGCATTGGATGACATTCGGGGAAAAAGCAAAAAGAAGCGGTCGGACAAGCCCGAGTCCTCCAAGAAGGACAAGAAGAGGAAGCCTGATAACATGGTTCACACGGTGGACCGACTTCAGAAGAACCCTTGAACAAGCCAACCATCCACAGATGAGCTGCTGAGTGGCCCATGCCTTTGGCACCCAAAGGGAAACCACAAAGCAAAGGATTGCTATCGATTGAAGGGTTTTACAATGGCTGCACTCAAGGTGGCTAAAGATCCCCCGAGGCGCAATAGCAAAGACAAGACCAATGACGATGGCGACAAGGATGACTCAGGAGAGTTCCAGGAGCCCCGCAAGGAAGTCAACTTCATCTTCGGTGGCCCGGATGCCTACGTGTCCAAGCGCAAGTAGAAGCTGGAACTTTGGGAGATCAACTCGGTGGAACCGACTGCGCCTCAATTCATGAGGTGGTCTGAAATGCCAATCACCTTTGATCGGTCGAATCATCCCAAGCACATCCTGAAGCCGGGTCGATACCCGCTGGTGCTTGCTGCTACAATGAAGGAGGTAAAGTTCAAAAAAGTACTCATTGATGGAGGAAGCAGTTTGAACTTAATCTTCACCAAGACTCTTAAAGAGCTCGGTCTGTCAATCAATGATCTTCAGCTGAGTTCTTCACCTTTCCACAGGATTGTACTTGGCAAGACTTTAGTTCCTATTGGACAGATCAGTCTGCTGGTTACCTTCAGGACCTGTGAGAATTTCAGGACCGGGCGCATTCTCTTCCAGGTGGCGGATTTTGACTTAGCATATTATGCTATCATCGGTCGACCGGCTATGGCTAAATTCATGGCCATCCCGCATTATTCATATCTCACCCTCAAGATGCCAGACCCGAACGGAATAATCTCCCTCCACTCTGATCTTCGGAATTCTTTTGATTGCAATGTACAGAGTTGTGAGATGGCCAATAAACAGTTGATGCTGTCCGACCAGAAGGAGATCCAGCAGGCAGTCGGCATGGAGGAGTAGACCGGAGCGGCGGTTCCAACAAATAAGCCTACCAAAGACAAGATTCAGACCGATGACATCCAAACCAAGGAAATTATGCTCGATCCTGAGGACCCCGATAAGGTAACTTATGCTGGGGCCAACCTCGACGAGAAATAGGAACTCGCGCTCACTCTTTTCCTCTAGGAAAATAGGGACATCTTTGCATGGAAACCATCTAACATGCCAGGAGTTCCTAGGGAAAAGATTGAGCACAAGTTAAAGGTACCCCCTGGGGCTACCCCCGTCTGGCAAAGGCTTAGAAGATTGGCACAAGATCGCAAGGACGCCATGAAGAAGAAGATAGTAAGACTATTAGATGCTAAGTTTATAAAGGAGGTGTATCATCCCGACTGGTTAGCAAATCCAGTCCTTGTACCCAAGAAGAATAAAGAATGAAGGATGTGTGTTGATTATACTGATCTCAACAAGGTCTGTCCTAAAGACCCTTTTGCTCTTCCTCGTATTGATCAGATTGTAGACTCGACAGCCGAGTGTGAGCTCTTGAGCTTTCTGGATACCTATTCAGGCTATCACCAAATCCCACTGAAGGTCGAAGATCAGATTAAAACTTCCTTTATAACACCCTTCGGCACCTATTCTATATCACAATGCCTTTCGGTCTAAAGAACACTGGCGTGACTTACCAACGAGGTATTCAACGCTGCCTTGCTACTCAGATTGGTCGGAACGTAGAAGCATATGTCGATGACATCATCATCAAGACCCGGAATGTCGAAGGGCTTATTTCTGACCTGGCAGAAACCTTTGACAATCTGACGCATTATTCAATAAAGCTGAATCCTAAGAAGTGTGTTTTTGGGGTTCCTTCGGAAAAGCTACTCGATTACATCGTTTCAAAATGAGGTATAGAGGCCAACCTGGATAAAATCAAGGCGATCCTTGGTATGGGGCCACCTAATTCTCAAAGGGATGTACAGAAGCTGACCGGATGCATGGCATCCTTGAGTCGCTTTATTTCCCGACTGGGGGTTAGAGAGTTACCACTTTTCAGACTGCTTAAAAAGCAGGAAGACTTCGTTTGGACCGAAGAGGCGCAATTGGCATTGGACGAGTTGATGGTTTACCTCAGCAGTATTCCAGTATTGGTGCCTCCGGAGCTAGGAGAAAAACTTTAACTTTACATATCGGCCATAACTCAGGTTGTGAGTACTGTTTTAACAGTCGACCGAGAAGAAGAGGGACATATACAAAAAGTGCAACACCCGGTCTATTTTGTGAGTGAGGTCCTTGGCGCCTCTAAGGTAAAATATCAACAGATCTTGAAGTTGTTGTATGCATTGTTGGTCACTTCCAGGAAGTTGAAGCATTATTTTCAAGCTCATCCAATCGAAGTCCAGACCTCCTTCGCACTCGACACAGTGCTGCACAACCGAGAAGCCGAAGGGAAAATCACCAAGGGGGCAGTCGAACTTGATCAATATACCATCACGTTCGCGCCACGGTCGGCTATAAAGGGACAAGCACTAGCTGATTTTGTTGCTGAGTGGATAGAGATTCAAAATCCACCTACTGCACAAGACATCGAGTATTGGAAAATGTACTTCGATGGGTCTCTTCAATTACAAGGAGCTGGTGCGGGAGTCGTGTTTATCTCACCCACTGGAGAGAAGCTTTGATATGTCCTTCAGGTGATGTTTCACGCGTCCAACAATGCTACGGAGTATGAAGCCCTTCTACATGGTCTGCGCATTGCTGCATCACTCGGCATCAAGCGCCTCGATGTCTTTTGTGATTCGGCTTTGGTTATTAATCAGGTCACTAAGGATTGGAACTGTGTGGATGACAATATGAGTGCTTACTGTCAAGAAGTAAGGAAGCTCGAAGACAAATTCGATGGATTGAAGTTCACGTATGTTTTTTGAGACAATAACCAAGCGGCTGATGAATTGGCCAAAATGGGATCATCCCGGTCTGTGGTCCCGCCAGGTGTTTTCTTACACACTCTGGATTCCCCCATGATTTCTCCTTGGTCAGATGTATTAATGAGTGTTGTTACTGATCTCGTTAGTGATGACACCATGGAGACCGATTGGCGTGACCCGCTCATCCAATATTTGGATAAGGGAACGCTACCTTTGGATCCTAATGAGCAACGAAGGTTGGAGACTCGATGCCGAGGGTATTTGTTGGTGGGAGACCAACTCTATAAAGTCGAGGTTCAAATATCTTGATGAGATGCATCTTGAAATCAGAAGGCCATAAGTTGGTAGAAGAAATTCATTCCGGGATATGCGGCAATCATGCAGCTTCCAAGACTTTGGTCGGCAAAGCTTTTCGGTAAGGGTTTTATTGGCCCACGGCGGTTGAAGATGCACACCAGGTCGTTTGGACGTGTGAAGGTTGTCAATTCTTCACTCAACAAACGCAAGTGCCTTCACAATAACTTCAGATGATAGCTTTGACTTGGCCCTTTGCTGTTTGGGGGCTCGATATTGTCGGTCCTTTCAAGAAGGTGCCAGGCGGGTTCACTTATCTGTTTGTTGCTATTGATAAATTCACCAAGTGGATTGAAGCAAAGCCGGTCGACAAGATTACATCGAAGAAAGCTATCGAGTTTGTCAAGGATGTCTTCACTCGGTTCGGGGTTCCTCATGATATCATCACCGATAATGGCACTCAATTCACATCAGTGGAATTCCGTGACTTTGCCGATGAGATGGGAATAAAAATCCACTTTGCATCAGTGGCTCATCCTCGAAGCAATGGGCAGGTCAAATGGGCCAATGGTATGATTCTTCAAAGATTGAAACCACAGATATTCGACAGGCTTAAGCCTTATGCCGGTCGGTGGGTTAAAGAATTGCCTTCAGTTCTTTGGGGGCTTCGCACAAACACCAGTCGGGCAACTGGTCAGTCACCTTTCTCATTGGTCTACGGCTCAGAGGCTATGCTGCCGACCGAAGTCAGCCTTGTTTCAGCACGGGTTCAGACATATGATAAACAACTTTCTGAGGAGAATTGAGAGATTGATTTGATTGCAGCAGAGGAGTTGCGTGATCGCGCTCTGTTTCGGTCGGCACTTTACCAACAAGGCTTACGTCAATATTATGATAAAAATGTACGTAATCGCCACTTCCAAGTTGGAGATTTAGTGCTTCGCCGAGTGTAGTCAACAAAGAACCAGCATAAGCTTTTTCCAAAGTGGGAAGGATCATATGTTGTGAAGGAAGCCACTCGCCCGGAGCTTACCAACTAATGTATGAAGATGGTGACGATATACCAAATTTTAAATCAGCTATGTTGTTTCCATACTTAATTATTCCTTTGTATATTTATACATTATTCATGAATGAAACTTTGGTCTTTTTGATGAAAGATTTTTTGATGATTTTCATTCTATATTGTCTCGATTCCTTAATTTATTTTATTAAACAATCGAGCCAGGGGGCTAGTAATAATGTCCCACCTTAGTCTAACCGTATTTCGATTTTGGACTACTTTCTGACTGAGTAAATCTGCAGATAATGTCACCTTACCTTTGTCAAGAGGTGAAGGGACGACGGCAGGAGCAGGTTGGGGTACAGGCACTGGAATGGAGGCAGGAATTGCCTTGTCAGATGGCTTATCCACCTCGGTGAGCATGTTTGATGACTTGCCGACTGACTTGGGCAGATCAGTTGGACGAGGAGGAGGTCCAGACCGAGTGGCTTCGGACTCTTGGGCACTCTAAGAATCACTCGTCCGACTGCTATCAAAACAAAGATGGAAGAGATTAAAATGTGTTATGGATGGCAATAAGAGACAAGGAGCATAAGGTTAAAGGATTAACCTAGGAGCCTTCTTGAGCTTGATTCGGCACAACCTCTTCTTCGAAGAAGTTGACTGAGAATTAGTCTCCTTCCTCTTCTGGGTAGATTTTCCTACCTTGTCAGTCTGATCCACCCTCTCAGCATCACTCTGAGTTTGGCTCGGGGGATCCGACTGGCTTGAAGGTCAGTCGGAGGGAGTAGGGGTGGGATGACCAGCGTCAGCAGATGACAATTCTTCATCATCATCCTGATCCCCTATATATTATCGTCGGCGCCTAACGGTCTACTTTACTAGCTGACTGGGGGGGGGGGGGGGGCAGGGTGGTGACCGGATCAGCACGAGCGCCTTGAGAAGAGCTCGAGCCTCCAGTGCCGGTCTGCTGTGTCTTCTCGACATAATCTGGTCCCTCGGAATCGGTCGGAGGGAGCAGAGGATGAGAAATATAAGTATCCAAAACCTGCATAAGAATCAAAATATCAAGCAGGGCATCAAGACAAGAACATAAAGGATTGCTCAAAGTAGACTGAGGCTTACTCGGGCCCGTATAGTGCCCTTGTTATACGCCTTCTTGATCAGCGAGTCATCCTGAAGGATATCCCCTTCAAATATTTTTGACAGGCGTTTCTTACGGAGCTCACCATTCGGTGGGTCAGGCACCTCCCTGGTTTCGTCATTATTGACATAGTTCCACGCCGGGTGACTCTGTAGCTTCAGGGGCTGCACTCTGCGTACTATGAAGCTTTTGGCGATAGTAATTCCGTCAATGCCTTTAGCCTTCAAGTCGGCTATCTTCTTCAGCAGAGTGACCACCTGAGGGTCGGTCGGATTGGGCTTCTCCGTCTATTGTGCTAGAGGAATCGCCTTGGCACCAGTGAAGTCAACAAGAATAGGAGGAGGGTTGTCACAATAGAACCACTCATCCTTCTAGTTTTTATTCCCGGTCTTCAATGGCACATTGATGTAGGCCTCCTTCTTACGCAACTGGAAGCCAACACCGCCTATAGCTACTTGATTGTCCTTGGTCGGCAGCGGATGGAGGACAAACAGATGGCAGAATAAATTAAAGTGGGGAAGGATGCCCAGAAATGCTTCGCACATGTGACACAAAGATGGTGATGTGAAGAATGGAATTGGGATTGATGTTGACAAGCTCAATCCCATAAAAGAAAAGGAGCCAAAGCAAGAAGCTGCAATAGGGGACTCCAAAACCATGCTTAAAGAACAAGCGGAATACAACTATTTGTTTATGAATAGGGATGGGGCAAGATTCACGGGGTACCTTGGAGTTGATATGCACTTGTTCGGGAAGGATGCCGTCGATCAGGCAGGAATCGAGGTGGAAACTTTCTTGCGACCCATGGCGATGATAGTTTTGGTCGTGGCGGATCAAATGCTGAACCCTAGCAGAGGCTTGGGGGCTAAGCGCGGCGAGATCTGCGGTGGCCGAAAGCGAAGGCGCTAACCCTAGCTGGAAAGTTGAGGAGTCGCTGAGAACAGAGGAGGCGCGAGGAAGACAAAGAGTTCATGCGCAAATGCGACATGGACTGAGAGTCAACTCGACGCTGCCTTTTATACTCCCACTTTTTGACCTAAGGGTCCCATGGGCCGGGGTAGCCGTACAGTGATGACAATTTTTTGCTTAAGCAAAAATTAATTAAGGACCTTAAAGCATGATTAGGGTCTAAAATCTTGAGAAATAAAGCTCGGGGGCTTCTTTGATGAGAAGCATTTGAAAAATATTCAACCATATCTATATGATTTGATGATCATATAGCGAAGGACTTGATGGTCGTATGGGTATAAGTTCAAAGGTTATGGTATTGATTAAAGTCAATAACCAAATTGTCAAAATTGGACTTATGGATAATTAGAGTGACTAATTATTAGGGAAAGGCTATATTATGATTGATGTCATTTAGCTTAGTATCATTATATGATTGATGTCATAGTGGTTCACATGGATTGAATATGATTGATATCATAAAATTCAAACTGACCAGTCACTCGGACATAGTGTATATCACTCGGCCTTTTTGATAATCGGTTGGCAAGGCTGAAGCTTTGCAAGTTGACTTACTGGTTTGATGACCAGAGGTCTGTTAAACTCAGGCTTGATGGTTTGAGTAAAATACATACAAAATAATAAGAGCTAATATAATTAGACTCTTGCATTATTTGTTAGTCTTCAAATTATACAAGAGTCGGGGGCTACACCTGATCAGGTGCACCTGGCCGGTGCATCAGATCTATCAGGAACTTTGATAAAGAGGTCTTCCCAATTTATGATCTACATTGAAGATCATTCTGAGAGTTAAAGCTCAAAATCAGGAAGCACTCGGAGGCTGCTGTGGGATACTTGCCTTATGGGTATCCTCATACAAGACTAAGTCGATAGCCGACCGGGTACTTCATCAACAAGGAAGCCGACCGACTCGACTTGGAGCACACGACATGTAGAGATAGACTTTCTATGTAAATCCTTGTGAGTTACGACTAAGAGTCTTCATGAACCCCCCTACCGACCGGATATATAAGGCGGCAGGGTATCCCTCATCGGGGGACAAGTTTTTCCGCAAACATCAATACAATACACAGAACAGAGGACGTAAGGTTTTTACTCTCATCGAGAGGGCCCGAACCTGTATAACTCAGCATCTTGTGTTACCATCATAGTTCTTAGTCTCGATGTAGCCCTACACATTTTACTGCCGATCTTAAGCTTCGACACCTATGATGTGCAATTTGACACCTATGACATGCCCATGGGCAAGGTTTTACCCCACGAGGCCAATAATGGTGATATTGATGAGCCCTGTACTCCATCACCTCAACCAACCTCATCCTCTAAGGTGCAAGAACCAACCCAAAATGCCACAAGTACACCCACAAGCTCCTCTCAATATTCATTGAGAGTTCACTCACCAAATGATGAGGAAACCCAAGTGAGAAGTGTGCCACAAGCCTCCCCACATACTTTACCACAAGCCACTTCTCCTAGCTCTTCACAAGATACCCTCCCATCCACCTCAGCCCAAAGTCCAAAACAAGAAAGCATAAGAGTGACTCTTCCACCTCTCCTAGGATCCAAGACACTCATATATCAAGAAAGCGAGCAATCCATGATGCACACGATACTTCACCAAAAGCTCGTCCCACTGTTGGTCGTTACTACGCACCCACTTATATACCGCAAGAGGACAATGTACATTGTAGCACTTTTTCCCTTAGAGTATTCCAAGGTATAATCGAATCCACAGGGATTGGAAGAGAATGATGTTTAGAGTTTACTATTTTATCTAACAAATCAATCCTAGCATGAAGTACATATTGCACATACGTGAGCATGAAAAGAGGTGAAAGTTGAAGGTTGCGCCGATCAGCTCAACAGGTGCGCTGATTGGTGCAAAGGCTTACCTGGTAAAAGGGGTTATAGGAGTATACACATCGACCAAAGAGGAACACCTGGAGTTAGCCTATATGCATCTAGTACTTGAAGAAAGGATGTGTCGATCGGCACAACTAGTGCACCGATCGGCGCTGAAGCAATAATCATTATCATCTTAATCCTAACTTACTTGGCACTTCATTGAATCGAACGATAAACTTAGTATTCTACAAGATATGATGGTTTCGTTCACCCCGGCTTGTCACATGTGAAGGCTATTAGCTCCCCACTGGTTTCTTGCACTATGCGATGAGCAAAAGCATAATTGCAATTTACACAAATGGGAATAGATATATATTAAGTACACCACATAGACTGAATTCACCAAAAGAGATTCAACAAGTGACCAAGGACAGAATCAAGGTAGATAACATAGATATAGATAACTGTACCAATATTCATCACCGTCAGAGGAGCGCCGATCGGCTCAATTGGTGCACCGATCAGCGTAGCCATGATGCATCGTTGACGACTCCTAAGGTACATGGCTCTACTTCTCCTAGCTCTGGTGTAGTGCACCACGCAGG
This sequence comes from Eleusine coracana subsp. coracana, assembly GCA_032690845.1. NCBI lineage: Eukaryota > Viridiplantae > Streptophyta > Magnoliopsida > Poales > Poaceae > Eleusine > Eleusine coracana. The sequence continues at coordinate 33,396,378 of CM064434.1, forward strand.
GTCCCTACCCGACTAGACTACATCTCTTAATTTGGTGGCTCTTCAACTCCGACGGCCTCTTGGCGATGTGCAACGGCTCCTATGTCTTAATCACCTCCCTTTCCTTGTCCTCTTTGTCTTGGACGTCATATGGGTTTTTATATAGCCTCTGGTCACATCCTTCCTTGCTTGGCCTCCAAGTTTAGCTCACAGAGATTGAATCCAAGTCAGTTTCGTACCTTCCATAAACTACACCGACTTACATTAATCATAACTGATGCTTTCGGAGTCCAAATGGGGCAAACCTGGACTCTATCTCGTATCCCTTGAAAATATATACAACTTTGGTATTATTTGGATCCTCATATTCGGACGTTTAGATAACCAAAATTGCGATGCCAAAATATCTGTCCTGATTCAGATTCCTCTGTGCAGCCTGCCTTGCGGGGCCCATATCTACCAGTTCTGGAGTCCAATAAATGCAAATCATATATGAGTCGGAAAGCTCTCGACGAGATCTTCAACTTTAGTATTCTGAGATTTCCTATTTGACCACGTCTTGGGCTCTAAAATCGCATGACAATATAGTGCTATTTCTAGACTCTGCAAATTGAATCTTCCTTTCGGATAAACCTTCTAGAAATCCTTAGGCAATGGGACTCGATCTTGGGCTTGCACATTGGGCCTCATGGACGTCCAGGTGTGTCTTGTAAGCTTCATGGGCTAGTGGGAAACCCTCCTTACATGGCGAGTCAGGCTTCATGTCGGTACTTCTTATATAAGAGCCATTTTGTCGTCTTTTCACCTGTTTCTACAATAAAGCACTAAAACGACACTACATGTGGAAATCGTCAATATTAGAGGTAAAAACACATGATTATGATGAGAATATGGTACGATATTGGTGGTTATTGGCATACAAAACTGGTACATAGGAACCACCAACAGTTTCCCCATGCTTAAACCTTTGCTCGTCCTCGAGCAAATAAATCTTCTCAAGGAGAGAACAACATTGCAATCATGTTATCTTCACTTGCATTCATCAAGGCACATGCATATCTAACCCGCTTTAAGAGTGTAGCACAAAAAGTTTTATGTTGCACCAACTCTACTACTCAAAGATACTAGTGGGGAATAGAAAATGACTAAGATCCGATCATAATGATCAAATAAAGTAGCTTCAACTCTCAAATCAGATTGCTCCTCAAACTAGGCCTTAAATGATAAATTTTTTCCAAAAATTTAGTCTCATTTATCCAAACAAAACGCTCTTTTGCAAAGAATTAAGGCAACACTCATCTTACAAATCTCACAAGCCAAACAACTAGAAGTGATCGTATCTACAAATATTTGGTGGAAGGCTTTATGTGTAGCTTGGTAGGAAAACAACTAGCAACAATGTAACGCAGAGTATTATCAAATCAAGAGATAGTTCTAATTGGTTTTACAAAGACTTGTCAAAAAGGCCATTGGAAAACATTGTAAAGAAGAGGAAAAACACACGCTTTTAGAAAGGTGGACATGTGCAAAAGACAAAGAATGATCTTAAGACACAAATGAAGTTCTCGAAATCGGATTGCACATGGTTGGAGTGATAGAGTTTCAACCAATTGAATGCAGTTACTTGAAGAATAATGGTTTATGCACAAATCTCCTCTCTTGCAGCTTGATTGAACATTCTTGATCTTCCATCAACAATTTTTTATTTGAAGTCCATTAGCTAGTGCTTCGGAATGATGAATGACATCCATCCCCCCAAGCTTAAACGTTGCTCGTCCTCGAGCAAAGGGAGTGGAAAAAGATGAGCACTAGCTAAATCCTTTATTTCTTCTCTTCGACCATCTGAAACACTTATAATTGCTTTCTAGAGATAACAGAGCGCTTCCTAAATTTTTGAGTCCTTGCGCCGATCGGCGCAGAGTTGCGCCGATCGGCGCGCTTCTGATTTCGCCTTGTCTTCTCCTTATATTGCTCTTTTGCACTTCAGAGAGTCTTCAGAGGTGTTTATTGATAAAAATCTTCATCTTTAGCAAGAGATCTTGATAGTTTGTGCATAAAACCATAGAAATAGTGCAACGGCTCGACGAGAAACTCACATCACAGGTTGTGGACAAGGAGAGGACAACACCAAAAGAAATATAGGTTTACAGGTGGGAATATTCAGCGAGCATTGCTATATATGAAAGGGCTGGCAAACAAGTGATAGTTATGCAAACAAGATGGCCAACTTCCAAGTCTCATACCAAAAGAACACAAACTTGAAATAACTCACTAAATTACATGTTGCATTCTACAGGCTTATTATATAAGTGTAGCATTTTTGGCTTTGGTAGGTATGATCAATGCAAGAGAGCAAAATTTGCAAGGATTAGAGACAACATGTAACAGTTTTTTAAAAATTATTAAGCATACTAGCTATGTTGGAGTTTTCTTCTTAGAGAGCAAAGCATATTATCATGAAGAACAATTCAACCATATGGGATCTTTATCAAAACATCTGTCAACAAATACCACTACTAAAGCAAATAGAGTTCATAGAATTGGTGCTTAGTTAAAAATTTGGCGGTGGACAATTATGTGCAATGAATCATGCAACTTCCAATAACAATAGCAACTTTCATCATATCTCTAGCAAAGATCCTCATCATAATTATACATTAATTCATTGTTAAAGTATTATAAGACAATAGTGATGATACAGGCAAGCTCCCCTAGATAAATTAATGATATTTGGTCACCCTAAGGTAGCTATTAGGGATATGTCATTGTCCATTCTATGTTCTATGTGACAAATTACAAATAACCTTTCGCATGAACAAAACGAAAAGGGTATCACACAAGAAAAAGAGAGAGAAGACCCAAGTCAAAAGCATACGACATTTACTGGTTTGAAAAGAAAATAAGAGTTGGAGAAGTAAAGAAGTAAACGGATGTTACTGCAATTAAATCAATTGAAGCTCAGCGTGTGCCTCCCCCATGCTTAAAATCTTGGTGGATTGCACGAGAGAAGGGCAATAGCAGGGGCAGTGAGGGAGCGTCGATCAGCACGAGGATGCACCGATCGGCGCAGACGGTTGTGCCTCTTGTCACCTCCATCTCCAGCCTTGATGTGCTGTCCCAATGCTCCCTCTTGTATATGCGACTGTTATCACCTTGCTTCCTTCTACTGTCCTCATTTTAGAGTATTTCTTTCATTCCTGCAAAACATTGAAGTGCACACACTACCCCTGATATGATGGTCAGGGATAGAACAATATCTACCATTTAGCAACAAACTCAAAAGTTCAACTTGTGGTATTTTAATTCTAGTAGCAAAAATAAAACAAAATCCTAATGGGTGTACGTGTATGCACAAGTGTGGATGCATGGAGTTAAAATTACTATGTTAGCAAAGAAACAAGATTATAACAATGTTGTTCCATAATTTAGTCTAAACACCACGTTCACACAAAATTGCTAAATGAATATCATAATTCTAAGTTCAAAGTTTTCATTGTTTAGTCTTGAAACAAAGCAAACAACATGAAGAAAAAGAATTTTTATGTTAGCAGTGAAGGTTAGAGGCGTGGAAGCTAAACAAGAACAATGTTTACACCTAGCTCTGAGCATCATGCTTACAACTGAATTGCTGTCATCAATCATAACAAAATTCTTAATAACCAAAATTAAAACACCATGTTCATTATTTAGCTACGACAAAACTTTATTAGATCAAATGAATAGCGCATTGCAATAGACTAGCAACCAACCAATAAATGATGTAAAACATAGCAAGGCAAATGAACTATCCAATGTTGTTGAACAAATAAGCATAAACACCATGTTCACACCAAAATTTTCTAGAAAGCTCACGAAGCTAATTAAGTGCTCATAATCAAGTTCAAACCAAGCTATTATGAGTGAGAAAGTGAATATGAACATGCAAAGTTGGAGGTTCATGCGAAACAAAACAAAAACATGTTAGGCGGCAGTGAAGGAATGCTTAGAAAAGCATTTGGGTGCTGCGCCGATTGGTAGTGTGCGTGCACCGATCACGTGCACCGATCGACATAGTAGGAATTGGCTCTTGAATGCGATGAAAAATGAAGGGTGGGAGGCTTAGGTGGGCTTAAGTTAGGTGATTAAGATGCATGCAAGCGAAAACATTATGCAAAAACAAAAAACAAAGCAAGTCCTCACAAATTATGCATGTAGTGGATGATTTTCACAAACAAACACAAAATGATGGCGGCGGAGGTCTAAAAATAAAAAGTTAATCTAGAACTAATTTGCCACAAGTGAATCAATTGAGTTGGGTTATTCTCACACAACAAAACTCTAGGTTGCTCTCCTAGTAGCACTAATCAATCCAAACAAAATAAAAAACACAAAAACATGGGTTGCCTCCTGAAAAGCGCTTCAATTAGAGTCATGTAGCTAGACTTCTTACGTACCTTATTGTCATGAAGCCATGGTTCTTGGTGTAAGATCCAAAATTTCGATGCAGCTTGTACTATGCAATCTTCTTCGTGGTTCGCTCACTGCCCGTCTTCATTGCGTTACATAATGCTCAATGTGTGTATGTGATATAATGCTCTAGAGTCTTCAATCTTGTTCAACTTCTAATCATTTGCTTGTAGGAGAATTGTTCGAGCTATCTTTGTTGTCATCTTCATCTTCACATGAAAAATCTTGATGACTTCATCTTTTAACCATTGGAGCATATGTCGGCTTGTCCGATGACTTGTGAATCTTGACCTTTGTTGCACCAGTAAGTCTTGATGAAGAGTAGATGCAGCTTCTTAATTCTTGCCCAATGATCCATCAAGTCGACGGTGAAGAAATCCGAAGAAATCTGCTGTTGCTTTTCTGAACCGACGTCTTGTTTCTAACATTGCTCCGCGACCAGAAGGAATTAGAGGCTGAAACCTGTGCCATTGCATCGGGCATCAAATTGTCTTTCCAAGCAGTAATCATGCGTCCAAATCGGACTCCGTATGAGGGAGATATGACCTTTTTTCTAAAGGTATGTCAGGCTGTCTCATGATGAATCCGAATTGAATTTAAACTTTCCAAATATTCAAACTCCATGTTTAGAATAACTTGAATCCGTGTCAATCACCAAAAGGAAGCCTCTTAAATGTTTGGAAACCCATAGATCACGTGGATATAGGACTTTAATTCCATATTTGGCTCAAACTTCCAATTGTTTGCAACTCTTGCGAAATATCCAAACTGCCTGTGCAGCGTCTCGTATTTTGGTCATAAATCCTTGTAGGAAACTCCAAATGACGTGAGGTTTAAACCGTTGGAAATCAGACTTCCTGCTCTTCCACAATATCAAATTTGTAGGTCCTTCAATCCTCTATAGAATTTTGCACTCTTCTTTTGGTTGGCGGACAGAACATCTTTTCTCCCATTATCTATTTCTGTGAATAAGATAGCATCCTTGCAAAGCATTAGTAAGAAAAAATTATTGACACATGAGCGTACCTTCCTTTGAGCGGTGCGGTGCCGATCGGAATAGGCATTGCGCCGATCTGCACAAGTGGCTCTCGCGTGGAGAAGGACTCCTTAGCAGATGATGGAGCAGCAGAGTCGACGAAGAGCGGGATCGTCGATGCCGGCGTGGACGTTGATGCGGTGCCGATCGGCACATGGTTGCGCTGATTGGCGCAAGCAACAACATCGCCGTGCTCCAATCGAGGTTGTGTGCCTAGCCTTGTACCTCTTTTTCAATGGACACAGAAACAAAGAAAAATAGGGTATGCGCAATAAAAAAAGTAGAATTAATTTGATAGACTAGATAGATCCCTCTAAACAGGTACGAGTTGCCGATCCCCGACAGGCGCCAGAAAAATATGCTTGTTGGTCGTTACTACGCGCCCACTTCTATACCACAAGAGGACGGTGTATATTGTAGCACTTTTTCCCTTGGAGTATTCCAAGGTATAATCAAATCCACTGGGATCGGAAGAGAACGGTGTTTAGAGTTTACTATTTCATCTAACAAATCAATCCTAGCATGAAGTAGATATTGCACATACGTGAACATGAAAAAAGGTGAAAGTTGAAGGTTGCACCGATCGTCTCAATAGGTGCGCCGATCGGCGCGAAGGCTTACCTGGTAAAAGGGGTTATAGGAGCATACACATTGACCAAAGAGGAACACCTGGAGTTAGCCTAAATGCATCTAGTACTTGAAGAAAGGATGTGTCGATCGGCACAATTGGTGCGCTGATCGGCATTAAAGAAATAATCATTATCATCTTAATCCAAACTTACTTGGCACTTCATTGACTCGAACGATAAACTTAGTATTCTACAAGACATGGTGGTTTCGTTCACCCCGGCTTGTCACATGCGAAGGCTATTAGCTCCCCACTAGTTTCTTGCACTATGCGATGAGCAAAAGCGTAATTACTATTTACACTAATGGGAATAGATAGATATTAGTACACCACATAGACTGAACTCACCGAAAGAGATTCAACAAGTGACCAAGGACAAAATTAAGATATATAACATAGATATAGATAACGGTACCAATATACATCACTATCAGAGGAGCACCGATGGGCTCAACTGGTGCACCGATCGACGCATCCATGATGCATCGTTGACGACTCCTAAGGTACATGGCTCTACTTCTCCTAGCTCCGGTGTAGTGCACCACGCAGGGTCCCTACCCGACTAGACTACATCTCTCAATTTGGTGGCTCTTCAACTCCGGCAGCCTCTTGGCGATTGCAGCGGCTCCTATGTCTTGATCACCTCCCTTTCCTTGTCCTCATTGCCTTGGACATCATATGGGTGTTTATATAGCCTCTGGTCACGTCCTCCCTTGCTTGGCCTCCAAGTTTAGCTTATAGAGATTGAATCCAAGTTGGTTTCGTACCATCCATAAACTGCACCGACTTACTTTAATCATAACCGATGCTTCCGTAGTCCAAATGAGGCAAACATGGACTCTATCTGTCACCCCTTGAAAATATCTACATATTTGGTATTATTTGGATCCTCATTTTTGGACGTTTAGATAACCAAAATTGCGATGCCAAAATATCTGTCCTGATTCGGATTCCTCTGTGCAGCCTGCTTTGCGGGGCCCATATCTCCCAGCTCTAGAGTCCAATAAATGCAAATAATATATGTTTCGGAAAGCTCTCGACAAGGTCTTCAACTTTGATATTCTAAGATTTCCTATTTGACCACGTCTTGGGCTCCGAAATCACATGACAATACAGTTCTATTTCTGAACTCCACGAATTGAACTTTCCTTCCGGATAAACCTTCTAGAAATCATTAGGCATTGAGCCTCGACCTTGGGCTTGCACATTGGGCCTCATGGACATCCAGGTGTGTCTTGTAAGCTTCATGGGCTAGTGAGAAGCCCTCCTTACATGGCGAGTCAGGCTTCATGTCGGTACTTCTCATATAAGAGCCATTTTGTTGTCTTTTCACCTGTTTCTGCAATAAAGCACTAAAACGACACTACATGTGAAAATCGTTAATATTAGAGGTAAAACACATGATTATGACGAGAATATGGTACGCTATTGATGGTTATTGGCATATAAAATGGGTACATAGGAACCACCAACCCTCACTCAGAAAAATACCATCCTAGACCCAAGGCCATCAACAAGGATGATTCAAGTGACTTGATCATTGGGAATCCATATCAAGGAGTAAAGACAAGGAGAAATCAATATAAGCCCAACTATGCGAGTGAAGAAAATGATGATGAGGCCAATGTTGCGATTGAGAACTTCTCTTTCGTCTCTATAATTGAGATCACTACCATTGATAAAGCTATGGATGATCACAAATGAGTCATAGCCATGCAAAAAGAGTTGAACAACGTTAAGAGATGCAAAGTATGGAAAATTGGTTGAGAGGCCCAAGAGTCATAATGTGCTTAGCACCAAGTGGGTCTTCAAGAACAATCAAGATGAGAAAGGAGCAATTGTCAAGAACAAGGTCCGCCTAGTTTCTAAGGGATACTCTCAAGTGGCGGGGATTGACTTTGAAGAAACCTTTGCTCCCATAGCCCATCTTGAAGCTATTCGGATCTTGCTTGCCTATGCATCACACAATGGCTTCAAGCTCTTTCAAATGAATGTCAAAAGTGCCTTCTTGAATGGAGAGATCAATGAGAAAGTCTATGTGGAACAACATTCGAGGTTTGAGGACCCAAAACATCCAAGACATGTATACAGATTGAAGAAAGCTCTCTGGCCTCAAGCAAGCACCAAGGGCATGGTATGAACACTTGAGGAACTTCCTACTCAAAAATGGATTCACCATTGGAAGTATTGATAGCACCTTGTTTACAAGGCATGCAGGGAAGGATCTCTTTGTATGCCAAATCTATGTGGATGACATCATCTATAGGTCAACCAATGAGAAATTTATGGAAGAGTTTTGAGAGATGATGGCTAGGGAATTCCAAATGTCAATGATTGGAGAGTTGCATGTATTCCTTGGTTTTCAAGTCAAACAATTGAGAGAAGGAAACTTCATCTATCAAGAAAAATACACTAAGTACCTTCTCAAGAGATTCAACATGGAAAATTACAAGCCGTTGCACACACCTATGACTACAAGCAAACCCTTGGATAATGATGTGAAAGGGAAACCGGTGAACCCCAAGCTCTATAGATCTATTATTGGTTCTTTGCTCTATCTCACTGCTTTAAGACCAGACATCATGTTTAGTGTGTGCTTGTGTGCACGCTACCAAGCAAATCCAAAAGAGTCACACTTGAAAGACGTGAAGAGGATAATGATATACCTCAAGTACACACCTACCATGGGCTTATGGTATCCTAGAGGAATAAGCTTTGAGTTACTTGGGTATTCGGATTCGGACTTCGCGGGTTGCAAAGTGAATAGGAAGAGTACATCGGGAGGTTGCCAATTTCTTGGAAGATCTCTAGTATCTTGGAGCTCAAAGAAGCAAAACTCAGTGGCTCTATCCATAGCTGAAGCGGAATACATGGCGGCGAGAGCATGTTGTGCACAACTTCTCTACATGAGGCAAACACTCTTGGACTATGGCCTCAACTACACTCAAATTCCACTATATTGTGATAGTGAGGCGGCAATCAAGATGGCTCTCAAGATCGGAGATCATGGTCATGCAAAGCACATTCAAGTGAGGCATCACTTCATAAGGGATCATGTTGAGAAGAAGGACATTGGGTTGGTAAGTGTGCGAACTCATGAACAATTGGCAAATATCTTCACCAAACCACTCGATGAGAAGACCTACAACAAGCTAACGGGAGAACTCAATGTTCTCGACCTCTCCAACTTCACATGAGTAACCCTTGAGCTTGACCTTTGTAAATATGTATAGTGTTTGTTTGTTTTGTTGTTTGTCTTTGTTTGTGCTTGTTTCTCTTTTTTTGTAGGTTGACTTTGGACATTCTTGAGATAGCAATGGACATGGGTTAAGCTTGGGAAGGTGGTTCATGGTGTACTCAAGGTTTTGAAGAATGGTCCATTGTGAGCAAGCTTGGGAAGGGAACAACTCATTGCTGACTCTTAAGGTTGTAGTCGTTCTCTCTTTTTCCTTTAGCATCGCATCATGCATTGTATACTTGTTGCATTTGCACTCTTTGCATTCATGCATCTTTGCATTGTGATACCATACATGCTCCCAAGCATGTGTCTAGGGGGAGTTACTCATTTACAATGTGAGTGCATGATTCTCTAGATGATCAAATAGTAATATTTGTGCTTCATGCCCATTGAGCCATGTTCAACCGAGCTCCGAGGTTAAATCTACTCGCGTGGCTCAAAGACAAGTGGCTGATACATTCCCACCTCTCTAATGACTAACCCTTGCATATATGAGAAAATATTTTGTTGAGTCATAAGTGAAGGGGGAGCTACGGTGGAATGCCATTACGACCATGGAGGAGCACCATGAAAGGGGGAGTTATCCTAACTTTTGCCAACTATCTTATGCCTCTTGGTTCCGTTATGTTTTGGTGTGGTTTTTGGTGATATGTGACAAAGGGGGAGAAGGAACATGAAGATCCAAGCCAAGTCTAGATCAATAACTCAAAGGGGGAGGAAGAACATGAAGATCCAAAAGCCAAGCTTAAGTTGAGAACACAAAAATGGGAGAAAAGAACATGAAGATACAAGCGAGCTACAAGGTGACAAAGAGGAGAACACGAAGCAAATGGTGCATGTTCACTTGAAGTACACATGAGGATCACATCACATAAAGATGAACATATACACCAACATAGAGAAGAACAACGATGGTGCATGTCTTTGGTGACAGTGTACATCTTCACCGACATGAGCATCTATGTTCTTGGTGTGTGTCTACTTTAACAAGACCATCAACCACGACACCATGATGGGCGCAAAATTCAACTCAAGATTTACATCCAAGTGCACTAAAGTGAGCGGGTAGTTCTCACTCTAGCACATTTCAAGGGGAAGACTACTTCCAAGGTAAGGACCAAGGTATGCCTTCCAATCCTCTCTTTTCCTTTGGTTCTTTCTTGCTCATCCGTTTTGGATCATCATAAGTAGTGGTTGTCATCCATAACCAAAAAGGGGGAGATTGTAAGGATCATGACCATTGAGGTCACCTCAAGGTATGAAGTTTTGGTGATGAATGACAAACGTGAAATGTGTCTAATATCTATACGAGTTCGTGTAGGAAACCTTTTCTACCTTATGATGATTGTTGACGACGGCCTTGGCGATTGATGACAATGACCACAAGCATGGAGGCTTGTGAACATGATAGAGTCCAAGGGTTGATGGAGATAGATCAAAGCGGAGAACAAGCTATGGTGCAAGTGTTGGGTACACTTGTCTAGTTGTTAGGGCTTTGAGTCCATAGGAAAAACTAGACTATCAAGGGGGTCTAGGTCATTCTCTTAGGTCATGTCTAGTCGGTGATGTGCAAGGTTGCTCGGTGAAATCACATGCACTAGTTGACAGTGGAGAAGCCAAGGTGCTGTTCGGAGAAGTCGGGAAACGAAGTCAAGCGAGGACGACAAGTTTTAGTTTCTGGACATAGAGACCGGACAAAGGGGTCAGTGGTGACCGGACTGTACGGTCACTATGTGGAGTTGTCTGGGACTTCTAGCAAGGAGTAAGGAATTTGACTGTGCAGGAGCTATAGAGACCGGACAGTATGGTTAGGTGACCGGACCGTATGGTCAGTTCAGCTGAGGAACAGTGCAGAGAGGAAGCCAACATTCTGGAGTCCAACGATGATGTCCGATGTGTCGGACTTGTCCGACAGTTGTACTGTGACACCCCAGGTGTCTCAATTTCATTTAACCAACATGAAGAGCTTAGATCATGAACAACATAGCATGAAATAATAAGACTCACTCCCTTTTTAATTAATTCTAGGCAAATAAAAACCCTACAACCAAGTTATTGAAGCAATTCAAAAATTTCAATACAACTCATGCCAAATAAATTCATCATCAGTTTGGTAATAATAAAATAGAATATTAGGAATTTATTGGGCATTTTATCTGCTTGGCAAGACCCTTAATTAATTAATTGATTCTTAAGTAACTAATTAATGCATTTAATAAAATCTAAAAATATGTTTATGGAAATTTCAAATAAAATTTACCAAAGTGTTTCCCACCATTTAAATAGCCAGCCCACCAATTTTCACGAATTTAGGAAATCCCTAGCTATTTTATTTTGATTTATTAAAAACCAGCTTTGACCAAGGACTTGTTTGTAAGAAATCTAAAACTCTAGGGGGTGCAGCGCAAAATCCTTTTTCTTCTCCCTCCCGTTGGCGCAGCAGGAGCAGAGCCCCATCGCTGGCGCACCGCCCGGGCCGCTTTCACCCCACCTCGGGACCCCGCGAGCTACAGCTGTCGTTGACCCCTCTCTGCCTCCGCCCTGTCCCATCCCACTGCCATCGGCCGCGCGCTCGCCCAATGGCCTCCGCTTCCCCTTCTCCTCTCTGCACTCCACCAAGCCGCACGACAAGCATTCAACTCCCACCGTTTCTTCCGATCTCGCTTACCCACTTGGTTCTTTCCCTCCGCGCGATAGCAAAGCACTCCCGAACCCACTCACTCTCGCACTCACTCTTCTCTCTCTCTCAGTTTTGCTCTCTGCGCTCTACTTCTCCCCGCCATTACCACACCAAGATCAAGCTTGCATTGCCACTACTCCCGCTACCTCCCGAGCCAAGCCGTAACCATTAGCAGCTACGCACAACTACCCTTCCGCTTTCCCCATTCATCGCTCGGTCAATCTCCGCGTGAGCTCGAACCAATTTGAATAAAACCGAAACACATCACTCCGGCGAGCTCCTCCGCCGCTGTCCCAAATTCTCGGTCTCTGGTAAGCCTCGTCCCCTTGTTCCACCTCTCGCGCGTGCGCAACTTGTCCACGCGTCTCCCTGACCCATTTCTCCTTTGTTTCCTCCGCTCAAGTCACCGGAAATCACCATTCCCCGGCCACCGCCCCTGCTCCACCGAAACCAAGCCGCCTCGCCGATGAGCACTACCTCCCGCTCCTCCCCGAAGCACGCCGACTTGATGTCGAGCCTCTCCGAGTCGCCATGAAGCTGTAGGAGCAAACCCCGACTGATTTCCTGCTCTGGAGGCGAAGCGCGACCTCGCCGAAGACCACCTCTCCGCCGCTTCTCACTGACAACCACCTTCCGGTGAGCCTCCGTCCTCGTAAACTTCCCTAATGTGTTCGCCACGACGTACGCGTCACGACTTTAGTCCCGCGGCAAGCTTTCACCCCGCGCAGCCGCCGGCAGTGAGCCGTCCGGCCGCGCACCGCCCCGCTCTGACGTGCCTACTGGCCGTCCTCCTGGCGCCTATGTGGCCACCACGTGGATCCGACCTGGCACCCACGTCGCTCTGACGTGGAAACCCCTTAAACCAGAAATATGAATCGAATTTAACTTTGAAAATGCTAAAAACTTTGAAAACTCCTAGTAAATCGAATTTAACTCTAATGAATCCCAAGCAAAATTTGTTAGGTTCACCTTGAAGAGCTCTATTTTAGTAAAATGATAAATCTTAGCCTCTGTTCATGTATTTTTGTTAATTTATTAAATTGTGAAAACACAAATTAATTCACCAGGAATTCTAGGAATGAAATTAAATCTTAATTTTTCTCATGCTTTGTAAATACATAATTATCAATCACGATAAATTTTGGTTTGGCAAAATGTGAATTATTTTAGGCTCTGGAAATTATTTTGTGTGCTCACTTAAATTAATTCTAGTAATTATTTTATAATTAATTGGCCCCTGCCACTTGGTACAAGACTCACTCACATAAGTCTCTGTGCCCAGTAAATTACACAAGTCCAGAAACCTAAGTTTACGTAATTAAATTGAATTAATTGCTCATACCACTATTTTACTTTAATAAATGCTAGTAATTAGAGTAATTATATCCAGAGGCTGTAAATTGGTAAAAATACAATTCATCTATGTCCCTGTTCATGATAAATCACTCAAGATCAGAATCGATTGGTTACTATTGTAATTGCTTAATTATTCTGAAGGACTATAACAACCCTAAATAAATGATTAACACACATAAAATGATGAAACTCTAATTTGTTTCTTTGAAGCATATGGCTTCGAGAACATTGAAGCATATGACTTCGAGAACATAATAATAATGAATCGACATCAAAATACAATGTGCTTGCATGCATCATATCATTGCATATAACGGTATTATGACAATACCGATAACACCTATGTCACCATATAGGCAACGACAATCAGGAGCCCGAAGAGGAGCAGAAGGAGACTGAGTCTCAGGAACAAGAGGTTGAAGTCGCTAAAACTAGTGTCAATCCAGGCAAGCCCCGATTTACATTCGCCTGTTTCATAAAGTTTGCTAGTTTTCAATATTACTAGTATCTGTGATTATTGTTGCATTAGGTCATAGGAGTTGATTGGAACCCACTTTGCATGATACCCAAATGACCTACGCCACTGTCATTAGAACTTTGGTAGTATCGGTATTGTGTCGCTATGCTTAGTAATTGCTAGACTCGGTAGATATCATTACTAAGAAATGAACTTGACCACTGGAACGGGAATTAATAAAAGAAGTTTATTTTGATGTTATGACCGGACAGGGATGATGCATGTGTAGGTTTGCAGCAACACATGGGAGTTGACTGCGGTAGCCCTACCTTGTCGAACCTAGGACCCGTCCGTGGTCGGCCCCTTGGTCAAGTATTGAACAGTATCGAATGCATGCTAGTCTATGGGCACTAGTAAACCGATGTAGCATTGACGCGACAATGAGGACGGTACCTAGTACAGTGGTCGTTGACCCTTCTGCTGCTGGAGTGGGCGGTTCATACCGCAAAGTACTGTTGACAGGACGGCATGCCCACTCGCTGAGACTAGACCCGGACCGAGTTGTTTTTCGTCCTTGTGAAAGGTTGCCATATACGACCTAAATTGGTGCGTATGTGTCGTGTTTCTCGGGTTATCCCAGCTGGTGTAAATCGATTGCAATTGCTGTCCCTCGTAGTAATGAGTACCACTTGGTCACTGAGTCGTCACGTAGTTGCACATGGTACTTGGGGATTGAATATGATGCTTACTGTTGACAATACTCTTATCACTCCTATGTTATACTTACTTATGTATTGCTTCATTATCTTATTGTTGCAACTAAAGTTACATTCTGCTCTATCCAGTTAACTTGAGGATTAAAACTTGATAGAACTAATAGGTTGCTTAGTGCGAGTCTTTTCCAACAAGCCACCTAATAGAGCCATTGCATACTTAGAAGTCCAACGGGTAAGTCTTGCAACTAATAGGTATCAAAAATAATACAACAAATAAATCATATTTTTGAAAACCACGATGTTGCGAGTGAGGATACGTTAGTATGGCCCCTAGTAGATAATAGGGCGGTGACAAAGCTAACCTGGGTTATGATTGTTTATATTACTTGCATCTACGACTTCTTCAAACGAAGGTACATGCGTGCTTAACCGACACGCGTGATATCGGTGTCTGTGCTCGCAGGCGGATACGAGACACTGTTGACTCGTGACTTAAATCACGAGGTGATCCTTTTTTCATGGATCGTTACTAGTAGAACTGTGCTTCTTTTTGTAGTTTCTTTTGAATTTGATGTATTGTTTCTGCAATGAATCTTCTGTAGGTACACTAACGCCGTTAGTATAACCTTTAGAATGACTTACGTGTTGAGTGCGGGTCGTCACCACATATTCGTGCCGCTAAGTCTCGGCAAGTTAGGTGTTGTGTTGTGAGGAATGATAGGTTAATAAAATGAAGGTTTTGCATCATGCATCCCATTATAACTAAACTAAAATTTGGTTCTCTCCTTGCTCACCAACCTCTGAATAAAAATTTTCTAAACATGATAAGTATAAAATTTTGAATAACAAGGTTAACAAGAATCTGTCCTGTTTTTAGCTGCCAACTTTAAAAATTCATAATTAAAGTTATACTTCGGATTTTTAGGTGTTTAAATACAATCTGGAAATACCATCTTTCTAGTTTTCCCCTGTCCAGTAGAGCCAAAACATTAAGCCTATGTCAATCTGAAACTGAATTTGTTTGAGACCCATTGCCGTATTATTGACCCTTGAGGCTGGAAAATGTGAACAAAAACTTTATTTCTGTATTTCATAGCACTATATATGAAATGCATTGTTACTCATGGAATATTGTACTCACCATTGGGTTTATATTCCAGATGGGTGATCACGGTTTTGAGGATCTTCGCACGACGGGTGGCGCTACACCACCGGACTCCACTACCATGGCTTTCCTACACTGTTGTGGGATCTCTTACGCTTGTTGGGCTACGACGAGCCGCCCTCTTACAAGGGCCATGAGGTCCGTCGTCACGGCATGACTCTTGCTGAGGTGCACATCAGCGTGCCCACACACCCGCACAACCTCGACATGGCGGGTATGGAGAGCACGATGACTTGTGGGAGCCTTCATGAGGGCTTGGAGAGAGTCGCCCACAGGGCTCTCACCCACTTCTGCGGGTGCCACACAGCAGCACTCTCTGGGACCCCGTTTGAGATGATCCCCATCTGGCACCAGGCCAACCCGGTCTGGCAGAGGCACATGAGACGCATTGGCCGCGATGACTACCCGACGTACCACACAGGGTACCACCGTGTGTCCTACTACTCCGAGTACCTCCTCAACTTGGATGGGGAGGCTAGCAGCCAAAGCAGTATCATACTGGCTGAGGCCGAGCAGGTCTGGGTTCAAAGGAATGACCTGCAGACATAGGTTGACGCACAACAGAGAGAGATTCAGCAGCTGACCGCTGCTCTTGAGGCGAGTGAAACTCGCGTTACTGAGGTGACTGGACAGCGCGACACCCTCACGCAGGAGGTTGACAGACGTGGCGTGATTATGCAGCAGCGCGCCAACCACAATGAGCACCTGCAACATCAGTTGACGGCTGCACAACACGAGATGGAGCTTATGGGAGAGGATTTAGAGACCCTGGCGCAGGAGAACCAGGGCCTGCAGCAGTAGCTTGAGGCAGCCCTTGCATCATCGGCAGCACCGGAAAAGGACCTGCAGGAGGATATGGACGAGGAGTCTGATGTAGACTACGAGGCACCCACCCAAGGCAGGACCTAGGAGGATAATGGTAGACTAGCCTAGTCTCGGTAGTCAGGATCAGTTGGGTAGGTAACTTTTGTTGAACCACGCGAGGTTGTTGTATTTTGGGGTTGATGCATAAGATGTTTTTGTAACTCAAGTGCAACATATTCCGAGTCATGTATTGAAACTATGATGATTTGCGCTGTGCATTGGGTGTACCATTAGTAGCTATTGTTGTTGCAACAAAGTTAATCATACTCATTGACTCAATTAAAGTACTTTCTTTGTAGATGGCTGAAAACAATGAACAACCACCACAAGGTTGGGAAATTACCGATGGCCTGGAGTTCACAGGGATGATTCACCTGTTTTGGAGAGTTCTCCAGAGATTCGGATATTTCATTCCTCCCACCTATGTTGGCAAGGAATTCCAGGAGCATGGAGTCCCCTCATGTGTCATCCATGTGGCGGTTCCCGCCAACTACTCTGTCATCCCCGCCTCGGAATCTTGGACCCTTAGCGTCACCGGGACAGATCTGCCTTCCACCTAGAATATAGCTGCATTCAAGGCACTTACTCGGTTCTGTGAAGACCACAAGCATGATGTTGCTGGAACACCCATTGCCTTGCTACCCATTAATGATGTGATGGATTTCGAATGGATGAGGCATGTGGATTTCATCTTTGATCCAAACCACCGCCACCATGATCCTATGCTGCCCATAATAGAGTATTATGGTTTGTCCATGTTCGCTTTGTGCACAAACTTGTGCCAGCGATTGGATGTGTTCCATTCTACACTATGACTTTCTAAGGTCGAAACACAAGCTAAAGATCAAGAAATTGCAGAACTGAACCAATAAATCCAAGCCAAGAATGAAGAGATGGATGCGATTCTAGAAGAACATGACCAAGCCTTGCAGGATGCAGCGGATTTTGAGCATGACATGATTGAGGCTCAAGATGACTTGAACGCATTCAAGGCTGCCCATCTTCCTATTGAAGGGAATTGGAATGAGATCTTCATAGAGTATGGAGAACAAGACAAAGTGGAGATGGCACCTGCCGGTGTTGATGACGAGGAAATGATGGACCTGGAGGAACCAGGAGAGCCTACGGAACAGGGAGAACCAGAAGAGCCGGAAGACTTAGGCCAGGAGTAGATGATTCGCTACCCCTGTGTACGGTCGTGTAGTATATGTATCCCTAGTTCGATGTAGAAGTGTGAATCTTGCATATTGTGTCCGCAATACCGTAACTAGGTGTCGGCACATGTATGTAAGGAACCGGGTGATGATGTCCTTTAGCAGCCATGTAGACTGAATTGAATCAATGGAGATGGTTGTCATTCTGAGATTTTACCGTACCACTTGCAAATTTATATTTTTGCGCATGTGATTTTATGGAATATTATGAGAACCAACTAATGTGCAACCATATAAATTGTAGCATGGTGCGTACTCGGAACCAGGAAGATCTAGAGAGCTCTCAGCAAGGAGCGAATGCTGAGCCTTCATTAGCTGAAGTCCTGGCCGCTGCACTCAACAGGCAGCAAAATGACTCCGAGCTGCTCCATCGGTTGGTCGACATCACGACTCACCTGGCTGGACGTGGAGATAACCACAACAACCGCAACAACCAGCCCCGTCAGAGAACTTACTCAAAATTCCTGGGTACCCACCCACCCACCTTCGAGCGTGCCAGAGAACCGCTGGACGCCGACCACTGGTTGCGCAAGACCGAGTCTAAATTCGGTCTGCTGGAGTGCACCGAGCACCAGAAGGTGCTATTCGCCGCCCAATATCTCCATGGCTCTGCTAGTGCCTGGTGGGCAAACTATGAAGCTTCTCTGCCCGCTGGACGCCGCATGGAATGGAATGACTTCAAAGCTGCTTTTCATGCTCATTTCATCCCCACTGGTCTCATGCAGAGAAAGTTCCAGGAATTTCTGGATCTAAAACAAGGAGGCAGGAATGTCCTCCAATATTCCGAAGCTTTCAATCATCTTGCTCAGTACGCCACTGAGTATGTTAATACTGAGGAAAAGAAGAGATACACATTCTTGCATGGGATGAATGCCACGCTCAAGGAACGTCTAACTTGGCAGACGACTGGCACATACAATGATCTGGTCAATGCTGCTATTGTCCAGGAAGGCGCTATGCGCCAAGTTGAAGAAGAAGACCACAAGAGAAAGGCCCCTGCTACTGCCTCTGCTGCCCCACAGGCGAAGCATCACCTGTTATATACTTCACCCACCTGACAATGTTTCGGGGCAGCACCGCAACAATAGTTTCAGCGATGATTTGGCCCGAACTACTCGAGATCACCACAGCAGGAGAACTTCCCACCTCGTGCACCTTATCAACAACAGAACACTCAGTACCGTGCACCGTATCAGCAACAAGGGAACCCGAGTGCTCATGACCCACTGCCTGCTGATCGTGGAGGCAACTACCCTTGCTACAATTGTGGTCGTACCAGCCACTTTACAAAGAACTACACTGCACCAAAGCGCAACAACAACAACAACAATCAGCATCAGAACCAGAGACGGAATGTGAATGCACCATCACGTGGTGCCCAAGTGAACTACACAAATGCGGAAGATATCCCTCAGGGCGAACTCGTGCTGACCGGTACACTCTCGTTCTATCGCCAGCCTGTCCTTGCACTTTTTGATTCTGGTGCTACACATAATTTCATTAGCCAAGCATGTGTGCAAAAACTTAATCTTCAACCCCAGACTATAGAAAGATGCTACACAATTCGTTCCCCCGCTGGGCAAATTAGTGCCAATCAAATAGTATGCGAAGCCCCTCTGGAAATAAACAAGAAAATCTACCCCATGGATTTTATCATGCTTAGCCACCAGGGAATTGATTTGATTTGGGCATATTCTGGATGAAAACCCATAGAGCCATGCTAGACATTGAGCCCCGTATCGTTCACATCAACTCCCCTTTGCATGGAAAGGACACATTTTCTCTAAACACCAATTCATCGAAAGCATTGATTGTCCATCACTTTGAAGGGTAGTCGACTAAATTTAGAGGTGAGCTCGTTCCTACGTTCTTCATTATATGTCACTTTTGGGAATGGTTTGCTACCTAATGATTATATTGTAATTAGAAACAATGGAGAGGACCAGGAGATGATGGGAGAAGGACTTGGAGACGTGGAGGACCAGCAAGAATGTGGAAGCCAAGATGGAGGCCCAACCAAAACCGACTTTGAGTCTGTTTTGGGGCTCAGGATCAGTCTGCACTAAAACGGATGCCCAGGACGCATACAGACTCGGATTTGGACGTTCTACATATGCACGGAAAGATAAGAAGAAGACCTTTCTAATGACGCCGGTCTCATATCAAAATTCATAATGAGTCATCAGCAATCGTCAAAAAAAGAGAGGGTCCAGAATCTGTTTCGGTGCTGCGTCGCCTGTTTTTTGCCTTTGGGCTTTGTATCTAATTGAGCCCAATTAGGGACGCGTCCAGAGGGTCTTGCACGACCCTAGGGTCTTCATATACAGTCGCCACCGCTCCATTAGGGTTTGGGTTTTGCTTAAATTATTCTGTTCATAACAGTTTCGCCGTCATGACAGTTTGTGAGATCCCAACTTCGTGAGATTCATAATACATCTGCAATTGTGTTGCATTCTTCTTTGTTCTTGCTTGTGTTCTTGATTCGCAGGCAGGGATTAGCCTTCTCGGTGAGGTCAATCATTTTAGGACGGTTGATAACCAGAGGAGATGTCATGTTGCGATTGCGGGGTTTGGAACATGCTGTTCTGAAGCCGGATCGATTTGTGTGTCGCCTCCGACCAAATCAACGTATGCAGAACCTTTCGGAAGATCGGGAACCCTTGTCCACATCAAGTGGTAATTAGAGCTTCAGGTGCACCGTCAAGTTCGCACTACCCTTAGTTAATTTTGTTTTGTGTTCATCCTATCATCCATAGAAAAGCCCAAAAAAATTTTCCCTCCGCCCATAACCACGTGTTTAGCCTTTGCATATTTCAATTTCGGAGTCCGTAGTGTTGAGTTTGTGCCCTAGTTCTTGTTTAGTCGCTGGTTTAGTTTGTGTTTTTGTCTTCAGTAGTGTTTTCCTTGCAACCCTAGCTGCCATCCCCTTCACCATCCTCTGTTTTATTGGCTTTTTGTGCTAGGGTTGATTGATCGACACACCTAGCCTAGTCCCACCCTAATCCTACCCTAAACACACCGTCAACACCCCAGACCAATCCCCACAAAATCCACTTTCCGCTGCCTCCACGCCGCCAAAAAAAATCCTACCCGATTCCAAACCCGACCCCAAACCCGACTCGGGTTTCTGGAAAACCGACTTCAACCCCCCTTCGGTAAAACGGGCATAACTTTTCGCTCGGTTGTCCGTTTTGGCTAAAATGTTTACAGGAGATTCTTGACTCAAAGTTGGGCATACCCACACTTGGCTACACCTTGTGTGCCCTTGTTAAAAAATTCAAAAAAAATCAGGAAGATAAAAAAAAATTGATTTAAGTTTAAATCTGATGTTTTCTGCAACTTCAAGATTTTCTGTAGGCTACATCCTACCTCTGTTTGAGCTGAAATTTTCTGTGGATTCTCCTCCATTGTTATTGAGTTGGAGAAAAAGATCAAAAAAATAAAATAAAATAAAATAAATTTGGGATTTCTCCTAGTGCTACATCTAGCCCCCTTGAAATTTCTGGATTTGGCTGTTTTGCACTTAGCCCCCTGTTATCGCTTGTTGTGCCTTTGTCTCCTTGTTTCTAATTTGCTATCACTACTGTTCTAGGACATACTTAGACCAACAACTAGGGACAAGTTACTTGGGCACTTATTCAGCTTTATTATCTGTTTTTGATTTGTGTGTCACTCACATATATATATTTGGCCTTTCCTAGCTCTACATATTTCTTCTGGACAGCACATAGGTTATTTTGTGACCCTTGCAATTGTGAAACACATCTCTCTGGTATCCTTTGCTTTGCTTTTTAGAACTTTGTAAGAGCTTTGTAAGGAATTTCCCTTTGATGTGTTGAGAGGCACCACTACTTAGCTGTTTTGTAGGGATAACCTTCACTGTTTGTTTCTTGTTGGTGTTTGTGATGGTAGGAAGTGACGACGGAGAGATGGCTTCACCCTCACAATTTGCTGAGTGCGTGAGCCAAGAGCAGCTCCAGAAGGCTTTGCAGGCTGCTCAGAGTGATTTGGCAGAGACGATCACCAGAGCCGTTACTGATGTGGTCAGCAAGCTTCACATTGGAGAAAGCATCGAGCGGTTGGAGAAGCGTGTCTCTAAGTTAACCGATCAGGTTGTCACGTTGGAGACCGCTCCCAAAACCAACGATACGAACACCAATAACAACAACAACGACATTGAAGACGTCCATGATGAAGACATGGTGTATAAGGCTGATGGCACCGTGGATAGGTCAGCTACAAGGACCGCACGATTACGATGTCGTTTGCAACATAATACTCAAGGTATGGGTGGTTTCCATAACTACAATCGTCGTCCACATGGTAACTATGCTCCAGATGACCCGTATGCTAACATTAAGTTTTCAATTCCTCCGTTTTCGGGTCAGTATGATGGTGATGTTTATCTTGATTGGGAGATGACAGTAGAACAAAAATTTAATGCCCACCTTGTTCCTGAACAACATAGAGTTAGACAAGCTACTAGTGAGTTTAAGAACTTTGCTATTGTTTGGTGGAGTGGTCTAGCTGCTGAAACTAATTTGCCTACTACTTGGGAAGAACTTAAGGTAGCAATGCGTGATCGTTTTGTTCCTCCTTCTTTCTATAGAGAGTTTCGTAATAAACTATAGCATTTAGAACAAGGAGATAAAACTGTTCAGGAGTACTTTAGTGAGCTTCAGAAGGGTTTGATTCATTGTGCTGTAGTTGAAAAAGTCGAGGATCAGATTTGTCGCTTTTATTTTGGTTTAAGAAAAGAAATTTAGTACATCCTTGATTATAAAGAATATTATACCCTCACCCAGTGTTTCTAGTATGCTATGCTTGCAGAGAAAGAATCACAGGGACTTTTCCAGGCTGCATTGTAAAGAAGGTCATGCACGGAACAAATTTGTGTTGACTGATGGCTTCTTGTTTAGAGCTAACCGCCTATGCATTCCAGTTGGTTCCGTTCATCTTTTGTTGTTACAGGAGGCGCATGGAGGTGGATTGATGGGTCATTTTGGTGCCAAAAAGACGGAGGATATTTTGGTCACACACTTCTTTTGTCCAAGGATGAGGAAAGATGTTGAGTTCTTTGTTGCTCGCTGCACTACATGTCAAAAAGCTAAGTCTCGCTTGAATCCACATGGTTTATACATGCCACTTCCTGTTCCTTCTATTCCTTGGGCGGATATTTCTATGGACTTTATTTTAGGACTGCCTAGGATAGGGGGAGTGATAGTATTTTTGTTGTTGTGGATAGATTTTCTAAGATGACACACTTTATACCATGTCATAAGACTGATGATGCTAGTTATATTGCTGATCTCTTTTTCAAAGAAATTGTACGTTTGCATGGTATGCCTTCTACTATTATTTCAGATCGTGATGCAAAATTCTTGAGTCACTTTTGGCGCACGCTTTGGAATAAGTTGGGTACAAAGTTGTTGTTTTCTACAACTTGTCACCCACAAACTGATGGACAAACTAAGGTGGTGAACCGCACTTTGGGTACTATGTTGAGAGCTATTTTGAAGAAAAATTTGAAGCAATGGGAAGAATGTTTACCTCATGTTGAGTTTGCATATAATCGGACAACACATTCTACTACCAAGGTAAGTCCTTTCAAGGTAGTGTATGGTTTTGATCCCCGTACTCCACTTGATATACTTCCTCTACCTATTCATGAGAGAGTTCATGTTGATGCTAAGGAGTGTGCTGAATTTATTTTGAAAATGCATGAGACCACTAGACTTAGCATTGAAAAGATGAATGAAAAATATAAAATTGCTGATAGTAAAGGTAGAAAAGAAGTAAAACTTGATGTAGGAGACTTAGTATGGTTACACTTGAGAAATGATAGATTTTCAGATTTGAGAAAGTCTAAATTAATGCCTACAGCTGATGGTCCTTTCAAAATAATTGAGAAGATTAATGATAATGCATACAAACTTGAGTTGCCTCCCGAGTTCGGGGTTAGTCCTACTTTTAACATTTCAGATTTGAAACCAAACTTGGGAGAAGAGAATGAGCTTGAGTCGAGGACGACTCTACTTCAAGAGGGGGAGGATGATGAGGACATCACTCCTAAGGATACATGCAACACTCCTCCAATTCTGGACTTGCAAGGTCTAATGACTAGAGCTCGTGCACGACGACAAAATTTAGAGGTGAGCTCGTTCCTACGTTCTTCATTATATGTCACTTTTGGGAATGGTTTGCTACCTAATGATTATATTGTAATTAGGAACTATGGAGAGGACCAGGAGATGACCGGAGAAGGACTTGGAGACGTGAAGGACCAGCAAGGACGTGGAAGCCAAGGTGGAGGCCCAACCAAAACTGACTTTGAGTCTGTTTTGGGGCTCAGGACCAGTCTGCACTAAAATGGATGTCCAGGACGCATACGGACTCGGATTTGGACGTTCTACATATGCACAGAAACATAAGAAGAAGACCTTTCCAATGCCGCCAGTCTCATATCAAAATTCATCAGGAGTCATCAGAAATCGTCGAAACAAGAGACCGTCTAGAATCTGTTTCGGTACTGCGTCGCCTATTTTTGGCCTTTGGGCTTTGTATCTAGTTGAGCCCAATTAGGGGCGCATCCAGAGGGTCTTGCACGACCCTAGGGTTTTCATATACAGCCGCCACCGTACCATTAGGGTTCGGGTTTTACTTAGATTATTCTGTTCATAACAGTTTCACCGTCATCATGGTTTGTGAGACCCCAACTTCGTGAGATTCATAATACATCTGCAATTGTGTTGCATTCTTCTTTGTTCTTGCTTGTGTTCTTGATTCGCAGGCAGGGATTAGCCTTCTTGATGAGGTCAATCATTTTAGGACGGTTGATAACCAGAGGAGACGTCGTACTGCAATTACGGGGTTTAGAACATGCTGTTCTGAAGCCAGATCGATTTGTGTGTCGCCTCCGACCAAATCAACATATCCAGAACCTTTCAGAAGATTGGGAACCCTTGTCCACATCAGCAGTCGGTCGAGAACATCCCCGTTGTTTGCGAGTATCCAGACGTATTCCCCGAAGATATCTCTGGCCTACCACCTGACCGTGAAGTGGAATTTAAGATAGAGCTATAGCCAGGAACTTCTCCAATATCTCGTTGACCCTATAAGATGGCCCCGAATGAGTTGGCCGAATTGAAAAAGCAGTTGAATGGGTTATTGGAAAAGAGATTCATTCACCCAAGCACTTCACCTTGGGGCTGCCCTACTATTTTTGTGAAGAAGAAGGACAAATCTCTGCGTCTCGTTGTTGATTATCGACCTCTCAACAAAGTTACCATCAAGAATAAATACCCATTACCACGAATTGATATCGTTTTTGATCAATTAGTTGGTGCTAAGGTATTTTCAAAAATTGACCTCTGTTCGGGTTATCATCAAATCAAAATCAGAGCAGAAGATATTCCGAAGACCGCCTTTTCTACTAGATACGGATTGACAAACGCCCCAGCTCATTTCATGTATCTCATGAATTCAGTATTCATGCCAGAGTTGGACAAATTTGTGGTAGTATTCATTGACGACATCCTCGTCTATTCTAAGTCAAAGGAAGAGCATGCTGAACATCTTCGCATTGTTCTTCAATGTTTACGAGATCACAAGTTGTATGCAAAATTCAGCAAGTGTGAATTTTGGTTGGACCGTGTGCCATTCCTTGATCACATAGTCTCTGTAGAAGGAATCTCGGTAGACCCTAGCAAGGTTCAAGACGTGCTAGATTGGAAGCCACCAAAGACAGTTCACCAAGTACGCAGTTACCTCGGGCTAGCCGGATATTATCGTAGGTTCATACCAAATTTTTCTCGGCTGATCAAACTCATCATGGAGCTGCTAAAAAAGGAGAAAAAGTTTAATTGGAACAGCAAATGTGAAGAAGCATTTCAAGCATTGAAGAAATTATTGACAACTGCCCTAGTACTGGCTCAACCCGACATCACCAAGTCATTCGACGTATATTGTGATGCGTCTGGGACAGGACTTGGATGTGTACTCATGCAAGAAGGTCGTGTCATAGCCTATGCATCTTGATAGTTAAGGAAGCATGAAGAGCACTATCTAACTCATGATTTGGAGCTAGCTGTAGTTGTACTTGCACTAAAAATATGGAGGCATTATTTTCTCGGCAACTTAGTGCACATCTACACAGACCATAAGAGCTTGAAATATATCTTCACCCAGACTGATCTAAACATGAGGCAGCGTCGGTGGCTAGAACTGATTAAGGATTATAACCTGAGTTTCATTATCATCCAGGCAAGGCTAATGTAGTCGCCGATGCGTTAAGCAGAAAGGTCCACTGTGACAACTTAGAGTTGGAAGTACAGGATAGAAATGACTGTGAAACTAATTCAGAACCCAGCCTTCATGTTTTACCTGCTGCTATGATTAGCAACCTAAGTGTGCAATCTACCCTTCATGAAGAAATCATTGCTGCACAGAAAATTGACGTTGGTATGAATCATATCCGTCAAAATGTTGAAGATGGTAAGGCAAGATGCTTTACCCAAGACTCGGTCGGTACTCTATGGTTCAATAACCGTTTAGTAGTACTAAAGGACTTTGAACTTCGGCAGAAAATCTTGGACGAAGCGCATCACTCAAAGTACTCCATCCATTCGGGTAGTAACAAAATGTACGAAGACTTGAAGAAGAATTTCTGGTGGACAAGGATGAAGCGAGAAATTGCTCGGTATGTCGCGGAATGCGATACCTGTCAGAGAGTTAAGGCTGACCATTTGAAACAAGCTGGACTACTTCAACCATTAAGTATTCCCGTGTGGAAATGGGAAGACATTAGCATGAATTTTATTGTTGGTCTCCCTCTCACCTCTCGGAAGCACGGTTCAATTTGGGTCGTTGTAGACCGACTCACAAAATCTGCCCACTTCCTACCAATCAATAACACCTACAAGATAAAGCAATATGCAAAACTATACATAGCAAGAATTCTATGTCTTCATGGAGTACCCAAGACCATTGTTACGGATCATGGTTCGCAGTTTGTCGCTCGTTCCTAGGAACAACTGCATGCATCTCTTGGTACCAAGTTGATCCGAAGTTCTACTTATCATGCCACCACTGACAGACAAACAGAGCATGTCAACCAAATTTTGGAAGATATGCTCAGAGCATGTGTTTTAACACATGGTGGCAATTGGGATGAGTATTTGCCTTATGCGGAATTTTCATACAACAATGGTTACCAAGAGAGTCTAAAAATGTCGCCATTTGAAGCACTCTATGGTCACAGTTGTAGAACACCTCTAAACTGGTCTGAATCGGGAGAAAGAGTAACCTTTGGTCCCAACCTTGTCAAGGATGCTTAAGAAAAGGTTCGTACCATTCAAGCAAATCTTAAAGCTGCAAAATGTTGTCAAGAGAAGTGTCGATGCTCAAGACCGGCAGTAAATATATAGGGCTACATTGAGACCAAGAACTACGATGGTTACACAAGACGCCGAATTATACAGGTTCGGGCCCTCTCAATGAGAGTAAAAACCCTACGTCCTGTGTTCTGTATTGTATTGATTGTCACGAGATGTTGTGTCTAAAATTGCCTCTCGCTATGTCTTGTTTTCTCTCTCCCTCTGATGGGGGGTACCCTGCCGCCTTATATATCCGGTCGGCAGGGGGGTACAAGCAGAGTCCTAGTCGTACTCTACAATGATTCTATATAGCAAGTCTAATCTTTCTTGTCTTGCACTCCAAGCCGAGTCGGTCGGCTTCCTTGTTGATGAAGTACCCGGTCGGCCACCGACTTTAGCCTTGTATGAGGATACCCGTAAAGCAAGTATCCCATAGCAGCCCCCGAGTGCTTTCTGATTTTGAGCTTTAATTTTGCGAATGATCTAAAAATCATAAATTAGGAAGACCTCGTTATCGAAGTTTCTGATAGATCTGGTGCACCGGGCAGGTGCACCTGTTCAGGTGTAGCCCCCGACTCTTGTATAATTTAGAGACTAACAAATAATGCAAGAGTCTAATTGTAATAGCTCTTATTAATTTGTTTATGGATATTCAAACCATCAAGTTTGAATCTTTCAGACCTCTGGTTATCAAACCATTGGGTCCTATTGCTAAGTGACCACTTTGCCGACCGATCATTAGACCGGCCGAGTGGCACATATTATTCCCGAGTGATAGGTCGGTCGGAATTTTATGACTCTAGTCATATTCAATATTTAGCTAAATGATTTTTGTCAAAACATAGCTCTTCCCTAATTCCAATCACCCGTTCAAGTCCAAATTTGGTAATTCTGGTTATTTGACTTTAGTCAATACCATAACCTTTGAACTTGTACCATATGACCATCAAGTCCTTTGCCACATGATCATCAAATCACATAGATATGGTGAAATAATTCTCGGGTACTTCTCATCAAGGAAGCCCCCGAGTCTCATTTTTCTGGGTTTGTAACTCTAATGGGCTTAAGCCTTAATTAACCTCTAAGTTAATATTAGGGTCACACTATAGTACGGCCCATCCCGGCCCATGGGACCCTTAGGTCTAAAAGGCAAGTGAATAAAACGCTGCACCAGGTTGACCTTCAGTCCAAGCCGCATTTGCCCGCAAACTCTTCGTCTTCCTTGCGCCTTCTCTGCTCTCGTGACTCCTCTGTTTTTCTGGATAGGGTTAGCTTTCTCGCTTCCGGCCACCACAGATCCCGCTGCGTTTAGCCCCCGAGCTTTGGCGAAGTTTTTCAAACTCCTTCACCGCGTTCAATCCTATTCGCGATGGGTCGCAAGAGGACTTCCATTTCAATCCTAGCTTCTTCCGCCGCCGCCACCGCCGTGTCGTCCTCGTCGGAGGTCGACATCCCGGAGAAACTGTGGGAGCTCTCAAAGAGCAGCCTTTCACAGGCTGATATGAACAAGATGGTGTTGGATGGCATCCTTCCAGAGCAGGCTCGGATCGATTGGAAGGTACCTCGCGAATCCTGCCCCATCCCCATTCACCAGCAGATCGTAGTGTTTTGCTCATTCTTTGAGCATGGCTTTGGAGTTCCCTGCTGTAGTTTTTTGCGCGGGCTCCTTTTTTTCTATGGGATTGAGCTTGTCAACCTCAATCCCAACTCCATTCTTCATATTGCCATCTTCGTACATTTGTGCGAATCTTTTCTTGGCATTCTCCCCCATTTCAATCTCTTCCGCCATCTGTTTTTCCTCTGACCGCTGCCCACCAAGGAAAACCAAGTGGCCATAGGCGGCGTCGGCGTCCAGTTATGCAAGAATGAGGCCTACATCAATGTCCCATTGAAGACCGGAAATAAGAATTGGAAGGACGAGTGGTTCTATTGTGACAACCCTCCCCCTGTTCTTGCCGACTTCACTGGTGCAAAGGCTATTCCCCAAGCGCATTGGACAGAGAGGCCCGATCCGACCGATCCTCAAGTGGTCACCCTGCTCAAGAAAATTGCCGATCTGAAGGCTGAAGGCGTCGATGGCATCATAGTGGCCAAAAGCTTTATTATCCGACGAGTTCAGCCCCTGAAGATTCAATGTCACCCGGCATGGGACTATGTTAATGAGGATGAGACCATGGAGGTGCCGGATCCACCGAATGGCAAACTCCGCCGAAGACGCTTGGTGAAGATGTTTGAAGGAGAAATCCTTCAGGACCATTCTTTGGTCACAAAGGCGTATAACAAGGGCACAATGTGAGCCCGAGTAAGCCTCAGTCTTCCTTTAGCTAGCCCTTGTTATCCTATCTTGAGATTGTACTCATTGTTTTAATCTTTATGCAGGTGCTGGATACTTATGTATCTCATTCCCCGCTCCCTCAGACCGATACTGAGGGACCTGATTATGTTAAGAAGACACCGCTGACCGGCGCTGGGGGTTCAAGTTCCTCCGCAGGCGCTCGGCCAGTCAGCGTCACTCCCGTCGTTACTCTAGCCTCCCTTGACAAGCTCCAGAAGCGGATTATCGCGTGTCATCGCCAATATGTGGGGGACCAGGATGACGATGAAGAAATAACTGCCGCAGATGCTGGTCAACCTGCTTCTGCAACCTCCAACCAACCTTCAGACCGACCGGAGCCCTCGAGCCCAACTCAGAGGTCAACGGAAGAGGTAGTGCAGACTGGCAAGGCTGACCAGCCCTCTCAAAAGAGGAAGGAGGCTAATTTTCAGTCGACTTCTTCAAAGAAGAGGCTATGCCGGATCAAGCTCAAGAAGGCTCCCAGGTTTAATCTTTAAACCCTATACTCCTTGTCTCTTATTGCTGGTCTCAACATTTCCTGATCTCTTTCTTTTATTTTTTTTTCTTGGCAGTCAGACAAGTGATTCTCAGAGTGCTCAGGGATCTGAGGATACTCAGTCTGCGCTCCCACTTCATCCGACTGGTGTGTCCCATTCGGTTGGCAAGTCTTCAAACACGCCGACCGAAGTGGATAAACCGTTTGAAAAGACGGTTCCTACCTCCACTCCCGAGCCTCTGTCTCAGACCACTCCGACTAATATCTCTTTACCTCTTGACAAAGGTAAAAGAACTCTTCCTGCAGATATGCTTGGTCAGCCTGAGGTAGAGAATGCGGAGATTTTGCACCAACACTGGGAGTCCAGGAAGGTAACTCAATATTATGCTTTTACCTTGCTTCGCTCTCATCTTTTAGCTCATTTATCTTCTGCATATCAGAAAGTGTATGCTCTTGTGGAGCGAATGCAAGCTACAGCGGAATATCTTGAAGCCGAAACTTTTGGTATGTCCTTGGTCGCCTAATCTTCTTATCTTTATGTTTTAGACTAACTTCTTATTTGTCTTGCTAGTCACCAGTCAGCAGTTCTCCAAGGCCCTAGAGGAAAACAAGAAGCTGTTGGCCGATCGACAAGAGATAAACAAGGTTTTAGACCAAGTTTGTGCAGATCTGGGTGGTATGTTTTCCTTCCATCCATATTTTAGCAATCTGCTGACCACTCTAACGCTAAAAGTTTTACTTTTAGCTCACGATCAAGAAATCACCGATCTGGAGAAGTGGACATCCAACCAGCAGAGGTTCGTTGACGCCTTGAAGGTTGATAAGGAAAGCCTCTCCAAATTGGTTGAAGACCAGAAGACCGAGATCACTCGGCTGCAGGAGGAGTTGAAGGGGACTGACGTGAAGATAGAGGAGGCTAAGACTGTCTCCAAATCTTTCAAATGTAAACTTGCCAGTAAGCCCTCGACTTCTTCCTCCTGCTTGATTCTTCTGTTGATCATACTGACCAATAATTATTATTTGCAGCTTTATCTTACGCCGCTCGGAAAGCAATGAACTATGTTCATGCTAACCGAGTAGAGCAGACCGGTCACTCTCTGGACTACTTGTTGGAGCATGCATCGGAAGCCATTGCTCATAACACTCGGCGAGTGGCGATCGAAGCCGGGAGTCAAGTGCTGGCGATTTGCCAATCCTGGTCTCCTGCTCTGCCATTGGACAAGATCAAAGAGGGCTTTAACCCTGACCTGACCGATGACCAATGTTAGCTACTCCTGGATTCCATGCTAGAGACTTCCCAGGCCTTGGTCGAAAATATAGAAATCAATCCGACTGTGCCAACTCCCCAAGCAACTCCAGAGGTCGAACTTCGGGCTGACTCTTCTTCTCCTTCAAAGGAGATATAATCCTGTAATATTGTAAAATGTTAGTAGTGTTTTTGTAATGATACTTGTGTATAAACTAATCTTATGCTTTTATAGCTTTAGAAGTTTGACAAAGATATCATTTACATGTTTCTATCAAGAGAAACAAAGATTGCATCGGTCTGCCATAACATATTAGGTTGTAACCCGTAACCACATAACAAACAGAATCAACCAATCGACACATGACCTCTCACACTTTTGGCTCTGGGTTTAGTGTAGTGGTAGTCTGATGTGCAGCACAAAGTATTTAACCATGATGTATAAGCGTAAGACCAAAACTCAAGATCTCATGATAATAAGTCAGTCAAAAAATAGGCCAAAACCAAAATATGGTTAGACCAAGATGGGACATTATTGCTAGCCTCCTGGCTCGATTGTTTAATAGTATAAATTAAGGAATCGAGACAGATATAGAATGAAAATCATCAGAAAATCTTTCATTAAAAAAGGCCGAAGTTTCATTCATAAATAATGTATAAATACACAAAATAATAGCTAAGTATAGAAACGACGTAGCTGATTTATGTTCTAGGAGTTTGGAATATCATCGCCGTCTTCATACATCAGTCGGTAAGCCCCCGGGTGAGTGACTTCCATCACTACGTTCGGTCCTTCCCACTTTGGAGAGAGCTTATGCTGATTCTTTGTCAATTGCACTCGACGAAGCACTAGGTCTCCAACTTGAAAGTGGCGACTACGGACGTTCTTATCATTATAACGACACAAGCCTTATTGATAGAGTGCCGATCGAAACAGAGCGCGATCACGCAACTCTTCTGCTGCAATCAAATCAATCTCTTGGTTCTCCTCAGAAAGCTTTTCATCGTACGCTTGAACTCGTGCCGAGATAAGGCTGACCTCAGTTGGCAACATAGCTTCTGAGCCATAGACCAATGAAAAAGGTGACTGTCCAGTAGCCCGACTGGTATTTGTTTGAAGCCCCCAAAGGACTGAAGACAACTCTTTGACCCACCGACCGGCATAGGGTTTGAGTCTGTCAAATATCCGCGGCTTTAATGCTTGAAGAATCATACCATTGACTCGTTCGACCTGCCCATTGCTTTTCGGATGAGCCACTGATGCAAAGTGGATCTTTATTCCCATCTCATCGGCAAAGTCCCGGAACTCCACTGAAGTGAATTGAGTGCCATTATCAGTAATGATATCATGAGGAACTCCAAACCGAGTGAATATATCTTTGACAAACTCGATCGCTTTCTTGGATGTAATCTTGCCGACCGGCTTCGCTTCAATCCACTTGGTGAATTTGTCGATAGCAACAAACAAATGAGTGAACCCGCCTGGCGCTTTCTTGAAAGGACCAAGAATATCAAGCCCCCAAATAGCAAAAGGCCAAGTCAATGGTATCATGTGAAGTTGCTGTGAAGGCACATGTGTTTGTTGAGCGAAGAATTGACAACCCTCACACTTCTGAACAACTTGGTGTGCATCTTCGACCGCTGTGGGCCAATAAAACCCTTGCCAGAAAGCTTTGCCGACCAAAGTCCTGGAAGCTACATGATTGCCGCATATTCCCAAATGAATCTCTTCTACCAACTTCTGGCCTTTAGGAATTGAGATGCATCACATCAAAATGTTGGAACCACCCCTTTTGTAAAGTTGGTCCCCCACTAACAAGTATCCTCGAGATCGGATCTCCAATCTTTGCTGCTCATCAGGATCCGAGGGCCGCATTCCCTTATCCAAATACTGAATGAGTGGGTCATGCCAGTCGGTCTTGGAGATGTCATCGTCAACAAGATCAGCAATAATACTCATCAACACGTCCGACCGGGGAGAAATTGTTGGGAAATCCAGAACATGATGTACAAACCAATCTTGGCTAACTCATCAGCCGCCTAGTTATTATCTCGGAGAACATGTGTGAACTTCAATCCATCAAACTTGTCTTCGAGTTTTCGCACTTCTTGGCAATAAGCACTCATGTTGTCATCTACATAATTCCAATCCTTGGTGACCTGATTAATAACCAAGGCCGAATCTCCAAATATGTCAATGCGCTTAATGCCGAGTGACACAGCAATGCGCAGACCGTGTAGGAGAGCTTCATATTCCGTAGCATTATTAGACGCACGAAACATGATTTGAAGGACATATCGAAGCCTTTCTCCAGTAGGCGAGATAAATACAACTCCCGCACCTACCCCTTGTAATTGAAGGGAACCATCAAAGTACATTTTCCAGTATTCGATATCTTGGGCAGCAGGAGGATTTTGAATCTCTGTCCACTCAGCAACAAATTCAGCTAACGCTTGTCCCTTTATAGCCGACCGAGGCGTGAATGTAATAGTATACTGACCAAGTTCGACTGCCCACTTGGCTATTTTTCCTTCAGCTTCTCGGTTATGTAACACCGTCCCGAGTGCAAAAGAAGTTTGAACTTCAATTGGATGAGCTTGGAAATAGTGCTTCAACTTCCTCGAGGTGATCAACAATGCATATAACAACTTCAAGATCTACTGGTACCTTGCCTTAGAGGCGCTGAGAACCTCACTCACAAAGTAGACCGGATGCTGTACTTTTTGCACGTGTCCCTCTTCTTCTCGGTCGACTGTCAAAACAGTACTCACAACCTGGGTCGTGGCCGAGATGTAAAGCTGAAGTTTTTCTCCTAGCTCCGGAGGCACCAATAGTGGAATACTGCTAAGATGAATCTTTAATTTGTCTAGTGCTGACTGCGCCTCCTCAGTCCAAACAAAGTCGTCCTGCTTTTTAAGCAATCGGAAGAGTGATAACCCCCTAACCACCAATCGGGAAATAAAGCGACTCAAGGATGCCATGCATCCAGTCAGCTTCTGAATGTCCCTTTGAGAATTAGGCGGCTTCATACCAAGGACTGCCTTGATTTTATCTGGGTTAGCCTCTATACCTCGTTTTGAAATGATGTAACTGAGTAACTTCCCCGATGGAACCCCAAAAACACACTTTTTAGGATTCAGCTTCATTGAATAATGTCTCAGATTGTCAAAGGTTTCTGCCAGGTCAGAGAGAAGTTCTTCGACTTTCCGAGTCTTGACAATGATGTCATCAACATACGCTTCAGCGTTCCGACCGATCTGAGTGGCAAGACAGCGTTGAATACCTTGTTGGTAAGTCGCGCCAGCATTTTTCAGACCAAACGGCATAGTGATATAGCAATAGGCGCCGAAGGGTGTTATAAAGGAAGTTTTGATCTGATCTTTGACTCTCAGTGGGATCTGGTGATAGCCTGAATAGGCATCTAGAAAGCTTAAAAGCTGACACCCAGCTGTCGAATCTATAATCTGATCAATACAAGGAAGAGCGAAGGGGTCTTTTGGGCAGACCTTATTAAGATCGGTATAATCGACACACATCCTCCACTCTTTATTCTTTTTTGGCACAAGGACTGGATTTGCTAACCAGTCGGGATGATACACCTCCTTTATAAACTTAGCTTCTAACAATCTAACTATCTCCTTCTTCATAGTGTCCTTGCGATCTTGCACAAATCTTCTAAGGCTTTGGTGAACGGGAGTAGCCCCTAGAGGTACCCTTAACACGTACTCAATCTTTTCCCTAGGAACTCCCGGCATGTCATATGGTTTCCATGCAAAGATATCCCTATTTTCCTGGAGGAAAAGAGTGAGCGCGAGTTCCTATTTTTCATCAAGGTTGACCCCAGAATAAGTCACCTTATCGGGGTCCTTAGGATCGAGCGAAATCTCCTTGGTTTAGATGTCATCGGTCTAGATCTAGTCCTTGGTAGGTTTCTTTGTCGGAATCTCCGTTCCAATCTGCTCCTTCTGGTCTGACAGCATCAACTGTTTGGTAGCCATCTCACAAACTCTATACATCGCAATCAAGAGAATTCCGAAGATCAGAGTGGAGGGAGATTATTCCGTTCGGGCCTGGCATCTTGAGGGTGAGATACGGATAGTGCGGAACAGCCATAAACCTGGCCATCGCCGGTCGACCGATGATAGCATGGTAGGCTGACTCAAAGTCTGCCACCTAGAAGAGGATACACTCTGTCCTAAAATTATCATGGGTGCCAAAGGTGACTGGCAGACTGATTTGTCCAATTGGGACTAAAGTCTTGCCAGGCACAATCCCATTAAAGGGTGAAGAACTCGGTTGGAGGTCATTGATTGACAGACCGAGCACTTGAAGGGTCCTAGTGAAGATTAGGTCCAAACTGCTTCCTCCATCGATGAGTACTCTGTTGAACTTCACCTCCTTTATAGTCGCAGCAAGCACCAATGGGTAGCGACCTGGTTTTGATAGATGTTTTGGATGGTCCGACCGATCAAAGGTGATTGGCATCTCAGACCACCTCATGTATTGAGACGTAGCTGGCACCACCGAGTTAATCTCTCGAAGCTCTAACTTTTGCTTGCACTTGGATGTATAGGCATCCGGGCCTTCGAAGATGAAGTTTACTTCTTTGCGGGGCTCCTGGAACTCTCCTGAATCATCCTTGTCATCATCATTCTTAGGCTTGTCTTTGTTGCTGTTGTTGCGCCTCAAGGATCTTTGGCCACCTTGAGCGCAGCTGTTGCAAAACCCTTTAGATAATAGCAATCCTTTGCTTTGTGGTTTCCCTTGGGATGCCAAGGGCAAATATCACCAAGCAACTCATCAGTGGACGGCTGGTTCATCTGAGGATTCTTCCAAAACCGATCTACTATGTTGACAGCATTGTCAGGTTTTCTCTTCTTGTCCTTCATGGAGGACTCAGGCTTGTCCGACCGCTTCTCCTTGCCCTTTCCTCGGATATAATCAAGTGCAGACTCTCCTGATGCATACTTATCAGCAGTCTCGAAGCACTCTTGAGCGGTGAGCTTGAGATGATGGTTCCTCCGACTGATTTCCCGGACCAGATCATCGCTACAAATTCCACCTAGGAAGGCAGTAATGATTTGCTGATCGGGGACGTTGGGGATCTCAGTCTTCTTAGCGCAAAACCGCTTGATGTAGTCGCGAAGAGGCTCGTCTCCTTTCTGCTTGATCCGAGTGAGGTCGAAGTGATTGCCCAGTCAGTTGCAAGTTGCTTGGAAACTTTCTATGAGTTTCATGTTGAGGTCTCCCCAAGATGTGACTGACTCCTCAAGTAGAGATATTAGTCATATCCGAATGGCAGGATCTAAGCAGACCGGAAGGTAATTAGCCATTACGTAGGAATCACCTCCAGCCGACCGGATCGCCAAACTATAGAGTTGTAACCACTCTCGGGGATTGGTTTGTACATCATATTTTTTATGGGAATCGGCATGAATCCTTTCGGCCATCGAGCAATGCGAAGCCGAGGGACGTAAGCCTTGATGCCATCGATCTTGTCATCAGTCAGCGTTGGTGACCGCCTTTGTCGGTCTGGGGACGTGGTTGGGTTACGACGGTGGCGTGGGCTAACATCCTCATCATGACGATGTCGTCGATTGCCATCATTATCGCGCCAATCCCGATCGTCATGTCGACATCGGTCGTCGTGGTTGTCTCTTGGACGAGGATTTTGACGATCATCCTGTTGGTTGTCCCGTCGGTCTTCTCGTTGGTTGTCCCACCGGTCTTCCCATCGGGCATCCATCCTTTGTTCACGTCGTTCTTCCTCATAGCGTCGGTTGTCCCGAGCGCGCTCCTCATGGTGAGAGTTGATGGTGTCTCATCCATCATGGAGGCTAAGAGAATTTCTTAGGTCTTTGCGCCTTCACCGACCCTGAGGAGATACATAGCTGGAACTTGCGACCGACTGAGACTTTGCAGCATCTTGTGCTGTTGCGGCCTTGAGCATAGCCACCGCCTTCTGCATAGCAGAAGTTTGATAGTGGGCATCAACCATTAAAGTGTCAAGCAATGTCTTGGCCCCGGTGATGTTGTTCTGTGGGGTGTGGTAGACTTTAACACCATCCACTTCAAGGTCAGGGCCAAGATCCAGTCAGCGTGCGTTACGCGATCCGCGCGACCCTCTTTGTCGACGATGGTGACCGACCGATAATTCATCAGCTGGCAGGTTATCATCCTGTCGGCCTCCTTTGACCGGCTGGTTTTGGAGACCACCGGCTGAATTCCCTTCCTCTTCGGCATCTGGATCCTCATCTTGGTTTCCAGCAGCAGGATTTACTATATCCACCATGTTGACTGTATGGGGATACGAATAGGTCGATCCGACCGTTTCCTCATCAAAAGACCGATCTGACGTTGAGCCATATCCAAAGGAAGAGTCTTCTTGCTCGGATCTGAGTGGGATCAATGCAGGGATAATGTCAGACGGACTCCGTGATCACGCCATGGGGCTGGCTGTAGTTGAGTCTGATCTGTAGTTGTTCAGACCTAGGGCTCCATTGTCGCCGACCGTGAAGTCGAGCGATCCAAAGGAGATCTTGAAGTCCGGAGAGTATTGGATGATGGGAAGTTCTGCCATCATAGTCGACGGAGAATCCCGGTGAGCCTTGTCCCCTACCTGGTGCGCCAACTGTCGA
Organism: Eleusine coracana subsp. coracana; assembly: GCA_032690845.1. Taxonomy (NCBI): domain Eukaryota; kingdom Viridiplantae; phylum Streptophyta; class Magnoliopsida; order Poales; family Poaceae; genus Eleusine; species Eleusine coracana. The sequence goes on from CM064434.1 coordinate 33,434,247, forward strand.
TGCTCAAGACCGGCAGTAAATATATAGGGCTACGTCGAGACCAAGAACTACGATGGTTACACAAGACGCTGAATAATACAGGTTCGGGCCCTCTCAATGAGAGTAAAAACCCTACATCATGTGTTCTGTATTGTATTGATTGTCATGAGATGTTGTGTCTAAAATTGCCTCTCGCTATGTCGAGTTTTCTCTCTCCCTCTGATGGGGGGTACCCTGCCGCCTTATATATCTGGTCAGCAGGGGGTACAAGCAGAGTCCTAGTCGTACTCTACAATAATTCTATATAGCAAGTCTAATCTTTCTTGTCTTGCACTCCAAGTTGAGTCGGTCGGCTTCCTTGTTGATGAAGTACCTGGTCGGCCACCGACTTTAGCCTTGTATGAGGATACCCGTAAAGCAAGTATCCCACAAGAAGTATGCAAACAGACGATATATGCCACTGTACCCGTAAAGCAAGTATCCCACAACAAGGTGTCGCCTATGAAGGGTATCCAACGATTTGGAGTCAAAGGAAAGTTAGCTCCCCGTTATATTGGACCATTCCAAATTCTGGAGCGATGTGGAAACATGGCCTATAAGCTGGAGTTACCCGCTAATCTATCTGGAATTCATCACACCTTCCACGTCTCCCAACTTAAGCGATGTCTCAAGCCACGCATCGACAAAATCTTGGAAAAGTATGACCAACTCTAACCCGATCTCACGTACTCCGAACAACCCGTGAAGATCCTCGACGAGAAAGAGCGCACAACCCGTAATAGAACCCTCAAATTCTACAAAGTTCAATGGAGTAACCAGTCAGAGGATGAGTCTACCTGGGAATCGGAAGAGTTTCTGAGTACTCACTACCTGAAATTTTTGGTCATCATACACAGGTATGTTTTGACCACAGCACTTCCCTCTAGTTTGCCTTGATTCATAATCTCGGGAGGGAGGGCTGTGACACCCTAGGTGTCTCACTTTCATTTAACCAACATGAAGAGCTTAGATCATGAACAACATAGCATGAAATAATAAGACTCACTCCCTTTTTAATTAATTCTAGGCAAATAAAAAACCTGCAACCAAGTTATTGAAGCAATTCAAAAATTTCAATACAACTCATGCCAAATAAATTCATCATCAGTTTGGTAATAATAAAATAGAATATTAGGAATTTATTGGGCATTTTATCTGCTTGGCAAGACCCTTAATTAATTAATTGATTCTTAAGTAACTAATTAATGCATTTAATAAAATCTAAAAATATGTTTATGGAAATTTCAAATAAAATTTACCAGAGTGTTTCCCACCATTTAAATAGCCAGCCCACCAATTTTCATGAATTTAGGAAATCCCTAGCTATTTTATTTTTATTTATTAAAAACCAGCTTTGACCAGGGACTTGTTTGTAAGAAATCTAAAACTCCAGAGGGTGCAGCGCAAAATCCTTTTTCTTCTCCCTCCCGTTGGCGCAGCAGGAGCAGAACCCCGTTGCCGGCGCACCGCTCGGGCCGCTTTCACCCCACCTCGGGACCCCGTGAGCTACAGCCATCGTTGACCCCTCTCTGCCTCCGCCCTGTCCCATCCCACTGCCATCGGCCACGCGCTCGCCCAACGACCTCCACTTCCCCTTCTCCTCTCTGCACTCCACCGAGCCGCAGGGCAAGCATTCAACTCCTGCCGTTTCTTCCGTTCTCTCTTACCCACTTGCTTCTTTCCCTCCGCGCGATAGCAAAGCACTCCCGAACCCACTCACTCTCGCGCTCACTCTTCTCTTTCTCTCAATTTTGCTCTCTGCGCTCTGCTTCTCCCCGCCATTACCGCACCAAGATCAAGCTTGCATTGCCACTACTCCCGCTACCTCCCGAGCCAAGCCGTAACCATTAGCAGCTACGACAACTACCCTTCCGCTTTCCCCGTTCATCGCTCGGTCAATCTCCACGTGAGCTTGAACCAATTTGAATAAAACTGAAACACATCACTCCGGTGAGCTCCTCCGCTGCTGTTCCCAATTCTCGGTCTCTGGTAAGCCTCGTCCCCTTGTTCCACCTCTCGCGCATGCGTAACTCGTCCACGCGTCTCCCTGACCCATTTCTCCTTTGTTTCCTCCATTCAAGTCGCCAAAAATCACCGTTCCCCGGCCGCCGCCCCTGCTCCACCAAAACCGGGCCGCCTCGCCGACGAGCACTACCTCCTGCTCCTCCCCGAAGCACGCCGACTTGATGCCGAGCCTCTCCGAGTCGCCATGAAGCTGTAGGAGCAAACCCCGACTGATTTCCTGCTCTGGAGGCGAAGCGCGACCTCGCCGAAGACCACCTCTCCGCCGTTTCTCACTGACGACCACCTTCCGGTGAGCCTCCGTCCTCGTAAACTTCCTGATACATCCGGCCCAGGTAGGGTGGAACGAAGCCCGACACACCGATCTGGATTCCCTGAATCCAGCAATCTTAGCACCGCAACTCCTGCCGAAAGCCCAACACACCGATCCGATTCTAGGTCCGCGACCTGTATCCGCAGTCTTAGCACCGCAACTCCGACGCCCCCACTCAGGGAAAGGCCCAATCTCCTTAAAAGACTAGTCTGATAGGGGAAGGGTGGCTCTCCCTTTTAAGGTGGCTTCGACCTCCCAAGCTAAGCAAGGTGGAATATTCGGAGGCTCACACGGTCGCCGCCCTAGCGGGTAATAGTGGAGGATGTCCTCATCATTCTCCCCTTCTTAACAAGGGCCCAGCTCTAATACCAAATGATACATCTGGCCTAGGTGGGGTGGAACGAAGCCCGACACACTGATCCGGATTCCCTGAATCCAGCAATCTTAGCACCTCAACTCCTGCAAAAAGACCGACACACCGACCCGATTCTAGGTATGCGATCTAAATCCGCAGTCTTAGCACCGCAACTCCAGCGCCCCCACTCAGGGAAAGGTCCAATCTCCCTAAAAGACTAGTCTGATAGGGGAAGGGTGGCTCTTCCTTTTAAGGTGGCTTCCACCTCCCAAGCTAAGTAAGGTGGGATATTCAGAGGCTCACACGGTCGCCGCCCCAGTGGGTAATAGTGGAGGATGTCCTCATCACTTCCCTATCGTGTTCACCTCGATGTACGCGTCACGATTTTAGTCCCACGGCAAGCTTTCACCCCGCGCAGCCGCCGGTAGTGAGTCGTCCGGCCGCGCGCCGCCCCGCTCCGACATGCCTACTGGCCGTCCTCCTGGAGCCTACGTGGCCACCACATGGATCCGACCTGTCACCCACGTGGCTCCGACGTGGAAACCCCTTAAACCAGGAATATGTCCAGAAATTGCCAGAAAATGCTAAAAACTTTGAAAACTCCTAGTAAATCGAATTTAACTCCAATGAAGCCCAAACAAAATTTGTTAGGTTCACCTTGAAGAGCTCTATTTTAGTAAAATGATAAATCTTAGCCTCTGTTCATGTATTTTTGTTAATTTATTAAATTGTGAAAACGCAAATTAATTCACTAGGAATTCTAGGAATGAAATTAAATCTTCATTTTTGGCATGCTTAATAAATACATAATTATCTACCACCACAAATTTTGGTTTGGCAAAATGTGAATTATTTTAGGCTCTAGAAATTATTTAGTGTGCTCACTTAAATTAATTCTAGTAATTATTTTATAACTAATTGGCCCCTGCCACCTGGCACAAAATTCACTCACACAAGTCTCTATGCCCAGTAAATTACACAAGTCTAGAAACCTAAGTTTACTTAATTAAATTAAATTAAATGCTCATACAACTATTTTACTTTAATAAATGCTGGTAATTAGAGTAATTATATCCAGAGGCTGTAAACTGGTAAAAATACAATTCATCTATGTCCCTATTCATGATAAATCACTCAAGATCAGAATCAATTGGTTACTATTATAATTGCTTAATTATTCTGAAGGACTATAACAATCCTAAATAAATGATTAACACACATAAAATGATGAAACTCTAATTTGTTTCTTTGAAGCATATGGCTTCGAGAACATTGAAGCATATGACTTCAAGAACATAATAATAATGAATCAACATCAAAACACAATATGCTTATATGTATCATATCATTGCATATAACGGTATTACGACAATACCGATAACACCTATGTCACCATATAGGCAACGACAACCAGGAGCCCGAAGAGGACCAGAAGGAGACTGAGTCTCAGGAACAGGAGGTTGAAGTCATTAACACTAGTGTCAATCCAGGCAAGCCCGGTTTACATTCGCCTGTTTCATAAAGTTTGCTAGTTTTCAATATTACTGTGTCTGTGATTATTGTTGCATTAGGTCATAGGAGTTGATTGGAACCCACTTTGCATGATACCCAAATGACCTACGCCACTGTCATTAGAACTTTGGTAGTATCGGTACTGTGTCGCTATGCTTAGTAATTGCTAGACTCGGTAGATATCATTACTAAGAAATGAACTTGACCACTGGAACGGGAATTAATAAAAGAAGTTTATTTTGATGTTATGACCGGGCAGGGATAATGCATGTGTAGGTTTACAGCAACACATGGGTATTGACTGCGGTAGCCCTGCCTTGTCAAACCTAGCACCCGTCCATGGTCGGCCCCTTGGTCAAGTATTGAACAGTACCGAATACATGCTAGTCTATGGGCACTAGTAAACCGATGTAGCATTGACGCGGCAATGAGGACGGTACCTAGTACAGTGGTCGTTGACCCTTCTGCTGCTGGAGTGGGCGGTTCATACCGCGAAGTACTGTTGACAGGACGGCATGCCCACTCGCTGAGACTGGACCCGGACCGAGTTGTTTTTCGTCCTTGCAAAAGGTTGCCATATACGACCTAAATTGGTGCGTATGTGTCGTGTATCTCGGGTTATCCCAGCTGGTGTAAATCGATTGCAATTGCTGTCCCTCGCAGTAATGAGTACCACTTGGTCAGTGAGTCGTCACGTAGTTGCACATGGTACTTGGGGATTGAATATGATGCTTACTGTTGATAATACTCTTATGACTCCTATGTTGTACTTACTTATGTATTGCTTTATTATCTTATTGTTGCAACTAAAGTTACATTCTGCTCTATCCAATTAACTTGACGATTAAAACTTGATAGAACTAATAGGTTGCTTAGTGCGAGTATTTTCCAACAAGCCACCTAATAGAGCCATTGCATACTTAGAAGTCCAACGGGTAAGTCTTGCTGAGTAATTAGTACTCAGGCTTTGTGCCATTGCTGATTTCAGGTAATGAAGAGGTAGAATTGCCTGAGAATGTGCTGCCCTGGAACATGCAAGTCCCTGAGGGTTGGACTGCCCACTGGGAGTCCGAATCACTGCCGCAGTATTGATGTGTGTTGCTAGAGTGATGGTTCTTCGGGCATAAACCATTACTATGCTATATCATCGAGCTCGTAGCTTCTTATCGTGATTTGCTTTCGCTATTTCCAAAACATTCTAAACTTGTAATATTCCGTTGCACTCTGAGAACTTATTGATGTAATTTCAACTTAAATTCGAACTAGTGTTGTATTATCAAGTGTCTGCGTTATCAGCACCGTCGGGACCTCGATCCTTCGGGAAGGGGCGCCACATGTACAGACCAGACGGTCCGATCAGTACGAGGAAATCGCCTACACACAGTGAAGCCAACGACTCGTGGAGCCGTTAAAGGAGTGACCGGACGGTCCGGTCAGGCAGAGACCGGACAGTCCGGTCAGTGCGTCCAGAAAGGTGATTTCATGGAGCAACGGTTAGTTTGAGGTTGGGAACCTATATAACTTTGTTGCTGGGGTCTTTGTGACCTCTCTTGGCTAGTGGAATACCTGAGAGCATTTGGTAAGGTTCAAGAGAAAAAGAGGAGAGCACTAGGAGGAGATATTGCATATCTTGAGACTGCTAGAGGAGAGTAACTTGAGTATCTTGCACATCTAATGCTAGGGTATCCTTGAGGTTGTAATCTAGATTGTTACTCCTGGTCTATGGTGAGACCTAGACCAGTTAGGTGTTGGTGATCGAGCCTATCGTGATTGGTTGTGAAGGCTGTCACATATTTGTACACGGTTTGAGCCCGCCGTTGAAAGGGGCATCGCTAGTAAGAGGCCATGTTGGCTCGGGTAGTCTGACAAGTTCTTGAGAGAGGCGAGCTTGTGCTTTGGTAGCAGCGGTGATGCACACCGTGTCTTTACTCCAGGAGTGATTGCGGTCTTGTGGGCGAGAACTCCACTTGGTTGTGGGAGGGATCGGAACTCCGGCGGGAGTGGTCCAATGAGGAGTAGGGGAAGGCGCCATCCTTCCAAGACCTCGGAAAAAATTATGAGTCATCTCTTACTCTACTCCATACTATGATGTATTACTTTCCGCACTTACATATCGTGCTATTCATGCTTGAGTACTTGTCTTGTTCTAGTTAATTATCTTGTAGACTTGCATGAATAGGCTCCCTTGCTAGCTTATGGCGTGCTTCCGTGTTGCTTTGTTACTACCTTGCATACGAGTTGTATTAACTTGAGTGATCCCCTAGTATGCTTAGGATATTGTTCCTTTCATAGGATTTTTATCTTGCTAGTGTGATCACCACTAGAATTGTTATAGGAGTTGTTTTGAGTGGTCGGTTCTAAGAATTGGCGAATTTGGTACATAGTGCGTGTTCCCGATTCACCCCCCCCCCCTCTCGGTCACTCGGTCCTTTCAGGGTATTCACATATAGAAGGTTTGGATTTTGATGATACCTATGCCCCCTAGCAAGACTTGAATCAATTAGAATATTACTCACTTTTGCTACTCACCATAATTTTAAGTTGTATCAAATGGATGTGAAAAGTGTATTTCTCAATGGACCAATCAAGGAAGAGGTGTATGTGAAGCAACCACCGGGCTTTGAAGACCCAAAGTATTCTAACCATGTTTTTAAACTCCAGAAGGCGCTATATGGGATCAAGCAAGCTCCAAGAGTATGGTATGAGTGCCTTAGGGATTTTCTTGTTAAAAAAGGTTTTGTCATTGGCAAGGCCGATGCAACCCTCTTCACTAAGCGTTTTGGCAATGATATCTCCGAGAGGCTCGAACCATCATCTCTCGATCTCGCGTCTTGTGTTACCATCGTCTCTCGATCTCACGCATATCCCTGTTCTACATATAAATCCTCATAGGTGAACTACCCTATGTTTATTGCCGAGATTAAGTCTCAACAGTTGGCGCGCCAGGTAGGGGATAGCGTGACGATCGGTTTATCGATATTGATGTCCTCAATCCACTTCAAGATCTGATCATGAGCAGACCGACGTTGAAATACCGTATCATCTACAATGGTCGTGTTGAGATCAGCTCGTCAAAATTCGATGGCCAATTTTCTTCAAAATCTGTCTGCAGCGGTACTACAGCGGCGCTTAGGCAGACCAGTGGTGCATCATGCGCCTGCGTGCGTTGGCTCGAATGATTTCGGTGATGAGTTCCTGCTTGAAGCTGTATCGCCGCTACGATGATCGAGAAGCTGCAAGATCGAGCACAATTGCCGGCCCATCGCACTGTACAGAGAGTCGGCAAGTTGATCGTTAAATATCAGCAAATCGAAGTAACTCTAGTTGTATTTGGTTGTTGTACTCGGAAACAATCTCCGAGCCCAATACCGCAATGATTTCACAAGGGAAGATTCCTTCCTTTCTTTGTTCTTTACACATTATTATATTCCTAATTTTACTTATCAAATCTGACTGGTGGAATATCTATTACGGATGATTTTTTGCATGTTCACGAAGCCACAACTTGCGAGGATGCTGATTCAAGTTGATATACTTCGACTCGGCCAATGACTTGCAACCTATTCACGACGTGGCTTTGTAATCGACGAGATCGATTTTGACTACTCATCAGCTACTCAGCTCGGAGGATTGATGTCGGCCAGTGACTTAGCCAGGGTTACTATGATTTCAACTCGTAATTACAAGTCCAGGTTGCATACGACAAGGCTCCAACTCCACATCAGGTCAACGATTGACTAGCAAGACTACTCAGTCTGGCAACATGGCAGATCACTCGGCTACTTAGCCAACCACTCGAGGATGTTGTTCGATGTCAATTACAACAACTCGGCGACCACAAGGATTTGCGTAAGGACTACTCGACGACGATCCGATGAATACGTCACTTAACACAATTGTCATGACTTGGCGACTTCGCCACTCGACAACATCACAATGATATGGCGATTTGGCGTGTCGGCAACAAAGCCACAACACAACATGACGCCTCTGACCACTTGGTAACATCACCACGACATGACGCCTACCGACGATCGGCGACATCATCGCGACTCGACTGTTCGACTGCCCGGTGGCCATATGGACATGTCTGGGGACTACTCTACCATTCATCTGGCCACTCGGCTACTTGATGACGCCTGCGATGACATGGCGCTTCGGCCACTTGAAAACGTCTTCGATGACTTAGTGCATCGGCAACATCGCTGTGACTTGGTCACTCGGCGACATCATCTCGACTCGGCCACTAGGCGACATCGCTGCACCACGACGACTCGATAGCTACTCAGCTACTCAGCGACGTCGTCAATGTCTTGGCGCTTTAGGATTTCACCCACTCGGTTAATCGGTCACACCTTTGATGACTTGATAGTTCGGCGTGTCAGTCAACCACTTGGGGACTCGATACTCGACTTCAACGTCCGACCACTCGCCAACCACATCGGCACGCTCGGGGGCTCCTCTTCAATTTGCCGAGTTGCAAAGCTAAGTATTTTTGTACTTTCTTGATTTATTTTCGATGTTTTGGGCTTATGTCCTTCATTCTTTTTTCCCACGACTGCTTATTTCTATTTTCTAAGCAGAAGGTCATAGGATTTTTTGATGAGTAAAGTTAGGCTTTTTAATCAGTGTTCTTATTTATAACTTTATTCGTCTTTATATTGCCTCGGTTCTTTAATTCTTTATATTAAACAATCGAGTCAGGGGGTTATTTGTGTATTTATACACGTGTTCTTTCACTTTTTTGTGAATCTAGTAGTACATATGTCGGTCGGTGACCTTTCAGTAGTGCTTCAGCCCTGACACTGTATGACCCGTGTCGTCGATTCTAGTTTCATTTTTTTTGGCTTTAGCCTTGACCGATACATCGTATTTTATTCGCGATTTGTTCTTATCTTTTGGTCTTACGTCAACAAACAACTAAGGCATAAAATTTCTTAGGTACGTGTCAGACTACCACTACACTAAACTCAGAGCCAAAGTTGCGAGAGGTCATGTGTCGACTGGTTCTGATTACTATGCATGAATAATTATGACCTATATTGTTACGGTAGACAGAGCTCCAAGCTCTTTATATTTTGTCCTAAGTATCCTACGATGGATGGATCAGTCTGGTTGCTAACACATGAAGACACTGCTATGCGTCAGTCAGTCTACTTAAAGGAGAAAATAGATAGATTTGACTTTTTAGACGACTGATTTGTTTGGCTTATAAAAATAAGTTCCCAAGGAGACAATATTAATTATAACGAATCATTTTAATTTTCTTTATTGTTAGGAACATCGATGATGAATATTCAGATACACCATTCGACACAGAGTGATTTCCTTGCTCTCATCGGTCGGCCACGCCAGCTTTGACCGCTCTCATCGGTCGGCCACGATAGTTCCGACTGGCTGCATCGGTCGGCTTACAACTTTGACCACTTTCATCGGTCGGCCATGCTAGTGTTGACTATCTTCATTGGTCGGTTTACAACTCTGACTGCCTTCATCAGTCGGCTACACCAGTTCCGACTGCCTTCGTCAGTCGGTTGCACCGGCTCCGACTGCCACCATCGATCCACTACAATGCATCTGACCATCACCATCGGTCGGCCGCATATCAGACCATCGGTGTCATTCGGTCATAACGACTTTGAATAATTTCTAGTACATCAGCGGTCGGCGGCTACCACAACCTCGACTGTCTTCTTCACTTGACCTTATCGTCATGAGTTGAGTGCCGCTGCCACTCAGACATGATATTCTGAGTTGAACATGGCTCCCACTTGGTCATTGGTTTGAGTTATCTACCAGTCAGCATTGATTGAAGTCACTCGTTTGAATCATTTATCACTCAGTAGTGATTGATGTCACTCTACTGAGTTATTTATCACTCGAATTTGATGATTTGAGTGGTTTTTCCTAAAGGAGAGCCAACATGACTATTCTTAATTGGACTCTTGCATTATTTGCAGTTTCCAAATGATACAAGAGTTAGAGGCTACACCTAATTAGGTGCACCTAATTGGTGCACCAGTTGATTTCTCAAAGACATTTTTGGATCTTTGAGACTCTCACAAGCTCGCTGATATAAAGCTGAAGCATATGGCATGAACCAGTCAGGAAGTTACTAAAGATTATCATCCAGCTTGCAAGACTCTCGGGGGCTTAACGATGATACATACCATCAGGGTACCTCATAGATAAGGAAAGCAAAGTACACTCCTACTTGGATATGTGTAGTAGACCGACTAGGACTCCGTCATGTAACCCTATCCCCCCCCCCCCGGATATATAAGGAGGGACAGGGGTCCTCCTCAAGGGACAAGTAGACAAGTCCTCAGTAGACAAGCAATAGGGCATCGCATAATTAGGCATAACTAGATATCATTTTCTAGGTGTACCCTCCTCGTCTAGATCTATGATCTAGACATATTAATACAAATACCACAGAACACAAGACATAGGGTTATTATCCTCCGGGAGGCCTGAACTTGTATAAATCAGCATCTTGTGTTACCATCATCTCTCGATCTCGCGCATACCCCTGTTCTATATATAAATCCTCATAGGTGAATTACCCTATGTCTATTGCCGAGATTAAGTCTCGACAATTTGGTTCTACTAACCAAAACTTTTATGATGAGTTTAGCAAGATAATGACCAAGAGGTTTGAAATGTCCATGATAGGAGAATTGACATACTTCCTAGGCTTCCAAGTGAAGCAACTCAAGGAGGGAACCTTCATATGTCAAGCCAAGTACACACAAGATTTATTAAAGAAGTTTGACATGGACAAGGCAAAGCCCATCAAAACTCCCATGCCAACAAATAGACACATCGACCTCAACAAAAAGGATAAACCCGTTGATCAAAAGGTATATCGCTCTATGATTGGTTCTTTGCTTTATCTTTGTGCATCTAGGCCCGATATCATGCTTAGTGTGTGTATGTGTGCATGTTTTCAAGCCGCTCCTATGGAGTGTCATATGGTGGCCGTTAAGAGAATTTTGAGGTATTTGGTTCACACACCTAACCTAGGGCTTTGGTACCCCAAGGGTTCAAAGTTCAGCCTTTTAGGCTATTCTGATGCGGATTATACCGCGGACAAGGTAGATAGGAAGAGCACCTCCGAGACATGCCAATTCTTGGGTAGGTCCCTAGTGTCATGGTTATCCAAGAAACAAAATTCTGTTGCACTTTCCACCGCTGAAGCGGAGTATGTTGCAACCGGTAGTTGTTGTGCGCAACTACTTTGTATGAGACAAACTCTAAGGGACTATGGTTACAAGTTGAACTATGTTCCACTCCTATGTGACAATGAGAGTGCCATAAAGCTTGCTTATAACCCCGTTGAGCATTCATGCACAAAGCATATAGACATCCGCCACCACTTTTTGAGAGATCATTCTATCAAGGGGGATATAGAAGTTAGTCATGTGCGAACCGAAGATCAACTAGCCGATATATTCACCAAGCCCCTAGAAGAGAAGAGGTTTTGCTATCTTAGGAGTGAACTAAATATTCTTGACTCTAGCAATGTGATGTAGAGGATGTGCACATCTGAATGGTGATTGTTTCTTAATTGCAAAAAAAATTGTTTTATGTCAAAAATCTATTATTTGTGCTATTGAAGTTGTTTTTTATCACTAGATCGAATCTTGTCAAAATATGGTCATTATTATGGATTGTTGATTGTTGGCCGACCATATGATGTCAAGATAGCTTTTTTGTCCATCAAAATTACTTTTGAAAACTTCCATCACCTCTAGGCTGGGAATCGTCCTCTCTATCCCCTCTGGCGTCAGACAAGTCCGATGGCGTAGGACAAGTCCGACGGCTTCACACAAGTCCGACATCCATTGGACAAGTCCGATGGGTCCAGGTTTCGACCCTTTAACCCAGCCCAACTTACCCCTTCGGTCAACCCCTCTCCATTTACCTCCCTCAAATTCTCTCTCCTCAAGAACACCCCCATTGGTGGCACCAAGGCGATCTCCCTCTCCCACCATCCATTGGAGCAAGTTTGGAGGTCAATAGGTCCTCTTCCATCAGAGAAGTCCGATCCCCCATCATTTTTGTAAGGTTTAACCCTAATCCCCTCTCTCTCCCTTAGGCCTCGTTCGGTTTTTCTGGAATGGCTCGGAACACGGCGCATTCCGTGCGGATTGGAGTGGCCCAATTTGAAGCCAGATCGAGATCGATTTTGTCGTTCGGTTTGGGCCGGCTCGGAAAAGAACTTGGGCTGGAACCAATTTTTCACGGAGTCGACGGCTCGGAATAGAACTGCGCCTCTTACCCCCGGCTCGAAGATAGATGAGAGACGACTCACGCACACACGAGGCCGAACCCTAGTGGTGGCGCGAGGAGATCCCGCGGCAACGACGACGATGGTGCGATAGGACGGCTTGGCGGCTCACGGAGATCCTACACCGACTGTGACGGCGAGCCGCTCCTATCCGAAGTCAACGCTCTCCGCCGGTTTCTCACCGGTAAGGCCCAGACCTCATGATTCTTCCCCTCTTCTCTACCTCACACATGTATGTTTCTTTTTCTTGTCTTTGATGCCCTCTTGCAATTCGATCTGGTGCTTGATTTTGGTGGGGTTGGGCTGTTCTTGGCACCTTCTCTGTCTTAGGTTTCGGTATGGTGGTCGATTACAGTTTCTTGGTATGGTCTTGTACTCACTTCTGGTTCTTGCAATTGTTGGCAAGGCACGGTGCTTGTGCTGGCTCTAGGTTGGGGGTAGGACCATGACAATGAGAGATGATAGCCATTCATGAAACTTGTAACTAGTACTGTTACTGTTCCCATAGGGTAGCGCCACCGGTGACTTGTAGTTGGTGAGTTTTGCTCTTTTTTTTCATCTCTACTTGTGCGCTTCCGATCAGGTCACAAGATCGTTACTGCCAAATTCGATTGAGTAATAAGGTTGAAAACAAACCTCCACTACTTTGTTGCAGTTTGGCAACTAAGCCTCTGTAGCGTTTGCGTGTCTCTAATAATTATGTGGCATGGTTGCAAATTTGCACTCTTCAATTTTGCAAGGAAATCTTTGACTCTTGAGCAAGCATGTGATTCATATGATTGATACTAAACAAAAAAATGGTAGTACTTTTTGCACGTCAGCGTGCTCCTAACTTCAATACGTTTGTAATGGATAGTGGCATCTTGGGACAAGGCTCTTGTTCACAGAATACCTGTAATGCATGGTCCTTTTTTTGTGTGTTTCCTTAACATGTCTGTTACGATCAATTGGGAACCAAGAGAGGCAGTGGTTATGATCAATTGTCCTTTCCAAAACAAACACTCTACTTGCATTTCTAGAAAGGCAGGAATGCCTCGAATCAATTTTTACATCGCTTGACATGTAGTATTATACAACATGTCAATGCTGGCTCTGTGTATGTTTGCTCTGTTGCACCTCGTCTAAGTAGAATACAATAACAGTAATAGTTACCAATTTCATATATTCAGCCTGGGCTGATTGTTGCTAAAAAATAATACTAATCTGTTTTGTTGTGCAAGCACATGAGATGTATTCAATAATTTCTTCTGTCTTATTGGCTGCTCAATATTATATTTCAATGAAGCCCAGAACTGCAGTGGTGTATCTTGCAGTAGGACTTATGTTGTTGCTTTGTCCAACTGGCATTATTGATTTTTCTCGCCTATATCAATCTTGTATTTGAAACACGCCCTGTAGTTTCTTGTTCTCACAACATAGTTGCAAGCAAGTAAGTTTGATTTCTCATCATGTTTGCCATGGTTTTGCAGGAAATCAGCTTGAAGAGGTGTTATTGTTTACAGGATATCTTTCTGTTGGCCCAACAATTTGAGTACTTGCTCAGGGGCGGGCTCATGATATTGGGTATGGGCATTCAAAATTTTCAAAGGGTGAAAACAAATTTCTGGCAGCCTGAAGTATAGATTTGCTTTAGCCTTTTGGGCCATTAGGATAGGGGAGGAAGGTGGATTACATGGTTTTTAGGGCTGAATAAGTGAAGAAATGTTATTTTGTGTAACGTTTTTATTTTTTTTATTGCATATACACATGATATGCACTATATAAATATTGTTTTGTCCAAATAATGGGTATTCAGTTGAATACCCTTGGTACAACATAGGCCCGCCCCTGTACTTGCTATTGATAACCAAACAAGTTGAATACTTGCATGTGTATTGATATCTTTTTTCAGCTGTTGATAACAGCTTGTAATTTATATTAATAATTGATGTAATGATTAGAATCTAAATACTGCTGTAATATGGTTGCAATACATGCTCAAAACTTGGTATAATGTGTTGGAATATTTGCTTATAACTTGCCCTTTAAAACCTTGCTGAAATACTTGTTGAATATTGTTTTTGGAATTCGGGCCGGATTTGATCTTGTGCTGCCGAACAATATTTTTGTGCTGGAAATTTTCTGTCCAGAACCAAATCCCCTATTTTCACTTGATTCACCGGATCCAATGAATCACCTGGATTCACTCGATCTGGGCCCTGAACAGTTCTGCACCCAGAACAATTTCCCAGCAAACGAACGAGGCCTTAGGGTTAGGGTTCTTGATCAATGTTAGTGTAAAATCTTTTTCCCTTGCATTTTCGATCCATGGAGATAGCTACTAGTTAGTTGTTAGTGGAGTAGATGAAGTTTGGGTGCTTGTGGTAGGTGGATTAATGAAAGACCTAGGCTTTTGGAAAAAAATTGCATGCGACACGTCAGACTTGTCCGATGATTATCGGGCATGTCCGACGACCTGCAGTTTCTTCAAAAACCTAAGTCCTTCATTGATTACCCATGCCCCTATTCATCTATTTGACTCCCTCCTAACTTATTGCTTGCCACTTTTTATCAGCATGTCTGATGTGCAAGCATCCCCATTGAGGGAGAAGAGGACCAAAGCAAGTGACGATCAAGGTCAAAGCCAAGCCCCAAAGAGAAGGAAAGCTACCACTAAGCGCACCCGTCGCTTCACCCTGAACGCACCAGTTGAGAGACCGAAGCCTGAAGAGTCTGATGATCTCATTAGGGTCATGCATCCTCCAGCAGAAATGCAAAACTCTGACCGAGTCATTGTGAACTACCTTCATGCCTCCCTTGAGACCTGCACTGAAGCAAGGTTGGTCAACTATTATGCTCATGAGAAGGAAGCTGCTGATCTCCGCTTTCATGCGGACTGGTACCGCTCCACCTACCGTCGCATGAAGAATGCAGTTGTTGATATGAAGTGGCTAGATTGGGAGCATATTATAAGGTTAATGACCATTAAGGTCATGCCAAGGTATGATGTTTTGGTGATGAATGATAAACATGAAATGTGACTAACATCTACACGAGTGTTGTTCGTGTAGAAAACCTCTTCTACCCTATGATGATTGTCAATTGTGTCCTTGGCGATTGATGACAATGACCGCAAGCATGGAGGCTTATGAACTTGATGGAGTCCAAGGGTTGATGAAGATGGATCAAAGCAGAGAAAAAGCTATGGTGCAAGTGTTGGGTACACTTGTCTAGTTGTTAGGGCTTTGAGTTCATAGGAAAAACCGGACTATCAAGGGGGTCTAAGTCATTCTCTTAGGTCATGTCTAGTCGGTGATGTGCAAGATTGCTCGGTGAAATCACAGGAACTAGGTGACAGTGGAAGAGCCAAGGAACTATTCGGAGAAGTCGGAAAACGAAGTCAAGCAAGGACAACAAGTTTCAGCTGCTGGACATAGAGACCGGACAAAGGGGTCAGTGGTGACCGGACTGTACAGTCACTATGGGTTTTTGTCCGGAGGGTACAGCGAGGAAGCGAGGAAACTGCCAGAGTCAAAGCTCATAGAGACCGGATGGTCCGGTCTAGTGACCGGACGGTCCGGTCACTATGGAGGAGTCTCGGCAGCGAGGAAGCTACAGTGCGAAATGTTTCTGGACTGGAGAGAGAAACGGACCAGACGGTCTGGTCAGGTGACCGTACGGTCCGGTCAGCAGAGGAATCAGCAGTGGTCAGAGCTATTGGGGCATTGTGTTGCAGTGATCGGACGGTCCGGTCAGGCAGTGATCAGACTATACGGTCAGTAGGCCCAGAAAACTGATTTCATGGAGCAATGGCTAGTTTGAAGTTGGGAGCCTATATAACTTTGTTGCTGGGGTCTTTGTGCCCTCTCTTGGCTAGTGGAATACCTGAGAGCATTTGGTAAGGTCCAAGAGGAAAAGAGGAGAGCACTAGGAAGAGATATTGCATATATTGAGAGTGCTAGAGGAGAGTAACTTGAGCATCTTGCACATCTAAGGCTAGGGTTTCCTTGAGGGTATAATCTAGATTGTTACTCTTGGTCTATGGCGAGACTTAGACCAGTTAGGTATCGGTGATCGAGCCTATCATGATTGGTTGTGAAGGCCGTCACACGTTTGTAAACAGTTTGAGCCCACCGGTGAAAGGGGCATCAATAGTGAGCACCCGTGTCAGCTCGGGGAGTCCGACAAGTTCTCGAGGGAGGCGAGCTTGTGCTTTGTGCAGTGGTGATCCTCACTGTGTCTTCACTCTAGGAGTGATTGTGGGCTCGTGGGCGAGAACTCCACTTGGTGGCGGGAGCGACCGAAACTCCGGCGGGAATGGTCCAACGAGGAGTACGGAAAGACGCCATCCTTCCGAGACCTCGGGAAAAAATCATGAGCCATCTCTTACTCTACTCCTTACTTTGGTGCATTACTTTCTGCATTTACATACAGTGCTATTCATGCTTGTGTGCTTGTCTTGTTTTAGTTGATTACTGAAGGACCGAGAAGGCGACATGAGGGGGGGTGAATTGGAGCCAATTAAAATTCTTCAAGAGAACTTGGCCTATATCCCAAAAACAGCCCAAGCCAACCTCCAAAATGATCACCAAGACTACACACACCAACTCGTGGTGTACTAGCCCTATGAGTGATCAACCATAGCAAAGAAACATAGCGGAAACAAAATGGAACAAGAAGCGCTCAAAACAGGTCAGAACTGGATTCACATCGGCAGTGCCGGTCACTCCTATCGGCAGTGCCGATGCGGGGTTCTCAGAAGCTACATATAGGGTCCATCAGCAGTGCCGCTAATACTCATCGTTAGTGCCGGTGTGGGGTTTCGAAAGCCACCGGCAGTGCCGGTCCTGGTCGTCGGCAGTGTCGATCGACCCCGATAGAACAGGAAAAAGTTTCGGGGTGAAGCAAAAACTATGTCAAAACCTAATCAAATGAACTCCAAATGATGCGATTTTTGGATCAATGAATCATCAACACATCACGACCCTAATCCTAGAAGATCAACTTAATTGGCTCAAGGAATCATCACGAATTTCAGATCTTGTGCCAAGAACACCAAAAAGGGGAAACTTGAGAAATCTTTCAAATCGAAGGTGCTAGAGCTCCTGATTTGGTCATGGACCTATGTAATATTGATCTAGCTCATCATAGCAGAAACTTTCCCAAGAAATCCGCCCCAAAAACTCATCCAAAAAGGAGATAAACCCATGAAATTAGCTCCGAAAATAGGGAAAAACAGAAATTTGGGAAACCGCGGTTTTGAGGCTTCATCACACCACAGTTTTGAGGCTCAACCGCGAAACCTTTCGTTCTTCTTGCCTCTCCGTTGACCCCCAAGTTGACTTCACCCAGCATCCCGATTGTCCGGCCCCAAGTCCCCTACTTGTGCCCGATTCTCTCGCCGTTGACCGCCAAGTCGACTCCAGTGACCTACACATCATGAGACAAGCAAACATATTTCCTAACTCATGCAACTTCACCAATACTTCCACCAACTTTGGTTAGTCAAGATCATGACATGCACAAACTCATGCAATCCCAAGATTCCCGCATTTCAACTCAAACACATGGTCCACTCAAGTCAATTACTGATCACATATATTGCAAAGTATGACATATATCCACATGGTTTCTCAATCTCCCCCTTGATGAGTACATTGAAAACCTCAAATGCACAAGATTAGAGAGTGAAATGCAAAACCGAATAAACTAATTCAAATGGCCAAACCCAAAGAAAAGGTAAAAACAAGCCATCTAGCAAAGTAGGGATCACAAAACCAAGAGTTGGCAAAGAAAGCGACTTGAGACGCAATGAATGTGAAAAGTGCAAGAAAACACTCAAGATCATGATATGCTCCCCCTCAACTTGTGGTAGGTTTCATGTAGTGCAAAATGGATCATTTTAAGTTTCTTAGCATAATTTGTGCATGACCCAATATTTTCTCCCCCTTTGGCAATGAACTCATCAAAGAGGCAAAAGAACAAGCAAACATGCAAAACATAAAAATGCAAACCTAAGGAGCTTCAACAATTATGCAAGCAAGCATTTAACTTTGCTAACCATAAACATAGAGCCATGAAGTGTAAAAGCAATAGCTCACAATCATACAAAGATCAAAAATAGATAGCAAGGCATAAACACCAAGAGCTATACAATCTAAACAGAAAGATTGACTAGCTTAGATAGAATCAAATTTTCTTATCATGAGAAAATCTACCACCACATGTGTAAGTACTCCTATCCAAGGCAAAACAAGCATCAAGTAAATCATAAGAATCTAGCCAGTTTCAATCTCAACTAGGGCAACAAGTATTCGCAGAAAATGAGCTTTACAAACGCTCACATATGCAACAAAGACTCATTTGATCAAGTGTTTATTGTTTATCCTCATGTGTCCTCTTATCCATACGGAGGATCGCATGACTGGGTATGGCAAACACCTCGAGGCCTCAAGTCGCAATGTTTGGATTTAGCATTTTAGAATTATTCTTGATCAAAAGCACTTAGTAGATTATCCATGATTTATTCACAAGACAAAAGATCATGCCTTTGCGACAAAAGGAACAATCGTTCCCACAATGTCCCATCATGAGCTAAACATTTCCAAAGCCTTCCATTTCGCAAACACAAGGTGCCAAGGCCAAGATATCCTCTAGACTAGCCTTAATGCAAGTTTCAACAAGGATAAAAGCAATTATACATATAGTGAGCAAGTTTTAGCAAGATTAGTTCATAAGGTTCACAAGAAGCTAAGTTTACCTTTAAGATTAGCAAGTTGCTCACATGAGTCTATAACAGGCCATCTAGAAAATCTAAGCATGAGAGATTACCATCACATCCACACAACTTAGCTCAAGCTCAATCATAGCAAAGAGAAATTCAAGAAAGCATAAGAATCAAAGCTCATCTACCAATGCATATATTACATATGAGATGCAATGCATAAAAGGTAAGATACATATATATAAGAGAACACCAACTCCCCGTCAAATAATGCCATAAGGATGACACACACCAAGTTCCCCCCTGAAGAAAAGCATGTCTAGAAGCATCTAGGGGCTTGGTGAGAATATCAGCTAGTTCGGTTCTGGTGTTGATGTATTTGAGCTCAACATCCCCCTTCTCAACATTGTCTCTCCGGAAGTGGAATGGCACATTGATGTGTTTAACCTTACCATCTTGGATTGGGTTTTTGGCTAAGCATATGGCACTGGAGTTATCACACATGAGTGGAACACTCTTAAAGGTTAACACATAGTCCCAAATGGTAGATACAACCCACAGGATTTGTGAGCAGCAGCTAGTGGCAGCTACATACTCAGCCTCTATGGTGGATTGGGCTACACTCGACTGCTTATGAGAAGAACAACAGATCAAAGAAGTACCCAAGAAATGGAAAGTACCAAAAGTGCTCTTCCTATCAATTCTACACCCAGCAAAGTCCGCATCCGAATACCCAATGAGATCAAGAGATGAAGATGCAGAGTACCAAAGACCAAACTCAAGGGTGTATTTGAGATACCTGAAGATGCGCTTGACAGCCTTGCGATGAGTCACCCTTGGGAAAGCTTGAAAGCGAGCACAAAGACACACCGTAAAGTGTATGTCGGGTCTTGTCGCCGTCAGGTACAAGAGGGAGCCAATCATGCTCCTGTACTCCCTTTGGTCCACCGCTTCACAGTCTTCATCAGGGTCAACTGTCGTTGTAGTGGACATTGGTGTAGACAACAGCTTCACATTGACCATGTCGAACTTCTTCAGGAGATCCTTCGTGTACTTGGCTTGATGTATGAAAGTGTCTTGCTTGCACTGCTTGATTTAAAGCCCAAGAAAGAAGGTGAGCTCGCCCATCATTGACATCTGAAATTCCCTTTCCATGGCTTCCTGAAAT
The DNA here is from genome assembly GCA_032690845.1 of Eleusine coracana subsp. coracana. Classification (NCBI taxonomy): domain Eukaryota; kingdom Viridiplantae; phylum Streptophyta; class Magnoliopsida; order Poales; family Poaceae; genus Eleusine; species Eleusine coracana. The sequence continues at coordinate 33,454,631 of CM064434.1, forward strand.
CTGGACACAAGAGCATGAGAGGAACCACCAAAGATGATATCATCCATATAAATCTGAACCATTAGAAAGTCATTGCCATGCCTGAGAGTGAATAAGGTTTTGTCAACACACCCCATGACATACCCGCGCTCTAGCAAGAAAGTCTTAAGCCTAGCATACCATGCCCTAGGTGTTTGCTTTAGCCCATACAAAGCCTTCTGAAGCTTGTACATACGGTTTGGGTATTTGTGGTGCTCAAAGCCAGGTGGTTGTTTTACATAAACCCCTTCCTCTATGAAACCATTTAGGAAAGAACTCTTGACATCCATTTGATAGAGTCTAATGCCCTTAGAGGCAGCAAATGCAAGCAAGATCCTAATGGCTTCTATACATGCAACAGGAGCAAAGGTTTCCCCATAGTCTAAGCCCTCCACTTGACCAAAACCCTGACCAGCAAGCCTAGCCTTGTTTCTAACAACCTCACCATCTTCCCCATGCTTGTTTTTAAACACCCATTTGGTTCCTATGACATTGACACCAACATGAGGCTCTACTAGGGTCCATAATTTGTTTCTCTCAAAGTTCTCCAACTCCTCATGCATGGAATTAACCCAATGTTTGTCAGATAGCGCGTGTCCAATATCCCAGGGTTAAAAGGATGCAACAAAGAGAGAATTGGTAAAGCAGGCGAGATGTGCAGACCTTGACCTTGTTGTCCTCTCATAGAGATTACCAATCATTTGTTGAGGTGGATGTTGACACTGAATGTGGCTGGGGGCCTTTCTCTCAGAGTGTACCTCCCCATCAACCACAGCTGGAGCTTGCTCGATAGCCACTGAAGTCAATGCAGAATCTTTAGGACCCTCTGCTGGAGTGGTGATGGCAGCAGGAACAAGCTCAGATAAGAGATGAAGTGAATCATCGTCATCATCATCCAAGCCCTCTAGGTCCTCTTCTACAAAGATGCTTTCCTTCAGCTCCTTATCACCTGCAGACTCAATCACATTCCTGACACAAGAGTTTGATTCATCAAAGGTTACATCGCAGGATTCTACGATGGTGTTAGTTTCCAAATTCAAAACTCTGTAGGAATGGCCATGAAGAGAGTAACCAAGAAAGATGCAATCGGAAGATCTCGACTCAAACTTATCAAGATTGCTACGCTTGAGAATAAAGCACTTGCAACCAAAGGCAAGCAAATGAGAAACCGAGGGCTTTCTCCCAAAACGCAGCTTATAAGAAGTCACATTAAGAATTGAGCGTAAGGAAATCCAATTGGAAACATAGCAAGCAGTGCTAATGGCCTCAGCCCAGAACCGCCTCGGAGTCCTATGCTCATCAAGCATCGTCCTGGACATCTCCACCAAGATTCTGTTCTTTCTTTCGACCACACCATTCTGTTAGGGAACACGAGATGCTGAAAACTGATGCTCAATACCATGCTCAATACAAAAAGCATCAAAGGAGGAGTTCTTGAACTCGGTGCCATTATCACTGCGGATTGCTCGTAATGCACCAGGGAGTTCCTCGAACAACCTCAAAGCTAAGCTCCGAAAGTGATTAAGCACTTCATCCTTGCTCTCAAGAAAGTAAACCCAAGAGTAGCGAGAATAGTCGTCAACAATCACAAGAACATACCACTTCTCACCCGCCGAACAAACCCGAGAAGGACCAACAGTATCCATATGAAGCAACTCTCCAGGGCATTTAGTCATCACCAAATTAATTGGTGGATGAGAAGCAACAATCATTTTCCTATGACGACAAGGAGCACGAACCAAATCCTTATCAAATTTGAGCTTAGGCAATCCTCGGATCAGGCCTAGGCCACTCAAGCGACATAACAAGTCAAAGCTCATATGACCTAGTCTCCTATGCCATTTCCAGAGCTCAAAAGAAGATTGAGCAAACAAGCACTTGTGAGAACCAGGAGAACCAGCAAAATCAGCCTAAAAAACTCTGCTTTTTCTTAAAGCACACTTCCAAACCAACATCAAGAAGTTGAGAGACAGAGAGGAGATTGTACTTGAGAAACTCAACCAAACCAACATCCTTGAGAGTGAATTTTTCATTTACCTTTACCATGCCTCTTGCCTTCACTCTCCCTCTCTTGTCATCTCCAAAGGTCACGTACTCCTGGCGCTTCAAGGGAGTGAGGCTGGAGAACCACTTTGCATCTCCAGTCATGTGGCGCAAACACCCGGAGTCCATCAACTATTTGTTCTCCAGGTCTCCACCTGCTGCCTACAAAGAACAAGAAGGAAAAGTTGATGGCTCAGTGCTGGGGTTAGTCAAAAAGCATTTGGGAATCTAGCACTTAACCATACAACCGGTAGTAGTCATCATAGTTCTTTGCACCTTATCATTTGAACGCATGGAACGAGAACCACGATGGGAAAATGTGGCCTGTCAAAGCGTCTCGACTCGAACCTTGGGTTGTGAGGATAGAAATCATCTGTGTGAAAGCCAAATCCACGTGAGTGACGCTCACCACGATGGGGAAAATGTGGGGTGCCAAAGCACTGCTGCACAAAGCCTCTATTTCGTGAATCAAAGCCATATGAGGAATGACCCTGTCCACGATAGGCGCGAGAAAAAGAGCGAGGCTGAAAGTCAACAAAATCATCATAAAAAGTATCCCTAGTCAACTTAGCTTGCTTCCTCTCAATCCTCTTATGCCTATAACAGAATTCATCCAAGTGGCCCTTGTGACCACAAAACATGCAAATGTAGACACCCTTAGGATTAGGCTTGGTTTGGATGGCAGGCTTGGGTTTTGGCTTCTCTGTTTTCTTTGGATTGAAGGAGAGTTTTGGATTGGGTGGGTACTATGTGTCAGTGGGTTTGATGGTGTTTTCCTCATCCTTGTAGCTGGAGCTAGGTTGACCTAGAAGCACTCTCCTGCACTCTTGCCAAATCATTCTCAATCTTTTCCTCACTCACTAGGGTTCTCTGGAGCCTAGAAACAAGATAGTCATTTTCTTGGACTAGGACTTTGTTTTCCTCCCTAGTGATTACAAGCTTGTCCTTAAGAGAGACACACACCTCACAGGGTGGTGGAAGGACCTTAGAGCGAGTCTCAATAAGCAGCATGGACTCAAGCTCTTTGACTTTGAGGGTTTGAGCTTCCAACTCACTTGTGAGCCTGGGGCATTTCTGACATGCACCCAAAAGAGTTGGTCTAGCCTTGAATTAATCAAGCTCCTTGAGGGCACTTTCAAGCTGACTGGCAACTTGAGCATGCACACTCTCCCTCTGACTCAGATCATTCACCACAACTTGACATGACTCACACTCTATAACAGTGACATCACAAGCAAGCCTAGACCTAAGCAAAGCAATTTCAAAATCAGTACTCTCCAACTTAGACTTAAGCTCTCTACTCTCACGAACAGCACTGCGAGCTTATTATCTTGCAAGAGCAGAACATCACACAAATGATCAATTTTAGAAGAGAGCTCATCAAGAGTGGGAGGTACCTCGCTTGTGTCGGAGTCGGATCCAGAGTCGGTGTCATGATCGTTCTTTGCCATAAAGCAAAGCCCGGTGAAGTCATCCTTCCTATTGACTCATGGCTTTTCAACCTCCTCCTCCGAGCTTGTAAGGCCTTTGCTTTATGTGAGGTCAACATCGCTCACGGCGGCAACACAGGTGCGTGCAATGGCCTTGGCAAACTTCTTGGAGTTCTTGTCCTTCTTGTAGAAGCGATTCTTCTTCTACTTGAAGTCTTCAGTGTTGTTGTTGCGGTACCCGGCCTTCTTCTTCTTCTTGGGACAGTCAGCAATGAAGTGTCCCGGGTCACCGCACTCAAAGCAGGTTCTTGAACCACCTCCTCTTCTCTCCTTCCAGTTGTTGTAGAACTTCCTGAACTTCCTTATGAGCAAGGACAGCTCCTCGTCAGGAATGCACTCCATCTGTTCATTGGAAGCTGTAACAAGAGAAGACAGAGCAAACTCCAAAGAAGTCTTGTCAAGTGAGGGGTTAGTTCCATAAGAAGCATCATTGTGACCACCCTTCTCAGAGTTAGAAAGAAAAGCCATGCTAGAAGCAGGATTAACATGATTAGGACGAGATTTTCTAGACAGTTCATAAGATTTCAGCTTGCTATATAGTTGCTCATAGTTCAAGGTATTAAAGTCAGCAGTTTCTTCTAGAGTAGCAATTTTAACCCCCCAAACATTTCCATCAAGTGAGTACAGCAGTTTCTTAGCTCTATCATTATCACTGTACACAAGGTTACCACAAGCCCGCAAGTTGCACACAATTGCCTCAAACCTACGAAAGGTGTCATCTAGTGACTCGCCAGGTTTTTGTGCAAAAGTTTGGTACTATCTATTATAAGAATCCTTATGCATAGACTTGACTTGATTGGTACCCTCATGGTACATGCAAAGATTAAACCGAATAGCATGAGTAGTGTCAAGGTGTGCAACGCGATCATGTTCACTTCTACCAAGTGCAGAGAGCAGAATGTTGATAGCTTTGGAGTTGTGTTCATACCTATTTAACTCACCTATAGGAGCAGTGTTGAGGTTAGCAGGTATGTTGTATTCTTGCTCAACAATTTCCCAGATAGCACGTCCTTGACTCAGGAGATAAGCCTTGGTCCGCAACTTCTAGTAGGGGAAGTCCTCTCCATCGAACATCCAGAGCTTGACCGCACGCTTCTCCAGGTTGCCTTTGGATCACAAAGCCGGTGAATGTCAACTAGTGATCAAACCAGCTCTGATACCAATTGAAGGACCGAGAAGGCTACCAGAGGCGGGGTGAATGGGATCCAATTATAATTTTTCAAGAGAACTTGGCCTATATCCCAAAAACAGCCCAAGCCAACCTCCAAACCGATCACCAAGACTACACACACCAACTCGTGGTGTACTAGCCCTAGGAGTAATCAACCACAGCAAAGAAACACATCAGAAACAAAATGGAACAAGAAGCACTCAAAACAGGTCAGAACTGGATTCACATCAGCAGTGCCGACAACAGCCATCGGTAGTGCCGGTTGGCACTATCGGCAGTACCGGTCACTCCCATCGGCAGTGCCGATGCGGGATTCTCAGAAGCTACATACAGGGTCCATCGGCAATGCCGCTAATACCCATTGGTAGTGCCAGTGCAGGGTTCTAAAACCCACCGGCAGTGCCGGTCCTAGTCGTCGGCATTGCCGACCGACCCCGACAGAACAGGGAAAAGTTTTGGGATGAAGCAAAAACTTGGTCAAAACCTAATCAAACAAACTCCAAATGATGCGATTTTTGGACCAGTGAATCCACAACACATCACGACCCTAATCCTAGAAGATCAACTCAATTGGCTCAAGGAATCATCACGAATTTCAGATCTTGTGCCAAGAATGCCAAAAAGGGGAAACTTGAGAAATCCTTCAAATCGAAGGTGCTAGAGCTCTTGATTTAGTCATGGACCTATGTAGGATTGATCTAGCTCATCATAGCATGAAGTTTCCCAAGAAATCTGCCCCAAAAACTCATCCAAAAAGGAGATTGAAAATTCCCACGAAAATAGCTCCAAAAATAGGGAAAAAGTGAAATTCGGGATTTAGGGAGAGAGGAAGATCTTGATCACGAAAATAAATCTCATTTCATCGAAACATGCTTACAAGATCCATAGATACAAGTTTAGGAAGCCACTTGAATGAAGTCCTAACACAAGACTAATAGGGAGAGAGACACCTCTTCCACTAGCCTTACCTCTCCTTATATAGGCCTAGTGTCTATTGTCCACATGATAACTCTACCCTTGACCTACATAACACACCCACCTACCACCAGGGGCATAATCGTTCATCTTTTGCTTCATCACCCGAATGCTATCGAGCCCTTCACGACTTTGCTTCGCCTCAAAGCAGGCTCCGTGATGGTGCCACGTGCACCACCAACCACCGCCACCGGTTTTGAGGCCCAAATCGGGAAACCGCCTTGCATGCTTCTCAAAGCACGACTTCTCGATGTTGAAGCGTGTCACCTTGTCCCGCGATCCTGACCACCGACAAGTCTCTCCCAGTCCCTGTCCATCGGGCCCCCTTGTCACTTGCACCGACATCCTGCTCGCCTTGACTTGGTCAACATGTCGTTTCATCACACCACGGTTTTGAGGCTCAACCGCGAAACCGTTCGTGCTTCTTGCCTCTCCACGTGTATGGTGTGGATCACCCTTGACTTCACCCGGCATCCCAATCATCCGGCCCCAAGTCCCCTACTTGTGCCTGATTCTCTCGCCGTTGACCGCCAAGTCAACTCCAGTGACCTACACATCATGAGACAAGCAAACACATTTCCCAACTCCTGCAACTTCACCAATACTTCCACCAATTTTGGTTAGTCAAGATGATGACATGCACAAACTCATGCAATCCCAAGATTCCTGCATTTCAACTCAAACACAAAGTCCGCTCAAGTCAATTACTCATCACATATATTGCAAACCATGGCACATATCCACATGGTTTCTCAATTACCTTGTAGACTTGCATGAATAGGCTCCTTACTTGTTAGTAGTGTTTAAGCTTCCGCATTTGATCACTAACATGTTTAGTAGTTATATTGCCATTGAGTGATCCACTAGTATGCTTAGGTTGTTGTTCCTTTCATAGGTTCATTATCTTGCTAGTGTGATCATCACTAGGATTGTGTAGGAGTTGATTTGAGTGGTCATTTAAAGAATTAGTGGATTTGGTACATAGTATGAGTTCCCGATTCACTCCCCCGCCCCTCTCGATCACTCAGTCCTTTCAAGTGGTATCAGAGCCAAGTGCTCATTATAAGGCTTAACCACCTTGAGTAGTGACTATATTGAATTGGGTTGTCATCCCATTCGGGGCCGGGTCATGGCTCATGGAAGGATTGCTTTAAAAGCTACCTAAATGCCATGATCCCGGATGAGTTGATGGATACTCTTGTGGACTTTGCCAATACCTTTATCAATGATCACGTCTATGATAATGATGATGATGATTGTGTGGATATGCCTTGTACTAGTGAGTGCTTAGATACTACTAATGTTGACTTGATAGGTTGCTCTACTAGTATGCCTAATGAGATGAGTGATAATGATGTGTCTCTTAATCTAGCTTGCTCTACTAGTATGACTAGTATTGATGATGGTTGTGAGTCTTTTGTTGATCTTGCTAGTAGTTTTCTTGTTGAGGAGTTCTTTGCATTTCTTGCGAGGTATGGTGGACAGAATTATGGCAACTTCTTTTGAGCTTCCCAAGATTGTGATAGTTGAGAAGATCCTCTCCTTGCTCCCAAGTAGCAAGCTCTTCTACATCACCCTTGACCTTCTCATGGAGAAGAGTCTCTCCATCAAGGACGTGATTGAGCTGCTCTTCAATGATGAGAAGATCACCGCAAGCATGACTGGAAGGAAGACATCCAAGACAAATGATGAAGCATCCTCAAGCAAAGGCAAAGAAGTAGCTGTGAGCTCAAACTTCTTTGATCCCTCCACAAGATTGCCTTGCAACAGCTTCTACAATTCCTTCGGAGCAAGATCTTCATCAAGTTCATCATCGGGCGCTTCGTCAAGCTCTACTTCAAGTGCCATTCAATATTCTACTCCAAGCACCTCGAGTGGACCAAGCATTGGCGCAGGGGGAGCACCAACAACAATGCTCACTCGATCATTTGAGATGATCAATCTTATGGCTTCGGCTTTACCGCCTCCACCTCCTCCACTTCCTCCACCACAGGATCACCTTTGGCATCTTCATCAAGCTCACCGACAGGATCTCTTCTTTGAACTTGGTGAATTTGTGAGAAATCTAAATGATGACCTTTGTGAGAATCTATTAAGCATCTATGATCTTGTGTGTAGGATAAACTCCTTCAGAGGACTTCGGAGGATTGCGCCACATGAAGTGATTGACAAGCTCCTCCAGCAAATTACAACTCCTGAGAGGGGTTTCTTACTTGAGGAGGTAGTCAACAGGAGACATGAGCTCTCAATTGAGAGAGCAATGGAGATGATACTCGTGCTCCATTCACAAGTGAGGCATGTGCTTGAGCACATCACTGGACTCTATGATCCTTCCCATTACTACATCAACCTTGACAATGTGCACATGGGGGATGGTCATGGACATTGGAGGTATCGTGCTCCTCACTATCCCATCAGGAGGAGACTACTGGATGGGATTGCAAGAATCCCTATCTATGAAGATGGTCTTATTGCTCGACACAATGAGGTTAGCGCTAGTCAATCAAGTAATGCTTTGGATACTAGCCCTTCTTCCTCTAGTGCTTGTCTTATGGCTACCACCAGGGTCATCTACAAGAGTGGAGGTACTCATTGGATTCTTGATAGTAAGTGCACTCAACATATGACCGGGAAGCCAACCATGTTCATCACTATTGATGAAGATGAAGACAGTGAGAACGTGACTTTTGGGGATAACTCAAAGGGGAGAGTTAGAGGTTCGTGCAAGGTGGCCATCATAAATGACCTTCATCTCTCCAAGGTCTTTCTTATGGAAATCCGCAACTTCAACCTTCTGTCTATTGGTCAACTCTATGACATGGGCTTTAAGTGCACAATTGCTGAGGATGGTGCAATGATTGAGAATGCTAAGAGAGGGCTAGTATATCATGGAGTAAGGCATGGGAACTTGTATGTCATGGACTTCAAATCAAGCAATATGCCACCAAGCACTTGCCTATTCTCTAAGGCATCCAAGGGATGGTTGTGGCATAGAAGACAAGCACATGTTGGAATGAATCAGCTCAAAAAGATTGTCAAGAGGAATCTAGTTGAAGGAATCAAGGATGTGACCTTTGAGAAGGACAGATTGTGCTGCGCTTGTCTGGCAGGAAAACATGTTGCATCTTCACATCCCACCAAGTCATTCATGTCTACTTCTCATCCTCTAGAGCTCTTGCATATGGACTTGTTTGGGCCAACACAGTACAAGAGTCTGGGAGGCAATCTCTATTGCTTGGTGATTGTTGATGATTTCACTAGATACACTTGGACCTTCTTTCTTGTGGACAAATCTCAAGCCAGTGATATCTTCAGAAAGTTTGCAAAGAGAGAAAAGAATGAATTCTATGCTAGCATTGTGAAGATAAGGAGTGACAATGGGACTAAGTTCAGGAACATCACAGTAGAGGAATACTGTGACAAGAAAGGGATCAAAAATGAATTCTCCACTACATATACTCCCGAGCAAAATGGAGTAGTGGAGAGGAAGAACAAGATGCTCATCACTCTTGCTCGTGCCATGTTGGATGAGTATGAAACTCATGAGAGGTTTTGGGTGGAGGCAATCAACACGGCTTGCTATACCTCCAACCGTGTCTATCTCCATCAGTTGTTGAAGAAGACACCATATGATCTATTGGTGGGATGGAAACCCAATGTTTCCTATCTCCGAGTCTTTGGCTGTAAGTGTTACATTCTCAAGAAGAGGAGAAAGCCCGGGAAGTTTGAGAGCAGAACTGATGAAGGCATTCTTGTTGGGTACTCTAGAACTTCTAAAGCATATAGGATCTATAACTCAGCTATAGGGTGTGTGGAAGAATCCTATGATGTGCAATTTGATGATTCAAATGGTTCTCAAAAGGAGGATGAATTTCATGAAGTGAACATTGAGGATGAGCCTATGAGGAAAGCTTTAAGAAATATGCCCCTGGGCGAGGTTTTACCCCACGAGGTCAATGATGGTGATGTTGATGAGCCCTCTACTCTACCACCTCAACCAATCTCCTCCTCCGAGGTACAAGAACCCACCCAAAATACCACAAATATGAGTTCCTCCCAAGATTCATTGAGAGTTCACTCACCAAATGATGAGGAAACCTAAGTGAGAAGTGTGCCACAAGCCTCCCCACCACAAACCTCACCACAAGCCACTTCTCCTAGCTCTTCACAAGATATCCTCCCATCCACCTCAAGCTCAAAGTCCAAAACAAGAAAGCATAAGCGTAACTCTTCCACCTCTCTTAGGATCCAAGACACTCATATATCAATAGAGCAAACAATCCATGATGCACAAGATACATCACCGAGAGCTCCTCCCACTCAAGAAAAATACCATCATAGACCAAGGCCATCAACAAGGATCATTCAAGTGACTTGATCATTGGGAATCCATCTCAAGGAGTGAAGACAAGGAGAAATCAATATAAGCCCAACTATGTGAGTGAAGAAATTGATGATGAGGCCAATGTTGCAAATGAGAACTTCTCCTTTGTCTCTATGATTGAACCCACTACCATTGATGAAGCTATGGATGATCACAAATGGGTTATAGCCAGGCAAGAAGAGTTGAACAATTTCAAAAGGTGCAAAGTATGGAAATTGGTTGAGATGCCCAAGAATCATAATGTAGTTGGCACCAAGTGGGTCTTCAAGAACAAAAAAGATGAGAAAGGAGCAATTGTCAATAACAAGGCTCGCCTAGTAGCTAAGGGATATTCTCAAGTGGCGGGGATTGAATTTGAAGAAACCTTTGCTCCCGTGGCCCGTCTTGAAGCTATTCGGATCTTACTTGCCTATGCATCTCACAATGGCTTTGTGGTATGGTTTTTGGTGATAGGTGACAAAGGGGGAGAAGGAACATGAAGATCTAAAAGCCAAGCTTAAGGAACATGAAGATCTAAAAGCCAAGCTTAAGTGGGGAAAAGGAATATGAAGATATAAAAGCCAAGCTTAAGTTGAGAACACAAAAGGGGAGAAGAACATGAAGGTGCATGTTCACTTGGAGTCCACATGAAGATCATGACGATCAAGATGAACATCTACACTGACAAAGAGAAGAACAATGATGATGCATGTCTACAATGACAATGTACATCTTCACCGACATGAGCATCTACATCCTTGGTGCATGTCTACATCAGAAAGAGCGACTACCACGACACCAAGACGGGCACAAATTCAGCTCAAGATTGAAATCCAAGTGCGCTAAATAAGTCTGTAGTTCTCCCTCAACACCTATCACATCTTAAGGTGGAGACAACTTCCAAGGTAAGGACCAAGGTATGCCTTTCAATTATTTCTTTTCTTTTGATTCTTTCTTGCTCGTCCGCTTTGGATCATCACAAGTAGTGGTTGTCATCCATCACCAAAAAGGGGGAGATTATAAGGTTCATGACCATTGAGGTCACCCCAAGGTATGATGTTTTGATGATGAATGACAAACATGAAATGTGACTAACATCTACACGAGTGTTGTTCAGGCAGTGACCGGACTGTACGGTCAATAGGCCCAGAAAGCTAATTTCATGGAGCAATGGCTAGTTTGAGGTTGGGAGCCTATATAACTTCGTTGTTGGGGTCTTTGTGACCTCTCTTGGCTAGTGGAATACCTAAGAGCATTTGGTAAGGTCCAAGAGGAAAAGAGGAGAGCACTAGGAAGAGATATTGCATATCTTATGAGTGCTAGAGGAGAGTAACTTGAGCATATTGCACATCTATGGCTAGGGTGTCCTTGAGGGTGTGATCTAGATTGTTACTCTTGGTCTATGGTGAGACCTAGACCGGTTAGGTGTCGGTGATCGAGCGTATCATGATTGGTTGTGAACGCCGTCACACGTTTGTACACGGTTTGAGCCCGCTGGTGAAAGGGGCATCAATAGTGAGCGCCTGTGTCGGCTCGGGGAGTCCGGCAAGTTCTTGAGGGAGGCGTGCTTGTGCTATGTGCAGCGGTGACGCTGAGAAAAAATGTGGATATGTGTCATGGTTTGCTATATTTGTGATGAGTAATTGACTTGAGCGGATTTGGTGTTTGAGTTAAAATACGGGAATCCAGGGATTGCATGGGTTTGCATATCATGGTTATAACTAACCGGAGTTGGTGGAGATATTGGTGATGTTGCAGGAGATGGGAAATGTGTTTGCTTGTCTCATGATGTGTAGGTCACTGGAGTCGACTTGGCGGTCAACGGCAAGAGGCTCGGGCACAAGTAGGGGACTTGGGGCCAGACGATCGGGATGCCGGGTGAAGTCAAGGGTGATCCACACCGTACACATGGAGAGGCAAGAAGCACGGACGGTTTCACGATTGAGCCTCAAAACCGTGGTGGTGATGAAGACGACGTGTTGACCAAGTCAAGGCGAATAGGATGCCGGTGCAAGTGACAAGGGGGCCCGATGGACAGGGACTGGGAGAGACTTGTCGGTGGTCAGGATCACGAGACAAGGTGAAGTCAACATCGAGAAGTCACGCATCAACATCGAGAAGTCACGCTTTGAGAAGCGTGCAAGGCGGTTTCCCGGTTTGGGCCTCAAAACTGGTGGCGGTGGTTGGTGGTGCGCGTGGCACCATCACGGAGCTTGCTTCAAGATGAAGCAAAGACGTGAAGCATCCGATTGCATTCGGGCGATGAAGAAAAAGATGGACGGTTATGCCCCCGGTGGTAGGTGGGTGTGTTATGTAGGTCAAGGGTAGAGTGGTCATGCGGACAATAGACCCTAGGCCTACATAAGGAGAGGTGTGGCTAGTGGGAGAGGTGCCTCTCTTCCCATTAGCCTTGTGTTAGGACTCTATTCAAAGTGCTAGGAGAGGACTTCATGTTTGAGAGGAGAGTAGTGGGTGTGTGAGAAACATCTCTTGCTCTTCCAAATAGTGGGAGGAAGAGGGTAGCTTCCTAGCCTTGTACCTATGGATCTTGTAAGCACCTTTCTATGATATGAGAAGTATTTTTGTGCTCAAAATTTCCCTCTTCACTTGAATCCCGAAATTTCCTTTTTCCTATTTTCGGACCTATTTTCATTGTGATTTTCAATCTCACTTTTGGACGGATTTTTGGCCCGAATTTCTTGAGAAACTTGTTGCTAGGATGAGCTAGGATAATCCTCTATGGATCCTTGATGGAATTATTGGCTCTAGCACCTTCGATTTGAAGGATTTCTCAAGTTTCCCCTTTTTGGTGTTCTTGGCATAAGATCTGAAATTCATGATGATTCCTTGAGCCAATTGAGATGATCTCCTAGGATTAGGGTTGTGATGTGATGAGGATTCACTGGTCCAAAAATCGCATCATTTGGAGTTCATTTGATTGAGTTTTGGAGAAGATTTGAGAAGATCCCGAGAGTTTTTCTGTTCTGTCGGGGATCGACCGGCACTGCCGATGACCAGGACTAGCACTGTCGATTGGACTAGTCTGTAGGTTCTAGTGAGACTGCATCCTGCACCGGCATTGCCGATAGGTGGGACCGACACTGCCAATGACACGCACCGGCACTGCCGATAGGCGTGATCGGCACTGCCGATGCCGACCGGCACTGCCGATGGCAGGGATCAGCACTGCCGATGAGTGTTCAGTTCTGGACTATTGAGCATTTCGTCTTCCCTTTTTGTTTCCGCTGTGTTTCTTTGCTGTGATTAATTCTCCTAGGGCTAATACACCACGAGTTGGTGTGTGTAGTCTAGGTGATCGGTTCGGAGGTTGGCTTGGGTTGTTTTGGGGATATAGGCCAAGTTCTCTTGGAGAATTTTGATTGGCTCCCATTCACCCCCTCTGGTCGCCTTCTCGGTCCTTCAGACGCACACCGTGTCTTCACTCTAGGAGTGATTGCGGGCTCGTGGGTGAGAACTCTACTTGGTGGTGGGGGACCAGAACTCCAACGGGAGTGGTCCAACGAGGAGTAGGGGAAGGTGCCATCCTTCCAAGACCCCGCGAAAAATCATGAGCCATCTCTTACTCTACTCCTTACTTTGATGCATTACTTTCCACATTTACATAGCATGCTATTCATGCTTGTGTGCTTGTCTTGTTCTAGTTGATTACCTTGTAGACTTGCATGAATAGGCTCCTTACTTGTTAGTAGTGTTTGAGCTTCCGTATATGATCACTAAAATGTTTAGGAGTTGTATTGCCTTTAACTGATCCACTAGTATGCTAAGGTTGTTGTTCCTTTCATAGGTTCATTATCTTGCTAGTGTGATCATCACTAGGATTGTGTAGGAGTTGATTTGAGTGGTTGATTTAAAGATTTGGCAGATTCGGTACATAGTGCGAGTTCCCGATTCACCCCCCACCCCTCTCGGTCACTCGGTCTTTTCACATATGAAGGGAAGAAAGCACCTGCTGCTAAATCAAGTGATTGAAGCTTGTGAGCATCATGGCCTCAAGAATTTCCTGACCTTTAACTACTCTTGGAAAAAGGACATTATATCCCAGTTTTATTCCACTATGTACTTTGATGATGATAAGTCCTTGACCTAGATGATAAATGGCGTAAAGTACACATGCTCCTTGAACCAATTTGCTTCTATGATTGGACTTAAGAACTCATGGAAAGAGAAGCGTAAGGTCCACCAGGGAACTTACATGGCCATTGAGGACATGAGGTACATGTTTGTGGACCCGGACAACTGTTCTCCTCCCAACTCCAATGGACTGAAACCCTTCTTCTCAGTTTTGATTCGGATCTGCAGGAGCACCTTAGCTCCAAGGGGAGGCAATTCTGACCATATCCCTGCTTTTCAGAGGGATATCCTGCACTAGATTCATGGGGATCAAAAGTTTGATGTTTTTGACTATGTCTACCAGGAGATGTGGGACATCTCAATCTCTCCCAAGCGTGGCTGTGGATATGCTCCTCATATTATGTACATGATTGAGAAAGTCTCGGGATTGACTTTCAACAAGTACATGAAGCATCTGAGTCTCAAACCTTAGATTCCTTCTAACTAGACTCCCGACACCATATCTGGGCAATACTTTGGTGCAGCTCAGCCTCCTTCTCCTGCTCCAGCTCCTAGCCTTCTAGGGCCACCGGATCCTCACGTGCACCTCCGCCACCTCGTAGGAAGAGAAGTGGGATTATGAAGATGTTCAAATCCCTCCTTGGCATGTGTAGGAACATCAATCTGATGATGGATGTCATTGAGAGGAACCAGAAGGTCATCATGGATAAGCTACAGTGTGAAGTCCCTCCTCCTCCATCACCTTCGGTGGAAGACTCTTTCCCGCCTGCCTATGCTGATCCAACTGTCGACTTCTCTACAGAGGAGTTGAACTACTTTGGCTACTATCCTCCACAACCATAGTTTGACACCTGTGTAGTTTCCAGTGGCCAGCACATTAGGTTTGAGGAACCAGATGAAGTCGAGGACTCCGTAGCTTATGATGTTCGTACTCGCAAGGGCAAGGCACCCGTTGTTGAAGAGGAGGAAGAAGATGAGGAAGAAGATGAAGACAATGATGACTATGATGATGAATAGAAGATCATTCTTCAAGTTCTTTTGCTTTTCTCCTTTTTGGTGTCTTGATGCCAAGGGGGAGAAGTAATCTATCTTTTTATCTATTTCTTTAGTTTGTGAGTTGTGAGTGTGATGGACAAATTTATGTTGCTTATGAATTGTAAAACTATTTGCTATTGGTACTTGTATTTCTCTATTTTGTGACTTATGAGTTCGTGTGCTATTTATGCTTCTTGAGATGATGGTTTGTTTGTTTTCACTTTCTAGATGCATTTGTGTGAAAAATAATTGTCATATGCATTGTATCTATTAATGGTGCTTATTTGTTGCAAATTGACACTCATGCATGCCTTAAGGGGGAGCTCTCATTTTCTTTGTCTCAATAATATGTGCACTAATTATTGTTGCTTATCTCTTTACTCATGCACACATCTAGGGAGAGCTCCTCATCTCCTTTTCACAAAATGAACCTTATTGCACTTTTTATGAAATTTAGTTGTATTGTTATCAATCACCAAAAAGGGGGAGATTGAAGGTGCATCTAGGCCCCTAATTTTATTTTGGTGATTGGCGTCAATACAATTAAGAATGGACTAATCTTTTAATGAGCATGTGTGTAGATAATGCTCCAAAGTTTGGTGATTAAATGCATAGAAACAAAAAGGGAGAAACGAAGATGGCAAAGTGCTTCAAAGATGAAATTCAAAATATGCTCAATAATGAAGCTCATGGAGTTTTTTCTTTTAAATCTTGAGTATAGGAGAAGTCGTACTATTAAGAGGGACACAAAAGTGTGAAGCGATAATGAACCAATTGCTAAATTTCCAATTTCCCAGCCAAATACACTTTTCCAGGGCAAAATCATCGAACTTGTCCGACCCATCGGACATGTCCATCGAACTCTAGTAGCTCTGCCACTCTGGGTCGTCGGACTTGTCTAACAGTCATCAGACATGTTCGATGACTAGAAGAAAGTCCAACACATCGGACACTTTCATTGGAGTATAGTTTCCCTGCCACCCTCGCACCATCGGACTTGTCCCATGGACAGGCTTGTCCGAGGCATCGGATAAGTCCATCGGACTCCAGCAACTGCGCCACCTTCTTTCATCGGACATGTCATGTCCGATGACCATCGGACTTGTCCGACGCAGATCTCAGAAATTGACTGTCCAACAACTCTTTCCCCCATTGGGCTATAAATAGAACTCCACTTTGCCCTTTGGCCGGTTGGTCACTCATTCAACTCAAAAACACTCTCAAGCTCACCTTGCTCTCCCCAACTCTCCTCCCTTGCTTCCAATCTTGATTTGTGAAGGTATTGAGAAGATTGAAGAGCTCCATCGCCTCCAAGCTTCCATCCTCTTGAGCTCTTGGTTCATCCTCACCGCCGATGACTTTTGTGTTTGATACTCTTGGGGATTCATCCCCTAGACGGTTAGAGGTGCCCGTAGAGCTCCCAACTTGTGTGGTGATGCCTGGGGAAGTTTGTATTGACCCCTCCTTTATGGAGCTGCTAGTGGAAAAATGTTGGAGAGATGCCCAAGAGACATTACGGATTTGATCCGTATGTGAGGGTCACACGGGTATTGATCCGTGTGGGATTAGTCCACTAATGGGCCAACTTGTCGAGGCCCATTACAAGGGTCTATATAAGTGGAGGAGGGGCAAGGGGTACGCGTACCCACCAGTCCATAACCCTAGCCGCTGCGCTCCTCTCTCTCGCCCACAACCCAAACCGTGTTGCCGGTGCTAGCACGCTGCACACGGTGCTCCGACCCCGTACGTGTGGATACCGCAAGGAGGCACTGCTGTTGCTGCAGTGCCGGACGGCTGGACTAGGAGGAGATGATTGACGTGATCAACTACTTCCTCATCACTGATGTGTGACTTCGTTGGACGAGCTGCTCCAACATTCGCTTCCGCTCCGCCTACGCATCTAGTGTTAACGATCCATGATCGCCTTCTTGCAAGGTTTCCTGGTTGAATGGTAGAAATTATTATATGCTATCGTAGCCTACCCATTCTCTAACAGTAGTATCAGAGCCGACCTTGTGTAGTTTGTGATCTGAATCTTGTGCATATAGTTGATATGTTGATGTATTAGATGAGATCTATTACATGTTTTTGTGTATGGGTTGATTAGGTCAATGGTGATAGGGAGGTTCACAAGGTAATGGGCTGATAGCAATACATGCATCATTGATTTATTGGTGTTCCTTCTCTGTGTGCACGTGACTTGTCCCTACCGGCTGGAATCACCATCGGGACTAACTGTGTGCGCCTATAGAGGAGCCAATAGTATCATGATCATGTACCACAGTCTACTCATGAAAACCTAATGGGAAACCGAGGCATTGTGAATGACTCGAAATCGGGCAAATATGATTTTCCCCATAGGATTTCCATTGTGACTGGCCAGCGCGACTGCCGTACAGACACACCTAGATTGTTACACCCCTTTTTAGCCACATGTTAGCATTCGCTTCTCGCCTAACTTGTTTTTGCGGAGAATGTTGTGAATGGTATGGCCCAAAAGATGCATGTGATGTATGTATGTAATCTGCATGACCTGCGTGTCATGATTAATTACAGCTGGGTTGAGGTTGTCATGTTATTGTATAACGACCTATGTGTCGACTTGTGATGCTTGATATTCTCATATAATTTATTACTAGCTATTAGTTGTAGTAGCTAAGTGTTAGTTCATGGAGGCCTCAAGCATGATGGTTGAAGAGACGGGAGACATGGCGATGGCAATGGAGATGGAGATCACCAATTGAAAGGGGCCATGCTATTTTACAGTTAATATGATTGCATGTGACGATATTCCTGTCATCCTATTCTTTCATGTGTTATTTATATTGGATATGATTAACATGCTAGAATAGGTTCCCTCAAGAAAAATTAAATTATATGCCCTTCCAATAGATGCACCTATTAAAATTATGATCGTTGTATGGTAGGTTTGCCAAAGTAGAGTACCTCAACTATCTTAATTATTAGAGTAAATATCGGACATTTACATGCATAGTATTGGTTTAATTAACAAAGCTATCAAAACAGTTTTGGGCTTTGGGGCATGGTGTTGGCGCCAGGGCATGTGATGCCACCCAACAAACAAGAGTCATATAGGGATGTGATTAGCAAAGTGTTGCTTACCTATGTCACTAGATTTCTAGTGGTGATGCCAAAGCTCACTGGGATCTAAGTTGAATATGGATCTTGAACCACTATATGTCGTTTTGAGGGGAAAACGGTTCCAAGCATATAGTGGAATAATAAACTTTTGTTAAAATGTTTAATAAGAGTTTTACATTTACATAATGCTTATATTCGCATATTTTCTGTTGTAGATCATCACACCAACCACTAGTAACACTTTCAATTTGCGCTCGATTCTTGAAAAAGAAAAGCTTAGTGGAACAAACTTTATTGATTGGTATCGCAACTTGACAATTGTTCTCAAGCAAGAGAAAAAGGAATATGTTCTAGAGCTTCCCTATCCTGATGATCTGCCAGAAAATGCTACTGCCACTCAGAAAAGGGAGTATGAGAAGCATACCAATGATGCAATTGATGTTAGTTGTCTAATGCTTGCCACTATGTCCTCTGATCTTCAGAAGCAATATGAGAACGTGGATACCCACAATATGATTGAGGAACTCCGTCGCATGTTTGAGAGCCAAGCAAGGTCTGAGAGGTACAACATTTCAAAGTCCTTGTTTGCGTGCAGGCTAGCTGAAAGCGGTTCTGTCAGTCCTCATGTGATCAAGATGATTGGTTACATTGAGAGTCTGGAGAAACTTGGTGCTGCTCTTCACCCTGATTTGGCCACAGATGTGATTCTCCAGTCGCTTCCGGCGAGCTATGAGCCTTTCATTTTGAACTTTCAAATGAATAGTATGGAAAAGACATTGGCTGTGTTGCATGGGATGCTTAAGACAGTTGAGGCAAGCATAAAAAAATCTGGTCCAAGTCAAGTTAACTTGGTTCATAAGGATAGCAAGAAGCGTGTCAAGAGATATTCTCGATAGTAGATCTAGGTGTGCGTATGAGTATGAAATATCGATGGACACAGGAGACAAGGGTTATACAGGTTCAGGCCTCCCGAAGGATAACAACCCTACGTCCTGTTTGGTGTTTCTGTATTGCTAGGGTTTGCACTGGAATTAGGGTGCCAATATGGGTCTGTCCTTTTCTAAAGGCCCCCTGCCCTCCTTATATATCCAAAGGGCAGGGATTTACATGGTAATCTTTTAGTCGGTTACAATAGATTCTATCTATCCAACATATCTGCTAACCTAACTTGCCGCTTACTCAAACAAGTACCTCAATAAATATCTTCTGGGCCGAATACACCATATCCGAGCCCCCGGCCCACTCGGCCGATTACCCGAGTGGTTAAGTATCCCGGGTACATCCCACAGTAGCCCCCAAGCACTTTCCATTTTGAATCGTCGTCTTGATTTGCCTCTGCATCTTATAAAATTGGGAAGTGCTTTTTCTATTAATCCTTATTCATAAATACCTAAAAAAGACATAGCCTATGCATATAGCCCCCAACTCAGAAGGTTGTTGAGTCTACACCGAAGCAACTTTTGAGTTATTGAAAAATATCCAATTTAATCTTGTCCCTCCACAGAAAAGGGCATAATGAGGTCTAAATCTTCCAATATTGTCTTAACAAGCTCCATATTTAGCTGAATTTTCTCACTCGCCGAGTGATACATCACCAAATTAATATTTACATCCATAATGCCGAAGTGCCCTTAATCCGAATGATTAACGACGAATTTCAATTATCATAGCCCCCAAGATTGGTGATGTATCAATAGTAATAGTATAACACGGAAACACAGCCCCCAAGATTGGTGCCGAGATAATCCGGGTGATTTATCACGGAATTTTGAAAGGTGCAATTTTCGAGGCTGAAACTACAGTAATCTGAGTGATTTATCATGAAATCTCGAAAGGTACAATTTCCAAGGCTAAAACTGCAACAATCCGAGTGATTTATCACGGAATCTCGAAAGGTACAATTTCCAAGGTTGAAACCACAATAATCCGAGTGATTTATCATGGAATCTCGAAAGGTACAATTTCCAAGGTTGAAACTGCAACAATCCAATTAATAAAATTGGACTTAACAAATTACGAGAAGCCTCGGCCCAGTAGGTCATCTAGCCCTTATAAAAAGGGCCTCCAAACAGTCGCATCCCTTCATCTTCATTTTGCCGCCGCCGCCATCTTGCGCACACAAATCCTAGATCTCAGGCTTCCATTTCGACCCCAAAGCTCCACGCAACTGCTTCCCACTGCACTCAAACAAGAGCAATGGCCCCGAAGCACACCCACCAAAGCTCTAAGGCACAATCCCGGAAGCAATCTTCTCCTGACAAGGGCGAGGAAGAAGAGATAGTTTTCGACATCCCCGCCGCCATCAAGGAGTTCCTCATGTCAGCCATTGATTCAGAGAAAATCAACAGACTGGTGATTGATGGCGTGTTGCAGGATCAACAGACCAGAGGATGGAACGAGACCATAGGTCAAAAATTTCCCCAACCTCCCGTCGACCAAATCACAGTTTTCTCCTCCTTTTTCTATCGTGGATTTGGGATCCCTTGTTGTGACTTCTTTTACGGTCTTCTTTTCTTCTATGGCATCAACCTTGTCAATCTGAATCCAAATTCCATCTTACATATTGCTATCTTTATCCACCTGTGTGAGGTGTTCTTGGGAATTCATCCCCATTTTGATACCTTCAAAGAACTATTTGTTTTGAAATCAAACAGCAATGATGTTATAGGAGGGGCCGGATTCCAACTAAGGAATAAATCCAAATACGTTGATGTACCACTTCCATCAACGAACAAAGGTTGGCACGCGGACTGGTTTTACCATGGAAACCATGCTCTACCTTTGTCAAAGACTATGGCCGAAGCCCCCAAGCCACGACCCGAGTGGTCAGCAAAGGCCCATCCAAACAAGAAGTCTCAAGTTGATGCCATATTAGAGCACATTGCCTATCTCAAGTCTCAAGGTTATACTGGCGTACATGTTGCCGCAAGCTTCATATATCGCCGCGTGCAGCCTATTAAGAAATGTCATGTTCCTGGATGGAAGTTCCAATTGGGTTCAGACCCCACCATGAAGTGCCAGAAACATTGTCAGAAAGGGAATTAACATTGCGGCTGGAAAACATATTTTCTTCACTCCTTGGTTGGACTCCAGGGAGTGCGAAAAGTGGACATCATTCCATGACTAGTAGGAGTTCAGTAAGTTATCCACTTCTGTGCTTAGAAAATCAATACTTCATGCATTATGTTCAGTAATGAATAATACGTCACATATATTGCAGAACCTTGATGTATACGTGTCCAACCCCCCACTGTCGTCGATGCCGCAAAAGAAATCTCCCACTCAACCATCAGCTCCCAAGCGCCGCAAGGCACATATTGAAGATTCTGATGAAGAAGAATCGCTAGCTGAAAGAGTAGCTAGACTTCAAGAAGAGGCAAAGAAAAAAACTCCAGAGAAAGCCTCCACCACTCGGTGGGCCATGGATGATAAAGGACAAAATCGTCCGAGTGAACCAAGCAAGGTAGGCACCCATGAGATGGCGCCAGACATGATAGGTGCCCCAAGGCGAACCAGCCCCCCACCAAGAGTGTCAGGCATAAAATTCAAACGCCGGTCAAGGTAAACAAATCAATGTAACTTGAAGCTTAACTATCCATTTCAATTAAATATGTAATTCTTTGTCTAATTGGCAGGTCATCCGGGTGGTCATCTTTTGAAGAAGTCCCGGCGCAAAGTCCAGTTCCTAAAAAAGACCAAGAATGTCGGGTCATCCAGAGATGATGTCCCAAACCACTCGGCAAAGAAACCTGATTTAAAGAGTGCACCCGAATCCACTCAGCCAGAAGATAACCAAGCTAAATAACGCAATATCCCGGACCTAAATAAATCTGAGATGGCAACGGATGCTGATACTCCTACCTCCACCGAGCCCGAAGAGCCATCACTGGTTTTTGAATCTATGCCAGAACCAACATATGAATATCCAATCGAGCCGGAGGAAGACGTCATGCTGACTCCTATTCACCGAGTGGTAAGAGAAGGTGCCTCAGAACAGCCAACGCCAACTAGATCAGTATATCATATTGGCCGATTTGCCATCACCGGATTTGATGAGTCGGCAGAGCAAGCGGAATTAAAAAATTTTGAAGAACATACTGAAAAAGCCTATCATTCCTTCCAGGTATTCCTTCCTTCTTGTCAATAATAATCACCCTTCCTGGCTGTGAAGTTTCAAAGATATAATTCGCCATCATTGCAGGCTCTGAAAACCCATATGGCCAACAAGAGTAAGCTTCTGCAACTTGTCGAAAGGCATTGTGCTAAAGCCGTTGATTTAGAAGATCAGCTTGCCAAAGAGAGACTGGAAGTCAGGCGCTTATCAGTTGCGCTAAAAGCCCGTTCATCTCAAGTTGATGAACATCAATTCGAGCTACAAGGTATGAGACCAATAAAGCCTATACCTCACATGTTATCTGTGTAATATGAACATTTAACCTCCTCCATACAGAGGCATCGCGGTCACTAGAATTGAAACAAAAACAAGATGCCTAGGCGACCGCTCAAATTGCAAGTCTCGAAGGCCGTATAAAAGAACTTGGAGTCATCTGCCCAAGCTTTTGAAACTTTGAAGTCCGAGAATCAAGGATTAAAGAAGCAGATCCAGGACTCGGTAGAGATCAAGAAAAATTTTGAAAAGCTAAAAGACGACCTCAAGACAATGCAAGAAAAACAAAATTCGTGGAAGAAAAGGGCTAAAGGTAAAAATTAATATACTTATACATACAAATATATATATATATATATATATATATATATATATATATATATGTACTAAAATGTTCATAACTGACAGGCGCTGAGGAAACAATAAAAAGCCAAAAACAAAGAAACATAAAGCTAAAAACCGAAGTAATCAAAGCTGAAAAGATCTTTAAAAAGGCTGTAGATGAGCTAAACCAAATCCAAAAAGCATTCAAAGAAGTTGAAAATCTAAAAGAAGAGTATAAGGAAAAAGTTGCCACCCTTGAGGCTGAGAAGGTAGAAGCCGAGAAACGCCTGAGAGGTAAGTGTTTATTCAACTAATACCTTGATATTGAAGTTCATTGTACTGGACATATATGATTATTGTACTCCTGTAGGATCAAAGAGGTCCTATGAGATTTTGCAGAAGAAATTTATAGAGGATGATGAAAACCTTCAATGGTCTCTCGTGGCTCTTCAGAAGGATGCAGAGGTGGTCGCCCAATACATATATCCTGAAGAAAAACCACCTCGATGTCGAGACCTGATGACGAGGCTACAAGGGGCACCCGACCGACTGAAAGAACATGCTCGACATGTTGCAGAGCTAGCCGGAGCACAAGTTCTGGCAATTGCAAAGTCCCACATCCCCAGCATAGAGTTAGATGTGGTATCCGAGGGTTTCCATGAAGATTTCTCTGATGAGCAATGTGAAGCTCTCGTGACTGAGGCGCAAAAAACAGCACATATATTAGCCAACCAGATAGAGCTAGATCCCTTACCTAAATTGTAAGGAATTGTAAAGCTTAAAATACTGTGTTACAGCTCCGATACTGTAATATAACCAATGTTCGATAGACCGCTAAGGTCTAGATTCATTACCAGTATTGTAATGAATTCGTGGGTCGCGCTGCTTCATATATGTATTGTATGAACTCGTGTTAAACACTCATAACCAATACACAACTCATGTCATCCCTCTAAACAACGCTTCCAATAACCGATATGAACCATGGAGACTAAGAACTCACTCGGTCAAGCATATGCGAATTAGGAGAATTGCCTTGGTCCCAAACAGACGACAAGAACCCTGGGGACTAAGTAACCCGCTTGGTCGACATGCGCGAGTTAGGGTGATACCAAGTATCAGAATTTGAGTCATGATCTAAACAATAACAACAATTATTCACAGAAATCATAAGTTGTGAAATCAAATATCATGACTACTATGTATATATATTTAATAATAGAAGTACAATAAACTATAATTACTAGGTATAAAAACGACGTAGTTGTGAAACATTCCAGGAACTTTGAAGGTCCGATCCGTCCTCATTCATCAATCGATAGGCGCCTGGCCAAGTGATTTCCTTTATAATAAAAGGTCCTTCCTATGGAGCCGACAACTTGTGCTTACCGACCTTAGACTGAACTTGCTTCAAAACCAGGTCGCCAACGGAAAAACCCCGTGTTCGAACATTTTTATCGTGATAACATCGCAAATTTTGCTGGTACTTTGCCGACCGAATTACAGTGGCATCGCGCTGCTTCTCTAACATCAACAAGTCATCACACCTATGGTCGTTGGAAGTGTTTTCTTTATACGCTGTCACACGGGGGGAGGCAAAAAGAATCTCGGTTGGTAACATGGCTTCCGAGCCATAAACCAGAGAAAAAGGGGAGTGCCCGGTGGCACGACTTACGTTGGTTCTAAGTCCCCACAACATAGATGGTAATTCTTGAACCCATCGTCGAGCGTACTTTTCCAGTCGATCAAATATACGAGGCTTAATTCTAGAAAGCAGGAGGCCATTTGCCCTCTCAACCTGGCCATTGCTCTGTGGATGGGCGGCTGAGGCATAACCAATCTTAAAGCCGACTCGGCCCGCAAACTCTTTAAACTCATCTGCTGTGGATTGAGTACTGTTGTCAGTGATTATCTTGTGTGGGGCACCGAACCGAGTGACTATTTCGGTCATAAACTCGATGGCCTTCTTTGCCAAAATCTTACCGACTGACTTTGCTTCGATCCATTTAGAGAACTTATCCACTGCTATGAAAAGGTGAGTAAAACCCCCTTGAGCTTTCATGAAAGGTCCGACAATGTCTAAACCCCATACTGAAAACGGCGAAGTTATTGGTATATTTTGGAGCTCTGTAGTAGGTACGTGCATCTAGCGGGCGAAGAACTGACAACCTTCACACTTTCGGACAATTTCCTTGGCATCAGCACTGGCGATCGGCCAATAAAACCCTTGCCTCATTACTTTGGCCGTGATTGTGGATGGGCCTGCATGATTCCCACAAATGCCAGCGTGGATGTTTCCTAATATAGCTATGCCTTCATCTTGAGACAAGCATTTCATCAGTACTCCATGTGGGCTTTGCTTGTACAGGTGATGGTCAACTATATGATATGAATGCGACTTGCGAATAATCTGGAGGGCTTCGTCTTTGTCGGTCGGTAGTGTATAACGATCCAGATACTCAATGAAGGGAGTGCGCCAATCTACCTCAATGACAGCTACATGCGGTACTACCCCCGCCTTTAGTGCCGACTGCTCCGTAGTTTGCTGGGTTAGTATAGATGGCTTATGTAGATCATCAAGGAATACTCCATCAGGTATTTTAGATCTGCTAGACCCAAGTTTGGCCAGCTCGTCCGCCTCTTCATTATACTTGCACAGGACGTGTTTATACTCAATGCCATCAAACTTGTCTTCGAGCTTCCGAACTTTGGTGCAGTAGGTTGTCATGCTTTCGTGGGAACAATACCACTCCTTCGTTACTTGATTTATAACTAGCACCGAGTCACCAAAGACGCTTATCCTTTGGACACCGAGTGAGATAGTTGTCCAAGTCCGTGTAGCAGCGCCTCATACTCTGCAGTGTTGTTAGAGGCACGGAAGTGCATTCGAAGAACATACCGCAACTTGGCTCTGTCAGGAGATACCAGTATGACTCCTGCTCCAGCGCCTTCCAGTTGTAAGGAGCCGTCAAACGTCATCTTCCAATAGCAAAATTCTTGTGAGTTGGGAGGTAACTCACATTCTGTCCACACGGCGACGAAGTCCGACAAAGCTTGACCTTTGATCGAGTCGCGTGACTTAAAGGTGATATCATATGATCCGAGCTCGACGGCCCATTTGGCGATTTTCCTAGTGGCCTCTCTGTTGTGTAGCAATTCACCTAGGCCGAACGACGTGTGGACCTCAATTGAATGATCCTCAAAGTAATGCTTCAACTTCCTAGATGTCATCAGTAATGCATAAATTAATTTCTAAAGCTGGAAATATTGTACCTTGGATTCCGATAAGACCTCACTGATGAAATATACTAGTCGTTACACCTTTTGAGCCTTGCCATCTTCCGCCCGTTCCACCACCAGCACAGTACTGACAACGTGTTTGGTTACGGAAATGTACAGCTGCAAAGGTTCATTTGGCTCTGGGAGAGTTAAGACTAAACGACCACTAATGTAAGCTTTAAAATCTTTCAAGGCTTTCTGTGCGTCAACATTCCAGGTGAATGATTCTTGCTTCTTGAGTAATCGAAAAAAGGGTAACCCTCGAACACCAAGTCATGATACAAATCGACTAAGCGCAGCCATACAACCAGTGAGCTTTTGAATGTCTTTTTGCGAATGTGGAGGTCCCATTCGTAATATGGCATTTACCTTTTCTGGATTAGCTTCAATCCCTCTATGTGATACCAGAAAACCGAGTAGTTTTCCTGATGGGACCCCAAAGACGCATTTTTCCGGATTTAGCTTCATCTTGTATTCCGAAGGTTGCCGAATGTTTTGTCCAGGTCGGATATCAAGTCAGCGGGGAGCCGAGTCTTGACTACCACATCATCGATGTAAGCCTCAACATTCCTGCCTATGTGATTGTCCAAACATCGCTACATAGTCTGCTGGTAGGTGGCACCAGCGTTTTTCAGGCCAAAGGGCATTGTTGTGTAACAGAAGGCTCCGAACGACGTGATGAATGAGGTTTTGAGCTGGTCTGATTGGTTTAAGGGAATCTGATGGTACCCTGAATAGGCATCTAAGAAGCACAACAGAGCGCATCCAGCCGTCGAATCGACCACTTGATCAATACGTGGGAGAGTGGACGGATCTTTCGGACAAGCTTGGTTAAGGCCGGTGTAATCCACACACATCCGCCACTCCTTATTCTTCTTCCGTACCAGAACTGGGTTGGCCAACCAGTCGGGGTGGAAAACTTCTTTAATAAAACTGGTTGCCAGTAGTCGGCCGATTTCTTTCCTAATCGCATCCTTCAGTCTTGCGAGAATCGTCTAAGTCGTTGCCTTACCATCCTGGCGTTTTCGCGGACGTGAAGTTTGTGCTCAGCCTTTTCCCTTGGAACACCTGGCATATCAGAAGGTTTCCATGCAAATATATCTTTATTATTTCTAAGAAAAAGGGTGAGCGCGCTTTCCTATTTATCGCCTAAATTGACCCCAATATTGGTGGTCTTGGATACATCATTGTCATCTAGCCAAATCTTCTTGGACTCCACGGCTTCCGCTTGTACCATAGTCTTTAGCGCTTTCCTTGGAGCAGGGTCAAGCATGGCCTCCTTCGGCGTTGCAAGCGCTTCCTTCAGCTTGGCCAGCTCCGATGCTGCTACTATCTTCTCGGTCAATTCACAACTGCCGTTGTCACAGTCGTATGAGGTCCGCGCATCCGAGTGGATTGAGATGACTCCGTTTGGTCCAGGCAGCTTCATCATCATATAAGGATAATGAGGTACCACCATGAATTTAGCGATGGCTGGCTGCCCTATAATTGCGTGATATGTAGAATCGAGGTCGACGACCTCGAAGGTAATGCGCTCCGTCCTGTAGTTCTCCCGAGTACCGAAAGTCACAGGCAAAGTGATTTATCCCAAAGGGACTATTTGCATGCCTGGGATCACACCATGAAACGGCGATCGACTTGGCTTGAGGTCGGTCAAAGGTATGCCAAGCTCCTTGAAGGTTTTCCCAAAAAGGATGTCCAAACTGCTGCCACCATCTTCCAGTACCTGATTTAGCCAGACTCGGTTAACAGTCGGCATCAGCACTAAGAGATATTTCTCGGGCCTGGGGATGTGATCCGGATGGTCAGACCGATCAAAAGTAATTGGAACCTCTGACCATCGTAGATACTGAGGTACCACTGGTGAAACCGAGTGGACCTCTCTGTAGAGGATCTTCTGCTGGCGCTTCGAGTCGGCCGTAGACCGGCCATAGATGTAATTGACCTCGCGTTTGGGGTCTTGGAAGTCCTCCTTATCCTTGTCTTCGTTATCCTTGTCCGAGTCCTTTCTGCCACCCTTGGGGATCCAGGGGTGTTCTTTGCAGACCTTCAAGGTGTGATGGGCGAAGTTTTTTAGCTTGAAGCATTCCCTGGCTTTGTGAGATCCATCATATAGCAGGCAAGGGCCATCGAGCATCTTGTCGAAGTCATCCTGAGTGACTGGTTTCCTCCTGGTCGGGCGCTCGGTGTTGGCCACCGTTCGGTCTTGCTTGCGATTCCTATCGCCGTCTTTGCTGTAATCGGATGGACCCGACTGGTTCCTTGGGGTCGCCTCCTTGTACTGACGAACTTGGAATAGAGCCGAATTGCCGGCAGCATATTTGTCGGCCATAGTGAATAGTTCTTTGGCTGACAGTCCGCTGACAGCATCCAACCTCCCAATCTTCTTTATTAGGTCGTCGTCACGGAGTCCTCCCTGGAAGGCGGCGATGACTTGAGCATCCGAGATGTTAGGGATGGTATTTTTTACTTGGCAGAAGCATTGGATGTATTCTCAAAGTGGCTCCCGGTCCCGCTGTTTGATCCGGCCAAGTTCCCAATGATTCCCTGGCCTGTCGAAGGTGGCTTGAAAATTGGCCACGAACTGTCGACAAAGATCCGCCCAGGAGGTGATAGAGTTGTCAAGCAGATTAGTGAGCTAGGCTCTTGCTGCTGGGGCTAAGCAAACATGCAAGTAGTTGGCCATGACAAAGCTATCGCCGCCGAGAGCCCGTATGGCTGACGAATAGACGTGAAGCCAGTCGCGCGGATCCGTCTTGCCGTCATACTTCTCAATGCCGACTGGCTTGAAGCCGACTGACTAGCTGACGATTCAGAGTTCCTGAGTGAAGGCTTGGATGCCAGCCTCATCGTCATAATCGTCGGTGACTGGAGTCCGTTCTTATTCACGTTCGGCTTCTCGGCGAGATCTATCATCACGGCGGCCCTCATCCCGTCGATCACGGTAATGATCATCTCCATGTGGCTGCCGCCTGTTGTCACGCTCGTAGTCAACATAACCGCGCCGGTGCCGTTCATCTTCATACTCTCGGTGGGCCGCATCGTCGCGCTCCTGGTATCTGTTGTCCAGTCGGACCCGCGCATCACGTGGTGGTATGCCGTTGTGCAGGTCGGCGCTTGGATGCCGATCATGGTACTCTGCAATGGGCCTGCACCTGGGGATGGTAGGCGGGGTTGCCTCCCGGTTGGAGCGCTGTCGGTCTCTTCTATCCTCCCTGGGTACCGAACTAGCGGCCCCAGAAACTGATTTACTCGGTGTTGATCGTGCTGCGTGCATCTCCAGTACAGCCGCGGCCCTGATGTGCGCTTTCAATTGGTTGACTTGACGTGTCTCTAGGGAGACCTGGAGCAGGGGCTCTATTGTTTCCAGGAGGGTCACCGCGGCCATGATGTTATGTTGTGGGGTCTTGAAGACGTCTTCACCATCAAGCTTTAAGGTGAGGTATCCTATATCTAGGTTTTGCACTACTCGGGGTCTCTACTGAGCATCCGGTCGTCAAAGTGGAGGAGTGGTGGCATTTGGATCACCATCTTCGAGGTCAGTTTCATGCCCGTCTACGCGCGGCAGCATCCGCCGATGTTTCACCGTCTACTTGCCTCTGGGCAGCAGGTGCCACCATGAATACCTTGTGGAAATCCAAGGAACAACTCTCTGAATCACTCGGCTCTTCAATCAAGTCCAGGAGTGACTCGCTTTCAAGGCCGATTGCTGCAACGAATCTTGATTCATCAAAAAATTTGGGATCTTCGTCCGACTGATCCATCTGATAAGCTGGGAGATCAACCATAGTGTAGCCCGAATCGACCAAGGTTGTCAATCGGGGCGTTGCGGACAATGTTGAGTTGCCACCCAAAAGGGTTTCCGCTTGGAGAGCTGTCGCCGCATTGTCGAGGCCAAGCGGGAATCGGCCAGCCGAATTGCTCTGATCGGTCGTGGCAGCATCTGAGTGGGCCGCGCGTTCATGCTTGACGAGGTTCCCGTGCTGATCGGCGACGAGGTTAATGGTGCCAAAGCGGATCTTGTCTCCCGGGTGAAACTTGATGTCGATGAGAGCCATCGATTTCGACAAAGCTACACTCAACGCTGCCCCTTCCTGGCGCGCCAACTGTCGAGATATATTCTCGATAGTAGATCTAGGTGTGCGTATGAGTATGAAAGATCGATGGACATAGGACACAAGGGTTATACAGGTTCAGGCCTACTGAAGGATAACAACCCTACGTCATGTTTGGTGTTTCTGTATTGCTAGGGTTCGCACTGGAATTAGGGTTCCAACACGGGTCTATCCTTTTCCAAAGGCCCCCTACCCTCCTTATATATCCGAAGGGCAGGGATTTACATGGTAATCTTTTAGTCGGTTACAACAGATTCTATCTATCCAACATATCTGCTAACCTAACTTGTCGCTTACTTAAACAAGTACCTCAATAAATATCTTCTGGGCCGAATACACCATATCCGAGCCCCCGGCCCACTCGGCTGATTAGCCGAGTGGTTAGTATCCTGGGTACATATCCCACAAAGCGAAAGCGCAAGGCTAAGGCTAAGGCTACAGATGAGATCTCTAGCACTAAGCCTAAGCCTGCAGCAGCTTCTAATCCTAGACCGGCAGCTGGTGATCCTTGTTTTCACTGCAAGAAACCCGGTCATTGGAAGATGAATTGCAAGCTTTATCTAGAAGAGCTGAAGAAGAAGCATAGAGACACTTCTAATTCAGGTATCAATGTTATTGAAGTTAATAATGTTGCTACATGTCCTTATGATTTATGGGTATTTGATACCGGATCGATGATTCATACTTGCAAATCGTTGCAGGGACTTAAAGAAGCAAGGAAATGTGGAAAGGGCGAGGTGGATGCTTGTGTCAGCAATGGTGCAAAGGTTGCTACGTTGGCCATCAGAACTTATCCACTTTCATTACCATCAGGATTAGTTTTGGAGTTAAATAATTATTATTATATTCCTTCCTTAGGCAAAAACATTATTTCTTCAAAGTGTTTGGAGGAAGATGACGGTTATGAGGTCATAATAAGGAACAAATGTTGTTCCATTTATTTGAATGATATTCTCTATAGTAATTGCCCATTGGTGAATGGATTATATTACTTGGATCTTGATAATAAGTCTATTTATAATATTGATGTGAAAAGGCTCAAGCCTAATGATTTGAATCCTACATATACTTGGCATTGTCGTTTAGGTCATATAAATGAGAAGCGCATAAAGAAGCTCCATACAGATGGTCTTCTAAATTCTTTTGATTTTGAATCAATTGATACATGTGAGTCTTGTTTACTTGGCAAAATGATTAAGTTGCCTTTCACAGGAAATTGTGAGAGAGCGAGTGAACTATTGAGACTTGTACATACGGATATATGTGGACCAATGAGTTGCACGGTCAGAGGTGGTTTTCAGTACTTCATAACTTTTACCGACGACTTTAGTAGATATGGTTATATCTACTTAATCAGGCATAAGTCTGAATCCTTTAAAAAGTTCAAAAAATTTCAAAATGAAGTACAAAATCAATTGGGCAAGACTATTAAACTCCTACGATCTGATCGTGGTGGTGAATATTTGAGCCATGAATTTGGTGAACATCTAAAATAATATGGAATTGTTCCACAATGGACTCCGCTAGGAACGCCCCAATGGAATGGAGTATCCGAACGGAGGAACCGAACCTTGTTAGACATGGTTAGGTCTATTATGGGATATATATACCAGGGATACCTCACTACTTGGATATATTGCCGAGTGGGCCGGGGTGTAATAAAGATAAAGCCCATGAAGATAACTACTCGGATTATTACTTGGAGTAGACGATAAGTCAGTACTAGAGATAGAAAGTTAGAGATAGAATTCTAGTCGAAATAACCGACTAGGAGACTTGCCATGTAACCCTGCTCCCCGAATATATAAGGAGGGGCAGGGGCTCTCTCATAGACATCACAGCATACTGCATAATACACAACAGAACACAGGACATAGAGTTGTTATCCTTCGGGAGGTCCGAACCTGTCTAAACCTTGCGTCTTGTGTCTCCATCGACTCTCGGTCTCGTGCATGCCTTTACTGATAAACAAGGATCATGGATAGCCCTATGATCCGCTGCCGACAATAGTATCGACAGTTGACACACCAGGAAGGGGTCACGCGGTGATCGACTTGTCGAGTTTGATGGCCAAGTTTTTGGAAAAATATAGACCTTCGTCGCAGATCTATTTGCTTGTTCAAGATTCATAAACAAGCATATATTGCTCGGCATTCGATGTCGTCGGCGGCAATGTAAGCTATACCACACACGTGATGTTGTGTTGTGTGCTTCTGTTCGGTTGCAACCAGCGCACAGCACGCCGGCAAATCAATTGGTGAAGCAAGCCAACGAGAGCTGATTAACTCATCGAGTTCAAGATCTCACAAGATTAGAGTTGCGTCGGAATCGATCTATTCACAGGCCAAGATCTTTATCAACGCCGATAGAATACATGCAGGCCGTGATGATCGTATCCTACACGACGTCGGCGAGTGATTAATGTAATCACCGAAGCAAACCAGTACAAGAATTGATTTACCGGAGGTCTGATCCGGTCGAGCGTCAGGGAAGATTCTTTCTTTATAGTTTCCATAGTATTTTATTCCTTGTCTGCTAATTAACATGATTAGCACAATATCCATCACGTGATGCCATGATTTCGTCCACAAGGAGTCCAGGGTGGTGACGTGCCTAATAGGGAAGATTTTATCCTTTTTTATGTGAAAAATATTAATTATGTTTTGCTTCTTTTGCACATGCGTAAGGTGCATGGTGACTCGAGGTCAGGCGATGATTGACGACTCGGGTTAGCTTCATTGTCACCTCCATGCTCGATTTCCTATGCACTCATTCTTGCGGGCACATCAGGCAACGAGTTCATGGTCCAGTCGGCGCAGCGAATGAAAGGCAGGGATTTATAAGATCCATCGGTGGTACAAGTTGGTTACTGCACAAGACCCCTATTCTACAGGTCGATCGAGTTTTGACGACTCTAAGCAACAGCCGTGAGCTGCGAGCGAGCCCCGACTCACCGAGTTCAGAAGTCCAAACCGAGTCGTTTATGCACTGGAAATCAGATGAACAGTAGCAAAGGTGGTGTGAATTTGTGTGTCATCTGATGCACGATCGACTTCAAGTGGATGGACATCTGCTTTCGGTTGCTGGTTTGCCGAGTTTATGAAGAATCTGCCATGGTTCTGGTAAACTTCGAGGCAAACGCATCAGGGAAGGATTATTTTGCTGCATGCTATCCTTTTTTGGTTATTCTTTGCTGCATTATTTTATTTTGCACTAACTAATCAATCTGATAAGTAGCGTACTCACCACGTGATGCCTTATTCCTGCATGCATATGGTTTTCGCGAAGCATACTTTGGCGCTTCAGATCGTCGTCAGCTGATGACATTATAGCTGCAAATTGGGCAGTTCTGTAACTCGACAACTCGGCAACTCAGTGGCATGACAACTCGGCAACTCAATCAATCACTCGGCAAGGCAACTTGGCAACTCGCAATTTTATGAGTCGAATAATGAATCACTCGGCGACTTGGTCACTAGATCGACGATCTAATGGCGTGCCAAGGATTCCTTTACATATCATCGGTCATTGCAGAGCTAAGTCAATTTACTTAATATTAATTTTTTATTTTACTCATATTTGCTGGAATTGAAGGCCGTAGGTTTTTAGTCTTATGGTGATTGGTTTTGGGTTTCTTTTACACTTATTGCATCTATGAGTTGATCATCCATATTATGATTATTTGTATAATATTCATCAGATCAATCGTATGCTTGTTGCTGTGAAGAGGCTGATGATAAAGATGATGAGTCAAGTCGTCACTAGGCCGATGGCTCGGTAATTTGATGATGCAATGATTCGTCTATATGGCCAGTGGCTCAAGCAATTCGGGCAACATGATGAGACATACTTTCGGTTGATCGTTGGAATATTCTACCTTTACTTGGCTGATGGTTCAGCTATTTGATTATTTGATGATTTGATGACTTGGCATCTCGACCAATTACTCGGCGAGCGGTTTTCTCGGGGGCTCATCTTTGACTCATCGACCATCGAAGAGCCACGTCATTCTTTTATGGCTTAAAATTCAGACATATTTTAGTTTGATATCATGTCAATCGGTTATTGGAATTGGACCAATGTTGCATGTTCAGAAATTTTGAATTGGACACAATAGTATTCAATGACTTAAGGACTATGGTTTGGTAGCTTGGGCACTCGGTTGTGCGACATCCTTGTCAACAAAGATTTGACGGCTCGACGAGTCACTTGGCAAGGCCATAGGATGGTTTGTCAATAGTCAAACGACATGTCGGGGGCTCATCTACGGTTCACCGAATATCAAAGCTAAGTTACTTTTATAATTTTTATATTGTACAAATTCAATTTGAAAACCGTAGGTTTTTCATCTTATGGTGACAGTTTTGAGTTTCTTTTGAACTCATCTTTTTGCCTTGAATGGTCAATAATTTTTCTTGGTTGATTTCAACTCGTACATGTTTGGCCGAATGAGTTTTAGCGGTACATAAGTGGTATTAAGGAGAGTTCAGCTGTTTTGCTTAGTTGCTCGTCTGACTCCCATTACCCAAGTTGGTCAGTCTAGCTCCATGGCTCATGTCATTTGTCAAAATCGTCGTGCATATCGTTCTTCTAATGAACCTTGTTTGTTTTTTATGTCTGTTGGTTGAATGATCGATTATTTCTGCTAGTACGCTAAGCAAACATAAGCCTTAGATGAATAACAGGAATCCAACAGACTTAGATATTAAAGGCCTTGTTTCATCAATACCTTATATTAATTTTACATATAACTACATTATTTGTGTTCTTGTATTATAGTTATCTCATCAATATCACTCAGTCATGGAACATCGAGTCATTGGATCACTCGGTCACAGAGTGCCGAGTCATTGGATCACTCGGCCATGATCAACTACTAATGGTTTTTGGAATTTTGATCCCTTGGGCCTTTTAACCTATTATGTCGAGGGTTCGTCTTTAGCTCGATGGATATTAAGCAGCTAAGTATTTTTATAAATTCAGTTTTGTTCATCTAATTAAAGGTCGTAGGTTTAACTTAGGGATGATTTCTTTTTGCATAATCTTGATGCATTAGACTCTTGGTATTACCTTAACTCGTATATGATTGACCGAGGGAGTTCTTAGTCTCCATAGTTCATATCGTTTGTTGAGGACCGAGGCAGCTTTTTACATTGATTTACATGTTCATCCGAGTGATATCTTAGTCTCCATGCTCCATATTGAAAGTTAAGGAAGTCGTTTAGTAGTATTGGTACCTGATATTTACTGGTTGTGAGAGTTAGTCTCGAGTTCATATAGTACTTAATCACCCATTACAACCCAAGCATCTATTGCATTTCTGGCAATGGATCAAGTTTGTTTTATATATATTACATATTGAATACATTATTTGTTTTATCAATGTATTATCTCTTAAGTACATTATTTTTTATATATATGTATTATTCATTGAATACATTATTTATTTTGTCAATGTATTACATATTGAATACATTAGTTTCCTTGGAATATAGTGGTTATATCCCCTGGAGCCACTTCATTTTAAAATCACTTGGTTATTTTTATTGGATCATTCAGCTTCATTATTGGATCACTCGGTCTTCTTGTTCCGAGTTGTTATATCATTCGGCTATATTATTGAATCACTCGGCCATTATTGATTACTTATGATTTTACTTAATATTGGAGAGCCCTGCAAGAGTTGCTATTTTTCACTTGGCACCACACCCGGGGGCTGCTATACTTGTTATATTTAATTAAGTATTTCTTGGATATTTTTGATGGCTCTTATACTTATTATATTAGATCAAGTATCATCCGGATATTTTGATGACTGCTATGCTTGATATATCTGATCAAGTATCACTCGGATTCATTAGTACCAATGGTTCCTTTTGTTAGTTGGAGGGAGTGGTAGAACCAATCTTGGGGGCTACCGTACTAAAACTCCTCATCGAATCAGTCGGAGAAAGTGGTAGATCCAGATTTACATATGGTGTTATTATTTTTGACTCACAAGATATTTTGTGATCTAAATACCTTCTGAGTCGGGGGCTATACCTACACCTAGTAGGTGGATTTTTTTCCCCGTATATGGATATTATTTGACGCATAATCCTTTTTGAAGATTCTTGGAGACCTTTACAAGTTTGTTGTTGTACATGAAAAAGTTAATCATATTCATGGCGAAGCATTAGTCAATCAATTGAAGATCAACAACTAACTTGCAAGTCTCTCGGGGGCTACTGTGGGATATATATACTAGGGATACCTCACCACTCGGATATATTTTCAAGTGGGCCAGGATCCAATAAAGATAAAGCCCATGAAGATAACTACTCGGATTATTACTTGGAGTAGATGACAAGTCAGTACTAGAGATAGAAAGTTACAGATAGAATCCTAGTTGGAATAACCGACTAGGAGACTTGCCATGTAACCCTGCCCCCCCCCCCCCCGGATATATAAGGAGGGGCAGAGGCTCTCTCATAGACATCATAGCATACCGTATAATACACCACAGAATATAGAACATAGGGTTGTTATCCTTCGGGAGGTCCGAACCTGTCTAAACCTTGTGTCTTGTGTGCCCATCGACTCTTGGTCTCGCGCATGCCTTTGCTGATAAACAAGGATCATGGATATCCCTATGATCCACTGCCGATAATAGTATCGACATCTATGATGAGCCAAAGTGATCTTCCATTGTCCTTCTGGGGATACGGTCTAGAAACTATCACTCTCACACTTAATAGGGTTCCATCTAAATCAGTGGAAAAGACACCATATGAGATATGGACTGGGAAGCATCCCGGATTGTCTTTTCTTAAGATTTGGGGATGTGAGGCTTATGTAAAACGTATGACGTCTGATAAGCTTTCTTTCAAGTCTGATAAATGCTTCTTTGTAGGATACCCTAGGGAAACCAAAGGTTATTATTTCTACAACTGGGAAGAGGGCAAAGTGTTTGTCGCTCGTAATAGTGTTTTTCTAGAGAAAGAGTTTCTCTCCAAAAGGGTAAGTGGGAGAATGGTGCAACTTGAAGAAGTTCAAGAAGCTCTAGAAAATGTTTCTTCTTCCGCTATACCACAATTGGATGAACAAATTATTGGTGAACCAATTGTTGAAACACCAGCCCTACGTAGGTCAGAAACGGCACGTCACGCTCCTGAAAAGTTCACGCTCCTAACCACAGGGCAGCGCAACATATTATTGTTAGACAATGATGAGCCTAAGACTTACAGTGAAGCAATGATGGGACCAGGCTCTGAGAAATGGCTTGGAGCCATGAGATCCAAATTAGAATCCATGAGGGAAAATCAAGTTTGGAACTTGATAGATCCGCCTGATGGTGTAAAAACCATTGAGTGTAAATGGGTTTTTAAGAAAAAGATAGACATGGATGGAAATGTTCACATCTATAAGGCACGATTGGTGGCAAAAGGTTTTAAGCAAATTCAAGGGATTGATTATGATGAGACCTTCTCGCCCGTCGCTATGCTAACGTCTATACGGATCCTTCTAGCAATTGCCATATTTTATGATTATGAGATATGGCAAATGGATGTCAAAATGGCTTTCCTTAATGGAAACCTAAGTGAGGATGTGTACATGACATAGCCTGAAGGTTTTGTTGATCCACAAAATGGTAGGAAGATATGCAAGCTTCAAAAGTCCATTTATGGACTAAAGCAAGCATCTCGGAGTTGGAATCATTGCTTTGATGAGGTAGTCAAAGGGTTTGGCTTCATTAAAAACGAAGAAGAGCCTTGTGTTTACAAAAGGGCTAGTGGGAGCGTGCTTGTCTTTCTGGTACTTTATGTGGATGACATATTGCTGATCAGTAATGATATTCCAATGCTTGAAGTTGTTAAGACTTCTTTGAGAAAGAGTTTCTCTATGAAGGACTTAGGAGAGGCAGCTTACATTTTGGGCATTAAGATCTATAGAGATAGATCAAAAAGGCTAATTGGATTATGCTAAGACACGTACATCGACAAGGTATTGAAACGGTTCAATATGCAAGATTCCAAGAAAGGTTTCTTGCCCATGTTGCATGGCATTACTCTTAGCAAGACTTAGTGTCCTTCGACACCTAATGAGATAGAGAAGATGAGAGCGATCCCGTATGCTTCGGCTATCAGATCCATCATGTATGTCATGATATGTACGCGTCCAGATGTAGCTTTTGCCCTAAGCGCTGTAAGCAGATTCCAATCAAACTCAGGAGAAGCTCACTGGGTGGCTAGTAAGAATATCCTAAAGTACTTGAGAAGAACTATGGGTATGTTCCTAGTCTATGGAGGTGAGGAAGAGCTTGTTGTAAATGGTTACACTGATGCTAGCTTCCAACCGACAAAGACGATTCGAGATCGCAATATGGATATGTGTTTTGCCTCAATGGAGGCGCTGTGAGCTGGAAGAGTTCCAAGCAAGATACGGTTGCTGACTCAACAACAGAGGCTGAGTACCTTGCCACTTCAGAAGATGCAAAGGAAGCTGTTTGGATCAGAAAATTTGTTTCTCAGTTGGGTGTGATTCCTAGTGCATCCTGTCCAATGGATCTCTATTGTTATAATAGTGGTGCCATCGGGCAAGCCAAGGAGCCTAGAGCACATCAAAAGAACAAACACGTACTACGGTGTTATCACCTCATCTGGGACATCGTCGCTCGAGGTGATGTAAAGATATGCAAGGTGCACACGGATTCAAACATTGCTGATCCGTTGACAAAGCCTCTCTCTCAGCCCAAGCATGAGGCACATATGAGATCCATGGGCATTAGATATCTGCATGATTAATGTATGAGAGATTGTGTAATGTCTATGTTTATGTGTGATTGAATAAAGTGTTATTTTGTTCCATAGATAATAATTATTGCATTGATTGACAAGTACATGACTTGTTTATGAAACTTATTATTTTTCATAATATTATCCTAAAATGATCCCTAGTTTCTTATCATTATGTGGGACAATAATGATTCATGAACTAGCACATGTATTGATTGATGATCATGTTTCACAGATAATAGATATGGAGATATCGAATCAATAATGTGGACACATGTTAGAGAACATGGTGTTGGATTGACGCACTAATAGACTCTGCTAAGATGTTATTATTGTGCCATCAGTTGTTGTCTTGTATGATGTATCTTCGGGATCCTTAGACCTGAGATCGTCATTGATTCCCAGAATGCATAATAGCACACTTAGGGGTTACCAAATACTATCCGTAATTGGGTAGTTATAAAGGTAATTTTTGGGTATGTTATGAAACATGTCGTGGGGTGTGAGCGGTCAAGATGGAATTTGCCCCTCCTGATAATAGGAGAGATATCTCTGGGCCCCTCGAGTTAGATGGATTTGGAAGTGGATGGCCATGCCAATGTGATTAAAAGTTAATCACGATGACTAAGAGTTAGTCATGATAAATCCACTAGACATTCGAGTGAATGGTCGAGCTATTACAGGGATGGCACGTATCTTGCCTTGAGCTTGACTGATATCGTGAGGCAAAGGGATCGATGAATACGTATGTCAAAGATTCAGCCAATATGATTTTTATGTGTGCACGAGAATCAGTATGTGCTGCTAGGTGTCGCTATTGATTTATGTTTTGAAAAGGGGTTTTCACATCATTATCACGTACATGTGAACCTAACGGGTCACACACTTAACGGGTTGGAACATCGCTTGCCTATGTGATTGTCTCTAGTGCAAGTGAGAGATTGTTGGAGAGATGCCCAAGAGACATTACGGATTTGATCCGTATGTGAGGGTCACACGGATATTGATCCGTGTGGGATTAGTCCACTAATGGGCTAACTTGTTGAGGCCCATTAGAAGGATCTATATAAGTGGAGGCGGGGCAAGGGGTACGGGTACCTACCAGTCCATAACCCTAGCCACCACACTCCTCTCTCTCGCCCACAACCCTAACCGTATTGCCGGTGCTAGCACGTCGAGCACAGCGCTCCAACCCCGTATGTGTGGATACCGCGAGGAGGCGCTATTGTTGTTGCGGTGCCGGACGGCTAGACTAGGAGGAGACGATTGATGTGATCAACTACTTCCTCTACACTGACACGTGACTTCGTTGGACGAGCTGCTCCAACATTCACTTCCGCTCCGCGTGCTTGTCTAGTGGTAATGATCCATGATCCCCTTCTTGCAAGGTTTCCTAGTTAAACGGTAGAAATTATTATATGCTATCGTAGCCTACCCGTTCTCTAACAAAAACCAAGTTTGATCTTTGTGGTCACTTGGAGAGGTTAGGGTTGAAAGAGACCCGGTCCTGTGTGGATCCCTCAACGGAGACGTAGGCTTCTTTGTGGAGCTGAACTTCGGTGAACAAATCTTGTGCCTCTCTTGACCTTTATTTACTTGTTTTTCATTTACTTGTTCCTGCTCATAACTTGCTAGTTAGGGTTTGCTTCGTATTTCTTAAATTAGCTTGTGTAGGTTGCTTGCTAGTTGTTCTCCTTATTTCTACAGCTTCCTCTAGCTTGTAATCACTAGCTCCAAGCTTGCCTTGCACTAGTTTGTAATTTTAATCGGCCGATCTACTTTTCTATCACATGCCATTGGATAAGTCATCGGACTTTACTCACAATCATCGGACAAGTCCGACACTGCGCATTTGACTTTTATTATTAAGCGACTTTCAAGGGTAATTGCCTATTCACCTCCCCTCTAGACACTTTCAATGTGGCCCATCAACTCGAGCAAACTTCGTTTTCATGAATGTACGCTGGTCTGCAAGAAGCTTCATAAGCTCGGCCTTGGACACGCAATCATTGAAGTCTGTAGGAGACTCCAACTCTCCGACTGTCCCTTTCCCTGACATGGCTAGAAACAAAAGACAAGACTAGCAGCTATCCGAGGTTGTGGAAAGTGGGAAGCAATATGAGGAGCGATGTATCATAGTCTTGCAAGTGTTCTTACCAAAGCCAATAAGGCGGCACAATCTGTTGTCGAGCTTGGGTGTAACAGTTGCAAGGAAGAAATCTGTGCTGCAAGTATGTATAGCTTGGAAGGCTAATATGTATATCAGTGGAACACAATTAAATAATAGATAGTAGCACTGAATAAATGTCCAAAGCAGTGTTCTAATTTCTGGCAAAAGAATCATGTTCAAAAACAGTTGTGACAGCAAAACAATGGCAAAGGCAGCAAGGAGAAAAGCGGTGGCAATTAGACTCCACAGACTTAGAATTTTCAGGGCGTGGGGGGGGGGGGGGGGGGGGGGAAGGGGTGCAAATCAAAATCATGTTTTTTTATATGATTTTCACTATTTTTCTATGATAGAGGAACACAAATGAAGGAACTAAAAGAAGTTTCAACTCAAACAGAGAGAAAACAAAAAGTAAGTCTGTGGGTCACCTCAACTTTTTGTCAAGAATATGCTGTAAAAATTTCAGCCCAATCAGATCAATGAGCGAAAAGTTATGTCTGTTTTAACGAAGGTAGATCAAGAATGGGGGGTGAGTGGGGAACAGAAACAGAATCGGGTGGGATTTTTCTTTGGCAACGGATTGTGGGTGTTGTGGGTGGGTAACACGATGGTGAATCCAAGGAAAAACACGATAGTGATGGTGGTCGAAACGGATGGGGAAAAGCGGTGGTGTGCAACGGAGATCAAAAACACAAACCAAATCGAAATACAAATTCAAACCAGCAACTGAACTCGACTAGGACACAAACTCAACACCACAGATTCTAAAATTAAATTATGCAAAGGCTAAACAATGTCTGGGATGATGGGGGATCTTTTTGTTGGCTTTTTCGTGGAGGTAAAATGAATCTAAAGGAGGGAACACGATAATACCTCACGAGGAACCTAGGAATCTGATACCACTTGATATAGATGAGGCGTGATCTTCCGAGAGGTACGGGATAAACTCGACTATGGAGACTCGGCGTTGATGAGCCGGCTTGAATCAGACACGATCCAACCCCGTAATCATTACACCAAGCACAACTTGATTGTTCCTGCAAGCGAATCGAGAACATAAGCAAGAAAGGATAAACACGTAATCTGAAATTATAAATACGGATGAAGAGAATCACAAAGAAAAGGTTCAAGCTCTGAACACAAAAGGACTAATCACCACAGTGGTGTAGAACAAGAACAGGGGCCCTGTATTACTATAAAAGAACTTGTCGCCACAGTTACAATAAATCAATCAAGTTTCTCTCTAGAAAATGGAACTAAACAAAACCTGAGTCTAAAAGACGGCGGCTACTGAGTTTATGAGGGAGCCAGGGGCGTCCTAGGGTTGGGGGCGACCAGGGCGGGACGCCCACAACATGGTTTTAAGGCCCAACACGATACAAGGCCAAGTTGGCCCAATATAGGTGGCGCAACACTTTATCATGGTCACACAGCATGACTCACGATCCTTCTGGAGCTAGGACCAGAAACAAAATGACGACGTCGTCGTCCCCTTTCCAACGCATAAAGAACGCCTCGTTCGGATGTCGGATACGGGAGATATCATCAAAATCGTGCAGGAGTGTCGGTTCAATCCGAGACGAACGCGACAACCGAGTTGGTGACGACTTCTAACTTGGGGAAGACCATGATGTGTGCGTATCTGGCATGGGGATGTCCTCATCATATCCTGTGCATCTAT
Organism: Eleusine coracana subsp. coracana; assembly: GCA_032690845.1. Lineage (NCBI taxonomy): Eukaryota > Viridiplantae > Streptophyta > Magnoliopsida > Poales > Poaceae > Eleusine > Eleusine coracana. Next base: position 33,497,647 of record CM064434.1, read on the forward strand.
AAATTATTAACAATAATAACTATTATTTAGTCTTTATGTCACTTCTAAATATACAAAATAGACGGAGAGAGTATAATTAAGTTATATCTTTAAAAAATAAGTTTTAATCAATTTAATTAAGATGACACTATATTTTGATAGTATGAGATCTAGATGACACCAAAACAAAGTTTAGGGACCTAGATGACACCCAAAGACAAGTTTAGGGACTTGGAGTTATATTTTAAGAGTATAAGGAACTAAATAACGCTCGAATCTAAGTTTAAGGAGTCAGAAGTGCAATTTGAGAGTACAGGGACCTAAGTGACATTGACCAAACAAGTTTAAGAACTGGTCATGTACTTTACTCATTCTTTTTTCATCTAATTTTCACTTTAAATGGTAGTTTTAATTAAGACTGAAACCTGGCAGATATTTTAATATATTTTCTACCTCTCAATCAGCTAAAAGTTTTTAGTTTGCTACTTTATGTTTCAATATTTCTTTTATAGGATTATTTATATAAATTATTAGATGTAGATTTAATGGCTCAAGAAGGTGACTCAAAATTAACTAAACTTTCAGTAAGCTGAAAAATAGCAAGTCTTATATTTTAATTAACATGTGATTTTTTTTGCTCCTGTCCTTCATTTGTAGCATTCACATCTTCGATTCTCCGCAGAAAAGAAAAACATCCACCTATTCAAGGCAGTTTCCATGCATCCTAATAGCCGAGCAATATTTTTTGTTTTCATAATCATTGTGTGCAACATCTTGTGTCCACCAATTTATAGGAGTCTAGCTCAACGATCTGAAATTTTTAAAAACTTAACAATAAAAAAAGAAAGGTTAATAGATAGGTGTCATTATAATTTTACTAGTTTTTAAAATATGCCATTACTACTCACGGACAGGGGGCATATCTAGGGGATATGCCATATATGCTATGACATACCTAAGATTTTGATAAGTATTAATAAATATTGTGTAAAATGAGTATAAAAAGAATAGTTTATCAACTAAATATATAGAAATAAATATAGCTCAACTGGTTTATTAGCCACAGTTAATGAAAGCACTTAAAGATCTTGTGTTTAATTCGTAGCAATAGTATTTTCTTAAACAATTTTTTTATAACATATCCTAGATTCTAGTGTAGGTCCGTCACTACTCACGGAATCAGTTTGGTGCCATTATAACTTGGGATTCCTTACAACTTTCATTTGATTCGGAATACACCATCCTCTATATGTTTGGACAATTCTATTCTTGTCTCCTTCACCATCTCGTTCTTTCAGTATCTCCATTCCACCATTAGTGCCATCGAGCCAAGCTCCCTCCTCTAGTGAATGGTGTGACTCATGCCTACATCGTATGTTGCTACTGCCTCAACTTCTCGCCTCGCGCTCGAGCAAGACATGCTGCGTGCCCAACGCCCAAGCTCTTCGCGCCGCGCGTGGCTGCTAGCTGCCGGACTCGCACCGCGTGCCTCCTAGCTTGCAACCGTGCCAAACGTCCGCTGCTGTGTGCGCTTCAAGACTCTTCACGAGCTGCACGACAAGCGCTCGTGCTGCTGTTCCGAAGATGCCGCCCACCCTAGTGGCTGCCTCGGAGGTACACGAGATGCTTCGATGGAGATGGAGGAGCGTGAGAGGGAGAGAGGATGAAGAAGAAGGGTATTTTTCGTTCAATACAGACAAAATACAACTATAATATGTACATCAATGACATATTTAAACCAGATGTGAATTATAGTGGTACTAATCTAATTTGATGAATAAGATGAAAAATATAATTTGATGAATAATAGTGGTATATTTTAAAACCAGTAAAATTATAATAAATATATCTAATTAACCAAAAAAGAAAGATAGAACAACATGGGTACCTGCCAACGAGCAACAGCTACTGCGCGCGCGCATACTCCTCTCATTGAATAGTGCCGTGTACCGTTGGATGTAGAAGTAGTCAAAACGAATTTCCACATGCAACCGTCCATTTTGGGGGCACATGGCCATTTACTTCGTGCACGACAAATTTTTGTACCACTTATTTAACAAGAGGATAACGAAATACAATAAAATCTGAGCTTTTCTTTTCTTTTTTAAAGGAAGAAATACAATAAAAGACTTATGTGTTGTTTTGGCGGTGTTGTATTTTTTTGAAAAAAAATACTCTATGATTGATCTTGCTATTAAAAGTCCATATTGGTAATTCCTTGAACTATAAAAGAAATTCATAGTACTAGGCATCCAACCATCCTATTATCATCTTATTACAGATAAATTTCAGAGGATGTATTAGAAGATTATATATATAATATAAACATCAAACAGAAATTTATCACATATGAAAAACTAATATTTGTAGAGAGAAAAAGCCAGGGGCTAGGCGTGTTCATGGAAAGGGACAAGAGTGCCGCAACTAACCCACCACACGGCAGCGCCAGCCCACACTTCCCAGGACGCACGCCGCACAGCGCATGCACAGGAGGTAGGAAGAAGAAACAAGATCCATCCAGGAGAGAGAAAGCCGAGACGCGCACACACAAAGTCACAAACTGCAAGAAGAGAGAGAAAGTAGAGCGAGGGAGGGGAACAGAACCACGCGGCCGGAGACGCCCAAAAATACCATCGTTTTCCGGGCCCAAGCAAGAAATCCTCCGCCAAGAGCCGCCGCATTTGCCCCCCAATCCGCAATGGGGAGGGCGGGATTCGCCCCCCTCCTCCTCGTCCTCGTCTCCGCCGCCGCCATGGGGACAGCGACAGCCGAATCCGGCGATGCGGCCGCCATCGCCGACCTAGTTAAATCTCTGTCTTTGGATGGCGGCGGCGGCGATGGCTGCGACGTCGCCGGCATCAAGTGCGACGGCTCGGGGCGGGTCACCGGCATCAACCTTGTCGGCAAGGGTTTGTCGGGGACGCTGCCCGCGTCGCTGTCTTCCCTCACCGCGCTGCAGTCGCTGCAGCTCCAGGACAACGCGCTCACCGGCGCCGTCCCGTCGCTCGCCGGGATGGGCTCGCTCAGCGACCTCGCCCTCGACAACAACCGGTTCTCCTCCCTGCCCGACGACTTCCTCCAGGGGTTGACCTCCCTGACGTCCCTGAGCATGGATCAGATCCCCTCCTTGAAGGCCTGGCAAATCCCGGACGCCATTGCCAACTGCGGTATGCTCCAGAACTTCACAGCCTCCAATGCCTCTATCGTTGGTTCCTTCCCGGCGGTTCTTGCGAACCTGACATCGCTCAGGCTACTGCGGTTGTCATATAACAACCTTACCGGCCCTCTGCCGGCCGAGCTGTCCGGATTTGATGCCCTGGAGACCCTGCAACTAAACAACCAGAATTCGGAGAAGCTTTCAGGACCGATTGATGTCCTCACGACCGTGAAGAGCCTGAAGGTGATGCGGCTTCAGTCTAATGCATTCACGGGCCCTATCCCAGATTTCAGCGACTTGCAGCTGAAGGAGTTCAATCTGAGGGACAATCACCTCACTGGAGTAGTGCCAGCCTCGTTGACGAGGATCGCGACACTTACGAGTGTCTACCTGTCCAATAACAATTTGCAGGGGTCAAAGCCAACTTTCCCAGACCATGTGAGTACCCAAGATATAGATGCCGGGAATCAGTACTGTTTGACTGATCATGTGCCATGCAATCCGCTGGTGATGATTTTACTTGAGGTGGCTTCAGGGTTTGGATACCCACTTAAGCTTGCACAGTCATGGCCGGGAAATGAGCCGTGTGCTCAGGATCCCAATTGGTTGGGTGTCTCTTGTGTAAGTGGAGATGTGGTTGCTATCAATTTGAATAATCAGAACTTGACCGGTGAGATTTCGCCGGCTTTTGCAAACCTGACTAAACTTGAAAGGCTGTCTTTGGCAAACAATAATCTTTCGGGAGTGATACCTGATGCTTTGACGACGCTGCTGAAGCTCAAGTATCTTGATGTCTCAAACAATAGGCTCACTGGCCAGGTGCCTGGTTTTAAGTCTTCAGTAAAGGTGATGGCCACAGGAAACCCGTTTGGGGAATCAGGTGATGATAATGGTGGACGGAGCAGTTCCAAAGGTGGTTCAAGTTCCTCATCTTCAAATTCTGGAGGTGCACCTAATTCGAAGTCAAATGCAGGCATGATCATTGGAATTCTTTTAGCTGTCATTCTTCTTGTTGTTTGTGTTGGCCTTTTTCTGCATCACCGAAGCAAGAAGAATGTTGACAAGTTCAGTCCCGTTTCAACCAAGAGCCCTTCTGGTGAATCTGAGATGATGAAGATTCAGGTGGTTGAGACAAATGACAATAGCAACGGAAGTTGTTCTGCAGTTCCAACTGATTTTTACAGTCATGTGAGTTCTGACAGCACAAACATTGCTAATATCTTTGAGTCCCATGGAATGCAATTGCCAATAAATGTGCTGCTAAATGCGACAAACAACTTTGATGAGGACTTCATCTTAGGTAGAGGGGGTTTTGGGGTGGTCTATAAGGGGACTCTCAATGGCAAGCTGGTTGCTGTGAAGAGGTGTGACAGTGGCACGATGGGGACTAAGGGGCTGCAAGAATTCATGGCTGAGATTGATGTTCTTAGGAAAGTGAGACACCGACATCTGGTTGCACTACTTGGGTACTGTACCAATGGCAATGAGAGGCTTTTGGTCTATGAGTACATGTCAGGTGGAACATTGCGTGAGCACCTATGTGATCTTCAACAGAGCGGTTACACTCCTCTTACATGGACTCAGAGGATGACAATTGCTTTGGATGTTGCCCGGGGGATAGAATATTTGCATGGCTTGGCGCAGGAGACTTTCATCCATAGGGATCTGAAGCCTTCCAATATTTTGCTGGACCATGATTTGAGAGCCAAGGTTTCAGATTTTGGTTTGGTCAAGCTTGCTAAAGATACAGATAAGTCCATGATGACAAGGGTAGCTGGAACATTTGGGTACCTCGCCCCAGAGTATGCTAGTACGTTCACCTCTCCCTTCTATGATAAGGGTTTTTTCTTGTGAAAATTTATTATGTTGCTTACATTCACTGTTTTCAATTTTCTGGTTCACTTTTTTTTTTTTGAAACAAAATTTCTGTTTCCTGTAGACAGTAGTTAGCACAGATAACCTTTAGGCACTTGAAGAGACCTTCATAGCAGAAGCTTTTCCGCTGTAGAACTATGCACAGCTAGCCTAAGATTTCATGCCAGGACTTTGTTGTGTGCGAGCTCTATCAGGTCTTCCCTGAAAAGCAAAAACTTGGACTAGTAGTGGCTGTGAGCTATAATTTTTTTATAGCTTCAAATGCTTTTTTTATAGCCCGGGCATCTAAGTTTTGAGTTTCGAACAAACTGGATGCTTGGTGAAGTCACTGATCCTCATGAATCATTGTTATTTACCCTCGTATTTTGTACCAAACAAACATCAAAGCAACAAACTCAGAGTTTCACCTTCCAGGCTTCCACTAGGATTATTAGGACTTGGAAGTGGTCAGTGTCTTTGTACCTACTACAGTATGGGAAATATGCGTTTGTATGCATATCATTCAGGTTGCCAGTTGGGTCATAATTCGATTAAGCTATGCTAACTGCTAATTAGCATAGACAACTTGCCGAAACACAAAAGCCAGTTAGACAATCTAGTTACAAATTACAGATGCATATTACCTGTTTAACTACAGTATAGCCCTTGGAGGTCATAAAAACATTAAAAACCTTGTGGTCAGAAACAAAAAAAAAAGCACTATACTTGGAAAATCCACTGCCTTCGGATGTAGCATCATTTATTATTGTTGACAAATAAGTGGCTTTGATAACTTTGGATGGTTCCAGCCTCTACAGCATTCCTTTTCTTAATGCCGTTATTGACTGGAAGGATAATATTTGATGCACATAAAAATTTGTTTGATGTTACATGGGTCTGCTTGTTGTATAGTAAGATGAGACATTTCCCAAGAAGCCATGATAAATTTTAGAAGTGTTCGATATATGTATTCCACAGTATTACTGGGCTGTAATAATATTTCTGTGCGTAAATTGGTAAATGGCTCATCGACAATGTTGCATATGGAATTAGTGTCTGGAATTTCTCTACCTAAAGTCATGGTACTTAAATCAAAGTGAATGGAAATTGAATTCACGTATTAATATATTTCATGTTTTCTTCAAGTTTGTTTTTTCATCAACCTTAATCCCTCCACTATGTATAAAATTGACTCCTAATATAGCATGCACATTATGCCATGTGACCTCTAAAATTACAGCCATCAACCCTTGGTTCTTAAGTAACAAATCATGGTTTTTGTGGCATTGTGATGTCCTGTGGCGACCAAACCCCCTTCCCACAGCGCCTATATCATGACTAGGCATTGTGGCGTAACTAAAACTGTGTGGCGTCCTGCGGCAACACACCACCCTTACGACGCCTAGGCGACGCCACAAAAACCATGTAACAAATACACTTTGATTAGACACCCTGTGGTGAAATGGTTGAGGCTTTTAAACTGTATGTTTGGTTTCATGAAAGGATGTCGTTTGATTGCAAGAAAAAGGCGCTCATTATAGGAAATAGATAGCCTACAGGTGTTTCCTGCCTGCATTTTGGTTGTCAGGGCTGGCTTTACCCTTTGATGTTACAAGGCTGGGTGGCACGTGTCTCCCTTGGAGCCTCTACCAAAGTACCAATGGCCCTCAGGGGTTCGTTACCCTCCTATTTTGTACCAAACAAACATCAAAGTAACCTAATACAATATGGGTAACATGCTACAATATGGGTAACATGCATTTGTATGCACATCAGAATATTTATTCAGCTTGTCGGTTATGCTATAATTCGTTTAAGCTGTGCTAACGGCTAAGTTAGCATATTTCAATTATATCCTGTTGAGTCAACTACCTTTGTTAGACAGTTCATGTGCCTGTGGAAATGCGGGGTTTCATATGGATTTATATAATTCAAAGGCTGTTGCATTTATGCATGATCTGTCACACTAGAAAATGCAAAAAGTTCTTCAGCCCATCACCCGACAAACCATTGTAGGAAATGGATGTTTAGAAAGACATTTCCTGTTCACATAAAACCATCTGTTGAAATGGAAATTCCCCTAAAATAAGAAATATTTTTGAAGTTTGAACTTGGTTCGTGGCTGCACTTCAAATGAGGATATCTGTTATTTGCTGAACTTTGTTATATATCTTTTTTTATTGCAACAGCTCTCCCCCTAGTATCTGTCTTTTCTTTTTTTGGATTGGAATGCATATTTATGATAGAATACCACTACAATTTGTACAAAAAATAGTTTTATGTGAACATACACTCTTTTATATATATATTTCTGCATCCCATCTCAATTTCTTCCATTTGTGGCGTAGTAATGATGAACATCTATATGTTTACAGCTACAGGAAAGGTCACCACAAAAGTGGATGTATATGCTTATGGTGTGATACTTATGGAGATGATTACCGGAAGAAAAGTACTTGATGACTCATTACCCGAGGATGAAACACATCTTGTTACGATCTTCCGAAGAAATTTGCTTGACAAAGAAAAGTTTAGGAAGTTTGTGGACCCCACTCTGGAACTCAGCGCTGAAGCTTGGAACAGCTTGCTGGAGGTAGCTGATCTTGCCCGGCATTGCACAGCACGAGAACCACACCAGAGGCCAGACATGTGTCACTGTGTGAACAGACTATCCAGCTTGGTGGATCATTGGAAGCCGTCGAACATCTTTGACGAGGAGGAGGGAGGTACTAGTGAGATGGGTCTGCACCAGCAGCTTGAGAAATGGAGATGCGATGATTTCACTATATCGGATTCTGAGTCATTCAACACAACATTCAGCTTGTCCAGGAAGTACCATTGACAATTTGCAAGGGAGCCCATAATTACATGTATAGACCAGGGACCATGAGGGACCACATTTAGAAGCTACGGTTAGCTCTTTCGATCATGGGCAGCATTGAATCTTAATGTGCCTATTTTTGCAAAATTACCCTGGGGAGGAGATCGCTTGATCAGCTGGTATGCTGCTCTTCGTGTGTTAATGGCTACTAAAGCCATATGCATATTGCTAGTCCTGCATTAGTGGCTACTTAACCCAGGCCCAGAAGGATTGATACCATGAAACCAGCGCCTGTGCAGAGCTTATCGGGTTTATATTGTTTATTTGTTGTAGTGACATGAGGAGATATACCAATTTGTTGCTTAATGGTTATGGGGAGGGATGAAAGAAGCAGCAGCGTGCTTAAATGTTGTTCTGGTGTTGGTAGTGCTTTTTCGTAGGTTGTAGAAGGGTTACTCTCTGTACAATCACACACGAGGGACATAACTTTGCCTGATTACTTGTAGTATTTCCTTTGTACATTCCCTGTTATTTCTTGTCCTCTTTGCATCTAAACATGAGAAATGATGCCCACGTGTTAAGTTATACAACTGTAAGTAGGATCTACTGGCCGGTAATATGGCTATTTTTGGGAAGCATTTAGCATTCTTTATTCAGCCGAGTTGCGCATTTGTGAGGCTTCGGGAGCTGTCTGCCTATTGACAGGCGTGTGGGTGGCCATATGCCTGCGGTGGATCAGGGCGCGCTCGCACGTGGTTAGCACACTACGGCGTGCAGCGAAGCTGGATATGCGCGTTCGGTATAAGCCTACTTTTAATAGGAGTTTTATTTTTATTAAATATGGTGTTATATAAGTAATTTTGATGAGCCTATTTTTAATAAGAGTTTCATTTTTATTAAATATGGTATTATATAAGTAATTTTGATGACATGACAAAAGATTTATGAAGATAAAAAGGAAAGTTGTTTTATCTAGATGAAACTGGATAAACACGGTTTCTTAGATTTGAAACATCAAGAAACTAATATTGGAGGAGAGTTATTTCATTTCATCCTATGAGCAACCAATAAAACTACATAGAATTAAGTGCCATAAAACTTTAAAATGAAATCATGCATTGTATAACTTGTTTTATTTGTGGTTTCATTTGTATGATATGACATTCTTGTAAACATCAAAATGAAATCTCCCATTAGAACTAGCCTAAGGCGAGGAGTCTTCATGGAGAGTTTCATAAATATTAAATTCTTCTTTTCTGAGTCTCCATAGAGAGTTTCATAAACATTATTTTTTTTCTTAGATAGTGGTGAAATAGGTTCCTTGACCTCAAGAGGTTACGGTACAAGAAAGCTACTAATTCAACTTTAGTAGTCTCACACCACACACCATATCAAAAAGAAAAAAAACCTTGACTTGCAGGGGCTAAGACAGCCCCCGGACTTCTTTTACGAGAGAAGACCTCACGTTAGTCGAGAAAACTTCCGAATCTTGTCCCACCCTTACACAGTGACACGTGAGACGAACATGACCTGGGCCAGATCTTAAACTTGTGCTTTGGCGTGATGACAAGCGAGAGGATTTTTTTTTATCCCAACTCGTAAATTTGCTCCCACTAGGAGTTGAAACCGAGATCTTGAGGGTGCTACTAAGCTACCTCAACCACTAGGCTGAAGAACCATTCGCCACACACCATATCAAAGAATTAAGAAAAGGCAAAAGCCAACATAGTTTAAATAGATGAATTGTTCGATAGCATCTTGTTGCTAAATCTCCAACCACAGCTGGCGAATACTTACATGGCCATTATCTCTTGTGATCGACATGTATCTTTGATCATGAGGGTGTCTTCCTTACATGACTGTAGCTGCATCAACTCGTGTAGCCAATATGTTCCTCTATAGAGTACCTGCATATAAGTTTTAATATGCGATTTATCAAAAATAACATTATTTCTACTTAGGCAAATTGATCAACAAAGAGAAGAAGCACCCGAAAAGAGTAATTGTTTTTTTTTATCTAATTTCATTTAACCAATCATTAAACATATGGTGAACATCATGTGAAATATTAACACTAAACGCAAACTGTACCACTCTCCAAATTGGCATTCGAAAAATAAATGTTGAATAGTTTCTTGCCTAGCATAAAAGACACATAATTTACATCTATTCCAATTTTTAGGGGATAAGTTGTCTTTTATAAGCACTACACCTTTTTTAGATACCACATAAAAATCTTTATTTTCAGCGGTATCTTTAGTTTCTAAATGGTTCTATTTTGGACTATATTTTCGTTGTAGGTTAGAGCGCAATACAACTGAATTAAAAGTGCACAACACTCGAGCCAACTGAATTAATGCGGTATCTTTATGACTTGTTGGTAGCGAATACCATATTTAGGAAGAGGGAATCCCATCTAGTGACCTTTAGAAGTGCACAACACTCGAGCCAAATCGACTTTATCCTTGCCAGGAGGGAGGACAGGCGTGCTTGCTTGGACTGTAGGGTGATACCTGGGGAGTGTGTCGTCACTCAACATAAGCTTGTGATGGCGGATTTTCGTTTTCGGGTACGGGTATACAGGGACAAACGTACCAAAACCGCGAGAACGAAGTGGTGGAAGTTTAGAGGGGAGCTGGCGCAAACTTTTAAGGAGAGGATGCTAGGAGAGGGACCCTGGGAGGAAGGAGAAGGACCAGATGACATGTGGCTAAAAATGGCAACATGTGTTCGGAAGGTAGCTTCAGAAGTGTTTGGCGTGAGTAGAGGAGGCAAACAAGAAGCAAAAGACACCTGGTGGTGGAATGATAAGGTGCAAAGGGCTATCAAGGAGAAGAAGGAGTGTTTCAAACGCCTACATCTTGACAAGAGTGCAACCAACATAGAAGGCTATAAAATAGCCAAGAGGGCTGCAAAACGAGCAGTGAGTGTAGCAAAGGGTCAGGCATATGATAACCTTTATCAGCGACTAGGCACGAAGGAAGGAGAGAAGGACATCTATCGGATGGCTAGGATCCGTGAGCGGAAGACGAGGGACATCAACCAAATCAAATATATCAAGGATGGGGTAGACCGACTCCTGGTGAGAGATGAGGAGATCAAGGACAGATGGCGAGAGTACTTTGATAAGTTGTTTAACGGAGAGGAGGAAGGTCCTATACTTGAGTTGGATGACTCATTTGATGATAACAACAGACGCTTTGTGAGAAGAATTCAGGAGACAGAGATAGAGGAAGCTTTGAAGAGGATGAAGAGTGGTAAAGCGATGGGCCCTGATGGTATCCCCATCGAAGTATGGAGATGCTTAGGTGCCAGAGCCATAGTATGGTTAACTAAGCTTTTTAACCTCATCTTTCGGTCAAACAAGATGCCGGAAGAATGGAGAAGGAGTATAGTAGTACCGATCTTCAAGAACAAGGGAGATGTTCAAAGTTGTACTAACTATCGTGGGATTAAGTTGATGAGCCATACGATGAAGCTCTGGGAGAGAATCATCGAGCATCGTCTAAGAAGAGTGACAAGTGTGACGCAAAACCAGTTTGGGTTCATGCCTGGAAGATCAACCATGGAGGCGATTTTCTTAATGCGACAATTGATGGAGAGATATCGGGAGCAAAAGAAGGACTTACACATGGTCTTTATTGACCTCGAGAAGGCATATGACAAAGTGCCAAGAAGTGTCATGTGGTGGGCCTTGGAGAAGCACAAAGTCCCAACTAAGTATATTACCCTCATCAAGGATATGTACAGGGACGCGAGGACGTGTGTTCGGACATGTGATGGCGATACCAATGACTTTCCGATTAAAATAGGACTACACCAAGGATCAGCATTGAGCCCTTATTTATTTGCTTTAGTGATGGACGAGGTCACACGAGAAATACAGAGTGATGTCCCTTGGTGTATGCTCTTTGCTGATGATGTGGTGTTAGTTGACGAGAGTAGGGATGGAGTTAATAGGAAGTTGGAGCTGTGGAGGCACACATTAGAGTGCAAGGGTTTCAGACTTAGTAGGGCCAAGACCGAGTATATGATGTGCGAGTTTAGCGTGACTAGACATGAGGATGGAGACGTTAGCCTTAATGGACAATTGGTGGCCAAGAAGGATACATTTCGTTATTTAGGATCGATGTTGCAAAAGGACGGTGACATCGATGAAGATGTTAGGCATAGAATTTCAGCCGGCTGGTTGAAATGGCGTCAAGCATCCGGCGTCTTATGCGACAAGAGGGTGCCACAAAAGCTAAAAGGTAAATTCTATAGGACGGCAATTCGTCCGGCGATGTTATACGGTGCTGAGTGCTGGGCTACGAAAAGACGACATGTTCAACAACTAAGTGTAGCAGAGATGCGTATGTTGCGTTGGTTTTGCGGGCATACAAGAAGAGACCGAATACGGAATGAAGATATCCGGGACAGGATAGGAGTGGCACCTATCGAGGAGAAATTGGTTCAACATCGGTTGAGATGGTTCTGACATGTCCAACGGAGACCTCCGGAGGCGCCGGTATGTAGTGGGGTTCTAAAGAGAGATGCTAATGTTAAGAGAGGTAGAGGCCGACCTAACTTGACTTGGGACGAGTCGGTTAAGAGAGACCTGAAGGCGTGGGATATCCCTAAGGAGCTAGCTATGGATAGGAGTGCTTGGAGACTAGCAATAGACGTGCCGGAACCGTGATTCTCTTCTTTTTTGGGTTCCCATGGGTTTCATCTCTAGCCTACCCCAACTTGCTTGGGATAAAAAGGCTTTGTTGTTGTTGTTGTTGTTGTTAGAGCGCAATACATTGAGGGGATAAAAAAGGCCCCATTTTGATGTAGGTTCTATCTAAAGGTGTCCTCACATTCACTCAGATTAATGTGCACTATTCTTCTTAGCAGATTATGCCATAAAATAAGATTTTGACTTACTAGGCCTCTCCTATAGGAGATATTTAGAGGAACAGAATTAAAAATATTGGAAATTATAGATTGTGGTACTGTTCTTTAATGGTAAAGTTCCCCAACTATTTATCCTCCTAGCATCTGATATTTTCTCCATTCAGTTGTAATCTACCCATGTTTAAGAAGCAGTCTTAACTTTTATAAGTCCTGACTAGAACAAGGAGTCCCCAGGTTTTCTTTGCACCAGCCCTATTGTTTGGTTTCTTAGATATTTGTTACACAATGTGGACTGCCATAAGCCATCCTCATTGATAAGCTTAAATAACCACTTGCTAAGCAAATATTGATTTTGTATGTCAATGTTCTTAACCCCAAGCCCCCCTTGATCCTTCGGTTGGCAAAGAATACTCTATTTTGCAAGTTTGTATTTTTTTTCTTGTGATGATCGCTTTGTCAGAAAAACCTGGATCCAAAATAGTCAATCCTCTCCAGAACTCCTCTTGGGACCTCAAAGAAGGATAACATAAACATCACAAGGCTAGTTAATACTAAATTTATGAGAACCAATCTACCACCAACTGAAAGGTATTTACCTTCTCAACTACCCAATTTCTTTTTCATTCTATGTTCTAGTGATTGCCAGTCATCATTACTAAGTTTTCGGTAATGCATTGGTATCCCTATATAGTGAAATGGCTAAATCCCTTGCTAGCACCCAAACAATTGAGCACATTGGTTCATTTCTCCTGTCAAACCGTAGCAAAAGATTTCACTTTTATGAAAGATTATTTTTAAGCCAGAAAGTTGCTCAAAAGATCCTAGAAGAAGCTTTAAGTTCTTGGCCTTCTCTATATTATGATCCATAAAAATGATAGTGTCATCTGTATATTGTGAGATAGATAAGCCATCATCTACCAAATGTGGAATAACACCTGTTATTTACCCTTCCATCTTTGCCTTATTTATAATTATGGCTAACATATCCACCACTATGTTAAAGAGGAATGGGAATAAAGGATTTCCCTGTCTAAGTCCTTTTTCTTGTCTGGAAATTGTCACATACTTGATCATTTACTTTGATGCCCATATGACCCCCTTGAATGAATGCATCTATCCATTGACACTATTTTGTATAGAAACCTTTCATCTCTAGTACTTATCTCACAAATAGGTCATTTAACTTTATCATATCTTTTTAAAATTAATTTTAAGAATCATGCCACTTTGCTTCTTTCTATGCATCTCATGGATTGTCTCATGCAAAACCACGTCACCCTCCTTTATGTTTCTACCAATGATGAAGGCCGTTTGTGTGGGCTGAATGGATTTATGTGCAATAGTCGTTATATGATTAGTGACCACTTTAGTAAAATCTTGAAGCTAACATTTAACAAACATATTGGTTAGTATTTTGTATTTTGAGTGCTTCACTACATTTTGATCGGATAATTATTGTACCGAAGTTGAGGATAAAATCAGGGAGGGTGCCCTTATGGAATTCTCGAAAGAGTTTCATGAGGTCGAATTTTATTATATTCCAAAAGGCTTTGATAGAATTCCACTAGGAAACCATCCAGGCTTAGAGCTTTATTATGCTCCATTTGGAAAATAGCATCCCTCACCTCTTCCACTTTTAATTCCTATACCCATACATTGTTTTCATCTTTGGTTACTTATGGCATATCATCTATTTGAGTAGCATCTAAACTAAAAGAATTGTCAGATGGTGGACCGAATAGGTTTTTGTAATAGGAGTTAATATGCTTTTTGAGGTTAGCATCACCATTGATGATTGTATTCTCATCTTGTAACTGAAAAATCTGGGTTCTCCTATATTTACCATTAGCCACTAGTTGAAAGTATTTGGTATTTGCATCTCCCTGAAGTAGGGTTTCTATTTTTGCTCTTTGATACCATTTAATCTCCTCTTCTCTCAGCAATTGACTCAGGCAGTTATGCAAGCACTGCCTTAAGTCCACCTCTTAGGGTGACAAAAGGGTGCATTCCCCCTAAATGTCTAAAACATCTAGTTGGTTCAAGAGTTCTTTCTTTTTCTTTTTATATGCCCCACTCACATTCTTTGCCCATCTTTAAGAGGAAAGAGAATGTGGAGTTTCATAAGATGTGAGATTATCCTAATGGAACCTAACTAGCTTAGTTACCAAAATGTTAGTCTTGAAAATAGTGAAATAAAATTTATCTACGTATATGTAGTTCTTTCAGCCCTACATTGGTAGATTTTATTGCATGTCAATGTTGACTCAATATTATTTAAGGCATTTTATTGCGTTGTATGGAAATCTGAATTATAATTTAGTTTTCTTTTCAGTATAATCTATGTTTCTAAAGTCTGTTCATAAGAGTTTAAAAATCTGGACCAAAGAATAGTTAGGCATATGCACGAACATTCTGATCTCCACAACTACTCATATCTAACTCAGCAGGAGAAATGCACAAACTTTTGGTCTATGAATAGTGATTGCATTATTTTTTTAGTCAAATTAAGATAAGCCTTACTTAGATATAGTATCTTATACGTTATCGAGGGAAATGATCGACATATAAGACACTGGTTGATCACATCTTGGTTTGGCCATGTGTAAGGACCAAAGGCGTACTGAGAGGGGGGGGGGGTGAATCAATAAGCCGCTCATGAATCCAAATACTTCAGTTCACACTACTTGAGTCTAACAAGCGTTGCAACCTAAACAATTCTAGTAAGCCAAGACCCTACACATGCTAGTGTTCATGATGATAGCAAGCGTGGAAGCCAAACACACTAGCCTATGCAAGCCACAATTCAACCTAGTTACTAGAGCACACAATTGCATAATAGTAAAGAGGGGGTCAAGAAATGCTCAAGATATTTTCCCCGAGGTCTTCCAGACTTGGCAGTTTCCTTGCTTCTCCGCTGTAAGACCCGAGCCCACTTCACCTAGTGACCGTACAGTCCAATCACCATTGACCCCTCTGTCCAGTCACTATGTTAAGAAGCTGAAGCTTGTCGACTTCACTTGAATTTGTTTCCCGGCTTCCCCGAACAACTCCTTGACTTCTCCACTGTCACCGAGTGCCTGTGATTTCACCGAGCAACCATGCACATCACCGACTAGACATGATCTAAGAGAAATGACCTAGACCCCTTGATAGTCCAGTTTTTCCTATGGACTCAAAGCCCTAACAACTAGACAAGTGTTCCCAACACTTGCTTCATAGCTTGTACTCAACTTTGATCCATCTCCATCAACCCTTGGACTCCATCAAGCTCACAAGCCTCCATGCTTGCAGTTATTATCATCAATCACCAAGGCAACCATCATCCATATGATTTGAAGTAGAGTATAGAGATGATTCCTACATAGACAACACTCGTGTAGATATTAGCTCACAATTTCATAGTTGTCATCTATCACTAAAACATTCATACTTTGGGGATGCCATCAATGGTCATGAAGCTTAAAATCTCCCCCTTTTTGGTGATTGATGACAACCACTACTTATCATAATCTTATCAATGAACAACAAGGCTAATAGAGCTACACTACGACCGAGAGAAACCTCAAAAGCATAAGAGAGAAACACACAAAGTCCTACTCAAACAAGCATCATCAAGAGCTAAGAGGAATAAGAAAGAAAAGCGCACTCTAGATGATATGCATGCATGTCATGTGAAGATACTAATAAAAGCATAAGGGCATGCAATGCAAGAGATGAGTGATGAAATCCAACAAGTTAGCATGGCAATGCATAAGAATTAAGAACAATCAATCATCATCATGGAATCATACACAGGCATACAGGATAATTAAGGAATACAAAGCACTGCATATGAAAATAAACCAAGTGAAATCAAGATGAGTCAAACAAAAGTGAATGAAAATCATGATCCATAAAAAATCCACGAACATCGAATAACTATATCAAAATAAGATCCAAATGTATCTAACTCCTAAAACCAATGCACACGTATGTTTCCCCTAGATACAAACTACTCTCGATCGCACATGATCACACTCTGACTCCCCCTAGACCTATGACTACTTCTTCCCCTTTGGCAACAAGCACCAAAAAGCGGAAAAGTGAACATCTACACACTCGTGGTCGAAGGAAGTGGTACAATGACGTCCTCTTAGGGCTCTGCCCCTGGCTACTCCTGTGTTGGATCCTACTGTGCTCCCTGAGCCTGTGCCGCCTGAGCATCCATCTTCTTGAAGAAGTCAAGGTCTACAGGCGACTCAGACCCTTTGTCCTACCCTGCTGGTGGGATTGTGGGTGTCTCCTTGGCAACAGTCGCCTAGAGAAGAGCAAGGTCATCCACGTCCTCCTGAGTGTAGCCTCGGCAGACCAGATCCTCTGCTACCTGAGCTGTAAGAGTGCTGACTATAATAGTGGAAGGTGCTACTAGAAGGTGGTAGGTACTATCCTCTGCGAAGCTGTAGACTGTGCAGGTGAAGAGAACAACGTAGAGACTGAGAAACCTGACACGGGGGTGAGCTGAGTCACTAGAGAGAAAGTCTGTCCTGCTCCCCCTATCGGCAACACCCCTGAGTGTGACAACCCACTGGATTGAGCTATCAGCATAGCATTGAAGGGGCCAGTCTGGGTCGGAAGCTGCTAAAACTGTGGTAGTATGGGGACTCCTGTCTGCTGGCCAGTCTGTCCTCTAGTGAGCTCTGCCATCTGAGTCATCAGGGTGGTCACTAGTGCCATCTGCTATCTCTGAAGCTCTGCATGTCCCATGATGACCTCCATAATTTGACGTCTATCCTCAGCTATGCTCTGGATGAACTCACCCAGGTGCCCTGCAAGTGCCGCCACAGTGATAGCGTCCTCTGAATGTGAACCTATCGGCTGGGAAGGTGCTCCTATACTAGCTGACTCAGGAACCACCGTATCTGAATGAGCTACCTACTCGTGAGTGACTGGCGATGACTCCTGCTACTCCTCTCCTGTCTGCTGACTAGAGGCGGACTGCAAACCCTTGGGGACTCTAGGTGAGTAGCTGGTGGTCACCTCAGGGAATGCGTCATACTGCTCCTCCATCACTAGCCCCATCCTCCTCAGGAGATAGCAAATGTAGGGAGCATAGATCAAGTGACGTCCTCCTACCCTCTCAGAAATAACCTCCTCCATCTCACCAATTAGTAAATCAGCCAAGTCAAATGGTTGTCTTCTCAGTATAGCTGCCATTGCCCACTAGTGAAGTAGCATGAACTCCTCTCCGTAACTAGACTTGGGAATGACAGTCCTAGTGACTATCGCTCTAACCACCTTGTCCTCTGCGGTAAGTCTCACAGGGCCTCTCTCAAAGCCTAGGGTGTGTGGTGGTGGAAAGGCAATCGATGCCATGTCGTCTGGAGGCAGTGTCCTTCCTTGTGGTCTGCGTGGTGGCTTGAGGGATGGGTAGGCACTCCTGTAGAGGTGAAGGTCTGAAGCAATAAACCCAAAGCTAGCTATGAGATCCCCTCTAGTCACACACTGTGCCTGCCCTCTAAACAAGAACTAGAACTCTAAGCAGTCTTCGGCTATCCACAGTGTGGCATAGAACTCTAGCACAACATCCTCTCTGAACCTGTAGGATTGTGTGACCAACTCTACAAGTCCGGGCAAGTATTTGAAATACTGCTCCATGTTCGTCCGATGGCCCTCCTCATGGCCTGGTAGGTAGTATACTGCTGCGGCACAAACACCTTATCCTTGCCCTTCAGGGTGAGATAACGTCTCAAATGCTCTCCAATCTTCCTTTGTAGGCCTGTCCAGTACCTCTCTCATACAGCGAGATCCCTAGGGACTAGAACCCACTTATTGAAGGAGACAAGATGTAGTGCCTTAAGGTCCTTTGCAGGAACCTTAAGTATGTCCATCTCTCTGGCTGCCTATACCTATCTCTGTAGCCTCCTCGTGCACACTGTATAGGTGCACTACGGGTCTCCTGCCCGGTGAGCAGTCCTCTACTGCTGTGGCTATGTTGGCTCCTCACTCTCCTCCTCCTCAACCTTCTCTGACTCTAACTCTGACTCTGAGCTCTCTTCTGAGTCTAACTCCTCCTGCTGCCTGGAGGATCCCTGCTCTACAGGTCTCAACGACCTCTCCTGCCTAGAAGTCAGAGTACCCTGCGCCAACGGTGCTGGTACTACTCCTGTAGCGAAGCCCTGTGCTGTCTTCTGCCTGGTACTCCTCCCGAGTCCCTGACTGTCACCAGACGGCTCTAGGATCAACCGTGTCCCTGGTGTCCTGCGTGACTGCTCCATAGCATCCAAGTGCTGGGCTAACCTCCTGGCCCTCTCTGACTCTGAGTCCAGTCTTGGTCTCTTCTTGCTCTTTGGCTTCTCAGACATCTTTCCCTTGCCCTTGTACTGTCCTGACCCTACCATCTCTACTGCTGCTGACTGTTGTCACTGCACGCACGTAGGTATAGATAGGATAAGCATAGAACCTATATATAAATCTACCAGCAACGCACTACTAAGAAAGAAAGCGCAATAGAAATCGTAGCACTGAATGAAGGACATGATCACTGAACAAATAAAACAATGTAATCAATAGTGATCATCGAATATATGTGGCTGATGCGAGTCATCTAGTGTACAATCAAATAATTTACAATAAATCTAACTGTAGACTAGATGTAAGACAAACCCTAGAATTGCAATTAACAGATATGCATGGAATTAATTGTAATCTAGGTTGAGCTAATTAGCAATTAATGCAACTAAACATGGGTAGTCAATTCTAATTGCATCAATTCAACTAATTAATTGAAATTTAGGGCATAATCGATGAAAAGGAGATTGGCTCAATACCCTGGAGATCATAAAGCCGAAACCGGAAGGAAACTCACAGTCGATCGCCTAAAAACTGGAACTTTGAGCTTGCCGGTAATGGAGGTCAATGAAGGGGCAAACTTTGCCCTAGGCTTGCGGTGGAACTCGACAATGGGAGCTCTAGAGCGTGCACACTTGCATGGGAAGTAGAGGCAGTGGCTGACGGCGGCGCACGTCGACGAGGCAGGCGGTGGCGGAGGGATAACAGGCGGCGGCGGCTCTGGACTTTGTATAGGCGAACGTGCGCGGCGCTAGGTTTTGCGCGGGTGTGGCAAGGCGGCTGCATGGCAATGTGGGGGCTTTGGCGTGCGGTGGCTTGCCTGGGGGCACACAACGGCGGAAGGGGGCGACGAGCGGCGGCTTCGGCGTGAACTTGGCGTTCGGGATCGAACGAAGATGAAGACAATGGATTGTTAGATATTGACCTAGGTCAAAATGAAGGATCGACCATGATTTGATGAAGGAATAGATCGACGGCTCGGATCAAGAGTTGCATCGCGTGCCCAAGTGAGGTGGCCGGACGGTCTGCTCTTTACACCGGACTGTCCAGTCACTTTGGTAAAACTGGAAACCAAGGTTCTGGATGACAGAAGATCACGTATATCAGATAGTACGAACTTCAAAGGAAGTTCTGTCCGGTCTCCATTTCCAACTGCCAAAGTATTGTGCACAAGTGCACTGACCGGACTGTATGGTCCGAAGAACGGACTGTATAGTCACTCTAGAATTTTCGCTGAATCAAGGATTTTCTCCATTTTCCAGGTGCCCTTACTAAACACCCAAATAAACACTGCATTTGGAATATAAAGGGAACTCTCAAACACTCCTTTTCAAATAGCGGCACTATATGGCCTTATCATTTTCGCAAATGCCAAAAAAAGAATCGAGCAAATAAGAATCAAGGCGAATAAGAGCCAAATGGGTATGTATGAGCCTTAGTCCATGAACCGTGCGAGTAGGTTTAACCTCGGAGTTCATAAGAGCTTGCTCAATGGGCATGAAGCACAATCCTTTCCTTTGGTCACACTTGTGGAGAAGTAATCACATATAGAGCATGAGGCACAAATATCTCCAAGTGGGACAAGCCTCCTTTGTGTTTCCTATATGATGCATGTAACAAGAATTTTACATATGCAATGAAAGTAAACATGCCATGTGAATGCAAGCAAAGTTAAATAAGACACAAAGGAAACCTCAATGTCAAGTTTGAACCCCTCCCAAGCTTACTCACTATAAGCTGTACCCTTGCCTTGAGAGAAGCCAAACCACTATCTCAAGCACTCCCCTTACTTATAGCTATCTTGGATGGGTTAGACATTGACTAATTTTCATGTGTTTTTTCTTTTAGTTATTTACACATGCATGGATGCAACGTATACTAGTCACAAAGGAGTCCTAATTACCATGCAATGCAAGAGAAGGAAAAACGCACTACAACTACCAAGAACAAACACGGTTACCTCCCTCATGAGTAGATATGACGTTAAGATCCATGTCACTTGTGGTGGACTTCACTTGATCTTCAAGTAAGCTCATGTCCACCACCACCACCACCATCTTATAGGTCTTGTTCTTGGGCACCCACTTGTACTTTGTTGACCTCTCAAGATCAACAATGCACTTAGGCACCCATATGCTCTTGACCTTTCTCTTCTTGTTTGGTGGTCCCAAAGTCTTAGCATTCACCTTGCCATCCTTGTTCCTAAAAAGCTTGAAATGTGTGTTCTCATGAAACAAGTCAGTGTTAGGCAAAACAATCGAACTTCTCACCATAGGACAATCCTTGATGGTGTGACCATCCTTGCAACATCTCTCGCAATAGTAGTCATCGACGAGTAGGGGTTTGATCCATGCGGGGACGGAATCACTTGTCCCGATGTTGGCGGGATATGAGTCAAGTCCCCAGTGGGAGACATTGTTCACAAGGTTTCTCCCAAGAATCTCCCTGTGAATGGTTCTACCACGTGTGAGCCTCTTGAATCCATCCATCACCATCTTCCTCTCTTCCTTAAGCTTGTGATATTTCTCCAAAACAAATGCCTCAAGAGAATAAACATCGACCGGGGTGATTAGTTCATCACACATAGTGGAAGCATCACTCTTAGATGAACTAGAGGAGGGAGAGACAAGGTTATCAACATTTTCAAAAGTAAGTTCAAGGGCCTCGTACTTCTCATGTAGCTCTACATGATGACTCTTGAGTTTCTCATAACTCTTGTTTAGGGCCTCATGAGATGTGACAAGGTCCTTGAGCTCACTCTCAAGCTCACCAACATGCTCCTTAGCCAACTTACACTCTTTTCTTACCATATCCAACATTTTGGATTTCTTGACGGTGATGTCACGGGCTTGCTCAAGCATACTCCAAAGCTCGGCACATGTGAGCTCCTCATCATCGCTATCATCGCTGCTCTCATCCTCACTTTCCCCAAGTTGGCTCGCGGCCATGAGGCACATGGGAGGTGGAGGAAGAGCTCGTGGAAGTGTTGTCTTGATCATGGCTAGGCTGGCCACTTCTTCATCATCGCTTGAGGAAGAGGGTGTGTCACTTGAGTTATCACTTGTCCACTCTCCAATAAGGGACTTTCGTGAAAACTTCTTCTTGTGGTCTTGAGCTTTGTGACCCACAATTGAAGCACTTGCCCCTGGACTTGGAAGCAAACTTGTTCTTGATGGTCTTCATCTTCTCCATGAGAAGAGCCAAGTCCTCGGTCAAGTCATCTTCATCATCTTCTTCAACCTCTGCCTTCTTCTTGCTCTTCTTGCTCTTGATAGGCTCTTGCTTCTCGGCTTGAAGAGCAAGGTTGAATGGTTGTGGATCATCCAAACCCAGCTGGTAGCTCTCGAAGGCTGTGATCAGTACATCCTTCATGGTCTTGGTCTTGAGATCACCTTGCAAGGTGAAGGTGATGATGAACTCATACTTGGGGTCTTTGAATAGCCTCAAGAATCTTCTTATCACCTCAACGGGATTTAGCTTGAAGTCATCCCCAAGAGCATTGATCTCCTCCACTAGTACATGAAAGCGGGAATAAACGGTGTTAGCTCTCTTATGTGACAATCTAGTGAAGTTATCATTCTTGTTCTTCAACATATAGTATCTTTCATCTTTGATATCACTGGTGCTCTTATGGAGACACTGAATCTCAGTCCAGATACCATGTGCTATAGAACTTGCATCCAATCTAGCAAAGACATCCTTAGATATGCATGCATACAGAGCATTCTTGGCCTTAGCATTGCACTTAATAAAATCAGGCTCAAGCAGGTTCACATCTGCATCAGTCTCGTGAGTGACCATCCATATCTCCGGATCAAGGGACTCTAGGTAGGCATGCATACGAGCCTTCCAATGCCCATAGTCCTCCCCATTGAATATGGGAACACTCCCCACCTGTTCCGGCATCCTTACTCAAGGCGGTGAAGCCTCAAAGGTGAGCACTTGGCTCTGATACCACTTCTAAGGATCGAAGGCGACCGAGACGGGGGGATTTGTAAGCCACTCACGAATCCAAATACTTCAATTCACACTACTTGAGCCTAACAAGAGTTGCAAGCTAAACAATTCTAGTAGGCCAAGGCCCTACACATACTAGTGTTCATGATGATAGCAAGCGCGGAAGCCAAACACACTAGCCTATGCAAGCCACAATTCAATCTAGTTACTAGAACACACAATTGCGGAATAGTAAAGTGGTGGTCAAGAAATGCTCATGATTATTTCCGAGGTCTCGGAAGGATGGCACCTTCCCCTACTCCTCGTTGGACCGCTCCCACCGGTGTCCTGGTCCCTCCCACCACCGATGTGGAGTTCTCGTCCACGAGCCCGCAATCACTCCCGGAGTGAAGACATAATGCGCATCACCTATGCCATCATTGCACAAGCTCGCCTCCCTTGAGAACTTGTCGGACTCCCTGAGCCGACACGGGCGCTCACTATTGATGCAACTTTCGCCGATGGGGTCAAACCGGGTACAAATTTGTGACGGCCTTCACAACTAATCATGATAGGCTTGATCACCGACACCTAACCGGTCTAGATCTCACCATAGACCAAGAGTAACAGCCTAGATCGCACCGTCAAGAACACCCTAGCCTTAGATGTGCAAGATGCTCTAGTTACTCTCCTCTAGCACTCTCAAGATATGCAATATCTCCTCCTAGTGCTCTCCTCTCTTCCTCTTGGACCTTACCAAATGCTCTCAGGTATTCCACTGTCTAAGAGAGGTCTCCAAGACCCCATCAATGAAGTTCTATAGGTTTCCAACCTCCAACTAGCCGTTGCTCCATAAAATCATCTTTCTGGGCCTACTGACCGGACTGTTTGATCACTACAAACCTGAGCACCAATGGCTCTGCCCCTCTGCTGACCTCCACTGACCGGACTGTTCGGTCAGTTGACCGGACCGTCCGGTCTATTTCTCTCTCCAATCCAGAAACATTTTAGCGCTACTTCCTTATTGCCCAAGTCCCAGACCTACTGACCGGACCGTCCGGTCACTAGACCGGACCGTTCGGTCTCTAGGTCTTCTAGACTTGGTAGTTTTCTCACTTCTCTGTTGTAAGTCCCAGACCACTTCACCTACTGACCGTATACTCCGGTCACCATTGACCCCTTTGTCCGATCACTATGTCCAGAAGCTGAAACTTGTCGTCTTCGCTTGACTTCGTTTCCCAGTTCTCCGAACATCCTTGGCTTCTCCACTATCATCTAGTGTCAGTGATTTCACCGAGCAACCTTGCACATCACCAACTAGACATGACCTAAGAGAAATGACCTAGACCACCTTGATAGTCCGGTTTTTTCTATGGACTCAAAGCCCTAACAACTAGACCAGTGTTCCCAACACTTGCTCCGTAGCTTGTCCTCAGTTTTGATCCATCTCCATCAACCCTTGGACTCCATCAAGCTCACAATCCTCCATGCTTGCGGTCATTGTCATCAATCGCCAGGAAGGACAACCATCATCCATATGATTTGAAGTAGAGTTTAGAGATGGTTCCTATATAGACAACACTTGTGTAGACCATAATTTCATAGTTGTCATCTATCACCAAAACATTCATACCTTGAGGATGCCATCAATGGTCATGAAGCTTACACCATGTTTGGGATATAAGAGTGGATTTATATACATCATGCAAATTTAATCAGTTTTATTTCCTCTCGTTTCTCTTTTGTTTGTTTGATTTTTATTACTTTTTTCCATCTCTATTTTTTTTGTCTTTTTTATTGTGTTTGTTTGTTTTACTATTGTGTTTGGTTTCTTCGGGATTTCATCTATAGCATACCCTAACTTGCTTGAGATTAAATGCTTAAGTTATTGTTGTATGCAAATTTAGAACAAAAGATAATGATATTTGAGGACTTATATTGACAATACAATTTCTCATGTGCAATATTCCAATAGTATCTATTATATATAAATTTGACCAAGAAAAGGAGCCACCATATTTGCTCTCAAGGCCTAGAAATTCTGACATTAATTGGAGAAAATAAGAAGAAAAAATTACCCACCACTACCATTATAAACAAATTAGACTATTATATATATATATATATATATATATATATTTGACAAACAAAAGGAGCCATCACATTCGCTCTCAAGGCTTAGCAATTATCAGATTAATCAGAGAAAATAAGAAGAAAAAATTACTCACCACTGCCATTATAAACAAATTAGACTAAAATACTCTTGAGTAAGTTATTAATTTACCCACCACTGCCATTATGAAATATTAGACTGAGATACCCTTAGGAAAGTTATTAAATTACCCACCACGCCATCATAAATAAATTATAATTAAATATTTCTAAAATTTTTGTAACAAAGTCACGTGCACCACATCTCTCATTCTTTTTCTTTCTTCCTCTCTCAATAAAACAAGATAAAGTATCCTCCATGCTATTATAGATGAATTATAATTAAATATTTTTAAAATATTTGTAAAAAAGTCACGTGCATCTCATCTCCCACTCTTTTTCTTTCTCTCTCTCTCCCAATAAAACAACATAAATTACCCACCATGTCATTATAAATGAATTATAATTTAATATTTCTAAAATATTTGTAAAAAAGTCACGTCATCCCGTCTCTCATTCATTTTCTTCCTCTCTCTCTCTCTCAATAAAACAACACGGTTCACAATCAGATAAGGCTATGAAACCAATAAAAATTTGTATCTTTGTAAATCAAGTTATTAAAATATCCACCATTATCATAATAAATAAATTAGAATTCAATATTGGTAAAATTATTTATAAAAAATCCACGTTGACCAATCTCTCTTTAAATAGAATACCATACGTTCACAAGCAAATAAGACTACAAAACCAATCAAATTATGTGGCCTTTGTAAATCAATAAAAAAATGCCATCATCTTTATATCGTCACATATAATAGTTAATGTTGTGTGTTTGGTAATTAAAGATTATCATTAGGCTTGTCACAATTAGAGGCTGTAATAAATCATGCCAGCTAAACCCTATGGATTAAGGATTTTATTGTCATCAAATAATAAAAACTAACTTTTTCATTCTCATATCGTCGTGAATTGTGTCTGTCAAATAGACCGTTAGCAGCCATTAGTAATCATAGATCACTTTCCCATCAACATGCAATCACCATTCTTGGTTCTTTTCTAATCATGTGCCTAAAGAGTCATCCATATGCTACTGCAGTTGTAGCGGATGGGGTACTGCTTCATTGTCCATGCATCATCATGGATTGTGGTGGCTGTGTCAGCCACACAATCAGCCATGACTAAGAAAGAAACAAATGATAGATGGACCCATATTTAATAGATATGCTGCTCCATGATGCTCATGACTATATAGAATAAAGAAGTAAATAGCCTTTGAAATTTTATTCATGCTAAAGATGGTAACCAAAAGTTCAGCAAAGTCATAAAAGACATGTGTCAGAAGTCAGTGCGTCGAGTGCAACTTATTATGCCAAATACTTATGCTAAAGAAGGTGTATACATGTGTGCAACATAGCTATCATGATTCATGTTAAACATTTCAATTAGTAGAGTCAGATGCTTTTAAGAGATAGACACAATACATTGGTTTTAAGGAAGTGATAGCATAAATCCTTGGCCAAATACTACAATAGAGATGTCCAAACTTATAAGCTTTCATTGGTGTCAGAATAAGAAGGAATAAGATAGCATCACTAGGAAGATGATGGCACTTCATTCATATTAGAGGTGGAAACCAAAAGGTCAATAGAATATATGAGCATCAAAAGTAAGTGTGTCCAGTGCAGTTAATGTATTCCAAATGCTCATATGAAAGTTCATTTTGGCATGTGTGCTACAGAATTATTAGGATTCGTGTGGAATATTTCAGTTGGAAGAGTTTGATATAAGTTTTTTCTTTGATGTAAATGATACGAGAGCTTATAACGTCTTTCAGTGACAAATACAATATATTGGTTGTGAGGAAATGAAAGAACTAAACCTTGGGACCAAATTTTTTAACAGAGGTACCCCTATTATCCTTATAAAAACTTATTCAATGTACATGTATATAAGTTTAAATAAAAATATAATATTGTATATTATTAAAATATAAAATATTTATCTTTAGTATAATTTAATAATTTGATTGATATAAGATATAAGTGTAAATAAGAGATATTTTTTATTAATTTTATAACAAGACATAAAGAATAGCCTCGCAAATGCGCGAGTAGGTTTACTAGTTACCATTATTATACTGGACAGATCGTGTATGTTTTTTGTTATTTTATTTGACAGTGCAGTTTGTCATTTGCCTTTTCCTCATTAGGCATGCTCTGTTCGGCAACTAATCATGCTTATCAATGGCAAAGCTCAATCCTAATTGCCTGGACGTCTTAATCTGATTAGCTTCTTATGCAACGCATAAAATTTTACACAATTAAATAACATATAACCTATAACCTCTCTTCACCGCTTACATCGATCAAGCGAAAAAGGCGATGTCAACCATGCCATGGAAAGAGACATAAAGGACATGTACGAGTATAATTCTCCTAATAACTATTCAATAATCCGCATACGCCAGGATTGATGCATAAGAATCTTAGAACCTATTAAACTACCGAAGTAACAGATGCCTGATGGAAGGAATATTCTGCGAAGGTTACTATGAGGTATACTGATAAAAGCTGGGTTCATGCAAATGTTTTGCAGAGTTCTTTGCAACTCTATCTCGCCTGAGCAACGCAGAGGAAAATAACTGGAGGATGAGAAGAAAGGAGTTAGTTCAGGTGGTTCTGATTTTGGTGGCCGTCCTTGGATGCAAGGCTGATCATGATTTTAGCCCAGGTTATTTCGGTTCTATGATTTGCGTATCAA
The DNA here is from genome assembly GCA_032690845.1 of Eleusine coracana subsp. coracana. NCBI lineage: Eukaryota > Viridiplantae > Streptophyta > Magnoliopsida > Poales > Poaceae > Eleusine > Eleusine coracana. Next base: position 33,525,513 of record CM064434.1, read on the forward strand.
ATATTTGGACTTTGATAAGCATTGTCATCAGGATTTCATCGAAATGAGTACAAGGTACCTCTTCCCGGCTGGATTTACTGGCTTGGGATTTGTAGCCATCGATTGTTTTATTCATTGTTTAAATTTTGATAATAGATGCTAGTCAAATTTGCTTAGATTGACTTGTGACGGCCCCTCTAGCTCTTCTAAGTGAGCCATAATCTTTACCATAGCTGCTTGTATTCATGAGTGAAAAATCGTAATATATCTAACTAGAACCTCTTGTCAGTTGCAGAAGGTGAATACATCCAGGTCAAACGTAAGACCAAGGCCCTTTTACGCATTCATAGCACACTCAGCCCATGCTTCATGAAGTTTTAACTTTACTGTCTTTGAAAATTTCAGGCAGCTCATTTGCATTTCTATTAATTTTAGCATCCTTGGTGTTCGGCCTCGCCATTGGGATCATCAGATATTTGAGAAACAGGATCAGAGACAATGAAACCACCATTGAATCTTTCAAATCATCGCAAGGTAGATAGATCCACAAATCCATATTCAAATTTAGTCTTCTTGGTTACGTACTCAATCTAATTTACTCCGTAGTAAATGTTCATTGACACTTTCACTCGCCTACTGCAAGGAAACAAGCTACACGGCGAGGTGATTAGCAGATGGTCTGGGCTGTACAAGTTCACCAAAGCTGAGATCGAAAGGGCGCTGAATTACGCCAATAGCATGATCTACCTTGGTTCCGGTAGCGCAGGCCAGGTATACCAGGGGGTGCTACCAAGCGGTCAGCTCGTCGCCATCAAGCACATTCACAAGACGGCTATGTCAGGGTCCTTCATTAGGGAGGTGGAGCAGCTGTCCAAGGTGAGGCACCCAAACCTGGTGTGCCTCTTTGGTTATTGTGATGAGGATGGTGACCAGTACCTCGTGTATGAGTACTGTGCCAATGGAAACTTAGCTCAAAACTTACTAAGTAAGAGCACAAGTGATTTTCTATGTGCTTGCTGTGCTTCTCGATTCATTCCAAGACTACAAAATAAAAAATATCAACATACTGATTTGCAGGAGGTGACTCTGTGCTCCCATGGGAAACAAGAGTGAAAATCCTGAGGGACTGTGCATCTGTACTGAGGTTTCTGCATACACATCCCGATGGCTGCATTGTTCATCGAGACATCAAGGTGAGAATACTTGTTGATTTTTACAGGTATAAAAAGAGGAAATAGTAAAGTATACCATCTTCTCCAAGCTGGATTTATTATCTAATGTTCCGATCGGTTCTTATTTTACAGCTGACAAACATCTTGCTAACAGAGGACAAGGAGCCCAAGCTATCTGATTTTGGACTGGCAAAAATGCTACAAATGGAGGAGACCAAGGTGTTTACTGACGTGAGGGGAACCATTGGCTACATGGATCCCGAATACATCACACACTCCAAACTCACTTGTTCCAGTGACATTTACAGTTTCGGTGTGGTTGCGCTTCAACTTCTGTCAGGAAGGAAGGTCATAGAACTTGATATTGTCGCACGTGATTCTCTTACAAAGAAGGTAACTCTGTCAGATTTTTTGACGGTACAGTCATTATAATCTGTCATTTTTAAAAAAACTTGACCAGCCAGGGGAAAAGCCACCCCCAACAGCATTACATAAGAAGAAGAGCCTTCTCACGTAAGCCGAGAAAATCCTAAACCTCCTCTCCAGTCATACACAGGGACTCAGCTGGCCTTGTGAGCTATGACGCGAGTCTTTACGTGTGCTTTGACTAGAGAGGACGAGGGGATTTTTTTATCTGCATTGTATGCACTGTAGCACTATACGTAGCAACAATGTCGTGCACTGTGCGCGAACTGACCAACCGAGCTATCGCTCGGTCCTCAGATTCTGTCACTCTAGAACTCTTAGTGTGTATTGTATGACTTCACTCTAGAACTTTTATATTACTTTAGAACTTTTAGGCTTCGTTGTATTACCGTCATCTGTGAGTTTTTCTTGTTCAATATCTGATTGTTTTATTTATCATGGTAGATTTTTTTACTGTTAAAGGAGTTTGACCAAATATATTCGTTTCTAATAGTATATTTCATAATATTCATTTTGTTTCTGTGAAGGCCAAGGATGTGGTGAGTGGTAAAAGACCACTTGAAGAATTCATTGACCCGCGCATTCGGGATGAGGTTATCATAGAAGATTTTGTGTTGATACTGAAAATTGCAGTCCTTTGCGTGGCGAGTTCAAGTGTAGGGCGTCCAACAATAAAGGACGTGTTTGAGGATATGGACAAAGCATTGAGAAATACAACCGTAAAGGTAATTATTTTGACATCATTCGCATTTTTTCAACTGGGTAATATATATGCTTAATTTAATTATTCATCCATGCATTGGTACCATAACTAGTCTGAAACAACAATTTTTCTTTCTAGAAAGTTAACACTACAACTGTTTATATTTGGAACATAGGGTTTTGACGTGATTTAGTTAGAACTTAGAGCTATTAGCCCATCCCTTGGACATATGTGCAATCTAAACATGACAAATACTGTTGTCGCTATGCAGGCTAAGGCAATGAAGGAGATCAGTGCAGAAAAATTAGGCGTGCAATATGCAAAAGTGCTTGACGTCTAGTTTGATCTTGTCTGCACATGTTGCAACACTGGATAGAATTTCCAAGGCTACACTGTTCATATGGACTAAAGATAAAGCAGAAGCTCTGTGTTGAGCGAAGCTTACAGAGGGGAGTGATTACCTGGAAAACAATGGTTCCATGATACTAGTATCTGCTTCTGGCTGCGGGTAGGTTACTGCTTAAAGGTTCTGTAAGTACTAGTAATTATAAGAAGTGAAGAACCCAGAGGTCCACATTTGGATACTCTGAAGATTGGTGCTCCTGAAGATTGATCTCACCCTAGAAGCATGTCAGAGATGAAGATGGAGCACTGTAGGAGAGAATCTTTTTTCCTCCCTTTTCTGTACTGCTCAGGAGACAATCAGTAAATGTGGAAGCACTTGTTGATCTTGTCTCCTGCAGTGTGAGCTGAGCGAGTTGTAATTGTAGTCAAATAATGTGTCTAGTCTTGAGATAAATCTCATTTGCACTCGTTGGATTTGCCTGTTGTCCTGATGATGATTTGAGCTGACTGTCAGTGCTTTTTTTGTCCGCTATTACCTTCCATAAGTACAGAAAATAGTAGTAATAACATCATCACAAAAGTGATTAACAAAACATGATAGCACAAATTTCATAGGAATCATAGATGAAGTTATTCCAAAGACAGTTCCGATGCAGTGTTTAAGTCACCCTACCTATGCCAACAGGTTCTGGGTTTAGCTCAGCCTCTATTGCAGAGGCAAGGCTTGCCTCGTATAATCCTTCTCCAGACCCCACCTAGCGTGGGAGGTTATAACACTCAATCTGTCCATTGATAAAGTTGTTTGATTTCACAGAAAAACATAAGATCTGGACAAAAAATTTTACAAGAGAGCCATATCTCTTTCAACATCAATAAAAGACAACTAAAGTTGCTAGAGTTTGACTTTTTTTTTCTCAAATACGCATGAGAGCTATATATCTTTGTATTATAAAGAAGAAAAAAGGCCTATTTACAATACCCACTCATGCCAGGACCATACATGAGCAGATTTACACGAACAATTTTGTGTTACATCACCAAACACTAATACATGACTGCGACCATAACCCACACCGACTCCATCAACTTGGGTCCTCAACCTCGCCCAGACCTAAGTCTTGGAGTCTACTCCCCCCTGCCATACACCAAAGCTTATACTTGATCCTGAATTGGCGTAGCAACTCTCGGATAGAACGGGCAGCTCCATCAAAGACATGTGTGTTGCGCTGTAAAGGACCGAGAAGGCGACTAGAGGGGGGGGGGGTGAATGAGAGCCAATTAAAATTCTTCTCAAGAACTTGACCTATGTCCCAACTACAACCCGAACCAACCTCTAACCAAGTCACCAAGATTACATACACCAACTTGTGATGTGCTAACCCTAGGAATGACTCAAACCAAAAGGACACATAGCGGAAGCACAAGAGAAACGAAAAGGGAATCAAGGAAGATCCAAAAGATCACAAAACTGAGCCTGACGGAAGTACCGTAGTGCCCGACGGAAGTTCCGAAGCCCCCAACAGAAGTTCTGTCAATCATGGAAGTTCCAGGCAATGGGAGAACTGTCACTCACAGAAGTTCCGTGGTTTTTGACGGAACTTCCGTCATGCTCACGGAAGTTCTGGGCAAAACAGCAGCTCCGTTCGGGAAAGAAAATTACCAAAACCCTATCAAATGAACTCCAAAAATCCTAAAATTTGGACCAGAAGATCCTCAATACATCATGACCCTCCTCTAAAGAGATCCACTCTGAAAACACAAGGAATCATCATGAATTTCAGATCTTGTGCCAAGAACACCAAAAAGGAGAAACTTGAGAAATCCTTCAAATCGAAGGTGCTAGAGCTATTGATTCGGTCAAGGATCCATAGAGGATTGTTCTAGCTCATCCTAGCAACAAGTTTCTCAAGAATTCCGAACTAAAAACTCATTCAAAAGTGAGATCGAAAATCACCACGAAAATAACTCCGAAAATAAGAAAAAGGGAATTTTGGGATTCAAGTGAAGAGGAAAATCTTGAGCACGAAAATACTTCTCATATCATAGAAAGGTACTTACAAGATCCATAGGTACAAGGCTAGGAAGCCACCCTCTTCCTCCCACTCTTTGGAAGAGCAAGAGATGTCTCTCACACACCCTTTCCTCTCCTCTAACACATGAAGTCCTCTCCTAGCACTTTGAATAGAATCCTAACACAAGGCTAATGGGAAGAGAGGCACCTTTCCCACTAGCCACACCTCTCCTTATATAGTCATAGGGTCTATTGTCCACATGACCACTCTACCCTTGACCTACATAACACACCCACCTACCACCGAGGGCATAACCGTCCATCTTTTTTTCTCATCACCCGAATGCCATCGGACGCTTCACGTCTTTGCTTCATCTTGAAGCAAGCTCCGTGATGGTGCCACGTGCACCACCAACCACCGCCACCGGTTTTGAGGCCCAAACCGGGAAACCGCCTTGCACGCTTCTTAAAGCGCAACTTCTCGATGTCGATGTGTGTCACCTTGTCCTGCGATCCTGACCACCAGCAAGTCTCTCCCAGTTCTTGTCCATCGGGCCCCCTTGTCACTTGCACCGGCATCCCATTCGCCTTGACTTGGTCAACATGTCGTCTTCATCACCACCACGGTTTTGAGGCTCAACCGCGAAACCGTCTGTGCTTCTTGCCTCTCCACGTGTACGGTGTGGATCACCCTTGACTTCTCCCGGCATCCCGATCGTCTGGCCCCAAGTCCCCTACTTGTGCCCGATCCTCTCGCCGTTGACCGCCAAGTCGACTCCAGTGACCTACACATCATGAGACAAGCAAACATATTTCCCATCTCCTGCAACATCACCAATATCTCCACCAACTCCGGTTAGTCATAACCATGATATGCAAACCCATGCAATCCCTGGATTCCCGTATTTCAACTCAAACACCAAATCCGCTCAAGTCAATTACTCATCACAAATATAGCAAACCATGGCACATATCCTCATAGTTTCTCACACTATTTCTAGATTAACCAGACCGTCAACTTGATCAATGAATTGAGCCCCTTATTGTCTTCCTTCCTGACCTTGTGGTGGATTCTTGCCCACCAGTCCCCAAAAGAGCGCTCTCTTCTCCTGGGAGCTGCCTATTGCAGGCCAAGTTTGGAGAGGACTGTGAACTAAACTTGCCTCGAGAAGACACAGGTGGTCAGTATATGCTGAACCGTCTCCTCTTCTTGATCACATAAAGGACACTTGTTTGGATGATCTAACCCTCGATGAGCTAGGCGATCTGCCGTCCAAAACCGATTCCTTATAGCTAGCCATACAAATATCTTGCACTTGTCAGGACCCTAGGATTTCCAAAGACGGCGCCATGGTTCAAAGGAGACCAACCCATTGAAATATGCCCTGTAGGCTGACTTTGCAGTACAGGCACCTGATGCATCAAATCGCCAGATATGTCTATCTTCATCTTCTAATAAATTGAACCCCAACAGCTAATCCCCAAGCCATAGAAATTCCATAAACCCAACCATAGAGAGTCCACCTTGGACGTCATTCATCCAAGCATCATTCTCCAGGGCTTGTGCGACTGTTCAGTTGTTTTCTATTCATGTCTCAACACACCCCACGACCGAGGGGGCTAGATCCACAACACAACACCCATGTAACCACCTATCGGTCCAAAACATAGTGTTCCAACCATTGCAGATCTGAGATGTGATCGTAATAGAAAATAGGGCAAGAGTGTTGGCGTGGCAAGGTAGTTTTAGACCGACCCAAGGTTGATCCACCTAGGTTTTCGCATCTAAAGCTCCCATCCCATGACCTGCAAGTTGTGTATTCCAAGTCCACCGAGATCAAGTGGCCTTTGTACCTTGTCCCATGCTACTAGATAGCAGCCGCCATTGGCTTTCTCGCTGCCTGTCCACAAGAAACCTCTCCTATACTTGTCAATAATCATCTTGATCATCCACTTGGGTGCATTGATTGCTATCAAAAGATGCACTGGCATTGCTGAAAGGACATACCTCACCAACGCCACCTGCCCGTCTTTGTTCATGAGGGCAACTTTCCAACTTGGCAATTTGTCAGTGAATTTCTCTATCCATGGCATTAGGTCTAACTTTCTCAGTTTCTTGTTGGATAGGGGGAGGCCCAAATAGGTGCATGGAAATTCTGCTATTGCACAATGCATTGTGGAATTGACTTCTTACACTGTTACCTCATTACATTGGATTGATATAATATAGCTCTTGTTCAAATTTGCCTTCAACCCTGTGGCCTGACTGAACACCTCAAGAATCTCCATAGAGATCAATAATCTAGCTCGACTAGCTTGATGAACAGCGCCACATCATCAGCATATAGTGACAATCATTGACCAGCCGTCCGGTTGGAGAGGGGTTGCGGTAGTCCAAGGTCACTAGCACTGACAAACAGACTGTTCAATACATCCATAACAATGATGAAAAGCACTGGGGACAGAGGGTCTCTCTGACGCAGCCCCCTCTGATGCCTAATGATCTCCCCCAATGATGAGGACATCACTACTATGAATACACACAACACTCCTCCAATTCTAGACTTGCAAGGTCTAATGACTAGAGCTCGTGCACGACGACTAAATTTAGAGGTGAGCTTGTTCCTACGTTCTTTGTTATATGTTACTTTTGAGAATGGTTTGCTACCTAATGATTATATTATGATTAGGAACCATGGAGATGACCAGGAGATGATTGGAGAAGGACTTGGGGACGTGGAGGACCAGCAAGGACTTGGAAGCCAAGGTGGAGGCCCAATCAAAACCGACTCCGAGTCTGTTTCAGGGCCCATGGCCAGTCTGCACTAAAACGGACGCCCAGAACGTATACTGACTCAGATTTGGACGTTGTACATATGCACGGAAAGTTAAGGAGAAGGCCTATCCAATGCCACCGGCCTCACGTTAAAATTTATTTGAAGTCATTAGGAATCATGGAAAATAATAGAAGGTCCAGAATCTTTGTTGGTGCTGTGTCACATGTTTTTGGCCTTTGGGCTTTGTATCTAGTTGAGCCCAATTAGGGGCATGTCCAGAGTGTTTTGCACGACCTTAGGGTCTTCATATACAACCACCACCGCGCCATTAGGGTTTGGGTTTTGCTTAGATTAATTCAGTTCATAAACAATGACGTTGTTCATTGGTTTGTGAGACTCCAACTTCGTAATCTTAATCATTCATCTGCAATTATGTTGCATTCTTCTTTGTTGTTTCTTATGTTCTTGATTTGCAGACAGGGATTAGCCTTCTCGGCGAGGTCAATCGTCCTTGGATGGTTGATAACCAGAGGAGATGTTGTGTTGTGACTGCGAGGTTTTGAACGTGTTGTTTAGAAGCCGGATCGATTTGTGTTTCTCCTCCGTCCAAACCAAGATTTACCAGAACCTTTCAGAAGATCGGGAACCCTTGTCCACATCAAGTGCTAATCAGAGCTTCAGGTGCACCGTCAGGTTCACACTACCCTTTAGTTTCATTTTCGTGTTCTTCCTATCGTCCATAGCAATGGTGCATGGGTAAGTTTGTCCTTCAAAGCATCAAAAGACTCATGATGTACCTTACCCCAATGGAAATCAACGCCCTTCTTTGTCAACTCATGCAAAGGTGCAGCAATGGTGCTGAAATCTTTGACAAAGCGGTGGTAGAAACCTGCAAAACCAAGAAAACTCCTCACCTGTGTGATAGTTTTTGGTACAGACTAGCTCTTTATGGCTTCAATCTTCGCCTCATCTACCTCAATTCCCTGTGGAGTCACAACATAGCCAAGAAAAGGGACTTGATCCGTGCAAAAGATGCACTTCTCAAGGTTACCAAATAAACGTGCATCTCGCAAAGCATCAAATATAGCACATAAATAATTCATATGTTCATTCATGGATTTGCTACAAATCAAGATATCAACAAAGTAAACTACCACAAATTTGCCAATGAAAGCTCTTAAAATCTCATTCATCAAGCGCATGAAAGTACTAGGTGCATTAGTTAAACCGAAAGGCATTACTAACCACTCATATAACCCAAATTTTGTTTTGAAAGCTATTTTCCATTCATCTCCAAGTTTCATTCTAATTTGATGGTAGCCACTACGCAAATCAATTTTAGTGAAAATTATAGCACTACATAACTCATCAAGCATGTCGTCTAGCCTAGGAATAGGATGACGATACCTAATAGTAATGTTATTAGTGGCTCTACAATCTACACACATATGTCAAGTACAATTTTTCTTAGGAACCAAAAGTACAGGAATAGCACAAGGACTAAGTGATTGACAAACATACCGACGATCCAAAAGGTCTTGGACTTGTCATTGTATCTCCTTAGTCCCCTCAGGGTTGGTCCTATAAGTAGCACGGTTTGGCAAAGTAGCACCCGAAATCAAATCAATTTGATGCTCAATCCCTCTCAAAGGTGGCAATCCTGGGGGTATCTCAGCTAGGAAAACATCCTCATACTCCCGCAAAAGGTTAGTGACAAGAGGAGGCAAAGCACTAGAAGCAATATCATCAAGCGAAAACAAAGCTTGTTTGCATATCAAAGGATAGCAAATATTATCATCAGCAGAAATTTCAGCAAGCTCAGATTTTGTTGCAAAACATGAATGACCTTGTAATTTAATTCCAGCACCCTTAGAACTTGAACAATCATTAACATTACTAGGTGTAGAATCAGAATTAATAGGTTGCTGAATTTCAAGACCTTTATTTTTCAAACTAGCAACTCTTTCTAAATCAGCTTGTATAATTTCAGCAGGGGTCATTGGTAACAAAGTAATTTTAGAACCTTTATGCGTAAAAGTGTACTTATTACTTTTACCATGGTGTACAACGTCATTATCAAATTCTCAAGGTCTACCCAATAAAAGTGAACATGCTTGCATGGGTACGACATCACAATCAACAGAATCCACATAAGAACCAATAGAAAAAGGAACTCTGCAAGTTTGTGTTACTTTAGCTTTTCCAGAGTCATTTAACCATTGAATGTAGTATGGATGTGGATATGGGCATGTGGTCAAAGCAAGCTTGTTGACCACATTAGAACTCACCAAGTTATTGCAGCTCCTTCCATCAATGATGACACGCGCTTGGCGGTTCTTGATGACAAAGAAAATCTGGAACAAGTTGTGGCGCTGCATCGTCTCGGGCTGCTGAACTTGTGTGCAAAGGACACGATAAACAATAATGTTCATGTATCCCGTGGTGTCTCCGCCTCCAAGAATGAGGTCACTGCTGGTGGCAGCGACGTCCTCCTCCTCATCCTCCACATCGGAGGTGCTCATGTAACCGCCATCGTCTGTCGCCACATATGCCTGCCTACTTGGACAATCTTTCTGCACATGACCAAGTCATGGCAGCGGTGGCACTGAATCCCTGTAGTGCGCCCCATCGAAGCAACAGAGGAGACACTACTAGCTGGTACCTGCACAGAAGTTTTACCTGAGCGCGTAGAAGGTGCAGGGGCTGATCTTGGGGCTGCAGAAACAACACTGGTTCCCTTGGTAGCTGCTGGTGGGGACGGCCGGAAAGATGGCCTGGGTAGCCCCGAAGTCCCCGTCGAGCGTGGAGGGTAGGAGTTCCTCGACTTGCTGTACTCCTCAAAAGCCTGAAAAAGTTCCTATGATTCTTTCTCTGCAAGCATAGCATACTAATGTTCATAAGGACACGCTGAACAATAATGTTCATGTATCCCGTGGTGTCTCCACCTCCAAGGACAAGGTCACCACTGGTGGTAGCGACATCCTCCTTATCATCCTCCACAGCGGAGGTGCTCATGTAACCGCCATCGTTTGTCGCCACATATGTCCGCCGACTTGGGCAATCTTTCTGCACATGACCAAGTCCATGGCAGCGGTGGCATTGAATCCCTGTAGTGCGCTCCGTCGAAGCAACAAAGGAGGCATTACTAGCTAGTACCTGCATAGAACTTTTACCTGAGCGCGTAGAAGGTGCAGGGGCTGATCTTGGTGCTGCAGAAACAACATTGGTTCCCTTGGTAGCTGCTGGTGGGGATGATCGGAAAGATGGCTTGGGCAGCCCTGAAGTCCCCGTTGGCCGTGGAGGGTAGAAGTTCCTGGACTTGTTGTACTCCTCAAAAGCCTGGAAAGGTCCCTGTGATACTTTCTCTGCAAGCATAGCATACTGAAAATACTAGTTGAGGGTATAATATTCTTTATAATCAAGGGTGTCCTGAATTTCTTTTCTCAAACCAGAATAAAAAGGGCAAAACTGATCCTCTATTTTTTCAACTACAAGACAACGAATCAAACCCTTCTGAAGCTCACTAAAGTATTCATAAACAATTTTATCTCCTTGTTCTAAACGCTACATTTTATTACGAATTTCTCTATAAAAAGGAGGAACAAATTGATCACGTATTGCTACCATAAGTTCTTCCCAAGTAGTAGGCAAATCAGTTTTAGCAGCTAGACCACTCCACCAAACAATAGAAAAGTCCTTAAACTCACTAGTTGCTAGTCTAACTCTATGTTGTTCAGGAACAAGATGCGCATTAAATTTTTATTCTACAGTCATCTCCCAATCAAGATAAACATCACCATCATACTGAACCGAAAATGAAGAAATTAAAAACTTAATTTTAGCATAAAGGTCACCATCATACTGATCGATGAGCTTAGAGACCCGCTTCTCTAACTGCTCAATGCTTTCTCCAATGTGAAGCTTGTTGACCGCATCAGTAACGGCTCTAGTGATGTTCTTTGCCAAATCACTCTAAGCAGCCTGCAAAGCCTTCTGCAGCTGCCCTTGGCTCATGCACTCATTAAATTTTGAGGGCGACGCCTCCTCTCTATCGCTTTCTGACATCACAAACACCTAAATAGGAAACAAACAGTGAAGGTTATCCCTACAAAACTACTAAGCAGTGGTGCCTCTCAACACAGGCAAAAGGAAGCTCCTTACAAAACTCTTACAAAGTTCTGAAAAGCAAAAAAAAGGATACCAGGAAGGTGTGTTCCACGATTGCAAGGGTCACAAAATAACCTGTGTGTTGTACAGAAGAAATATGTAGAGCTAGGAAGGCCAAATATATATATGTGACTGGCACACAAATCAAAATCAGAGAGTAAAGCTAAATAAGTGCCCAAGTAACTTATCCCTCGTTGCCGGTTTAAGTATGTCCTAGAACAGTAGTGATAGCAAAGTAGAAATAAGGAGACAAAGGCACACAACCGATAATAGGGGGCTAAGTGCAAAACAGCCAAATCCAGAAATTCCAGGGGCTAAATATAGCACTAGTAGAAATCCTATTTTTTTAATTTTATTATGTGATATTTTTCTCCAATTCACTAACAATGGGGGAGAATCCACAGAAAATTTCAGCTCAAACAGAGCTAGGATGTGGCCCACAGAAATTCTTAAAGTTTCAAAAAACGTCAGGTTTAAACTTGAATGAATTTTTTATTTATCTTCCTGATTTTTTTGAATTTTTTGACGAGGGCACAAAGGGCATAGCCTAGTGTGGGTATGCTCAACTTTGAGTCAAAAATCTCCTGTAAAAATTTCAGCCAAAACGGACACCCGAGCGAAAAGTTATGCTCGTTTTATCGAAGGGGTGTCGGAATCGGTTCTCAAGAAACCCGAGGCAAAACCCGAGTCGGGTTAGGGGTCGGGTTAGGGGTCGGGTTTAGGGTCGGGTTTGGAATGGGGTAGGATTTTTTTTGTAGCGTGGATGCAGCGAAAAGTAGAATTTGTGGGGATTGGTCCGAGGTGTTGACGGTGGGTTTAGGGTGGAATTAGGCTGGGTGTATCGATCAATCAACCCTAGCACACAAAGCCGATAAAACAGAGGATGGTGAAGAGGATGGCGGCTAGGCTTGTAAGGGAAACACTACTGACGATAAAAACACAAACTAAACCAGCAACTAAACAAGAACTAGGGGACAAACTCAACACTACGGACTCTGAAATTGAAATATGCAAAGGCTAAACACGTGGTTATGGGCAGGGGGACGATTTTTTTTTTAGCTTTTCTGTGGACGATAGGATGAACACAAAACAAAATTAACTAAGGTAGTGCGAACCTGACGGTGCACCTGAAGCTCTAATTACCATTTGATGTGAACAAGGGTTCTCGATCTTCCGAAAGGTTCTAGATAAGTTGATTTGGTTGAAGGCGACACACAATTCGATCCAGCTTCAGAACAGCATGTTCTAAACCCCTCAATCGTAGCACGATGTCTTCTCTGGTTATCAACCGTCCTAAAATAATTGACCTCGCGGAGAAGGCTAATTCCTGCCTGCGAATCAAGAACACAATCAAGAACAAAGAAAAATGCAACACAATTATAGATGTATTATGAATCTCACGAAGTTGGGGTCTCACAAACCATGATGACAGTGAAACTGTTATAAACAGAATAATCTAAGCAAACCCGAACTCTAATGGTGCGGTAGCGGCTGTATATGAAGACTCTAGAGTCATGCAAGACCCTCTGGACCCGCCCCTAATTGGGCTCAACTGGATACAAAGCATAAAGGCCAAAAACAGACGACGCAGGACCGATACAGATTCTGGACCCTCTCTTGTTTTGACGATTCCTAATGACTCTGAACGAATTTTGACACGAGGCCGGTGGTATTGGAAAGGTCTTCTTCTTATCTTTCCGTGTATATATAGAACTTTCAAATCTGAGTCCGTATGCGTCCTAGTCGTCCATTTTAGTGCAGACTGGTCATGGGACTCGAAACAGACTCAAAGTCGGTTTTGGTTGGGCCTCCACCTTGGATTCAACGTCCTTGCTGGTCCTCCATGTCTCCAAGTCTTTCTCCCATCATCTCCTGGTCCTCTCCATGGTTTCTAATTACAATATAATTATTAGCTAGTAAACCATTCCCAAAAGTGACATATAATAAAGAACATAGTAACGAGCTCACCTCTAAATTTTGTCGTCGTTCACGAGCTCTAGTCATTGGACCTTGGAAGTTCAGAATTAGAGGAGTGTTGTGTGTATCCATTGGAGTGATGTTCTCATCAGAAGGGGGTCGTCCTTCTTAGAGATCAAGGTGATATATGCAGAATTAAGTAGCTCCAATTTGTGGGCATTACCTTATTGCAAGGTAAGAATTGCTGCCATGAAATATGCTTTGATATACTGCCAGGACACCTTGTAAAATCTCCCCGTATATCCATCCAGACCCAGTGCATGATCTCCTGTAATTGGGGCCTCTAATTCAGTTAAGTCCACGCTCGGTCTGTTAAATTTCAGCAGGTCTAGAGTGGAGTCTCGGGTCAAGGTTGTGCCTAGCAAGCTCTGGTAGTAATCCTACATAACTTGTTGCTTGTCCTCTTGAGAAGTGACCACTCAGTTCCTAACCTGTAGCTTTGGTATAAGATTCTTTTTCTTACAGAATGCCGCCTGTTTGTGGAAGAAGGTGGTATTTACATCACCATCCTTGAGATACTGAATCCGAGACCATAATCTTGTGATGGTCCTCTCTAGGGAGGCGAGAACCAAACAATGCCGTTTGAGCTCTCAGCGCAACCAATCCTAATCTTGTGATAGTACTCGCTGGTCTTGTGCTACTTCCAGCCAATGCAACACCTCCCAAGCTAATGCCATCTGTGCTTTGATGTGGCCTACGTGCTTCACGCTTCACGAATGTAATGCTCTGTTCAACCTCTTCAGCTTGATTGAAATACGCTCAAACGGGCAGGACGCATGAACCGGCTCATTCCAGGATTGTTGGACTGTGTCGTGGAACTCGGACAGCTTGGTCCAAAAGCTCTCAAAATGAAACCATTTTGTGGCCAGGACCCCATCGCTCAAACCAAGAATAAGCGGACAGTGGTCTGACATCTCCGACGCATGACTTTGGAGAATGCAATCGGGATAGAGATCTTCCCAATCTGAAGTACATAGAACACGATCAAGCTTCACCAAAGTGGGTAATTCTCTCTCGTTAGACCAAGTAGGTATAACGCCTGCCCAAAAGCGGAATTTCCTTCAGCTTCCATGCGTACTGTGCTCACTGCTCTTCCACCATGGTCAGTCAACGTATTAATGTAGTTGATCAAGAAGCTTCTAGAAACTAGAGGTTTATTTTCTGGTTTCTAAAATAGCAGTTTTACTATGCACTTTACCTCCAGTAATTACTGGAGGTAATAGTTAAGGGTAATAATGTAATTTATTTGTATGTTCATTTATTTACCCGTTTTGCCACTAGGAGTAAAGGGGTAATTTTTTAGCAACTCCACTCTATCCGTCTAGTGTGTTCCCATTCCTCTGCACGCACACCCGCTAGGGCGCCACCGCCGTACATAGGCCCGATTGCCGTCAGCGGCATCGCGAGCATCCTAGAACGGCGTCGCCCGCCTTCGCCGCCGGTGTTCTCGCAAGCAGGTCGTCCTAGAACGGCGTCGCCTACCTCCGCCGCCGGTGTTCTCGCAAGCAGGTCGTCATCACGGCACCGTCTCCCTCACGGGGCGCACCCCTTTGCCGACTCTCACTGCTCGTACCTGCACGGGTCATCGCCTCCCGGTGCCCCGAATCCGCGGGTCGCCCCGCCCTTCCCCTACCCATACGGGTGGACCACTGGCGTCAGATCTTTGCCGCATCCATGCCAGCGCCCTCATCGCCTCAAAATTACTGACAATAATAGTGATGGGATGAAAAATAATCTTAGCTGTTAGATTATAATTACTGCTAGTAATTACTGCATTACCTCCAGTAATTACTGGAGGTAAAGTGCATAATAAAACTGCTCTTCTAAAAACCAGTCTAGCTCAATCTAGCTCATGTCGATTTTAGACTTACTCCAATTTATTAACTATCTAAATCTAGTTTATATATTTAGGGCATCATGACTCCGCTCTAAAACTCTACTCTAGAGCAGCTCTTCCGTAGAGCTGGAGCTGGCTGTAGAGGTGTTTGGCTATATCACTGGTAGCAGCTCCACAAAAGAGAGTTTTTAGCGGAATTTGGTTGTATGTTATGTAGCATAATGATCAAAATAAAATTATATTATTTTTCACCATTTGCTGCAAGATGAACTAAATTTTGAAAGGAAATTCGAGTATTGAACAAGCACACAATAATGGTTTACATACAATATGAGATCTCCGTTAGAATTACAAGAATGTTTTATACTAGTTCCAGGCGAAGTTTATTTTGTTTGTGGGCTCCTGCTCTTATCTTCTTTGTCAATCTCATGAAACTGTGGCTACTACACGCGGATACTGGAGGCCTAGCTGGACGCCATGTGGCTGTCGGCGCACGCATGGCGAGGCGGAGGGAGTACGAGCAGAAGGGTCGCGCGTGCATGCTGGCTGGTATGCATGAGCTCGAGGAGCATGGTGAAGAAGTCGCAGACCTCGTGAGAGCAACAACAACAACTGATGCTGCCGTCTGCATTCAGCTTCAGGCGATCGAGGACCGGCCTGCTCATGTGGCATCAGCGTCGGCCAACAAGGGAGAGGCAACAGATGCCACAATGGACCACCAGAAGGGAGGTCGGCGCGACTCTAGTAGGTTGGGTAGCGGCACCGTGTCACGACCGACCTTCTGCTTCTGGCATGGCAGCAACGGGTTGTTGGTGGGCGTTGGCATCGGCGGGCGTCTGCCTAGGGCAGGCATCAGCCTGTGGCAGTCATCGGCGTCGGTGGGTGTCGAC
Source organism: Eleusine coracana subsp. coracana (assembly GCA_032690845.1). Classification (NCBI taxonomy): domain Eukaryota; kingdom Viridiplantae; phylum Streptophyta; class Magnoliopsida; order Poales; family Poaceae; genus Eleusine; species Eleusine coracana. The sequence goes on from CM064434.1 coordinate 33,541,797, forward strand.
CGACGGTGTATCGGAGAAGAGTGCCGGAGGCAGGTGACTACCTGGGGCAGGCAACTGCCAGAGGCGGGCAAGGGCCAAGGGCGGGAGTCAACGGCGTTGGGCGGGGGCGGGCGAGGGCCGGGGCGGGCATCAACCTGGGGCATACTAGTGCCAGCGGGGACGTTGGCCATGGGCAGGCTAGGGCCCGAGGCGGGCGTTGGCCAGGGACGGTCGGGACGGCGTTGAAATCCAGCCTCGGGTGTGCGACTGGGATGGGGAAGGGGATTGGCTAGAGGAGACAAAAAAAAAGAAAAATAAAGTTTCGCTCTGTAATCAGTGGTAAAGGTGGGTAATTCTATCCCAACTTCATAACTTCATAGTACTTGGAGTTGGAAAAGAGGTACTCCATCAAAATGAACTAAAGCTCCTCCAACTCTAGATGGAGCTGCTGTTCCATAGAGTTTTGGAGCTAGGGTGTCTGACTGGCTCTAGACAGCTCCTCTTTGGAGTTTTAGAGTGGAGTCATGTCAAACAGGTCCTTAAAACTATAATCCAAACAACTCCACCTAGTTTTAATTTAGAAATTGATATCTAAAACCATATCAAGGAACTAGTTTATAAAAAACCAAAATTGATTCAAACAGAGCCTTACATGTACTTTATTTCTGATGTGCCAAACCCACTGGAATAGAAAAAGGTACATTATATCTTATATCTGATAAGGTGTACTTTTGACTGTCGAAATACTAGACATTACAATCATAAAACATGAGCATGACTAAAGGTATGTAATGTTCAAAATTAACTAGCAAGGACATCACCATGTCCATGTTTCGATTAAAGAACATAATTTAAACAAGAACTAGAGAATGAAATACATACTGAGAGGACACAATTATGGGGAATTGCGTTGAGGACTCCATGTCCATTGATCAGGTCAACCATCAGAAAGTAGTTAATGTAGTCGTTCGCACAATGAAGAGGATGTCGACGAACACCATCATTACCAACGAGCAGTCGTGCTGTGCGCTCCATAAAAACTTTATCACACTCCTATCCCGGTGTAAGAACACGAGAGGGTCGAGGTTCCGGAAGCTCTGCTCTCCCACCTGACGGCAGGACGAGGATGACCACACTTGCAGCTACTATTATGAGAAAGAGAGAAGAGATTGTATTTGTTGTGTCTCTAGCTACAACCTCATGCCCCTATTTTATAGGCGCTAGAGGAGCCAGGGGAGAGGAAAAGCAAATGACAAATTCCTTGCATACGCAGGTGGAAGATGAAAAGGAAAAGTCATGAGTTAATTCTTATTTACTCATAATAAGGTTAATAACTCAGACATTAGTAGGAAAATGAAAGGAGAAGTCACAAGGAACACGTACATATGCATATGCCTTTTCATTTCCTCTTCCAACTTTCACAATATATTTCACCTTCTAATATTATTTTTTCTCACACAACACTTCTTACTAAGTGGGCCTTTGTAATTTCGGATTTATGGAACACTACCCATTAATCCTAACAATGGCAAGCTGTTATGACATAAAAAAAATTATTAGATCGGTTGTTATAAGATAGATAAGATGTTCATACTGATCATTCAATATATAAATTATCATATTTTCTTCCTTTCAAGGGACTAAAAGTTATCACTTAGAAAACAGTTAAAGTTATACTAGATTTATATTTAGTATTTATTTTTATAGGATTATATGTATTGGTAAGAGAAAAGGTTCTGTTGATGTATAAACTATAGAAAAAAGTTATTTTTTTGTAAACCGTTAGATCTAGATCTGAAGACTTAAAATGGTGATTGAAAGTTATCTAAACTTTTGACTGACTGAAAATATGTAGATCCCTCTTGCGGAAGGAATTCCAGCCTCGTCGATGATTTTCTCCATAATTTGTTTCTCACTTCTCTTGATGATCACTGAATACTATGTTTGGTAGCCTCAACAATATTTTTCTTTATTCATTTTTCTATTGTTCCAACATTTTCTTTTTTATTTTTATTTTTTCAACATTTTTATTTCTTAATTGTCTAACTACATCATCATCAACCAATTTTTGTTGTTCAGACATGTATACTAAATGAGAAGCCGATGGCTCGATTTTTTCTTCACAGTAAGTTTTGACTTAATTTTTTGTTGCCAACAATTTTTTTAGCAGTCTTCGCGGGCCAACATCATCAACCCCTAACAAATTTTGTTGACAATTTACTTCTCACTTCTCTTGATGAATAAGTGAACACTAATGTTTTGTGGCATCAACAATTTTTTCTTTATTCATTTTTTGTTGTTCCAATATTTTTCTTGACTTTTTTGTTTTTCTTTTTGCAGCATTTTGATTTCTTAGCTGTCTAACGATATCAATTTCCACCAATTTTTGTTGTCCCAACACGTAGCCTAAACGACACGACAATGACTCAACATTATTTTTACAATTTGATTCTCACTTCTCCTGATGGTGACTCAACACTATTTTCATAGTCTCATTATTTTTCCGTTTTTTTGTTTTGTAACTTTTTTGTTAGTTGTCTCCACGTGCAGATAGCATCAACATATATCAACTTTTGTTGTCCTAACACATACGTAATGACACAGTGACCGCTCAATATTTTCTTTGACAATTTGTTTCCTAACATGTTTCGTAGCCTTAACAATTTTTTATGTATTTCATTTTTGTTGTTCCAATATTTTTTTCAATCTTTTAATTCCATTGTTCTAACATTTATTTTCTTAGTTGTCTCTGCGTGCCAACATCATCAACCTCCACCAATTTTTCTAAGCATGTACCATAAACAACATATCAATGACTCAATATTTTTTTGAATATTTGTTTCTCACTCCTCTTGATGATGAGTCAACACCATGTTTTGTAGCCTCAATATTTGTTCACTATTTATTTTTTGTTATTCTAATATTTTTTCTTAACTATTCATTTTTGTTGTAATAACACTTTTTTCTTAACTATCTCCAGGCACCAATAGCATCAACATCTATCAGTTTTTGTTTGTCCCAACGCGTAATCTAGTGACAAAGTGACGACTCAACATTTTATAATAATTTATTTCTCACTTCTCTTGATAATGATTCAACAATATGTTTTGTAGCCTCAACACTAATTTTTGCTTTTTGTCGTTACATCATATTTTTCTTAGTTGTCTAACACCATCAATGATTGTTAATTTTTGTTGCCCCAACACATATCCTAACCGATACACCGATGACTCAATATTTTCTTTTCTCACTTCTCTTGACGATTACTCAACACTGTTTTGTAGCCTCATAAAAAAAAGAAATTCTATAGTCAAATTTTGTTATTCCAACACGTAGCACACTGATGCCCCAACATTTTCTTAACAATTTGTTTCTCACCTCATTTTTTGTTGTTCCAACAATTTCGCTCAACTTTGTGTTTTTGTTGTTACAATATATTTTTCTTAGTAGTCTCTACGCACCAACAACATCAACAACTACCAATTTTTGTTGTCCCAATATGTAGCCTAAATGACATTTTTTTAATAATTTGTTTCTCACTTCATTTTTTGTTGTTCTTACATTTTCTTTCAACTTTGTATATTTGTTGTCACAACATCTTTTTTCTTGGCAATCTCTATGCATCAACAACAACCAATAATATTTGTTGTCCCAACAGGTAGCCTAAACAATCCACCGATGGCTCAACATTTTCTTCACATTTTCTTCACATTTTCTTTCTCACTATCCTTGACAATCACTTAACACTATGTTTAGGGTTTAGAGTTTCTTCCTTATTTCTCTTGGCGGTCACTCAACACTATTATGCCAAGGAGTTGGAGAATTTAGTGTGTCTAAGGGGTTGGAGAATTTAGTGTGTCAAGAAGTTGGAGAATTTAGTGTGCAATGTATTTTTAAAATTTAGTGTGCAAACCATTTGTAGAATTTAGTGTGCAAAGGAGTTGTAGAATTTAGTGTTTAAAGCCACATGGTTTGAGCCCTAGAATCCAATATCGTGTTCTACGGTGATAGAAATTATCAGCTCATTGGAGAATTTAGTGTGTAATGCATTTGTAGAATTTAGTTGCCAAGTAGTTATAGAATTTAGTGTGACAAGGGGTTGGAGAATTTAGTGTATCAAAGAGTTAGAGAATTTAGTGTGTACAGGAGTTGGAGAATTTAATGTGTTAAGAAGTTGGAGAATTTAATGTGTCAAGGAGTTGAAGAATTTAGTGTACAAAATATTTGTAAAATTTAGAGTGCAAAGGAGTCGTATAATGTAGTGTTTGTTGCCACATGGTTTGGTCTCTAGAATCCAACATCGTCTCCTATGATGATAGAAACTATTAGCTCATTGGAAAATTTAGTGTGCAATGTATTTGTGGAATTTAGTGTGCCAAATAGTTATAGAATTTAGTGTGTCTAAGTTGGAGAATTTAGTGTATCAAGGAGTTGGAGAATTTAGTGTGTCAAGGAATTGAAGAATTTTTTTCTTGTATTCTCTTTTTGTTGTTCCGACATTTTTATCATCTTATTGTTTTTATCATGGTAACATTTTCCTTCCTCACTTCTATTGGCGATGACTAAACATTATGTTTCATAGCCTTATCTACTTTTTTTTTTTTTATTGTTCCAACATTTTACCTCACTATTTGTTTTTGTTATTACAACAATTTTTTGGCTCACTTGTCTTGATCATGAATCAACATTTCTCTTACTTTTTCTTGCTCACTTCTCTTGATCATGAGTCAACACACTATTGTTTGTGACTTCAACAATTTTTTTATAAATTTATTTTTTTTCACCATTTTTTTTGTAGTCTCATCCAAAAAAAATCTGCACAAAATTTGTTCTTTCAATATTTTATTCATGTTTGTTTATATGATTGTTCTCTAAGAGGATCAACGTCAGCCAAATTTTGTTGTTCAATATGTAGCCTAAACGATAAACTGATGAATAAATATTTTTTTCTTACTACTCTTGATGATGACTCAACACTATGTTTTATTGCTGAACAATTTAGTGTGTTGGAGTTGGAGAATTTAGTGTGTCAAGGTGTTAGAGAATTTACTGTGTCAAGAAGTTAGAGAATTTAGTATCCAAAGCATTTATGGAATTTTGTGCGCAAAGAAGTTATAGAATTTAGTGTTTATTGCCACATGATTTGACCCCTAGAATCCAACATCGTCTCCTGCGGTGATAGAAATTGTCATCTCATTGGAGAATTTAGTGTGGCAAAAAGTTGTAGAATTTAGTGTGGCAAGAAGTTATAGAATTTAGTATGTTAAGGAGTTGGAGAATTTAGTGTGTCAAGGAGTTGAAGAATTTAGTGTGCCATGTATTTGTAAAATTTTATGTGCAAAGTATTTATAGAATTTAGTATGCAAAGGAGTTGTATAATTTAGTGTTTATTGCCACATGGTTTGGGCCCTAGAATCAAACATTATCTCCTATGGTGATAGAAATTGTTATCTCATTGGAGAATTTTGTGTGCAATGCATTTGTAGAATTTAGTGTGCCAAAGAGTTGTAGAATTTAGTATGCCTAGGGGTTGAAGAATTTAGTGTGTCTAGGGATTAGAGAATTTAGTGTGTCTAGGGGTTGGAGAATTTATTGCGTCTAGGGGTTGGAGAATTTAGTGTGTAAAGGAGTTGGAGAACTTAGTGTGTAATGCATTTACAGAATTTAATATTTATTGCCACATGGCTTGGGTCCTATAATTCAACATCATCTCCTTATCTTTTGTTATTCCAACATTTTTCTCATCTTTTGTTTTTATTTTAGCAATATTTTTTTTCATGTATTCACCTTTTGTTGTTCTAACATTTTTGTTATTTCATTTGTTTTTGTCATTGTAACATTTTCCTCATCTTTTATTTTTGTTGTAGCAATATTTTTTTCCTGTATTCACTTTTTGTTGTTCTAATATTTTTGTCATTGTTTTATTTTTGTCATTGTAACATTTTCGTTCCTCACTTCTATTGACGATGACTAAACATTATATTTAGTAGCTTTATCTACATTTTTTTCTATATTTATTTTTTGTTGTTCTAACATTTTTCGCCATTTATTTGTTGTTGTTGTTGCAACATTTTTTTTGGCTCACGTCTATACATTATGAGTCAATATTTCTCTTACTTTTTATCGCTCACTTCTCTTGATTATGAATCAACACACTACTGTTTGTGACTTTAACAAAAAAAATTTCATATATTTTTTTTCTACCATTTTGTTTTGTAATCTTATCCGAAACAATTCCACATATAATTTATTGTTTCAATATTTTATTATTTTTTTATATGGTTGTTCTCTAAGAGCATCAACGTCAATCAAAATTTATTGTTTAAATATGTAGCCTAAACAAGAAACTAATGGATAAGTATTTTACCTACTAAATTAAAGATCACTTCAATTTTTGGTTTTTTCTGTTGAAGAAAAAAGGCTAATAAGTGTGCCGAAAAATGACAAAAATAAGAAGTATAACACGTAATAAATATTTTTATCATATTAAGACCTTTGTGTATACAAATAAGAAGCACAAGCCCAGAGAGGCAACCAGAAGAAGACGTTGTGGTCCAACACGAAATAAGCTGAAGAAGTTCAGATTGTGGCCCAGCACAAAAAGAAATAGAAGAAGCCCGTGGCCCAGTGCAGAGGAGGAAGTAACCCAGCGCGCGGCCCAGCATATAGAAAGGAAAAGAGGCACCGCGTGACCCAACGCGGAAACAAGGCACGAGCCGACCAGCGGGACTGCGGGAGCCCGTCTTCGGTATATTGAAACCGGGAGGTTTCCATGTAAGGGTGACCGAAAGTTATGTGACCGGAGTGTAGTCGTCCCCCGTGTGCGTGTTATCAACCTCGCGTAGGCCTCACGCTGGTCCGAGTGCCATTTTTGCCCTTTGCATCGGTGCGGTGGCGTCGTCTGTCCGCGGCCCATTGCGTGTCTTATTTGGGTTTGGTCAGGCCCGCCTTCTGTAGCCGGCCAGGTGCAGGTTATGTTGGTTGCGGCGAGCCGCAGTTTCCTCTGACCCTGCCTGTGGGCCAGCCTCAGCTGTGGAATATTTTGCACGTTTCTGATTCGCTGCTCTCGGACCGCCTACCCCGTTTGGCTCTTTTGGGTTTGTCTGTATTGTCCTTTAGTAAATCCTGATAGATGTGTTTATTTTTTGGGCTCTAAATTTTAGTGGAGTTATATCAATCATTAAAATGCTATATATGATTATTAAATATATACTAAATATAAAATTAATTATAGAGTTGAATATGCATCAGTATGACAAATTTATTAAGCTTAATTAAGTCATCATTAAGAGATGTTTACTGTAGCATTATATTATTTAATCATGATTTAATTAGTTTTAATAGATTTATCTCGTCATTCAGAGGAAGGATTATGGACTGGGTTTTATCAGTAATCTATATTTAATACTCCTAATTAGTATTATAATATTTAATGGCATCCTAATTAGTATTATAATATTTAATGACACAGGTCTAAAAATAAGAGGGATGAAAACAAACACACAGTAAAAGTTGCTTCTCTTTCATTTTGTTTTTCTTCTGGTGGGGTCTCTTCGTCTTCTCGGTAAGCTTGCTCCTCAGTCTTTCTTGCCCTTTTGCCCTGCGGCTGTCGTCTGGTTAGTTCTTGCCGGCGTCTGTGCTGCACATGAGTTCCTTTCTACGCGGCGTCTTCGGCGCCGGATCTATTGCAGTTCTTTTCCTCTTCGATCCTTCTCTGATTCGGTGTTTGTTTGGCCTACTCTCGCAGGGGATGCTCTCGGACGGTCTGCTGGTAGATGTGAAGCGGCCTGTCGTCCTTTCGGGTTCGTTGACCGTGTTCGGTTGCTGTCTGTTGCGCGGTGCCGGTGATACAGGTACATGTGTTCCTTTTCCCTTCCCTTTTATTAGGTGCCTTTTGATTCCGATGCCGTACCTTTTCATGCTTACGTTCCTAATTGTCTGTTTTGCGATTCTGTATGGTATGCTGTCCAGGCAGTATTTCTATCCTTTCCTTCCATGCATGCCTCCTTATTATATGTTGATTTCCTCTTGGGCCCATTTCCTGTGGTCTGCATCACTCTATTAGTTGTCTGCTTTGCTTAGGTTCGTTTACTTCCTTTTGCCATTCGTTGCTCCTATTTTTTCACCTCAGTTGTTGAACATGCCCTACTGTAATTTTTGCTCTGCGGACTGTTGCTATTTTTCGTCATACTTGCTCAGATTTGCTCCCTCTGTTTATGATGCTATCGCCATCTTCTTTATTCTCCCCTTTGCTATGTTGCATTATGTATTCATGGACTACAATAGTAGCCCTGCTAACTTTGTTTTCCCATTTCATTAGTTTTAAGAGACACCATCCATAACTGCTTTGATCCTTCCTGTATGCAGGATGCAGCAAGTTTCGCTTAATGATGTGATAGTGAGGACACGGGTCGTCAGGTTTTGTGAATACTTGAGCAATGGTACCCGACCATGGACACTCCGAATTGATCTCTCTTGCTCAATGAAGAGGAACGACCAGTATATATTATCCACGCTTTCTTAATGTATATATTATCCTGGTCGAGGAAGCTTGCAATGGACGATCAGTCCGGCTATGATTAGGTATGTTGTACTGTACAAATATGTTGCTATGCGTTTATTCATAGTGTCCTAACTACAGATCAAACTAATCGCTCGCCGTTTCTTCAAATAGCAGCAGATCAAGATGCTGACCTCCCGAGTCAAGGATGGACTGGCTTCAGATTGCACGCACGAAGGATAATAGCAGTCGTGCTTTTGTTTTAGTTAGACTACACCTACTTTGTTACAACTGTACAACTGTGAAAGCCTATTTTGCTGACATTGCCATGTTTGGGTGTCTGGAAAACACCTGTTTTGCTACATAACAATAATGAAGGCTGCCTTCGTGCATGACATCTGCGTGATGCTGGCGCCATACTTATCTATGACGTATTACCAGACAGTGCAATGTGAGTTATGTCATGATCGACGCTACACTCTGTTCTGTCTTTTCCTTCGTTGCGTGTTCGATTGTTTTCCCAAAAATTAGCAATATCATCCTCCCTGGATATACCTCTTTCTACTAAGATCTGTTGTCAATTGGTCCTTTTTTTTTTTTTGCGAGGGTGTTGTCAATTGGTCCTGACCACGGCAAATATCGTCCGCACGCGGTGAAAAAATAATCACCGCAACATGGACTCAACCTGCTTTGTCACCAATGCAACAAATGCTGTTGCAATTTGAACACTCCCATATCAGTTTAGCAGGCCACAACCATCCAGCACATATGGAAGATCACGTTCCAAAAAAAACTTGCTTTGCATGGAACCACACGTCTCATCTGTCTCATCTCCACCGTATAAAACAGCCTTAGCTGACGGCCTCCACCACAACACTACCGGAAACTGACGATTTACCGAGTGCACAGAAGTTTGCCGAGGGCATTAGCACGGGCACTCGGCATCTTAATCATTGCCGAGTGTTAAACAGGGCGTCACTCGGCATCTACTCGGCATCTTAGTCATTGCCGAGTGTTAAACAGGGCGCCACTCGGCATCTATGAGACACACGGCATTAAACACATTTGCCGAATATAACAAAGACCAGACACTGGACAACAAGCCCTCAGCCCTCGGCAACTGGAAACACTCGGCAATCCATGTGGGGTCTAGTGGGGTGCAGTGCTGACCGACAACGGAGTAGCTGCCGCCGCTAGGAGATGCCGAGTGCAGTAACCTAACACTCGACAATTGACACCTATGCCAAGTGTCGTCCAGAGGCTCTCGACAAATCTTCGTATATGCCGAGTTTCTTCCTTCTGGCACTCGGCAACTATGAAAAAAAACTGTTTCAAACACCACTTTTATATTTTCTCTTTGTACTAGTATAATATATGATAATCAATACCAAAGTATCGTATTTATATTGACTTGTTTCCTATATTCTATCAATTTTTTTGTTCAAATGTAATTTCTTGTTAAAAATCAAATTTGAACTACATCTACTTAAAATAATGAAATATAGTGAAATGAAAAATGATATCTAGGTTACTAAGTCCAATTTAAGTTTGTATGCATGATAACGAAACAATATTTCATGCATCTTATTTATGAAATATGAGCACGAACATGTTATCTAATTCTATTTAAATTATATAAAAAACATATGATGTCTAAAGATCATCAAACTTGGCATGACATCATGACATCTTATGGGGATGCTGTAGTAAAAATTGGAGAAGGTTTCAAAAAAGTTTTCACGAATGTTATTCACAAATCGAACAAACTTGGTTGAAGATTCTATTAGTTGAAGGTGAGCGACTAAGTTTTCAAATTAAATTCATCTTTGACTCTAAATTTACCTTTGATTCTTTTTATATAGGAATAAGATCATACACAATGAGTTCTATCAAAATTTCATCATTTTTTCCATATGATAATTGTTATTTTTTTTAAAGATTGAGTTTGAAATGAATTAAATTAAATTAGAGCTTTAACTACATCAAATAATGGATTTTTTCATTCAATATTCAAATTTTAACTGATAAGTGATTATAGTATATCTTTTTTGAATTATTGACAAATATTTGTATTGAAAAGTATTTAATTCATAAAAAGTTGTTGGTCTGAAAATTGAATTGTTGCCGAGAGCTGGCCCTCGACATATCTTGTATGCCGAGTGTCCTAGATCTTGACACTCGGCATATCTCCTGGATTGAGACACTCGGCATCTTAACTGTCTCCTCCACCCTTATCTCTCCCCCCGCACTCATTTCTCCTCCATTTGACCCGCGCCCGCCGACCGCTGCTGTCCACCGCGCGCCGCGCCTCACTCTCCCACGCCACCGCCACGCCTCGCCCACGTTGTGCCACCCGCCGCCACGCCGCGCCTCACCCACCCGCGCCAATGCGCCCCGCCCTCCCGCGGCGCGGTGCCACGCCTCGCCCACCCGCGCCGCCGCGCCCCGCCCTCCCGCGCTGCCGCACCTCACCCACCCGCGCTGCCGCGCCTCGCCCACGTCGGCCGCGCGTGAGCCGAGGTCCCCGCCTCTGCCCAGGCCGAGGTCGCATCGCTCCGGGGTCCCCGCCGCCACCCAGGTCGGAGAGCCAGCAATCTCCAAGTGCGTAACACCGGAGGAGATGTGAGTCCTCACCTATTTCCTCTCCAATTCGTTTTAAATTTGCAGAATAAATAGATGCATCAGAAAGCCTGTTCTCCAGTTTGTGAGGTGCAGATCTCCCATATTCTAGGGTTAGGCTAGTGTTTGATCCGTGGATGTGCTAAAATTTTATTCCCTGTAGCCTGATAGCAATAGCAACCACTCTCATGTACATAATACTAGTGGATAGGCTAGTCTTACATGCATGTTGTCTAAGAATATTTTAGCATCCAAGTTATTATGTAGCTAGCCAACAACAACAACTGAACTGAATTCTTATGTGATGTTGATTCAGGGCTGTGATGGTTCCGTTCTCCTGATCACGACCGCCTCCCACAACAGCGACGTCGAGAGGGAAGGCCCGCCCAACAAGAACAGCATGCGCGGGTTCGTGGCGACCCGGATTCACTGCCGCCTGATGCTCTGTCCTTCACTGCCATGGCCGTCGCCGAGCTAGTAGGTACGCACTTCTAAATTACTTGTCTTTCCTCCATTGCATTCTAGTAGTAAGTAACGTAACATAAACTTAGATGTTTCCTGTTCAGAAGAGATACGATTGCAAATATGCAGACCTTTACATATTTATCATGGTATCTTTTTCGAATTGTCCACGTTTTTTGGATAGCCGGAGGATACGTAGATGTGGTTAGTTTCCATGGTCTCTTCTAATCCAAGACAGATTTTTGGTAGCATCTCCTTGTTGTTCTCTGGATACATAATCTCCTTTACAGGAAGTGTATTTGGAGAACAGTAGGGAGGTGCTACCAAAATTCTGTCTTGGATCAGAGGAGACCATGGGAACTAACCACATCTACGTATCCTCGAGTGGGATTAGGACCTATCCTGACCTACTAGATAGTATAGGCATCGTCTAGCCATTTCATTGGTTTTTATAGTACTCTGTGATATGTTCAAGGATGGAAGACCGTAAGTGGATGTACTCGGGCCGTAGAAGTGAAACAGATTTGACCGATGAATGGATTGACAAGACCGAAGCTTTATTCGACCAAGCATTTGTTAGGGTTAAGGCAGCGCATACCACTTGGTGTCCATGTAGCATTTGTAGCAACACGCGTCGGCAAACAAAGAAGGTCATGGGTAAACATCTTTGTCAGAATGGCTTTATGCCTGACTATACTCGGTGGACAATGCATGGTGAAGCCATGAATGGTGATTCCGATCGTATGAGACACGAGGTTGTAAGACAATGTATCAAGCAATTTGATGCCGATGTCGGGGTTGCCGACATGTTAGATGACTATCATGAGGCACACCGCGATGAAGAAGAATGCATAGAGGAGGAGCCAGAGGCCACTACAAAGGCGTATTATGAAATGTTGTCTTCGGCACAACAACCCCTTCATGGGCATATCAAGGTTTCTCAGCTAGATGCCATTATTCGCCTAATGGCTATAAAGTCACAGTTTAGCTTGAGTTGTGATGCCTTTGATGTTATGTTGTTAGTTGTTGGCAGTCTCCTTCCGAAAGGTCACATTCTGCCAAAGAGCATGTACGAGGCACAGAAAGTCCTCCGTGCACTGAAGATGCCATATGAGCAGATACATGCTTGTCCGAACGGATGTGTCTTATTTAGAAAAGAATATGCAGATGCAAAATACTATCCAAAGTGTAAATCCTCTAGACACGTGGAGGTAGATTCTGGTGAAGGTCAGAAAAGGCAGCTCACGGTCCCCGTTAAAATCCTATGGTACCTTCCGTTCATACCGAGGATCCAGCGTCTTTACATGACCGAGGAGACCATGAAACATATGAGATGGCACAAAACAGGAATACGGTACCACCCTAGAAATCTTGTACATCCATCCGATGCTGAATCGTGGATACATTTTGATGACATTCATCCTGATGAAGCCGCAGAAGCTCGTAATGTACGCGTGGCACTGGCAACAGATGGGTTCCAACCTTATGGAATGTCGGTTGCCCCATACACTTGCTAGCCTGTGTTCCTTATACCACTCAATCTCCCTCCCAGCGTCCTCTTTCAACAACAAAACATATTCTTCTCATTGATAATTTCTAAAAACCCGGGGAATAATATGAGTGTGTATATGGAGCCTCTGTTTGATGAATTGGCCCATGATTGGGATGAAGGGGTAAAGACACATGATCAGGCTACAAAGAGAAACTTCATTATGAAGGTTTGGTACCACTACTCTCTGCATGATCTCTTAGCGTATGGCACATTCTGCGGCTGGTCTGTTCACGGGAAGTGTCCATGCCCAGTATGCAAGGGCAATCTAATGTTCGACTGGTTGAAAAAGGGTGGCAAGTATTCTTTGTTTGACAAACACTGACAATTCCTTCCTCTTGACCATCCATTCAGAAGAGACAAAAAGAACTTTTTGAAGGGTGTTGAAGTTATCCACCCTGCACCGGAGATGATGACTGGTGCCATGGTTCGTGCCTAGATTTTGAGCCTCAAGGTCGATGAAGAAAAAGGTTGTTTTGTCGGATATGGTGAGGTACATGCATGGACTCAAAGGTCGGTCTTGTGGAAGCTTTCTTACATGGAACACCTCATTCTTCCATATAACATTGACGCAATGCACATCGAACAGAATTGGGGCATGATGACATTAGCAACAATCATGGACTTTCCTGATAAGTCAAGGGATAACGTTAAGGCGAGAGCGGATCAAGAAAACTTATGTGATAGACCGAAGCTAAACATAGTGCCTCCTAGAGAGGGCACTAAGACATGGAAAAAGCCTAAGGCCGATTACGTCCTAACAAGGCCTCAAAGGAAGGAAGTGTTAGAATGGTTCAAAATAGTAATGTTTCCCGATGGATATGCAACGAATCTGAGAAGGGGAGTGAACCTAGAGACTATGCGAATCAATGGACTTAAGAGTCATGACTATCACATATGGATTGAGCGGATTCTTCCAGTGATGGTTCGAGGCTATGTCCCTGATCATGTGTGGCAAGTGCTGGCAGAGTTGAGCTATTTCTTCCACCAGCTTTGTGCTAAGGAGGTATCTCGGACCGTGATTGCAGATATGGAAAAAATGGCGCCTGTGTTGCTCTGTAAGCTAGCGAAGATCTTCCCACCTGAATTATTCACTTCAATGCAACATATGCTTTTGCACCTCCCATATGAGCTGCGAATGGGTGGGCCTGTGCAGTTTCGTTGGTGCTATCCAATTGAGAGGTGTCTAAAGGTTCTTAGAACTAAATGTAAAAATAAATGCAAAATTGAAGCTTCCATTGCAGAGGTATACATTCTCGAGGAGATTTCAAACTTCACAACAAAGTACTATGATGGCAACCTTCCTAGCGTGCACAATCCACCTCCTCGCTATAATGCCAACGTAAATGAATTGAGCCTTAGCCTTTTCCAAGGGCAGCTCGGAAGTGCAAGTGGTGCAACGCACAACACCTTGAGACATGATGAGTGGCGCAGCATCATGCTATATGTATGGACAAACCTATCTGAGGTGCAGCCGTACATTCAGTAAGTTCTCCACTAACCTTTTTCTCGAGTACTAACGTTCTTATGAAACCAACCCCCTTGTTCCTCGTGTGTACAGGGAGTTTACTAGTCAATGCTGGCGTAAATCAAGGGAACCTACTAGTAGGGAAGTGGAGGACCTTCTCAGAAATGGTGCGGGAAATGGACAACCCGATTTCATTGCTTGGTTCCAACGAAAGGTATCCAATTGACCACTTAATTAAAACTGTATGACATCATATTTGGTAAGTAATTAATGAACTATCATGCTTGCACTTGCAGGGTCAATCCGATGCTTCTATGAGTGCCAAGTTGAGGCAGGTTTTCGATGGTTATGCCCTTAGGGTAAAGTCATATTCCGGTTATGATGTGAATGGATATCGCTTTCACACAACAAGCTACGAGCAGGGTCGTCCCAGTAGAAGAACAACA
Source organism: Eleusine coracana subsp. coracana (assembly GCA_032690845.1). Classification (NCBI taxonomy): domain Eukaryota; kingdom Viridiplantae; phylum Streptophyta; class Magnoliopsida; order Poales; family Poaceae; genus Eleusine; species Eleusine coracana. The sequence continues at coordinate 33,556,820 of CM064434.1, forward strand.
AATTCCGGTGTTTTTACGCTCGAAAGTGATGGGGTTGAGTATTATGGAAGAATTGAAGCAATCTACCAACTCAACTTTCATGGTTGCAGACCCCTTAATCCTGTCATTTTTAAATGCCATTGGTTTGATCCTCAAGTAGTGAGATGGTCACCGAATGTTAGGCTAGTTGAAATTCGCCAATCATTTGTCTTACCAAGTGATGATGTCTATATCATGGCTCAACAGGCCACACAAGTATATTATCTCATACCCGTGCCAAACTGACGACCGTCTTATAGGTTGGGATATTGTGTACAAGGTATCACCGCACGGCAAACTACCTATCCCAAACAATGAAGATTATAACATAGACCCAAACACATATGGCGGAGAGTTTTTTCAAGAAGACGACTTACAAGGTCATTTTCATATAGACTTAAACGAAGTGATCGGGATGGAAGTAGACAATGAAATGGATGTGGACGAGGCCGCTACAGATTGTTGGTGGTTTCTAGATGCTTATTTTGTCTACCAAAAAGGGATGTTTTGCGTCTTAAATTGGTGGTTTCGACTAACAATTAACCTCATATTTACATATATTTGTAGTTGTTCTGTTTTGGATGTAATCGCAGGAAACAGGTGTAAAACAGGGCAATTATGGATAAAGAACTAAAGAGTAATAAAGATGGGCCAGATGCAGAGCCGCACCAATCGGCGCAGTCCTATGCCGATCAGTGTAGAAGGGAAAGATGACAAAAACATGACCCAGTCCGAGAAAGACGAAGGGCCAACCCAGTATGAGTTAGAGTCGGTGGAAGTTGACCTAATCCCGTCAAGTATAAAAGGAAGATAATTATCAAGAGCCAAGCGAGACAACAGAGATATTGCCAGTGAAGGTTGGTCAACACTGACGTGATTCACCAGAAGGGAGGTCACGCCGATCGGCGCGACACTTGCGTCGATCAGCTCATGCGCATTCTAACGCTATTTCTCATCCCTCTGCTATGTCTAGCGGAAGGATGAGCGAGTAGTCTCATATTCTCTTCTCCAGTGCGGAGATCTGGTCATGTAACTCTCATACTTATTAATACTCTCTCAATGAATTTAGTCTATGTGATGAACTTAATTGCACATCTATTTATCCTTTTCATTAGTGTATCGGCCAATACACTTTTGCCAATTACATAGTGCAAGAAACGAGTGGGGAGCTACTAGCCTTTGTAGTGACAACCAAGGTGAACGAAACCACCATGTCTTGTAGAATATTAGAGGCATCACTCGAGTTGATAAGAATAAGGTTGCATGCTAGTGAACCAATCCTAAGGAGAGAATCCTTTATTATCCTGTTACCTCTTCAATAACATTCACCTTCCACTCTCTCACCATCATCATTCACACCAACCAACCCATTGCAATTTGTTAGTAAATCTTTAATAGTAATTGTTCCGCTTGTTTCTTGTGGATTCGATAACCTTGGAATACTCTGAGGGAAAAAGAGCTACAACTGTACACCGTCCTCTTGTGGTATATAAGTGAGTGCGCAATTACAACCAACAAGCACTTTTTCTGGCGCCATTGCCGGGGAACAAGCCAGTTTTGTTTACTATTAATATTTTACTTACGTCTAATCCTCTCTTTTTTAGTTGTTTTTGTTTTTTTCTGTTTTGTGTGAATTTTCAGGATGAGTACGACAGGACCTTCTCCGACACTCAGGGAGCTTTCTCTACCATCTCCAGATGTGCTGGTGCCTCAATCCTCAGATGAGAAGGCCACGGCCTCCTCGTATGTGTTGAACCCCATTATCATAAGCATGGCTGAAGCAAACAAGTTCTTTGGAGCGAAAGAGGAGAACCCGTATACTCACTTACAAGATTTGGAGGCACTTTACCAAACATTCCATCTTGAAGGAGTGCCTCAGGATCTTTTCAGGTGGCTGCTTTTCCCATTCTCTTTAGGAGGAAAAGCCAAAGAGTGGCACAAAGCAGCATCTCGAGAAGCAAAAGGTAAGTGGAGTGAGTTAGTTGGAAATTTTTGTCTCCACTATTTTCCTTTGCCAAAGATGCAGAAGTTGAGAAGAGAGGTGGTGAACTTCTTACAAAAAGATGAAGAATCTCTCGTGGAAGCCTGGACGCATTTTCAAACATTGTTAAAACAAGGACCTGACCTCGGCATTGATGAGAATATGTGTGCTCAAACCTCCTACATGGCCATAAACAAGGCATCGAGAATGCATTTGGACGGATCGGCCGGAGGAAGTTTTCTGAGATTGATAGCCAAGGCAGGGATCAAATTGTTAAGTAAAATTGCCGAGAATGAAGCTTTGCAAGCATTAGGAAGAATATCTAGACCAAATCGGCAATGCCCAGAAGTTATGCAGAAGGAAGAATCACTGGCTGAATAGATCTTGATGTCCAAGAGTAGAGCAATGATTACTTTAGAGCATAAATTCGAAGAATAGAGCCTGTCAGACCCGCCTTTGTATATCTGATGTGTGCGCCGATCGGCATAGCCTCTGTGCCGATCGGTGCAGTCGCGATGAAAAGTGTATTCGAGTTTTGATCTTAATATAATGGTGGCGATTATGCTCTTTCAAAAGAATTGAATTACCTATTCTTTCTTGATAAGTGTTGATGAAGATCGAATAATATTGAGCATTGAATAAAATTTCGAACTTATACTTAATGATTATTCAACAAATATTTCTTATGTGGAGCAATTCTGAATACCCATGTGCTTTATTTGCACTGTCCAATTCATGATGATAACTTAGTACCAATCTTTTTATAAATAAATTTTCATGTTGTGAACTTTGGAATTTATTATTTCTAAGATCCTCACCTACCAATGCCATGTTTTGAGCAATACTCATGAACCTTTGATATAAAGATAAACATTAAATTGATGGTTGAGTTTGGTTAGGATTTAATTCTTTTTGGTATGACCTTTACTACGATGGCAAATCCTTGTGTATCTTTTTAGCATTGAATTACTCATGCAAATCTCCAATTCCGCTAAGGATTCTATTTTAAAAATAAAGTCTTGTTGAGTATCATTCCTTGACCACATCCTATGTTCCTGGCTGTATTTGAACTTTGAACAAATTTTGAAGCCAGATGAATCAAATACCAACAAAAGCTGGTGATTTTAGGTTGGGAGCCGATCGGTGCAGTCTGAGCTGATCGGCGCAGTAGAGAGCAAAATAAAAAAAAGAAAAAAATGATTAAAAAAAAGAATAAGAGAAAAGCTCTGCTGTTTGCTAAGGGACTAGCAAAATTTTAAGTATGGGGGGGTGGTATATAACATGCTTATTCTCGAAATTATTCTAATATAGTCATAAATCATTCCAACCATGTGCAATCTGATAATGGGAGTTCCTTTTCTTCCAAGATCAAAATTTTGATGCACATGTCCACATATCCAAAGTGTGAGTCCTTTCTTAAATTTTCTTTGGCCATCTTGTTAAGTTTTTATAATTCCAATAAAGAATAATCTCCTAGCTTTACAATATATTATTGATTTATATTTGCAATCCTTGAATTATCTCACCTAGGTACTCATATAAGCCTTACACTTAATTATTTGATCATTATGATGTAGTATATAGGTTGAGTGATTTGAAAGATGAGTTATTGCCTTGAATTATTTGGAAGATAGATTCTTTATGTTTATAATAATCTTTTAAGTGATTTACATATGTGGAAAAGTTATAATTTGTGACTTGGACATGATCTTTTGCTTTGGGGAGAAACTTTGAGCTTTATGCCCATATTTGAATTATTTTTCTGAATACCAATATGAAATACACTACAATAGAACAATGCTCAATATTTGCTGATTTAAGATATCTTTCATGATAAGAAGAGTATGTTCTTTGATTTTTCTCTCTTTTACTTTACTCGGGACGAGCAAAGGTTTAAGTGTGGGGAAACTGTTGGCACTTCCCAAGTGCCCCTTTTATATGTGAATATCACCCTAAATAGAGTATAATTGATACTAATTTAGGCCATTTACCTATAATATTACCTATATATTTGTATATGCATTATTTTTGAGCTTTATTGCAGAAACAGGTAAAATTGGCTGTTCAAGTGATGCTGGACAAGACAAGAGTCTAGAACCGATGAAAAGCACTGAAGAAGCCCAGTGCGTCGATTGGCACCAACCCATGAGTCGATCGGCGCAAGGGTATTTTGGCCCACAGAAGTGGCCGAGGCCCATTCCGATGGAAGTTTATCTGATGTTTATGGAAGTCTATCTGCGCAAGACACTTGAAGATATTTTCTTAGAAGATTTATGGAACTTCAAGATCTCGACATACGGTACAAGACTTCATCTCGAAAGAAAAGGCCCACATGGCAGCTGTGGAAGATAGAGGAACCGACTCGGAGCAGAAACCAGAGAGAACACGGCTGGCGCCCATCGGCGCAGGACTGCGCCGATCGGCGTAACCAACTTATTTGCTAGAAACCGAGTCCTTCACAAGTAGAACCCCTATATATACTTGTAACCCCTAGCCGCGATCAGAACCCTGAGGAGGAGGCAATAGAGGGACAACAGATTCGTGGGTTAGAGCCATCGGGGCTTGGCCGGTTAAAATAGATCTCTAGTTGAGTTTCAAGAACCATTGGTGTAAGGGTTGATTCATCAAGGTAGGCCATCTTGACGGTGATAAATCTTACTCTATGTATCTCAAGGATGATTGAATATGTTGATGATGGTTTTGATGATTTGTCTATCTTAATTCTATAATCATGTATGTGCTTATTCTCATTGCTTAGTTCTAGGCTAAGTAAGTTGATATTATCTTAATCGTGGTAATTAGGATAGTATTCAGACATTGTATTGATTATGGTCTTATTCATTATAGGTTTTTATTGATCCATGTAATTATCTATTATAATGATATTTAATTAGACTATCTGATTACGATCTCACTAGTAGATATCTGGCTACTCACTGAATAGTTTTAGCTTTGGCTTTGACTTACACTCTAGTTCAACTTTGTTAGTGAACTGATCGGCTCAACACCTACGCCGATCGGCTCAACAACTTAGATCCGTAACAGCATCGATCGGCTCAACAACTTAGATCCGCAACAGTGCCGATCGGCGCAACAACAGAATTGCTGTTTGGCGCATCTTTGCGCTGGCTAGTCTCCCCTTCATACAACCTAAACTTGATAGTAGTCTTGATTAGATCTTTTACTGTTAATTTTATTTAATTATCCCTAAGATATCAGTGGTTCAATAATACCTTGAAATACTCTAAGGGAAAAAGTATTACAACTGTACACCATCCTATTACGGTATATAAGTAGGTGCATAGTAACGTGAATTGGTCGTGAATATTTTTTTATATGTAATATTTGAATCTAATTGGTGAAAGAGCTATGGAATTATTATATAAATTATTTTTGTGATTTTATTATTTTATTCCCAGTCCATTTAATTTTAATATTAAATTCAGCCATTATTATTTTTAATATTAAAATCAGCCATTATTGCGTGCAATGAAAATATTTTTAAATACTGGCTCTAAGAAACCCCTAGAGGAAGAATCGTAGGGACATTTATTTGTTTCCTAGGAAACTTTTGTCTGTTTTCCTACAAACCAAGTTCCTAGGGATAGTTTCAGTTTCCCTAGGCACTTCGTTCCTAGGGAACATACCTTTCCACGTCAACCCCGCTCTGCCATGTTACAGAGTTCCCTACGACGCAGTTTCATAGGAAAATATTCTTTCCCTATGGTTTTCGCTGGAAAACTGTAGGGCACCTTCTTTTTCCCGTCAACCTTTTCCCTAGGAAATGTTCCCTAGGGCACTTCATAGGGATATACTTTCCCTACTGTTTTATGCTCTTTCCCTAGTAATTTTGTTCCTAGGGGAACCGGTCGATTTCAGTAGTATTGAGAGGCACCACTACTTAGCTGTTTTGTAGGGATAACCTTCACTGTTTGTTTCCTATTTTGGTGTTTGTGATGACAGGAAGTGACGACGGAGAGATGACTTCACCCTCACAATTTGCTGAGTGCGTGAGCCAAGAGCAGCTCCAGAAGGCTTTGCAGGCTGCTCAGAGTGATTTGGCAGAGACGATCACCAGAGCCGTTACTGATGCGGTCAGCAAGCTTCACATTGGAGAAAACATCGAGCGGTTGGAGAAGCGGGTCTCTAAGTTAACCAATCAGGTTGTCGCATTGGAGACCGCTCTTAAGACCAATGATACGAACACCAATAACAATGACGTTGAAGACGTCCATGATGAAGACACGGTGTATAAGGCTGATGGCACCGTGGATAGGTCAGCTACAAGGACCGCAAGATTACGACGTCGTTTGCACCGTAATACTCAAGGTATGGGTGGTTTCCATAACTACAATCATCGTCCACACGGTAACTATGCTCCAGATGACCCGTATGCTAAAATTAAGTTTTCAATTCCGTTATTTTCAGGTCAGTATGATGGTGATATTTATCTTGATTGGGAGATGACTGTAGAACAAAAATTTAATGCCCATCTTGTTCCTGAACAACATAGAGTTAGACAAGCTACTAGTGAGTTTAAGGACTTTGCTATTGTTTGGCGGAGTGGTCTAGCTGCTGAAACTGATTTGCCTACTACTTGGGAAGAATTTAAGGTAGCAATACATGATCGTTTTGTTCCTCCTTTTTATAGAGAGATTCATAATAAACTATAGTGTTTAGAACAAGGAGATAAAACTATTCAGGAGTACTTTAGTGAGCTTCAGAAGGGTTTGATTCATTGTGCTGTAGTTGAAAAAGTAGAGGATCAGATTTGTCGCTTTTATTCTGGTTTAAGAAAAGAAATTCAGGACATACTTGATTATAAAGAATATTATACCCTCACCCAGTGTTTCTAGTATGCTATGCTTGCAGAGAAAGAATCATAGGGACTTTTTCAGGCTTTTGAGGAGTACAGCAAGTCGAGGAACTCCTACCCTCCACGCTCGACGGGGACTTCGGGGCTACCCAGGCCATCTTTCCGGCCGTCCCCACCAGCAGCTACCAAGGGAACCAGTGTTGTTTCTGCAGCCCCAAGATCAGCCCCTGCACCTTCTACGCGCTCAGGTAAAACTTCTGTGCAGGTACCAGCTAGTAGTGTCTCCTCTGTTGCTTCGATGGGGCGCACTACAGGGATTCAGTGCCACCGCTGCCATGACTTGGTCATGTGCAGAAAGATTGTCCAAGTAGGCAGGCATATGTGGCGACAGACGATGGCGGTTACATGAGCACCTCCGATGTGGAGGATGAGGAGGAGGACGTCGCTGCCACCAGCAGTGACCTCATTCTTGGAGGCGGAGACACCACGGGATACATGAACATTATTGTTTATCGTGTCCTTTGCACACAAGTTCATCAGCCCGAGACGATGCAGCGCCACAACTTGTTCCAGATTTTCTTCGTTACCAAGAACCGCCGAGCACGTGTCATCATTGATGGAGGGAGCTGCAATAACTTGGTGAGTTCTGATGTGGTCAACAAGCTTGCTTTGACCACACGCCCACATTCACATCCGTACTACATTCAATGGTTAAACGACTCTAGAAAAGCTAAGGTAATACAAACTTGTAGAGTTCCTATTTCCATTGGTTCTTATGTGGATTCTGTTGATTGTGATGTCGTACCCATGCAAGCATGTTCACTTTTATTGGTAGACCTTGGGAATTCGATAATGATGTTGTACACCATGGTAGAAGTAATAAGTACACTTTTATGTATAAAGGAACTTTGTTACCAATGACCCCTGCTAAAATTGTACAAGCTAATTTAGAAAGAGCTGCTAGTTTGAAAAATAAAGGTCCTGAAATTCAACAACCTATTAATTCTAATTCTACACCTAGTAATGTTAATGATTCTTCAAGTTCTAAGGGTGCTAGAATTAAATTACAAGGTCATTCATGTCTTGTAACAAAATCTGAGCTTGCTGAAATTTCTGATAATGATGATATTTGCTATGGTTTGATATGCAAACAAGCTTTGTTTTCGCTTGATGATATTGCTTCTAGTGCTTTGCCTCCTGCTGTCACTAACCTTTTGCAGGAGTATGATGATGTTTTTCCAGCTGAGATACCCCAGGATTGCTACCTTTGAGAGGGATTGAGCATCAAATTGATTGATTCCGGATGCTACTTTGCCAAACCGTGCTGCTTATAGGACCAACCCTGAGGAGACTAAGGAGATACAATGACAAGTTCAAGACCTCTTGGATAGTGGGTATGTTCATCAATCACTTAGTCCTTGTAGTGTTTCTATATTTTTGGTTCCTAAGAAAGATGGTACTTGGCGTATGTGTGTACATTATAGAGCCATTAATAATATTACTATTAGGTATCGTCATCCTATTCCTAGGCTAGACGACATGCTTGATGAGTTATGTGGTGCTATAATTTTCACTAAAATTAATTTGCGTAGTGGCTACCATCAAATTAGAATGAAACTTGGAGATGAATGGAAAACAGCTTTCAAAACCAAATTCGGATTATATGAGTGGTTAGTAATGCCTTTCGGTTTAACTAATGCACCTAGTACTTTCATGCGCTTGATGAATGAGGTTTTAAGAGCTTTCATTGGCAAATTTGTGGTAGTTTACTTTGATGATATCTTGATTTATAGCAAATCCATAGATGAACATATGAATCATTTGTGTGCTATTTTTGATGCTTTACGAGATGCATGTTTATTTGGTAACCTTGAGAAGTGCACCTTTTGCACGGATCGAGTCTCTTTTCTTGGCAATGTTGTGACTCCATAGGGAATTGAGGTGGATGAGGCGAAGATTGAAGCCATAAAGAGCTGGCCTATACCAAAAACTATCACACAGGTGAGGAGTTTTCTTGGTCTTGCAGGTTTCTACCGCCGCTTTGTCAAAGATTTCAGCACCATTGCTGCACCTTTGCATGAGTTGACAAAGATGGGCGTTGATTTCCATTGGGATAAGGTACATCATGAGTCTTTTGATGCTTTGAAGGATAAACTTACACATGCACTATTGCTTCAATTACCTAATTTTGATAAGAGTTTTGAGCTTGAATGTGATGCTAGTGGTATAGGCATTGGTGGTGTTTTGATGCAAGATAGTAAACCTGTTGCATACTTTAGTGAGAAAATTACTGGGCCTGTTTTGAATTACTCCACGTATGATAAGGAATTGTATGCACTTGTACGTTGTTTAGAGATATGGCATCATTATTTGTTGCTCAAAGAATTTGTTATTCATTCTGATCATGAATCACTTAAGTATATTCGTTCTCAATGTAATTTGAACCTTAGACATGCTAAATGGATTGAGTTTATTGAGTCATTTCCTTACATTATTAAATATAAAAAAGGGAAGGATAATGTGATCGCTGATGCTTTATCTAGGTGCTATACTTTATTGTCTCAACTTGATTGTAGAATTTTTGGACTTGAGGCAATTAAAGAACAATATGTTACTGATGTTGATTTTAAGGATGTATTGCTGCATTGTAAAGAAGGTCATGCATGGAACAAATTTGTGTTGACTGATGGATAGTTGTTTAGAGCTAATCGCCTATGCATTCGAGTTGGTTCCATTCATCTTTTGTTGTTACAGGAGGCGCATGGAGGTGGGTTGATGGGTCATTTTGGTGCCAAGAAGACTGAGGATATTTTGGCCACACACTTCTTTTGGCCAAGGATGAGGAAAGATGTTGAGCGCTTTGTTGCTCGCTGCACTACATGTCAAAAAGCTAAGTCTCGCTTGAATCCACATGGTTTATACATGCCACTTCTTGTTCCTTCTATTCCTCGCTCGTTCCTACGTTCTTCATCATATGTTACTTTTGAGAATGGTTTGCTACCTAATGATTATATTGTAATTAGGAACCATGGGAAGAACCAAGAGATGATGGTAGAAGGACTTGGAGACGTGGAGGACCAGCAAGGATGTGGAAGCCAAGGTGGAGGCCCCACCAAAACCGACTTCGAGTATGTATCGGGGCCCAGGACCAGTCTGCACTAAAACAGATGCCTAGGACGTATACGGAGTCGGATTTGGACGTTCTACATATGCACAGAAAGATAAGAATAAAACCTTTCCAATGCCATCGGTCTCATGTCAAAATTCATCCAGAGTCATTGGGAATCATCAAAATAAGAGAGGGTCCAGAATCTGTTTCGGTGTTGCGTCGCCTGTTTTTGGCCTTTGGACTTTGTATCTAGTTGAGCCCAATTAGGGGCATGTCCAGAGGGTCTTGCACGACCCTAGGGTCTTCATATACAGCCGCCACCACACCATTAGGGTTCGGGTTTTTCTTAGATTATTCTGTTCATAATAGTTTCACCGTCATCACGGTTTGTGAGACCCCAACTTCGTGAGATTCATAATACATCTGCAATTGTGTTGCATTCTTCTTTGTTCTTGCTTGTGTTCTTGATTCACAGGCAGGGATTAGCCTTCTCAGCGAGGTCAATCATTTTATGATGGTTGATAACCAGAGGAGACATCGTGCTGTGATTGCGGGGTTTAGAATATGCTGTTCTGAAGCTGGATCGATTTGTGTGTCACCTCCGACCAAATCAACATATCCAGAACCTTTCAGAAGATCGGGAACCCTTGTCCCCATCACTTAAGCCTTATGATGAGCATTTGGCTCTGATACCACTTGAAAGGACCGAGTGACCGAGAGGGGGGGGGGGGGTGAATCGGGCACTTGCACTATGTACCAAATTCGCCAATTCCTAAAACCGACCACTCAAAAAAACTCCTACACAATCCTAGTGGTGATCACACTAGCAAGATAATGAACCTATGAAAGGAACAACACCCTAAGCATACTAGTGGATCACACAAAGGCAATACAACTCCTATGAAATCCTAGTGGTGATCACACTAGCAAGATAATAGTCCTATGGAAGGAACAACAAGCTAAGCATACTAGTGGATCACACAAAGGCAATACAACTCCTATGCAATCCTAGTGGTGATCACACTAGCAAGATAATAGTCCTATGGAAGGAACAACAAGCTAAGCATACTAGTGGTCACACAAAGGCAATACAACTCCTATGCAAGCTAGTTACCAAAGATATGCGGAAGCAAACAACTAGCTAGCAAGGAGTTCTACTCAAGCAAAACTACTAGATCAACAAGCATACAAGCATGAGTAGCACAATACATACAAGGGTGATATAAGCCAAAGCAACTCTATACATGCTAGTGATCAAGTATGAAGGCTAAGCATTACTAGCAAGTAAAGGAGTCTATTCATGCAAGTCTACAAGGTAGTCAACTAGAGCAAGGTAAGAACATAAGCATGAATAGCACGGTATATAAATGCGGAAAGTAAAGCATCATAGTAAGGAGTAGAGTAAGAGATGGCTTATAATTTTTTCCCGAGGTCTTGGAAGGATGGCGCCTTCCCCTACTCCTTGTTGGATCACTCCCACCGGAGTCCCGGTCCCTCCCGCCACCAAGTGGAGGTCTCGCCCACGAGCCCGTAATCACTCCTCGAGTGAAGACACGGTGTGCGTCACCGCTGCACAAAGCACAAGCTCGCCTCCCTTGAGAACTTGCCGGACTTCTCGAGCCAGCACGGGCGCTCATTAGCAATGCCCCTTTCAACGGCAGGCTCAAACCGTGTACAAATGTATGACGGCCTTCACAACCAATCACGATAGGCTCGATCACCGACACCTAACCGGTCTAGGTCTCATCATAGACCAAGAGTAACAACCTAGATCACACCCTCAAGGACACCCTAGCCTTAGATGTGCATCAATGCTCATGTTACTCTCACTAGCACTCTCAAGATATCCAATATCCTCTCCTAGTGCTCCTCTCTTGGCCCTTTGGCTCCCAATAGATGCTCCCATCAATCCCAATGGCCAAAGGCAGTCTCCAAGACACCAGCAACGAGTTTATATAGGCTTCCAACCTCAAACTAGCCGTTGCTCCATGAAATAGCCTTCTAGATGTACTGACTGGACAGTCCAGTCATTGTCCAGACCAGACAGTCCGGTCTCCACCGGACGGCTCCTCCAGAGCCGTTGCTCCCTGTCCACTGTTTCCTCCATACTGACCGGACAGTCCAGTCTACAGACCGGACCGTCCTGTCTTCAGAAATCTGGGTCCCAACAGAAACTTCTTCTCTGTGTTCTATCGCCTCCCCTGATGACCGTACAGTCCGGTCTTCATACCGGACTGTCCGGTCTCTTCTCTTCTTTCTCCAAACAGAGACGTTGTCGATGCTTCCTCTTCTGTCCAAACCATCTCCATACAGACCGGACTGTCTAGTCTGCACACCGGACTGTCCAGTCTGCACACCAGACTGTCCGGTCTCTATGGTTTTTCCACCAACATAATTCCTCGCGTCCAACATCTTCTCTGTAGAGAATTTCTCTCTGATCACCGGACCGTCCGGTCTCCAAGACCTCTCTGTCCGGTCTTTACCTGCAGAAGCTGAAACTCCTCGTCTCCTCTTGACTTTGTTTCCCGGCTTCTTCCAATAGCTCCTTGGCTTTTCCACTGTCACCTAGTGCATGTGATTTCACCGAGCATCCATGCACATCACCGACTAGACATAACCTAAGAGAATAACCTAGACCCCTTGATAGTCTGGTTTTTCCTATGGACTCAAAGCCCTAACAACTAGACAAGTATTCCCAACACTTGCTTCATAGCTTGTCCTCAGCTTTGATCCATCTCCATCAACCCTTGGACTCCATCAAGCTCACAAGCCTCCATGCTTGTGGTCATTGTCATCAATCACCAAGGCAACCATCAATGACCATCATAAGATAGATAAGGTTTCCTACACGCACAACACTCATGTAGACATTAATTACATTTCATGTTTGTCATTCATCACCAAAACAATCATACCTTGGGGTGACCTCAATGGTCATGAACCTTACACATGGTCTGCATGAGGACATTGCAAATTTTGAGTGTGGGGGAAGGGCTTTGCCATTAGTCATAGTTTTTAATTATTTTTGAGTCTAGTGTCTCGTTTGTTTTTTTAATGAGTGTTTATTTAAGTTTATGTGTGTGCTTAAGAGAGTCATGAGTCATGTTGAGAGTTGCTTCAAGGTCTTTTATGTAGTTTGAATTATTGCATTGTCTTTAATAAAGTTAGTGTCGATTGTCAAATTGAAAGTGCCCCATACTATTTATCTTGTCTTTTTGATGATTAATTAGTTGATTACTTGAATTAGTTGGTTACCACTTAACTTTTGAGCTTTGTATTTGTGAAAATTTCTTTTGACTCATCATAAGCTAAAACAAAAGCAAGGTCTAAATATGCCTACATAGCCAAGTGAATGAGAGCAAGCTACACATTTGGACTAATTGGATTGTAAGTAACTTTGTCAACTTTTTGCTCATGATTTTGACCAAGTTAGGAAAGGATGATCTATTTGTTTATCTCTGTATTTCTAGCCATTTTTATCCATTTAAATTCCTTGCTATCATGGAAACCATACATCTTTGTTTCTCCCTCCTCCTTGATACAACCTATATTCTCAATAAAAGGGAATTCAGAAAATTTCCGCTACTGATACAAGCCAGAAATTACTGATTATATCAGGAATAGAAAAAGAGTGAAAAAAGAAAACAAATATATAGACCGCACCGACCGGCATAGTGTTGCGCCAATCGGCGCTGTTGAAAAAAGAGAAATATATATATATATATATATATATATATATATATATATATATATATATATATATATATATATATATATATATATATATATATATATAAAGAGAAAATGTATTCCATGAGAGGCAATAAGGTCATCGAAGAAAACAACTTTCTGATTATTTCTAATTCTTTGCCATCGTTCTCATTGAAACATTTTTCTGTCTTTTCTTTAGATCTTCTAGATTCCTCTTCTCCATTAAAGTTCTTTTCCAAGAAAATTATTTCTTAGTGAGCATGATTGAGCACATTGTTGACATGGTTAATATTATGGTTTAATTGAGTTATATAGCCCTCCAAGATCCAGATACAATCCTTGATTAGATAGGAGAGGGAAGGAAATATAATTGAGAGATCTAGAGAGGACCAAATGCTTGATGTTTGATGCTAAAGATGAGTCGAGGAGAACTAAAATTGTTTTTGAAAAGGTTTTGTGGTAATTTGATTAAGTTCAAGTATGATGTGCCGATTGGTTAAAAGGAGATGAGAGAAAATCAATGTGAGGGATAACAAGTAAAAATGATGATTGAGATTGATTGTATGAGATATGGTGTGAAGATTCTTGTTGCATATTTGATTTTGTATTGCTCGTTGACTAGCGAAGATTCTTGTTGCATATTTGATTTTGTATTGCTCGTTGACTAGCAATGATTTGGAGGGGAACTATTGGTGGTTTCTAGATGCCTATTTTATCTACCAAAAAGGGATGTTTTGCATCTTAAATTGGTGGTTTGGACTAACAATTAACCCCATATTTGCATATATTTGTAGTTGTTCTGTATTGGATGTAATCGCTGGAAACATGTGTAAAATAGGGCAATTATGGATAAAGAACTAAAGAGTAATGAAGATGGGCCAGATGCGGAGCTGCGCCGATCGGCGCGGAAGGGAAAGATGATGAAAACATGACCCACTCCGAGAAAGATCAAGGCCCAGCCCAGTATGAGTTAGAGTCGGTGGAAGTTGACCTAATCCCGTCAAGTATAAAAGGAAGATAATTATCAAGAGCCAAGGGAGACAGCAGAGAGACGGCAATCACGAGAATTAGTTATTATAACTAGGGTTCCAGGTTATTGGCGGTGAAGGTTGGTCATCACCGACGAGATCCACCAGAAGGGAGGTCACGCCGATTGGCGTGACGCTTGCGCCGATCGGCTCGTGCGCATTCTAGCGCTATTTCTCATTCCTCTGCTATGTCTAACGGAAGGATGAGCGAGTAGTCTCATATTCTCTTCTCTGGTGCGGGGATCTGGTCATGTAACTCTCATACTTATTGATACTCTCTCGATGAATTTAGTCTATGTGATGAACTTAATTGCACATCTATTTATCCTTTTCATTAGTGTATCGACCAATACACTTTTGCCCATTACATAGTGCAAGAAACCAATGGAGAGCTAATAACCTCTGTAGTGACAGCCGGGGTGAATGAAACCACCATGTCTTGTAGAGTATTAGAGTCATCACTCGAGTTGATAAGAATAAGGTTGCATGCTAGTGAACCAATCCTAAGGAGAGAATCCTTCATTATCCTGTTACCTCTTCAATAACATTCACCTTCCACTCTCTCACCATCATCATTCACACCAACCAACCCATTGCAATTTGTTAGTAAACCTTTAATAGTAATTGTTCTGCTCATTCCTTGTGGATTCGATAACCTTGGAATACTCTGAGGGAAAAAGAGCTACAACTGTACACCTTACTCTTGTGGTATATAACCAACACAGATGAGGTTCATAATGTGAAGGACTTACAATTGCTTGAGTGATTATGTCTAGGGAATGACAGTGATGACAAAATTCCTCCTGATCATGATGATTATATCGATATGCGTGATAGCGATGATGATCCTGATCCCAATCTTGATCTTGATCTTGATGATTATTTCTAATATATATATGCTCCATACTATGTCATTTTTTATTTATCATATTATGTTAGTTCTTATTTATAGTACTATTTTATTTTTATTCATCATATATGTATGTTGATTGTTTTACTATTTTTAATTGCAGGTGACTGAACAAATATGGTGGGTGGTTTCAGGACGACATTGAGGTCCTTGTCGTCGTTTTACCCACATGGCAGGTCCAAGGAAGCTGAGGGGTCCAGGAGGGGTAAACGGAAAGCTGGAGGCAAGGCACCAGTGAGAGGTGGACGTGCAGATGGAGGGAAAGGAGGAGCCAGGGGTGGAGGCAGAGTTGGAGCGAGGTCGCCATCACCGGTACCTGCGTCGTCGTCATCATCGGAGGATGAGGAGGAGGAGGAGACGGAGGAGGAGGATAGGCAGGGGACAGAGGAGGAGGAGGACACCGAGGACAGGGACGGGGAGGAGGAGGCGGAGGCAGGGGGTTCACAGTCGTCGACAGGAGAGATATGGTTGCAAGGTCCATCGCAACTCCCACATCGATCGATTCCGCTTGAGAGATGGCCAATGATTCAGCCCCTCACTGACGATGGAGCTAGGTAACAAACTAATCTTAAAATTTGTCATTATGTTTTCATTTCATATATGCAAACTAATAATTTTGTTTAACACTTGGATAGGGGTTGGAAGACGACCATTGGAGACGACCACAATCGCAAAGTATCTAGCATCATAGGGATTCTTTGTAGGCAGCACTACCCTGGCTTGGTTGTGCACGGCCCAATGACGGAGCTGGCCAACACGTGGAATGACTACATCGCCTGTCCCGATGCACGAGATTTGGAGGGCAGGATCTTCAACAACAAGGCGAAGCGGGTGGTGAATGAGTTGTGGGTAAGAATTTCTTGTACTACATTGTTTAATACATGTCATTATTTTAACATTGTTGAAATAATGACATGATACATCTCATTTGTATGCAGGATTTCTTCAGATGTGAGCCTGGAAATGAGAACCAGTCGGATGCTCTGATTCGCAAAGGATGTCGAAAACTGGTGAAGGACATGCATTACGAGGCGCGCATCCAGGCGATTGTGGACTACAATGCCCAATTTCTTAAAGTGATGATCAAGAAAGGGCAGGCAAGGACTATGAACCTCACCCGGGAACAATACGTGCATGTAACTATAAAAGGTTCACACTTATGCATTTGAGATTTTGTACTTATGTTATGTGGCTCACACTTCATGAGACATAGGTGCCTGCGTGGTGGCTTGCTTAAAATCTTCAGTGCTGGGAGCATATGGTGGCTAAGTGGGTTGACCCCCAGTGGGAGGAGCAGCACAATGCTTGCCGGGAGCGTAGGCTAATGATGCAAGGTGCACCACACCATCAAGGCAGCCTCACCCTCAGCAAGTATGCGTCTAGATGGGTATGTAAATTCATTTCTTCATTCAAATCTCAATACTACATAAATTCTAACCATCTTGCTCAACCCTCAATACTACATAACTTCTAATCATTTTAATCTATTGTTTCGTAGTCTGACTCACATGGTGGTCAGGCTTGTGGCCAGTTCAAGGCATGGGCTATGGCCCACAAGGGCAAGGCGACGTTCGACGTCAACTACAATTCGGAGGACCCGCCAGAGGCCTACAGCAATGCGAGTATCCACGGCCATCTCAGTGAGTACACGTCCATGGCATGAGAGGTCCATGGGCCCAAGTACAATCCAAGCATGGAGAACCTTGATGCAGAGATCGTCATGAGGGTGGGAGAAGGCAAGAAGCACGGGCGTTACTGGATTTGCGACAACAGCATCAACACGGCCAGTACACCCTCTCTCTCCCAGATCCGAGCGAGGAACACAAGCTCGAGCCCCGCTATACGCTCCCGGCCGACCACTACACACGCTCAGATGGAGGCGCTTTGGGTATATTTCAGTTTCATTTGTCATTCATTTATTTTTACAATGTTGGTTCTCCATTATAACATTTAGGACAAATATTGTAGGCCCAGCTAGAACAAGAGAGGTTGCGACTGGAGGAGATTGAACGGAACATGCTAGCCCAAAGAGAGGCAATCGAATTTGACCGGCAAAGGGTGCAAGCCGCCCAGCAGCACATTGAGGCTAACCGACATGCGATTGCAGCTGATCGACAGAGGGTGGAGGACATGTGTCGCTGGATGCATAGTCTGGGCGAGAAGATGGGTCAACCTTTCCCACCGATGATATATACTCCTCCAATCCCTGCTCCACCTCCTCCTGCGAGTACTCCTGTGAGTGAATTTACTTATCTTGTCACTTTACATTATCATTTCCTACCTAGTGACCAAACTTTACTTTTAGAGCAAACTATACTTGTTTAGACCAAACCATACTTTTAGCAATATTTCATATACTTACAACCAAACTATATGCTTCTAGCAACATTTACTATACTTGTCACCAAATTATACTTTAAGTAAAACTTCCTATACTTATCACCAACTATAGTCACACATGCAATCTCCTCTTTTGTGCAGGGTCAATCGTGGGCATCGAACGATCCCAATCCTTGCCCCAATCCACAGGATCAGAACTTATCCCCATCGCAATGGTGACAGTGGTGACCATTACTAATACTTTAGCATTTGTCACATGGTGTGTTTGTTTGTGGACTTGAGGACCGAATTGTTATCATTTGTGATGTGGTGTGTTTGTGGACTTGAGGACCAAATGTGATGTGTTTGTGGAGTTGAGGATCAGTTGTGAATGCTTGTGATGTTATAATTTATGGATTAATAATCATGATGCTTGTGATATTTCATGGATATGCATTTGAGGTGTAAATGATGTCTCTGTGATGATATATATAATTGTTGTGATTTTTGTGGTCTGTGGCTAGATAAAATGAAAAAAAACCTGCTGTAATTCACCAACTTTGTCGAGTACCTGGGATTAACACTCGGCAAAGGGACCATTTCCTGGCAACCTGGTCACTTAGTTGCCGAGTGTTAAAACCAGACACTCGGCATCCAAGGGCGAGATGCCGAGTGCCACGTCCAGGAGCACTCGACATATATGGGAGAGATGCCGAGTGCCACGTCCATGGGCACTCGACATCTAGGACGTCGCCGTGACCTCCCCGTCACGTCGCTTTTTTGCACCGAGTGGCTGAGCTGACCCTCGGGGACCTAGTTGCCGAGTGTTTGATTTGTGACACTAAGCAACTAGGTAGTTGCCGGCAGAGCAGGTGCCGAGTCGTGGATGCCGACAGCTACCGTCGGCATATAAGATGCCGAGGGTAAACTGTGTTTTGCCGAGTGCCGCTGGCACTCGACATTTTGTCGGATTCTGGTAGTGCAACCACAGCAAAAGACATCGAAATACTGTTGTTATGAAATGAGTGCTAATGACAGCACTTGAATAAGCACACCTACTCAGATTATTATCAAACAAATAAATAACAAAATCAACACACGTGCCACCCATAGCGGGCATGGCGGTAGCGCGCCCTCCAACCTAGTTAAGAACAATAATAACTAAGCCTTTAATCTCTAGTAAGTTGAGATAGACAGAAACCCTGAATAACCTAAGAACAAAAACAAAACAAACAGACAGACAAAAAAAAACAAGGCAAAGAGGAAGAGCGGTGGAAAAGTAACAAAAAAATCAAACAAAAGAAAGAGAAAGAAGGACAAGTAAGTTAAGGTATAATAGACATGAAACCCTGAATAACCCAAGAACAAAAACAAAACAAACAAACAGAAAAGACAAGGCAAAGAGAAAGAGCGGTGGGAAAGTAACAAAAAAAATCAAACAAAAGGAAGATAAAGAAGGAGAAAATAACTGGACAAGAAAATGAAAGAAGAAGTGTAAAAAGTGCAATACAAAACTAAACAAAATAAAAGAGAAACAACAAAGACTCAGGATTCTGACACATAGATTGCTAACTTCCACGTCCTCCTCCTATCCATGGCTTCTTTATGACATTCCAATCATTCAAATCTTATTTTACAGACTCCTTCAAGTCAAATTTTTTCTTTCTCTGTCTCTCTTTATATTATCTAGTCGTCTTATTACTGTGCTCCATACCGGTACCTCTTGGATATGTCCAAATCGTCTCTGACGATGTTACACAAGCTTCTTGTGTGACTACAAATTCATCATAACATACGCATTTTTACTATACTTCTTTGCTAGTCATGCTGCCTCTTAATTAGTGGACCAACATTCTGCTCCATATAACATAGTAGGCCGAATCACAGTCCTATAAAATTTGCCTTTTAGATTTTGACATAGGACACTAGGAGTTTGACGCCACTTTAGCCAACAAGATTTAATTCTATGGCTAACATATTCTCATCAATATCTCCATCCTTCTGCGACATGGATCCCAAGTAGAGGAAAGTGTTTTTCTCCGGCAATATATGATCATCAAGTCCAACCTCTCCCTCTACACATGGGATTGAACTAAAATTACATTTTATGTACTCTGTTTCAGACCTACTAAGCCTAAAACCCTTAGACTCTAAAGTTTGTCTCCATAATTCTAGCTTTTGGTTCATCTCAGTCTTCTTGTCATCCACTAGCACCACATCATCTGCAAAGAGCGTACACTATGAGATATTCTCGTGTATGTCTCTTGTGACCTCATACATCACCAAAGCAAAAAAAATAAGGACTCAAGGCCGAACCTTGGTGCAATTCTATATTAATTGGGAAAGCACCAATGTCTCCATCACTTTTTCAAATTTCACAATATTATTTTACATATCTTTAATAAGGTTGATGTACTTTATTGAGACTTATTCCCGGTAATATATTTATAGGGCTACGCATAAGACCAAGAACTTGATGGTTAGCACACAAGACGATTTAGATAGGTTCGGACCCTCTCGATGAGAGTAAAACCCTACGTCATGTATGTGGATTGTATTGATGTCGCGATGTTCGCGTGTGGTCTGGTATCTGATGTCCCTTGAGGGGGGGGGCTGCCACCTTATATATCTGGTCAGTAGGGGTATATGAAGAGTCCTAATCATAACCTATAAGGCATTACATAACAAGTCTATCCTAAACTTTCTTACGCATCAAGCCGACTCAGTCGTTTCTCTCATATGTGGGTCATCCTATCGCACTCTGACTTTTGCATAGCTATGAATACCAATAAGGTAAGTATTCCACAATAGTTCTCCGAGTGCTTTCTGATTTTGAACTGTGCCTTGCCAAGTGATTCATCTTCTCAGGTCATGAATTAGGAAGAGCTGTGAATGAAGCTCCTGATAGATCTGATGCATCGACTAGGTGCACCTGATCAGGTGTTGCCCTCCACTCCTATATAATTTGGAGACCCACAAATAATAGAAGAGTCTAAAAGTTATTGACACATAGGTAATTTGATATTTTATGATACAAAGAGAATCGAGTAATGTTTCAATGGCATTGAAGGTAGAGCTTTTCAAAGAGGTCGGGCCGAGTGGGCTAGTACAAAGCATGTAAAAAAAAGCACGGCCCAAACACGGCATGACCCACTCAATTTAGGGCATGTGCCGGCACAACCCTATGGTAAGGGTCGTGCTTGGGCCAACGACCAAGGCCGAGAGCCGGCATGACACGGCCCGATAATGTTTGTTTAAGTATAACTATATTTATGTTATAATACAAAAAAGTTTTCTAATGAGTTAGTAAGTCATCTTATTACTTTAGTGGAGATTTTGAGTTCAAATCTCACCACTTACCCTATTTCTCTTCATTTTCATCATTTTTAAGTGTTAATGTGCTGTAATTGAATTATTGGGCCGTGTGTAGTCACATGTCTAGTGAGTCGGCCCGATACAAATTTGTATTTCAAGATCGTATCATGGATCGGCAACTGAGCCCTAAGAATATCTTGGTAGGGCTCAAAATGACCCGTGAGCTGTGCTAGCCCTATATTAAACATGCCGGGTCTTTTAAGGTCCAGACCATGCCGGGCCAGACCACCTGTTTGGCCACTTTTAGAGCTAATTCCTTCAATTCAAAGGAAGCTCTATTTGTTTTTACCTGTTCCCGTTGTTTGCGTGTGGCCCATATCGTAGCTCCGGCCGGCCAAGCAGGCGGCCCACTAACTCCTGGATCGTCAGACTGATCCGTGCTCTCCCTTATCCGCAGACGACCGATCCATCCGAAACCCGAATTCCATCGCCACCGTCCCCTTTCCTCCGCTGCCTCCACCTTCCTTTGCCCGGTAATGGAGACCGGCCCGACCCCGAGGTGAGCGAGCCACACCAGCCACGGTGGGGGGCCCTCCTCCCCAATGGCGTGCCTAGCGCCGCAGTTCAGGTGGGCCCCGTCGCCCTCCACTCACGCGCACCACCACCCGTCCTCGTCATCCAGATGCCCCGGTCTCCGCGTCCGCTGCGCCGTCACCTCCACCGCCGTCGTCGACGACGGCCGCGCGAACGGCTGCTGCGATGAGGCGCTGAGGCTCGCGTACGCCGCGCCGGACCCCGCGTTGGCTCTTCAGGTGGCTAACTTTGCTCCATTTTCTGACTGTCCTCCGTTCTGTTATTAGTGCTGTGGAGTTGCAGCGATTGTTTTTTTATTTGATTTGTTTACTTGTATAGTGTGTAAGGAAGTGGGGAATGGGGCTTAACCTATGCTTAGATGGATATATGTAACATTAATCACCTCTATGACCATGCCATGTGCTGCTATTTTCTTCATAGAAAGTGGGGGAAGGGGCAATCAATGGACAATTTACAGTTGTAATTAATAGGAATATCGATTATACCTTCTGTCAATAGAAGTGATAAAGTGTTCATTTTAAAATTTAGGACTGTTTTCCAATACATAAATATAATTCAAAGTTTAGCATCATGATGTAAATGCTGATTCCTTAGCTACAAGGTTTATTTAGATTGATTGCTTATCGGTTGAGTATGCAATCTAGATCATCTAAATCGATAGGGGTGTTTCTCTGAAGGTATTGGGAACACTCATGTGAAGTTCTAGTTTCTATCTGGAAGAATGATGCTAGGTTACTGAACACGTAATTGAGCCTTGCATAAGCATCTACATCAATGGCTACTAAATTTAATTTTCTTTTATAACAACCGTACATCACAATATTCGTTTTTTATGCTGTGTATAATGTCTGCCAACAGAGAAACTTCGATTCAAATTTTACATCAGAAGCACTTCTGAATGAAGAGGCTGTTATAGGTGCTGCTGCCGCAGAGGCAGTTGCTCTTGCCCGAGCGGCTGCCGAAGCTGCTCAAGAAGTTGTTCGGATTGTACAAAAGAGCAGTAATCAACAGCCTGTGGCCAGACAGAAGAAGGCTGTGGACAACTACTTGGCAAATGAGATTCTCCGCACAGAGATGGAATCAACCAGTCTTAATGAATATGCAAATGATGCTTTGCTGGGGGACTTGGAAGCTCATGGCATCATCGGTGATGAAGGTGAAAATGACAATAATGCACAATATACCGAGGACATAGCTGTGAAGTCTGCTCGTCAATCTGAGAGGAGAGCTAGGAGAACCAGAGCAGCAGTAAAGGCTGCCACATCAGTCCGTGCTTCACAAAAAGCAGTGACATCCTCTAAAAAGAAACGTTCAAAGGGTTCTTCATCTAGCATGAATCCTCTAGGTTCTTTGTGGAAAATGACTGGCAAGAGGCTTCTTACAGCAAAGGAAGAGGTTGAGTTCTCGAATGGTATTCAGGTGAGACTGCTGTATACAATAGTTCCATATTCAATTATTCATTGACGAGCTTTCTCAACTCAGAAGTAGCTGGAAAGTTTGGAAACTTTTATAAAAAGTTAGTAGAACAAAATTTTTTTCTCGAATGCGTAGGAGAGCTACGTATCTTTGTATTAGTAGAGAGAGAGAAACCGGTCCCTTACAAACTACTTACCTTACTCCGAACCGAGCTGTGAGGGATGGGAAACATACAGAAAATGGTGATCCTTCTTAACTAACCGAAGCTAGACCCGATCTGAAGAGATGTGAGTCCTAGGAATCAACCGGACACAACCACTGGATCAGCTTTTAAGGCAGCGAGGCCCTGAGCACGCACCAGACATCATAAATGATGTTCATCCTTGAACACGCCTACCAAACTGTTCAAACAGGCCTAACTCCTTCAAAAACACGAGTTACAGTGTTTCCAAGTAGCTAAGCCCCCATAATTACCAAAGAATTGAATCCTTTCTGCTGGAGTTTTGGAACCTTCTTCTTGCATTTTCCCCACCAATAAACAAAAGAGACTTTATTCCATATTGGCGTACATTGCTGCAACTCGGGAGGAGCTAACACCCTAAACCAGAAATCCCTCGTGCACAAGTGGTAAGGAGATGTTGTATATCCTCATCCTCCTGGTCGCATAAAGGGCGTTGGGTGGGGTGTGGCAGCCCTCTTCTTGCAAGTCGATCTGAGGTCCAACACCGATTGTGAGCAGCCCTGAGCCCGGTATGCAGATTTTGCCGTGTATTGCCCTGAGCCCTCGAAACGCCAGATATGCTTATCATCTTCATGTGAAAGAACGGACTCTAGGAGAATATCCCAAAGCTGGAAGAACTCAAATAACCTGATCATTGAAAGCCCACCTCGAATATCTGTTGTCCAGCTTCTGTCTAACAATGCATCTGCCACAGTTTCGCTTTTACAGTACTGCTGAGGGACAAATGACTGTTACGGTACCACCAAATATTTCAAATGCACTTTATCCGGTGCTGTTATGTTGTAAGCGGCTATCCAACAGGACAAACCTTGCTGCCCTGCCATTTGTTGTTCTCTTGTTGCAGAGTATATTTGAGAGCCAATTTTTAAAATTGTGTTCCTTGATTTGGTGCAGGATCTTTTGAAGCTTGAGGCAATCCAAGCTGAGCTCACAGAGTACAATGGTGGCCAGCCATCCTTCACACAGTGGGCAACGGCAGCGGGAATTGATGAGAAAACATTGCGCAAGCGTCTGGATCATGGTATTTATTGCAAAAACAGAATGGTTACTTCTAATGTACGGCTCGTCATTTCAATTGCCAGAGAATTTGAAGGCCCTGGAATGGATCTCTATGATCTTATTCAGGTAACTGCATGTATCTTCAACGTTTTATAAACAAAGAACAGTATCTGCAGTGCTGTATTTAGCATCCATTTTATTTTTAGGTCTTTGTTACAGGAAGGAATGCAGGGCCTTATAAGGGGAGCTGAGAAATTTGATGCATCAAAAGGTTTTAGATTCTCAACATATTCTCATTGGTGGATCAAACAAGCAATGCGTAAATCTGTGTCAGAGCAATCCCAAATATTTCGCTTGCCAGTATGATACTTCCACTCAAATCTTTTTTTTTTTTCCATGCTTTAATCGTTTGATCCACTGTTTTGTCTTCCCACTAGCTCGGACAGGCAAACTGTCATCATGCGTGACTGCAAACCTAATTAAAATATTGTGAGCAAATATCCTTAAGAGCAGGTCATCCATAAGGTGATATGTTTCCAAATTTTCTGGTGCTCTAGCGAGTTCTCAAATGTGAGATGGATACTCATTTTCCAGTCTAAAGTATATTTGACAGTGCTGCAATCTTGCCCCCTCCTTCATGTCTTGATAAACCATTTGCATATTGTGATATCCCTTTCCATTGAGTATTCACGTTAATTAGGATTTATTGATACCATGTCAATGTTACCTTTAGGTTAATTAGATGTTGTCTTTGCAAATTAATTAAATAATTTTTGTATCTATGAAAGCTGGTCATCCCAATTGCAGTATTAACCACTCTGGTTTATTTTGGTGACTAGGCTCACATGGTTGAAGCAAGTTACCGTGTGAAGGAGTGTACAAAACGACTTCGGCGCAAGCTTAAAAGACGACCAAGTAATGAAGAAATAGCACTTGACACTGGCATGCCAATCAAACGAGTGGAGGCAGCAGTAAACCTCCCGAAATACAGTGTATCCCTCGATAGTAAAATTGGTTCCACTGACATGACATATCAGGTACAGACATGACAGACATGCTACTGTTGCATTGTCCGTGTTGTTCTTGTTCCTGCCATGAGGTAACAAAAGTAACCTTGTATCATTTTCAGGAAGTCACTGCCGATCCAAGTGCTGAAACAGCTGAGGAGATGCTGAACAGATTGTCGATGAAGAAGGATGTTCACCAGGCACTGGACACTCTGACCGCGCGTGAGAAGCAAGTAGTCGTGCTGAGATTTGGACTTGATGATGGTAGGATAAGAACCTTGCAGGAGATCGGCAACATTATGGGTGTCAGCAGGGAGAGGATTCGGCAAATCGAGTCAGGAGCCTTTCGGAAACTAAGGAGTAAGAAAAGAGTGAAGGCTTTGAAGGATTATCTGGTGCCAGTAGGCAATTGGTGAACTGTTTGTCTACTTACACGTTTTTTCTTTCTGCCTTTTGAATTCCTCAGTTTTCTTTTTTGAGGATTCATTACTTGTCCATTTATACGGGTCCTCATGTACAACACATTATCAGAACATGTTTTTTTACTACAGCAAAAAAAGTAGCATAGTTCCGTTTAAATGAGGGAATCAACAGATGCTGAGTGGTCCATTGTCATTGAAACTTCAGAAATTGAGAAAATTTTGGAAATACCATTGCAATATTCGTTGAGTTGGAGCATGGATTGAAATATTGCTACAGTGCTGTTTTTTTTATCGCTAAAAACCGGTTGATAAATTGGAAAATTGAACCGAAAACTATTTTGCTACAGTGTCCATATCCGGTTTTTGTGATAAACCGGTCATCTAATGAAACCGAATCGAATTGGTTTTATCAAGAATCATGAAAACCGAGTGGTTTTCAATGGTTTTCTAATCTATGATTGGGAGTTAGCACTTGGATCCATCATGATCTGCTACACATCAAGCGAAGGAGACGAAGGACACTGACTCGTTGTGTTTTCCTTCTGGCTATTTCTCCCTGCTCGAGAGAGTTCCAGGAGATGGGATTATGGGAGGAGTTACAGCTTTAGCAGTGGGGTCACTATGTGTGGAGGTTTATTTTCGATAATATATTTATAGGGCTACGTATGGAATCAAAAACTTGATGGTTAGCATAGAAGATGATTTAGATAGGTACGGGCCCTCTCGACGAGAGTAAAAAAAATCTATGTCTTGTATGTCTTATTATATTGATGATTATCGTAAGGTGTGATGTGTTGTCTCTTGTCGATCCGTCCTTAATGAGGAGGGGGGGGGGGGGTTTCTCTGCTGTCTTATATATCCGGTCGGAAAGGATATACATGAAGAGTCCTAATCATAATCTACAAGACATAACATATCAAGTCTACCTTTAACTTCCTTGCATGTAAAGCCAATTCGGTCGGTTCCTCCTTGTGGGCTATCCTATTGCCCTCCGACTTTAGCATGGCTATTAATACCGGTAAGGTAAGTATTCCACACTATGGGTTGACATATCGGCATCAAAACTAGGTGGGAGATGACGAACGACAACCATGATGCAAGCCACCAGCTCGCATTTTTTTTGATATAGTAGATATGGTACATATATTTACTCTTTTGCCACTGTAGTGCACTGTAAGGAATGCAAACTAGATTGTGAGGACATACAATGGGCATAACACGTGAAGGAGTCAAGGGGGCCACACACCAGTGTGGCAGAAGAGTCGAAGACCACTGGACCCCACCCCCTGTTTGGACAAATAGGCATATTCAACCGAACAAAAAGTGGTACTAATGATTTTCCACCAACTCTCCAAAGGAGGTTGTTCCCACTAGGGTGGGATTTACCGATCTTGGAACCACCTTTGGGCCCCTATAAAGGAAGGGTGTGGCTTTACTCCAAAACACACACTACACTAAGAAGCATCACTCTTTTTATATTTTGAGTTACTCTATAGTTTTAATAGAGTTAGGCTTAGAATAGAGTATTCTTTAATTTCCAAGTCTTATTAGAGTTGTGGTATGGTCCTTGTATCTATATCTTTTTGTAAGACTTTTTGTATAGTTGTGCTTGCATGTTAGTGGTGTAGTTATGCTGTACTACCATGTTAGACATAGGTCTTTACTATATTCTTTATTTATATCACTATACGATACATGACTAATGTTTGACTTAGATCATTTTTACGTGCTTAGTATTCACTCTAATGTGATTACTCCTTTTCTAATCCATCATTAGAGGATTAGGGGTATTATTCTAGAGATGTAAATATGGTGCTTAGATAAATAGAATGCACTATTTATCATGTAGTCTAAAGATTGCTAGAGGTAGACAATAGATGGTGATAGCCATATCGGTCCTTTGAAATCATCCACATTCATTGGTGCAGTAGGCTTTTGGTGAGAATCGCCTATGGATGTAGGAGCAAACCCAATGCACATAGGAACTTAGCTAGAGGTAGGCAATAGATGGTGATAGCCCTATCTGTCTTATTGTATTGCATTACTTATGTGTTTGTATAAATGAGTATAATGTAAACTATGCAACTATATAAAAACAGCATAGAAACTTAGCTCTTTTCTTTGTTCCTCTCCACTAGGCTACTCTTATTTATCTAGAGTAAGCTATTTGTGTGTCCACTATCCAAATATTATCTTTATTCTTATCCTTGTAAGGACTTTGTCTTATAATTGTTAATAGTTGTTAAACACCAATTTTCGATCGTCAATATACCTATAAAAGTAGGAGGACTTAGCATTTCATACCTGCCTATTAGTTAGGAATAATAAGATTTCAATTTTCCTTAAAGATTTAGGTGCATGCAGGGATTTGATATAAAAAGAAGTGGAGAAATGGAGCATAATCCGGGGAAACACCCTTCCAGCTAATGGGACGGTGCCAATCTGGACTTCCCTCGAATTGCATATGTGGCTGCACAGGATTCCTCCGAAGACCATCGACTTAAATCAGAAGAGGACCCACCTATCAGCCATCTCAAGAAAGCACATGACCAATGGGCCCAACTCTAGGTCTGGCGACCGGGCTTTCTGGTCGGTCGACCAGGTCTTGAGGCGGTTCGGCCACCCCTTCCACGTGTCACCTCCTCAGCCCTTTGGCAACATCGGTGCATGGCGGTTCCGTGGCGGTTACTCCTGGAAACCGACCTATGGGCCCTATAAATAGAAGGGGAGAGCTCCACTCCAACACACACACGCAAGAGTTATTCATTTCCTCTCCACTCCAACACACACACACACAAGAGTTATTCATTTCCCTCTTTCACTTAGTAGTTTCCTAGTCCTAGTGGAGTTTAGTTTAGGTGGAGCCTGTAAGGATCATGACAATTGAGGTCACCCCAAGGTATGAATGTTTTGGTGATGAATGCTATTTGATGTTTCGTAAAAAGGCTAGATGTAAGAGTTCCACAAGAAGATCCACTCAGAGTTTCATATGAAGATTCACTCAGAAGTGGCTTAAAATAATTAGTTGACATGGCATGGGTGCATGGCTATTTCGCATAGAAACACATGCGATTTAGAGATAGAATGTAAAACAGGATCCATACCAAAGATCAACTATAATAAAAAATTACTTGTCTCTCACTACCACAAAAGAAGACTATAGCGGTGGGTAGAAATGTACTATAGCGGCGGGTCATGATGTAGATGAGGCCCGATCTTCCGAGAGGTAGGGGATAAACTCGACTATGAAGACTCGGCGTCGACGAGCCGGCTTGAATCAGACACGATCCAACCCCGCAACCGTTACACCAAGCACAACTTGATTGTTCCTGCAAGCGAATCGAGAACACAAGCAAGAAAAGATAAACACACAATCTAAAATTGCAAATCTGGATGAAGTGAATCTCAATGAAAAGGTTCATGCTCTAAACATAAAAGGACTAATGTCCACAGTGGTGTAGAACAAGAACAGGGGCCCTAGATTACTGTAAAAGGACTTGTCATCACAGTTACAATGAATCAATCAAGTTTCTCTCAAGAAAACTGAACTAAACAAAACCCAAGTCTAAACGGCGGTGGCTACTGAGTTTATGAGGGAACCAGGGGTGTCCTAGGGTTGGGGCGACCAGGGGGGTGGGCACCCACAACATGGGCTTAAGGCTCGACATGATACAAGGCCAAGTTGGCCCAAAATAGGTGGTGCAACACATTGTCATAGTCACACAGCATGACTCATGACCCTTCTGGAGATAGAATTAGAAGCAAAACAATAGCATCATTGTCCCCTTTCCAACACATCAAAGAACGCCTTGTTTGGACCTCGGATGTGAAAGATATCATTAAAACCGTGAAGGGGTGTCAGCTAAATCTGAGACGAACACGGCGACCGAGTTGGTGAGGACTTATAACTTGGGGAAGGCCACGATGTGCGCATATCCAGCATGGTGATATCCTCATCATCCTCCCCTTCTTGAATTGAGTCATCCTCGACTCCATCTCATTATCAATCTCCTGCAAAAGGTTAGTACCAGCAGAATGTAAAGTACAAGACACATGATTATAGATAAAAGACATATCACGACAAAGCATAGTATAACAAGGTGCATCATGACTATCACAAAGTTTAGCAATAGTAGATGTCGTAGCAATAAAAGCACCTCCCTTTAACTGAATAGCCTTATATTTAACATCAAAAAGTTTATTGTTATCTTGTTTATTCTCAATATTTTCCGCAAGCGTTTTAAAATGATTCCTAATATCAACAGGCAATAACGGACGCAAAGTAATATTCTTTTCTTTATGCATGAAAGTATATGTATTAGTTCTACCATGGTGGGCAACATCCGTATCATATTCCCATGTGTGGCCTAATAAAAGTGAACATGCTTGCATAGGTACAACATGAAAATCAGCATAGTCTTGATAAGAACCGACTGAAAAGTGAATGTGTGTTGATCGAGTTACCTGTGCCGTACCACTATTGTTGAACCATTTGATGTGGTAGGGCTGATGTAGTGCATGAGTGGTCAAGCTAAGCTTGTTGACCAAATTAGAACTCACCAAGTTGTTACAGCTCCCAGTATCAATGATGGTGAGAACACGGCGGTCCGCGATAATGAGGAACATGTAGAACAAATTGTGGCGTTGCTGTGCTTCCTCTTGTCCCACCTGAGAGGTCAACACACGCTGTATAATGAGGCTAGGAAAGCCCGCAGTGGCAGCAATGGAATCAATGGCGATAGTTTCCTGCTCCTCCGTTGAATCTGCAACAAGGTTAGTCACACGAGCAAATTCATCTTCAACATCACTAGAACTTTCATACCCATCAGCAGTAGCGATGAAAGCACGACGACTGGGGCAATGCTTCATGACATGTCTCATGCCCTTGCAGTGGTGGCAAATAATGGTGGTAGAGGAGCCACTCCTAGCACCGGAAGTAGCAGCCTTCTTCTGGTGTTGGTGCTGCACACTAGATGATTGTGCTTCAGAAACAAGAGCAAGTGTAGAAGGCGTTGCTGGTGGCTTAGCAACATGACCAGAACATGGCTGGATAGATTGCTCAGTGCTGGACCTGCAAGATTGTTGTAGATGGCATCCCTATACTTCTCGTTCAGCCTTAAGAGCAATATAATACAATTGGTTGAACCTATTCTACTCTATATAGTCAACAATATTCTGGATAGCGATTCAATTCACCAAAGAAACTAGCACTAGTTTCAATATCATCTTCATGTATATCACAACGTGCTAAACCAATAAGCAATTCTTGATAATATTCCTCTACTGTTTTATCACCTTGTGTTAAAGTTTGTAATTTTAAACGTAAATCACGTTGATAATAAGGAGGAACAAAATAAGATTTTATGCGTTGTTTCAAAACAGGCCAAGTGGTAGGTATAGCAGCATTAGTATTGCAAAGATCATTCCACCAAAAGAGAGCAAAACCCGTAAACTCACTAGTAGCAAGTCTAACTCTATGCTCAGCAGGAACTAAATGAGAATTAAATTTCTGTTCAACAGCAAGTTTCTAATCTAAGTATGCATCAGGATCAACACTACCAGCAAAAGGAAGCATGTTAAATTTAGGCTTAACAGAAGTATCAATATTACCATGATTGTTATTGCCTCCCATACCGCGTCGATTACGGCGAAGATGTTCTGCATTACGGTCAACATCATCATCATCAATAGCTCGTTGAGGTGGAGGTCGTCGTTCAACATCCTCAATTCGGTTGGCAACAATGTTGATGTGGCCCATCAACTCGACAAACTTCATTTCCATGAATGTACACTGGTCCGCAAGAAGCTTCGTAAGCTCGGCCTTGGACACATAATCATTGAAGTCTGTAGGGGACTCCAACTCTCCAGTTGTCCCTTTCTCTGACATGACTAGAAGCAAAAGACAAGACTACACAAAAGGATTAGCCCTATCAAGTAGCAGCTATTCGAGGTTTTTGAAAGGGGAAAGCAATATCAGGAGCGATGTATCATAGTCTTGCAAGTGTTCTTACCAAACCCAACAGGTCGGCACAATCTATTGTCGAGCTTGGGTGTACCAATTGCAAGGAAGAAACCTATGCTGCAAGTATGTATAGCTTGGAAGGCTAATATATATGTTAGTGGAACATAATTCAATAACAGATAGTAGCACTAAATAATTGTCCAAAGCAGTGTCCTAATTGCTGGTAAAAGAATCGTGTTCAAAAATAGTTGTGACGGCAAGAACAATGGAAAGGCAGCAAGGAGAAAAGCAGTGGTAGTTAGGCTTCACAGACTTAGAATTTTCAGGACGTGGGGGGGGGGGGGGGGGATGCAAATCAAAATCTTGTTTTTTATATGATTTTCCACTATTTTTCTGTGATAGAGGAACACAAATGAAGGAACCACAAGAAGTTTCAACTCAAACAGAGGGAAGACAAAGCATGGGCAAAATTTCAAAGTTTCACCGAAAACACTATTTTAACCTTCACAATTTTTCCTGATTTTTTTTGAATTTTCTGACAAGGGCACATAGGGTGTAGAAAAGTGTGTGTCACCTCAACTTTGAGTCAAGAATCTTCTGTAAAAATTTCAGCCTAATCGGATCAATGAGCAAAAAGTTATGCCCGTTTTACCAAAGGTAGGTCAAGATAGAGTTTGAGGGGGGGGGGGTGTGGGTGAGTGGGAAACGGAATCAGGTGGGGTTTTTTCTTTGGCAATGGATTGTGGGTGTGGTGGGTGGGTAACACGATGGTGAATCTAATAGAAAGCATGATGGTAATGGTGGTCCAAACGGATGGGAAAAAGCGGTGGTATGCAGCAGAGATCAAAACATAAACTGAATCGAAACAATAATTTAAACCAGCAACTAAACTCGACTAGGACACAAACTCAACACCACGGGCTCTGAAATTAAATTATGCAAAGGTTAAACAATGTCTGGGATGGTGGGGAAAATTTTTTTGTTGGCTTTTTCATGGAGAATAGGTGATGAACACAAACAAATCTGAAGGGGAGAACACAATAATATCTCACAGGGAACCTACGAATCTGATACCACTTGATGTAGATGAGGCCCAATCTTCCGAGAGGTAGGGGATAAAGTCAACTATGAAGACTCAGCACTGATGAGCCAACTTGAATCAGACACGACCCAACCCCGCAATCGTTACACCAAGCATAACTTGATTGTTCCTGCAAGCGAATCGAGAACACAAGCAAAAAAAGATAAACACGCAATCTGACATTGCAAATCTGGATGAAGCGAATCTCAATGAAAAGATTCAAGCTTTGAACACAAAAGGATTAATGTCCACAGTGGTGTAGAACAAGAACAGGGGCCCTGGATTACTGTAAAAGGACTTGTCGCCACAGTTACAATGAATCAATCAAGTTTCTCTCAAGAAAACTGAACTAAACAAAATCCAAGTCTAAATGGCAGCAGCTACTAAGTTTATGAGGGAACCAGGGGCGTCCTAGGGTTGTGGCGACCAGGGGGGCGGGGGCGCCCACAACATGGGCTTAAGACCCGACACGATACAAGGCCATGTTGGCCTAAAATAGGTGTCGTAGCACCTTGTCATGGTCACACAGCATGACTCATGACTTTTCTGGAGCTAGGACCAGAAGTAAAACAACAACGTTGTCATCCCCTTTCTAACACATCAAAGAACGCCTCGTTTGGACCTCGGATGTGGAAGATATCATCAAAACTGTGAAGTGGTGTTGGCTGAATCCGAGATGAATGCGGCGACCGAGTTGGTGAAGACTTATAACTTGGAGAAGGCCATGATGTGTGCATATCCAGCATGGTGATGTCCTCATCAGGTCAACCTCTCCGCTACTATGTTTCCGAAGACAAAAATATCAATTTACTGTGGTAGGTACTCTGTGAGACAAACACCCCACCAATATGATTACTACTGTAGTGGCGGGTGACATGTCACCCGCTGCTATGAGTATATCGAGAAAATAGAAAAATAGCAGACCCCGTGGGAGGCCCGCCACCATGCCAAGGAGCTCGGCCCACCGCCCGTCCGTCATCGCGCAAAAGCTCGGCCCGCCGTCATCCTAGGGAGCTCGGCCCGCCGCCCATCCACTGTCACACAATAGAGATTGGCCCATTGCGCCTCCACTGCGCTCGGCCTGCTAGGCCCGCCCGAGCCACCGCAGAAGCACGCGGCCCCTTAAGTCGCCGCCGCTGAGCATAGAGGAAGGGGAAGAGGCGCCGCCATTGCTGAGCTCCTCCTCCATGGCGACCTCGATCGAGCAGGAAGCCAGTCCACCTTCTACCGCTGCCTCTCCACAGGTCATGCTGGCGCGCCGGCCTCTGCTGCTGCTCCTTCTCCTCCCTCGCGATGGCCGTGGCAGCACGTGGAGGAGGTGACGACCTGCTGCTGGAACTCGGCGAGCGCGAGCGACACGAGCGCTGTGTCGTCGTTGAAGACCAGGCGGCATACGCCCTTGAGCCGGAGCACCAGCACAGCCTCTTCGCCACCGCCACGTAGCCGTGCGAGCGGCCTGGCATCGCCGAGCACACGCCTAGTCCACCTTGGTGAGAGAGAGAGAGAGAGAGAGAGAGAGAGAGAGAGAGAGAGAGAGAGAGAGAGAGAGAGAGAGAGAGAGATAAGGGAGAGAGAGTGAATCGAGGTTGGCTGGTTGAGACGGAGAGAGAGAGAGGAGGGGGAGATTAAATGGTAGAAAACACACAATCTGTGTGCCTCCCTCTGATTGGTCGAGAGAGAAATAAACGGATTGATGACATGGCATGCTATTTTGGGTGGTCGTTCTTAAGCACCGCAGACGCACAAATTGATGTCGAGGCCAGAGTAATCCACCTCAACATTAATGGCAAGGAGGAGAAATTTGACTTCCGACCAAGAGTGGAACAATGCTCCATGGTTAGAGTTATGTTTGGGCCAAACCCGCAGAACATCAAGGAAGTACAAGTGAGGCCAAGTAGAGACAACCTAGTGGACTTCATGCTAAACTTGTTGGCACAAGAGAACCCCACTCTTGTTGCCCTGAAGAAGAAGGCAACGGGCACGCCTGGGCTCTGGGCAAAAAAGCAGCCGGTTAAGAATAATCCTTCGTCCACATAGCCCAAGAAGGTGAAAAAAGTGTGGCGGTCAAAGAAGATATCCATGTCCTCATCTTTGAACAAGGATGCACCGACAGCAAGCTAAATGACGAAGGAGGGAAAATCCCGTCCGCCAGACTCAAAATTTGTGAACCCTCGCCGATAGTTTAAACAATATTTATCCATATTTCCCTTTCCAAAATTTTATGATTTCAATTTGCATATTTGGATTTTTCACTGCATGTTGGTATTTATTCCAACCTAGTTTCAAAAAAAAATTGGAATTATTCAGAGTTTATATTTTTGAGATTTTGGCTTTGCAGAAAGGTTGAAAATGTTTTTCTTCAAAACATATTTTCTTTCTTGTGGTTCACCACCAGTGGAGCCAACTGGCTAGAGCAGTCGACCAGAGAGGCCAGCCACTGGTCGGGTGACCAGACCCGTTGGTCAGCCGACTAGAGAGCAACGGCTCTCTGGCCCCACTTGCCCCAACGATTAGTCGACAATGGTCACTCTTCAAATTGACCATTGCTTTGCTCTGCTATTTAAGGCAATGGCCGGGAGAGGGAGTTCTTCACTCCATTCACATTTTCCCCACTCCATTTTTCTCTAGCATTGATCAACACTCTGAAATTCCATAAAAAATATTTGCTTTGATTCTCATTTGCATTTACAAGTGGTTTCATATTTGCAAGAGTTTCCAATAGAGTTTTCGTTTGGTGTTTCACTAACCTTAACCCCCGTTTGAGTTGCTCTTGTGTTGGTTTGCTCAGGTGTGTAGCAATGAATAAGATGAAGCGAGCTTTAAGCAAAATGAAGAACAAGGTGTCGGGAAGCCCTAGCAATGCAAGTCCTACACCTTCAATGGTGTACAACACGTGCTCCCAACGTCAACGTCTTGAGGAAGGGGCAGAAGAGGATGCACCGGTTGAGGAACCAATCGAAGTAGAGCCGGAAACAATGCCAAATTTCAGCAATGTCCAACTCCGACTCAACACCAACTGCGACCTCGACTTGGTTGGGAAGAGAGAACGTGACATCTATCGGATGATCACAGGCTGGTCTTACATTCCTACGTGATCGTATGATCTGGAATTTCTTTCCAATGTAGATATCGATACTGAATTTGCTTCTATCTTTCATGCTATGGGATGGGATGGTTTTGTTCCGGTAGATGAGCCTTGCTCTCGTTTGCTTACCATTCAGTTCTTATGCACGCTTAAGAGGGATAGTGATAGGATTTCATTCCGATTCAATGGAATGGAAATCTCACTCACTTGGAGGCAATTCAGTGATTTCCTAGGTTTTTCTCCTATTGTTGTTTTGGATTTTCATTCTGAAAATTTTGAGTTTAACAAAAGCAGTTTTTGGGAGGAAATAATAGGGAATACCTTTGCCTTGTCACCTCGGAATATGGATACCCATTATCCTACCTTGCGTTTTATGCATAAATGGCTGACAATGACTTTGTTCCCTAGAAAGGATGTTAGAACCGTGCGTGGAGATGAATTGTTTCTTCTCTTCTGCATGGTTAATAAAATCAAAGTCTCCCCTTTCATAGCCATGGTTAAGCAATGGGTCGAAGTTATCAAACAAATAGGAGATTTTGAATTTACATCCCTGATCTATCGCCTTGTGCAAAATCTTGGTTTGCTAGGAGATGCCCAAATCAGTGATTTAAATTTTGAGCGGGCTATCCTGGGCGAGCAATTTTTCAGATCGAGACATTCTGTGAAATAAGAACTCAATGACTCCCTAATTTATTTCTTTCCCAGTTTTACAAAAGAAATCTAGTTACCTAACTCGGATTTTCATTTGTATAACTGTGATGAACTAACCATTCCTCTAGAGACATGCTTTGCAGCTCGCAGGAACAGTGTTTCCGGTCTTATTATCAGAAACAAATCATGGAGGAACATCGAGGCATCCCTCCCAAGGGACAAGCCAAGCATGGATTCTTGGGATCATGCCATTCCTCATGGAAGAGTCAGTGTATCCTAGGACACTGGTGAATGGCCTGGGGGGGGGGGGGGCTCTGGTAGCTCAAGTTCGAGTGGTTTACCACCACTGTTTAGCATACATCACTCTCATAGCAGTTCAAGGAGGGGCACAGATGATCTCACTAGACAAACTGACAACATGTCCCTCCAAATTGATCAATTGGTCCATACCATGCACACTTATATCGAGCAAGAGAATGAGTGGAGAGATGATATCTGGCAGTTCTCGAGAATTGAGAATAAGATCTCTTGATGAGCACTTATTTTCACTCTCAAGGCTACTTTGGTCAGGAGCTGCCACCATTCGAGTGAGCTCAAGCCAGCTTGGGGGGGGGGGGGAGTTCCTCGCTTAATGTGAAGGTAACTTGTATCATTTCTCTTTTCAATCACCGCATGCATGATAAACTAAAAACAAGAAAAAGATTTGTTTCCCTTTCACATGCATGATAAATAGAAAAACTAAATAATAATAATAATAATAATAATAATAATAATAATAAATTCATGCGTTGTATGAATGCATAAAAAATGACAAGTTCCTCAATGATATAAATTCCCACCACAGCCATATGTTGTTCTACATTGCAAAACCTTCTACATATGCTACTTGTATTTTCACTGAGCCTTGTCAAAATTGTGGGAACCTAGGGAGAAGTATTTTCTACATTCATGATCAAGTCCACGCACATCACGCTAAGTTTCCACACTGGAAATTGGCAATCATCCATGACACACCATCCATCAACAAAATAAAGACTTTGTCTTCATGATTAATCTCTCCCCAAGATAATCAAGATAACGGCTATAAAAAAAAGAGATTCTTGCTCCATGAAGAGCTTGACAGAAAAAAAAACTCTTGCTCCATTAAGAGCTTGAGAGAAAAGAAAGAAAAAAAAAGAGAGTCAATACTGCCAAATAAAGGGAGAGACAAATAAAAAGAATCTCCATTCCACTCCATCATATCCACCACACATGCACATCTTGATCATGTGTAACATCCCAAATTTGAAATTTGGGTTTTGAATAAAATTTTAGTAAATTTTAAAACTTATTTTTAATAGATTAAAATTTGGCTTTTATTATTTATTGTGTTGTGTTGCTTGTGGTGTGCTATGTTTGAGTTGGTTCCTTGATTGTGTGCTGGTGTGCTCTTAGAGCATTTTTCCTTTGTTATCACATCACTAGGTTATTCTAGATTAGTTTAGTTTGGGTACCTATCCTCTATTCCTTGTCATCCTATTCTCCCTCTTTGATCTGTAGAGCCACTATATTAAACATGCCAAAGAATGATTGGATTAGTACAAACCCAACCCAAGTATGAATCTGAGGGGGTAGTGATCATTGCCAGCCATATGGATATGGAAACTGAAGGATTGAGAAACTAAGGTTGAGCCATATATGGATAAAAGAACATGAAGTTGGCTTTTGGAGAAGTTGCTGGAGTGCATACCGATAATCAATCAATTGAACCATCCAGGGTGAACAATGAAAACCCAAATTACCTTAACCCCTTTCTTGCTAGCCACGCCGAATCTCGGGACGAGATTCTTGTTAAGGGGGTAGTTTTGTAACATCCCAAATTTCAAATTTGGGTGGTGAATTAAATTTTACTAAATATTAAAACTTTTTAATAGATTAAAATTTGACTTCAATTAATTATCGTGCTATCATT
Organism: Eleusine coracana subsp. coracana; assembly: GCA_032690845.1. NCBI lineage: Eukaryota > Viridiplantae > Streptophyta > Magnoliopsida > Poales > Poaceae > Eleusine > Eleusine coracana. The sequence continues at coordinate 33,595,436 of CM064434.1, forward strand.
ATCTTTAGGCAAAATTTATATTTTATAAATTAAATAAATAAATTTAAGTTATCATTTATGTTTGTTACATTCATGTTGGAATAGTATGCATTAGGGATTTAATTGTGTGAAAATGTATTTTAAAATTCAAGTAGAAATTTGATTTAGAATTAACAAGAATTAGAAATAGAAAAGCAAAGAAAAAGGAGAAAAGAAGCTCACGGAGCCCCTCTCCCCCCTGGCCTGATTCCCTTGCCATGGGCCAGGTAGCCTATTCCCTTTACCCCTCTCTCCTGGCCTGTTTCGGCCCAGCGCGCCGCGCAAGCCCACCCCACGCGCTGGCCTAACCAGCCCCCACGCGGCTCACCAGAACTCCCAGCCCACCTCCCCGCCTGCCTTCGTCTTCCGCCAGACGAGCGAGCGCTGCTGCCGCCACAGACTGGAGAAACCGTTCGCCACTGCTGCTGCTTCGCATCCCCACCCCTGTGGCTTCAAGAATTGGCGCACCGAGCACTCAAACGGATAAGCCACCATCTCCTCTTCCAATTCCACTCATTTTCTTCTTTTGCCATTAAAACGAAGGCTAGATGCACCCTTGTGTATGCCTATGTCCCTTGCCTCCCCTCTTTCAGTCCCGAGCTTTGAAGTCCAAATTCCTCGATGTATCCTCTGCTCCCGTCGTGCCCAGTAACAAAGAGCCAAGTTGGCTTCGACGTTGCTGGCGAACCACTAAACCAATCAACACGAAACTTCATCAGATGGTGCGCCTGGTACTCCTCTACAACATATCCAAAGATCTCGTCCATTGGAGCCCCAATGCAACCACAATCTTGTTTGCCATGGCCGTTGTTCCCTGTAAAATCATGTGTTTCTTTGCTTAATCCCGAGGGTCCTAAGCTCTAAACTTTGATCCACGTCGTGTTCCAGGAAGTTAGCTTTGCGATCCTAGGAGCCCGTGCCGAGATATGCCCCCACGACACCAGGAACGTGTTTGGACCGCCAACTATTGCTCCACGACCTTGCCTTGTTTCAACCCCGCGATCTCTACACTAGCTGAGCAACTGTATTACCAGTTTGCTAGTATCATGTTCCACAACACCAGCGAAGTATAGGTCTAAGTTGTAGATCGATTGATGAACCCAATCAGTGGGAACGTGCAAGCCAAGGAATGTTTTATTCTGTCCACAGCAGCAGCCGAGCTGCCCACCAGCCCTTACGAACCATTGTCGTAGCCTGGTCCATTCACCCCAAAGACCTAGACCACGAATATATGATTTAATTTATTTTAATTACTTTTAGATAAATGACTCTTTTGCATTTAGACCCCTAAGCTTAAGTTAAATATTGTTTTGGCACAATCCCTATAGCCCAGTTTGCCACCCCCGTGCGGCCCTCTAGCTCAGCCTAGCTAGGCGCTGACGTCTTTTTCCTCCCCTTGCTTAACTGCCGCCGCCACTGCCAGAAAACCACCATCAACATTCCACATCCCCACCTTCTCGGTCCCATAACCAACCTACCGAACTCGCAAACGGTTTTCCTGTTTCCCCTCCCCCACTCCTGGTCCTTAGTGGCCATCAATTGCGCACTCAGGCACACTAATGCTCATTAATGGTGCCACCCGCCATTGATGGCCCACATGTTTGAGCTGCTCGGTTTCCCGTTCCTTTCCTCCTATAAAACCGATCCCGTGGAATCACCTTAACCCATTGCTACCACCCTTTTTGTGCACCCCGTCCTCAATCCCATGTCGCCACCGAGCTCTAGCAACCACCACCAGCACCTCCCATCATTGTCGATTGCCTCTGAGGCTCCCCAACCCCACGCAAGCCCCTCGCGTCCTTTTGCCCCTTCCGCGTAGAGAATGGGCAACCGACGCGCTTCTCTGGCAAGTTTCGCTGCTGTCGCCCATGACGCCACCACTTGGTCAACGCCGGCCACCGCGCAACTCGCTGACGCCCTTCTTAGCCGTCGATTTCTTAATTTGTGGCCAAGATTAGAACTGAGTGAAAGGTTATGAACCTGATCCATCATGGACCACAGACCGCAACCTAGCCTCGATCCATAGACCCCGTCAATCCAGTATTTAAGTTTTATTCTATTTCGTGTAAATTCCAGTAAATGCCTATTTTGCGCATAGGCCCCTGATTTAAAGGAAATACAACTTAGGTCCTTCATTTTTGAATAAAACCCTATGCTTTTTATAAATAAATTATAACTTAGACCTTGTGTTTTACACTTTGTTTCCTATCATCTACTAAAGTTACATTTAACTCCCTAGCCTTTACTATTTAAGTAAAATATATATTTTCTAAAATAAAATCTATTTCTTTTATGCTTAGATTGCATAACAATATATAACATCTCTGTTTAATAAAACTAATTTTTCTTTATGATTTATAAAACTAATTAAATATTTAATTTTCCTGAGTAGTTAATTTTGCTAATAAGACCCTTAGTTCCTAAACCTTCATACCTTTTGCTCGTAAATCTGATTTAGCTGAGTTTTGCACTCATGAAATCGTAGGAACGAGTACTAGTCATTAGATATTGCTTGGTGTATTGTTTATTATTTGTTTATGTATGCTTTTCGGTGTTTATCGATATTAGAGGACGAGCAGGAGAAGAATTTCCAAGACTCTGAGTTTGAGTAGCAACTAGCAAGGAAAGAGGAAAGTGTCCTTGATCATATTGCACCTATTAAGGATATTAGTTTACTTTTCATGCATGCTTGTCTAAATTTGAATCCTATGTTCGGGTTGACTAGATATTGATTGATCTTGTCCTTGTCACCTGGTTGGGATGGATAGATGGGTACGTCATGCTTAGTTTGCAGTATTTTAGGGGATTAAAATTGGATAATGATAAACTTGACTAATATTCACTTAAATCTCATCATGGTTGGTAATTGTTTTAGCAAAATGGATTATAGGAGACCCAAGCTGGAGGATGTTGATGATGGTGCGGGTATGCACAAGTACGGGTAATGTACTATATGGATTGTTGTAGTACCTGCTTGTGGTCATAAGAACCGGTTCATGTAGCGACCACCTAGGAAAACAAGGCAAAGTACATGGCTGATATGGGTAGGCGTGGTCCGATATTAGATATCTTCCCAGTTTTTTAGGCATTCGAGGAAGGAGGATTAGAGGGTCACTTTCAGCCTCAGGTGATGATGGGTATGATTCTAGCCACAGCGTCAGAGAGGGCTTCTGTAGGGATGGTTAATCCCGTTGCGGTGAAATGTTAGCGGGGATGTTTTGCAAGATGGAGAGCTATTTGAAAGACCATGTGGTGATCTCTTGGCCTCACACCTACGATAGTGTGTTGGCAACAAGGAGACTTTAGTCACCGACGGGTGATAGAATCACCAACCTGTTGGTAAAGTTATGCAACCTCGATAGAGTATAAAATTACTATAACAGTCATGCTCACAGTCAAGAGCGGCCTGGATCCTCACACGATTAGATGGATGGTTGGATGGATCTGGTCGGTAACCAAATTTGGGTGGTATAGTAATAGGTGCTATAGGTGGGTAACCTGTAGTGTTCTGATATGGGTGGGTAACTCATAGATTTGCTATCGGTGGGCAACCGATAGTGTTGGACAGGTGGTTAACCTGTTGGGTTTTTCACCTAGTAAATAGGATGCTTGTATAATTAGAGTCATAGGATAAGGATTCGTAGTGCAGTAAACCTGTGTTGAGCCTACTCTTGTTTTTGTCCTGCATGTCATTACTTTTCCCCACTTGCTGAGTACTTTATGTACTCATGCATTTTAGTTTTCTCTGTGTTGTTGTTGCTATGATTCTACTGCTCAGAAGATGATGGCGAGATGGACTACGCTGACAAAGACTACTATGACTAGGAATGCGACCCCCGGTTGACTGCCTGTGGCGTTATGGTGCCTTCCACTGTTTTCTTTTATGCCTTGATATAATCCATACCATGTAATAATGATACTTTGATATGATAATGACATTGGTTGTACTATTACTTCACTTTTGTCCTGTATGCGTGAAAACTTGATCATGGGATGCATACAGATGCATTCGGTTTTGGACTTAAAATCGGGTGTGACATCATGCTTGTAGGAAATGATTTCTCCATGGATCCACTCTTTTGACTCGATGTCATTTGAAATACAAGTATGCGACATTTATCCAAGTTGTTGTGGCATGGTTTCCTGGTATCCTTGGAGGAGAGACCAGCAAAGCTTGCATAGATGGAGAGGAACGCAGGGGGTAACAAAGGTGAGGAATAGAGGGATTAGGGACGTCACCGTGGCTGGGAAACTTGCCAGCCACGATGATCAAAGAATAGGGTTGCCAATAGGCAACTCTAATTATTTCTTCGATGCCTAATACAGACTACCACGGGTTCCTTTATACCCAGGATCCCCACACAATCCAAACCGAATCAACCTCCTATCTTTTCTTTCCTAATTGACTTGACCTGATTCCAACTGGACTACGACTCCAACTCTAGACCAACTAATCCTCCTGGTTGTCAGGTGCAGGTTGAACAGGCTTACGCCTCTAGTACTTCTTGCCCACAAATGCATCGACAACACTTCCCTCCTCCCCAACAAACAGCTCGTCCTCGAGCTGCACAACTGGATGCATCCGTTTGAACTCCTCCAAGTTTTCCTAGGACGCCTCTGAAGCTGCCCTTCCTTGCCACTGGACTAACAACTCCCAGTGCCCCCTATTCAACCTAGCTCGAACCACCTTCCCAGGAGCAGGAACAACACGACCATGAAGCAAATCTGGTAGAGGCACCACAACTATCGGAGGGTCACCGACGTACTTGTTCAACAATGAAATATGAAACATGTCGTGTATCTTTGTGTGTGCCAACAATTGTAACTTATAAGAGACTGCTCCAATGCATTCTAGAACCTGGTATTCCATAATAATGCGGGCCCAACTTAATGGCGAAGCCAAAGAAATACCCACTACAGCACACTACCGGAGGTGAAGCCAAACCCAGTCTCCCGGCACAAACTCCAGTTCACGTCTGTTCTGATCTTGATAGGCCTTCAACTTGGGGGATTTGTTGATGGTCATTAAATACCAATTTTGATCATCAATATACCTATAAAAGTAGGAAGACTTAGCATTTCATACCTACATGTTAGTTAGGAATAAAAAGATTCCACTTGTCCTTAGAGATTTATGTGCATGTAGGGAATTGATATAAATGAAGTGGAGAAATGGAGCATAATCCAGGGAAACACCATTCCAGCCATTGGGACGGTGCCAACTAGACTTCCCTCGGATTGCATACTTGCCTGCACAGAATTCATTCGGAGAACGCCGACTTAAATCAGAAGAGGACCCACCTTGTCAGCAACCTCAAGAATGCACACGACCAACGGGCCCAACTCCAGGTCAGGCGACCGGGCCTTCTGGTCAGCTGACTAGTTCTTGAGGTGGTTTGGCCTCCCCTTCCATGTGTCACATCCTCAGCCCTTTGGCAAAGTCAGTGCTTGGCAGTTCCATGGCAGTTACTACCGAAAACCGACCTATGGGCCCTATAAATAGAAGGGGAGAGCTCCACTCCAACACACACACACACACACTCAAGAGTTATTCATTTCTCTCTTTCACTTAGTAGTTTCCAAGTCCTAGTGGAGTTTAGTTTAGGTGGAGCCTTGCTCAAGTCTCCAAGTCATAAGAGTATTGGAATGACTCTTATATCCTTTCCTTTATCCTTTTATATTATGACATTGCTCTATTTAATTATTATAGTTCTTTCATATAGTTGTGCTTATGATATGTGTTCCTTGTTTGGTTATATATCATATTCATGTCATATGACTTTATGCTTTCATGATGTTGCTACCTTGTTGTCATGATTGGCATATACCTTGACTATAGTCTAAATGTTATAATGCTAGTTGTACTTTAGTCTAGTTGTTGTGCCTCAACATGGGTTTCATATCCAAGTAGGTTTAGGGAAGCTATAGTGTTTGATCTATGCTAGAGTTCTACATAAATGTGTAAGTGCGGTGCTTAGATGACTAGTTAGTATGGATCACCTCGTAATCCATGGTCTATAGAGGTTGGCAGTAGGTGGTGATAGCCTATCTGTCCTTTGTACTCCTCCATGTTCGGTTGTGACATGTATCCAAGAAAGTGTTGCCTTGTGTATGCACGACCTGAATCCGTACATGAAGTGTTAAGTACATTAGACTATGACTAGTATAGACTTGCTTGTAATTGTTTGACTATGTGGCTATATAGGTAGACTAACTTTGCTCTCCTAACTAAAACCCATTAGAGACTTAGGACCTTTTATTTATACTTTGGAATGATGGCTGTGTGTCACACTACACCTATTATTATTATACTTACACCTATAAAAACTCTGAGTACTAATACCAATCTTTATGTCTACATTACTGTTAACAATCATATATTAATGCTACGCCTTCCTTTGGTAGAACTATAAATGACAAGCCATTGGAGCAATTCTTTGGTGAAATGCTACAACGATATTTTTCGTGTGCTTGCGAATTTTTACTCTATTGACATTGAGGTGCATCTTTATAATTATGTCTAGTGCCATTGCCAGGGATGATTATACCGATGTAACTTAGCAAACGTCAACAATAATCTATTATGCAAGATTTGAACATAGTGTCTGTCTTGATCCTTATGCCTTCCTTTAAGATAAAACAAATATGATACCCCTGAATACTTCTGGGTGAAATGCTACAACAATATTATCTATACGCATGCGTATTATCTGCATTCTTTAAACATACCAACAAGCTTTTCTCATGTTGTTGCAGGGGAAGGGAATAAATCAAAAAGATTATCTATGTTCACTTATTGCATATGTGATTATTTGGCTATTGCCCAAATAGGATAGTGTATCACCGGTTTGACCTTGCGTGCAAACTACGTTGAAGGTCATGAACAACTCTTGAGAAAGGTATGTGCGCATATCGTCTTTCCTCAGAAGTTTCTGTCTACAAGTGAACCAGTTATCCAAGCAGCATCAAGGTTCAAGGTCATGGCCTAGAAGTGCCTTGTTGATTTCTTCACTATCTCGATGACCAACATTGCCATTGAACCCAACATCATAGGATATGCAAACTTCAAGATTGAGATGGGTATCATTACCATGGATTAGGCTAGCCCATTTTGTGGGAAGGACAACGAGGGCTCCAGCCCCCGTCGGCAACAATTTCTGAAAATCTGCAGCACCTTCAAGATGAAGGACATCCCTCTAGATGCCATTTGTCGCCACCTATTTCTGTTCTCTCATTTAGGGAGAGCGAAACAATGGTTCTATGCGAACAATATGTTGTGAGTACATGGGGCATGTGTTCAACCATGTTCCTCACCATGTTCTTTCTGTTTGACAAAACCAACGCCCTTCGCGGGAGAAGTTCAAGCTTCTAGTAGGAGCCGAAGGAGTCAATCTCTTAGGCTTGGGCGAGGCTGCAAGAGTGCATTGCTGCCTGTACCCATCATGAATTGGACAAATGGTTTATCATCCAAAACTTCTACAACAAGCTGACTTCATCAGCTCGTAACCACATTAATGGTGTTGTGGGAGGAGCCTCCTTCTTACTGACCGTTAATAAAGCTAGCAATTTGATTGAGAAGATGGTCTCTAACCAAGGATGGATTGAAGATCGTCTTCACTCGCGCAAGCAGGGCATGCAAACTGTCAAGGAGGTAGACATGCTAGCTGCAAAAATGTATCTCCTCATGAAGAAGATGGATGAACAGGGCAAATGATATGAAGTTGACATCGTCAATGCCTTGGAAGCTCGCATGACATGCGAGGTTTGTAGCCACATGGAACACTCGCGCAATGACTACCTTGAGACTCATGAGGGCATGCTTTACATGAACAACAAAAACATCAACTATCATCCATAAGAAGGCAACGGGTAGAACCAACCACACCTGTATTATCAAGTAGATAAACACTTTAACTCCTCTAATGGTTTTGATTAATCCTCCTTAAACTATCTTGTCTTAGGCCAAGCTAAAATCAATGATAACATCACTAAAAAGGTTTGGCCAATGATAGGTCTCTAGAGAGCGTTAATGCTAAGCTAAAAGGCCTTGATTCTTTCTTTAAGAACCAACTTAGCTTTAATAAGCTGCTAGAAAGCCAACTAGGTCCGCTAGTTGCTGCTATTCCCCTCTTAGAATCATTGAAGTTTCGGGGTTGCTCGAATCCCGTGTTGAGAACGTTAATCTGGTGACCACGAGAGGGGGTAAGACCACTCAAGACTTGTCATATCCTAACTTTGTAGGGAAGTACAAGGAAGACAAGGGTGAAGGGCCTTTCCAAGAGTTCTTTGACACAACCGTCTGGTTGTTTCTCTATCAGAACAAGAAGCCAATCGTGGATGAGCAATTCGCCCACTTTGTTGAGGTCATCTAGAAGATCCACATAAACTTGCCCTTGTCGGATGCAATGCAAGTTCCATCCTATGCTCGCTACCTTAAGGACATTCTGAGCAACAAGCGTCCAATGCCCACCACATAGGTTGTGAAGTTAATAGAAGAGTGTAGCGTATCTACACTCAGCCGACTTCCTGAGATGAAGAAGAAAGATCTGAGGTGTATTGTGATCACTTGCTCGATAAGGGTGCAACATTTTGACCAAGCCCTATGCGACCTTGGGGTAATCATGAGAGTCATGTCCAGATCTTTATTGATGGTCATTATACACCAATTTTGACCGTCAATAAAAGTAAAAAGATAATGCATTTCATACACGCATGTTAGTTAGGAATAATGCAATTGCACTTGTCATTAGAGAAACATATGCATGTGGGAGTTTATACACATATGGAGTGAGAAATGCCCTTTGATCCATGAAATACCATTCCAACCAATGGGAGAGCACCAACTAGACAACCCATGGATCAATGACATGGTTACACAAGATTGCGCGGGTGGCAACTGACTTAATAACAGAGAGGACCCACCTAGAGGCCCACCCCAAGGAAGCACACCCTAAGGGGGCCCACCTACAGGGTAGCCGACCTGACTCCCTAGTTTGCCGACCTTGGGTGGAGGCCTCTCCGTGAGAGCTTTCACATGTTGGCAATTACTGCCTCTGTGAAGTCGATGGAGGCCATTTCACCAATAATAAAAGCCCTCCAACCATCTCTGAACCGCCTTAAAAGTCCTATGTAAGGAGTAGTCTATTTCACTCACAAACACACACTCAAGAAGTACTCACTCCCTCTCACATTAAGTCTTTCCATGTCATAGTGGTGTTTAGTCTAGTTGAGCCTTGCTCAAGTCGACAAGTCATTGGAATATTTGTATGGCTCTTGTATCATTTCCTTTATTCTATATTTGTTTGACTTTGGTCTATTTAAATAATATAGTTCTAGAATATAGTTGTGCTTATGATATGTATTCCTTGTTTGGTAATATATCCGATTCATGTCTTAGGACTTTATTATGTTATTATCATGATATAGACTTGCTACCTTATTGTTATGATTGACATATACCTAGACTATAGTCTAATTGTTATAATACAAGTTTATACTTAGCTCTACTTGTTATGCCTCAAAATGAGTTTAATATCCAATTAGGTTAAGGGAAGTTCTAGAATTTGATCAATTCTAGAATTATATCTTGTGGTGTAAGCATTGTGCTTAGTTGGAAAGGTAGTGTTAATTATCTCGTAATGCATGATTTGCAGAGGTAGGAAGTAGGTGGTGACACCCCTATCTGTCCTTAGTACTCCTCCACGTTCGGTTACGACGTATGTCCAAGAAGGAGTTGTTTGTGTATGTCGGGCATGAATCCGTACTCGAAGTGTTGATTGCATTAAAGTAGGACTAGTATAATATTGCTTGTATATGATTGACTATACAACTATATAACTAGAATACATTAGAGATATAGCATAACTCTTCTATCTAAAACCCACTAGGTATTTGGGCTAATTATTTACTAGGGATGAACTTCTGTGTATTGCACTATCCCATATCAATATTATACTTACCCCTATATAAACTGTGATTATCAATACCAATCTTTATGCCTATGTCAATATTGATACTTTATTCTTACCCGCCTTCCTTCGAAATAAAATATATAACAATATCCTGAATACTTTCAGTTTAAATGCTATAACGGTATTCTCCACGTGCTTGCAGATTTTACATAATTGATACAGAGGTACATAATTAAATTATTTATGCTGGCTAACTTTGTTGTGTTTTCTTCTTTAAGTGAAAACAGGATAATGTATGACTGGTTTCAACATGCCTGAAAATTTCATTTAGAATCCAAAAAGAGTTCTGACGAGAAACAGAGTTGACATCTCTTCTCCACAGAAATCTAGGCCCATAGTACGAGAAGTTATCACCGCACCACCGCAATCTAAGCCAATGGCCGAGAAGACCCTCAAGGACTACTTCGCTCCCTCTTTTAGCAACATGCCTGGGCCCGCTGTTAACATTGGAGTTGCAAGCTTTGAGATAAAAAACAGTCTGATCACGATGGCCTATTTTATGGGAAACCCATGAGGAGGCCAGGACGCACTTATAGCACTTCCTAGAGCTGTGTGGCACCTTTACCATTGGCTCGGCCCAACGAGTATGTCAGAGTTCACCCTCTCCATGCTCGTCCAGCTGCCCTTTGCATGCCATGCGAGCCTGCTCATGCCTCGCACGTCCAGCCGCCTCCAGTCGCCCCCGCGTCTTGCCGCGCTCGTCCAGCCACCACTGCTGCTGCCTTGCAGCAAGCCACATTCCTGCTTGCTAGGGTTAGGAAATAGAAGCACACAAACGGGAGTCGGTTTTTAGGAGAACAACTCCAATCCATGGGTCAGCGGTATTTTGGTCTCTCATGTTTTTAATTAATTATTTATTTTCATCTGACGGAAGAATGAAACTCATGGTAAACGGTAGTTTCAGTTTGAAAAACTTATGTTAGAATCAATAAACGGTAGATTCGGGGTTAGAATCAAAATTAGCCCTCAAATGATGGTAAAACCCAATTTGCTCTATTTGTTTTTCTGATATTTTAAAATAGAATCTTTATTCTTTTTTAAAATATTACTTCAATTTTCTTGTTATACTCGTCCCATTCAACATTATATGGCATTCTAGCCTTATTAAGTTTTCTCAAATTATATGACACCCTTGCTTCCCAATGTATCTTTCTCCCTTCCTAATGCATCTCTGTATTTATCTCTCTTCTCCTCGTTTTCTATACAGCATGCTTTTTCATCTCCCCTTAATTCTTGTGCCAAGAGCCAAAACGTCATATTTCTATAGAGAAAGTATAATGGTAGCAAGAAAATGCTTACACGTGAGTTATTTTCTTAAATACCATATGAATAATATTTATAACCTAGAATGGGAGAATTCTTTTACACCTGCCAACCTGATTTATGGTGGAAGGAATGGGAGCAAATTTATATTTATGAAGAATCTAGATATAAGATTACAGAGGAACGGTCGACGAACAAGGAAAGGAATTATAGTTCATGACAGGTCTAGATGTAAAGTTACATGTATTTAAGAAGGACCGGGGGAAATGTTATTCGATGTTTCGTAAAAAGGCTAGATGTAAGTTTCACATGAAGATCCACTCAGAGTTTCACATGAAGATTCACTCAGATCCACTCAGGCATGGGCGCATGGCTATTTCGCATAGAAACACAAGTGTGTGAGATAGAATGTAAAACATGATCCATACCAAAGATCAACTATAATAAAAAATAACTTGTCTCTCACTACCACAAAAGAAGACTATAGGGGGGGTAGAAATGTACTGTAGCGACAGGTCAACCTCTCCGCCGCTATATTTCCACAGCTAAAAATATTAATTTATTATGGTGGGTACTCTGTATGAGACAAATACCCGGCCGCTGTGACTACTAGCAGCAGGTGACATGTCACCCGCCGCTATGAGTATATCGTAAAAAAAAATAGCGGACCCTGTGGGAGGCCTGCCACCATGCCAAGAAGCTCGGCCCACCGCCCATCCGCTGTCGTGCAAGAGCTCGGTCCGTAGTCATCCTAGGGAGCTCAGCCCGCTGCCTGTCCGCCATCGCGCAAGGGAGATCAGCCCGTCGCGCCTCTACCACGCTCCTGCCAGGCCCGCCCGAGCCGCCGTAGAAGCATGCAGCCTCTTGAATCGCCACCGCCGAGCGTGGAGGAATGGGAAGATACACCACAGTTGTTGAGCTCCTCCATGGTGGCCTCGGCCGAGCAGGAAGCTGGTCCACCTCTTGCTACTGCCTCTCCACGTGTTGCGCCAGCCTCTTCTTCTTCTCCTCCTCCTCCTCCGCGACGGCCGCGGCGGCATGTGGAGGAGGTGATGACCTGCTGCTGGTGCTTGGCGAGCGCTAGCCACACGAGTGTCGGGTCGTCGTCGAAGACCAGGCGGTATACGCCCTTGAGCCGGAGCACCAGTGCAGCTTCTCTGCCGCCATCGTGGAGCCGTGCAAGTGGCCCGGCATCGCCCAGCGCGCGCCTGGTCCACCTCGGTGTGTGTGAGAGAGAGAGAAAGATAGATAAGGGAGAGAGAGTGAATCGGGGTTGGGTGGTTGAGAGGGAGAGAGAGAGAGAGGAGGGGGAGATTAAATGGTAGGAAACACACAATCTATGTGCCTCCCTCTGATTGGTCAAGAGAGAAAGAAACGGATTGATGATTGATGATAGCATGTTATTGTTAGTGACGCCTCACTTCTCAATTGGTCGTTAGAAACATATTGTTAGTGATAGTTCACGTTTCTGACCGCCGCTAAAAATTGAATCCCTAGTAATGGTTCATGTTATGAACCGCGTTTAAAAAATAACTTTTAGCGAAGGTTAACTATGTTAACTGTCGCTAAAAAGATATTCCTATTTATAGTGATGCTTCATAATTAAACCGCCGCTATGGATTTTTTTTTTCAAACGCCGCTATAGTGGCTTTTTATTGTAGTGTCTGGAACCATTTAGTGGTTATATATATATTATGCGCATATATGACTACTTAACAGGTGTTTATATGAAGTCTTAGCCTGTCGGTTGGACAAGTCCAGGACACACCGGTCGTTGTGCTCGACCGGTACGGTTCAACGGGAAAATAATGGGGCGCTCACTAATCATGCTGAAGACATGCATAGTCGGACATCTCGTCTTCTAGCTGCACATGCAAACGTTAGGCGCGCTGTTGCTGTCGCAGTCCATAACACTAAACCACGAACCACCACCTTGTCTTCTGTCTGCAACCACCAGAAGACGCCAACCTAATACACTTAGCTTGTAGCTCGTCATCGTGCTACAAAATCCTCAACCATTTCCATTTAGCCTGTAGCTCCACCCCCTCCAATCTTACGACCACAAGATGAATAGGCGACTCTGCATCCTCCTCTTCGCCGCCACACTGCTCGTAGTGGCCTTCGGCGTGGCCAAGGCCGCCGCCTCCTCCTCGGTCGGCCCAGTGGCGATGCCGGGGCTGCACGCGCTGCGGCGTGTGGAGGATGATGCACTGATGATGAGCAGCTTCGCGGAGGGTGAGGATGAGGCGGCGTACCCGAAGAGGCGGGTGCTGCAGGGCGGTGGCCACATCAGCTACAACACGCTTGGGGCGAACAAGGCCGCTTGCTACGGATCATGCGCTGCCCGCGGACAGCCCTACAAGCCCGGGTGCCTGCAGATCTACCAGTGCCGTGGCTAATAAGGTGGCGCTGTTTTGCTGTAGTGACTAGTGAGTGTGCTTTCTTCCAGCAGGCCTGGTGTTTGTGTCGCTCTTTGGTCGGAAGTGTACTGTGTGTGTTCCTTGTGTCGTGTACAATTCTCAAGCTATGGCAGTTCGTGGTAACGCCCTTCTTGTCTTACCTTTTTACTTTGTAAACTGCCTAGATAACTATGGATGATGCCTAATAAAAAAATTAAAAGGACTGTGAATAATGCGTGTACTCATGCAATTCATTTTTATGTGTGGCCGTGTCGGTGGATTTTGATTACCATGTAAGTTTTGTTGTTTTCCTGCGGTTTAACAGTTAACACACTGCTATAGAAAATCTTGTTTAGCGGAAAACAGAGCAGGCCAACAGGGTAAGCTCCCGCCACACCACTCGTCTCCCAGTATTTTTGCACCCATACCGCATTAGAAAGTGTCTTCCAATAATAATTTAAATGGCTGAATTCTCAGTAAATGTCTTGTACATAAAATTGGCAGAATGAGATTCGTCCAAATAAATGTGCTATCCATTCGTCATCTTGTTCGGACCTGAGATTTACAGGAATCTATTACAAGAACTAAATAGATTCAAACTGCATTGGGATTCTTTTATTTCTAATTTTCATTAGCTAGTTTGATTGGCGTATGTTCATAATATGTTGACTTGAATTGGTCATGGAATTCTTTGATAGATGATATTGTGTATTTTAGCACAATATTCGGATACAATTAACCCCCCCCCCCCCCCCCTCATGGGCCCTGGCGACCATGTGGGCGGTGGCGGCCTCATGATCTGCCCCCCACCCCACCCCCAGCGGAGCGCAGCCCACACCTCTCCTCGGTGCACCTTCCCCTGCGCAGGCAGTGGTGGCCTCATGCGTTGCACGGCGGCTAGCAAGCTGGAGGTGGTAGCCTGAAAGGGCGGTGGAGACCTCATGCGTGGTGGCGGCGGCAGCCTCACGCATGGTTGTGGCGGCCACACAGGTGGCAGCAGCTTCGCGCACAATGGCAACAGCCATGCAGGGTTCAAGTGCGACCACGCGGGCCGTGGTGGCATTATGGAACATTTGGCGAGACTGGATCCATGAGACGACGGCATAGCATGGCCTCCGGTGGTGATGACCTTGGCCGCTAAATACAGATCTAGCTGGTGATGGCTTCACGTGCGGCGTATCTGGCAGGGCATGGCCAGATCTGGCCGGTGGTGACACACAACTTTGGTCACTAGCTCCGGCGTGGCATGGCCGGATCTGCCAGGTCACGACCTCATCGGCGGTCGATTTAACTTGCCGCAGCTGGATCTGAGAGGCCATGGTGGGCCAGCTGTCGATATTGTGGGGCATGGCTAGTGGGGTGGGTCCCTCTTGTTTGGTTTTTTTTCAACAGTAGCGGCAGGTGACAACACAAACTGCCGCTATAATACCTGTTTTAGCGGCAGGCTATGTCACTCGCTACTACAAAATTGTACTTTTAGTTATGGAAGTGTAACGGTGGTAGCGGAGTCTGTTGCTATAGTGAGGGTTTTATCTACCACTACAGTGCGCACTTGGTGTTGTGGAAGAAAATGTTTCAACTAGTGTGTTCTAAGAATCAAATAATTAAAAGGTGATATTTTTGACCATCATTTAGAATGGTAGTACTAGAAAAATGTATACCCAAATATATTATACACAAACTCATGTTGTAGAATGTTTGGTCAGGATCCACAGTGCTTTTGTGCTTCAAGCATATAATATGTTGTAATAAATCTAGAGGGTGGACAAAATGTCAGCACCTCGATGAAGCAAGCGCAGTGTGACGAACCATGTGAACATGCAAAGCATTACAGCGTCTTGTGTAGTCCTGCCAGCGTGTAACTACTTGGAAAAAATTACTGGTCTCTTTGTAGTATCCAATACTGATTGTAGCTGGTTGTATTAATTATCGATTTCTCAGTACAACTGGAAGGGCTGTGTAAAAATTGACCATTGGGTATGTGGCTAATATGGCAGCATAAACCACTTTACTACTACAAAAATAGTCATAATCAGCGTCATATCGACAGCGGTTGCTCTGGAATCGTTGTTAAAAGATTATCAACAATGATTCACAAACTTTGGTACTCACCAATAATTATTGTCTTAATGAACCACTGTTGATAACGAGTATCAGCAGCAATTCATTTAAGTGAACCACTGCTGATAAGTTTAAGTGAACTGCTGATAAACACTATAACTAAGTACTCCCTCCTTTTGTTGGTTGTTTCAAAATCTACGCATTCATAGGTGTGGAGCCCACCCACATGCCCAGACAGTCATGCGTAGGTGAATAAAGAAGAGCCCTTTACCTGTATGTCATTAAAAAAGATGGTCTTTACCTCTGAGCCATCAAAAAGTTTCTTCACACCTCTGTGCCATCTACATAAACTTATTTGACCCACATGCCATTCCGTCCACACGCCGGTAGTTTTTCACCGTTTGGGAGCCCTGACATGTGGGACCGGGCATATGAAATATTAAAAATACCCTTTCATGTTAGCTAGCCCCCCGTTCGGTTTTGTTTCACTGCACTCAGCTCCATTCTCGCTCTTCTCTCTCTCAATCCCTAACCCTAGTGCGGATTCAGCAGGCTCGGCTGGGGCGCGGCGGGGGCGCGAGCAGCAGGCGGCGCTCGCGGGCGCGAGCAGCAGGTGTGGAGCGGCGCGGGCGGACATGTGCAGCAGGCGGCGCGGGCGGGCGCGAGCAGCAGGTGCGGCACGGGCGGGCGTCAGCAGCCGACGCGTGCAGCGAGCGGGTGTCAGCAGCCGACGTGTGCAGCGGGCGGGCGCGAGCAGTAGGTGCCCAGCTGCGCGCGGTGGACATGGGCGTGAGCTGCAGGCATGGACGACCGGCCGGATTGGCTTCCTGAAGGGTGAGCATCTCAATTCCTAAGCTTATGTCACCTGATTGTGTGGTTCTTTTTTTTTTTTGATAGGGATTGTGTGGTTCTTAGTTTTGTGTGCTTGTGCTATTTGTTAATATGTAGGATGTATCCGGACAGTAACTTCAACTTAGAAATCTGGATTGCTGCTGCAAATATTCGTTGTCGGTGGTTTATGCTTGACAAAGTTGTCGATGCCGATGTCACTAACTACAGAGACCTGGTTGATGGTGTTGTCGACAAGTACCCTTGTGATAATGGTGACATAATCAGACTGTTTTATTTCTGCATGGACAGACAGGTGAATGTTGAAGTCTCTTGTGACCAAGATTTGGTTGAAATGTTTGAAAAATATAAGGCTTCAAAGTGCTGTTTGTTGACTCTTTCTTATCATAGCCCTCGTGTAAATCCTCCTGAAATTCCTGATTGGGATTTTAGTAGAACCCCTTCTGTTCAGCCCCCATTCAAAACTTTCAGTTGCTTGTCCTAGCATAGCAGAATCAAGCCATGTCACACACACTCAACCTGATGATACTGACTGCCTAGCTAACCCAAATCCAATGAATGAGCATGTGAGTGTTGATGAGGAAGGGTTGTATATTGATGTACTCCTTCCAAATCCTCAGTGTGAAGTTGGCAGTAAACAAAGGGAAGATGAAATTTGCTCTGAAACTTTCATAGATGACATAGATGATGAATCTGTATCTGATGAAGAAATAGATATAGATGACATTATTATAGATAGAGTGCCTGAACAAATGCCTAATGTGGATTATGACAAAAAGGACCCTCCTATGACAGTGGGGACTGTGTATTCAAATATGTCTGCTTTCAAGATTGCTTTAGCTTCGCATGCTGTGAAACATGAGTTCAACTATGAAATTGAGAAGAGTGATACAGGGAGGTACAAGGTTTATTGCACATTCAAGAGTGAGGGCTACAGGTGGAGAATCCATGACAAAACTCTGAAGGATGATGTCACAGTTAAGGTAATTTGTTAGTAGATTCCACTGTCTATGCATTGTGAAATAGGTTTGTCTTATTTTTTTTGACTTGGTAAATTGCAGGTGAAGAGGAAACCATACCCTCATATCTGTCAAAGCACTAGGAGGGCTAGAATCTGTGTAGGGGTAACACAATTTTGGGTGTGCCAGCAAGTTATTGATTGGTTTAAGGATGATAGTACTCTGGGTGCTACAGAACTGCCAAGGAGATTGAAGGATGAACACAAAATTTTGGTGCCCTACAGGAGAGTGTACAAAGGTAAAAATCTTGCCATGGATCAACTTTATGGGCCTTGGGATAAAAGTTTTGATAACCTGTTCAGATTAAAGGCCCAGTTAGAGGAAACTAGTCCTGGATCATTCTTAGTCATTGATCATCACACCATAAACAATAAGATAAGGTTTAATAGGTTATTCTTTGCATTAAAAGCATGTGTTGATGGTTTCCTTAGAGGCTGTAGACCATATCTTGCCATAGATAGCACATTTTTAACTGGAAGGTTCAGGGGACAGTTGTGCATAGCTTGTGCAGTAGATGGGCACAACTGGATGTATCTAGTAGCTGTTGGTGTAATTGATTCAGAAACCAATGACAATTGGGTGTGGTTTATGGAGAGGTTGAAGGAAGCAATAGGCACCCCAGAAGGGTTGACAATCTGCACCGATTGTGGCCAGGCAGTGATGCATGGGGTTAGTATAGTTTTTCCATATGCTGAACATAGGGAGTGTATGTGGCACCTAGTACATAATTTCAAGAAGAGGTACAGTGGAAAGGTTTTTGAAGATCACTTGTGGTCTTCTGCATACTCATGGAGCCCATTTATGTTTGAGAAGCATTATCAAGCAATGGCTGCAGCCAAACCAGAGGTAATAAAATATCTGCAATTGGAACACAAGAAAATTTGGACAAGGAGCCAGTTCAATACATTATCAAAGGTGGACTATGTGACTAATAATTTGGCTGAATCATTCAATAATTGGATAAAGGGTGACAAGGTAAAGCATCTGGATGACTTGATGGATACCATAAGGCAGAAGATCTTGATCAAGTGGAATCATAGGAAGAGGGTAGCTAAGAAGTTTGAAGGAAAGATTCTGCCTCATATTGTACAGAAGCTAAGAGAAGATAGCTACAACTTGGACATTGAAGTGATCACATGGTCTCCAGAAGGTGTAGCAGAAGTTTGTGCTAAGGGAGGTATTGGCTACAGGTTTGTGGTTAGTTTACCTGACCGAACCTGTTCCTGTAGGGTTTGGCAAGGGTCTGGAATTCCTTGCAGACATGCAATTGCATACATCACTTCAATTCCTGGTGCAAAACTGGAAGATTATGTGGATGAATACTTTTCTGTCAACAAATTCAGAGCTGCATATGAAGGTTCTATCCCTTGTATTCCTGACAAGACCATGTGGCCTAAATCAACTCATGGCTTCTTCATGCACCCGCCCTTGCTTAAGTCCACAGGAGGTAGGAGCAAGAACAGGATCAAATCATCTGCTGAGGGAGGCAGCAAGAAGAAGTCAAAGAAACATGAGTGTCCCATATGCCATCAGTTAGGACATCACTGGTACACCTGTAAGAATGGGAATCTAGAAGATATAGCTGCCTTGGAGGCTGACAGGTAAACTTAAAAAGTTTCATTTACATGTATAGATTGATTTACTATTTTAACTAATCTACATTCATTTACCTGCAGGGGTCTTCCGAAGAAAAGACAGAAGAGAGTAGCAAGGTGTAACACAGAGACTAGCATTGTTCCACTGCTCAATGCTACTCCTTCCCAGATGGTATTCCCACATAATGAGGCAGTGGCCAATGCTACCCATAAAAAAAGGAAGAGACAATCATCTTCTACTTCAGCTGATGGTGGGAGAGGCAAAAAAAGTTCTACTTCTACTAGTACATCTAACAGGTAACTAGTTGTCCATTTGTCTTCAAGTATATTTGGTTCCACTCTTGTTTTGACTAATAAAATTAATGCACAGATCTGTAACTGGTTCCAATGACCCTGTTCCACTCCAAGTTTTGCAACCGGCCCCTTTACATGAAGACTCGGCCACTCCAAGCAATGCACAACTGTCAACTACTGAAACAGTTCAAACAGAGCTGCCCCAAGTTTCACCAATGAAGAAAAGAGCGGTAACGAAGAAACTTACACCACAAAAAAGAATTCAAATTACACCAGCCATTACTACAAGCCCAGACAGCCCTGCATCCAATACTAGAAGCAAGAAACTGAATCTGCAGTGATGTGTGCCTGAATTGATGTTTTTATGCTGATGTAATAGTTGAAGAACACTTGTTGTTTTCCTGTCTTTTGGCATGTCTTTTGGGAGGATCAGTACCTTAGACAGTGCACTTTTCATTTGTGATGTAATCAAAACTACCTACTTAGCTAATATGTGATGACTTTAAAATCAGTGAGGTATCTGTTATGTGAAGAAAGTTTCAATGTGACGTCAGTTTGGTTAAATGTGTTTAGTTATGGTCAAATATTTGTTATATTCTAGTTACTAAAATGTGGCGTCTGACTGTGATAATATAACTGTGTGTGTACTGAATGGCATGTGGGTCAACAAGTTATATTCTTACTTTTCTAGACTAAGGGTATTTTAGATTTTTCATAACTCTGTTAGCCACTGTTAACACCTAAAATGGACGGAATGGCATGTGGGTTAAATAAATTTATGTAAATAGCATAGAGGTGTGAAGAAACTTTTTGATGGCTCAAAGATAAAGACCATTTTTTTTAATGACATACAGATAAAGGGTTTAATAAAGAAAACAAGAAGAAGAATCTTTTGTTCGTCCAACTTTATCTTCCTCTCCCTGTTCTCATTCACGGCCACTCGCTGCTCCTCCCTAGTCGCCGCCTGGTGCTCCGCTCGTGGCCGCCACGAGCTGCTTCGCATCCATCCTGAACCACCGCCGCGAGTTGCTCCGCCCCGGCCGCCGTCGCGAGCTGCTTCGCCTCCGACCCCCAACGCCGCCGCAAGCTGCTCCACCCCGAGCAGTCGCTGCGAGCTGCTTCTCCTCTGACCTCGACCGTCGCCGTGAGCTGCTCCGCCCCGGCCGCCACCGTGAGCTGCTGCGACTCCGACCCCGGCTGCCGCCACGAGCCGCCGCTGCGAGCTGCTCCGCTCCTAGCCGCCGCCACGAGTTGCTTCGCTCTGGCCACCGTCGCGAGCTGCTGCGCCTCCGACCCTGGCTGCCGCCACGAGCCACCGCCGCGAGCTGCTCCTCTCCCAGCAGCCGCCGCGAGCTGCTTTGCCCCGACCTCGACCACTGCCATGAGCTGCTCCGCCCCCGGTCGCCTGCTGACGCACTGTATCTTTTCATCATCGGGAATGGACATGAAGATAATATATAAAAAAGATAATATAAAATAGTAATTTAATTTTCCAAAAAACATTATACAAAAATATAATATAATATAGCACAATAATTCTAGTGTAATAATTAAAATTGACGAGGTAGGAAAAAAAGTCGAAGAAAAAAGAAAATAAAAAAAATCATCAGCAATGGTTCAGATTTTGAACAGCTGCAGCTGTTCAAAATCCTGAACCGCTACTAATGAGGTGTTTCGAATTGCTGCTGATGACCATTTTTGTTATAGTGCTTATTTGGATTATCTTTTGTATGTATTATTTTATCACTGATGAGTAATCTCATGGGTTACAAACCAACATATGGAACATTTTTCAAAAGTTATGAACGATGTGGTAAATTGGAGGGTCATGATTTCGGGCCACTCGTGGATTCTTGGAGACAAATTTATTAACTATACATATGTTTACAAGCGGCATCGATTATATCTATGAATTATATTATATGTAAGAATTCGACTAACTAGTCATGCTGCCTCGTAAACATAGGCGGTGCAGTAGATGTCCTGAACTGGCTACGTGTAAATACAGACATGATCTACTACTACCTATATTACTTAACTCGAAATTCTTAATTATCATCATGTATAGTAGTCTGACTTCGACTGGTTAGTTCTGCATCTACTATTTTTTTTGCATGTGCTTTGTTCTTGATGGTTGGATGCGGAGGATCAATACAAGCTTCATCCAGCTTAGACTTAATACCTGAAAACTAGGAAACCTTTAAGAAAATTTTGACATGTCCTAAATAGATAAGGTGAAACTAGGATGACTTGGTAAGTCTTGCATTGGCTGGCAACATATCAATACTTCAAGATAAGCTAATTTATTCTAACAGCACATTGGCTGGCACCATTAATGGAAGCGTATGTACTCTTTTATGTGTTCATCTGGTCATTGATTTATTATCTATTCTTGCAGGGGAATTGATATTCATGTGACAACTAAGACAGATCCCATTACAAATAATTAATAGCTGGCTAGATGCCAAATGACTTCATTCCTCTAGAAATTAATCATACACATTCAAAAGCATCAAAATAGCTGAGTCAATAATATGTCATGTAACTCATTTTATTTGAAACTAGTTAAAATCCCGCACTGCCACGGGTATCATCACCTCCGTTTAAGATGTACATGGTCAGTATGAATACAGTGTGCTCACAACATTCTTGTTTCTGTATTATCAACATTTTTTATAGCAAGAGTAATAATAGAAATTAAAATACCAACGGCACCGATCTTGACCAGTATATCTATCCATGTAAATTGACAGACCAGTTGACATCCTGTTGTAGATAATGTACAACTATTGCAAACGTAATACAATGAATTGATAAATGCTCAAATTGAACTCTTATATCATATCAATTAACTAAGGCAGTTATCAGGTATGAAAGAAATCTGAGCATAGTTCATATGGCTCCAGAACATTTAGTCTTTGTTATTTCCACTTACCTACATTAACCAATAGGACTCAAGTTCTTGCAATGGTTCATATGTCCACGTAAAATAGGAAGATAATGTATCATGATGTTTATTGGATTATAGTTATATGTAAATTTGATCCCAAGAACAAACATATTAATAAAGATTTATTGTCTATACGTTTTGTCTTCAGAAAATAGTGTGTATCGTCCAATATATAGAACCAAGTAAAAAATTATGATGAGACTAACTTTGAATATAGCTCACTGAATACATTTCCCGGATCAAGCGATATCATGACATTGGCATTGGTTTAAGGCAATCTTTGCTTGAGTAAGGTAGTGAATCTGCAAATTGTACAGCTTTCAAATAAATTCGGAAAAGGGAATATCAAACAAAAAATATTGCATTATTTCAAATGATCAAAATGCATAAATTTCAAGTATATGAACAACACATAGTAAAGAACTGACTTCTGCAGTTGGTTGTCCGATACAAAAAACAGTAGTGGATTGGAAGGGCCCTCATTTGTTCTGTGGCACATTTAATATCATTCAAAAAATTTATCCCTATACTATAGCTATAAATCAATTTCTCAGCATGTGTCAGCCCATTATGCTATGAACTACTCAGTTGATAACAATCTATGCTAAAACCTCTGATGATGACCTGAACGTTAAATGTGATATCCTATGCTTCACATCAAAATGAGAAGTAGATTAGCAAAAAAAAACACATTATGAAAATAAGCAACACCTAGGAGTTCTATATTTCTCAACTAATCGGAAGAACAAATCTGTTATGGTCAATATGCGACTCATGGTCCGTTGTGCTGTCCAGAGGCCCTAAGGGCAGGCTCAGTATCAATGGTGGATACTGTTCACACGTGTTACTGTAGTAGTGGGCCCACATGTAGATCCTTGCCCATTAAGTTAGATAATATTGGATCTAAGACCTTCTATATTGTAATAGATTACGCAGGGGTCAAGTTATGTGCTTTCTATATAAAGAGAGACAATTTATCAATAAAAGACAAGTATGATTAAGAGGTTAAACCCTAATTTCTCTCTTCTCTCTTGCCGCCTCTGCCATAGCAGTACCATGCTGATGTCCCTCTCCTCCAGCGCCTAGGGCAGCAGCCTTAGGGCTGTTGTTTCCCTTCTTTCTCCTCCCTCCCTCTTTGCTGCCGCCACCTTCCCCTAGCGTCGTCGCCGCCGCTGCCAGCCACGCCACCACCGCTGTCGCTGCCTCGCCACCGCCATCGTTGCTCTCTCCTTTCCATCTTAATTTGTGCACATAACAAAATTAAATATCAATATATTTTCATGTTGGAAAGAACATATCTTTAGTGGTGATGTATTAATTCCAGTGAATAAAAGGGAACAGCTAATTAAAGGACGTACACCCATGCAATGGAATACCATACTTTTATAGATTTCCTAAAAATATCATATTTTCATAGTATTAGAGAATATGTATAGAGTATTCGAGAATATTTTATTGAAAATTTATCTTTATTTTTTTAAGAAAGATCCAATGTCATTTTTTATGCTTCACTCACCAATACATCTGCCATAATTGTGTCATGGGCTGTGTTATCACCTTCCCGTCCGTTTTCCATATTGCAAATAGTAGAATCATAGGCAATGCTACAATCATCGGCAGTTTGAAATTACAATGATGCAAAAAAAAAATATTAATACTATATGATATTAACATTTACCCAACTACATTAACTTTGACCTAACTGCATTTGAAACAACAACGGGTCTCACATATCAACGTGTTACAATCCACACTTAACAATCATATTTGTGCATTTTTACAAAGAATAGATCAACTACAGCTTTACTTCGAAAGCGTGGCATACTTACCTTTGCTTGTGCCACTTCGTTAGTCATTCCAATGAGGCCACCACGGCTATAGAGTGCAAAGAGCTGGGCAGTGCGAGTGGCTTCAGCATACCCATATTGGTGTCATGGTGAAATGGAATATGTAATCTTGACGTGGAGCTCGAACTCAAACATGTTTTTCTACTTTGGGTAAAGAAAAGAAGAAAAAGAACTAAGCTATCATGGCCTAACTTGTTCGGTCTACATTAGCAACTCTCAGACCAGCTCACATCTGCCCCCATGCACTTCATGTCATCGCAGACCATGGGAATTTCATGATTGACAACATAAATTCCATCATGTACATCACCGCGGAGCTGACCATTGTCCTCAGATGATGGCCTTATAGGTAGCATAACGTAACTGCTGGCAGACACTATTGATTACGTCATAGGAGAAGCAAAAACCGATCTTATCAGTCACTAAGATGGTTTTTCCAAAGGTCGTCTGCTGCTTACAACGAAGAATTCAATGGCGCTTCAGAAGACATCTTGGATGCACTTGGATTCTCGTGAGTTGACAATATGAACATGAAACACGCCAGGAGAACAAAACCTTAGAACAATGACGCATTATAGTGGCATTGTATATAAGGTACTGAATACTGATCCTCATAGATTCACAGTCCGTGACCATACCCTGATTGATCTCGATGGCCACCAACCCTTATCAACCTTGACATGTTTGCAATTGGGCCATCTGTTGTCTTTAGTTCACACCACCTATGTACAGATAACAGAGATCATATCCTTGCAAGCGTCCAGATGTTCATGTGAGTTCCCAATGAAAATTTAACGGTAGAGTAGAGACAAGGAGCGCGTAATTCCGGCCTGAAAGGTAGCTTGTTAGTGGCATCAACAGAATAGATAAGTAATGACAAAATTCCTTACGAGGATGTTCTTGCTCTGGCGGATCCTGACTCACGTCAGAGCTTCAGCCAAGTTGAACAGCACCATGAGACCTGAGACAATGGGCCAAGATCAAGGTGGCAGCACTCAGCCAACACATGTAACCTGGCAGATCAATGGCGGTGGCGTGATGATTTCGAAGAGATTGATTTGGATGTGCTCCAAAGGAACGACACCTAACAGGATAGGTAGGTGAGGCACCGTGAGGGAGAGGGAAACGTGAGGGGGAGGGAGATGTAGCACGCAGATCCAATTTGGCAGGAGCTTAGCAGATCCAATTTGGTAGGAGATTAACGGTCAAATTTCTATATGAGATTACGTTGAGAGAGATTAAAGGCCAGATGTTTTGCTTTATTATGAGAATTTGGAAACTATTTCTCTTTTTTTATCGGTACTGTGGTTGAATAGTCATCTCCTTTTATTAATAAATAGATAGATTGTTCCCACTGGCTCCATTTTTTCTAATGATCAGATTATGTTATAGTTAGACTTCAACATGTCAGTCGTTCATTACATTAAAAATTGTGCTTCTAATGCACAAGATGCAGTCACCATACTCGCCAGGTGATGAGGAGCCTTCCAAGTTCCAAACAAGAATAGGCCGTCGGTTGTAAACCTTATTACTTTCTAGCTATGTAACGGTAGTTATGATCCAAATGAAATAAAAGGTGAGGTCCGTAATTTTTTTTGAGATGGAAAACGAGATCAGTATTAGGCTCACATGCTGTAGTAATCAAGCTCTTGAAGGAACACTTCGGATTGCGTTGTGATTTGACACGCTAGCAAGTCAATCCCATGACCAAGCTTGTAAGTACTCCCTCTTTTTTTAAATAGTTGCCGCTAGAACTAGAATTCTAGTTAAAAATTAAACTACAATTGCTGCCCTTATGACAAGAGTTTAGAACAGTTGGACTATACTGTGGGGAACATATGAAAAGTTAAATCTACCATATAAAAAAAAATCTAAAGACTGATTTCCATAACTTATATACTAAATAATAGGTTGTATTTTGTATAGATTTTATTTTATATGTATTACTTTTTATGGGTTGTAATTGTCATGCACTCTTTGTATTCGTGTTTTAAATCAAAATTCAAAGACATGTTATTATTTATTCTTGAGTTTCATGTACACTCCAATAGTTTTCTTACTTTATGATGGCCATCGAGTCTTTATATTAATATTTTTGCACTGCGTTTGAGAAGAACTTTGTACTATAATCTGAATGGTAATTTAGAAATACATATTAGGATTGTTTTTGTCCATTTTTTTTGTAATAGTAGACGTTGTTAATTTGCATCATCTCTATTACTAAAAAATTCGAAGTGCATTCTATCTCTCACCTAGACCTTCGTCCAACCAACCTAGACCTGTGATTCATGGTTCGCTCCTGCGATTCGCGTGCGCATGCACCTACCATCTAAACTGCCACACCCACGACATGGTCACTCCTCTAATGTGAACCACACCTCCCTTCCCTCCCGCATGTCGCTCGCCTCGTCTCCTCTCCCGCACATCGTGTGCGCGCCCTTCCTCTCCTGCATGCCACCTGCGAACCCATTGTACGAATGGGAGAACCGGAAATTTCACCTCGGAGGCCACCACCTGTGAACCACACCTAGCCTTGTTCAACCTATGCACCGCCTCCTCTTCCTCTCCCATGCATTGTCGCCATCGCCTGTGAACTACATGGGAGAACGCCTGGAACTGCCATCTAGGCCGCTACCTGAGATTGGCTTCCGCGCCTTTGGGCGTCCTACCGACGACAATTTGTGTGATCCCCGGGGATGAACAGTTGCAGGCGCATGTTGTAGGCATAGGCCCATGATGATGATGAGTTCCCACGCTACGAGCCTGTGACGCTCGATCCCTATTTGCAACTATTCCTTGCCAACGATCCTGCATGGAGTCCGATCTTGTTGGTGCTCCTGTCTGTTGACGCTGAGTTGCGCCGTTAAACACGAGCATACAAACATGCAGCAACGCGCAGCTGAGTCTGTCGAAACCGGACCCTCCAAACTGCAAAAACCAACAAACGTCTGCCTGGGAGGGACCCCGTCAGGGCAAGCATACTCTTGGGTTGTCCTAACATCGGCAGACCAGCTAGGATGCCTTCAAACGCCGTAGAGATGAAGAAGAACAACAATTAGGGTTGAGATTGGAATTTAGGGTTGATGTAGATATGGCCCGATCTTCCAAGAGGTAAGGGGATAAACTCGAATTTGGGGAACTCGACGTCGATGACCCGGCTTGAATCAGATACGATCCAACCCCGCAACCGTTACACCAAGCATAACTTGATTGTTCCTGTAAGCGAATTCGAGAACACAAGCGAGAGAGGATAAACACGCAATCTGAAATTACAAATATGGATAAAGCGAATCACAAGAAAAGGTTCAAGCTCTGAACATAAAAGGACTAATTGCCACAGTGGTGTAGAACAAGAACAGGGGTCCTGAATTACTGTAAAAGGACTTGTCACCACAGTTACAATAATTCGATCAAGTTTCTCTCTGAAAAACTAAACTAAACAAAACCCTCAAACTAAAAGACGGCGGCTACTGAGTTTATGTAGGAAACAAAGACATCCTAGGGTTGGGGGCGACCAGGGGGGGGGGGGGTGCCCACAACATGGGCTTAAGGCCCGACACGATACATGACCAAGTTGGCCCAAAATAGGTGGCACAACATCTTATCATGGTCACATATTATAACTCACGACTCTTCTGGAGCTAGGACCAGAACCAAAACGACGGCGTCGTCGTCCCCTTTCCAACGCATCAAAGAACGCCTCGTTTGAACGTCGGATGTGGGAGATATCATCAAAACTGTGAAGGGGTGTCGGCTGAATCCGAGATGAACGTGGCGACCGAGTTGGTGACGACTTGTAACTTGGGGAAGGCCATGATATGCGTGTTTCGATTGGGTATGGATGCCTCAATCAGCCGTGGCCCTTTGTATATAAAGAGTGGGAGGTCTTGCCCCGCAAGAAACTGAGATTTACATGATTTACATGAAGAAAACTAACTCTAACTCAATCTGGACCATGAAAACCGGACCCTCCGATTCATAAAACCAGACCATCCGGTTTTACAGTCTGTGAGCATCTACGAAATATCATATCGTCTCGACAAGGGCTTCATCATGGAGACTTCTTTGTCTCTTGAATGAAACTTAGCCAAAATATTTAAGCAATATGCTCACAACCTACAAAACATGTCTAAATACCAAACATATAAAATAATCAACATTAGCTTTGATTTAGACAACTTTGACCATTATTTGTCTGTCAAAACCGGATGCTCCAATTTTGTAAACCGGACACTCCGGTTTTCCCAGAATGTATATTTTGGTCGTCAACACATGCCCCCCTGTTTTTTGGCAAAAGTTGTGTGCCAAAAAATATTCTTGTAAACCAAAATATCCCAAGGACGATGATCATCATTATTTATTGGCTATATAATTTATTTATTATTTTTTCTAAGGACGATAACAAAGCTTTATCGGTCAAATTTTATTCTAAGGGCGATAATAATATTCTATCGGCCATAAATGCTATATTGCTCAAACTAAAGCTAAATTTACCTGCTTAAGCCGCCACTCTTTCCGTTTTGACCTTACTGGTATCATTGTAATATGTGGTTTTATGGAACTCAAGGATTTTATTCCCTCAACAGTTCTATTCCTTTGTTGCTCCAGCTGGTGTTCCTTTTCTTCCATATTGTGTAGACGTTGCAACCTTCGCTTTTGAGTGTGTGTCAAGCCAGAGGGACACCACCTCAGCTGTGAATACTTAGAAAGAGGGCTGCTGCAAGTATCTACATGATTAGTAGGTTTTGGAGTAATTTGAACAGAATTATTAATAATTTGAGATTTGACTTGATCATCTATAACAACCGGTCCTTTAAATACACCATGAACATCCACATCCATACTACCAATTCTAACCATGTTGTTGATTGTGGCTTGCTGGATATTTGATTGCTCTTGACTCAAAGAAAATGTAGTATGACCTTTTAATGATTCTTAGAAACGGTTGTTTGACTTATATATTTTGACAAAAGGTAATGAAAAGTAGGTTTAAATTTTACCTATTTGTTCAGCACCTTCTTCTGAGTCACTTTCCAATGGCCCATCTCATGATCTCTCAGTTTGAGCATTTTTGAACTTTGACCAAAACCGAACCCTCTGGTTTTTCCTGGACAACAGGATAAACCGAGCTTTTGACCTTGCTTACTTTCCCCCCGAGTCCATAAGCTTTTATGGTGATTTTGAGAGACTCTTTACCACTAGAATATTTCTCAAGCACTACCTCACGTGATGGAATCTTGTCAATCCTAATCTTCGGTCTTTCTTCACCAATGACCACATTTTTACCTTTAGTAGTATCGGCTTGTTCTGGCCGAATCAAGACTTTTGCATTACATAGATCAATATTATTAATAGGGAATGGAGAAGTATTTACTTGCATTTGTTTAATACTTAATCATCCTTCATTGATGGTAGATTGTATTTGTCTCTGGAATATATTGCAATCATTTGTGGCATGAGAATAAGAATTATGCCACTTACAATAAACACGCTACTTCAGCTCCTCAAGCGGTGGTATAGCGTGAGATAATCTAATTTTTCCAATTTGCAGTAGTTCATCAAAAATTTTATCACACTTTGCTACATTAAAAGTAAATTTTTCATCTTGCCGATTCTTATGAACCGGCTTTAGGGAAGCATAAGTGTGAGACTTATCCTTTGGTGACCAAGAAAATTCAGCAACATAAACATCATTATCTTCATTATCTGATCTATCTGAATCATTAGTTATCACATGAATATTAGTGCAATCAGATTTAGTCTTGACAAGATCTCTAGTTTCTTTACTTCGGCTTTCTTGGACCAAAGCTTTTTGTAATACTTGGTTAACTGTAGAAATCATGGCCATCTATTTTTTCCTTAATGTAAGAGCATAAGCCATTAAATGCTAAATTAGATAAATCCTTTTTAGAGAGTGTGAGACTAAAACATCGGTTTTTTATGTCTCTAAACCTTTTAATGTAATTAGCAACTGATTCATCATGTTTCTGCCTAACCGATGTTAAATGAGAAAGTTTCAATTCATTTTCTCCACTATAAAAATGATCATGAAATTTGTGCTCTAATTGCTTCCATGTAAAAATAGAATTAGGTGGTAAAGCAGAAAACCATGAAAAAGCAATACCGGACAAAGATAGTGGGAACAATCTAATTTTTAAGTAATCAGTCAAACTAGCTTCACCTAGATGTGCTAAAAATTGGCTAATATACTCCCATGTAGTCCTATTATCCTCCCCGTTAAATTTAACAAAATCAGGCACTTTAAATCCAGGAGGATATGGTTGAGAATCATAAACTTCGGGATATGGTTTTTGATATGTATGAGTTCGGCTACTTGGCTCTATACCATATTGATGACGTAATAACTTAGCCAATTGTTCATGAACATGCTCAAGAGAGTATTGTCCTGGTGGAGTTTGTATATGAGAAGCAACTGGCTGTGTAGTTGAAGTTTGATAAGGATTGATACATCGGTTTGGTAAAGCTGAAGCCATCGCACCACTAGATCCCACATTACTAGGTGTGACTAAAATTCTTCTAGTATTGACTGAATTAAGGTAATTATGGCTATCTTGATTATTATTATAGAGAGTACCAAAACTAGCAGGATTAGTACTATCTTTTTGAGCACTAGGTTTAGCAGATTCATGTTGTTTCTTATTAAATTCATCATTTGCTCGCAACATGGCAGCACAAACTTTGCTGTCTAAATTGTTCTCTAATCGGCTATCAATACTACCATCAATTTGTTGTTGCAAACTATTAGCTATCCTAGCATTAACAGCCTGATCAACCATATGAGCAATATCTTCAGTAGATAAAGTAGTAGGAGGTGGACTGCTCTTAGTACTTACATTAGTAGTGTCGATGGAGGGTAGAACAATTGTCTTGATTTGAGTCACCACGCATGTCGATCCTTCTTGAAGCTTGAAAGAAACATGTTCAACTCCTCATCATCACGAGCTTTCTTGAACCTCAACTCCTCCTCTTCACGAGCCTTCTTGATCTTGAGCTCCTCCTGATCATGGGCCTTCTTGCTTTCCTCAAACGACTTGCGAAGTTCTTCAGGTATCTCTTCTAATGAAGTCGTGATAACATTCTTTGCGCTAATGTCGGAACTCATAATTGTGATAGATGAATTCGGCTTTGCAAAAACCTGAATTTCTCTTCCCCAGCGGAGTTGCCAAAAAGTGTGTTGACGTCAAGTTGCGCCATTAAACACGAGCATGCAAACATGCAGCAACGCGCGACTGAGTCTGCCAAAACCGGACCCTCCGGTTTCAAAACCGGAGCCTCCAGTTTTCATGGGCTCGCCGCAAAAACCAACGAACGTCTGCCCGGGAGGGACCCCGTCAGGGCAAGCGTACTCTTGGGTTGTCCTAGCATCGACAGGCCAGCTAGGACGCCTTCAAATGCCGTAGTGACGAAGAAGAAAAGCAATTAGGGTTGAGATTGGAATTTAGGGTAGAAAGTAAAAGAATAGAGATAAAGGTGTAGATTGATTTGTTTCGATTGGGTATGGATGCCTCAATCGGCCGTGGCCCTTTGTATATAAGGGGTGGGAGGTCTTGTCCCGTAAGAAACCGAGATTTATATGATTTACGTGAAGAAAACTAACTCTAACTCGATCTGGACCGTGAAAACCGGACCCTCCAATTCACAAAACCGGACCATCCGGTTTTATAGTCTGTGAGCATCTTCGAAATATCATAACTTCCTCGTCCGGACTCCAAAATAGGCATTCCATATATCCGTTTTGATCGTCTCGACAAGGGTTTCATCGTGGAGACTTTAAATAAGTATTTTGGCTTGATCTTCATACCTTTTCATGCACTTCTTTGTCTCTTGAGTGAAACTTAGCCAAAATATTTAAGCAATATGCTCACAACCTGCAAAACATGTCTAAATACCAAACATATAAAATAAACAACATTAGCTTTGATGTAGACAACTTTGACCATTATTTGTCTACCTCCGGTTTTGTAAACCGGACACTCCGGTTTTTCTAGAATGTATATTTTGGTCGTCAACACTCTTGATTGATGGTTGGAGACGAATTGTGGTCACTGGCGGCTGCAAAATCTGCAATAGAAGTAGAATTGTGTGCTAACTACAAGATCTGCACTGCCACTGCAGATCTGCACAACAACAGGAGGCGGCCGTGCGTGGTAGCGCAGGTATGTGCTCTTCATCCAGTTTCACCAAACTCAGAGTGACGGGAGCTCGCTGGCATACTGCCCTTCGTCTCCCTCACTCATCTAAATCTAAACAATTTCATTTTTCTCTGTCTACCTTGCCTTATGATCTATCTTAAACTGTTTGAGTATTCCTCAATATGGCTTGATCTCTATACATTGTTGCTTAATTAGCTGATATAGGTCGTCAGACATTGATGCCATGGATGATTGATGGATGTTTAGTCATGCCTCACTAATTCATTGTTGATTTATTGATCCATGCGGTGAAATATGTACTGGGAGAAGCATGTAAGGATCTAAATCACAACTATAGTTGGAAAATGTTCAGGCGCGACAGTTTTTTCCTCTTTTTTCCTCAATTATTAAAGGGTTCACACAAGAAATTTTAATAGGAGTTTTAATTTTTCTGACAGTGGCTCACACTTAGAGACAAAGCATATGAGATCAGATGCTCAAAATAATGAGCACCAGAAAAGCTAAAATGACTCAATAATGTAGGCAATCTTCTGACATTGGCTCACTATAGAAACAAAGCATGGAAGATTAAACACTTCGAACGATTAGCACTAGAAGAGCAAATGAGTTTGCATCTGCATCT
This sequence comes from Eleusine coracana subsp. coracana, assembly GCA_032690845.1. Lineage (NCBI taxonomy): Eukaryota > Viridiplantae > Streptophyta > Magnoliopsida > Poales > Poaceae > Eleusine > Eleusine coracana. Next base: position 33,628,498 of record CM064434.1, read on the forward strand.
AAATATGCAGGAGCAAACAATTTGGTATTACAAAACATTATTGTTACAACTAAACCTCAAACAGGGGAAAAGAATGCACATGGTAAATCTTTTGTAGTAAATTCAAGACATGATTAGTTGTTGTGTGGATGTTGGTGAGAAACAAGCTATTCAGATATCCCCCAGATGTGTTCTTTAAGAGATGCACTAAAGCCACACCTTTGGACTGCAGGGTGCATAATGGCTTATAATAAGACTTTTGAGTTAGCAAGCACCATTGCGGAGGTTAATGGTCTTTTCTGCAACCCATGCTATTGAAACCACCTAAACATTATATACCTAGGCTTGACCCTATTCTAATTAAAGCATAGAAACACTAGAAAGCATTCAAGCTACTCCAAGAAGTAGCCCACATCCTCTGTGAGGTATTCCAACTTCCACTTCAGGGCCTCCTTGCCCTGGTTTACCACCTTTGGACAAATGCTAAAATCTGAATATTTTATTGTGATGTTTAGATATTTGAGTGCTACAATCTCAATTTGAGGTTTCATTTTGCAACTGGGTTCAAGCGATGTAAATCCTTTATGGCTTAGAGTCAAAGTCCTAAACTTGTATGCCTTTGCATCAAAATGTTGTGAGTCATCCAAAGAAATTTGAATTGGATTTGCATCATCTGCCTCGCGGCTTTAAATAGAGTGGCTTGAGAATCATTTTATTTCCCTCAAAATGCTATTGATTTGGTCCCTGTTACCACTATTGTGTTCATTGAACTATTAAAATTGTTAACACCATTTAACTATTAACAAATTAGAAATAAGCCTAACTAATCTAGCCTGCTTTATAGCTTGTTTTTCCTTCTACATGACATCTACCTAGAGAGATAGGAGTCATAATGCATTCCGGAACTTGACTCAAATACCATATCTGATACTCCATACATAATTATTGTTATATAATTGATTTCTGAAGTTAATCATGCATTTAGTTAAGAGCATGCCTTGTTTTGGGGTAACATGCTTAATCTGATGGTTGTGGATCATCCATGTATTTGTTTCTGGTTAACTTGTAGTTAGTGTTCTGCACTGCACAAGTTAAGCATTGCAGAGTAATGTTTCTGCAAATCCATTAATGAATCTCATGGTGTTAAATTATATATCATTGATCCGCTTGATGGTTCTATATGGAGAGGTTTGGTAGTTAGGTGATTTTGAGCATTTTATTCTGCATAAGGTGCTAGGGTGATGATTGTTCTGTATAAGTTGTCAGAATAATGAATAGCAGGTTTTTAGGACATCAGACATGAAGTTGTCTCTTCTGATTATGATGATTGTTTTGCAGACTATGAGCACGATCAAATAAACTGTTAAAGGAATAATGGAACATGAGAATTTCTTCTTCTTTTTTGATAATTTGAAGCCCACAGATTAAGTGTTCAGCAGGTGACAAGTTCTGCACATTGAGTAAGATCATATGCATCATAATGTTTCACTTTAGTGGGAATGTGGGATCATTTTCACGTTTAATTGAATTTATCTGTATATATTGCACATATTGCCTCCAACATAGTTAACTTTACTCATTTTATGATTTCTTGAATACAGAGACTTTGCATGAAGGGCAACAAAGAGCAAGCATCACTGCGGGTGGTGACCATGATTTTGCGGTGAAGCATTTTGCACGAAGTTACACCTATGCCTTAAAGAAGTGTCGGTGTGTCTGAGAGCCTATATTAGACGTGTTTGGAAGCATATGATCTTGTGTTATTTGTTGATCCAGTTTTTATGTATATTTTAAATGATGTTTATTCTGATGAAACATGAAAACTTGTAAATTAATTTGTAGTCAAATTAAAACCTTTAAGGGTATAGTTAAAGTTATAATATTTTGCAACCTGTGTCATTCTATCTTGTCTATGCAAATTGGCATGAGAGATCTGACATTATTCCATGTACATTTGGTCAATATCAATGTGAGTTTCAGAGTTTTTCTTATGTAGGATTAATTAATTTAATTACAATATAGTTGTAAAAATATTTTTTTCCGTTGCAACGCACAGGAATGTAACTAGTATTAGATAAAAAATCTACAGTTCATCTCTGGGAACTGATTGGATCGTCATATGGAGGGCTAAAAAATTGCCTCCGTTTAGAAAATATAAAATCATTTGCATCACTGGACATGTCTGCCGTACAACTATGGGGTTCTTGGTGAAATCATAGATGACAAACATATTGGCAATTGTGTATATAGAGTGACTACCTCTAACAAACGAAACTCTCCTACGAAACAAAAACATCAAGACAAAAAAGTTTCATACAAATTGACTAGCAAAGTGTCCGTGCGTTGCTACGGACTTTAAAAAACAAAACACTCTTTATAATTTAAATATAAATTATTTACACAATATAATTATTAGATATATACAGTATTATTAACATTTTTTATATGAATGAAAGATTATATTTATATTACCGTTGGTGCTTCTTAGTATATCATTTTATATGTCAAAAGTAACAATTTTATCATATTTTTTACCATATTCTAGAAGCTTTATCCAGAAGAAAAAAATCAATTTACGGAGTCCAGAAATAACATGCATTACAACGTGATTTTGAAATTAAAGACTTGCTCTAATGGAAAAAGTTAAAACATAAAAGTTGTAAATTTCATTGAGTCCTTTTCGAAACATATATGGATCATATTATTTGAACTACGGAGCTACGAGATATGGGCTCTGCATAGAGACCTGCGCAGAGGGGTCCGAATCAGAATAAATATTTTTGTATCACATATTTGGAAATCAAAACTGTGGGATCTGGACTTCTATTGAATACCAAAGTTATAGAACTTTTCGAGAGCTATGCGATAGAGTCTGAGTTTGACTCATTTGAGTTCCGGATGTGGGAGTTATGAATTTTGAAATTCGGTACATGATATAGAAGTTACGAAACCGATTTGGATTCAATCTCTAACTTTGTGGACACAAAGTGGACGACCGTACCTCAATTAATCATATAAATTGATTATTATCTGATTCTCTGGTTTCACTATTTATTGCAATATAGTGATTTTTTATAAAGGGTGCATGAAGGACCCAATTCTTAAGAGTTTCATTTTGTTGTTGTCAGGAGTGCCTTGTTATCTGTTGTGTTTAGAGATAGTAACTGACAAGACACTTTCATGTTAGTTTATTTTTTGTGTTTTGTAACACGATCATAGTATTTATTTATTGTAATTTTATTTATTGACTTTATGATGAAATGAGATACCTCTTATCCAACATCAATAATCATGGATACAAAGTTTCTTCTAGATCAAAATCCCTTTTCTCTCTTCTCATAACTTTATTGCCGTGTCATCAAACTTAATGCGACAACCATTAGATGAGAGTAAAACTCCCTAAAGGACCAGCCTTAAGTGGCAGATCTAAATTCAAACTGACTATTAACTGACAAATCACAACCAGTTAAATTTTTAGTGCATAGTGAGATATATCAACTCAAACGGCTATTCTGTTCAGATCTGAGCAATACTTATAATAAGTTGTAATAAATCCAGAGGGTCGTCACAATTTGAGCACCCCGGACCGACAAAGAGAAGTGTGATGAACGATGTGAACGTGCAAAGGATTACAGATACTGAAGTACCGAGCTGGTTACGTGTAAATGGGTCAACTCATGAGAAGTCCTAATTTGAGGAGTTTAATTGTATTGGCTAGTAGTTTGAGGGTAATTTTGTAATTGCGCTATTAATTAATAAATTTATATTTATTTTTACGACAGGTTATTAAGTCTACAAAATTATTAAAATGTTAGTTTATCTTAAAAAATATAAAATATTAGTTATTAATAAGATTTTTAATTATAACTTTATTTATAACAATAAAAACTAATTACTATAATCTACAACTCTTATTTTTTTCTTCCAATATTGTCCTTAAATTGAGAAACTACTGGTCAGTAGTTATGATTTTAGATTATGAAATCTATACTTAAAACTACTGGTGAGTATATCTCTACCTCTTAAAAGCACGAGTCAAAACTTTCTTAACTCCACCCAACTAATTACCCCCAATTAACCTTCCAAGATAGCATCTAAACTAAGTACACATCATTAATTATACACAAAAACACCACGTTTACAAATCTAATGGTTAATAATTTACCTTGTATTACCACATTGAATCGAACGGCTCAACTGTTGGGATCTCCCATCCCGCCTCCCACCTCCACGCGCGGCTCTACGCACGCCCATCCCACTCCTCTCACCTTCCTCCGATGGTTCATGTGACGATAGAAAAGAAACTGTTCGTCCCCATCGTCCTCGCTGTCAGACAGCCGAGGATCTCCGAGGAGCAGCAACCGCGATGATAGAAAAGCCATCCTCCAGGAATCGAACACCAATCGCCCCTGCACGTCGTCGCTGTCGCGGATTGCCGAGAAGAAGCTGGCCGTCGCTGCCGCGGGCTGCTGTAGAGCGACGAGGAGCCGGCCTATCCCTGCTGTATGTCATCGTTAACCAGTGAGGAGCCACAGGCTGTTGCTGCTGCAGGCTGCTGTGGAGCTAGCGGCAAGGAGCCACAGACCGTTGCCACGGCCGCGGGCTGCCATGGATCAGTGAGCAGCGGCAGGCCATCGTTGCCACCGATCTCCCAGGAGCGGTAGGGCGTTGCTATCTCGGGCTGTCGTGGACCGCCAAGGGGAAGACTCCTATTGCTCGCCCACCATCTGCGCGGCAGGACGAGGGCAGAATCTCCTGCGTGTTGTTCGTTTCCTTGCTATTCAGGTTGACTTCGTCCTGCGATTCAAACAGAATGTTTCTAATCCAATAAATGGTGAGACCCTCGTCTGTAACACTGCCTGGTTAGACCCAGTTTGACCTGATGCCACTAGGATTATATTAGATGTTAAAAAAGCCAACAATTTATTAGTTCTTGCGCATATGACAATAGTTTTGATACTACATCAAAGTCAGCAAAGCATTAGTATCCCTCACAGTCTACGTTGGTGCTACTACATCTGTTCATTTTTGGTTTGCAGGATAGTAGTACCAGTTTTCCAGTTCCACCATGGCTACAGGTAATTAATAATCCCTTCTCCATTTTCATTATTTGTTTCTTCTTTTTAATCTTTTATTCAACGTTTTATTGAGGTTTCTAAAGTTTGGTGCTGAATATGGCTTATACATCTGAACCTCCTGTCAATAGTTTTAGGTTATTTCTTCATAAATCCTGGTGCAGTGACTGTAATCCATTGCTATCCGCATATGTTTGTTAGTATTTATTTATCTATTAAGTTCTTTTTGTTAATGTGTATGATATGGGAGCTTTATTCCTGTTATTTACATTATTTAGTTGCAGCCTGTTTCAGATATCATCTATAGTTTTTTTATAAAAAAATGTTTGGGCTTAGGCCATTTTGGCATATGTCCCTAGCCAGATTCAAGTTTTTTTTTTGTGGTTGCTCTATGGTCTATTTATCAATTTCTCCTTGAGGATTGAGTTACGAAGTTTGTCTCCCAGCCACATAGCTGGCCAGGAGGGAAATAAAATTTGCATCTATATTTTATTTTGAGTTACTAAGTTTGTCTCCCATGGAATGCAAGAAACAAAAAAGTTTGTCTTTGCAATGAGGATTGTGGTATGTTCTCATAAATAGATAATTATTTATTTTTATATTTGAAGATTTGCATTTCTTGTCAGTGTTCATATCAATGAAAAAATAATTTAGTAACAAGCAGTGATAGGCATTTCTTTTACATGCATGGATAATGTTATTTGGATAGAGTTTTTTTTAGCATGCTTCAACTAAATGGAGGGCCAAGCATTATTGTAATTAATTAGTTGGACAGACTTACTATTTTGAGACTCAAGTTAGCTGCTTCTGAAAATTTAATAGAGCAAATCACTTGGGATAAGAATAATAGCCAGAATGCACTTCCTTTTACTCATGATGTTTTTTTGAATTGTCCGTGTTTTGTATGGTCTTTTCTGCTAAACCATGCTTCACACAATTGACCCAGCAACTCCAGGAGTGATGCAAGGCACGACGATAAATCTCAATGTAATAATTGTGCTGCCCTTCAGTATCCTATGATGGAGCTTATGTCTTTCCATTATCATCATGAGTCCTCCCTAAGACCCGATGACTTGCTTGTGTGATGATTTCTTTCTTTTGCTTCCTTGCATCTTGTGTTATCAGTTTGTGAAATTGCAGCGTAAAAGGGAATGGAACAAAGGGTTATGTCATTGTTGAATTCTGAGATTGTTTTGTGCATAAATTGTTTGTAGAATTGACATTGAGGAAGGCAAGTGCTTGCGACAGGTATGCTGATCAGTCAATCAATTTTTGTAATTTGGATGTTTAGGGATGTTGCCCATCACATTGCACAGATGGCATGCATATGTAAACTATTTTTTTTTCTTGGAACTGCTCCTCTGCTTATTGTCTTACTGAATAGCCAATATGGGTGGGCGAAGCTATCATGTATACTATCTAAGGAGCCTCCTGCCTGCTATTAGACTGACCGTGAGATACTTGGAGTTAATAGGATGTGAGATGCGGCGCATTTCTTTCACTTTACATTCCTTTACATACCTTGGTTGCAGACTGTCGACAAGGCTTGATGTCTTTTCTTGTGTTGTTGAGGATCTCCCACAAGTGATTGATATTACTATTGTTCATTGTGCCTTCTGTGATTGTTTTTTACTCTTTCATTCTCTCTAGCTCTTTAATGGGGCAGACCTGTAAATTTTTTGTCCTGATACTGCTTCTATCTGACAATATTGTAAATGCTTTAGGGTTGGCTCGGTCAGTATCCGATAATATTATCCTTGCTCCTTGGTCCAAAGAGCCAGGCTGATGCAAACGTATGGGAAAAGAGCAGGTATCGTGTACTGGTGTCATGCAACTCTTTGATTCTGTTCAATATTGGGCAAACAAATGATGCAACTCTTTGATTCTGTTCAAACAAATGATGCTGAAGAGTCTTATTGGGCATTCTTCATGAAAAATTAGGGGTGATTACTAAGAAATGATTGTCCAAATCTAAATCCTTTCCCTGAGAGGATTGATAATCTGTATCCTCATTGCTTCCATGTACACATGGTACTAAAACTGAATAGAGCTGTGCTAATATTTCTGTTTTGTTTCTTAGCTGATTTTCATTTGTCCTTAAACTGGATGAGGCTTTAGGGAATAATGCAGGACCTGTCTCCCCTGTTTAATTCAGATACCTGTACAGGTACGCCCAAAAGTGTCTTAAAAAATGATATAACGGATTAGTGGCATGATTTACCTATTCTTTACAGGATTTAGTACACTACATTTGACATGTCAAACTAAGCTTTCTAGGACTAGCATCTAAGATCACTAGAGGGAGTTCATGTAATGAGATCTCACGTAACAGAAATATATTAATGTCAAGCATCTTTGTAGAGTATTCAGCCTTATTGTCTGAGAAGTTAATTTACACACACAAAAAAAATGAATGAGTCACTACACTGATCTATAATTTTTTGTGAACTTTCCTTTTTGTGGTTTGCATTTTGTATGTGTTTGCAACAATCTCATCTCATGTGTGAGCTTGACCACTGGGTCAATTTTTAGAGGACATTCTATAATTTTCAAGTTTGCGTTGCAGCTAATGTGGAAAACTGAAAGAGTCACTGCATAGGAGCAAAAACGGCATTGGTGTGAGCTTGACCACTGTGTCAATTTTTAGAGGACATTTTGTAATTTTTAAGCCATTGAATATCCTCTTCCTTAGGAAAAAAATAGACATGTAACAAATTGCTAGGCCCGTGTAATAATAATATGAGGAACCTCTTGTTACAATTGTTGGCTTCTAACTTTCATAGTACATTACTCAAGTGAGAAATGTCTTTTGTTCTTGCAAATAAGCATGTATTCAACAATAATGTAATGACTATTCCTTTGTTTTTTTTAAACAAACCTTGGATATTACTCTTATTTTAGGGTATCGTGTGTTTTTTTTATCACCGTAGCGTTAGCACGGGCAATATACTAGTTGGACAGTAAAACTCCTCACTAGTTTTACGAGGCCAATAGATGCCCTGAGCTTGTTACGTGTAAATACAGACTTCATCTACAACTACCTAAGATAGTTACCTGCAACTCCTTAATCACCATCACATATAGTTGTCTGACTATCCATACCCTGTTCATGACAGTTGGATAATGATTAATGCCCAGCTTGACTTAACACCTAATAACTAGGAAACCATTAAGACATTAACATGTCCTAAACGTATAACGTTACATTAGGACATTAACATGTCCAGCTTGACATTCGGAAGTCTTGTATTCAAATTTGTAGTCGGGAGTGCGTGCTGGTAATATATCGATATACTTCAAGATAGGCTAATTTACTGAGAGCACATTGGTTGGCATTATTGTCATGTTCGTTGAAACTTACTGTTGTAAGGCATCATCTGGTCAGTGATTTATTATCTATTCTTGCAGTTGTACTTAATATTCATGTGATGACGAGGACACATTCCATTACAAATAATTAATAGCTTAACTAGTGGCTAGATGCCAAATGATTCAATTCTTCTAATAATCATACATGATCATGTCACACTTCGTTAATCATATCATCAAGTCAGCCATCGGTGAATATCATAAGGCTGGTGGAAGCTGCCACAATTTGAGGAAGGAGACTAGCTCGTCACCATAAATAACTCCGTCGTCGTTGCTGTTTGGCACCTGGATCCTAGTAAACTAATCAGGTTGTTGGGTCGTACTCCTCTTACTCATTATTATTGAAATGTTGTCATCAAAGAGATGAAATGATGATAGGTTATTACTGAGTTATATATGAATGACAACATGTGGTACAAGTTCTAGTAGATTTGAATCATGCTAGGATTGATGACTGTTAAATGATGGATCATGTGTGTGACTGCTGCACTTGATCAGCCACTACGAGTTGATCTGTAGTGAAAACTCATATTGAGCTAATATAGTGTTAGGACTTAGCCTTGGTAGAGAAACAACATGTTTCAGTATTTCATATGGATGTGAATCTAGATGTATGACGGGCTATATCCATTATATTCCGAGAAAGAAAATAATTCATATTCCACATATGTATGACGGGCTACTTTGGCAGATCGATCGGTCCATGTAAACAGTTGGACCAGTACAACAACGTCTCATCATCAGTTCGTGGAGCTAATGCTATCTTTTATTTCCAAATATATCTTTGATCAAGCTAAACACATCTATCAATGGTATCATCATATCCTACAAAGCACTATCTTGTAGAAACTTAGAATCAATATAAGTGGAATATATACCTCCCGGGTATTCATAGCTAGGCTGAAGTCGGTAGACAACCAAGCAGCCCACCATAGGAGAACCGGCCGAGTCGGCTTGGAGCACAAGGCAATTAGAGATAGACTTTCTATGTAAAGTCTTGTAGACTACAAGTAGGATTCTTCATATATCTCTATGCCGATCGAATATATAAGGTGGCAGGGACCTCCCATCGGGGGGCACCAATTTTCGCATTGTAATATAAACCACAGAACATAGGACATAGGGTTTTACTCTCATCGAGAGGGTCCGAACCTGTCTAATTTGGCGTCTTGTGTTACCATCATAGTTCTTAGTTCCGATGTAATCCTATAAATATATTGCTGAGATTAAGGCTCGACAGTTGCTGTGCCACAAAGGGAACAGGGCTCGCCAGGATTCTCCGTTAACTACGATGGATGAAATTCCCAACATCCAGTACTCGCCAGACTTCAAGATCTCCTTGGGATCGCTTGACCAAGCTGTTGACACCAACGGAGAGCTAGGTCTAGAAAACTACCGATCCGATTCAGCCGCAGCCGGTTCTATGGCGTGATCACCGAGTTCGTCAGATCTGATCCCAGCATTGTTCCTACTCGGATTCAGCGACACAGACCTACCCATAGGGTACGACTCAGAGTCGCTCCATTTCTTTGATGAGGACTCGGTTGGATCTGCATGCTTATATCCTTTGACTGTAAACGTGGTCGAGATAGTTGAGATCCTATCGGGTAACAATGATGAGGATGGTGGCCATGGTAGAGACGGTCGCAAAGAAGATGGCCGCATTGAAGACGGCCACAGGGAAGAAAACCCCAAGACAATAACTCATCGGCGGGACACCGCCGCCGAGCGAGAGGATCGCGTGGATCTCGACTCATACGAAGGCTAGATCCCGGGCAACTAGAGATCGAGGTAGATGGCATTGAGGTCTACGACACCCTGCAGAATAACATCATTGGAGCAAAAACATTACTCGATAGCTTGATGGTTGATGAGGTGTACCAGACCCCCGGGATGAAGACAACCATGACCATGCTCAAAGCAGCTGCCATTCAAGAAGCTCACAAAGAGCCCCCCTCAGTCAGTAGGAAGCTCCAGCCATGCTACCTCACGCAGTCCTCGAGGATGTCGTGAGTTGAGAGACTCGTTAGGGTCTTGTGATCATCGAGATGTCATCAATTCTCATTATGATGAGCAAGCTCGTGATAACCTCTGTTATGAAGAAGAGCAGTGCGACTGGAGGGATGAATATCATCGGGAAGACCGATGAGATCCACCTCCAAGGGATAACCGTGACGACCGACGAGATCCACCTCCAAGGGCTAACCATGACGATCGATGAGACACACCTCCAAGGGATAATCGTGACGATTGACGAGACCCACCTCCGAGGGATAACCGTGATGACTGACACCGATACGATGATCGGGATCGACGCGAGAACTACTACGAGGATAACCGTCACCACCGTCATGATGATGATGTGGGTCCACACCATGGACGTCGTACTCCTTCAACATCACGATCTCCAGACCAACGCGTAGGACTCCATCACCGATCGACGAGGAGTTTGATGGAATAAAGGCTTATACTCCTGAGCTACGCAGGTGCAAGTTTCCAAGGAGTTTCAAGCCTATTGATATTGAAAAGTATGATGGCCAAACCAACCCCAAGGAGTGGCTCCAGATCTATAGCACAACTATTCGGTCTACTGGGGGAAACACTTATGTCATGGCTAACTACCTGTCGGTCTGCCTTGAAGCCCGCCGTTCGGATTCGGCTCATGTCTCTTCCTGAGAATTCGATCTCCAATTAGGGGGAGCTCAATAAGCAGTTCATCAAGAGTTTTCAAGCTACCTACAATCGTCCGAGCAACCACTTCGACCTCACTCAACTCAAGCAGAAGCCAGACGAACCCTTGCGCGACTTCATCAAGCGGTTCTGCACCAAAAAGATAGAAATCCCTAATGTCCCAGACCAACATATCATTACTGCCTTCCAAGGTGGGTTGTGAAGTGATGACTTGGTTCGGTAGATCGGTCGGCGGAATCATAACCTCGATCTGACCGCTTGAGAGTGTTTTGAGATCGCGAACAAATATGCTTCTAGGGAGTTAGCTATACGACATCCGAGGTAAAGGGAAGGAGAAGCGCTAGGACAAGACCGAGTCCTTCAAAAAGGAAAATAAAAGGAAAACTTAAAACATGTTTGCCGTTGTAGATCTCGATCCACGAAAAATCCATGGATGAACTAGCAGACCATGGATGACTTGTTGAGTGGCCCGTGCCTATGACACCCAAAGGGAAACCACAAAGAAAAGGATCGCTACCGTCTGAAGGGCTTCAGGGCTGCTACGCAGAAAGCAGAAAAGGCCCACCGAGGCGGAACGATAAGGAAAAAATCAGCGATGTTGGCGACAAGGATGAGGAAGGAGAGTTTTAGGAGCCTCGGAAGGAAGTCAACTTCATCTTCAGATGTCCCGAGGCCTACAAGTCCAAGCGCAAGCACAAGATGGAACTACAAGAGATCAACTCTGTGGAACCAACTGCACCTGAGTACATGAAGTGATTTGTAGTTCTGATCACTTTTGATCGGTCGGATCACCCTAGGCACCTGCCCAGATCGGGTTGCTACCCGCTTGTACTCGCGGCAACTTTGAAGGAGGTCAAGTTCAACAAAGTACTCATCGATGGAGGAAGGAACCTTGATTTGATCTTCACCAAGACTCTCAGGGAGCTAGGCCTGACAATTGCTGACCTCAAACCAAGCACCTCTCCCTTTCACAGGATTTGGCCAGGCAAGACCTCGGTGCTGATAGGGCAGATCACTCTGCCTGTCACATTCGGTACCTGAGAGAACTTCAGGACCAAGCGTATTATCTTCCAAGTAGCCAATTTCGAGTCTGCCTACCATGCCATCATTTCCAGACCGGCGATAGCAAAATTCATGGCAGTCCCGCACTATCCTTACCTCACCTTGAAGATGCGAGGCCCCAAAGGAATCATCTCCCTCTACTCTGATCTTTAGAATTCTTTTGATTGCGATGTGCATAGTTGTGAGTTGGCCGACCGACAATTGATGTTGTTCAACTGACTGGAGATCCAGAAGGCCGTCGACAATTGCGATGTGCATAGTTGTGAGTCCCGCATAGAATCCCAATAAGGAGAAGATCCACATGGATGATGTGCTGACCAGGGAAATTCCGCTTGATCGTGAAGACCCTGATAAGGTTACTTATGCGGGGAGGGGGGGGGGCAATCTAGGAGAGAAATAGGAACTCACGCTCACTCTTTTCCTCTAGGAAAATAAGGATATCTTTGCATGGAATCCTTTTGACATGTCGAGAGTTCCTAGGGAAAAGATTGAGCATGAATTAAGGGTGCCTCCTAGGCTACACCTGTCAAGCAATGACTTAGAAGATTTGCTCAAGATCGCTAGGATGCCATGAAGAAGGAAATAGCTAGGCTTTTAGATGCTAAATTTATAAAGGAAGTGTATCATCCAGATTGGCAGGATAACCAGTCCTTGTACCGAAGAAGAATAAAGAGTGTCATATGTGCGTTGATTATACCGATTTGAACAAGGTCTTCCCTAAGGACCTCTTTGCTCTATCTCACATTGATCAGATTATAGACTCAACAGCCGGGTGTGAGCTCTTGAGCTTTCTAGATGCCTATTCAGGCTATCACCAGATCCCACTAAAGCTCAAGGATCAAATAAGTACTTCCTTTATAACTCCCTTTGGCGCCTACTACTATATGACCATGTCATTTGGTCTGAAGAACTGGTGTGACTTACCAACATGGTATTCAATCCTGCCTCAAAACTCAGATCGGTCGGAACGCAGAAGCATATGTTGATGACATCATGTTAAAGACTTAGAACGTTGGAGAACTTCTCTCTAACCTGGCAGAGATGTTTGACAACTTAAGGCGATACTCGTTGAAGTTGAGCCCAAAGAAGTGCGTCTTCGGGATTCTTTCAAGAAAGCTACTCGGTTGCATCATTTCAAAGCGAGATATAGAGGCTAACCCGGATAAAATCAAGGCGATCCTTGATATTGGACTACCTAATTCTCAAAGGGATGTTCAAAAGCTGACAAGATGCATGGCATCTTTGAGTCGCTTTATCTCTCGACTAGGGCTCAGGGGTCTACTGTTCTTTAAACTGCACAAGAAGCAAGATAGCTTCATCTGGATGGAGGAGGTGCAGTCGGCTCTGGATGAGTTAAAGGATTATCTCAACAACATCCCGGTCTTAGTGCCTCGGGAGCCACAAGAGAAGCTTCAACTCTACATTTTGGCCACAACTCAAGTTGTGAGTACTATTTTAACAATCGACTGAGAGGAAGAGGGACATGTACAAAAAGTACAACACCCGGTGTATTTTGTGAGTGAGGTTCCAAGACCCCGTACAAAAAGCACAACACGCCTCCAAGACCTGATATCACCAGGTCTTAAAGCTGCTCTATGCGCTCTTGATTAACTCGAGGAAGCTGAAGCATTATTTTCAAGCTCATTTGATTAAAGATCATACCGCTTTGGTGGTTGGAGTGGTTCTTCATAACCGCGAGGCGGTCGACAAGATTGCTAAGTGAGTGTTCGAACTCGGTCAATATACCATCACATTCATACCTCGCTCGGCGATCAAGGGACATGCATTGGCTGACTTCGTTTCCGACTGGACAGAGATCCAAATGCCACCAGCACCACAAGATATTGAGTACTGGAAAATGTACTTTGACGGCTCACTCCAATTGTCAGGCGCTAGCGCAGGAATTGTTCTTATTTCTCCAACAGGAGAGAGACTTCGATATGCCCTCCAGATCGAGTTTCATGCGTCCAATAACGCTGCGGAGTATGAAGCTCTTCTACACAGTCTATGAATTGCCATATCGCTCGTCATTCAGCGCCTCGATCGTGATTCGGCTCTGGTCATCAACCAGGTAACTAAGGATTGGAACTGTGTGGATGACAATATGGTCGCCTACTGCCAAGAAGTATGGAAGCTGGAAAACAAGTTTGATGGGCTTAACTTCATGTATGTTCTCCGTGATAACAACCAGGTTGCTGATGAGCTATCCAAGATGGGATCATCGTGATCAATTTTTCCACCTGGTGTGTCCCTACACACCTTTGATACTCTGACTATTTCTCCTCAGTCAGATGTGCTGATGACCGATGTTGCTGACCCGGTGGAAGATATCAACATGGAGATCGATTAGCATGACTCAAGTATTCAGGTTTTGGTTAGCGGTATGCTGCCTGTGGATTGTTGGTTGTAGTTACGCACCCACTTATATACCACAAGAGGACGGTGTACAGTTGTAGCTCTTTTTCCCTCAGAGTATTCCAAGGTTAGCGAATCTACAGGGAACGAGCAGAACTATTACTATTAAAGGATTACTAACAAATTGCAATGGTTGGGTTGGTGTGAATGATGATGGTGAGAGAGTAGTGAACGAATGTTATTGGAGATGTAATAGGATAATGAAGGATTCTCTCCTTAGGATTGGTTCACTAGCATGCAACCTTATTCTTATCAACTCAAGTGATGACCTTAATATTCTACAAGACATCATGGTTTCGTTCGCCCCGACTGTAACTACAGAGGTTATTAGCTCCCCACATGTTTCTTGCACTATGCAATGGGGAAAAGTGTATTGGCCTATACACTAATGAAAGGGATAAATGGATGCGCAATTAAGTTCATCACATGGATTAAATTCATCAAGAGAGTATCAATAAGTATGAGAGTAACATGACCAGATCCCCACACCAGAGAAGAGAATATGAGACTACTCGCTCATCCTCCCGCTAAACATAGTAGAGGGATGAGAAATAGCGCTGGAACATGTACGAGCCGATCGGCGCGACCTCCCTTCTGGTGGTTCTCATCGGTGTTGACCAACCACCGCCGCCAATATCCAGGAACCCTAGTTCTAACAACTCAATATGGTGATTGTCGTATCTCCCGCTGCCCTTTGTTGCCCTCTTGGCTCTTGATGGTTATCTTCCTTTTATACTCGACAGTATTAGGTCAACTTCCACCGACTCTGACTCATGTTGGGCTGGGCCTTCATCTTTGCTGGACTTGGGCTTGTCTTCGCCATCTTTTCCTTCTGCACCGATCGGTGCGCCATTGGAGCTGATCGGCGCAACCAAGTATCTGACCCACCTTCATTGCTCTCTACTCCTTTATTCATAATTGCCCTGTTTTACACCTATTTCCTGCAATTACATCCAAAATAGAACAACTACAAATATATGCAAATATGGGGTTAATTGTTAGTCTAAACCACCAAATTAAGACGCAAAACATCCCTTTTTGGTAGATAAAATGGGTACCTAGAAACCACCAACAGTTCCCCCACACTCAAATCGTTGCTAGTCCTCGAGCAATAGAAAATCAAATATGTAGCAAGAATCTTCACGTCATCTCTCATGCAATCAATCTCAATCATCATTTTTACTTGTTATTCCACCACAATGATTTTTCTCTCATCTTCTTTTTGACCAATCGGCATCTCATACTTGAACTTAATCGTATCACCACAAAACCTTTTCAAAAACAATTTTAGTTCTCTTCAACTCATCTTTAGCATCAAACATCAAGCATTTGGTCTTCTCTAAATCTCTCAAGTGTATTTCCTTCCCTCTCCTATCTAATCAAGTATTATATGTGGATCTTGGAGGGCTATATAACTAAATTAAACCATAAGGTTAACCATGTCAACATTGTGCTCAATCATGCCTACTAAGAAAGGAATTTCTTCGAAAAGAATTTTAATGGAGAAGAGGGATCATAGAAAAATGTTTCAATGAGAACAATGGCAAAGAATCAGAAATAATCATAAAGCTGCTCTCTTTGATGACCTTATTGCCTCTCAGGGAATACCTTTTCTCTTTGTCTCTTTTTGCAACGGCACCGATCGGCGCAACACTGCACCGGTCGGCACGGTCTTTTTTCTTTCACTCTTTTTCTATTATTATTATTTCTTTATTTTATTCTTTTCTTTCACTCTTTTTTTATTTTTTTATTCCCAAAATAATCAGCAATTTCTATCTTGTACCAGCAGCGAAGATTTTTTGAATTCTATTTTATTGAGAATATAGGTTGTTTCAAGGAGGAGGGAGAAACAAAGATGTATGGGCTCCATGATAGCAAGGAATTTAAATGGATAAGAATGGCTAGAAATACAAAGATAAACAAATAGATCATCCTTTCCTAACTTGGTCGAAATCATGAACAACAAGTTGACAAAGTTACTTACAATCCAATTAGTTCAAATGTGAAGCTTGCTCTCATTCACTCGGCTATGTAGGCATATTTAAACCTTGCTTTTGCTTTTAGCTTATGATGAGTTAAAAGAAATGTTCACAAATACAAAGCTCAAAAGTTAAGTGGTAACCAACTAATTCAAGTACTCAACCAATCGATCATCAAAAAGACAAGATAAATAGTATGGGGCACTTTCAATTTGGCAATCGACACTAACTTTATTGAAGACAATGCAATGATTCAAACTACATAAAAGACTTTGAAGCAACTCTCAACATTACTCATGACTCTCTTAAGCACACACACAAACTTAGATAAATACTAACAAGAAAAACAAGCAAGAAACTAGACTAAAAAACACTTAAAAACCATGACTAATGGCGAAGCCCTTCCCCCACACTCAAAATTTGCAATGTCCTCATTGCAAGAGAAGAAACTCAACACACTAATCATGCAGACCATGCCTGTTCAAGACTCGGAAAATTCGTCTTATATTCCTTATGAGAAAACTGTAGTCCGCTTCATTCATCTCGATTGTATCTTGGATTCTCCGATCCATATCCCTTTGATGCCTGTAGGCACAATCCCTGTCTAGATACAAGCGCTCAATATTCCTTCGGCAGATAGGCCAACAAACGGGTGGTTGCAGATTATGATTTTCAACATTGTAGGGGGAGACACTGTTCAAACTCCTCTGAGTCGATCGACGCAGTGGCTGAGCCAATTGGCGCGGTGGTGTTCTTTCACCACTGCGACTGCCTCCACTTCCCTCTGCATTACCATTAACTCTTGTTGAAGTTCCTACTGCCCTGTCAACACTGCATGTTGCGGGTGTTCCCCAATTTTCAAACTTCGGACTACCAAAGCTTCTTCGCATATCAGAATCATCACCCAAGTTTCCAGTCATACTAGGGACACCACTTTCCAAAGTTTCCAAACAGTATAATAAATCAAAGTCGCTATCCCATTCAGAATACTTTTTAATTGGCTTACCCAATAGTCTAGCGGATCTTCGAACCTCTGTTGTAGTCTTACACTTCTTTGTAGTGGGTTCTTTGTCTTCACTTGGCAGAGCTGTTAGATCAATAAACTCAGCCATCTTCAGGTCGTGCTGATCGGCTCCAGTGTTGCACCGATCGACGCAGCTAGCAGTTTCCTTCATATACTCAGCCAACTGTTCCAAATTATGCTCATGGATCGCCTTGTTCTACTGCCTTCGTAAAATCTCATCGTTAATCTCCTTAGGCGTCTTCCCTCCAGGAACTGCACGATAGCCATCATCATATAAAACATCTCTAGGTATGAAGGTTGGATCTTCCGCCAATTGGAGTTTAACCCTATGTTGAAGATCTTTAACACAAAAGAAACACTTGTAACCTTCGATGCAATTGTTCCTATGAATCTTGTTTTCTTGAAAACCCTCCCAATCGGTAAGAACCTTGGGAGAGGCTCCATCCTTTCTAGCTTCAAGATCCTTTTCCGCATCCAGCTAGTTCATGGCTTCTTCGACTTCCTCTTGCAGCTTGAGTTCATACTTGGCAGCAATATCATGTTCGCTATAAAGCCAACATTTATGGATTGTGAGAGCGCTCTCTTCATCTAGTTCCTCCTTCTCTTGCTTAGTCAATGTTCTTTCGAAAGATAGGAAATCTTCATATGACAAGGGCTTAGCAAGATCAAGAAGGCCTTCCATAGTGTACCTTTGAGAAATAACTTCACTTTCAATAGGTGTTATAGATTTTCTCTTGCGCACCAATACTCTCTTCATCATCTGCCGAAGTTCATTGTCCATCTTCACCTTGTTTGTGTTCCACGCGTCAGCTTTGCTCTTCTTCATGAATTTCTTCCTCAGATTTGACCAGACGACTGGATCATCTAGTGTTGGCGTCAACACCTCCTCTATTTTGTCCCAGGGCCAACCGGCGGAGAGCTGCAGAAATCCGTCGCCGAGCCAATCGGCTCCAGAGTCGCGCCGATCGGCGCTGCCTTGGTTGCTTCCCAAAGCGCCACCTTCCATTGCTTCTGTCCTTAGGGCTTTGTTACGGTGACTATGTAATGCGAGATGACCCGTGGGGTTGCTGCCCTTTCATATTTTATATCCCTTGATTTCCAATTGGACTAGGACTCTATCTCTTATTTGTGGAATTCAATGAGTCTTAACAAGGCAAAGTTTGAAACTGACTCAAAAACCAAAAAGACTCTACCACGCCGATCGGTGCAGGACTGCGCCGATCGGCGCAGTATCACGCCGATCGGCGTGGTACACTAATTTACCCAATCAGAAATAGAAAAATTACAAAAATAAAAAACACATACAGAGCTTTTGTTTTACGTCGTTAAGCTCGACCACACAGGGCACTAAGCAGTGAAGTACACATCAATGGATTTTAATTCAAATGTGTCGGGTTCTAGATATTCCTTTAGACATTGTCCACTCACCATGTACTTGTTTCTTTTGCCATCCATTATGACTACAGCTCCCGAAGGTAACACCGTGTCCACAAGATAAGGCCCTTCCCATTTACTTCGCAGTTTGCCTTTACCAAATAATCTGAATCACGAATTAAATAGGAGTACTCGATCTCCTTCCTTGAATTCCTTCTTCAAAAGCTTCTTATCATACCACTTCTTTGTCTTTTCCTTGTATGTTGCCGCATTTTCATCATGCACGCAATTGCATCTCTTCTAATTAACTTATTTGTATTTTCCTTTTCACGCTGGCGGCATCAAGATCCAAATTCATTTCCTTTATTGCCCAATAAGCCTTATGTTCCAATTCCACCGACAGGTGACATGATTTCCCATAGACAAATTGATATGGTGTCATGCCAATTGGTGTCTTGAATGCCATCCTATATGCCCATAATGCTTCATTAAGCTTTGTGGCCCAATCCTTTCCTTCCTTTGTAACAATCTTCTACACAATTCCTTTTAATTGCTTATTTGACATTTTTGCTTGTCCATTTGTCTAGGGGTGATAGGCTGTTCCAATTCTATGTTCAACCCTAGATTTAGCCAAAAACCTAGTAAATTCTCCTCTTGTAAAATGGGATCCTCCATCTGTAATTATTATCCTTGGTACTCTATACCTAGGGAATATCTGCTCTTGAAGTATATTCCTCGATTCTCTTGTAGTATTGGCATTACATGCCATTGCTTCGACCCACCTGGAGACATAATCAACGGCAACCAATATATACTCGCAACCATGAGAATTCACAAATGGTCCCATAAAATCCATACCCCAAACATCAAAGATATCAACTTGAAGATTATACTTAAGAGGCATTGCATTCCTACTGTTAACATTCCCTATTCATTGGCATTGAGCACATGTTGCAACATACCTTTTTGCATCTTCATGCATAGTAGGCCAATAAAAACCACTCGCCCACACTTTTGCTTGTGTTCTGAAGTAGCCATAATGTCCCCCATAATCTGAAGAATGACATTTTGCCAAAATGCTCGCTCTTTCTTCCCTGGGTACACATCTTCGCACTCCTCCATCCTAGCAATACCTATACAACTATGTGTCGGCCCATATAAATTTTCTCATTTCACTCTTAACTCTTCTCCTCGTGTTTTTGTTTATCATATTAGTTTGTCCCTTGAAACCCTTGATAATATCCATCATCCAACTTTCTCTACGATCAAATGTGGAAAACAACAGCTCTTGTTGCATTTCATCTTTTATTGGCTCAGTTGATGATGATTGAAGACAAGACAAATGATCTGCTATAGAATTTTCTACTCCTTTCTTGTCTCTTATCTCTAAATCAAATTCTTGTAGCATCAGTACCCATCACATTAACCGAGGCTTAGACTCTTTCTTTGAAACCAAGTATCTTATAGCAGCATGATCAGTATATAGAATCACCTTAGAATTTAGAATGTAGGATCTAAACTTCTCAAAAGCAAATATAACAGCTAACATCTCTTTCTCAGTTGTTGTATAATTGATCTGTGCTTCATTCAAAGTTTTGCTAGCATAATAAATAGCATGCACTTTACCTCCCTTCTGTTGTCCAAGAACAACTCCAACTGTATAATCACTTGCATCACACATAATTTCAAAAGGTAAACTCCAATCAGGTGGTTGCATAATGGGCATAGAGCACAGAGCTTCTTTTAATCTTCTGAAGGCAAAGAGTCTTTCATCATCCATGACAAATTCTATATCTTGCTTCAACAATTCTGTCAGGGGCTTAGCAATCTTTGAATAATCCTTAACAAATCTGTGATAGAAGTTGGCATGTCCAAGAAAACTCCTCAAAGTAGTAAGATCAGTAGGTTGAGGTAATTTCTCAACTGTAGATACCTTTTCTTTATCCACCTTTATCCCTCTGTTAGATATGACATGACCAAGTACTATCCCTTCTGTTACCATGAAGTGACACATCTCCCAATTAAGAACTAAGTCGCATTCAACACACCTTTTCAAAACCTTCTCCAAATTCTCCAAGCAACTATCAAAATCAGTACCATGCACGGAGAAGTCATCCATAAATACCTCCATAATGTCTTTTATGAATTCAGCGAATATTGCATTCATGCATCTTTGAAATGTGGCGGGCGCATTGTAAAGACCAAATGACATCCTTCTATATGCATATGTCCTGAAAGGGCAAGTAAAAGTAGTTTTCTGCTGATCCTCTGGTCTTACCGGTATTTGAAAGAAACCACTATATCCATCCAAATAACAAAAGTATGAATTCTTTGCTAGCCTTTCAAGCATTTTGTCAATGAATGGAAGAGGATAGTGATCTTTCTTCGTCACCTTGTTCAGACTTCTATAATCTATGCACATTATCCATCCAGTTATAGTCCTTTGAGGGATCAACTCATTGTTCTCATTAGGCACTACTGTCAACCCTCCTTTCTTAGGCACATAGTGTACTGAACTAACCCATTCACTATCAGCAACAGGGTAGATCATATCTACATTAAGCAGCTTCAAAATCTCCTTTTTAACCACTGGTTTCATTGATTCCTTCAACCTTCGCATCCCTTCAACCACTGGTTTAGCATTATCTTCCAAGTTAATCTTGAGGGTGCAGAATGCGGGGCTGATTCCCTTGATGTCATCCAATGCGTAACCAATAGCCTTCTTATACCTTTTGAGCATAGTAAACAGCTTCTTTGTTTCTTTCTTTGTTAGGGCGTTGTTCATGATAACTGGATATGTTTTATTCTTCCCTAGATATTCATAGCATAGCTCCTTCAGAAGTTCCTTCTGTTCCACTTTTGGTGCTTCATCTGGGTCCAGCTCCCTCAGAGGTTCAAAATCAGGATTTTCCTGGTTGAGCCGATCGACGCAAGAATCGTATCGATCGACGCTGGCAGTATCCTTATCAGTTCCGCGCATGATGTGGTCAAGTGGGTCTCCCATATCCATCCCTATCTTCTCGTCTTCCTCTGGGTAGAATTCCTGATAGCAAGAAGGGTCTTGATGAGACGGATCGTTAAATTGAAATTGCACTTCTTCACCTCCTAGGTGTAGTGTAATTTGACCTTTTCCAGCATCTAGAACAGCTTGTACTAATCTTAAAAATGGCCTTCCCAGAATAATGTCTTCAACCCTAGTTTCTTCATTATTTAAAACGAAGAAATCCACCAGCATTGTTTTTGAGCTGATCTTAATTTCAACATTTTTGATCACCCCTAGTGGCTTGGTCTTCCTTCCATCCGCCATGATGAGCTCCAGTTTAGTCCCTATCAGCCGCTGTTGAGTTCCATAAGGCATGCTCATAAATGCATCATAAGTCATCAAGCTGACACGAGAACCAAAGTCACACAAAGCCCTTCGAAATTTCTTCCCTGATATCTCGCATGGTATGTATGGTTCTTCTTCTTCATCATCAGTGACACCTACAACGTACACACCACACAATCCTTCATAGGGGGATGGCTCAAAGCAATTGTCTAGTAATCTCTTTGCTTGTTTCACCTCTGTTCCATCAAGCTCTATATCATCCTTGTAAAGCTTCCCTAAAACTCTCCCAATAAGCTCTTGATCGAAAACTTCCAACTTAAGGCGATTACTCGGAAAATTATACTCAATTCTGGCTTCGAAAGCATCTTGCAGGCTGAAGGATCTTCTTAATGTGGACAAGGGTTCCCGATCTTCCGAAAGGTTCTGGATACGTTGATTTTGTCGGAGGCGACACACAAATCGATCCGGCTTCAGAACAGCACGTTCTAAACCCCGCAATCGCAGCACGACGCCTCCTCTGGTTATCAGCCGTCCTAAAACGATTGACCTCGCCGAGAAGGCTAATCCCTGCCTGCAAATCAAGACCACAAGCAAGAACAAATAAGAATGCAACATAATTGCAGATGTATTATGAATCTCACGAAGTTGGGGTCTCACAAACCATGATGACGGCAAAACTGTTATGAACAGAATAATCTAAGCAAAACCCAAACCCTAATGGTGCGGTGGCGGCTGTATATGAAGACCCTAGGGTCATGCAAGACCCTCTGGATGCACCCCTACTTGGGCTCAACTAGATACAAAGCCCAAAGGCCAAAAATAGGCGACGCAGCACCGAAACAGATTCTGGACTCTATCTTGTTTCGACAATTCCTGATGACTCCGGATGAATTTTGATATGAGACCGGCGGCATTGGAAAGGTCTTCTTCTTATCTTTCCGTGCATATGTAGAATGTCCAAATCCGAGTCCGTATGCGTCTTGGGCATCTGTTTTAGTGTAAACTAGTCCTGAGCCCCGAAACAGACTCGAAGTCGGTTTTGGTTGGGCCTCCACCTTGGCTTCCACGTCCTTGCTGGTCCTCCACGTCTCCAAGTCCTTCTCCCATCATCTCCTAGTCCTCTCCATGGTTCCTAATTACAATATAATCATTAGGTAGCAAACCATTCTCAAAAGTGACATATAATAAAGAACGTAGGAACGAGCTCACCTCTAAATTTAGTCGTCGTGCACGAGCTCTAGTCATTGGACCTTGTAAGTCTAAAATTGGAGGAGTGTTGCATGTATCCTTAGGAGTGATGTCCTCATCACTTCTCATATTGAGCAACTCTTGCAAAAAATCAATAGGAATCCAGTCCATCAGCTTAAATTCATCGAGTGGTGTAGTATTCTCCAATGTCCTATCCCCCTTTGGTTTAGCAAAGTTACCTTCAAATTCCTTCAGATGACTGTCCAGAATCGCAGCTTCTATCTTGGTATATTCCTTGCAACTTGACGGAGTCGTCAGGGTGACCAGTTCTCCTGTTGTTGCAATTGCACCAATTGGTTCAGAGACTGCGCCGATCGGCGCGGATGTCAGATCCATAGAGGCAGGTCTGACAGGCTCTATCTCTTCAAATTTATGCTCTGGAGTAATCATTGCTCTACTCTCTGACATAAAGATCTGTTCAGCCAGCAACTCTTCCTTTTGCATAACTTCTGGGCATTGCCAGTTTGGTTCTAGATATTCTTCCCAATGCTTGTACAAAGCTTCATTCTCGGAAATTTTGCCTAACAATTAAATCCCTGCCTTGGCTATAAATCTCAGAAAACTTCCTCTGGCCGATCCATCCAAATGCATCCTCGATGCCTTGTTTATGGCCATGTAGAAGGTTTGAGCACACATATTCTCATCCATGCCTAGGTCAGGCCCTTGTTTCAACAATGTTTGAAAATGCGTCCAGGCTTCCACGAGAGATTCTTCATCTTGTTGTAAGAAGTTCACCACTTCTCTTCTCAACTTCTGCACCTTTGGCAAAGGAAAATAGTGGAGACAAAATTTCCAACTAATTCACTCCACTTACCTTTCGCTTCTCGAGATGCTGCCTTGTGCCACTCTTTGGCTCTTCCTCCCAAAGAGAATGGGAAAAACAACCATCTGTAAAGATACCGAGGCACTCCTTTATGATGGAATGTTTGGCAAAGTGCCTCCATGTCTTGTAAGTGAGTATACGGATTCTCCTCTTTTGCTCCAAAGAACTTTTTTGCTTCAGCCATGCTAATGATAATGGGGTTCAACACATACGAGGGGGTCGTGGCTTTCTCGTCTGAGGATTGAGGCACTAGCACGTTTGGAGATGGCAAAGAAAGCTCCCTGAGCATCGGAGAAGGTCTTGTTGTACTCATCCTGAAAATTCACACAAAACACAAAAACAAAAACAACTAGAAAAGAAAGGATTAGACGATAGTAAAATATTAATAGTAAAAGAACTGGCTTGTTCCTCGGCAATGGCGCCAGAAAATGAGCTTGTTGGTCGTAGTTACGCACCCACTTATATACCACAAGAGGACGGTGTACAGTTGTAGCTCTTTTTCCCTCAGAGTATTCCAAGGTTATCGAATCCACAGGGAACGAGCGGAACTATTACTATTAAAGGATTACTATCAGATTGCAATGGTTGGGTTGGTGTGAATGATGACGGTGAGAGAGTAGTGAATGAATGTTATTGGAGATGTAACAGGATAATGAAGGATTCTCTCCTTAGGATTGGTTCACTAGCATGCAACCTTATTCTTATCAACTCGAGTGATGACCTTAATATTCTACAAGACATGGTGGTTTCGTTCGCCCTGGCTGTCACTACAGAGGTTATTAGCTCCCCACTGGTTTCTTGCACTATGCAATGGGCAAAAGTGTATTGGCCTATACAGTAATGAAAGGGATAAATGGATGCACAATTATGTTCATCACATAGATTAAATTCATCAAGAGAGTATCAATAAGTATGAGAGTTACATGACCAGATCCCTGCACCAATGAAGAGAATATGAGACTACTCGCTCATCCTCCCGCTAAACATAGCAGAGGGATGAGAAATAGCGCTAGAACGCCACGAGCCGATCAGCGCAAGCGTCGCACCGGTCGGCGCGACCTCCCTTCTGGTGGTTCTCAACGGTGTTGACCAACCCCCGCCGCCAATATCCTGGAACCCTAGTTCTAACAACTCAATATGGTAATTGCCGTCTCTCCCGTTGCCCTCTATTGCCCTCTTGGCGTTTGATGGTTATCTTCCTTTTCTACTCAACGAGATTAGGTCAACTTCCACTGACTCTGACTCATATTAGGCTGGGCCTTCGTCTTTGCCGAACTTGGTCTTGTCTTCGCCATCTTTTCCTCCTACGCCGATTGGCGCGACATTGGAGCCGATCAGTGCGGCCAAGTATCTTGCCCACCTTCGTTGCTCTTTAGTCCTTTATCCATAATTGCCCTGTTTTACACCTGTTTCCTGCAATTACATCCCAAATAGAACAACTACAAATATATGCAAATATGGGGTTAATTGTTAGTCTAAACCACCAAATTAAGACGTAAAACATCCCTTTTTGGTAGATAAAATGGGTAGCTAGAAACCACCAACACGGATTCTAATGAGCAACAGAGGCTAAAGGCTCGATCTCGGGGATATCTAATGGTGGATGACCTTATCTATCGAAAAGGAGGATCGAACATCTTGATGTGATGCATTTCAATTCTAGTGGGTAAAAAGTTGATTGAGGAAATTCGTGTAGCGGCATGCGGTAACCATGCAACTTCCAAGACTTTGGTCGGTAAGGCTTTCCGGCAAGGGTTCTATTGGCCCACAACGGTTGAAGATGCACAACAGGTTGTTTGGAAGTGTGAAGGTTGTTAATTTTTTGCTCAGCAGATGCACATGCCTTCCCAACAACTTCAGATGATACCTATGACTTGGCCCTTTGCAATTTTGGGGCTGGATATTGTTGGTCCTTTCAAAAAAGTGCCAGGCGGGTTTACTCATTTGTTTGTTGCTATTGACAAGTTCACCAAGTGGATTGAAGCAAAACCGGTCGGTAAAATAACTTCGAGGAAGGCAATCGAGTTTGCCAGAGAGGTCTTAACTCGGTTGGGAGTTCCTCACGATATCATCACCGATAATGGTACTCAGTTTATATCTAAGGAATTCCGTGACTATGCCGATGAAATGGGAATAAAAATCCACTTTGCTTCAGTGGCCCATCCTCAAAGCAACGGGTAGGTCGAACAAGCCAACGTTATGATTCTTCAGGGGTTGAAGCCCTGGATTTTTGAGAGACTTATACCTTATGCCAGTCGGTGGGTTCGAGAGCTTCCTTCGGTCCTCTAGGCGCTACGCACTAATATCAGTCAAGCTACTGGCTAGTCTCCTTTCTTGTTGGTCTATGGCTCTGAGGCTATGCTACCGACCAAGGTAAACCTCGTTTCAGCGCGAGTCAAGGAATATGACGAGAAGCTTTCTGAAGATAACTGAGAAATCGAGATGATTGCGGCAGAGGAGATGCATGATCGCGCTTTGTTTCGTTCAGCAGTGTACCAGCAGGGTTTACGGCGATTCTACGATAAGAATGTTCTAAGTCATCAGTTCCATGTTGGAGACTTAGTACTGCACCGAGTGCAAACAGCCAAGAATCAACACAAGTTATCCCCTAAATGGAAAGGACCATATGTGGTCAAAGAAGTCACTCGGTTGGGGACTTATCGACTGTTGTATGAAGACGGCGATGACATACGAAATACATGGAACATAAATCAGCTACGTCACTTTTATACTTAGTTTGTTTTTTTGTTCCTATATATTATTATTGAATGGAACTTCAATCTTTTTGATGATTTTCATTCTTATTTGCCTCGATTCCTTAATTTGGTATGATGGTTTTGGGTTTCTACAGTTCCCCGAGATACTAGGAACAATCAAGACAGGGGGCTAATAATAATGTCCCACTCCTCCTTAACCTTGATAAACCATGATTTTGGGTTTTTACAGACGGATTCCTCGTATTTTGATATAGTCTTATGTTTTTTTGGGTCTAACGCTGCAGCATGACAGTCATACAATTCATACTGCACAACGGACTGCCACTACACTAAACCCAAAGCCAAAACATGAGAGGTCATGTGTCGATTGGTCGATTCTGATTGTTACATGGTTACAAATTATGACTAAATATGCTAAGGCAAACTGATGCGTTTTCTGTTTTATCTCCAAGATCTTATAGTGAAAGAATTTAAGTACTAAAGCAGGACTAACACAGCTAAGTACTGCCTGAATTGCTATAAGTAACAGGAGATCCCTCTACTGACTACTCAGTCGAGTTTTTTTACCTTGTTTAGTAATTAAGCAAGAAAAAGAACAATCATTATTACCTAAGGAGCATACCATTTTCTTATTCAAATACTACTAATATATTTGATTACATAAATTACAGCTCTACGGAAGGAGAAGAGGTGTTGTCTTCTATTTTTGGAGAGGCAGGAGGAGTCGATGCAGCTGGATTGATGTCAATGCTCTCAACCAGGGCTTGGGAGGTTTCTATCATGGAGTCTAATAGCAACTGACATTGGTCGATCGTCAACGATGGGTTGAAGCCCTCCTTGATCTTGTCCAATGGAAGTTCCGGGGACCAAGACTGGCAAATAGCCAACACTTGACTCGTGGCCTCGGTTGCCACCCTCCTGGTATGATTGGTGATCGCCTCTGGTGCGTGCTCCAGAAAGTATTCAATGGAATGCCCGGTCTGCTCCACTTGCTTTGCGTGGATATAGTCCAGATCCTTTCGAGCATCATATGACAATACTGCAAACTGGCATCAAGATTAGAAGATGAAGTTTATAACGAAGACTAATAAGAGGAAAACAAGAAGAGCTTACTAGCCAAATTACATTTATGCTATAGGGCACTGGCCTTAGCATTCTTCAGAGACTCCTCAGTCTCCTGCAACTTCTTTTTCAGTTCAGCAAGCTCAACATCTCGCTCGTCAAGAGTCCATGGATAGGTTGTCCTTCTCAGTTTTTAGAACATCCAAATTTTTCTATTGATTGTGTCGATACTAATATCAGTAGTGGATCATAGGGCTACCCATGATCCTCGTTTATTGGTAAACGCATGCGCGAGACCGAGAGTCGATGGACACACAAGACGCAAGGTTTAGACAGGTTCGGGCCTCCCGAAGGATAACAACCCTACATCTTGTGTTTTGTCGTGTATTATGCGATATGATCATTATGAGAGATCCCCTGCCCCTCCTTCTATATCCGGAGGGTAGGGTTACATGGTAAGTATCCTAGTCGGTTACAACATGATTTCCAACTAGGATTCTATCTCTAACTTTCTATCTCTAGTATTGACTTGTTGTGTACTCCAAGTAATAATCCGAGTAGTTATCTTCATGGGCTTTATCTTTATTGGACCCCGGCCCACTCGGCAATATATCCGAGTGGTGAGGTATCCTTGGTATATATATCCCACAGTAGCCCCCGAGAGATTTGCAAGTTAGTTGTTGATCTTCAGTTGATCGACTAATGCTTCGCCATGAATATGATTATGTACAATAACAAACTTGTAAGGGTCTCCAAGAATCTTTAAAAAGGATTATGCGCCAAATAATATCCATATGCGGGGAAAAAATGCACCTACTAGGTGTAGGTATAGCCCCCGACTCAGAAGGTATTTAGATCACAAAATATCTTGTGAGTCAAAAATAATCATATATAAATCTTGATCTACCACTATCCCCAACTCATTCGATGAGGAATTTTAATACGGTAGCTCTCAAGATTGGTTCTACCACTATCCCCGACTGATTCGATGAGGAGTTTTAATACGGTAGCTCCCAAGATTGGTTCTACCACTGCCCCCAACTAACAAAAGGAACCATTGGTACTAATGAATCCGAGTGATACTTGATCAGATATATCAAGCATAGCAGTCATCAAAATATCCAGATGATACTTGATCCAATATAACAAGTATAAGAGCCATCAAAAATATCCAAGCGATACATGATTAAATATAACAAGTTATAGCAGCCCCCGGGCATGATTCCGAGTGAAAAATAATAACTTTTGCAGGGCTCTTCAATATTGAGTAAAATCATAAGTAATCAATAATGTCCGAGTGATCCAATAGTATAGTCGAATGATATAATGACCCGAGACAAAAAGGTCGAGTGATCCAATAATGAAACTAAATGCCCCAATAACTCGGGACAACAAAACCAAGTGATGTCAATAAAATAGCTCTAGTTGATATAGCTATCGGATGAACATGTGAGTCAAGGTAAAAAGCCGCCTCGGTCCTCAACAAACGACATGAACTATGGAGATTAAGAACTCACTCTATCAATCATATGCGAGTTAAGGTAATACCGAGAGTCTAATGCATCAAGATTATGCAAAAAGAAATCATCTCTAAGTTAAAGAACCTATGGACTTTAATTAGATGAATAAGACTGAAAGTATAAAAATAATTAGTTGCTTAACATCCATCGAGCTAAAGATGAGCCCCTGACATAACAGCTCAAAAGGTCCGAGGGATCGAAATTCCAGAAACCATGAGTAGTTGATCATGGCCGAGTGATCCAATGACTTGGCGCTCCATTAGTGATATCAATGAGATAACTGTAATACAAGAACACAAATAATATAGTTGTATGTAAAATTAATATAAAGTATCGATGAAACAACATTTTTAATATCTAAGTCTGTTGGATTTCTGTTATTCGTCTAAGGCTTATGTTTGCTTAGAGTACTGATCATTCAACCAACAGACATAAAAAACAATCAAGGTTCATTAGAAGAATGATGTGCACGATGATTTTGACAAACGACATGAGCCATAGAGCTAGACTGACCAATTTGGATAATGGGAGTCAGGCGGGCAACTAAGCAAAACAGCTGAACTCCTCCTAATACCAAGTATGTACCGCTAAAACTCATTCAGCCGAACATGTACGAGTCGAAATCAATCGAGAAAAATTATTGACCAATATTATCAAGGCAAAAGGATGAATCCAAAAGAAACTCAAAACTATCACCATAAGATGAAGAACCTACGGCCTTCAAATTGAGTTGATATGGACAAAATAAAAAACTATAAAGTTTACTTAGCTTTGTGATAATAGACGAATTGTAGACGAGCCATATACAAGCCATAGACAAGCCGCTGAGCATGCAGCTTGATTGTCAATGCGAGTAACCCAATCACCGTGTTGCCTCGTCGAGTGATTAATTGAGTCATCAAATAGCTAAGTTGTCGGAATATCAAAGTGTTGAGTCATTGGTTGAATAGTTACATCATCGGTTGAGTGGCCAAGTCAACCCCCAAGTCTCCAACACGACCCAGAGTATGAACTCCATGTCACACACGTCCATGCAAAAGAAACCATGAAACATGATGAGATTTAAATAACCAGACCAATTGGTATAATGTGTAAATAATAAAATAA
Source organism: Eleusine coracana subsp. coracana (assembly GCA_032690845.1). Lineage (NCBI taxonomy): Eukaryota > Viridiplantae > Streptophyta > Magnoliopsida > Poales > Poaceae > Eleusine > Eleusine coracana. The sequence goes on from CM064434.1 coordinate 33,659,271, forward strand.
TATGGAAGATTAAAGATAAATAGAAAACATCCCCGATGTGTACTTGATCCGAATTCCTTCAATTTTGGAGCAACTTGGCAAGACGATCATGTTGATTGGTTAATCACGTGCAGTGTTACACATCGGCCGCCGTGATTCACGCCGAGTCGCTGATTAGCCGTGTTGTCGAGTCAACGAGTGGCTTTGAATGCTAAAGTGACTCAAAACATCACCAGTGTGTTTGTGCCTTCAACCGTGTAGACAAGCCATTGCGTCGCCGAGTTGCTGACCCATCAGCCGAGTGGACAACCGGCCTCGCCATCTTGATTACCCTCCTTTTTCACAACAGCAAACACCTGATTTGATCTATCACCGCAAGATCGCCTGAAGCGTCGCTGCCCAAGCATGGAATCAACGAGATTGTTTAATGCAAAGAATTAAAGAACCGAGACAATAAAAAGATGAATAAAGTCATAAATAAGAGCACTAATTTAAAAGCCCAAATTTACTTATAAAAAACCTACGACCTTCTGCTTAGAAAACAGAAATAAACCACCGTGGGAAAAATAATATGAAGGACATAGCCCAAAACCTCAAAAGTAAATCGAGAAAGTATAAAGATACTTAGCTTTGTAATTCGGCGAGTTGAAGAGGAGCCCCTGAGCCTGTCGATGTGGTTGGTGAGTGGTCGAAGGTTGAAATCGATCCATCATGTCGCTGGTACATCGAAGCTCGGAGTGGTTGGCTTGTGTCGCCAAGTAGCCAGATCGTCGATGCGCCGAGTGGCTGAGTGGTCGAGGCGATGTCGCCGAGTGACTGAATCAGGATGTTGTTACCGAGTGGCATAGCCATCAGGTCATCACCGAACGGCCAAGCAGCCGAGTGGCCAGGTGAATAGCGGAGTAGCCCCCGGGTGTGTCCATATGACTACTGAGCGGTCGAGCCGTCAAGTCGTGACAACCTTGCCGAATTGTCAGTAGACGTCGTGTCGCAACGATGTTGCCCAAGTGATGGAATCCGCCAAAGCATCAAAGTGCGACGATGTTGCCAGAGTAGTTATCGGCAGTGATCGGTGTTGCCGAGTGACCGAAGTCGTTAGATCATCGTCGAGTGGTGGCGATGTCATCGTTGTCATACACCGGCTCGGCATTGATCACTCGGCACCCTGGTTGAATGTAGCATAGTGTGCGCTGGAGATGATCAGGTTGTTCACTGCCTTGCAAGTTGACCGAGTGCTGAAGAGCTCGTCATAATTACACGTCGGAACTCAAGTGCTTTCATGTGGTCCGTACTTGCATGCAAAAGCCAAACCACGTGATGTGCTTCTGCTAATTAGCACATAGTATAATAAATAAAATATTGAGAGAAGAATAAAATAAAGGAAAGATTCTTCCCTATGCTGTATCCGAAGCTTTTTCAAGTTCAAGTCGGAATTGGTTGTTGTGCAGTATTGGTCGGACTCGATTACTGTGCCAGTCGCCAAATCAAACTGAGTGTTGGACTCGGCTCTTGCGCTGGTATTTGGACTCGCCGAATCTCCATCGAATTGATGTCGTGGGGAAGTCATCGACTTCAAACTCCAAACGGTCTCGGTCGACCAAACCGACCATCGCGCTAGCCTCTATCTTAGGTGTAGCCCTCGGTCAAACCATTGAGTCACGGTAATGTCATCGAGTTGTCAGTAGGTGTCATGTCTCGACGATGTTGTCGAGTAGCCGAGTGGTCGGAGCTGTCATATGCGGCGATGTTGCTGGAAGTGTCGTCATAGTGCGACGATGTCGATCTTTAGTAAGCTGCAGCTGTCGATGAGGCGCGTGAGAACAAGCTTTGAGACAGTAGCCCCGGACATGTCGCTGGATCATCAAATCAACAGTCGAATAGACTTGGTGTTTGCGCCGAGTCATGAACTCGATGACAAGCCTCCGAGCTCGTTGCTGGATCATCAAGCCATTGATGACGTCGAGTTGCTGGGCTGGTGCTGATGTGGTTGGCATGGAGCCATTGGCCGTGTAACTGGATCATCATGTACAGCCGATGGAGATATCTAGACGTGTCGATGTCCACATGTCCAGTGTGACTTGCAATGGAATCCCGACTGCAAGGCTACCGTACACCTGCACACATGCATGCATGGGGTCCTTATAGACCGTACATGTTAGTCTGATTAGCCTTAAGGGAAATCTGATCACGCAAGTATAAAATAGTAGGAGATTTATAGAATAAAGAAAAGTGGAAGGAAATAAATCTTCCCTTGACTTATGCGGCACATGAGTCTCTGAGTCCTAATTGCTCACGATCCGGCTACGATTTGTGGCTGTTGAGCGCATGTGTGGTCATCTTGATTCTGTAGCAGGGCGTGACTTGGAATAGCCTTGGTGTGCAAGATGAACCAGACATATACGTCATCATCTTGATCACCTTGAAGAACAAACTCGTCGTCTCCTTGTGCAATGCGATCATCATATCCAGCAACACACGACATCATGACATCGTAATGCACGTGGATAATCTTCTGGAACGCCGCGCACCGAGACTGCATCAACAATTGACCTTGCGATGCTGAAGACGATGAGGATAACTGGTCGCTAATCGCCATGACCTTGCAATGACCTTCGAGTTGTAGATTGAAGCCATCGAACTTGATAAGCCGACCGATCACGCTAGTCCCTATCTGGCACGCTAACTGTCGATACTAATATCAGCAGTGGATCATAGGGCTACCCATGATCCTTGTTTATCGGTAAAGGCATGCGCGAGACCGAGAGTCGATGGACACACAAGATGTAAGGTTTAGACAGGTTCAGGCCTCCCGAAGAATAACAACCCTACGTTCTGTGTTTTGTCGTGTATTATACGATATGATCATTATGAGAGAGCCCCTGCCCCTCCTTATATATCCGGAGGGTAGGGTTACATGGTAAGTATCCTAGTCGGTTACAACATGATTTCTGACTAGGATTCTATCTCTAACTTTCTGTCTCTAGTGTTGACTTGTTGTGTACTCCAAGTAATAATCCGAGTAGTTATCTTCATGGGCTTTATCTTTATTAGATCCCGACCCACTCGGCAATATATCCGTGTGGTGAGATATCCCTGGTATATATATCCCACAGATTGGAAGTGACCTTCTCTAGTTCTTCAATGATTTCTTTGTAAGATTTACAAATATATGCAAAAAGCACGGACGATAGGAAGATTTGAAGATATTTTACCTACAAGGTCAAGACGGCTCTGCTGTAAAGAAGCAAAAGCTTCCTTGTAACTAGTCTGCAGCTTCTCTTGCTGTTGTTGAGCTTTTCTCAACTGCTGACCGGTGACTACAAACAACAACAAGTCAGAGATACAACAAAATATTTATACATAAAGAAGGATTTCAATAGATACCGACGCTCTCGGCCTCAAGGTACTCTATCCTTGCTTTTTTTTTTGCCACCAGAGCATATATTTTTTGGATAAGGGAAGACTGTTTTGGTTAGAAGCAACAATGATGTGAGGAAGAAAAAGGCCTTGGTATTGATGTACGTTGGTCGATTCTCAGTGTTGATGGAGAATTTCCAAGTCTTGGACTTCAGGCCGACCCGAAGGTTTCTCGACTGACATGACCTTGTCCTTGATGGGAGAAGGCACACTGCTAGTCGGGGAAGGAGAAGCGGTCTGCAAGGACGACCTTGGAACTGTTGGGATCTTCTTCGCTTGAGTCTGCATGCTTGGTGGCTTGGCTTCAGACTGAGATAGGTCAGTCGGACGAAGCGCGGGAGTTGATAGAGTGTCTTTAGACACGGGGGCACTCTGAGTCTTGATCGACCGAGTGGTATGTTCACTGCATGACAAAATGTCAGAAACTGAAAAAAACATATTTTGGTTACACTTGATAAAGATTCGATGCCATGAAGTAAATTACTCGGAGGCATGCTTGATCTTGATCCAACTCACTTTCTTTAAAGAAGTAGTCTCTGAATATGATCGTTTCCTCTTGGCAGCTTTGTCAACCTTCTTTGTTGCTCCTGCATCATGCGCCTCTTGACTTGGGGGCTCTGACCGATTTGATGGTTGGTCGTAGGGAGCAGGGGAAGGCTGACTAACATTTTGACGTTGGTCTTCCTCATCATCGACGTCATCTCTGAGATATTGCCTTTGGTGGTAAGCAAGCTTTTTTACCCACTGAATGGTGAGAGGAAGATTGGTGGTTGGGACAGTAGAGTTGCCAGCGACGACCGATTCAGTCGGACGTGCGCCTGCTGATGAGCTTGACCCACCAGCACCAGTTTGCGGTGGTTTCTCCACATAATTCGGCCCTTTGGTATCGGTCGGAGGGAGCGGAGGGTTTGACACGTAAGTGTCCAGAACCTAAAAACAAACATCAAGATATCAGACTAGTCTATTACTCTACCAAGATGGATATCAAATGAACGTTGAACATCCAGAGCTTACTCGGGCCCAATGAGTGCCCACATTGTATCCCTTTGTGATGAAGGCATGATCCTGAAGGGTGTTCCCTTCAAACATCTTCTCCAAGCGAGACCGACGCAGAGTGGAGTTTGGTGGGTTCGGCACCTCCCTCGTCTCATCATTGGTGGAATATTTCCAGGCAGGATCGCTCTACTATCTGAGGGGTTGAACTCGATGCACTATGAAGCTTTTAGCTATTGTGATGCTGTTGCCTCCCTCTTTCTTCAAGTCAAGAATCTTCTACAACAGCTTGATCACTTGGGCGTCATTAGGGTCCGTCTTCTCTTACCAACACGGTCGGGGGCTGGCCTTTGCACCAGTAAAATCCACAAAAATAGGGGGAAGATTATCTCAATAGAACCATTCCACCCTCCAGTTCCTGTTCCCAGTGTTCAGGGGCACATTGATATAACCCTCCTTCTTGCGCTACCGGAGGCCAAATCCACCAATGGCGACTTGGTTCTCCTATGTTGGCAGTGGTCAGAGGAGGAAGAGATGGCGAAAAAGAGAAAAGTGGGGTAACATGCCCAGAAAAGCTTCGCACAAATGCACAGAAATTGCAATGTGCAAAATAGGATTGGGATTGAGATTAACAAGCTCAATCCCATAGAAGAAAACGAGCCCGCACAAGAAGCTGCAGCAGAGAACTCCAAGACCATGCTCAAAAAATGAGCGGAAGACAACAATCTCCTTTTGGATTGGAGGAGGATGGGCTTCAGAACCAGGTACCCTCCAATCGATGTGCGCTTAATCTGGATGGACGCCGTCGATCACCATGGTGTTCAGATCTTTGGTGGTGATGCTGCTCTTTAGGAATTCCCGCAGCTGATCTGGGATGTGTAGCTCCAAGGTCGATGACTCAATAGCGGTGGTGGTAGCTTTCTACCCCTAGGCAGCTTTCTTGATGGGATGGTGTGTCACGGTGGGTCTGGAAATTGCACCCTAACCCTAGCACGAGCTTGGGGGCTGGGGAATGCTAGAGGATCTATGGCGGCGGTGAGAAACTGCTAATCCTAGCAATAAGGAGTTGAGGAGGCACGAGAACAGGGGAAGCGTGAGGAAGACAAAGAGTTTGGGCGAAATGACGGCGTGATGTTTATCAACTGTTTCGTTTGTTTTTATACCTTCGCATTTGACCTAGTCTTCGGCAGGGCCAAGCAGGCCATATGGGCCGTACGGTGCTGGGCCACTCTTTTGGTTAATTAAAATACAGCAATGATCTTTTAATAGATCTCTTGCTGATTAAATAGAACTGGGTTTTAAGCCCAGGTGCAACTTTGATGAGAGCTTTATTCTAAAATTATATGTTACCCATATTTGTGCGATTTGATGATCACATGATAGAGGACTTGATGGTCATATGGGATCAAACTTAAATGGCTAAGTTATTGATTGAAGTCAGTTGTTGATTGGCTAAAAGTTTGATTTATCCGAGTGATGGTTTATTAAACAAAAGGATTTTTGTGATTGATGTCATTCTAACTTAGTGCTATATGATGATTGATGTCATGATATTAAGTCTATTAAATCACTCGGTCTTATACTACATCGGTCGGCATGTTTGATGATGTGCAGATCGATCCTCTAGTTTGATGCTTAGAGGATAGAAAAACTCAAGTTTGATGATTTGAGTAAATTATAGACAATAAAATGTTAAGAGCTAATATTATTAGACTCTTGCATTATTTGTTAGTCTCCAAATTATACAAGAGTCGAGGGCTACACCTGGTCAGGTGCATCTAGTTGGTGCACCAGATCTATTAGGGACTTCAATTCAGATGTCTTCCTAATTTGTGACCTGTTCACATCGACATTGAAGATCACTCGGTGAGTCACAGCTCAAAATAAGAAAGCACTCGGGGGCGGCTGTGGAATATATACCTTCCAGGTATAGCTAGGCTAAAGTCAGGAGACAACCGTGCAGCCCACCATAAAGGAACCGGCCGAGTCAGCTTGGAGCACAAGGCAATTGGAGATAGACTTTTTATGTAAATCCTTGTAGACTACGAGTTGGACTCTTCATGTACCCCCCCCCCCCCCCCCCCCCCCGCCGACCGAATATATAAGGCGGCAGGGACCTCCCCATCATGGGCACCAATTTTTGCATTGCAATACAAACCATAGAACACAGGACATAGGGTTCTTACTCTATCGAGAGGACCCAAACCTATCTAATTCGGCGTCTTGTGTTACCATCGTAGTTCTTAGTCCCGACGTAGCCCTATAAATATATTGTTGAGTTTAAGTCTCGACAATCTAAATAAGCCACTTTCTAAATTCTAGAAGTGAATTTGTGGTTATATCAAATTTTTATATGGGCCATAGTGGATAGAACAAGATGATGTGAAAACTCAGTGTCGATAAAACATTTTTATATTCTCTTTGTCCCCAAATGCGCGTGCGGCAGGCAGGCAGGCAGGCTCGGCTCGGCTTGGAACAAATGCCTCACCTAGCCCGCACGCACACCTCGCTCGGTGGCACATGCTCACGCGTGTGGCATGTCTCTGGCCCTGTCAACTTCCCTAACATGTGTAACGGCAGCCCACCTATTAAGTCGAGACAACTAGCAATAAATTCCCCATATGGTATTATGCAACATTACTCTTAATTATTTTGTAGAAAAGGGAATGCATTTATTCCTGTCTCTGTATCGACCGATACATGTGACAAAGAGGTCTTACAGACAAAGGTTCAACCACACCACGACACCACGCTATTAAAAAGACAAAGGTTTTATCCATTGAAAGAAACTAAAACATTATTCTATTTGAGAAACGCCACCCATTATTGGCAAAGATCTCCATGGCTACAGTTTCAAGCAACCTATAGGCCGTCTTCATCCATGAGCGTTCCTCCTCCCTTAAAAGCAAGGACCAACACTGCATCCAGTAAGTCCCTCTAAAGATCACCTGTAGGAAAGATGGTATCAAAGTTTTGTCAAAAACCACATCATTACGACTCAACCAAAGAGTCCAGCACATGGCAGCTACACCAAACTAGATTAGTTTTTTGACTTTATAAGTCATCCCCTCCAACCAATCAGAAAACATATGGTGAAAGCTATATAGGGGTGAGATTCCTGAGGTGCAAAATATAACCCGCCACATAAATCGGGCTATGACACAATCGAAAAAAAGATGATGAATGGACTCACTAAGATCACAAAAACAACATTTTGTACACCCAATCCAGTTTCTTCTAGCTAAATTGTCTTTAGTGAGGGTAACACCTTTAAATAAGTACCACATGAAGATTTTAATCTTAAGAGGGACATTGATCTTCCATAGGCTCAAAGTTTTGGGCAATGCCTGGGTCGTGGTTAAAGCTAAGTACATAGATTTCACAGAGAAACAACCATTTTGATGCAAAGCCCACCTAAAACAATCTTTGTGGTTTGAGAGGTTTACATCAGCAATTGAGAGCACTAAGCGATGCCAAGACACTAGGTTTTGACCTACTAGAGCCCTTCTAAACGAAATGTTCAGTGGAACTGATGAAAGAACATTTTGCACTATCGCATGCTTCCGTCTAGCTATATTATAAAGATTGGGAAATCAGTCCATCAGCCTAGGATTCCCAAACCAAACATCCTCCCAAAATCTAATTTGCGACCATCACCTAGGTGGAAACTCCCAAACCTAAGAAAGTCGCTTTTGGCTCCTAAAATACTAGTCCAAAAGTGTGAGTCACTTGGGGCATGCTCAACCTCAGTCAAAGTCTTAGATGAGAGATATTTACGTCTCAAGATTGTTTGCCAAATCCCGTCACTATTAAACAACCTGAACAACCATTTACTAAGTAAACATTTATTTTGAGTTTCCAGGTTAAGTATCCCCATACCCCCTTGATCTCTAGGGGTACACGAAATACCCCATTTTGTTAGACGAGATTTTTTCTTATGACCTTCGTTTTGCCAGAAAAAAATGAGACCTATAATAATCCAACTTTGGTAAGCTCGTAAGGATGGAACTGAATAGAATGAGCCGCCCACCTACTGAGAGCATCTTGCTTTTCCAACAGCTCAGTCTCTTTTGGAATCTATCCTCAATGTGATTCCAATCTGCATTTGCTAACCTGTTATGGTGCATTGGTATCCCTAAATATCTGAAGGGTACAACACCTAGCTCACACCCAAACAGTTGGATATATTCCTCATTAAACTCCGCAGCTTGCCCATAACAAAAGAGCTCGCTCTTGTGGAAGTTTATCTTGAGACCTGAGAGCTCTTCAAATGCACATAGCAAAAGCTTGACATTTCTAGCTTCCTCAAAGCCATGTTCCAAAAGAATAATCGTATCATCTGCATATTGCAGAATAGACAAACCCCCGTCAACGAGGTGAGGTATAACCCCATGAAATTGGCCTTCCAATTTGGCTTGATCAACTAAGATTGAGAGGAAGTCAACCGCTAAATTAAACATTGCCGGGGAGAGGGGGTCTCCTTGTCGCACCCCTTTTTTTTATTGAAAAAAATGGCCTACATCATCATTAAAATTTACAGCTAAGCTTCCTTTTTCCATCACACTTCTAATCCAGCCACACCACTTAGGTGAGAACCCTTTTAACCTGAGGGCTTGCTGAAGAAAAGGCCATTTAATCATGTCGTAGGCTTTCTCAAAGTCTAGTTTGAGGATTACCGTGCTACTCTTTTTTTTATGGATTTCATGCAAAGCCTCATGTAAAGTTACCATTCCATCCAAAATATAGCAGCCTGGAATAAAAGCGGATTGAGATGGAGAAATCACATTATCTACTACGACAGCCAGCCTATTGTTTAAAACTTTTGTAAAAATCTTGAAGCTAACATTTAGGAGACAGATGGGTCGATATTGCTGAATACACATAGCATCCGATTTTTTGGGTAGTAGGGTGATAAGGCCAAAATTGAGGCTATGGATATGAAGCTGTCCTCTATGGAATTCATTAAACATGTTGACTAGATCATCCTTAATCACATCCCAGAAATACTGGTAAAATTCCGCTGGGAATCCATCTGGGCCAGGCGCCTTGTTATGTTTCATTTGGAAAACCGCTTCTTTGATCTCTTTCTCTGTGAAGGGAGCAGTAAGAAACTCATTCTCTTGCTCAGAGACCTGCGGTATATCATCTCTTTGGTCCTCATTGATTTCAAACTCATTGATCTCATGAGGACCAAACAAATTCTTATAGAAGTTGGTTATATAATTCTTAATATTATCATGAGCCTCAATGACCCCTTCCTCTTGCTCAAGCTGAAAAATTTGAGTTTTCCTATGTCTCCCATTGGCCAAGAGTTGAAAGTACCTTATGTTTTCATCACCTTGCAACAACTTAGTTGCTTTGGATCGTTGAAGCCAGTGTAACTCCTCTTTCCTAAGGAGTCTAGCTAGCTCATTTTTTTAAAAAAGCCTTGAGGCAAAAGCACATAGCTCTCTGCCTTTTTATCCAAGTCATCTAAGTCTGCTAACAATTTGAGTTTCTTATTTCTATTCTGTGACACCAAGTTGCGCTCCCAGCCTCTAAGATAACGCCTAACCCTCCTAATTTTATTCTGCCACTTAGACAGAGGAGTATGACCTCTATAACGCCTAACCCTCCTAAGATAACATTACTCTTAATTATGGGCCTAGACTTTAAATGATAATTGAATAAAATATAGGCCAAGCCTACATTATATCTAACATCCTATTACTTCACCTAGGTAGTCTATTACTCATGGCGGAAGATGAGCTGGACGTAAACAAATAGATGCTACTTCTGAAGAAAATTAATAATTTCTGGCTACTAATGGTTCATTGCAATCTCTAGTCAGCAAAGGGTTTACTTAAGGACTCCACTGTTAATACTCCTTGCAAACCACTTTTTCAGTGGAATCGTAAAAAACATATCAAAACCATGCTTAAAACTTTCCAGAAATTTCAAAACTTGATACACAAAGGTTATATTATGATAAACATGTACACAATGTTAGAGACTATCTTCGTTAAGAGTAGATCAAGTGGGTAATAATCTGTAGGTGGCGTACCTTGTGCGCTCCTCTAATTATGACATTGCGGGCTATGGCGCAGGTGATGACGGCGGTGTATAGAGCCTCGCTGGTGATTATTCATGGTCGATAGGGAAGGGGCTTCCTGTCGGCTTTCGGCTTCCTTAGATCAGTAGGGTTATGGAGGTGGACGTGTGTTCTATCTTGGCGTGTGTGCCCTAGTGGTCCCCACCTCCCTCTTATAGATGGCATGACAAGGGCCCACAACCCAATTGGGTTGGGCTTCCTCGATCAGGGAGCAGACCAAGGCCCAATCTGGCCATTGGGCCACATCGATGGGAGATCAATCTAACAGTCCCTCCCTTGATCTGCTTTGATCACTTTAAACTCATACTTTTCAATTTTACCCATTCCATCACAGATTATTGCATAGAGCATGCTCCATCGTCACGGTCAGTCGCTGATCGATATAAAAGCTACAGTACACATTGTGGTTCAGAAATAGATTCTTTAACCTTGTGCACTTTTATTGTCCGAAAGTTATAGGGTATACCATAAACCCATCTTGATTGTGTGTTCTCTGAAAGCATAGGGCGGTAAGCCTTTATTAAGCTGATTTGCAGACACATGTCTGTTGCTTTTAGGCTCCAAGCATTTCAACATAATTCCGTACATTCTCCTTTACAACACATAACTTTGTGTCAGTGTGTTTGACACCACACTTGACTCATTGGCGTAGGAGCAAAAAATTTAAATGGTTATTCCTGTTTTTAACCATTATCAGTTCCGGGTATAGGTTTCCTTAACCTTTTTGATTATCCTTTCGATCTCATATCATGCTATAACATGTATTCTTTGGACAGGACATTACCAAAAGAACCCGGAGATATGTATTGTGTCGAGGTAATTTATTGAGCTTCCAACAGATAAAGCATATGGAACCATAACCATTTGATCCATTTCACATTGAATCTTTGAACACTAAAGTTCAAAGAATCATTATCCTTGACTATAAGGATAGGTGTAGGTTTTCTTGCATGCATACATTGTTTCTTTAGAAACCATTCTTATCGTACAAGAGACATACTGAATACCCCTTTTCTTCTTTCTTGGTGAATCTCGAACCTTATAACAAGACACATTCTACCGAGAATATTCTTTTGAACCTTGAGAACAAGAAATTCTTCTTGTCTTGCAGCAAATCGACATCACAACTTACAAGTAGGATGTCATCCACATGTGTAGAATTAGGAAACAAAATTCCCATTCTATAACTTTGTACAAATACAATTGTCCTCCCATTTCCTTTAAACCCAAAATTGACAACTGATTCTTTTATTGCTGAATCTCATTGTCTAGAGACTAGCTCTAGTTCCTAAATGATTTCTTCATGCAGCATCTCTTATACTCTTTTACTTCCACATCAAAACCTTAAGATTGTGCCATGTAATCTTCTTCATAAAAATCCTCTTGAGAATGCTGCCTTATTCTTTCATCTGATGTAACTCAGATAATGGTGTGTCATTAATGCAATTGTAATTCTGAAGGAAATTTTCACACAAGACTAGTGTTGACATTCGCTAAGCAACATCAATTGAATCATCCCAGACATGGTGCCAAAAATAATTTATTGATGCACCCTAGTATCAATAGAGTAAATTCCGCAAGCGGATGGAAAATATCGTTGTAGCATTTCACCACTGGACTGTTCCAATGGTTGTCATTTATAGTTCTACCATAGGAAGGCAATATAAGAAGAAAGGATTTAATAGGCATGCCATGAGCACATGATTATAGAGGAATCAAGACCTATGCAGCTGTAAGATATGATAAAAGGGGGTAGTGTGACACACAGAACATCATTCTCTATAATAAATAAAAACAACCTAAGTTACTAGTGGGTTTTAGTTAAGACATCTAAGCCATATCTCTAATGTTGTTCTAATAATGAGTTGTGTAGTCAAACAATTGCAAGCAAGCCTATACTAGTCATAGTCTAATGGACACAACACATCGTGCATGGATTCATGCCCGAAATACACAAGGCAGCTCTGTCTAAAGCACACAAATCACAACCGAACATGGAGGAGTAAAATGGACAGATAGGGAAGTCACCACCTACTGCCTACCTCTGCAAACCGTGGACCACGAGGTGGTTGATACTACCTAGCCATCTAAGCACCATGCTGACACATTTAAGTTGAATTTTAGCATTGATCAAACACTAGAATCTCCCTAAACCTAATTGGATATCATACCCCATGTTGAGGCATAACAACTAGACTAAAGTACAAACTAGCATCATAACATTTGGACTATAGTCAAGAAATATGGAATTCGTAATAATATGGTAGCAAGTCTATATCATCATAAAAGCATACTAAAGTCCTATGACATGAGTATGATATATAACCATACAAGGAATACATATCATAGACACAACTATATAAAATAACAATACTAATGGAACAGAGCAAGTATTCTTGAATGTGTGTGGAGAGTAAGGGATACAAGAGCCATTACCCAACTCCTATGATTTGGAGACTTGAGCAGGGCTCAACCTAGACTAAACTCCCACTAAGACTTGGAAGTACTAAATGAAAGAGGGAAATAACTATCCTTGAGTGTGTGTGGAGAGTGGAGTGCTCCCATCCTATTATAGGGGTCATAGGTCGGAACTGCCATGCACCAACGCATCTCGTGCAGCCATGTATTTGATCTGTGTGATGTCTAGTTGTCATCACCTTATTGGCCGGAAGGGTGTTTTCGCGGATCTTGCTCCATTTCTCCACTCCTTTTGTACCAAATCCCTGCATGTACTTATTTCTGCAAGGACAAGTGGAATCTTATTATTCCTAGCTATCATGCGTGTATGAAATCCTAAGTCAGAATAGGTACTTAACGACTGTCAACAAGACCCTAAAGCTGAACCTTTGCTCATCCCGATTAAAGGCAAAACTTAGGCTGATCAGGAGTTGCTTCAATGCCCTACTCTTAACGGATATCCAAGCACACAACTAAGTCACTCTACATAGAATTTCAATAAGTTGGCATGGGTACTTCACCTTATTACCTGTGGGACATTGTAGCTTCTCCAAATCTTGAGTTGTTGGAAGACAGAATAATTTGTAGGACTCCTATTTCACCTATTCTTTTTGCTCGATTTTAAGCTTGAAGATTAATTCTTAGTGACAAATCTAAGTTCCTCAAAGGATTTACTCAGATCGCTCAATGTGTATAGGTATTCCTCACCAAGGCTTATGACGCCTCAAATCCTACCTCTAAAGGCTAAGCTATGGAGCTCAAGTTAAGGATAAATGTGGCATACCTGTACTTCATACGTCACCGAGTCAAAAGATTGGAAACATTTCCAACAAGCATGATAAAGATGTGCATGTTTTGTGGATATTGTGGAGTGGAATGGATAATCTTCTATTTATTTTCTCTCTTCCTTCTTTGGAATTTAGAGACCGTCTTTTCTTTTCTCTTTTTTTTGTCAAGCTCTTCGTGGAGCAAGAATCTTTCTTTAGACGACCACATACTTTGATTCCTTGGGGAGAGACCTATCATGAAGATGGAGGCTTTATTTTGTTGGATGGATATGTGACGAAGTGGTTTGCTAATTTCCATTGTTGAAATTTAGCGTGACTATGCGCGAACCTGATCATGAATGCATGAATGTCCAATGAAAATAGAAGTAGCATATGTATAAGGTTTTTCAATAAAGATCAAGTTATGTCATTGAGGAACTTGTCAAATTAATTCTCCGAATGCCAAGTTTCACAAATTGAGCAAGATCATAGAAACTCTAGCTAATTATATCATATCTCCCTACAACCTAGACAGGAAATGCTTATGCTACCCACTAGTGCTTTTGGCATGAAATTCTATTCAAGCCAACAAACCCATAAATAGATAGAACACTAGGTTGTAAATTGGGCAAATGAAAACAACCAAAAGCAGAACAACTATTCATCATATTAACATAGGTGAAACCTTATGTATTCATACCGTGCATGAATTTATTTATATTTAGTTTTTAAGTTTATCATGCATGTGAAAGGGAAATAAATCTTTTTAGTTGTTTTTCGTTTATTATGCATGTGGTGACTGAAAGGGAAAGATACATGTTACCTTCACATTAGGGGGAGGAACTCCCCCCAAGCTGGCTTGTGCTCACTCGAACGACGGTGGCTGCTGATCGAAGTAGCCTAAAGAGTGAAAATAAGAACTCCTTTGGGAATTACCCCAAGTGACTCTATCCTCAATCCTCAAAAGCTTTTGTTGGAGATCATCTCTCCACTCAGTCTCATGCTGAATAAGAGAATGAGTGGTATGGTCCAACTGGTCGATGCAGAGGGACATGTTATCAAGTTGCTTCGAAATGTCGTCGGCCCCCTCCGAGAGTTGTTGTGAGAGTGATGTGTGCTGAACGGTGGTGGTAAGCCACTCGAACTTGAGATACCGGAGCCTCCAGGCCATTCACCGGTACCCCAGGATGTTCCACCGCTACCCAGAGGGTCGGAGTAGTCCCAAGTACTGATGCTCAACCCTTCTATTTTTTTGTACCTCCGTGATTTATTCCTGGTCATAGGACCAATAACATTGTGCCTGTGAGCTATAAAGTTCATCTGTAGAGAGATGGTTAGCTCATCACAGATCTAGGTTAGGTAATTGGTTCTTATTTGCATAACTAGGAAAGAAAAAAAAACTAGAGAGCCATCGGGTCCTTGTTTTTGAGAATGTCCTGATTTGAAGTATTGCTCGCTTAAGACACCCAATTCAAAATTGGCATCTAGAAGCTGGGCATTGTTAAGCACACCAAAGTTTCAAGCAAGGCAATAAATCAGGGACATAAACTCAAAATTCTTGACTTGTTTTAGGACCTCACCCATTGTTTAACCATGGCCGTGACAGGGGAGACTTTTATTTTATTGACCATGCAGTAAAGAATTAGCAGTTTCATCATGGGGCATGATACTAATATCCTTTCTATGAAACAAAGTCATGGCCAACCATTTATGCACAAAATGCAAGCTACGATGATGGATATCCATATTTTTGGGCGAGAGGGTAAGTGATTGCCCCATTATTTCCTCCCAAAAACTATTTTTGTTAAAACCAAGAGTGACTTGAAGATCCAAAACAGCAATAGGGGAAAAGCCTAGTAAATTACTAAATTGCTTCCAAGTGAGTGTGACATCAGTTCCATTGAATCGAAATGAAATCCTGTCATTGTCCCATTGAAGGATGCAAATGAATTAAATAGTAAGCAAGCAAGAGCAAGGCTCATCGACCGGCACAAAACCATCCCATCCTATAACATGAAAGACAAAAGCAAATTCAGAATCCATAACTATCTTGGAAAGAAAGTCTGGATCAAATGCTCACATAGGAATATAAGACCGGCCGGTGATCATCCTGATAGATGTCATGTTCTCTCTTTCCAACCAAGTCCAGGCCCGAGTCGGAGTTGAGTTGGAGCATAGTGTTTTTGAAGTTTGGCATAAGTTCCTCCTCAACCTAAGTGGGATCCACGACTGGTGGGTCTTGCTCTAGTTCTTCCGATAGACATTGATGATGGGAGCTAGTGTTGTACACTGATGAAGGTGTTGGGCTTGCATTGCTCAAGGCTCCTTGTCATCTTCTTCAATTTGCTCAAGGCTCGCTTCACTCTTTTCATCACTGCACAGTTAAACAAGCCAATACAAAAGCAACTCAAATGAGGGTTAAAGTTAGTGAAACACTAAATAGAAACTCCTTTCAAAACTCTTGCAAATGTGCAACCAACATGTAAATGCAAATGTGAAGTAAGCATATATTTTTGGCCAAATCTCTGAGTGCCAAACTTCGAGAAAGAGGAGAGCAAATGGTGAGACCAAAGGGGAGAGGTGAAAATATGAGAATGAGGTGCAAAACTTACTCTCGTGGCCATTGCCTTATATAGCCGAGTAAATCAATGGTCATATTGAAACATGGCCATTGCCTACTAGCCGTTCGGGCATGTGGGTCCAAAGGATCAGAACTTTCTAGTCAGCCGACCAAAACCTTCCTGGTCGCCCGACCAAGGTTTGTCCCCCGGTCTAGTCCTCTAGCCAGTGGGCTCCACTAGTTGTGGCCCACAAGAATCAAAATATTTTTTGAGCTAAAACATTTTTCAACTCTTTGCAAACTTGTTTTCTCAAAGTAGAAAATCAAGAATACCATTTTTAATTTTCTTTTAAAAGGTGGGTTGGAATGAATTCCAAAATATAGTGAAAATACAAATAGGCAAAGTCAAATTCAAATCAAAAATTTTGAAAAGAGAGATATGGATAAATGCCATTTAACATGTCGACAAGGATTCACCAATTTTTACATTCGAATGGGGCTTTCTCTCATTTGTCATTCAGCTTGCTGTCAGCACATCCTTGTCTGAAGATAAAGATGTGCATGTCTTCTTTGGCCGCCACACCTGTTACACCTTCTTGGGCAGTATGGATGAAGGATTATTTGGCTTTATTGGCCAGGGCTTCTTTTCCCAGTGTCCATGCCTGGGTGTTGGCTTTGGAGCAAAATGTGTTGGGCTCTTCTTTGCCAAATAGTACATTATGAAATTAATCAAACTGTCCTTCTTTGGCTTCACCTCCATTACCTTGATGTTCCATAGTTTTGGTCCAAACTTACCTCTGACCATAAAGCATTGCTCCACTCTAGGCCGGAAGTCAAATTTGTCCTTGCCATTGATGTTGAGAGGGATTACTCCAGCCCCGACATCAATTTGTGCATCCGCGGTGCTTAAGAATGGCCGCCCAAGGATGAGCCGTGTCCTCTTGTCAACATCCATGTCTAGCACCACGAATTCCACTAGAACAAAACAACCACAGATCTTCACCGAGATGTCTTCTGCAATTCATACGGGGTAACACACTGACAAGTTTGCTAGTTGAAACTGCATCAGGGTAGAGACTAAGATTATGAAGTTGAGCTTGTCGAAGATAGTCTTTAGCATAACACTAACATTGGCTCCAAGTTCAAAAAATGCTTTATCAAAGAACTCTATCCCAATTGAGCATGAGATGGTGGGACAACCAAGATCCTTCCTCTTCTCAGCAAGCAACTTGAATATAGCTGCACTACACCCCTCTATGAGCTTGATGACTTTTGTAGTGGGCATTGGATGCTTGTTGCTCAACATGTCCTTGAGGTAGCGAGAATAGGTGGAAACCTTCATTGCGTCCACAAAGGGCATGTTGATATGAATCTTCTTGATGACTTCAACAAAGCGGGAGAACTACTCATCCATAGTTGGCTTCCTATTTCTATGGGGGAACGACAAAGTATTTGTATCACAGAACTCGTGTGGTACCATCTTCCTATAGTGAACCACTTCATCTTGAATGATATCATTAGAGGGCTCATCCTTCTTCTCATTAGATGCCCCTGTATTGTTAGGATATGGTGCGTCACGAGTGGACTTACCTCCAAGTCTTTTCACCGCATGAACATTTTCTATGGTCAATTCGGGTTGCCAAGGAATCTTCCTATAGTTCAAAGTAGGCAAAGTGGCGGCTACTTGAGCTAGCTGAATTTCTATCATCTTATTAAAACTAAGTTGGCTCTTGAAAGAAGAAGAGATACCTTCCAACTTAGCATGAATGCTCTCTAAGATCTTGTCATAAGAGGCTAGCCTTTTACTAAAGTTATCATTAATATTAGCTTGTCCTAAGACAAGATACTTCAAGGAAGGTTGGTTAGGATTTTAAGAAAATTTTTTACCTCCTTGATTGGGGACCATCTTCCTGATTAACTCTGTAGCATTGTTGATCGCGAGCGAGAAGAAGACCCCTCCAGCAGTGGCGTCAACGTGCTGACGGTTCGGACTCGTCAATCCATTGTAGAAGTTTTGGTTAAGATCCACTTATCCATTCCATGATTGGCACACGCCAGGGTGTACTCCTGGAGCCTTTCCCACACCTTTGGTATAGTTTCTCCAGCCGCCTACTGGAAGGTTGAAATTCTTCCCCTAAAAGAGTTTCTTTTACCTAACAGGAAGAATTTTGCGAGGAACACAATAGAACATTTCTCCTAGGTATTGATAGCCTTTGTTGGCATACAACCACTGCTTGCCCTTGCCTAGCAGTGAAAATGGGAACAAACGGAGCTGAATGACATCCGGTGCCACGTTACCGATGGTGAAGGTGATGCACAACTCCAAAAGATGTTGCAAGTGAGCACTTGCATCCTTTCCTATAGAATGGGCTGTCCTGCACCATTCTAATAAGAGTGTGTGATGCTCTAAGGTCCACTCTTTGCTGGACCTGACTCGCATTTTGAGTGGACCCCACATACCCACCAATGTATTTACACTTTCATCTCTATTTCCTATAGAAGAGCTAACCTAAGGTTGGTGATGGTGGACAACCAAGGCTTATATGTCGGTCCTCCTCCGACTAGACTAGCAAGGTGGTAATAAATTTGCACCCCTCATGCACACAAATGCTCAAGGGACACTATGGTCCTAATCTCATTAGGTATAGATGTTACAGACTGGTCTTGATCTCAAACTTTCCATCCCCAATGTCAATCTCGAGCCCGGTGGACACGTTCTTGGTAGAGGGAGCAGAGTAGTCCTTTAGGGTCTTCTCAGCCATTAGCTCAGATCTTGGTGGTGTAGTGATGACTGGTACAACTGCCTATCCAGAGGTCTTAGATCAAGAGCTTTTCAGACTGCTTCTCTTAAAGATTCTCTTCAGATTTTCAATTTAATTTTTTGCCAAGTAGAAACCGGTCATGCACTACCCTGTTTTCACACAAAGGAGAAAACACAACCAAGTTAGCTTGCATAAGCAATGATTTGAATACAATGGGAATGCCTATGTTGGTTATACCATATTCCTTCCTCGGCAATGGCGCCAGAAATTCTTATTGACGTTTGCGAAGCTACATCAATTAAATCATCATTTGCATGTCACCAGAAATAATTTAATGATGCACTCTAGTGTCAATAGAGTAAATTCCACAAGCACATGGAAAATATCATTGTAGCATTTCACCACTGGATTGTTCCAATGGCTGTCATTTATAGTTCTTCATGGGAAGGCAATATAAGAATAAAAGATTTAATAGGCACAACATGAGCATATGATTATAGAGGAATCAAGACCTATGCAAGGATAAGATATGACAAAAGGGGGTAGTGTGACACACAGAACATCATACCCTGTAATAAATAAAAAGAACCTAAGTTACTAGTGATTTTAGTTAGGAGAGCTAAGCCATATCTCTAATGTTGTTGTATTAATTAGTTGCATAGTCAAACAGTTATAAGTGTTGACACGAAAATCACCACGCGTGACCTGGGAGATCAGCTTAACTCCAGTGCAGGCTCAATACGAGAAAACGGGGCGTGCCAGTCGATTTTCGCTGCAAAACAACAAAGAAACGAACGGTTAGATGACACGAGTCACCGGCCTAGGACAGGCCGATGAAGAAAGCCGATAGTCACTATTCGTGAAATCAGCCAAGGTTATTACATGAATAAAGTAGATAAAGAAATTAAATTAATCGGCTGATTGTATCGGCTTATTGGCAACATTTAATTCAATAAATAGTCCAAAATCATAGATGTCGATAAAAGATCGAATCGACCAGCCAAAGTCGATAACAAACAGTACTCGTGAAACGATTGGCCATGTCAATGAAGAAAAATGCCAGAGTCGAATTAGCTGAGTCAATAGATCTATAGTAAATACGCATAAACTCGCTCTATCGATGGTGTCAGATGATAGATTTAATTAGCTGGTATTGCAAATATGCCTCAAAATCACAAATATATCTAGTTTAAACAAGGGGACAAACGACCATCAAAATGAATGATATGATCAATTAAGCACCAGAAAGTCAATTGAACCGTGATAACCTATCGGCTAAACGTCCCAATAGAACCCTATCGACTCTACCTATAAACTGATAGAATCTAACCCTATCTGCCCAGTAAGAGATCAAAACTGATACAGCCTTACTGATTCGAATAGATCGAACTTAATCGAGACCGTATTCTAACATGGGAGATAAAACTAGATTTAACCAATTTATAGATAAAATCAATAAAGTGACTCGAATAATAGACCTAAATAATACCAATAAAATCTTCCAAGATTACAATAGATCGGCTTCAACTAAGACAATATTACATTAAGAGTCGATAGAACAAGCATTAAATTGATCTAATTACCGGATAACTAGGAATTCAAACGATAGCAACTAGAATATCAAATTAATGAGAAAGTACTAGTTGAAATTGATAGAATTACCGAGGGTGACTAATCCAAATCTCACGCCAAGATTGGAGCCGATGCAACCCGCGCGAGATGAGCGTTTCGTCGAAAAGGTTTGTGATGCGCCGAATTGTATTGAATGAAGGTGTTAATTTTTCGTACAGATCCTATTACATATTTATAACCTCATACAAAAGTTTTGACCCGACTCGGTCAGGACTCCTAAATAAACCGACTAGGTTCAAAATAAAATCTAAACTAAAAACAAAAAGAGATAAAATAACCCGATCAGGCCCGCTTAACTTCCATCGGCCGTTGAATCTTATTGACTTCTGTCAATTTCAACTTCCCGCCTCTGATCCATGGGACCGGTCAATTTCTGGTGCCAACACATGCCCCCCCCCCCCCCCGAGTCCGGGGTACGAAATGCTTTGTGCGCCGGATTTTATCTCCTTGTTTTCCACGCATATTGACTGGTGAGTCATCCACCGCCAAGCTTCGTCTTATAGTATACCTCCCAACCACTCATGCTCTCCTTAATGGCGGCTTACTATCTTCCTGCACTGTCTTGACTGCTGGTCCTCTTTTTGACCGTCCTCATTCTTATCTTTTCTCCTCGAACCCCTCCACTTCTTAATTAATGTAAAGCAGCGTCTGGGTTCTTCAAAGGTCATGTGTAACTCCTATAAATAGCTCCTTCGACCAGCTCCCCTTCATCTCGACACCTTCGACCATGGGTCTTCTTCTAAGAGCTCTGATAGAAAAATACCACCTATCCCAAATCTACTAAGTTCCTCATGGCGAGTACTTCTCGCCTCTTCAATCTCCAGAGTGATCCTTTCAATCCAAAATCCACAGCCGCTGCAGCGTCAGAAATTAACTTATGGGTTGCTGGATGACCCAATGATGAGGAATGGCATCAGCGAGGCTGCCCTCTCCCCCCCTTGTCCGTCGGGTAATGTCTGATGACACTGCTATTCTGCTAGGGAAGAAGAGGAAGCTGCTGAACCACCTTTCTTCTTAATCATGCGCTCCTTTTCTCGTATCTGGGACAATAATAATTACATCTTCATCCCTTAGCTGTAATAGGAGAATAGATCCCTTTAGAGATCGATTACCTATGAGTAATCAACTTTATCTGCACTTTGTACTGATGACCACTTGTATCTTTTTCCATCAATATTGAATGAATATATATATTATTAATACTTTATGCTCATTGATGATGTATGCTAAGGGCGATATCTGGATATCGGCCATCTTAATTCCATGGATCACCATCGGCTCTTATCACTCAAGCGCGATACTTAAAAATATCAGCTATTAATGACAAAATCATAAATCAACCCAAACACTTCGATGATATCATTTCAAATATTTACCATTAATCGCTCTCTCGAACTCTTCTCCATCCAACCCTTGTAGAAAATATGCATTGCCAGGTGCACATCAGCTCACTTTGAATGGACCTTCCCAAGTCGGTGACCATTTTCCAAAATGAATATCTCTAGAGCTGATGGGCATGATTAACTTCGAGACCAGATCCCCTTCTAAAAAACTTTTGGGTACCACCTTTTTATTATAAAACCTAGCCACCCGGGTCTTATTTTCTTGGATCTTTTCCAGGGCCTTCATCCGATGTTGTACAACATCTTCTAATTCATCCAACATAACTTGCCTATAGTCATTAGCTGATAACTGATCTTGCATATCCACCGTTCTAGACCTCAGATTTGTCTCCCATGATAAAACTGCCTCATGCCCATAAACCAGCTGATAAGGTGGCACCTTAATTGCTCCATGACAAGCCATCATGTATGCCCATAAAGATTCAGCTCATGTTGTATGCCACTTCTTAGGTTGTTCATCTATCTTCCTCTTGATCAATTTAATCAAACTCTTCTTCGATGCTTCTGCTTGACCATTGGCTTCAGCATAATATGGCAATGAATTCAGAAACCTGATTCCCACACTATCAGCAAAGCTTTGAAATTCTACGAAAGTGAACACAAAACCTTGGTCAGTGGTAATAGTTTGTGGTACACTAAATCGATATATAATATGTTCCTTCACGAAGTTGATTACATCACCAACAATAACACTCTTCATAGGTACAACTTTGACCCACCTTGTAAAGTAATCTGTAGCTGCTAGAATATACTTATGACCTTTGCTTGATGCATGATAAATTTGGCCAATCAAATCCATACCCCAACCTCTAAAAGGCCACAGCTTAATAATTGGATCCATAGCCGATGCTGGTGCTCTCTGTATCGCTCTAAACTTCTGACACTTCTAACATCCTTTATAATATCTGAAGCAATCTTCCAGCATAGTCGGCCAATAATACCCAGTCCTTTTCAACAACCACCACATCTTATGAGCTGATTGACGTGTTCCACAATTACTTCATGAACTTCACACATAACGACTTTGGCTTCTTCTTGATTCAAGCATCTTAATAGTACACCATCAATCGTTCGGTAATAAATTTTTTCTTCTGATAAAACATACCTCAAATCCATGTACCGAATCTTCTGAGGCACTCATTGGGTTGGATCTTTAAGATATTGAATAATCCCAAATCTCCAATCTTCTTCATCTACATCAGCTATATTGACAATAATTTCACTATCGCTCAACTGATATCCCGATGCCTTTTGTGCCAGATCATTCGCCTCTCTTGGGACATGCTTGAATCTTATTGCTTTAAAGTGTTGCAATATACTTTGACACTTGCCATGAAATAATCTTAACACATCGTCCTTACATTCAAATTCCCCTGCAAGCTGCTCGAGCACTAACAATGAATCTCCTATGATTTCAACACAATCGACTCCAGCTTCTTTCATCATCTGCAATCCCTTAAGCACAGCTCTATATTCAGTCTGATTATTAGTCAATACTTCAACAATGAATGCAAACTCAAATCTTGCCCCTCGTGGCGATATGATCACGAGCCCAATACCACAGTCGCTCTTGCAAATAGATCCGTCAAAGAATAATAACCATGGTACTGATTCCACCATTGACATTTTGGACCCGCAGTGCTCAACAACCAAATCAGCCAGTACCTACCCCTTAATAGCTTTGGCAGATTCATAAGTAAGACCATATTCAGCTAGAGCAAGCATCCATTTGCCAATTCTCCCTTTTAGAATAGGAGCCGATAGCATATATTTGATGACATCGGCTTTGGAAATCATCACACATTCGGCTGATAACAAATAATGCCTCAACTTCACACATGAGAAATATAAACATAAACATAACTTCTCAATCTCCGTGTACCTGGTTTTAGCATCAATCAATTTTCAAATTAAATAAAACACCACCCTTTCTTTGCCATCTTGTTCTTGGATTAAAGTTGATCCAATTGATTGTTTGTTCGCTGCAAGAAAAATCTTGAAAGGCAATCCTTATTTTGGTGGCACCAACACAGGTGGAGAAACCAAATACTATTTAATATCATCTAAAGCTTTCTGATGTTCTTCTTCCCACACAAACCTTTGATTTGCTTTCAACTTCACCAATGGGGTAAATACATCGAGCTTCCCAGATAGATTTGAAATAAACCTCCTAATGAAATTCACTTTGCTGATTAAAGATTGAAGCTTTATCTTGTTAATCGGTGGCTCATTGTCATTGATAGCCTTCATGCTCTTCGACCCAACTTCAATCCCCCTTTCATGCACAATGAAACCCAAAAACTGACCAGCTGATACACCGAAAGCACATTTTTTCGGATTCATCTTCAAACCATACTTCCTGGTTCTCTCGAGTACTTCTCGTAAATCGGCTATGTGATCTTCTACTCTTTTAGATTTAACTACTACATCATCAATATAAATTTCCACCAACCTGCTGATCAGATCATGGAATATATAATTCATGGCCCTCTGATATGTAGCTCCAGCATTTTTCAACCCAAAAGTCATGACCACCCATTCGTACAACCCAATAGCACCAGGACATCTGAAAGCAGTCTTCGGTATATCTTCATCTGCCATGAAAATCTGATTGTAACCAGCATTACCATCCATAAAGCTAACAATTTTTTGTCCTACAGCTGTATCAACCAGAAGATCTGCTATCGGCATTGAATAATCATCTTTTGGAGTAGCCTTATTCAATGGGCAAAAGTTGATACAAACTCTCAATTTGCCACACTTCTTGAAAACAGGCACAATATTTGAAACCCACTCTGGATATCGGCAAGGCCTAATGAATTTAGCATCATATAATTTAGTAATCTCAGCCTTGACATCATCATATATCTTTGGATCAATTCTTCTTGGGGGTTGCTTGTAAGGTTGATATCTAGGCTTAATGGGCAACTAATGCTCAACTATAGATCGGCTCAGACCGGGCATGTCAGAATAATCCCAAGCAAAGCAATCCCGATACTATTTCAATAACTTTATTAATTCAACTTTCAACTCTTCATCTAACTTTTTGCTGATAAATGTCAGCCTTGGTTTGTCACCATCTCCTATATCAACTTCCTGTAACTCATCGGTCGACATGAATCCTTTTCCCAACTTCCCATCTTCTGCAAATTCCATTAGGGTGCCTGTCAGAGAAACAATATAGAATTTAACTGGTCAACTACTTCAAGACCCTGTGTAGTAATCTTGACGTAATCCACATCCTAGATCTTTCCAGACAAACACTCCATATCATCAGCATGCCATGGAACTAAATCGGCTGATGCAACATTGACGGTTTCATCGACCGGGATCACCTCTACTTGATCACCATTCCATTGGGCTAGAGATTGGTGCATCGTAGAAGGAACACAACAATTGGCATGTATCCAATCACGTCCCAATAGAAGGTTGTAGGTTCCCTTTCCATCAATCACAAAGAAATTAACCGGCAAGGTTTTGCTATCGATTGTGAGCTCCACATTTAAAACTTCCTTAGCTACTACAGTACGACCACCATAATCCCTTAGAATCATATTTGTATCAATCTAATCTTCTTCAGTCTTCCCCAACTTCCTAACAGTAGTCATCAGCATGATATTCACTACAGCACCTCCATCGACCATCATCTTTCCTATAGGCATCCCATTAACGAAACCTCTTAAGTACAAAGCTTTCAAGTGTCGATGTTTAGACTCATCTGGTTTATCAAATACTGCTTGTTGGGTATCAAATACAAGTTGTGGTTCACTCTCTCTATCAGTAAACAACTCTTCTTCTGCAGCCCGAACCTAATGAAGGGTTCGCCTAAAAGCACCTCGCCCCTAGCACTTCGAGGGGGAGGGTGGTGTTTTTCATATAACATAGCAAAAATTGCTAAGGGGCTCGTTGCAGCCCAAAACTAACGAAGGGTTCGCCTAAAAATACCTCGCCCCTAGCACTTCAAGGGGAAGGGTGGTGTTTTTCAAATAACATAGCAAATATTGCTAAGGGGCTCATTGCATCCTGAACCTAATGAAGGGTTCGCCTAAAAACACCTCTCCCCTAGCACTTCGAGGGGGAGGGTGGTGTTTTTCAAATAACTTAGCAAAAATTGCTAAGGGGCTCGTTGCAACCCGAACCTAATGAAAGGTTTGCCTAAAAACTCCTCGCACCTAGCACTTTGAGGGGGAGGGTGGCATTTTTCAAATAAACTTAGCAAAAAATTTTAAGGGGCTCGTTGCAGCCCGAACCTAGTGAAGTGTTCGCCTAAAAACACCTCATCCCTAGCACTTCGAGGGGGAGGGTGGCGTTTTGCAAATAAACTTAGCAAAAATTGCTAAGGGGCTCATTGCAGCCCGAACCTAATGAAGGGTTCGCCTAAAAGCACCTCGCCCCTAGCACTTCGAGGGGGAGGGTGGTGTTTTTCATATAACATAGCAAAAATTGCTAAGGGGCTCGTTGCAGCCCAAAACTAATGAAAGGTTCACCTAAAAACTCCTCGCCCCTAGCACTTTGAGGGGGAGGGTGGCATTTTACAAATAAACTTAGCAAAAATTGCTAAGGGGATCGTTGCAGCCCAAACCAAACAAAAGGTTCCCCTAAAAACACCTCGCCCCTAGCACTTCAAGGCGGAGGGTGACGTTTTTCGAATAACTTAGTAAAAATTTCTATGGGGCTCGTTGTAGCCCGAACCTAATGAAAGGTTCACCTAAAAACACCTCCCCTAGCACTTGGAGGGGGAGGGTGGCGTTTTTCAAATAACTTAGCAAAAATTGCTAAGGGGCTCATTGCAGCCCGAACCGGTCGAAGGGTTCGCCTAAAAACACCTAGCCCCTAGCACTTCAAGGGGAAAGGTGGTGTTTTTCGAATAACTTAGCAAAAATTGCTAAGTGGCTCATTGCATCCTGAACCTAACGAAGGGTTCGCCTAAAAACACCTCTCCCCGAGCACTTCAAGGGGGAGGGTGGCGTTTTTGAATAACATAGCAAAAATTGCTAAGGGCTCGTTGCAGCCCGAACCTAACGAAGGGTTCGCGTGAAAACACCACGCCCCTAGCATTTCGAGGGGGAGGGTGGCGTTTTTCGAATAACATAGCAGAAATTGCTAAGGGGCTCGTTGAAACCCGAACCTAACGAAGTGTTTGCCTAAAAACACCTCGTCCCTTGCACTTCGAGGGGGAGGGTGGCGTTTTTCAAATAAACTTAGCAAAAATTGCTAAGGGGATCGTTGCAGCCCAAACCAAACAAAAGGTTCCCCAAAAAACACCTCGCCCCTAGCACTTCAAGGCGGAGGGTGACGTTTTTCGAATAACTTAGTAAAAATTTCTATGGGGCTCGTTGTAGCCCGAACCTAATGAAAGGTTCACCTAAAAACACCTCCCCTAGCACTTGGAGGGGGAGGGTGGCATTTTACAAATAAACTTAACAAAAATTGTTAAGGGGCTTGTTGCAGCTCGAACCTAATGAAGTGTTCGCCTAAAAACCCCTCGTCCCTAGCACTTCGAGGGGAATGGTGGCGTTTTGTAAATAAACTTAGCAAAAATTGCTAAAGGGCTCGTTGCAGCCCGAACCTAATGAAGGGTTCGCCTAAAAGCACCTCGCCCCTAGCACTTCGAGGGGGAGGGTGGTGTTTTTCATATAACATAGCAAAAACTGCTAAGGGGCTCATTGCAGCCCGAATCTAACGAAGGGTTCGCCTAAAAATACCTCGCCCCTAGCACTTCAAGGGGAAGGGTGGTGTTTTTCAAATAACATAGCAAATATTGCTAAGGGGCTCATTGCATCCTGAACCTAATGAAGGGTTCGCCTAAAAACACCTCTCCCCTAGCACTTCGAGGGGGAGGGTGGTGTTTTTCAAATAACTTAGCAAAAATTTCTAAGGGGCTCGTTGCAACCCGAACCTAATGAAAGGTTTGCCTTAAAACTCCTCGCCCCTAGCACTTTGAGGGGGAGGGTGGCATTTTACAAATAAACTTAGCAAAAAATTTTAAGGGGCTCGTTGCAGCCCGAACCTAGTGAAGTGTTCGCCTAAAAACACCTCATCCCTAGCACTTCGAGGGGGAGGGTGGCGTTTTGCAAATAAACTTAGCAAAAATTGCTAAGGGGCTCATTGCAGCCCGAACCTAATGAAGGGTTCGCCTAAAAGCACCTCGCCCCTAGCACTTCGAGGGGGAGGGTGGTGTTTTTCATATAACATAGCAAAAATTGCTAAGGGGCTCGTTGCAGCCCAAAACTAATGAAAGGTTCACCTAAAAACTCCTCGCCCCTAGCACTTTGAGGGGGAGGGTGGCATTTTACAAATAAACTTAGCAAAAATTGCTAAGGGGATCGTTGCAGCCCAAACGAAACAAAAGGTTCCCCTAAAAACACCTCGCCCCAAGCACTTCAAGGCGGAGGGTGACGTTTTTCGAATAACTTAGTAAAAATTTCTATGGGGCTCGTTGTAGCCCGAACCTAATGAAAGGTTCACCTAAAAACACCTCCCCTAGCACTTGGAGGGGGAGGGTGGCGTTTTTCAAATAACTTAGCAAAAATTGCTAAGGGGCTCATTGCAGCCCGAACCGGTCGAAGGGTTCGCCTAAAAACACCTAGCCCCTAGCACTTCAAGGGGAAGGGTGGTGTTTTTCGAATAACTTAGCAAAAATTGCTAAGTGGCTCATTGCATCCTGAACCTAACGAAGGGTTCGCCTAAAAACACCTCTCCCCTAGCACTTCAAGGGGGAGGGTGGCGTTTTTGAATAACATAGCAAAAATTGCTAAGGGCTCGTTGCAGCCCGAACCTAACGAAGGGTTCGCATGAAAACACCACGCCCCTAGCATTTCGAGGGGGAGGGTGGCGTTTTTCGAATAACATAGCAGAAATTGCTAAGGGGCTCGTTGAAACCCGAACCTAACGAAGTGTTTGCCTAAAAACACCTCGTCCCTTGCACTTCGAGGGGGAGGGTGGCGTTTTTCAAATAAACTTAGCAAAAATTGCTAAGTGGCTTATTGTAGCCCGAACCTAACGAAGGGTTCGCCTAAAAATACCTCGCCCCTAGCACTTCAAGGGGGAGGGTGGTGTTTTTTGAATAACTTAGCAAAAATTGCTAAGCGGCTCATTGCAGCCTGAACCTAACAAAAGGATCGCCTAAAAACACCTCTCCCCTAACAATTCGAGGGGGACGGTGGCGTTTTTCGAATAACTTAGCAAAAATTGCTAAGGGGTTCGTTGCAGCCCAAACCAAACGAAAGGTTTGCCTAAACACTCCTCGCCCATAGCACTTTGAGGGGGAGGGTGCCATTTTACAGATAAACGTAGCAAAAATTATTAAGGGGCTCATTGCAGCCCGAACCTAATGAAGTGTTCACCTAAAAACACCTCGTCCCTAGCACTTCGAGGGGGAGGGTGGCGTTTTGTAAATAAACTTAGCAAAAATTGCTAAGGGGCTTGTTGCAGCCCGAACCTAATGAAAGGTTCGCCTAAAAGCACCTCGCCCCTAGCACTTCGAGAGGGAGTGTGGTGTTTTTCGAATAACTTAGCAAAAATTGCTAAGCGGCTCATTGCAGCCTGAACCTAACAAAGGCATCGCCTAGAAACACCTCCCCCTAGCACTTCGAGGGGGAGGGTGGCATTTTTCGAATAACTTAGCAAAAATTGCTAAGGGGCTCGTTGCAGCCCAAACCAAACGAAATGTTTGCCTAAAAACTCCTCGCCCCTAGCACATTGAGGGAGAGGGTGGCATTTTACAAATAAACTTAGCAAAAATTGCTAAGGGGCTCGTTGCAACCTGAACCTAATGAAAGGTTTGCCTAAAAACTCCTCGCCCCTAGCACTTTGAGGGGGAGGGTGGCATTTTATAAATAAACTTAGCAAAAATTGTTAAGCGGCTCGTTGCAGCCCGAACCTAGTGAAGTGTTCACCTTAAAACACCTCGTCCCTAGCACTTCGAGGGGGAGGGTGGCGTTTTGCAAATAAACATAGCAAAAATTGCTAAGGGGCTCATTGCAGCCCGAACCTAATGAAGGGTTCGCCTAAAAGCACCTCGCCCCTAGCACTTCGAGGGGGAGGGTGGTGTTTTTCATATAACATAGCAAAAATTGCTAAGGGGCTCGTTGCAGCCCAAAACTAATGAAAGGTTCACCTAAAAACTCCTCGCCCCTAGCACTTTGAGGGGGAGGGTGGCATTTTACAAATAAACTTAGCAAAAATTGCCAAGGGGATCGTTGCAGCCCAAACCAAACAAAAGGTTCCCCTAAAAACACCTCGCCCCAAGCACTTCAAGGCGGAGGGTGACGTTTTTCAAATAACTTAGTAAAAATTTGTATGGGGCTCGTTGTAGCCCGAACCTAATGAAAGGTTCACCTAAAAACACCACCCCTAGCACTTGGAGGGGGAGGGGGGCGTTTTTCAAATAACTTAGCAAAAATTGCTAAGGGGCTCATTGCAGCCCGAACCTGTCGAAGGGTTCGCCTAAAAACACCTAGCCCCTAGCACTTCGAGGGGAAGGGTGGTCTTTTTCGAATAACTTAGCAAAAATTGCTAAGTGGCTCATTGCAGCCTGAATCTAACGAAGGGTTCGCCTAAAAACACCTCTCCCCTAGCACTTCAAGGGGGAGGGTGGCGTTTTTGAATAACATAGCAAAAATTGCTAAGGGCTCGTTGCAGCCCGAACCTAACGAAGGATTCGCGTGAAAACACCACGCCCCTAGCACTTGAAGGGGGAGGGTGGCGTTTTTCGAATAACATAGCAGAAATTGCTAAGGGGCTCGTTGAAGCCCGAACCTAACGAAGTGTTTGCCTAAAAACACCTCGTCCCTTGCACTTCGAGGGGGAGGGTGGCGTTTTTCAAATAAACTTAGCAAAAATTGCTAAGTGGCTTGTTGCAGCCCGAACCTAATGAAGGGTTCGCCTAAAAGCACCTCGCCCCTAGCACTTCCAGAGGGAGGGTGGTGTTTTTCGAATAACTTAGCAAAAATTGCTAAGCGGCTCATTGCAGCCTGAACCTAACAAAGGCATCGCCTAAAAACACCTCTCCCCGAGCACTTCGAGGGGGAGGGTGGCATTTTTCGAATAACTCAGCAAAAATTACTAAGGGGCTCGTTGCAACCCAAACCAAACGAAACGTTTGCCTAAAAACTCCTCGCCCCTAGCACATTGAGGGAGAGGGTGGCATTTTACAAATAAACTTAGCAAAAATTGTTAAGGGGCTCGTTGCAGCCCGAACCTAATGAAGTGTTTGGCTAAAAACACCTCGTCCCTAGCACTTCGAGGGGGATGGTGGTGTTTTGTAAATAAACTTAGCAAAAATTGCTAAGGGGCTCGTTGCAGCCCGAACGTAATGAAGGGTTCGCCTAAAAACACCTCTCCCCGAGCACTTCGAGGGGGAGGGTGGCGTTTTTCAAATAACTTAGCAAAAATTGTTAAGAGGATTGTTGCAGCCCGAACCTAATGAAAGGTTTGCCTAAAAACTCCTCGTCCCTAGCACTTTAAAGGGAAGGGTGGCATTTTAGAAATAAACTTAGCAAAAATTGTTAAGGGGCTCATTGCAGCCCGAACCTAGTGAAGTGTTCGCCTAAAAACACCTCGTCCCTAGCACTTCGAGGGGGAGGGTGGCGTTTTGCAAATAAACTTAGCAAAAATTGTTAATGGGCTCATTGCAACCCGAGCCTAATGAAGGGTTCGCCTAAAAGCACCTCGCCCCTAGCACTTCGAGGGGGAGGGTGGTGTTTTTCATATAACATAGCAAAAATTGCTAAGGGGCTCGTTGCAGTCCGAAACTAATGAAAGGTTTGCCTAAAAACTCCTCGCCCCTAGCACTTTGAGGGGGAGGGTGACATTTTACAAATAAACTTAGCAAAAATTACTAAGGGGCTCGTTACAGCCCAAACCAAACAAAAGGTTCCCCTAAAAACACCTCGCCCCTAGCACTTCAAGGCGGAGGGTGACGTTTTTTGAATAACTTAGCAAAAATTTCTATGGGGCTCGTTGTAGCCCGAACCTAATGAAAGGTTCACCCAAAGACACCTCCCCTAGCACTTGGAGGGGGAGGCTGGCGTTTTTCAAATAACTTAGTAAAAATTGCTAAGGGGCTCATTGCACCCGAACCTATCGAAGGGTTCGCCTAAAAACACCTAGCCCTAGCACTTCGAGGGGAAGGGTGGTGTTTTTCGAATAACTTAGCAAAAATTGCTAAGCGGCTCATTGCAGCCTGAACCAAACGAAGGGTTCGCCTAGAAACACCTCTCCCCTAGCACTTCAAGGGGGAGGGTGCCGTTTTTGAATAACATAGCAAAAATTGCTAAAGGCTCGTTGCAGTCCGAACCTAACGAAGGGTTCGCGTGAAAACACCACGTCCCTAGCACTTCGAGGGCGAGGGTGGCGTTTTTCAAATAACTTAGTAAAAATTGCTAAGGGGCTCATTGTAGCCCGAACCTAACGAAAGGTTTGCCTAAAAACTCCTCCCCCCTAGCACTTTAAGGGGGAGGGTGGCATTTTACAAATATACTTAGCAAAAATTGCTAAGGGGCTCATTGCAGCCCGAATCTAACGAAGGGTTCGCCTAAAAATACCTCGCCCCTAGCACTTCGAGGGGAAGGGTGGTGTTTTTCGAATAACTTAGCAAAAATTGCTAAGGGCTCGTTGCAGCCCGAACCTAATGAAGGGTTCGCGTGAAAACACCACGCCCCTAGCACTTCGAGGGGGAGGGTGCTGTTTTTAGAATAACATAGCAGAAATTGCTAAGGGGCTCGTTGAAGCCCGAGCCTAACGAAGTGTTTGCCTAAAAACACCTCGTCCCTTGCACTTCGAGGGGGAGGGTGGCGTTTTGCAAATAAACATAGCAAAAATTGCTAAGTGGCTCATTGTAGCCCGAACCTAACGAAGGGTTCGCCTAAAAATACTTCGCCCCTAGCACTTCGAGGGGGAGGGTGGTGTTTTTCAAATAACTTAGCAAAAATTGCTAAGCGGCTCATTGCAGCCTGAATCTAACAAAGGGATCGCCTAAAAACACCTCTCCCCGAGCACTTCGAGGGGGAGGGTGGCATTTTTCGAATAACTCAGCAAAAATTACTAAGGGGCTCGTTGCAACCCAAACCAAACGAAACGTTTGCCTAAAAACTCCTCGCCCCTAGCACATTGAGGGAGAGGGTGGCATTTTACAAATAAACTTAGCAAAAATTGTTAAGGGGCTCGTTGCAGCCCGAACCTAATGAAGTGTTTGGCTAAAAACACCTCGTCCCTAGCACTTCGAGGGGGATGGTGGTGTTTTGTAAATAAACTTAGCAAAAATTGCTAAGGGGCTCGTTGCAGCCCGAACGTAATGAAGGGTTCGCCTAAAAACACCTCTCCCCTAGCACTTCGAGGGGAAGGGTGGTGTTTTTCGAATAACTTAGCAAAAATTGCTAAGGGCTCGTTGCAGCCCGAACCTAATGAAGGGTTCGCGTGAAAACACCACGCCCCTAGCACTTCGAGGGGGAGGGTGCTGTTTTTAGAATAACATAGCAGAAATTGCTAAGGGGCTCGTTGAAGCCCGAGCCTAACGAAGTGTTTGCCTAAAAACACCTCGTCCCTTGCACTTCGAGGGGGAGGGTGGCGTTTTGCAAATAAACATAGCAAAAATTGCTAAGGGGCTCATTGTAGCCCGAACCTAACGAAGGGTTCGTCTAAAAATACTTCGCCCCTAGCACTTCGAGGGGGAGGGTGGTGTTTTTCAAATAACTTAGCAAAAATTGCTAAGCGGCTCATTGCAGCCTGAATCTAACAAAGGGATCGCCTAAAAACACCTCTCCCCGAGCACTTCGAGGGGGAGGGTGGCATTTTTCGAATAACTCAGCAAAAATTACTAAGGGGCTCGTTGCAACCCAACCCAAACGAAACGTTTGCCTAAAAACTCCTCGCCCCTAGCACATTGAGGGAGAGGGTGGCATTTTACAAATAAACTTAGCAAAAATTGTTAAGGGGCTCGTTGCAGCCCGAACCTAATGAAGTGTTTGGCTAAAAACACCTCGTCCCTAGCACTTCGAGGGGGATGGTGGTGTTTTGTAAATAAACTTAGCAAAAATTGCTAAGGGGCTCGTTGCAGCCCGAACGTAATGAAGGGTTCGCCTAAAAACACCTCTCCCCTAGCACTTCGAGGGGGAGGGTGGCGTTTTTCAAATAACTTAGCAAAAATTGTTAAGAGGATTGTTGCAGCCCGAACCTAATGAAAGGTTTGCCTAAAAACTCCTCGTCCCTAGCACTTTAAAGGGAAGGGTGGCATTTTAGAAATAAACTTAGCAAAAATTGTTAAGGGGCTCATTGCAGCCCGAACCTAGTGAAGTGTTCGCCTAAAAACACCTCGTCCCTAGCACTTCGAGGGGGAGGGTGGCGTTTTGCAAATAAACTTAGCAAAAATTGTTAATGGGCTCATTGCAACCCGAGCCTAATGAAGGGTTCGCCTAAAAGCACCTCGCCCCTAGCACTTCGAGGGGGAGGGTGGTGTTTTTCATATAACATAGCAAAAATTGCTAAGGGGCTCGTTGCAGTCCGAAACTAATGAAAGGTTTGCCTAAAAACTCCTCGCCCCTAGCACTTTGAGGGGGAGGGTGACATTTTACAAATAAACTTAGCAAAAATTACTAAGGGGCTCGTTACAGCCCAAACCAAACAAAAGGTTCCCCTAAAAACACCTCGCCCCTAGCACTTCAAGGCGGAGGGTGACGTTTTTTGAATAACTTAGCAAAAATTTCTATGGGGCTCGTTGTAGCCCGAACCTAATGAAAGGTTCACCCAAAGACACCTCCCCTAGCACTTGGAGGGGGAGGCTGGCGTTTTTCAAATAACTTAGTAAAAATTGCTAAGGGGCTCATTGCACCCGAACCTATCGAAGGGTTCGCCTAAAAACACCTAGCCCTAGCACTTCGAGGGGAAGGGTGGTGTTTTTCGAATAACTTAGCAAAAATTGCTAAGCGGCTCATTGCAGCCTGAACCAAACGAAGGGTTCGCCTTGAAACACCTCTCCCCTAGCACTTCAAGGGGGAGGGTGCCGTTTTTGAATAACATAGCAAAAATTGCTAAAGGCTCGTTGCAGTCCGAACCTAACGAAGGGTTCGCGTGAAAACACCACGTCCCTAGCACTTCGAGGGCGAGGGTGGCGTTTTTCAAATAACTTAGTAAAAATTGCTAAGGGGCTCATTGTAGCCCGAACCTAACGAAAGGTTTGCCTAAAAACTCCTCCCCCCTAGCACTTTAAGGGGGAGGGTGGCATTTTACAAATATACTTAGCAAAAATTGCTAAGGGGCTCATGCAGCCCGAATCTAACGAAGGGTTCGCCTAAAAATACCTCGCCCCTAGCACTTCGAGGGGAAGGGTGGTGTTTTTCGAATAACTTAGCAAAAATTGCTAAGCGGCTCATTGCAGCCTGAACCTAACAAAGGCATCGCCTAAAAACACCTCTCCCCGAGCACTTCGAGGGGGAGGGTGGCATTTTTCGAATAACTCAGCAAAAATTACTAAGGGGCTCGTTGCAACCCAAACCAAACGAAACGTTTGCCTAAAAACTCCTCGCCCCTAGCACATTGAGGGAGAGGGTGGCATTTTACAAATAAACTTAGCAAAAATTGTTAAGGGGCTCGTTGCAGCCCGAACCTAATGAAGTGTTTGGCTAAAAACACCTCGTCCCTAGCACTTCGAGGGGGATGGTGGTGTTTTGTAAATAAACTTAGCAAAAATTGCTAAGGGGCTCGTTGCAGCCCGAACGTAATGAAGGGTTCGCCTAAAAACACCTCTCCCCGAGCACTTCGAGGGGGAGGGTGGCGTTTTTCAAATAACTTAGCAAAAATTGTTAAGAGGATTGTTGCAGCCCGAACCTAATGAAAGGTTTGCCTAAAAACTCCTCGTCCCTAGCACTTTAAAGGGAAGGGTGGCATTTTAGAAATAAACTTAGCAAAAATTGTTAAGGGGCTCATTGCAGCCCGAACCTAGTGAAGTGTTCGCCTAAAAACACCTCGTCCCTAGCACTTCGAGGGGGAGGGTGGCGTTTTGCAAATAAACTTAGCAAAAATTGTTAATGGGCTCATTGCAACCCGAGCCTAATGAAGGGTTCGCCTAAAAGCACCTCGCCCCTAGCACTTCGAGGGGGAGGGTGGTGTTTTTCATATAACATAGCAAAAATTGCTAAGGGGCTCGTTGCAGTCCGAAACTAATGAAAGGTTTGCCTAAAAACTCCTCGCCCCTAGCACTTTGAGGGGGAGGGTGACATTTTACAAATAAACTTAGCAAAAATTACTAAGGGGCTCGTTACAGCCCAAACCAAACAAAAGGTTCCCCTAAAAACACCTCGCCCCTAGCACTTCAAGGCGGAGGGTGACGTTTTTTGAATAACTTAGCAAAAATTTCTATGGGGCTCGTTGTAGCCCGAACCTAATGAAAGGTTCACCCAAAGACACCTCCCCTAGCACTTGGAGGGGGAGGCTGGCGTTTTTCAAATAACTTAGTAAAAATTGCTAAGGGGCTCATTGCACCCGAACCTATCGAAGGGTTCGCCTAAAAACACCTAGCCCTAGCACTTCGAGGGGAAGGGTGGTGTTTTTCGAATAACTTAGCAAAAATTGCTAAGCGGCTCATTGCAGCCTGAACCAAACGAAGGGTTCGCCTTGAAACACCTCTCCCCTAGCACTTCAAGGGGGAGGGTGCCGTTTTTGAATAACATAGCAAAAATTGCTAAAGGCTCGTTGCAGTCCGAACCTAACGAAGGGTTCGCGTGAAAACACCACGTCCCTAGCACTTCGAGGGCGAGGGTGGCGTTTTTCAAATAACTTAGTAAAAATTGCTAAGGGGCTCATTGTAGCCCGAACCTAACGAAAGGTTTGCCTAAAAACTCCTCCCCCCTAGCACTTTAAGGGGGAGGGTGGCATTTTACAAATATACTTAGCAAAAATTGCTAAGGGGCTCATTGCAGCCCGAATCTAACGAAGGGTTCGCCTAAAAATACCTCGCCCCTAGCACTTCGAGGGGAAGGGTGGTGTTTTTCGAATAACTTAGCAAAAATTGCTAAGCGGCTCATTGCAGCCTGAACCTAACAAAGGCATCGCCTAAAAACACCTCTCCCCGAGCACTTCGAGGGGGAGGGTGGCATTTTTCGAATAACTCAGCAAAAATTACTAAGGGGCTCGTTGCAACCCAAACCAAACGAAACGTTTGCCTAAAAACTCCTCGCCCCTAGCACATTGAGGGAGAGGGTGGCATTTTACAAATAAACTTAGCAAAAATTGTTAAGGGGCTCGTTGCAGCCCGAACCTAATGAAGTGTTTGGCTAAAAACACCTCGTCCCTAGCACTTCGAGGGGGATGGTGGTGTTTTGTAAATAAACTTAGCAAAAATTGCTAAGGGGCTCGTTGCAGCCCGAACGTAATGAAGGGTTCGCCTAAAAACACCTCTCCCCGAGCACTTCGAGGGGGAGGGTGGCGTTTTTCAAATAACTTAGCAAAAATTGTTAAGAGGATTGTTGCAGCCCGAACCTAATGAAAGGTTTGCCTAAAAACTCCTCGTCCCTAGCACTTTAAAGGGAAGGGTGGCATTTTAGAAATAAACTTAGCAAAAATTGTTAAGGGGCTCATTGCAGCCCGAACCTAGTGAAGTGTTCGCCTAAAAACACCTCGTCCCTAGCACTTCGAGGGGGAGGGTGGCGTTTTGCAAATAAACTTAGCAAAAATTGTTAATGGGCTCATTGCAACCCGAGCCTAATGAAGGGTTCGCCTAAAAGCACCTCGCCCCTAGCACTTCGAGGGGGAGGGTGGTGTTTTTCATATAACATAGCAAAAATTGCTAAGGGGCTCGTTGCAGTCCGAAACTAATGAAAGGTTTGCCTAAAAACTCCTCGCCCCTAGCACTTTGAGGGGGAGGGTGACATTTTACAAATAAACTTAGCAAAAATTACTAAGGGGCTCGTTACAGCCCAAACCAAACAAAAGGTTCCCCTAAAAACACCTCGCCCCTAGCACTTCAAGGCGGAGGGTGACGTTTTTTGAATAACTTAGCAAAAATTTCTATGGGGCTCGTTGTAGCCCGAACCTAATGAAAGGTTCACCCAAAGACACCTCCCCTAGCACTTGGAGGGGGAGGCTGGCGTTTTTCAAATAACTTAGTAAAAATTGCTAAGGGGCTCATTGCACCCGAACCTATCGAAGGGTTCGCCTAAAAACACCTAGCCCTAGCACTTCGAGGGGAAGGGTGGTGTTTTTCGAATAACTTAGCAAAAATTGCTAAGCGGCTCATTGCAGCCTGAACCAAACGAAGGGTTCGCCTTGAAACACCTCTCCCCTAGCACTTCAAGGGGGAGGGTGCCGTTTTTGAATAACATAGCAAAAATTGCTAAAGGCTCGTTGCAGTCCGAACCTAACGAAGGGTTCGCGTGAAAACACCACGTCCCTAGCACTTCGAGGGCGAGGGTGGCGTTTTTCAAATAACTTAGTAAAAATTGCTAAGGGGCTCATTGTAGCCCGAACCTAACGAAAGGTTTGCCTAAAAACTCCTCCCCCCTAGCACTTTAAGGGGGAGGGTGGCATTTTACAAATATACTTAGCAAAAATTGCTAAGGGGCTCATTGCAGCCCGAATCTAACGAAGGGTTCGCCTAAAAATACCTCGCCCCTAGCACTTCGAGGGGAAGGGTGGTGTTTTTCGAATAACTTAGCAAAAATTGCTAAGGGCTCGTTGCAGCCCGAACCTAATGAAGGGTTCGCGTGAAAACACCACGCCCCTAGCACTTCGAGGGGGAGGGTGCTGTTTTAGAATAACATAGCAGAAATTGCTAAGGGGCTCGTTGAAGCCCGAGCCTAACGAAGTGTTTGCCTAAAAACACCTCGTCCCTTGCACTTCGAGGGGGAGGGTGGCGTTTTGCAAAAAAACATAGCAAAAATTGCTAAGTGGCTCATTGTAGCCCGAACCTAACGAAGGGTTCGCCTAAAAATACTTCGCCCCTAGCACTTCGAGGGGGAGGGTGGTGTTTTTCAAATAACTTAGCAAAAATTGCTAAGCGGCTCATTGCAGCCTGAATCTAACAAAGGGATCGCCTAAAAACACCTCTCCCCGAGCACTTCGAGGGGGAGGGTGGCATTTTTCGAATAACTCAGCAAAAATTACTAAGGGGCTCGTTGCAACCCAAACCAAACGAAACGTTTGCCTAAAAACTCCTCGCCCCTAGCACATTGAGGGAGAGGGTGGCATTTTACAAATAAACTTAGCAAAAATTGTTAAGGGGCTCGTTGCATCCCGAACCTAATGAAGTGTTTGGCTAAAAACACCTCGTCCCTAGCACTTCAAGGGGGAGGGTGGCGTTTTTGAATAACATAGCAAAAATTGCTAAGGGCTCGTTGCAGCCCGAACCTAACGAAGGGTTCGCGTGAAAACACCACGCCCCTAGCACTTGAAGGGGGAGGGTGGCGTTTTTCGAATAACATAGCAGAAATTGCTAAGGGGCTCGTTGAAGCCCGAACCTAACGAAGTGTTTGCCTAAAAACACCTCGTCCCTTGCACTTCGAGGGGGAGGGTGGCGTTTTTCAAATAAACTTAGCAAAAATTGCTAAGTGGCTTGTTGCAGCCCGAACCTAATGAAGGGTTCGCCTAAAAGCACCTCGCCCCTAGCACTTCCAGAGGGAGGGTGGTGTTTTTCGAATAACTTAGCAAAAATTGCTAAGCGGCTCATTGCAGCCTGAACCTAACAAAGGCATCGCCTAAAAACACCTCTCCCCGAGCACTTCGAGGGGGAGGGTGGCATTTTTCGAATAACTCAGCAAAAATTACTAAGGGGCTCGTTGCAACCCAAACCAAACGAAACGTTTGCCTAAAAACTCCTCGCCCCTAGCACATTGAGGGAGAGGGTGGCATTTTACAAATAAACTTAGCAAAAATTGTTAAGGGGCTCGTTGCAGCCCGAACCTAATGAAGTGTTTGGCTAAAAACACCTCGTCCCTAGCACTTCGAGGGGGATGGTGGTGTTTTGTAAATAAACTTAGCAAAAATTGCTAAGGGGCTCGTTGCAGCCCGAACGTAATGAAGGGTTCGCCTAAAAACACCTCTCCCCGAGCACTTCGAGGGGGAGGGTGGCGTTTTTCATATAACTTAGCAAAAATTGTTAAGAGGATTGTTGCAGCCCGAACCTAATGAAAGGTTTGCCTAAAAACTCCTCGTCCCTAGCACTTTAAAGGGAAGGGTGGCATTTTAGAAATAAACTTAGCAAAAATTGTTAAGGGGCTCATTGCAGCCCGAACCTAGTGAAGTGTTCGCCTAAAAACACCTCGTCCCTAGCACTTCGAGGGGGAGGGTGGCGTTTTGCAAATAAACTTAGCAAAAATTGTTAATGGGCTCATTGCAACCCGAGCCTAATGAAGGGTTCGCCTAAAAGCACCTCGCCCCTAGCACTTCGAGGGGGAGGGTGGTGTTTTTCATATAACATAGCAAAAATTGCTAAGGGGCTCGTTGCAGTCCGAAACTAATGAAAGGTTTGCCTAAAAACTCCTCGCCCCTAGCACTTTGAGGGGGAGGGTGACATTTTACAAATAAACTTAGCAAAAATTACTAAGGGGCTCGTTACAGCCCAAACCAAACAAAAGGTTCCCCTAAAAACACCTCGCCCCTAGCACTTCAAGGCGGAGGGTGACGTTTTTTGAATAACTTAGCAAAAATTTCTATGGGGCTCGTTGTAGCCCGAACCTAATGAAAGGTTCACCCAAAGACACCTCCCCTAGCACTTGGAGGGGGAGGCTGGCGTTTTTCAAATAACTTAGTAAAAATTGCTAAGGGGCTCATTGCACCCGAACCTATCGAAGGGTTCGCCTAAAAACACCTAGCCCTAGCACTTCGAGGGGAAGGGTGGTGTTTTTCGAATAACTTAGCAAAAATTGCTAAGCGGCTCATTGCAGCCTGAACCAAACGAAGGGTTCGCCTAGAAACACCTCTCCCCTAGCACTTCAAGGGGGAGGGTGCCGTTTTTGAATAACATAGCAAAAATTGCTAAAGGCTCGTTGCAGTCCGAACCTAACGAAGGGTTCGCGTGAAAACACCACGTCCCTAGCACTTCGAGGGCGAGGGTGGCGTTTTTCAAATAACTTAGTAAAAATTGCTAAGGGGCTCATTGTAGCCCGAACCTAACGAAAGGTTTGCCTAAAAACTCCTCCCCCCTAGCACTTTAAGGGGGAGGGTGGCATTTTACAAATATACTTAGCAAAAATTGCTAAGGGGCTCATTGCAGCCCGAATCTAACGAAGGGTTCGCCTAAAAATACCTCGCCCCTAGCACTTCGAGGGGAAGGGTGGTGTTTTTCGAATAACTTAGCAAAAATTGCTAAGGGCTCGTTGCAGCCCGAACCTAATGAAGGGTTCGCGTGAAAACACCACGCCCCTAGCACTTCGAGGGGGAGGGTGCTGTTTTTAGAATAACATAGCAGAAATTGCTAAGGGGCTCGTTGAAGCCTGAGCCTAACGAAGTGTTTGCCTAAAAACACCTCGTCCCTTGCACTTCGAGGGGGAGGGTGGCGTTTTGCAAATAAACATAGCAAAAATTGCTAAGTGGCTCATTGTAGCCCGAACCTAACGAAGGGTTCGCCTAAAAATACTTCGCCCCTAGCACTTCGAGGGGGAGGGTGGTGTTTTTCAAATAACTTAGCAAAAATTGCTAAGCGGCTCATTGCAGCCTGAATCTAACAAAGGGATCGCCTAAAAACACCTCTCCCCGAGCACTTCGAGGGGGAGGGTGGCATTTTTCGAATAACTCAGCAAAAATTACTAAGGGGCTCGTTGCAACCCAAACCAAACGAAACGTTTGCCTAAAAACTCCTCGCCCCTAGCACATTGAGGGAGAGGGTGGCATTTTACAAATAAACTTAGCAAAAATTGTTAAGGGGCTCGTTGCAGCCCGAACCTAATGAAGTGTTTGGCTAAAAACACCTCGTCCCTAGCACTTCGAGGGGGATGGTGGTGTTTTGTAAATAAACTTAGCAAAAATTGCTAAGGGGCTCGTTGCAGCCCGAACGTAATGAAGGGTTCGCCTAAAAACACCTCTCCCCTAGCACTTCGAGGGGGAGGGTGGCGTTTTTCAAATAACTTAGCAAAAATTGTTAAGAGGATTGTTGCAGCCCGAACCTAATGAAAGGTTTGCCTAAAAACTCCTCGTCCCTAGCACTTTAAAGGGAAGGGTGGCATTTTAGAAATAAACTTAGCAAAAATTGTTAAGGGGCTCATTGCAGCCCGAACCTAGTGAAGTGTTCGCCTAAAAACACCTCGTCCCTAGCACTTCGAGGGGGAGGGTGGCGTTTTGCAAATAAACTTAGCAAAAATTGTTAATGGGCTCATTGCAACCCGAGCCTAATGAAGGGTTCGCCTAAAAGCACCTCGCCCCTAGCACTTCGAGGGGGAGGGTGGTGTTTTTCATATAACATAGCAAAAATTGCTAAGGGGCTCGTTGCAGTCCGAAACTAATGAAAGGTTTGCCTAAAAACTCCTCGCCCCTAGCACTTTGAGGGGGAGGGTGACATTTTACAAATAAACTTAGCAAAAATTACTAAGGGGCTCGTTACAGCCCAAACCAAACAAAAGGTTCCCCTAAAAACACCTCGCCCCTAGCACTTCAAGGCGGAGGGTGACGTTTTTTGAATAACTTAGCAAAAATTTCTATGGGGCTCGTTGTAGCCC
Organism: Eleusine coracana subsp. coracana; assembly: GCA_032690845.1. Classification (NCBI taxonomy): domain Eukaryota; kingdom Viridiplantae; phylum Streptophyta; class Magnoliopsida; order Poales; family Poaceae; genus Eleusine; species Eleusine coracana. The sequence continues at coordinate 33,701,974 of CM064434.1, forward strand.
GAACCTAATGAAAGGTTCACCCAAAGACACCTCCCCTAGCACTTGGAGGGGGAGGCTGGCGTTTTTCAAATAACTTAGTAAAAATTGCTAAGGGGCTCATTGCACCCGAACCTATCGAAGGGTTCGCCTAAAAACACCTAGCCCTAGCACTTCGAGGGGAAGGGTGGTGTTTTTCGAATAACTTAGCAAAAATTGCTAAGCGGCTCATTGCAGCCTGAACCAAACGAAGGGTTCGCCTAGAAACACCTCTCCCCTAGCACTTCAAGGGGGAGGGTGCCGTTTTTGAATAACATAGCAAAAATTGCTAAAGGCTCGTTGCAGTCCGAACCTAACGAAGGGTTCGCGTGAAAACACCACGTCCCTAGCACTTCGAGGGCGAGGGTGGCGTTTTTCAAATAACTTAGTAAAAATTGCTAAGGGGCTCATTGTAGCCCGAACCTAACGAAAGGTTTGCCTAAAAACTCCTCCCCCCTAGCACTTTAAGGGGGAGGGTGGCATTTTACAAATATACTTAGCAAAAATTGCTAAGGGGCTCATTGCAGCCCGAATCTAACGAAGGGTTCGCCTAAAAATACCTCGCCCCTAGCACTTCGAGGGGAAGGGTGGTGTTTTTCGAATAACTTAGCAAAAATTGCTAAGGGCTCGTTGCAGCCCGAACCTAATGAAGGGTTCGCGTGAAAACACCACGCCCCTAGCACTTCGAGGGGGAGGGTGCTGTTTTTAGAATAACATAGCAGAAATTGCTAAGGGGCTCGTTGAAGCCCGAGCCTAACGAAGTGTTTGCCTAAAAACACCTCGTCCCTTGCACTTCGAGGGGGAGGGTGGCGTTTTGCAAATAAACATAGCAAAAATTGCTAAGTGGCTCATTGTAGCCCGAACCTAACGAAGGGTTCGCCTAAAAATACTTCGCCCCTAGCACTTCGAGGGGGAGGGTGGTGTTTTTCAAATAACTTAGCAAAAATTGCTAAGCGGCTCATTGCAGCCTGAATCTAACAAAGGGATCGCCTAAAAACACCTCTCCCCGAGCACTTCGAGGGGGAGGGTGGCATTTTTCGAATAACTCAGCAAAAATTACTAAGGGGCTCGTTGCAACCCAAACCAAACGAAACGTTTGCCTAAAAACTCCTCGCCCCTAGCACATTGAGGGAGAGGGTGGCATTTTACAAATAAACTTAGCAAAAATTGTTAAGGGGCTCGTTGCAGCCCGAACCTAATGAAGTGTTTGGCTAAAAACACCTCGTCCCTAGCACTTCGAGGGGGATGGTGGTGTTTTGTAAATAAACTTAGCAAAAATTGCTAAGGGGCTCGTTGCAGCCCGAACGTAATGAAGGGTTCGCCTAAAAACACCTCTCCCCTAGCACTTCGAGGGGGAGGGTGGCGTTTTTCAAATAACTTAGCAAAAATTGTTAAGAGGATTGTTGCAGCCCGAACCTAATGAAAGGTTTGCCTAAAAACTCCTCGTCCCTAGCACTTTAAAGGGAAGGGTGGCATTTTAGAAATAAACTTAGCAAAAATTGTTAAGGGGCTCATTGCAGCCCGAACCTAGTGAAGTGTTCGCCTAAAAACACCTCGTCCCTAGCACTTCGAGGGGGAGGGTGGCGTTTTGCAAATAAACTTAGCAAAAATTGTTACTGGGCTCATTGCAACCCGAGCCTAATGAAGGGTTCGCCTAAAAGCACCTCGCCCCTAGCACTTCGAGGGGGAGGGTGGTGTTTTTCATATAACATAGCAAAAATTGCTAAGGGGCTCGTTGCAGTCCGAAACTAATGAAAGGTTTGCCTAAAAACTCCTCGCCCCTAGCACTTTGAGGGGGAGGGTGACATTTTACAAATAAACTTAGCAAAAATTACTAAGGGGCTCGTAACAGCCCAAACCAAACAAAAGGTTCCCCTAAAAACACCTCGCCCCTAGCACTTCAAGGCGGAGGGTGACGTTTTTTGAATAACTTAGCAAAAATTTCTATGGGGCTCGTTGTAGCCCGAACCTAATGAAAGGTTCACCCAAAGACACCTCCCCTAGCACTTGGAGGGGGAGGCTGGCGTTTTTCAAATAACTTAGTAAAAATTGCTAAGGGGCTCATTGCACCCGAACCTATCGAAGGGTTCGCCTAAAAACACCTAGCCCTAGCACTTCGAGGGGAAGGGTGGTGTTTTTCGAATAACTTAGCAAAAATTGCTAAGCGGCTCATTGCAGCCTGAACCAAACGAAGGGTTCGCCTAGAAACACCTCTCCCCTAGCACTTCAAGGGGGAGGGTGCCGTTTTTGAATAACATAACAAAAATTGCTAAAGGCTCGTTGCAGTCCGAACCTAACGAAGGGTTCGCGTGAAAACACCACGTCCCTAGCACTTCGAGGGCGAGGGTGGCGTTTTTCAAATAACTTAGTAAAAATTGCTAAGGGGCTCATTGTAGCCCGAACCTAACGAAAGGTTTGCCTAAAAACTCCTCCCCCCTAGCACTTTAAGGGGGAGGGTGGCATTTTACAAATATACTTAGCAAAAATTGCTAAGGGGCTCATTGCAGCCCGAATCTAACGAAGGGTTCGCCTAAAAATACCTCGCCCCTAGCACTTCGAGGGGAAGGGTGGTGTTTTTCGAATAACTTAGCAAAAATTGCTAAGGGCTCGTTGCAGCCCGAACCTAATGAAGGGTTCGCGTGAAAACACCACGCCCCTAGCACTTCGAGGGGGAGGGTGCTGTTTTTAGAATAACATAGCAGAAATTGCTAAGGGGCTCGTTGAAGCCCGAGCCTAACGAAGTGTTTGCCTAAAAACACCTCGTCCCTTGCACTTCGAGGGGGAGGGTGGCGTTTTGCAAATAAACATAGCAAAAATTGCTAAGTGGCTCATTGTAGCCCGAACCTAACGAAGGGTTCGCCTAAAAATACTTCGCCCCTAGCACTTCGAGGGGGAGGGTGGTGTTTTTCAAATAACTTAGCAAAAATTGCTAAGCAGCTCATTGCAGCCTGAATCTAACAAAGGGATCGCCTAAAAACACTTCTCCCCAAGCACTTCGAGGGGGAGGGTGGCGTTTTTCGAATAACTTAGCAAAAATTGCTAAGGGGCTTGTTGCAGCCCAAACCAAACGAAAGGTTTGCCTAAAAACTCCTCGCCCCTAGCACTTTGAGGGGGAGGGTGCCATTTTACAAATAAACTTAGGAAAAATTGTTAAGGGGCTCGTTGCAGCCCAAACCTAATGAAGTGTTCGCCTAAAAACACCTCGTCCCAAGCACTTCGAGGGGGAGGGTGGCGTTTTGCAAATAAAATTAGCAAAAATTGCTAAGGGGCTCGTTGCAGCCCGAATCTAACGAAAGGTTTGTCTAAAAACTCCTAGCCCCTAGCACTTTAAGGGGGAGGGTGGCATATTACAAATAAACTTAGCAAAAATTGCTAAGGGGCTCATTGCAGCCCGAATCTAAAGAAGGGTTCGCCTAAAAATACCTCGCCCCTAGCACTTTGAGGGGAAGGGTGGTGTTTTTCGAATAACTTAGCAAAAATTGCTAAGGGCTCGTTGCAGCCTAAACCTAACGAAGGGTTCGCGTGAAAACACCACGCCCCTAGCACTTCGAGGGGGAGGGTGGCGTTTTTCGCATAACTTAGCAAAAATTTCTATGGGGCTCGTTGCAGCCCGAACCTAATGAAAGGTTCACCTAACGAAGGGTTTCGAATAACTTAGCATTTTTTGAGTAACTTAGCATAAATTGCTAAGGGGCTTGTTGCAGCCCAAACCTAACGAAGGGTTCGCCTAGAAATACCTCGCCCCTAGCACTTCGAGGGGGAGGGTGGCGTTTTTCGAATAACTTAGCAGAAATTGCTAAGTGGCTCATTGAAGCCCGAACCTAACGAAGTGTTCGCCTAAAAACACCTCGTCCCTTGCACTTCGAGGGGGAGGGTGGCATTTTGCAAATAAACATAGCAAAAATTGCTAAGTGGCTCATTGTAGCCCGAACCTAAGGAAGGGTTCGCCTAAAAATACCTCGCCCCTAGCACTTCGAGGGGGAGGGTGGCGTTTTTTGAATAACTTAGCAAAAATTGCTAAGCGGCTTGTTGCTGCCTGAATTTAACTAAGGTTTCACCTAAAAACACCTCGCCCCTAGCACTTCGAGGGGGCGGGTGGCATTTTACAAATAAACTTATCAAAAATTGCTAAGGGGCTCGTTGAAGCCCGAACCTAACAAAGTGTTCAGGCAGCAACAACTGCTAAGGGCTCATTGCAGCCCGAACCTAATGATAGGTTCGCCTAAAAACTCCTCGCCCGTAGCACTTTGAGGGGGAGGGTGGCATTTTACAAATAAACTTAGCAAAAATTGCTAAGGGGCTCGTTGAAGCCCGAACCTAACAAAGTGTTCGCCTAAAAACACCTCGTCCCTTGCACTTCGAGGGGGAGGGTAGCGTTTTGCAAATAAACATAGCAAAAATTGCTAAGGGGCTCATTGCAGCCCGAACCTAACGAAGGGTTCGCCTAAAAACACCTCGCCCCTAGAACTTCGAGGGGGCGGGTGGTGTTTTTCAAATAACATAGCAAAAATTGCTAAGGGGCTCATTGCAGCCCGAAACTAACGAAAGGTTTTCCTAAAAACTCCTCGCCCCTAGCACTTTGAGGGGGGAGGGTGGCATTTTACAAATAAACATAGCAAAAATTGCTAAGGGGCTCGTTGCAGCCCAAACCTAACAAAGGGTTCGCCTAAAAACCCCTCGTCCCTAGCACTTCGAGGGGGAGGGTGGTGTTTTTCAAATAACGTAGCAAAAATTGCTAAGGGGCTCATTGCAGCCCGAAACTAACGAATGGTTTGCCTAAAAACTCCTCGCCCCTAGCACTTTGAGGGGGAGGGTGGCATTTTGCAAATAAACTTAGCAAAAATTGCTAAGGGGCTCGTTGAAGCCCGAACCTAACAAAGTGTTCGCCTAAAAACACCTCGTCCCTTGCACTTCAAGGGGGAGGGTGGCGTTTTGCAAATAAACATAGCAAAAATTGCTAAGGGGCTCATTGCAGCCCGAACCTAACGAAGGGTTCGCCTCAAAACACCTCACCCCTAGCACTTCGAGGGGGCGGGTGGTGTTTTGCAAAGAACATAGCAAAAATTGCTAAGGGGCTCGTTGCAGCCCAAACCTAACAAAGAGTTCGCCTAAAAACACCTCGTCCCTAGCACTTCGAGGGGGAGGGTGGTGTTTTTCGAATAACAAAGCATAAATTGCTAAGGGGCTTTTTGCAGCCCAAACCTAATGCAAGGTCCCCCTAAAAACACCACGCCCCTAACACATCAAGGGGGAGGGTGGCGTTTTATGAATAACTTAGCAAAAATTTCCATGGGGCTCATTGCAGCCCGAACCTAATGAAAGGCTCACCTAAAAACACCTCCCCCTAGCACTTTGAGGGGGAGGATGGCATTTTACAAATAAACTTAGCAAAAATTACTGGGGTTCATTGCATCTTGAACCTAACAAAGTGTTCGCCTAAAAATACCTCGCCCCTAGCACTTCGAGGGGGAGGGTGGTGTTTTTCGAATAACTTAGCAAAAATTGCTAAGGGGCTCATTGCAGCCTGAACCTAACAAAGGGATCGCCTAAAAACACCTCTCCCCTAGCACTTCGAGGGGGAGGGTGGCTTTTTCTAATAACTTAGCAAAAATTGCTAAGGGGCTCGTTGCAGCCCAAACCAAACGAAAGGTTTGCCTAAAAACTCCTCGCCCCTAGCACTTTGAGGGGGAGGGTGGCATTTTACAAATAAACTTAGCAAAAATTGTTAAGGGGCTCGTTGCAGCCCGAACCTAATGAAGTGTTCGCCTAAAAACACCTCGTCACTAGCACTTCGAGGGGGAGGGTGGCGTTTTGCAAATAAAATTAGCAAAAATTGCTAAGAGGCTCATTGCAGCCCGAACCTAACGAAAGGTTTGCCTAAAAACTCCTCACCCGTAGCACTTTGAGGGGGAGGGTGGCATTTTACAAAAAAAACATAGCAAAAATTGTTAAGGGGCTCGGTGCAGCCCGAACCTAGTGAAGTGTTCGCCGAAAAACACCTCGTCCCTAGCACTTCGAGGGGGAGGATGGCATTTTGCAAATAAACTTAGCAAAAATAGCTAAGGGGCTCATTGCAGCCTGAACCTAACAAAGGGTTCGCCTAAAAGTACCTCGCCCCTAGCACTTCGAGGGGGAGGGTGGTGCTTTTCAAATAACATAGCAAAAATTGCTATGGGGCTCGTTGCAGCCCAAAACTAACGAAAGGTTTGCTTAAAAACTCCTCGCCCCAGCACTTTACAAAAGGTTAGTTGACGGAGAGGGTGGCATTTTACAAATAAACTTAGCAAAAATTGCTAAGGGGCTCGTTGCAGCCCAAACCTAACAAAAGGTTCTCCTAACAACACCTCGCCCCTAGAACTTCAAGGCGGAGGGTGACGTTTTTCGCATAACTTAGCAAAAATTTCTATGGGGCTCGTTGCAGCCCGAACCTAATGAAAGGTTCACCTAACGAAGGGTTTCGAATAACTTAGCATTTTTTGAGTAACTTAGCATAAATTGCTAAGGGGCTTGTTGCAGCCCAAACCTAACGAAGGGTTCGCCTAGAAATACCTCGCCCCTAGCACTTCGAGGGGGAGGGTGGCGTTTTTCGAATAACTTAGCAGAAATTGCTAAGTGGCTCATTGAAGCCCGAACCTAACGAAGTGTTCGCCTAAAAACACCTCGTCCCTTGCACTTCGAGGGGGAGGGTGGCATTTTGCAAATAAACATAGCAAAAATTGCTAAGTGGCTCATTGTAGCCCGAACCTAAGGAAGGGTTCGCCTAAAAATACCTCGCCCCTAGCACTTCGAGGGGGAGGGTGGCGTTTTTTGAATAACTTAGCAAAAATTGCTAAGCGGCTTGTTGCTGCCTGAATTTAACTAAGGTTTCACCTAAAAACACCTCGCCCCTAGCACTTCGAGGGGGCGGGTGGCATTTTACAAATAAACTTATCAAAAATTGCTAAGGGGCTCGTTGAAGCCCGAACCTAACAAAGTGTTCAGGCAGCAACAACTGCTAAGGGCTCATTGCAGCCCGAACCTAATGATAGGTTCGCCTAAAAACTCCTCGCCCGTAGCACTTTGAGGGGGAGGGTGGCATTTTACAAATAAACTTAGCAAAAATTGCTAAGGGGCTCGTTGAAGCCCGAACCTAACAAAGTGTTCGCCTAAAAACACCTCGTCCCTTGCACTTCGAGGGGGAGGGTAGCGTTTTGCAAATAAACATAGCAAAAATTGCTAAGGGGCTCATTGCAGCCCGAACCTAACGAAGGGTTCGCCTAAAAACACCTCGCCCCTAGAACTTCGAGGGGGCGGGTGGTGTTTTTCAAATAACATAGCAAAAATTGCTAAGGGGCTCATTGCAGCCCGAAACTAACGAAAGGTTTTCCTAAAAACTCCTCGCCCCTAGCACTTTGAGGGGGGAGGGTGGCATTTTACAAATAAACATAGCAAAAATTGCTAAGGGGCTCGTTGCAGCCCAAACCTAACAAAGGGTTCGCCTAAAAACCCCTCGTCCCTAGCACTTCGAGGGGGAGGGTGGTGTTTTTCAAATAACGTAGCAAAAATTGCTAAGGGGCTCATTGCAGCCCGAAACTAACGAATGGTTTGCCTAAAAACTCCTCGCCCCTAGCACTTTGAGGGGGAGGGTGGCATTTTGCAAATAAACTTAGCAAAAATTGCTAAGGGGCTCGTTGAAGCCCGAACCTAACAAAGTGTTCGCCTAAAAACACCTCGTCCCTTGCACTTCAAGGGGGAGGGTGGCGTTTTGCAAATAAACATAGCAAAAATTGCTAAGGGGCTCATTGCAGCCCGAACCTAACGAAGGGTTCGCCTCAAAACACCTCACCCCTAGCACTTCGAGGGGGCGGGTGGTGTTTTTCAAAGAACATAGCAAAAATTGCTAAGGGGCTCGTTGCAGCCCAAACCTAACAAAGAGTTCGCCTAAAAACACCTCGTCCCTAGCACTTCGAGGGGGAGGGTGGTGTTTTTCGAATAACAAAGCATAAATTGCTAAGGGGCTTTTTGCAGCCCAAACCTAATGCAAGGTCCCCCTAAAAACACCACGCCCCTAACACATCAAGGGGGAGGGTGGCATTTTATGAATAACTTAGCAAAAATTTCCATGGGGCTCATTGCAGCCCGAACCTAATGAAAGGCTCACCTAAAAACACCTCCCCCTAGCACTTTGAGGGGGAGGATGGCATTTTACAAATAAACTTAGCAAAAATTACTGGGGTTCATTGCATCTTGAACCTAACAAAGTGTTCGCCTAAAAACACCTCGTCCCTAGCACTTCGAGGGGGAGGGTGGCATTTTGCAAATAAACTTAGCAAAAATTGCTAAGGGGCTCGTTGCAGCCTGAACCTAACAAAGGGTTCGCCTAAAAACACCTCGCCCCTAGCACTTCGAGGGGGAGGGTGGTGTTTTTCAAATAACATATCAAAAATTGCTAAGGGGCTCGTTGCATCCTGAAACTAACGAATGGTTTGCCTAAAAACTCCTCGCCACTAGAACTTTGAGGGGAAGGGTGGCATTTTACAAATAAACTTAGCAAAAATTGCTAAGGGCTCGTTGTCGCCCAAACCTAACAAAGGGTTCACCTAAAAACACCTCGTCCCTAGCACTTCGAGGGGGAGGGTGGTGATTTTCGAATAACAAAGCATAAATTGCTAAGGGGCTTGTTGCAGCCCAAACCTAACAAAAGGTTCCCTTAAAAACACCTCGCCCATAACACATCAAAGGGGACGGTGGTGTTTTTCGAATAACTTAGCAAAAATTTCTACGGGGCTTGTTGCAACCCGAAACTAATGAAAGGTTCACCTAAAAACACCTCCCCCTAATGGGCTCGTTGCAGCCCAAACCTATCGATGGGTTTGCCTAAAAACACCTCGCCCTAACACTTCGAGGGGAAGGGTGGCATTTTTCGAGTGACTTAGCAAAAATTGCTAAGGGACTCATTGCAGACCAAACCAAACGAAAGGTTCGCCTAAAAACACCTCGACCCTAGCACATCGAGGGGGAGGGTGGCGTTTTGCAAATAAACTTAGCAAAGATTGCTAAGGGGCCCGTTATAGCCCGAACCTAACAAAGGGTTCGCCTAAAAAGACCTCGCCCCTAGCACTTCGAGGGGGAGGGTGGTGTTTTTCGAATTACTTAGCAAAAATTGCTAAGCGGCTCGTTGCAGCCTGAACCTAACGAAGGGTCTGCCTGAAAACACCTCGCCCCGACCACATTGAGGGGGAAGGTGGCGTTTTTCGAATAACTTAGCAAAAATTGATAAGCGGCACGTTGTAGCCTGAAACTAACGAAGGGTTCACCTGAAAACACCTCGCCCCTAGCACTTCGAGGGGGAGGGTAGCGTTTTTTTAGTAACTTAGAAGAAATTGCTAAGGGGCTCATTGCAGCCCGAACCTAATGAAAGGTTCGCCTAAAAACACCTTGCCCCTAGCACTTCGAGGGGGAGGGTGGCGTTTTTCAAATAACTTAGCAAAAATTGCTATGTGGCTCGTTGCAGCCCGAACCTAACGAAGGGTTCGCCTAAGAATACCTCGCCCCTAGCACTTCGAGGGGAAGGGTGGTGTTTTTCGAATAACTTAGCAAAAATTGCTAAGCGGCTCATTGCAGCCTGACCCTAACGAATGGTTTGCCTAAAAACACCTCTACCATAGCACTTCGAGGGGGAGGGTGGCGTTTTTCAAATAATTTAGCAAAAATTGGTAAGGGTTTCATTGCAACCCGAACCAAACGAAAGGTTTGCCTAAAAATACCTTGCCCCTATCACTTCGAGGGGGAGGGTGGGTTTTTGGAATGACTTAGCAAAAATTGCTAAGGGGCTCGTTGCAGCCAGAACCTAATGAAAGGTTCGCCTAAAAACTCCTCGCTCCTAGTACTTTGATGGGGAGGGTGACATTTTACAAATAAACTAAGCAAAAATTGAAGGGGCTCATTGCAGCCCGAACCTAATGAAGTGTTCGCCTAAAAACACCTCGTCCCTAGCACTTCGAGGGGGAGGGTGGCGTTTTGCAAATAAACTTAGCAAAAATTGCTAAGCGGCTCGTTGCAGCTCGAACCTACCGAAGGGTTCACCTAAAAACACCTCGCCACTAGCACTTCGAGGGGAAGCGTGGTTTTTTTCATATAACATAGCAAAAATTGCTAAGGGGCTCATTGCAGCCCGAAATTAACGAAAGGTTTGACTAAAAACTCCTCGCCCCTAGCAGTTTGAGGGGGAGGGTGGCATTTTACAAATAAACTTAGGAAAAATTGCTAAGGGGCTCGTTGCAGCCCGAACCTAACGAAGGGTTCGGCTAAAAACACCTTGTCCCTAGCACTTCGAGGGGGAGGGTGGTGTTTTTCGAATAACATAGCAAAAATTGCTATGGGGTTCGTTGCAGCCCAAACCAAACGAAAGGTTCCCCTAAAAACACCTCGCCCCTAGCACTTCAAGGGGGAGGGTGGTGTTTTTCGAATAACTTAGCATAAATTTCTATGGGGCTCGTTGCAGCCTGAACCTAATGAAAGGTTCACCTAAAAACACCTCCCCCTAGCACTTCGAGGGGGAGGGTGGCTTTTTTCAAATAACTTAGCAAAAATTGCTAAGGGGCTCGTTGCAGCCCGAACCTATCGAAGGGTTCGCCTAAAAATAACTCGCCCCTAGCACTTTGAGGGGGAGGGTGGCATTTTTCGAATAAACTTAGCAAAAACTGTTAAGGGGCTCGTTGCAGCCCGAACCTAACAAAGGGTTCACCTAAAAAGACTTCGCCCCTAGCACTTCGAGGGGGAGGGTGGTGTTTTTCGAATTACTTAGCAAAAATTGCTAAGCGGCTTGTTGCAGCCTGAACCTAATGAAGGGTTTGCCTGAAAACACCTCGCCCTGAGCACTTTGAGGGGGAGGGTGGCATTTTTCGAATAACTCAGCAAAAATTGCTAAGCGGCTCGTTGCAGCCTGAAACTAATGAAGGGTTCACCTGAAAACACCTCGCCCCTAGCACTTCAAGGGGGAGGGTAGCGTTTTTTGAAAAACTTAGCACAAATTGCTAAGGGGCTCATTGCAGCCCGAACCTAATGAAAGGTTCGCCTAAAAACTGCTCGCCCCTAGCACTTCAAGGGGGAGGGTGGCGTTTTTCAAATAACTTAGCAAAAATTGCTAAGTGGCTCGTTGCAGCCCGAACCTAACGAAGGGTTCGCCTAAGAATACCTCGCCCCTAGCACTTCGAGGGGAGGGGTGGTGTTTTTCGAATAACTTAGCAAAAATTGCTAAGCGGCTCATTGCAGCCTGAACCTAACGAATGGTTCGCCTAAAAACACCTCTCCCCTAGCACTTCGATGGGGAGGGTGACATTTTTCAAATAATTTAGCAAAAATTTCAAAGGGGTTCATTGCAACCCGAACCAAATGAAAGGTTCGCCTAAAAATACCTCGCCCCTATCACTTCGAGAGGGAGGGTGGCGTTTTTTGAATAACTTAGCAAAAATTGCTAAGGGGCTCATTGCAGCCTGAACCAAATGAAAGGTTCGCCTAAAAACTCCTTGCCCCTAGCACTTTGACAGGGAGGGTGGCATTTTACAAATAAACTTAGCAAAAATTGAAGGGGCTCGTTGCAGCTCGAACCTAATGAAGTATTCGGCTAAAAACACCTCATCCCTAGCACTTCGAGGGGGAGGGTGGCGTTTTGCAAATAAACTTAGCAAAAATTGCTAAGCGGCTCGTTGCAGCCCGAACCTACCGAAGGCTTCACCTAAAAACACCTCGCCCCTAGCACTTCGAGGGGATGGGTGGTGTTTTTCATATAACATAGCAAAAATTGCTAAGGCGCTCGTTGCTGCCCGAAACTAACGAAAGGTTTACCTAAAAACTCCTCGCCCCTAGCACTTTGAGGGAGAGGGTGGCATTTTACATATAAACTTAGCAAAAATTGCTAAGGGGCTCGTTGCAGCCCGAACCTAACAAAGGGTTCGCCAAAAAACACCTTGTCTCTAGCACTTCGAGGGGGAGGGTGGTGTTTTTCGAATAACATAGCAAAAATTGCTAAGGGGCTTGTTGCAGCCCAAACCTAAAGAAAGGTTCCCCTAATAGCACCTCGCCCCTAGCACTTCAAGGGGGAGGATGGTGTTTTTCGAATAAGTTAGCAAAAATTTCTATGGGGCTCGTTGCAGCCTGAACCTAATGAAAGGTTCACCTAAAAACACCTCCCCCTAGCACTTTAAGGGGGAGGGTGGCATTTTTCAAATAATTTAGCAAAAATTGGTAAGGGTTTCGTTGCAACCCGAACCAAACGAAAGGTTTGCCTAAAAATACCTTGCCCCTATCACTTCGAGGGGGAGGGTGGGGTTTTGGAATGACTTAGCAAAAATTGCTAAGGGGCTCGTTGCAGCCAGAACCTAATGAAAGGTTCGCCTAAAAACTCCTCGCTCCTAGTACTTTGATGGGGAGGGTGACATTTTACAAATAAACTAAGCAAAAATTGAAGGGGCTCATTGCAGCCCGAACCTAATGAAGTGTTCGCCTAAAAACACCTCGTCCCTAGCACTTCGAGGGGGAGGGTGGCGTTTTGCAAATAAACTTAGCAAAAATTGCTAAGCGGCTCGTTGCAGCTCGAACCTACCGAAGGGTTCACCTAAAAACACCTCGCCACTAGCACTTCGAGGGGAAGTGTGGTTTTTTTCATATAACATAGCAAAAATTGCTAAGGGGCTCATTGCAGCCCAAAATTAACGAAAGGTTTGACTAAAAACTCCTCGCCCCTAGCAGTTTGAGGGGGAGGGTGGCATTTTACAAATAAACTTAGGAAAAATTGCTAAGGGGCTCGTTGCAGCCCGAACCTAACGAAGGGTTCGGCTAAAAACACCTTGTCCCTAGCACTTCGAGGGGGAGGGTGGTGTTTTTCGAATAACATAGCAAAAATTGCTAAGGGGTTCGTTGCAGCCCAAACCAAACGAAAGGTTCCCCTAAAAACACCTCGCCCCTAGCACTTCAAGGGGGAGGGTGGTGTTTTTCGAATAACTTAGCATAAATTTCTATGGGGCTCGTTGCAGCCTGAACCTAATGAAAGGTTCACCTAAAAACACCTCCCCCTAGCACTTCGAGGGGGAGGGTGGCTTTTTTCAAATAACTTAGCAAAAATTGCTAAGGGGCTCGTTGCAGCCCGAACCTATCGAAGGGTTCGCCTAAAAATAACTCGCCCCTAGCACTTCGAGGGGGAGGGTGGCATTTTTCGAATAAACTTAGCAAAAACTGTTAAGGGGCTCGATGCAGCCCGAACCTAACAAAGGGTTCACCTAAAAAGACTTCGCCCCTAGCACTTCGAGGGGGAGGGTGGTGTTTTTCGAATTACTTAGCAAAAATTGCTAAGCGGCTTGTTGCAGCCTGAACCTAATGAAGGGTTTGCCTGAAAACACCTCGCCCTGAGCACTTTGAGGGGGAGGGTGGCATTTTTCGAATAACTCAGCAAAAATTGCTAAGCGGCTCGTTGCAGCCTGAAACTAATGAAGGGTTCACCTGAAAACACCTCGCCCCTAGCACTTCAAGGGGGAGGGTAGCGTTTTTTGAAAAACTTAGCACAAATTGCTAAGGGGCTCATTGCAGCCCGAACCTAACGAAAGGTTCGCCTAAAAACAGCTCGCCCCTAGCACTTCAAGGGGGAGGGTGGCGTTTTTCAAATAACTTAGCAAAAATTGCTAAGTGGCTCGTTGCAGCCCGAACCTAACGAAGGGTTCGCCTAAGAATACCTCGCCCCTAGCACTTCGAGGGGAAGGGTGGTGTTTTTCGAATAACTTAGCAAAAATTGCTAAGCGGCTCATTGCAGCCTGAACCTAACGAATGGTTCGCCTAAAAACACCTCTCCCCTAGCACTTCGATGGGGAGGGTGACATTTTTCAAATAATTTAGCAAAAATTTCAAAGGGGTTCATTGCAACCCGAACCAAATGAAAGGTTCGCCTAAAAATACCTCGCCCCTATCACTTCGAGAGGGAGGGTGGCGTTTTTTGAATAACTTAGCAAAAATTGCTAAGGGGCTCATTGCAGCCTGAACCTAATGAAAGGTTCGCCTAAAAACTCCTTGCCCCTAGCACTTTGACAGGGAGGGTGGCATTTTACAAATAAACTTAGCAAAAATTGAAGGGGCTCGTTGCAGCTCGAACCTAATGAAGTATTCGGCTAAAAACACCTCATCCCTAGCACTTCGAGGGGGAGGGTGGCGTTTTGCAAATAAACTTAGCAAAAATTGCTAAGCGGATCGTTGCAGCCCGAACCTACCGAAGGCTTCACCTAAAAACACCTCGCCCCTAGCACTTCGAGGGGATGGGTGGTGTTTTTCATATAACATAGCAAAAATTGCTAAGGCGCTCGTTGCTGCCCGAAACTAACGAAAGGTTTACCTAAAAACTCCTCGCCCCTAGCACTTTGAGGGAGAGGGTGGCATTTTACAAATAAACTTAGCAAAAATTGCTAAGGGGCTCGTTGCAGCCCGAACCTAACAAAGGGTTCGCCAAAAAACACCTTGTCTCTAGCACTTCGAGGGGGAGGGTGGTGTTTTTCGAATAACATAGCAAAAATTGCTAAGGGGCTTGTTGCAGCCCAAACCTAAAGAAAGGTTCCCCTAATAGCACCTCGCCCCTAGCACTTCAAGGGGGAGGATGGTGTTTTTCGAATAAGTTAGCAAAAATTTCTATGGGGCTCGTTGCAGCCTGAACCTAATGAAAGGTTCACCTAAAAACACCTCCCCCTAGCACTTTAAGGGGGAGGGTGGCATTTTTCAAATAACTTAGCAAAAATTGCTAAGGGGCTCGTTGCAGCCCGAATCTATCAAAGGGTTCGCCCAAAAACACCTCGCCCCTAACACTTCGAGGGAGAGGGTGGCGTTTTGCAAATAAATTTAGCAAAGATTGCTAAGGGGCTCGTTGCAGCCCGAACCTAATGAAGGGTTCGCCTAAAAACACCTCGCCCCTAGCACTTCGAGGGGGAGGGTGGCATTTTTCGAATAAACTTAGCAAAAATTATTAAGGGGCTCGTTGCAGCCTGAAGCTAACGAAGGGTTCGCCTAAAAAGACCTCGCCCCTAACACTTCGAGAGGGAGGCTGGTGTTTTTCGAATAACTTAGCAAAAATTGCTAAGCGGCTCATTGCAGCCTGAACCTATCGAAGGGTTCTCCTAAAAACACCTCGCCCCTAGCACTTCAAGGGGGAGGATGGCGTTTTTCGAATTACTTAGCAAAAATTTCTATGGGGCTCGTTGCAGCCTGAACCTAATGAAAGGTTCACCTAAAAACACCTCCCCCTAGCACTTTAAAGGGGAGGGTGGCATTTTTCAAATAACTTAGCAAAAATTGCTAAGGGGCTCGTTGCAGCCCGAATCTATCAAAGGGTTCGCCCAAAAACACCTCGCCCCTAGCACTTCGAGGGAGAGGGTGGCGTTTTGCAAATAAATTTAGCAAAGATTGCTAAGGGGCTCGTTGCAGCCCGAACCTAATGAAGGGTTCGCCTAAAAACACCTCGCCCCTAGCACTTCGAGGGGGAGGGTGGCATTTTTTGAATAACTTAGCAGAAATTTCTAAGGGGCTCATTGCAGCCCGAACCTAGCGAAAGGTTCGCCTAAAAACACCTTGCTCCTACCACTTCGAGGGGGAGGGTGCTGTTTTTCAAATAATTTAGCAAAAATTGCTAAGGGGCTCGTTGCAGCCCGAACCTAACAAAGGGTTCGCCTAAAAAGACCTCGCCCCTAGAACTTTGAGGGGGAGGGTGGTGTTTTTCGAATAACTTAGCAAAAATTGCTAAGCGACTCATTGCAGCCTGAACCTAATGAAGGGTTCACCTGAAAACACCTCGCCCCTAGCACTTCGAGGGGGAGGGTAGCGTTTTCCGAATAACATAGCAAAAATTGCTAAGCAACTCATTGCAGCCTAAACCTAACAAAGGGTTCGCCTGAAAACACCTCGCCCCTAGCACTTCGAGGGGGTGGGTGGCGTTTTTTGAATAACTTAGCAGAAATTCTTAAGGAGCTCATAGCAGCCCGATCCTAACAAAAGGTTCTGCGGCACCCCTTCCCGGAGGATCGAGGTCCCGACCATGCTGATAGCGCAGACACTTGATAATACAACATTAGTCCTAATTTAAGTTGAATATTACATGAATACGATGATTCAGAGTGTAGCAGAATTAATACAAGTTCATTAATGTTTTGAAACAGTGGAAGCAATTACATAAAGGAACTACGCTCGACGGTACAGCCTGGTGGTGATCCATGCCCGAAGGACCATCACCCTAGCAACAAGCAACATCACTGCAGCGGCGAGTCAGACTCCCAGTGGGCGGTCCAACCTTCGGGGACTTGCACGTCCCAAGGCATCACATTCTCAGGTAACTCAATCTCCTCATTACCTGTAAACAACGATGGCACAAAGCCTGAGTACTAATTACTCAGCAAGACTTACCCGTCGGACACCTACACATGCAAAGGCTCTAATAGGTGGTTTGTTTAAAAGGACTCGCACTAAGCAGCATATTAGTTCTATCAAGTTTTATTTGTCAATTTAAATAGGTTGAGCCGAAATGTAACATTAGTTGCAATAAGGATAATAAAACAATATATATAAAATTAATATGACATAAGAGCAATAATAATAATAATGATCGCCAACATCAATAAGCAACATGATCCATTCCATAATATTAGGTGCATCTACGCGATTGGCACGGTGGCCAAGTGGTACTCATTACTATGAGGGACAACAATTGCAATCAATTTACACCAGCTGGGGAAAACTCGAGATGCACAACACATATGCACCAATTAAGGTCTTATATGGCAACCTTTCGCAAGAAAAGCACCTACACCTTAGCCTGGGTGTGGTGACGTCGATTGGGCATGCTGTTCTGCCAACAGTCTTTCATGGTCTGAACCGCCCACTCTAGCAGCAGGAGGGTCAATGAACAACGCACCTTAACCGTCCTCAATGCAAGTGACCTTTAATGCTACATCCGTTTACTAGTGCCCATAAGCTAGCATGCATTCGGTACTGTTCAATACTTGATCAAGGGGCCGACCACGGATGGGTCCTAGGTTCGACAAGGCAGGGCTACCACAGCCAACACCCATGTGTTGCTGCAAACCTACACATGCATTATCACTGCCCGGTCATAATGTAAAATAAACTTCTTTTTATAATTCCCGTTCCAGCGATCAAGTTCATTCCTTAGTAATAATAATACTTTCTTAACTAGACTAGCAATTACTAAGCATAGCATAATAGTACCGATTCTACCAAGTTCTAAGACTATAGCATAGGTCATTTGGATATTATGCAAGGTGGGTTTCAATCAACTCCTATGACCTAATACAACATTAATTATAGACACTAGTAAAATAAACTAGCAAAATTTTGAAAAAAGGGAATGTAAACCGAGGCTTGCCTGGATCAATGTTAGTGCTAGCAACTGCCACTTCTTGCTCTTGAGGGTCAATGTCCTTCTCGAAGTCTTCCTCTTGCTCCTGGTTGTCGTTACCTATATGACGGAATAGAATTAATGGCATTAGCGGAATACCGTTGAATGCAATGACATGATGCATGCAAGCACATAGTGTTTTAATGTCAATTAAAATAATTATTATGTTCTCGAAGCCATATGCTTCAGAGAAGTTGGGTTGTTAATTAAGATTTTAGGTATATATAATTAAGCAAGGTAAATATGTGATATGAGCAATTAAATTAATTAGTAAAATAATTTTATGTTTCTGGACATGTGTGATTTACTGTGAATAGAGGCTTGTAGGTGCGATTTTTATGCCAAGTGGCATGGGCAAATTATTTATAGAATAATTACTAGGATTAATTTAAGCAAAAGTGCTTAATAAATTCCAGAGCCTAAAATAATACATATTTTTCTAAACCAAAATTTTTGGTGGTAGTTCCTCATGTGTTTACTAAGCATGCTAAAAATTAGGATTTAATTTTAAACCTAGAATTTCTGGTGAATTATTTGGTGTTTGGACAATTAAATGAATTAATAAAAATACATGTACAGAGATAGCTATTTATTATTTTACTAAAACAGAGCACTACAAGATGAGTCTAACCAAATTTATGTGGGCTTTATTGGATTTATATTGATTTACTATGGTTTTTCGAAGATTGAAGCATTTCCTGGGATTTTTTGGGTTAAAGAAGGGCCACGTGTGCGACACATCGGCTCCACGTAGGCGACACGTAGGATGCCAGCGCGGCTGCCAGTAGGCACCAATCAGCGCCGCCGGAGATAGGGCAGCTTGCCGGAGAGCTCGCCACTGGTGGCTGCGCACGCGGGAAGCTTGCCGTGGTTGCGGAAAAACGCACCGTGCATCACGGCGAAGGGAAGGGAGGGGTTCGTGTGGATGGTGGCTCACCGGGGGTGGTCGGCGATGAGAGGCGGCAGAGCGGAGGCCTTCGGCTGTGTCGCGGGAACAGCATGGAGCACCAAATCCGTCGCGGTCAAGCCCAAGAGCTTCACGGGGGCGAGGCTATCATCGTCATCGAGTCGGTGTTGGACGAGGAGGGCCGGAGGCGGGAGCCCGTCATGGAGGCGACTCAGGTTCGACGGCGTTGACGGGGAAAATCGTGATGCCATCGACTCCGCGATGGAAAACAAAGAGAGATCAGGTCAAGGAGGTGAGCCAGCAGGTTGTGCGCATGAGAGGAAAAGGAATGGGTGCCGAGGCTCACCGAGAGCAGTTAATTTATGGCCGGCGGTAGAGAAACTCACCAGAGGGCTCGCCTCTGATCTTTCTTTGATTCAGCCAAGGCGCGCGCGGTTTTGGCCGAGCAGAGACATGGGGAGGTGCAAGAGGGTGAGACGCACAATCTGGTGGTCTTATCTCGGCTTGAAAGCAGTGGAATCAACGGCGCTCAAGCTCGAGCTGGTGGTCGGTAATGGCGAAGTGGTGGAAAGGAAGGGAGAGAGAGAGCAGAGTGAGCAGGGAGTGAGAGGGTGCGGCGCTTGTGAGCTCACGTTGCGGGGTCTAGTTGCGCAGAGGAAAGGGGTGTGGTTGGGGCGTCGGGAGCGAGAAGAGGGGGAGGAATTGAAGATCGTCGGGTCGCTTGGTGGCGTACAGAGAGGAGAAAAGGGAAGAGGAAGAGAGCCGGTTGTGCGCATGACCGGCTGGGTAGAGGGACAGAGGGTCGCAGAGGGGTGGCCAGCGTTGACGCACTAATTAATTAATTGTGGTTCTTGCTAAGCAGATAAAACACTCAATAAATTTGTAAAATCCTAATTTATCATTACTAATCTGATTATGGATTTATTTGGCACAAGTTATTTTGTAAAGTTTCATTTGGCTTACAATTTGTTTGCAGGATTTTTAATTACCTGGAACTAATTCAATAAAATGGCTCTATCATTTTATGTTGTAAAAATAATGTTATAATTTGTGCTTATCATGCTTATTAAACAGAAGTGAGGCACATGGGGTGTCACAGCCCTCCCTCCTTAAAGAAATCTCGTCCCGAGATTACGAACAAGGCAAACTAGAGGGAAGTACGGTGGTCAAAACATTTCGGGTAATGCGTACTCGGGAATTCTTCAAATTCCCATGTAGATTCGTCTTCTAAGTGATTACTCCATTGAACTTTATAGAATTTGAGTGTGCTTTTATGGGTTGTGCGCTCTTTCTCATCAAGGATCTTTATCGGTTGTTTAGAGTATGTGAGGTCTGGTTGAAGTTGGTCATACTCTTCCAAGATTTTGTCAATGGGTTGGTTGAGACACCGCTTCAGCTGAGAGACATGGAAGGTATTATGAACTCAAGATAGATTAGCGGGCAACTCTAGCTTGTAGGCTACATTTCCACATCGTTCCAAAATTTGGAATGGTCCAATATAACGGGGAGCTAACTTTCCTTTGACTCCAAACCGTTGGATACCCTTCATAGGTGACACTCGAAGACAGACGTAGTTACCCTTATTGAAATACAGTGGTCTACGTCGTCTGTTTGCGTACTTCTCTTGATGGCATTTAGCAGCTTTAAGATTTGCCTGAATGGTATCAACTTTTTCTTCTGCATCCTTGACAAGGTCAGGACCAAAGGTTACCCTTTCCCCAAATTCAGACCAATTTAACGGTGTTCTGCAACTGCGACCATAGAGTGCTTCAAATGGTCACATTTTCACACTCTCCTGTTAACTGTTGTTATACGAGAATTCAGCATAGGGTAGATACCCATCCCAGTTACCACCATGTGTTAAAACACATGCCCTAAGCATATCTTCCAAAATTTGGTTGACACGCTCTGTCTGCCCATCGGTAGCGGGACGGTAAGCAGAACTACGAATTGGACCTGTACCCAAAGACGCATGCAGTTGTTCCCAGAAACGAGCGACAAACGGCGAACCACGATCTGAGATGATGGTCTTGGGTACTCCATGATGACACAGAATTCTTGCAATGTATAGCTCTGCTTATTGCCGTATGCTGTATCTATTGTTGACCGGCAAGAAGTGAGCAGATTTGGTGAGTCGGTCCACAATGACCCAAATAGAATCATGCTTACGCGAAGTGAGAGGTAGGCCAACAATAAAGTCCATGCTGATGTCCTCCCATTTCCAGGCGGGAATAGTCAATGGTTGAAGCAATCCGGCTTGTTTCAAATGGTCAGCCTTAACTCTTTGACAAGTACCACATTCGGCCACATATCAAGCCACCTGTCGCTTCATTCTTGTCCACCAAAAATTCTTCCCAGAAATATCATTTTCTGGGCAGCAATGATTCCTTCATGAATAGTAGAATGTACACTAAGGTTGCTAATCACTATAGCAGGCAAAACGTGAAGACTGGGTTCTAAAGCAGTGACGTGGTTGCCGTTGTTCTGATACTCCAGTACTAAGTGATGGCAGTGTACCTTCCTACTCAACGCATCAGCGGCTACATTGGCCATGCCTGGATGACATTGAATTTCCAGGTTATAATCCTTAATCAGTTCTAGCCATCGACATTGTCTTATGTTCAGATCAATCTAGGTAAAGATATATTTAAAGCTCTTATGATCCGTGTAGATGTGCACTAAGTTTTTGAGCAAATAATGCCTCCATATTTTTAGTGCAAGTACAACCGCAGCTAGTTCCAAATCATGAGTTGGATAGTGCTCTTCATGCTTTCATAGTTGTTGAGACCCATAGGCAATGACACAACCTTCCTGCATGAGCACACATCCAAGTCCTGTCCCAGATGTATCACAATACACGTAGAACGGCTTGGTGATGTCTGGTTGGACCAAAACTGGGGCAGTGGTCAATAATTTCTTCAATGCTTGAAATGCTTCTTCACAACTGTTGTTCCAACTAAATTTCTTATCCTTTTTCAACAGCTCCGTGATGGGTTTGGTCAGCCGAGAAAAATTTGGAATGAACCTACGATAATATCCAGCTAGCCCGAGGAAACTGCATACTTGATGAACCGTCTTTGGTGACTTCCAATCTAGCACATCTTGAACTTTGCTAGGATCCACCGAGATACCTTCCATAGAGACTATGTGACCAAGAAATGGCACACGGTCCAACCAAAATTCACACTTGCTAAATATTACATGCAGCTTGTGATCTCGGACGCGTGGAAGAACAATGCGAAGATGTTCAGCATGCTCTTCCTTGGACTTAGAATAGATGAGGATGTCATCAATGAATACTACCACAAATTTGTCCAACTCGAGCATGAATACCGAATTCATGAGGTACATGAAATGGGCATGGGCATTTATCAATCCGAATGACATTACTAGATACTCAAACAATCCATATCTAGTAGAGAAGGGGGGCTTTAGAATGTCTTCGACTCTGATCTTGATTTGATGATAGCCCAAACGGAGGTCAATCTTTGAAAAGACCTTAACACCAACCAATTGGTCAAAGAGGATATCTATACGGGGTAATGGGTATTTGTTCTTGATGGTAACTTCGTTAAGAGGCCGATAGTCAATGACAAGGCACAAGGACTTATCCTTCTTCTTCACAAAAATAGCAGGGCAGCCCCAAGGTGAAGTGCTTGGGCGAATGAATCCCTTTTCCAATAACTCATTCAATTGCTTTTTCAACTCAGCCAGCTCGTTCGGGGCCATTTTATACGGGTGACGGGATATCGTAGGAGTTCCTGGCTGTAGCTCTATCTTAAATTCCACGTCACGGTCAGGCGGTAGACCAGAGATGTTCTCGGGAAACACATCCGAATACTCACGAACGACGGGAATACTCTCGAGTGATTGCCCTTCCAAGTGATGGACAACCAAAACTTTCGATGAATTGGCATTTAGAGAAAGTGTGTCCTTTCCATGCAAGGGAGAGTTGATGTGAACGATACGAGGCTCAATGTCTAGCATGGCTCTATGGGTTTTCATCCAGATCATACCTATGATCAGGTCGATCTCTTGGTCCTTGAGCATGATGAAATCAGTGGGGTAGATCTTTTGATTAATTTCTAGTGGAGCCTTACAAACTACCTCGTTAGCAAAAATTTGTCTAGCAGGAGAGCGGACGGTGTAGCATCTATTTATGACGGTGGTGTGGAGTTTATGTTTTTGCACACAAGCTTTGCTAATAAAGTTATGCGTAGCACTAGAATCAAAAAGTGCAAGGACAGGCTTGCGATAGAGCGAGAGCGTACCGGTCAGAACGGGTTCGTACTGAGGAATATCTAGCATTGGTGTAGTTCACTTGGGCACCACGAGACGGTGCATTTACATTTCTTCTCTAGTTCTGACGCTGGCTGCTGTTGTGATAGTTGTTGTTGCGCCTCGGTGTAGTGCAGTACTTGGCGAAGTGGCCGGTACGACCGCAGTTGTAGCACGGATAATTGCTTCCATGATCAGCTGGCTGTGGGGCACGAGCATTCTGATTCCCTTGCTGCTGGTACGGTGCATGGGGTGGAAAGTTCTGTTGCTGTGGTGGCCTCGAATAGTTCTGACCATACCGTCGCTAATACTACTGCTGCGGAGATGCCCGGAAACGCTGTTCGGTAGATGAAGTGTAAATCAGGTGGTGCTTCACCTGTGGGACAGCAGAGGCACTAGCAGGGGCCTTTGTTTTATGATCTTCTTCTTCAACTTGGCGCATAGCGCCTTTTTGGACAATAGCAGCATTGACCAGGTCATTGTACGTGCCAGTCGTTTGCCAGGTCAGACGTTCCTTACGTGTGGCATTCATACCACGCAGAAATGCATATCTCTTTTTATCCTCAGTATTAACATACTCAGTAGCATACTGAGCCAGATGATTAAAAGCTTCAGAATATTGGAGGACATTCCTCCCTCCTTGTTTCAGATCTATAAATTCCTGGAATTTCCTCTGCATGAGGCCAGCGTGAATGAAATGAGCGTGAAATGCAGTCTTGAACTCATTCCATTCAACGCGGTGTGCAGCGGGCAGAGAAGCTTCATAGTTTGCCCACCAGGCGCTAGCAGAGCCCTGGAGTTGTTGGGTGGCGAATAGCACCTTCTGGTGCTCGATGCATTCCAGCAGACCAAACTTCGACTCGGTCCGGCGGAGCCAGTGATTGGCATCCAGAGGTTCCCTGGCACGCTCGAAGGTTGGCGGATGAGTACCTATAAAGTCTGTGTAGGTGCTCTGTCGAGGCTGATTGTTGTTGTTATGGTGGTCTCCCTGTCCAGCTAGATGGGACGTGATATCCACTAGCCAACAAAGAATCTCAGAGTCATTTTGCTGCCGGTTGAGTGCAGCAGCCAATACCTTAGCTAGTGAGGGCTCAACATTAGCTCCTTGCTGAGAGCTTTTAGGGTCATCCTAATTCCGAGTACGCACCATGCTGCAATTTATACGGTTGCACATTAGTTATTCCTCAAAATAATCCATAAAAACACATGTGCAAGAATATAAATTTGCAAGAGGCGTGGATAAATTTCATAAGTAAAGACCCTCTTCATTAATTCAGTTCAGACTACATGGATGTTAAAAGGACACACACAACTTCTTACACATATGTGCCAACGCCTAGCTACGGTATTGCGGACACATAATGTAAGATTCACACTCCTACATCAAACTAGGAATACTTATATTACACGACCATACACCAGGGTGTAGCGATTCATCTACTCCTGGCCTACGTCTTCCAGCTCTTCTAGTTCCTCCGGTTCCATAGGCTCTTCTGGTTCCTCTGGATCCATTATTTCCACATCATTAATACCGACCAGTGCCATCTCTACATCCTCTTGTTCTCCGTACTCCATGATGATCTCGTCCCAATTTCCTTCAATAGGAAGGTGGGCAGCCTTGAATGCGTCCAAGTCATCTTGAGCCTTAATCATGTCATGCTCAAGATCTGCTGCATCTAGCAAGGCTTGGTCACATTCTTCTATAATTGCATCCATCTCTTCATTCTTTGCTTGAATTTGTTAGTTCAGTCCTACAATTTCCTCATCCTTAGCTTGTTTTACGACTTCAGAAAGTCAAAGTGCAGCAAGAAACACATCTAGATGTGAGTTTGTGCATAAGGTGAAAGTGGATAAGCCATAATACTCTATTATGGGCAGCATAGGATCATGGTGGCGATGGTTTGGATCAAAGATGAAATCCACACACCTAATCCACTCGAAGTCCTTCACATCATTAATGGGCAGCAAGGCGACAGGTGTCCTAGCAATATCATGCTTGTGGTCTTCACATAATCGAGTAAGTGCCTGGAATGCTGCCACATTCTAGGTGGAAGGAAGATCTGTCCCAATGACGCTAATGGTCCAAGATTCCCACGCGGGAATGACCGAGAAGTTTGCTGGAACTGCCACATGGAAGACACATGAGGGGACTCCATGCTCCCAAAGTTCCTTGCCAACATAGGTGGGAGGAATGGAATATCCGAATCTCTAGAGAACTCTCCAAAATAGGTGAACCATCCCTGTGAACTCCAGGCCATCGGTGATCTCCCAACCTGGTGGCGGTTCATTGGTGTTTTCAGCCATCTACAAGGAAAGTACTTTGATTGAGTCAAAGAGTACGATCAAGCTGGAATTCTTATGAAACTCTGTTGCAACAATGGTAGCTGAAAGGGTACAAGCAATACACATCATAAGTCAACATATTCGTAAGTACATGAACTTGAAATATGTGACCATCGAGTTACAAAAGCATCTCACACAGTGATCCCCCAAAATACCACAACCACGCATTGTCGACAAAAGCTACCTACACATCTTGTCCTGCCTACATGACCTAGTCTGGTCTATCACGATCCCCTAAGTCCTGTCTCTGGCTGGTGCCTCGTAGTCCATGTCAGACTCCTCGTCCATGTCCTCGTCCGGGTCCTCCTCCTCCGATGCTGCCGGTGGTGCCAAGACCGCCTCCAGCTGCTACTGCAGGCCCTGGTTCTTGTGAGCCAGGGTCTCTAGATCCTCTCCCATGAGCTCCATCTCGTGCTGTGCAGCCATCAACTAATGCTGCAGATGCTCGTTGTGGTTGGCACGCTGCTGTATAATCACGTCATGTCTATCGACTGATGTAGATATGGCCCAATCTTCCAAGAGGTAAGGGGATAAACTTGAATTTGGGGAACTCGGCGTCGACGACCCGGCTTGAATCAGACATGATCCAACCCCGCAACCGTTACACCAAGCACAACTTGATTGTTCCTGCAAGTGAAATCGAGAACACAAGCAAGAGAGGATAAACATGCAATCTGAATTTGCAAATATGGATGAAACAAATCACAAGAAAATGTTCAAGCTCTAAACACAAAAGGACTAATCGCCACAATGGTGTAGTACAAGAACAGGGGCCCTGTATTACTGTAAAAGGACTTGTCGCCACAGTTACAATAATTCGATCAAGTTTCTCTCTAGAAAACTGAACTAAACAAAACCCGAAACTAAAAGATGGTGGCTACTGAGTTTATGTAGGAACCAGGGATGTCCTAGGGTTGGGGCGACCAGGGGGGGGGGGCGCCCACAACATGGGCTTCAGGCCCGACACGATACATGGCCAAGTTGGCCCAAAATAGGTGGCGCAGCACGTTGTCATGGTCACATATTATGACTCACGACCCTAATGGATCTAGGACCAGAAACAAAACGACGGCGTCGTCGTCCCCTTTCTAACGCATCAAAGAACGCCTTGTTTGGACGTCGGATGTGGGAGATATCATCAAAACTGTGAAGGGGTGTCGGCTGAATCCGAGATGAACGCGGCGACCGAGTTGGTGATGACTTGTAACTTGGGGAAGGCCATGATATGCGCGTATCCGGCATGGTGATGTCCTCATCATCCTCCCCTTCTTGAATTGGAGTCACCCTTGACTCCATCTCATCATCAATCTCCTGCAAAAGGTTAGTACTAGCAGAATGCAAAGTATAAGATACATGATCATCGATAGAAGATATATCACGATAAAGCATAGTATAGCAAGGTGTATCATGATTAACACAAAGTTCAACAACAGTAGATGTCATAGCAAGAAAAGCACCTCCCTTTAACTGAATAGTCTTATGTTTAACATCAGAAAGTTGTTTGTTGTCATGTTTATTCTCAGTATTTTCAGCAAGCAGTTTAAAATGATTTCTAATATTAGCAGGCAATAACGGACGCAAAGTAATATTCCTATCCTTATGCACGAACGTATATGTATTAGTTCTACCATGGTGGGCAGCATCCGTATCATATTCCCATGGACGGCCTAATAAAAGCGAACATGCTTGCATAGGTACAACATGAAAATCAGCAGAGTCTTGATAAGAACCTACTGAAAAGTGTAAGCGTGATGATCGAGTTACCTGTGCCATACCATTATTGTTGAACCATTTGATGTGGTAGGGCTGATGTAGTGCATGCATGGTCAAGCCAAGTTTGCTTATCAAATCAGAACTTACCAAGTTGTTACATCTCCCAGTATCAATGATGGTGAGAACACGGCGGTCCGCAACAATGAGGTACATGTAGAATAAATTGTTGCGTTGTTGTTCTTCCACTTGTCCCACCCAAGTGGTCAACACACATTGTACAATGAGACTAGGAAAACCCGCGGTGGCAGCAATGGAATCAATGGCGGTAGTCTCCTGCTCCTCCATCGAATCTGCAACAAGGTTAGGCATAGGAGCAAATTCATCTTCAACATCTCTACAACTTTCATACCTATTAGCAGTAGCGATGAAAGCACGACGACTAGGGCAATCCTTCATGACATGTCCCATGCCCTTGCAGCGGTGGCAAATAATGGTGGTGGAGGAGCTACTCCTAGTACCGGAAGTAGTAACCTTCTTCTGGTGTTGGTGCTGCACACTAGACGATTGCACTGCAGAAGTAGGCGCAAGTGGAAGAGTTGTTGCTGGTGGCTTAGCAACATGACTCTTCAAGTTCTCTACTCCAGTGCGTTGCTGGAGAGATTGCTTAGTGTTGGACCCGCAAGATTGTTGGGGAAGGCGTCCCTGTACTTCTCGTTAAGCCTTAAGAGCAATATGATACAATTGGCTGAACCTATTCTACTCTTTATAGTCAACAATATTCTAGATATCACGGTTCAAATCACCAAAAAATCTAGCACTAGTTTCAACATCATCTTCATGTATATCACAATGTGCTAAACCAATAAGCAATTCCTGATAATATTCCTCTACTGTTTTACTACCTTGTGTTAAAGATTGTAATTTCAAACGTAAATCACATTGGTAATAAGGAGGAACAAAACAAGATTTCATACGTTGTTTCAAAACAGGCCAAGTGGCAGGTATAGCAGCATTAGTATTGCAAAGATCATTCCACCAAAAGAGAGCAAAACCTGTAAACTCCATAGTAGCAAGTCCAACTCTATGGTCAGCAGGAACTAAATGAGAATTAAATTTCTGTTCAACAGCAAGTTCCCAATCTAAGTATGCTTCAGGATCAGCACTACCAGCAAAAGGTGGTATGTTAAATTTGGGCTTAACAACAGTATTAGTATTACCACGATTGTTATTACCTCCCATACCGTGTCGATTACGGTGAAGACAGTCTGCATCATGGTGAAAATCATCATCAGCAGTAGCTCGTTGAGGTGAAGGTCGTCGTTCAACATCCTCAATGCGGTGGGCAATAGTGTTGATGTGACCCATCAACTCGGCAAACTTCGTTTCCATGAATGTACGCTGGTCCGCAAGAAGCTTCGTGAGCTCGGCCTTGGACACGCAATCATTGAAGTCTGTAGGGGACTCCAACTCTCCAGATGTCCCGTTCCCTTTCTCTGACATGGTTAAAAGCAAAAGACAAGACTAAATAAAAAGATGAGCCCTATCAACTAGCAGGCAGCAGAGGGTGTAGAAAGTGGAAAACAATATCAGAAGCAATGTATCACAATCTTGCAAGTGTTCTTACCAAAGCCAAATATGTCGACACAATCTGTAGTTGAGCTTGGGTGTAACAGTTGCAAGGAAGAAACCTGTGCTGCAATATGTATAGCTTGGAAGGCTAATATGTATGTCAATGGAATACAATTCAATAACAGATAGTAGCACTGAATAAATGTCCAAAGCAGTGTCCTAATTGCTGGCAAAAGAATCATGTTCAAAAATAGTTGTGACAGCAAGAACAATGGCAAAGGTAGCAAGGATCAAAAAAGACTTCACAGACTCAGAATTTTCAGGGGGGGTGCAAATAAAAATCTTGATTTTTTTGTATGATTTTTCCACTATTTTTCTGTGATAGAGGAACACAAAGGAAGGAACCAAAAGAAGTTTCAACTCAAACAGAGGAAAACCAAAGGGTAGGCAAAATCACAAAGTTTCACCAAAAGCGCTATTTTTGACTTCACAATTTTTTTTCTATTTTTCCCTGATTTTTTTTGAATTTTTTGACGAGGGCACACAGGGCAAAGCCCAGTGTGGGTCACCTCAACTTTCAGTCAAGAATCTTCTGTAAACATTTCAACCCAATTGGAGCAACGAGCAAAAAGTTATGCCTATTTTACCGAAGGTATGTCAAGATAGGGTTTGAGGGGTGAGGGGGGGGAACAGAATCGGGTAGGATTTTTTTATTGGCAACGGATTGTGGGTGTGGTGGGTGGTGATAGGATGGTGAATCCAATGGAAAATACAATGGTGATGGTGGTGTGCAGCGGAGATCAAATCACAAACCAAATCGAAACACAAATTCAAACCAGCAACTGAACTCGACTGGGACACAAACTCAACACTACGGACTTTGAAATTAAATTATGCAAAGGCTAAACAACGTCTGGGATGGTGGGGAAATATTTTTTTGTAGGCTTTTTCATGGACAAAAGGTGATGAACACAAATGAATCTAAAGGAAAGAACACGATAATACTCACGGGGAACCTAGAATCTGATACCACTTGATGTAGATATGGCCCGATCTTCCGAGAGGTGAGGGGATAAACTCGAATTTGGGGAACTCGGCGTCGATGACCCGGCTTGAATCAGACATGATCCAACTGCACAACCGTTACACCAAGCACAACTTGATTGTTCCTGCAAGCGAAATCGAGAACACAAGCAAGAGAGGATAAACAAGCAATCTGAATTTGCAAATATGGATGAAGCAAATCACAAGAAAAGGTTCAAGCTCTGAATAGAAATGGACTAATCGCCACAGTGGTGTAGAACAAGAACAGGGCCCTGGATTACTGTAAAAGGACTTGTCACCACAGTTACAATAATTCTATCAAGTTTCTCTCTAGAAAACTGAACTAAACAAAACCCTAAACTAAAAGATGGCAGCTACTGAGTTTATGTAGGAACCAGGGACGTCCTAGGGTTGGGGGCGACCACGGGGCTGCCCACAACATGGGCTTAAGGCCCGACATGATACATGGCCAAATTGGCCCAAAATAGGTGGTGCAGCACCTTGTCATGGTCACATATTATGACTCACGACCCTTCTGGAGCTAGGACTAGAAACAAAATGATGGCGTCATCGTCCCCTTTCCAACACATCAAAGAACGCCTCGTTTGGACATCGGATGTGGGAGATATCATTAAAACCGTGAAGGGGTGTCGGCTGAATCCGAGATGAAAGCAACGACCGAGTTGGTGACGACTTGTAACTTGGGGAAGGCCATGATATGTACGTATCCAGCATGGTGATGTCCTCATCATCGACCTCCAGCGCAGGGGTGTTGTGTTGTCCAGTGACCTCGGTAACGCGAGTCTCACTCGCCTCAAGAGCAGCGGTCAGCCACTGAATCTCCCTCTGTTGTGCATTAACCTGTGTTTGTAGATCATTCCTCTACACCCAGGCCTGCTCAGCGTCGGCCAGTAGAATCCTGCTATGGCTGTCAGCCACCTCATCCAAGTTGAGGAGGTACTCGGAGTAGTGGGACACACGGTGGTACCCCGCGTGATACTCCGGCTAGTCGTCATGGGCGATGCACCTCACGCGCCTCTGCCAGACCGGGTTGGCCAGGTGCCAGATGGGAATCATCTCAAACGGAGTCCCAGAGAGCGCTGCTGTGTGGCGCCCACAGAAGTGAGTGAGAGCCCAGTGGGCGACTCTCTGTAAGCCCTCATGGAGGCTCCCACAAATCACCGTGCTTTCCATCCCCGCCATGTCAAGGTTGCGCAGGTGGGTGGGCACGCTGATATGCACCTCAGCAAGAGTCACTCCGTGGTGGCGGATTTCACGGCCCTTGTAGGAAGGCTGCTCGTCGTAGCCCAGCAAGTGTAGCAGATGCCACAAAAGTGTAGGAAAGCCACGGTGGTCGAGACCGGTGGTGCAGCGCCACCCATCGTGCAAAAGCTCCTCAAAAACTGTGGTCACCCATTTGGAACAAAAACCAATTGGTGAGTACAGTGTTCCATGGGCAAAATGCATATCACTAACAACTGTCAAGGTGCTGGTAATGATAGCAATACTATATCACAAAAAATTGATTGAGTTAAACTTTCCCTACGGTAAAGTTGCATTTCATATAAAGTGCTATGAAATAAAGAAACCAAGTTTTTATTTCACATTTTCCAGCCTCAAGGGGCAATAATACGGCGATGGGTTTTAAAACGGATTCTGTCTTGACTGTACCACAGTCAGAAAAGTGGGTATTTTGAACTGAAAACAAGGTCTTAAAAATTGGGGGTTGGAACCAGGTTATACCTCACTTTCATACCTTTTCAGATTGTATTTATATTCTCAAAAATTCAAAGTAAATCTGGACTTATGAATTTTGCAAGTTCAGGTTGGCAGATTCTATTTCAAGATGACAGAGGCTGAGTGTTTTGGCTTTACTGGACAGAAGAAAATCAACAAAATTATGAAACCTATTGGATATGAAAATAGACTTCAAGGGCTTTCCAGATTGGGAATTCGAAGTACAACTTTAGTTATGAAATTCTTAAGTTCAGGGTCATGCTGAAAACAGTGAGTTGACAGATTGTACTTGTTCTCTGTTTCTGAGGTTATTACTGTTATGATCGAATTTTAATTTAAATTCTAGGTGACAGGGGATGTTGAAACCTTTCTGAAAAGTATTTGTGTGCCTTATTTGGTTGAGTAAAACAATAGTTATGAATTTTTGAAGTTGGCAGCTAAAACAGGACAGATTCTTGTTGACCTTGCAATTCAGAACTTTATACTTATCATGCTTAGAAAAATTTTTATTGAGAGGTTGGTGAGCAAGGAGGGGACCAAATTTTAGTTTAGTTATAATGGGATGCATGATGCAAAATTTTCATTTTATGATCGTATCGTTCCTCACAACACAACGCATATTTTGCCGCTACTTAGTGGCACGAATATTTGGTGATGACCCGCGCTCAACATGTAAGTCAATCTAAGTTTATTCTAATGGCGTTAGTGTACCTGCAGAAGATCCATTGTAGAAACAATATATCAAATTCAAAAGAAACTACAAAAATAAGCACAATTCTGCTAGTAACGATCCATGGAAAGGATCGCCTCGTGATAAGTCACGAGCCAACAGTGTCTCGTATCCGCCTGCGAGCACAGACACCGATATCAATACTTGATCAAGAGGCTGACCACGGATGGGTCCTAGGTTCGACAAGGCAGGGCTATCATAGCCAACACCCATGTGTTACTGTAAACCTTCACATGCATTATCCCTACCCGGTCATAACATAAAATAAACTTGTATTTATATTTCCCGTTCTAGTGATCAAGTTCATTCCTTAGTAATAATAATACTTTCTTAACAAGACTAGCAATTACTATGTATAGCATAACAGTGCCGATTCTACCAAGTTCTAAGACTATAGCATAGGTCATTTGGATATTATGCAAGGTGGGTTTCAATCAACTCCTATGACCTAATGCAACATTAATTATACACTAGTAAAATAAACTAGCAAAATTTTGAAAAAAGCAAATATAAACTGGGGCTTGCTTGGATTGATGTTAGTGCTAGCAATTACCACTTCTTGCTCTTGAGGGTCAATGTCCTTCTGGAAGTCTTCCTCTTGCTCCTGGTCGTTACCTATATGACGGAATTGAATTAACGGCATTAGCGGAATACTGTTGAATGCAATGACATGATGCATGCAAGCACATAGTGTCTTAAAGTCAATTAAAATTATTATTATGTTCTAGAACCCCTATGCTTCAGAGAAGTTAGGTTGTTAGTTAAGATTTTAGGTATATATATTCGTTATGTAATTAAGCAAGGTAAATAAGTGATATGAGCAATTAAATTAATTAGTAAAATAATTTTATGTTTCAGGACATGTGTGATTTAGTATGAATAGAGGCTTGTAGGTGTGATTTTTATGCCAAGTGGCATGGGCAAATTGTTTACAGAATAATTACTAGGATTAATTTAAGGAAAAGTGCTAAATAAATTCCAGAGCCTAAAATGATTTATATTTATCCAAACCAAAATTTTTGGTGGTGGTTCTTCATGTGTTTACTAAGCATGCCAAAAATCAGGATTTAATTTTATACCTAGAATTTCTGGTGAATTATTTGGTGTTTGGACAATTAAATGAATTAAAAAAAATACAAGTACAGAGACAGCTATTTATTATTTTTTCTAAAATTGAGCAATACAAGATGAGTCTAACCAAATTTATTTGGGATTTATTGGATTTATATTTGATTTACTATTGTTTTTCGAAGATTTAAGCATTTCTAAGGATTTTTCTGGTTAAAGAAGGGCCACGTGTGCGACACATCGGCTCCACGTAGGCGACACGTGGTATGCCAGCGAGGCTGCCAGTAGGCGCCTGTCAGCGCCGTCGGAGACAGGGTAGCTCGTCAGAGAGCTCGCCGCTGGTGGCTGCGCGCGCGGGAAGCTTGCCGCGGTTGTGGAAAAACGCAGCGTGCATCACGGCGAAGGGAAGGGAGGGGTTCACGTGGACGGTGGCTCACCGGGGGTGGTCAGCGACAAGAGGCGGCAGAGCGGAGGCCTTCAACTGTGTCGTGGGAATAGCTGGGAGCACCAAATCCATCACGGTCAAGCCCTATAGCTTCACGGGGGCGAGGGTATCATCGGCATCGAGTCGGTATTGGACGAGGAGGGCCGGAGGCGGGAGCTCGTCGTGGAGGCGACTCAGGTTCGATGGCGGTGACGGGGAAAATCGTGATGCCGTCGACTCCGCGATGGAAAACAAAGAGAGAGCAGGTCAGGGAGGTGAGCCAGGAGGTTGTGCGCATGAGAGGAAAAAGAATGGGTGCCAAGGCTCACCGAGAGCAGCTAATTTATGGCCGGCGGCAGAGAAACTCATCGGAGGGCTCGCCTCTGATCTTTCTTCGATTCAGCCAAGGCACGTGCGGTTTTGGCCGAGTAGAGACATGGGGAGGTGCAGAAGGGTGAGCGCACAATCTGGTGGTCTTGTCTCGGCTTGAAAGTAGTGGAATCAGCGGCGCTCAAGCTCGAGCTGGTGGTCGGTAATGGCGAAGTGGTGGAAAGGAAGGGAGAGAGAGAGCAGAGTGAGGAGAGAGTGAGAGAGTGCGGCGCTTGTGAGCTAACGGTGCGGGGTCTAGTTGCGCAGAGGAAAGGGGTGTGGTTGGGGCGTCGGGAGCGAGAAGAGGGGGAGGAATTGAAGATCGCCGGGTCACTCGGTGGCGTGCAAATAGGAGAAAAGGGAAGAGGGGGAGAGTCGTTGGCGTGCACCACCGGCAGGGCAAAGAGACAGAGGGTGGTAGAGGGTGGCCAGCGTTGACACACTGTTGCGCGTGCGGTTCCGAGGAGAACAGGGCGCTGGCGTCGGCAGAGGAGGGGAGCAGGGCTGCACAGGCCAATGGAGGAAGAACAGGGAGATTTCCCCCCTGAACCCCCTGATCATTCTAGATCCTTGCAAAAAAGTCCTTGGTCAAAGATACTTTTAGTAATTCGAAATAAAATATCTAGGAATTCCCAAAAATGGTGAAAATTGATGGACTGGTTAACTAAATAGTGGAGAACACACTGGTGAAGTCCATTTGAAGTTTTGATTAAAAAACTATTTTAAAATTTAACAATTGCATTGATTAGGTACTTAAGGACTAATTAATTAATTATGGTTCTTGCTAATCAGATAAAACACTCAATAAATTTGTAAAATCTTAATTTATCATTACTAATCTGATTATGGATTTATTTGGCACAAGTTATATTGTAAAGATTCATTTGGCTTACAATTTGTTTGCTGGGTTTTTAATTACCTGGAACTAATTCAATAAAATGGCTCAATCATTTTATGTTGTTACAATAATTTTATGATTTGTGCTTACCTTGCTTGTTAAATAGAAGTGAGACACCTGGGGTGTCACAGCAAGGGGCTCGTTTTTTGAGGGGGAGGGTGGCGTTTTTCGAATAACTTAGCAAAAATTGCTAAGGGGCTCGTTGTAGCCCGAACCTAACGAAAGGTTCGCATAAAAACTCCTCGCCCCTATCACTTTGAGGGGGTGGGTGACATTTTACAAATAAACTTAGCAAAAATTGCTAAGGGGCTCGTTGCAGCACGAACCTAATGAAGTGTTCGCTAAAAAACACCTCGTCCCTAGCACTTCGAGGGGGAGGGTGGTGTTTTGCAAATAAACTTAGCAAAATTTGCTAAGGGGCTTGTTGCAGCCCGAACCTAACAAAGGGTTCGCCTAAAAACACCTCGCCCCTAGCACTTCGAGGGGGAGGGTGGTGTTTTTCAAATAACATAGCAAAAATTGCTAAGGGGCTCGTTGCAGCCTGAAACTAACGAAAGGTTTGCCTAAAAACTCCTCGCCCCTAGCACTTTGAGGGGGAGGGTGGCATATTACAAATAAACTTAGCAAAAATTTCTATGGGGCTTATTGCAGTCCGAACCTCACAAAGAGTTCGCCTAAAAACACCTCGTCCCAAGCACTTCAAGGGGGAGGGTGATGTTTTTCGAATAATATAGCAAAAATTGCTAAGGGGCTCGTTGCAGCCCAAACCTAACAAAAGGTTCGCCTAAAAACACCTCGCCCCTAGCACTTCAACAGGGAGGGTGGCATTTTTCTAATAACTTAGCAAAAATTTCTATGGGGCTCGTTGCAGCTTGAACCTAATGAAAGGTTCACCTAAAAACACCTCCCCCTAGCACTTCGAGGGGGAGGGTGGCGTTTTTCAAATAAATTAGCAAAAATTGCTAAGGGGCTCGTTGCAGCCCGAACCTACCGAAGGGTTCGCCTAAAAAGACCTTGCCCCTAGCACTTTGAGGGGGAGGGTGGCGTTTTTCGAATAACTTAGCAAAAATTGCTAAGGGGCTCATTGCAGCCCGAACCAAATGAAAGATTCGCCTAAAAACACCTTGCCCCTAGCACTTCGAGGGGGAGGGTGGCGTTTTGCGAGTAAACTTAGCAATGATTCCTAAGGGGCAGGTTGCAGCCTGAACCTAATGAAGGGTTCGCCTAAAAACACCTCGCCCCTAGCACTTCGAGGGGGAGGGTGGCATTTTTCAAATAAACTTAGCAAAAATTGCTAAGGGGCTCGTTGCAGCCCGAACCTAACGAAGGGTTTGCCAAAAAATACCTCGTCCCTAGCACTTTGAGGGGGAGGGTCGTGTTTTTTGAGTAACATAGAAAAAATTACTAAGGGGCTCGTTGCAGCCCAAACCTAACAAAAGGTTCGCCTAAAAAACACCTCGCCCCTAGCACTTCAACTGGGAGGGTGGCGTTTTTTGAATAACTTAGCAAAAATTTCTATGGGGCTCGTTGCAGCCCGAACCTATCGAAGAGTTCGCCTAAAAATACCTCGCCCATAGCACTTCGAGTCGGAGGGTGGTGTTTTTCGAATAATATAGCAAAATTGCTAAGGGTCTCGTTGCAGCCCAAACCTAACAAAAGGTTCGCCCAAAAACACCTCGCACCTAGCACATCAAGGGGGAGGGTGGCGTTTTTTCAAATAACTTAGCAAAAATTGCTAAGGGGCTCGTTGCAGCCCGAACCTATCAAAGGGTTCGCCTAAAAAGACCTTGCCCCTAGCACTTCGAGGGGGAGGGTGGCGTTTTTCGAATAACATAGCAAAAATTGCTAAGGGGCTCGTTGCAGCCCGAACCTAATGAAAGGTTCACCTAAAAACACCTCCCCCTAGCACTTCGAGGGGGAGGGCGGCGTTTTTTAAGTAACTTAGCAACAATTGCTATGGGGCTCATTGCAGCCTGAACCAAATGAAAGGTTCGCCAAAAAACACCTCGCCCCTAGCACTTCGAGGGGGAGGGTGGTGTTTTTCGAATAACTTAGTAGAAATTGCTAAGGGGCTCATTGCAGCCCGAACCTAACGAAAGGTTCGCTTAAAAACACCTCGCCCCTAGCACTTGGAGGGGGAGGGTGACGTTTTTCGAATAACTTAGTAGAAATTGCTAAGGGGCTCGTTGCAGCCCGAACCTAACGAAGGGTTCGTCTAAAAATGCCTCGTCCCTAGCACTTCGAGGGGGAGGGTGGTGTTTTTCAAATAACATAGCAAAAATTCCTAAGGGGCTCGTTGCAGGCTGAAAGTAATGAAAGGTTTGCCTAAAAATGCCTCGCCTCTAGCACTTTGAGGGGGAGGGTGGCATTTTAGAAATAAACTTAGCAAAAATTGCTAAGGGGCTCGTTGCAGCCCGAACCTAACGAAGAGTTTGCCTAAAAACACCTCGTCCCTAGTACTTCGAGGGGGAGGGTGGTGTTTTTTGAGTAACATAGCAAAAATTGCTAAGGGCCTCGTTGCAGCTCAAACCTAACAAAATGTTCGCCTAAAAACACCTCGCCCCTAGCACTTCAGGTGGGAGGGTGGTGTTTTTCAAATAATATAGCAAAAATTGCTAAGTGGCTCGTTACAGCCCAAACATAACAAAAGGTTCGCCTAAAAACACCTCGCCCCTACCACTTCAAGGGGGAGGGTGGCGTTTTTCCAAGAACTTGTTGCAGCCCGAACCTAATGAAAGGTTCACCTAAAAACACCTCCCCCTAGCACTTCAAGGGGAAGGGTGGCGTTTTTTGAATAACTTAGCAAAAATTGCTAAGGGGCTCGTTGCAGCCCGATCCTATCGATGGGTTCGCCTAAAAAGACCTTGCCCCTAGCACTTCGAGGGGGAGGGTGGCGTTTTTCGAATAACTTAGCAAAAATTGCTAAGGGGCTCGTTGCAGCCCGAACCTAATGAAAGGTTCACCTAAAAACACCTCTCCCTAGCACTTCAAGGGGGAGGGCGGCGTTTTTTAAGTAACTTAGCAACAATTGCTAAGGGGCTCGTTGCAGCCTGAACCAAATGAAAGGTTCGCCTAAAAATACCTCGCCCCTAGCACTTCGAGGGGGAGGGTGGCGTTTTGTGAATAAACTTAGCAAAAATTGTTAAGTGACTCATTGCAGCCCGAACCTAATGAAGGGTGCGCCTAAAAATACCTCGGCCCTAGCACTTCGAGGAGGAGGGTGGTGTTTTTAGAATAACTTAGCAAAAATTACTAAGGGGCTCGTTGCAGTCCGAACCTAATGAAGTGTTCGCCTAAAAACACCTCGTCCCTAGCACTTTGAGGGGGAGGGTGGCGTTTTGCCAATAAACTTAGCAAAAATTGCTAAGGGGCTCGTTGCAGCCCGAACCTAACGAAGGGTTCGTCTAAAAATGCCTCGCCCCTAGCACTTCGAGGGGGAGGGTGGTGTTTTTCAAATAACATAGCAAAAATTGCTAAGGGGCTCGTGGTAGGCTGAAACTAATGAAAGGTTTGCCTAAAAATGCCTTGCCTCTAGCACTTTGAGAGGGAGGGTGGCATTTTACAAATAAACTTAGCAAAAATTGCTTAGTGGCTCGTTGCAGCCCGAACCTAACGAAGTGTTTGCCTAAAAACACCTCGTCCCTAGCACTTCGAGGGGGAGGGTGGTGTTTTTTGAGTAACATAGCAAAAATTGCTAAGGGGCTCGTTGCAGCCCAAACCTAACAAAAGGTTCGCCTAAAAACACCTCGCCCCTAGCACTTCTACGGGGAGGGTGGCGTTTTTTGAATAACTTAGCAAAAATTTCTATGGGGCTCGTTGCAGCCCGAACCTATCGAAGTGTTCACCTAAAAACACCTCGCCCCTAGCACTTCGAGTGGGAGGGTGGTGTTTTTTTAATAATATTGCAAAAATTGCTAAGGGGCTCGTTACAGCCCAAACATAACAAAAGGTTCGCCTAAAAACACCTCGCCCCTAGCACTTCAAGGGGGAGGGTGGCGTTTTTCCAATAACTTAGCAAAAATTTCTATGGTGCTTGTTGCAACCCGAACCTAATGAAAGGTTCACCTAAAAACACCTCCCCCTAGCACTTCGAGGGGGAGGGTGGCGTTTTTCGAATAACTTAGCAAAAATTGCTAAGGGGCTCGTTGCAGCCCGAACCAAATGAAAGGTTCGCCTAAAAACACCTCGCCCCAAGCACTTCGAGGGGGAGGGTGGTGTTTTGCGAATAAACTTAGCAATGATTCCTAAGGGGCAGGTTGCAGCCCGAACCTAATGAAGGGTTCGCCTAAAAACACCTCGCCCCTAGCACTTCGAGGGGGAGGGTGGTATTTTTCAAATAAACTTGGCAAAAATTGCTAAGTGGCTCGTTGCAGCCCGAACCTGACAAAGGGTTCGCCTAAAAACGCCTCGCCCCTAGCGCTTCGAGGAGGAAGGTGGTGTTTTTCAAATAACATAGCATAAATTGCTAAGGGGCTCGTTGCAGCCCGAAACTAATGAAAGGTTTGTCTAAAAACTCCTCGCCTCGAGCACATTGAGGGGGAGGATGGCATTTTACAAATAAACATTGCAAAAATTGTTAAGGGGCTCGTTGCAGCCCGAACCTAACGAAGGGTTTGCCTAAAAACACCTCGTCCCTAGCACTTCGAGGGGGAGGAAGGTGTTTTTTGAGTTACATAGCAAAAATTGCTAAGGGGCTCGTTGCAGCCCAAACCTAACGAAAGGTTCGCCTAAAAACATCGCCCCTAGCACTTCGAGGGGGAGGGTGGCATTTTACAAATAAACTTAGCAAATATTACTAAGGGGCTTATTGCAGCCCGAACCTAATGAAGTGTTCGACTAAAAACACCTCGCCCCTAGCAC
This sequence comes from Eleusine coracana subsp. coracana, assembly GCA_032690845.1. Classification (NCBI taxonomy): domain Eukaryota; kingdom Viridiplantae; phylum Streptophyta; class Magnoliopsida; order Poales; family Poaceae; genus Eleusine; species Eleusine coracana. The sequence continues at coordinate 33,741,348 of CM064434.1, forward strand.
TTCGAGGGGGAGGGTGGCGTTTTTCCAATAACTTAGCAAAAATTTCAATGGGGCTTGTTGCAGCCCGAACCTAATGAAAGGTTCACCTAAAAACACCTCCCCCTAGCACTTCGAAGGGGAGGGTGGCGTTTTTCGAATAACTTAGCAAAAATTGCTAAGGGGCTCGTTGCAGCCCGAACCAAATGAAAGGTTTGCCTAAAAACACCTCGCCCCAAGCACATCGAGGGGGAGGGTGGCATTTTGCGAATAAACTTAGCAACGATTCCTAAGGGGCAGGTTGCAGCCCGAACCTAACGAAGGGTTTGCCTAAAAACACCTCGTCCCTAGCACTTCGAGGGGGAGGAAGGTGTTTTTTGAGTTACATAGCAAAAATTGCTAAGGGGCTCGTTGCAGCACAAACCTAACGAAAGGTTCGCCTAGAAACATCGCCCCTAGCACTTCGAGGGGGAGGGTGGCATTTTACAAATAAACTTAGCAAATATTACTAAGGGGCTTATTGCAGCCCGAACCTAATGAAGTGTTCGACTAAAAACACCTCGGCCCTAGCACTTCGAGGGGGAGGGTGGCGTTTTTCCAATAACTTAGCAAAAATTTCAATGGGGCTTGTTGCAGCCCGAACCTAATGAAAGGTTCACCTAAAAACACCTCCCCCTAGCACTTCGAAGGGGAGGGTGGCGTTTTTCGAATAACTTAGCAAAAATTGCTAAGGGGCTCGTTGCAGCCCGAACCAAATGAAAGGTTTGCCTAAAAACACCTCGCCCCAAGCACATCGAGGGGGAGGGTGGCATTTTGCGAATAAACTTAGCAACGATTCCTAAGGGGCAGGTTGCAGCCCGAACCTAACGAAGGGTTTGCCTAAAAACACCTCGTCCCTAGCACTTCGAGGGGGAGGAAGGTGTTTTTTGAGTTACATAGCAAAAATTGCTAAGGGGCTCGTTGCAGCACAAACCTAACGAAAGGTTCGCCTAAAAACATCGCCCCTAGCACTTCGAGGGGGAGGGTGGCATTTTACAAATAAACTTAGCAAATATTACTAAGGGGCTTATTGCAGCCCGAACCTAATGAAGTGTTCGACTAAAAACACCTCGCCCCTAGCACTTCGAGGGGGAGGGTGGCGTTTTTCCAATAACTTAGCAAAAATTTCAATGGGGCTTGTTGCAGCCCGAACCTAATGAAGGGTTGGCCTAAAAACATCTCGCCCCTAGCACTTCGAGGGGAAGGGTGGCGTTTTTCAAATAACTTAGCAAAAATTGCTAAGGGGCTCGTTGCAGCCCGATCCTATCGATGGGTTCGCCTAAAAAGACCTTGCCCCTAGCACTTCGAGGGGGAGGGTGGCGTTTTTCGAATAACTTAGCAAAAATTGCTAAGGGGCTCGTTGCAGCCCGAACCTAATGAAAGGTTCACCTAAAAACACCTCTCCCTAGCACTTCAAGGGGGAGGGCGGCGTTTTTTAAGTAACTTAGCAACAATTGCTAAGGGGCTCGTTGCAGCCTGAACCAAATGAAAGGTTCGCCTAAAAATACCTCGCCCCTAGCACTTCGAGGGGGAGGGTGGCGTTTTGTGAATAAACTTAGCAAAAATTGTTAAGTGACTCATTGCAGCCCGAACCTAATGAAGGGTGCGCCTAAAAATACCTCGGCCCTAGCACTTCGAGGAGGAGGGTGGTGTTTTTAGAATAACTTAGCAAAAATTACTAAGGGGCTCGTTGCAGTCCGAACCTAATGAAGTGTTCGCCTAAAAACACCTCGTCCCTAGCACTTTGAGGGGGAGGGTGGCGTTTTGCCAATAAACTTAGCAAAAATTGCTAAGGGGCTCATTGCAGCCCGAACCTAACGAAGGGTTCGTCTAAAAATGCCTCGCCCCTAGCACTTCGAGGGGGAGGGTGGTGTTTTTCAAATAACATAGCAAAAATTGCTAAGGGGCTCGTGGTAGGCTGAAACTAATGAAAGGTTTGCCTAAAAATGCCTTGCCTCTAGCACTTTGAGAGGGAGGGTGGCATTTTACAAATAAACTTAGCAAAAATTGCTTAGTGGCTCGTTGCAGCCCGAACCTAACGAAGTGTTTGCCTAAAAACACCTCGTCCCTAGCACTTCGAGGGGGAGGGTGGTGTTTTTTGAGTAACATAGCAAAAATTGCTAAGGGGCTCGTTGCAGCCCAAACCTAACAAAAGGTTCGCCTAAAAACACCTCGCCCCTAGCACTTCGAGGGGGAGGGTGGCGTTTTTCCAATAACTTAGCAAAAATTTCAATGGGGCTTGTTGCAGCCCGAACCTAATGAAAGGTTCACCTAAAAACACCTCCCCCTAGCACTTCGAGGGGGAGGGTGGCGTTTTTCGAATAACTTAGCAAAAATTGCTAAGGGGCTCGTTGCAGCCCGAACCAAATGAAAGGTTTGCCTAAAAACACCTCGCCCCAAGCACATCGAGGGGGAGGGTGGCATTTTGCGAATAAACTTAGCAACGATTCCTAAGGGGCAGGTTGCAGCCCGAACCTAACGAAGGGTTTGCCTAAAAACACCTCGTCCCTAGCACTTCGAGGGGGAGGAAGGTGTTTTTTGAGTTACATAGCAAAAATTGCTAAGGGGCTCGTTGCAGCACAAACCTAACGAAAGGTTCGCCTAAAAACATCGCCCCTAGCACTTCGAGGGGGAGGGTGGCATTTTACAAATAAACTTAGCAAATATTACTAAGGGGCTTATTGCAGCCCGAACCTAATGAAGTGTTCGACTAAAAACACCTCGCCCCTAGCACTTCGAGGGGGAGGGTGGCGTTTTTCCAATAACTTAGCAAAAATTTCAATGGGGCTTGTTGCAGCCCGAACCTAATGAAGGGTTGGCCTAAAAACATCTCGCCCCTAGCACTTCGAGGGGAAGGGTGGCGTTTTTCAAATAACTTAGCAAAAATTGCTAAGGGGCTCGTTGCAGCCCGATCCTATCGATGGGTTCGCCTAAAAAGACCTTGCCCCTAGCACTTCGAGGGGGAGGGTGGCGTTTTTCGAATAACTTAGCAAAAATTGCTAAGGGGCTCGTTGCAGCCCGAACCTAATGAAAGGTTCACCTAAAAACACCTCTCCCTAGCACTTCAAGGGGGAGGGCGGCGTTTTTTAAGTAACTTAGCAACAATTGCTAAGGGGCTCGTTGCAGCCTGAACCAAATGAAAGGTTCGCCTAAAAATACCTCGCCCCTAGCACTTCGAGGGGGAGGGTGGCGTTTTGTGAATAAACTTAGCAAAAATTGTTAAGTGACTCATTGCAGCCCGAACCTAATGAAGGGTGCGCCTAAAAATACCTCGGCCCTAGCACTTCGAGGAGGAGGGTGGTGTTTTTAGAATAACTTAGCAAAAATTACTAAGGGGCTCGTTGCAGTCCGAACCTAATGAAGTGTTCGCCTAAAAACACCTCGTCCCTAGCACTTTGAGGGGGAGGGTGGCGTTTTGCCAATAAACTTAGCAAAAATTGCTAAGGGGCTCATTGCAGCCCGAACCTAACGAAGGGTTCGTCTAAAAATGCCTCGCCCCTAGCACTTCGAGGGGGAGGGTGGTGTTTTTCAAATAACATAGCAAAAATTGCTAAGGGGCTCGTGGTAGGCTGAAACTAATGAAAGGTTTGCCTAAAAATGCCTTGCCTCTAGCACTTTGAGAGGGAGGGTGGCATTTTACAAATAAACTTAGCAAAAATTGCTTAGTGGCTCGTTGCAGCCCGAACCTAACGAAGTGTTTGCCTAAAAACACCTCGTCCCTAGCACTTCGAGGGGGAGGGTGGTGTTTTTTGAGTAACATAGCAAAAATTGCTAAGGGGCTCGTTGCAGCCCAAACCTAACAAAAGGTTCGCCTAAAAACACCTCGCCCCTAGCACTTCTACGGGGAGGGTGGCGTTTTTTGAATAACTTAGCAAAAATTTCTATGGGGCTCGTTGCAGCCCGAACCTATCGAAGTGTTCACCTAAAAACACCTCGCCCCTAGCACTTCGAGTGGGAGGGTGGTGTTTTTTTAATAATATTGCAAAAATTGCTAAGGGGCTCGTTACAGCCCAAACATAACAAAAGGTTCGCCTAAAAACACCTCGCCCCTAGCACTTCAAGGGGGAGGGTGGCGTTTTTCCAATAACTTAGCAAAAATTTCTATGGTGCTTGTTGCAACCCGAACCTAATGAAAGGTTCACCTAAAAACACCTCCCCCTAGCACTTCGAGGGGGAGGGTGGCGTTTTTCGAATAACTTAGCAAAAATTGCTAAGGGGCTCGTTGCAGCCCGAACCAAATGAAAGGTTCGCCTAAAAACACCTCGCCCCAAGCACTTCGAGGGGGAGGGTGGTGTTTTGCGAATAAACTTAGCAATGATTCCTAAGGGGCAGGTTGCAGCCCGAACCTAATGAAGGGTTCGCCTAAAAACACCTCGCCCCTAGCACTTCGAGGGGGAGGGTGGTATTTTTCAAATAAACTTGGCAAAAATTGCTAAGTGGCTCGTTGCAGCCCGAACCTGACAAAGGGTTCGCCTAAAAACGCCTCGCCCCTAGCGCTTCGAGGAGGAAGGTGGTGTTTTTCAAATAACATAGCATAAATTGCTAAGGGGCTCGTTGCAGCCCGAAACTAATGAAAGGTTTGTCTAAAAACTCCTCGCCTCGAGCACATTGAGGGGGAGGATGGCATTTTACAAATAAACATTGCAAAAATTGTTAAGGGGCTCGTTGCAGCCCGAACCTAACGAAGGGTTTGCCTAAAAACACCTCGTCCCTAGCACTTCGAGGGGGAGGAAGGTGTTTTTTGAGTTACATAGCAAAAATTGCTAAGGGGCTCGTTGCAGCCCAAACCTAACGAAAGGTTCGCCTAAAAACATCGCCCCTAGCACTTCGAGGGGGAGGGTGGCATTTTACAAATAAACTTAGCAAATATTACTAAGGGGCTTATTGCAGCCCGAACCTAATGAAGTGTTCGACTAAAAACACCTCGCCCCTAGCACTTCGAGGGGGAGGGTGGCGTTTTTCCAATAACTTAGCAAAAATTTCAATGGGGCTTGTTGCAGCCCGAACCTAATGAAAGGTTCACCTAAAAACACCTCCCCCTAGCACTTCGAAGGGGAGGGTGGCGTTTTTCGAATAACTTAGCAAAAATTGCTAAGGGGCTCGTTGCAGCCCGAACCAAATGAAAGGTTTGCCTAAAAACACCTCGCCCCAAGCACATCGAGGGGGAGGGTGGCATTTTGCGAATAAACTTAGCAACGATTCCTAAGGGGCAGGTTGCAGCCCGAACCTAACGAAGGGTTTGCCTAAAAACACCTCGTCCCTAGCACTTCGAGGGGGAGGAAGGTGTTTTTTGAGTTACATAGCAAAAATTGCTAAGGGGCTCGTTGCAGCACAAACCTAACGAAAGGTTCGCCTAAAAACATCGCCCCTAGCACTTCGAGGGGGAGGGTGGCATTTTACAAATAAACTTAGCAAATATTACTAAGGGGCTTATTGCAGCCCGAACCTAATGAAGTGTTCGACTAAAAACACCTCGCCCCTAGCACTTCGAGGGGGAGGGTGGCGTTTTTCCAATAACTTAGCAAAAATTTCAATGGGGCTTGTTGCAGCCCGAACCTAATGAAAGGTTCACCTAAAAACACCTCCCCCTAGCACTTCGAAGGGGAGGGTGGCGTTTTTCGAATAACTTAGCAAAAATTGCTAAGGGGCTCGTTGCAGCCCGAACCAAATGAAAGGTTTGCCTAAAAACACCTCGCCCCAAGCACATCGAGGGGGAGGGTGGCATTTTGCGAATAAACTTAGCAACGATTCCTAAGGGGCAGGTTGCAGCCCGAACCTAATGAAGGGTTGGCCTAAAAACATCTCGCCCCTAGCACTTCGAGGGGAAGGGTGGCGTTTTTCAAATAACTTAGCAAAAATTGCTAAGGGGCTCGTTGCAGCCCGATCCTATCGAATGGTTCGCCTAAATAGACCTTGCCCCTAGCACTTCGAGGGGGAGGGTGGCGTTTTTCAAATAACTTAGCAAAAATTGCTAAGGGGCTCGTTGCAGCCCGAACCTAATGAAAGGATCACCTAAAAACACCTCCCCCTAGCACTTCGAGGGGGAGGGCGGCGTTTTTAAGTAACTTAGCAACAATTGCTAAGGGGCTCGTTGCAGCCTGAACCAAATGAAAGGTTCGCCTAAAAATACCTCGCCCCTAGCACTTCGAGGGGGAGGGTGGCGTTTTGTGAATAAACTTAGCAAAAATTGTTAAGTGGCTCGCTGCAGCCCGAACCTAATGAAGGGTGCGCCTAAAAATACCTCGGCCCTAGCACTTCGAGGAGGAGGGTGGTGTTTTTCAATTAACTTAGCAAAAATTGCTAAGCGGCTCATTACAGCCTGAACCTAACGAAGGGTTTGCCTAAAAACACCTCGCCCCTAGCACTTCGAGGGGGAGGGTGGTGTTTTTCGAATAACTTAGTAGAAATTGCTAAGGGGCTCGTTGCAGCCCGAACCTAATGAAAGGTTCGCTTAAAAACACCTCGCCCCTAGCACTTCGAGGGGGAGGGTGACGTTTTTCAAATAACTTAGCAAAAATTGCTAAGTGGCTTGTTGCAACCTGAACCTAACGAAAGGTTCGCCTAAAAACTCCTCGCCACTGGCACTTTGAGGGGGAGGGTGGCATTTTACAAATAAACTTAGCAAAAATTACTAAGGGGCTCATTGCAGTCCGAACCTAATGAAGTGTTCGCCTAAAAACACCTCGTCCCTAGCACTTTGAGGGGGAGGGTGGCATTTTACAAATAAACTTAGCAAAAATTGCTAAGGGGCTCGTTGCAGCCCGAACCTAACGAAGGGTTCGTCTAAAAATGCCTCGCCCCTAGCACTTCGAGGGCGAGGGTGGTGTTTTTCAAATAACATAGCAAAAATTGCTAAGGGGCTCGTTGCAGGCTGAAAGTAATGAAAGGTTTGCCTAAAAATGCCTCGCCTCTAGCACTTTGAGAGGGAGGGTGGCATTTTACAAATAAACTTATTAAAAATTGTTAAGGGGCTCGTTGTAGCCCGAACCTAACGAAGGGCTTGCCTAAAAACACCTCGTCCCTGGCACTTCGAGGGGGAGGGTGGTGTTTTTTGAGTAACATAGCAAAAATTGATAAGGGGCTTGTTGCAGCCCAAACCTAACAAAAGGTTCGCCAAAAAACACCTCGCCCCTAGCAATTCTACGGGGAGGGTGGTGTTTTTTGAATAACTTAGCAAAAATTTCTATGGGGCTCGTTGCAGCCCGAACCTATCGAAGTGTTCGCCTAAAAACACCTCGCCCCTAGCACTTCGAGTGGGAGGGTGGTGTTTTTCGAATAATATAGCAAAAATTGCTAAGGGGGCTCGTTACAGCCCAAACATAACAAAAGGTTCGCCTAAAAACACCTCCCCCTAGCACTTCGAGGGGGAGGGTGGCGTTTTTCCAATAACTTAGCAAAAATTGCTAAGGGGCTCGTTGCAGCCCGAACCAAATGAAAGGTTCGCCTAAAAACATCTCGCCCCAAGCACATCGAGGGGGAGGGTGGTGTTTTGCGAATAAACTTAGCAATGATTCCTAAGGGGCAGGTTGCAGCCCGAACCTAATGAAGGGTTCGCCTAAAAACACCTCGCCCCTAGCACTTCGAGGGGGAGGGTGGCATTTTTCAAATAAACTTGGCAAAAATTGCTAAGGGGCTCGTTGCAGCCCGAACCTGACAAAGGGTTCGCCTAAAAACGCCTCACCCCTAGCACTTCGAGGAGGAGGGTGGTGTTTTTCAAATAACATAGCATAAATTGCTAAGGGGCTCGTTGCAGCCCCAAACTAATGAAAGGTTTGTGTAGAAACTCCTCGCCTCGAGCACATTGAGGGGGAGGGTGGCATTTTACAAATAAACTTAGAGAAAATTGTTAAGGGGCTCGTTGCAGCCCGAACCTAATGAAGGGTTTGCCTAAAAATACCTCGTCCCTAGCACTTCGAGGGGGAGGAGGGTGTTTTTTGAGTAACATAGCAAAAATTGCTAAGGGGCTCGTTGCAGCCCAAACCTAACGAAATGTTCGCCTAAAAACACCTCGCCCCTAGCACTTCGAGGGGGAGGGTGGCATTTTATAAATAAACTTAGCAAAAATTACTAAGGGGCTCATTGCAGCCCGGACCTAATGAAGTATTCGCCAAAAAACACCTCGCCCCTAGCACTTCGAGGGGGAGGGTGGTGTTTTTCGAATGACTTAGCAAAAAATTGCTTTGGGGCTCATTGCAGCCCGAACCAAACGAAAGGTTCGCCTAAAAACACCTCGCCCCTAGCACTTCGAGAGGTTGGTGATGTTTTGCGAATAAACATAGCAATGATTGCTAAGGGGCTCGTTGCAGCCCGAACCTGACAAAGGGTTCGCCTAAAATCGCCTCGCCCCTAGCGCTTCGAGGAGGAGGGTGGTGTTTTTCAAATAATATAGCAAAAATTGCTAAGGGGCTCGTTGCAGCCCGAAACTAACGAAAGGTTTGTCTAAAAACTCCTCGCCTCGAGCACTTTGAGGGGGAGGGTGGCATTTTACAAATAAACTTAGCAAAAATTGTTAAGGGGCTCGTTGCAGCCCGAACCTAACGAAGGGTTTGCCTAAAAACACCTCGTCCCTAGCACTACAAGGGGGAGGAAGGTGTTTTTTGAGTTACATAGCAAAAATTGCTAAGGGGCTCATTGCAACCCAAACCTAACGAAAGGTTCGCCTAAAAACACCTCGCCCCTAGCACTTCGAGGGGGAGGGTGGCATTTTTCAAATAAACTTAGCAAAAATTACTAAGGGGCTCATTGCAGCCCAAACCTAATGAAGTGTTCGACTAAAAACACCTCGCCCCTAGCACTTCGAGGGGGAGGGTGGCATTTTACAAATAAACTTAGCAAAAATTACTAAGGGGCTCATTGCAGCCCGAACCTAATGAAGGGTTCGTCTAAAAATGCCTCGTCCCTAGCACTTCGAGGGGAAGGGTGGTGTTTTTCAAAAAACATAGCAAAAATTCCTAAGGGGCTCGTTGCAGGCTGAAAGTAATGAAAGGTTTGCCTAAAAATGCCTCGCCTCTAGCACTTTGAGGGGGAGGGTGGCATTTTAGAAATAAACTTAGCAAAAATTTCTATGGGGCTTGTTGCAGCCCGAACCTAATGAAAGGTTCACCTAAAAACACCTCCCCCTAGCACTTCGAGGGGGAGGGTGGCGTTTTTTGAATAACTTACCAAAAATTGCTAAGGGGCTCGTTGCAGCCCGATCCTATCGAAGGGTTCGTCTAAAAAGACCTTGCCCCTAGCACTTCGAGGGGGAGGGTGGCGTTTTTCGAATAACTTAGCAAAAATTGCTAAGGGGCTCGTTGCAGCCCGAACCTAATGAAAGGTTCACCTAAAAACACCTCTCCCTAGCACTTCAAGGGGGAGGGCGGCGTTTTTTAAGTAACTTAGCAACAATTGCTAAGGGGCTCGTTGCAGCCTGAACCAAATGAAAGGTTCGCCTAAAAATACCTCGCCCCTAGCACTTCGAGGGGGAGGGTGGCGTTTTGTGAATAAACTTAGCAAAAATTGTTAAGTGGCTCATTGCAGCCCGAACCTAATGAAGGGTGCGCCTAAAAATACCTCGGCCCTAGCACTTCGAGGAGGAGGGTGGTGTTTTTCAAATAACTTAGCAAAAATTGCTAAGCGGCTCATTACAGCCTGAACCTAACGAAGGGTTTGCTTAAAAACACCTCGCCCCTAGCACTTCGAGGGGGAGGGTGTTGTTTTTCGAATAACTTAGTAGAAATTGCTAAGGGGCTCATTGCAGCCCGAACCTAACGAAAGGTTCGCTTAAAAACACCTCGCCCCTAGCACTTCGAGAGGGAGGGTGACGTTTTTCAAATAACTTAGCAAAAATTGCTAAGTGGCTCATTGTAGCCTGAACCTAACGAAAGGTTCATCTAAAAACTCCTCGCCACTAGCACTTTGAGGGGGAAGGTGGCATTTTACAAATAAACTTAGCAAAAATTACTAAGGGGCTCGTTGCAGTCCGAACCTAATGAAGTGTTCGCCTAAAAACATCTCGTCCCTAGCACTTTGAGGGGGAGGGTGGCGTTTTGCCAATAAACTTAGCAAAAATTGTTAAGGGGCTCGTTGCAGCCCGAACCTAACGAAGGGTTTGCCTAAAAACACCTCGTCCCTAGCACTACAAGGGGGAGGAAGGTGTTTTTTGAGTTACATAGCAAAAATTGCTAAGGGGCTCATTGCAACCCAAACCTAACGAAAGGTTCGCCTAAAAACACCTCGCCCGTAGCACTTCGAGGGGGAGGGTGGCATTTTACAAATAAACTTAGCAAAAATTACTAAGGGGCTCATTGCAGCCCAAACCTAATGAAGTGTTCGACTAAAAACACCTCGCCCCTAGCACTTCGAGGGGGAGGGTGGCATTTTTTGAATAAACTTAGCAAAAATTGTTAACGGGCTCGTTGCAGCCCGAACCTAAAGAAGGGTTCACCTAAAAAGACCTTGCCCCTAGCACTTCGAGGGGGAGGGTGGTGTTTTTTGAATAACTTAGCAAAAATTGCTAAGGGGCTCGTTGCAGCTCGAACCTAATGAAAGGTTCACCTAAAAACACCTCCCCGTAGCACTTCGAGGGGGAGGGTGGCGTTTTTTACATAACTTAACAACAATTGCTAAGGGGCTCGTTGCAGCCTGAACCAAATGAAAGGTTCGCCTAAAAATACCTCGCCCCTAGCACTTCAAGGGAGAGGGTGGCGTTTTTCGAATAACTTAGCAAAAATTGTTAAGTGGCTCATTGCAGGCTGAACCTAACGAAAGGTTCATCTAAAAACTCCTCGCCACTAGCACTTTGAGGGGGAAGGTGGCATTTTACAAATAAACTTAGCAAAAATTACTAAGGGGCTCGTTGCAGTCCGAACCTAATGAAGTGTTCGCCTAAAAACACCTCGTCCCTAGCACTTTGAGGGGGAGGGTGGCGTTTTGCCAATAAACTTAGCAAAAATTGCTAAGGGGCTCGTTGCAGCCCGAACCTAACGAAGGGTTCGTCTAAAAATGCCTCGCCCCTAGCACTTCGAGGGGGAGGGTGGTGTTTTTCAAATAACATAGCAAAAATTGCTAAGGGGCTCGTTGCAGCCCGAACCAAATGAAAGGTTCGCCTAAAAACACCTCGCCCCAAGTACTTCGAGGGGGAGGGTGGTGTTCTGCGTATAAACTTAGCAATGATTCCTAAGGGGCTCGTTGCAGCCCGAACCTAACGAAGGGTTCGCCTAAAAACACCTCGCCCCTAGCACTTCGAGGGGGACGGTGGCATTTTTCAAATAAACTTAGCAAAAATTGCTAAGGGGCTCGTTGCAGCCCGAACCTGATAAAGGGTTCGCCTAAAAACGCCTCGCCCCTAGCGCTTCGAGGAGAGGGTGGTGTTTTTCGAATAACATAGCAAAAATTGCTAAGGGGCTCGTTGCAGCCCGAAACTAACAAAAGGTTTGCCTAAAAACTCCTTGCCTCGAGCACTTTGAGGGGGAGGGTGGCATTTTACAAATAATTTTAGCAAAAAAGGGGCTCCTTGCAGCCCGAACCTAACGAAGGTTTTGCCTAAAAATACCTCGTCCCTAGCACTTCGAGGGGGAGGGTGGTGTTTTTTGAGTAACATAGCAAAAATTGCAAAGGGGCTCGTTGCAGCCCAAATCTAATGAAAGGTTCGCCTAAAAACACCTCGCCCCTAGCACTTCAATGAGGAGGGTGGCATTTTACAAATAAACTTAGCAAAAATTGTTAAGGGGCTCGTTGCAGCCCGAACCTAAAGAAGGGTTCGCCTAAAAAGACCTTGTCCCTAGCACTTCGAGGGGGAGGGTGGTGTTTTTCGAATAACTTAGCAAAAATTGCTAAGGGGCTCATTGCAGCCCGAACCAAACGAAAGGTTCGCCTAAAAACACCTTGCCCCTAGCACTTCGAGAGGTTGGTGACGTTTTGCGAATAAACTTAGCAATGATTGCTAAGGGGCTCGTTGCAGCCCGAATCTAACGAAGGGTTCACCTAAAAACACCTCGCCCCTAGCACTTCGAGGGGGTGGGTGGCATTTTTCAAATAAACTTAGCAAAAATTGTTAAGTGGCTCATTGCAGCCCGAACCTAATGAAGGGTTCGCCTAAAAACACCACGGCCCTAACACTTCGAGGAGGAGGGTGGTGTTTTTCGAATAACTTAGCGAAAATTGCTAAACGGCTCGTTGCAGCCTGAAACTAGCGAAGGGCTCGCCTAAAAACACCTCGCCCCTAGCACTTCGAGGGGGAGGGGTTTTTTTTTGAGTAACATAGCAAAAATTGCAAAGGGGCTCGTTGCAGCCCAAATCTAATGAAAGGTTCGCCTAAAAACACCTCGCCCCTAGCACTTCAATGGGGAGGGTGGCATTTTTTGAATAACTTAGCAAAAATTTCTATGGGGCTCGTTACAGCCCGAACCTATCGAAGGGTTCACCTAAAAACACCTCGCCCCTAGCACTTCGAGGACGAGGGTGGCGTTGTTCGAATAACATAGCAAAAATTGCAAAGGGGCTCATTGCAGCCCAAACCTAATGAAGGGCTCGCCTAAAAATACCTCGCCCCTAGCACTTCGAGGGGGAGGGTGGCATTTTACAAATAAACTTAGCAAAAATTACTAAGGGGCTCGTTGCAGCCCAAACCTAATGAAGGTTTCGCATAAAAACACCTCGCCCCTAGCACTTCCAGGGGGAGGGTGGCATTTCTTGATCAAACTTAGCAAAAATTGTTAAGGGGCTCGTTGCAGCCCGAACCTAAAGAAGTGTTCGCCTAAAAAGACCTTGTCCCTAGCACTTCGAGGAGGAGGGTGGTGTTTTTCGAATAACTTAGCAAAAATTGCTAAGGGGCTCATTGCAGCCCGAACCAAACGAAAGGTTCGCCTAAAAACACCTTGCCCCTAGCACTTCGAGAGGTTGGTAACGTTTTGCGAATAAACTTAGCAATGATTGCTAAGGGGCTCGTTGCAGCCCGAACCTAACGAAGGGTTCGCCTAAAAACACCTCGCCCCTATCACTTCGAGGGGGTGGGTGGCATTTTTCAAATAAACTTAGCAAAAATTGTTAAGTGGCTCATTGCAGCCCGAACCTAATGAAGGGTTCGCCTAAAAACACCACGGCCCTAACACTTCGGGGAGGATGGTGGTGTTTTTCGAATAACTTAGCGAAAATTGCTAAGCGGCTCGTTGCAGGCTGAAACTAGCGAAGGGTTCGCCTAAAAACACCTCGCCCCTAGCACTTCGAGGAGGAGGGTGGCATTTTTCGAATAACTTAGCAGAAATTGCTAAGGGGCTCATTGCAGCCCGAACCAAATGAAAGGTTCTCCTAAAAACACCTCGCCCCTAGCACTTCGAGGGGGAGGATGACGTTTTTCAAATAACTTAGCAAAAATTGCTAAGTGGCTCGTTGTAGCCCGAACCTAACGAAAGGTTCGCCTAAAAACTCCTTGCCCCTAGCACTTCAACGGGGAGGGTGGAATTTTTTGAATAACTTAGCAAAAATTTCTATGGGGCTCATTGCAGCCCAAACCTATCGAAGAGTTCGCCTAAAAACACCTCGCCCCTAGCACTTCGAGGACGAGGGTGGCGTTGTTCGAATAACATAGCAAAAATTGCAAAGGGGCTCATTGCAGCCCAAACCTAATGAAGGGCTCGCCTAAAAATACCTCGCCCCTAGCACTTCGAGGGGGAGGGTGGCATTTTACAAATAAACTTAGCAAAAATTACTAAGGGGCTCGTTGCAGCCCAAACCTAATGAAGGTTTCGCATAAAAACACCTCGCCCCTAGCACTTCTAGGGGGAGGGTGGCATTTCTTGATCAAACTTAGCAAAAATTGTTAAGGGGCTCGTTGCAGCCCGAACCTAAAGAAGTGTTCGCCTAAAAAGACCTTGTCCCTAGCACTTCGAGGAGGAGGGTGGTGTTTTTCGAATAACTTAGCAAAAATTGCTAAGGGGCTCATTGCAGCCCGAACCAAACGAAAGGTTCGCCTAAAAACACCTTGCCCCTAGCACTTCGAGAGGTTGGTAACGTTTTGCGAATAAACTTAGCAATGATTGCTAAGGGGCTCGTTGCAGCCCGAACCTAACGAAGGGTTCGCCTAAAAACACCTCGCCCCTATCACTTCGAGGGGGTGGGTGGCATTTTTCAAATAAACTTAGCAAAAATTGTTAAGTGGCTCATTGCAGCCCGAACCTAATGAAGGGTTCGCCTAAAAACACCACGGCCCTAACACTTCGAGGAGGATGGTGGTGTTTTTCGAATAACTTAGCGAAAATTGCTAAGCGGCTCGTTGCAGGCTGAAACTAGCGAAGGGTTCGCCTAAAAACACCTCGCCCCTAGCACTTCGAGGAGGAGGGTGGCATTTTTCGAATAACTTAGCAGAAATTGCTAAGGGGCTCATTGCAGCCCGAACCAAATGAAAGGTTCTCCTAAAAACACCTCGCCCCTAGCACTTCGAGGGGGAGGATGACGTTTTTCAAATAACTTAGCAAAAATTGCTAAGTGGCTCGTTGTAGCCCGAACCTAACGAAAGGTTCGCCTAAAAACTCCTTGCCCCTAGCACTTCAACGGGGAGGGTGGAATTTTTTGAATAACTTAGCAAAAATTTCTATGGGGCTCATTGCAGCCCAAACCTATCGAAGAGTTCGCCTAAAAACACCTCGCCCCTAGCACTTCGAGGAGGAGGGTGGCGTTTTTCGAATAACTTAGCAAAAAATGGAAAGGGGCTCATTGCAGCCCAAACCTAATAAAGGGTTCGCCTAAAAATACCTTGCCCCTAGCACTTTGAGGGGTAGGGTGGCGTTTTGCAAATAAACTTAGCAAAAATTGCTAAGGGGCTTGTTGCAGCCCAAACCTAATGAAGGGTCCCCCTAAAAACACCTCGCCCCTAGCATTTCGAGGGGGGGGATGGCATTTTCTGAATAAACTTAACAAAAATTGTTAAGGGGCTCGTTGCAGCCCGAACCTAACGAAGGGTTCGCCTAAAAAGACCTTGCCTATAGCACTTTGAGGGGGAGGGTGTCGTTTTTTGAATAACTTAGCAAAAATTGCTAAGGGGCTCATTGGAGCCCGAACCAAATGAATGGTTCGCCTAAAAACACCTCGCCCCAAGCACATCGAGGGGGAGGGTGGCGTTTTGCGAATAAACTTAGCAATGATTCCTAAGGGGCAGGTTGCAGCCCGAACCTAATGATGGGTTCACCTAAAAACACCTTGCCCCTAGCACTTCGAGGGGGAGGGTGGCATTTTTCAAATAAACTTGGCGAAAATTGCTAAGTGGCTCGTTGCAGCCCGAACCTGACAAAGGTTCACTTAAAAACGCCTCGCCCCTAGCGCTTCGAGGAGGAGGGTGGTGTTTTTCAAATAACACAACAAAAATTGCTAAGGGGCTCGTTGCAGCCCGAAACTAATGAAAGGTTTGTCTAAAAACTCCTCGCCTCGAGCACTTTGAGGGGGAGGGTGGCATTTTATAAATAAACTTAGCAAAAATTGTTAAGGGGCTCGTTGCAGCCCGAATCTAACGAAGGGTTTGCCTAAAACCACCTCGTCCCTAGCACTTCGAGGGGGAGGAAGGTGTTTTTTGAGTAACATAGCAAAAATTGCTAAGGGGCTCGTTGCAGCCCAAACCTAACAAAATGTTCGCCTAAAAACACCTCGCCCCTAGCACTTCGAGGGGGAGGGTGGCATTTTACAAATAAACTTAGCAAAAATTACTAAGGGGCTCGTTGCAGCCCGAACCTAATGAAGTGTTCACCGAAAAACACCTCGCCCCTAGCACTTCGAGGGGGAGGGTGGCATTTCTTGAATAAACTTAGCAAAAATTGTTAAGGGGCTCGTTACAGCCCGAACCTAAAGAAGGGTTCGCCTGAAAAGACCTTGCCCCTAGCACTTCGAGGGGGAGGGTGGTGTTTTTCGAATAACTTAGCAAAAATTGCTAACAGGCTCGTCGCAGCCCGAACCAAACAAAAGGTTCGCCTAAAAACACCTCGCCCCTAGCACTTCGAGAGGTTGGTGACATTTTCCGAATAAACTTAGCAATGATTGCTAAGGGCCTCGTTGCAACCCGAACCTAATGAAGGGTTCGCCTAAAAACACCTCGCCCCTAGAACTTCGAGGGGGCGGGTGGCATTTTTCAAATAAACTTAGCAAAAATTGTTAAGTGGCTCGTTGCAGCCCAAACCTAATGAAGGGTTCGCCTAAAAACACCTCGGCCCTAGCACATCGAGGAGGAGGGTGGTGTTTTTCGAATAACTTAGCAAAAATTGCTTAGCGGCTCATTGCAGCCTAAAACTAACAATGGGTTCGCCTAAAAACACCTCGCCCCTAGCACATCGAGGGGGAGGGTGGCGTTTTTTGAATAACTTAGACGAAATTGCTAAGGGGCTCGTTGTAGCCCGAACCTAACAAAAGGTTCGCCTAAAAACTCCTCGCCCCTAGCACTTTGAGGGGGATGGTGGCATTTTACAAATAAACTTAGCAAAAATTGCTAAGGGGCTTATTGCAGCCGAAACCTAATGAAGTGTTCGCCAAAAAACACCTCGTCCCTAGCACTTCGAGGGGGAGGAGGGTGTTTTTTGAGTAACATAGCAACAATTGCTATGGGGCTCGTTGCAGCCCGAACCTAACGAAGGGTTTGCCTGAAAACACCTTGTCCCTAGCACTTCGAGGGGGAGGGTGGTGTTTTTTGAGTAACATAGCAAAAATTACTAAGGGGCTCATTGCAGCCCGAATCTAATGAAGTGTTTGACTAAAAACACCTCGCCCCTAACACTTCGAGGGGGAGGGTGGCGTTTTTTGAATAAACTTAGCAAAAATGGTTAAGGGGCTCGTTGCAGCCCGAACCTAATGAAGGGTTCGCCTAAAAACACCTCGCCCCTAGAACTTCGAGGGGGTGGGTGGCATTTTTCAATAAACTTAGCAAAAATTATTAAGTGGCTCGTTGCAGCCCGAACCTAATGAAGGGTTCGCCTAAAAACACCTCGCCCCTAGCACTTCGAGGGGGTGGATGGCATTTTTCAAATAAACTTAGGAAAAATTGTTAAGTGGCTCGTTGCAGCCCAAACCTAATGAAGGGTTCGCCTAAAAACAACTCGGCCCTAGCACATCGAGGAGGAGGGTGGTGTTTTTTGAATAACTTAGCAAAAATTGCTTAGCGGCTCATTGCAGCCTAAAACTAACAAAGGGTTCGCCTAAAAACACCTCGCCCCTAGCACATCGAGGGGGAGGGTGGCGTTTTTTGAATAACTTAGACGAAATTGCTAAGGGGCTCGTTGTAGCCCGAATCTAACGAAAGGTTCGCCTAACAACTCCTCGCCCTAGCACTTTGAGGGGGATGGTGGCATTTTACAAATAAACTTAGCAAAAATTGCTAAGGGGCTTATTGCAGCCGAAACCTAATGAAGTGTTCGCCTAAAAACACCTCGTCCCTAGCACTTCGAGGGGGAGGAGGGTGTTTTTTGAGTAACATAGCAAAAATTGCTATGGGGCTCGTTGCAGCCCGAACCTAACGAAGGGTTTGCCTAAAAACACCTTGTCCCTAGCACTTCGAGGCGGAGGGTGGTGTTTTTTGAGTAACATAGCAAATATTGCTAAGGGGCTCGTTGCAGCCCAAACCTAACGAAAGGTTCGCCTAAAAACACGTCGCCCCTAGCACTTCAATGGGGAGGGTGGCGTTTTTTGAATAACTTAGCAAAAATTTCTATGGGGCTCGTTGCAGCCCGAACCTATCGAAGAGTTCGCCTAAAAACACCTCGCCCCTAGCCCTTCGAGGAGGAGGGTGGCGTTTTTTGAATAACTTAGCAAAAATTGCATAGGGGCTCGTTGCAGCCCAAACCTAACGAAAGGTTCACCTAAAAACACCTCGCCCCTAGCACTTCAACAGGGAGGGTGGCATTTTTTGAATAACTTAGCGAAAATTGTTAAGGGGCTCGTTGCAGCCCGAACCTAACGAAGGGTTTGCCTAAAAACACCTCGTCCCTAGCACTTCGAGGGGGAGGAAGGTGTTTTTTGAGTAACATAGCAAAAATTGCTAAGGGGTTCGTTGCAACCCAAACCTAACGAAAGGTTCGCCTAAAAACACCTCACCCCTAGCACTTCAAGGGGGAGGGTGACATTTTACAAATAAACTTAGCAAAAATTACTAAGGGGCTCATTGCAGCCCGAATCTAATGAAGTGTTTGACTAAAAACACCTCGCCCCTAACACTTCGAGGGGGAGGGTGGCGTTTTTTGAATAAACTTAGCAAAAATGGTTAAGGGGCTCGTTGCAGCCCGAACCTAATGAAGGGTTCGCCTAAAAACACCTCGCCCCTAGAACTTCGAGGGGGTGGGTGGCATTTTTCAATAAACTTAGCAAAAATTATTAAGTGGCTCGTTGCAGCCCGAACCTAATGAAGGGTTCGCCTAAAAACACCTCGCCCCTAGCACTTCGAGGGGGTGGATGGCATTTTTCAAATAAACTTAGGAAAAATTGTTAAGTGGCTCGTTGCAGCCCAAACCTAATGAAGGGTTCGCCTAAAAACAACTCGGCCCTAGCACATCGAGGAGGAGGGTGGTGTTTTTCGAATAACTTAGCAAAAATTGCTTAGCGGCTCATTGCAGCCTAAAACTAACAAAGGGTTCGCCTAAAAACACCTCGCCCCTAGCACATCGAGGGGGAGGGTGGCGTTTTTTGAATAACTTAGACGAAATTGCTAAGGGGCTCGTTGTAGCCCGAACCTAACGAAAGGTTCGCCTAAAAACTCCTCGCCCTAGCACTTTGAGGGGGATGGTGGCATTTTACAAATAAACTTAGCAAAAATTGCTAAGGGGCTTATTGCAGCCGAAACCTAATGAAGTGTTCGCCTAAAAACACCTCGTCCCTAGCACTTCGAGGGGGAGGAGGGTGTTTTTTGAGTAACATAGCAAAAATTGCTATGGGGCTCGTTGCAGCCCGAACCTAACGAAGGGTTTGCCTAAAAACACCTTGTCCCTAGCACTTCGAGGCGGAGGGTGGTGTTTTTTGAGTAACATAGCAATAT